>CM060929.1:307852652-309235777 GCA_030765085.1 Allium cepa
GAATGAAGAATAACTATCAAGTGCATCCGTTGCTCAACAGCCTAAGATGGAACAAAGGTAGATTATTTGTTCATCCAACAACTCCACAATTCCTTACCCAACAAACATACATCAACCAAACAATTCAAATCAACACCAAAATAGCTTATTATACACTTATTTCATAATTCAGTGTTTTGATTTTTCTTTCCTTCATTTATGAGGGATTTCTTTGTTTCTTACAAGTTTATTTTCCAATTATCACCAAATTCATTATATTTGTATTTCCTTTTAATTACTTAAGTTTCCTTTTATTACTTAAGTCTATAAAATAAATTCTCATTAATAACAACAAATATTTTGAATATCTTCACTTGTAAGATTTCCCTTGAATTCTCATTAATAACATTCATTAATTATGAATTGCAGTCATTAAAATTTTCCTACTTTCCATTATATTAGAATAGGGGAGATAAAACATACTTAAGTGAATACTCATATAATAAATTCTTATTTTGAATTTCATGTTATACACTAAGGTTCATATCATCTATTAATAATTCTTAACTTTATTTTCAGTAAAATTTCAATTATAACCTTAGTTTATAGCATTTAATTCTTATTATAACAGTAGTTTATTGAATACTTCGTTTTCTAAATTCCTACTTGTAAAATATTCAATTCTTGTTTCTTATTTAACATTTCAACTTTTAATTTTTGGGTAAGTTATTTATGTTAAAGAAAATGCAATTGAACCTTATACAAGTTAAATCTCCATTCTTTTAATTCATTGATTATTCACTAAGTCTTTACCAATATTCATAAGTTAAAATATTTATCTTCCTTTATCCTTAGCATTAATTCTCTTATTTCAATTAGGGGTTTCAATTCATTTATTACCTAACTTTTATTTCACTAAAATTTTCAATTAGTTAACGGAAAATTTTAGAATTAAATACCGAGTTGAATTTCCATTTATTTCAAAATAATAGATAAATAAGTTCTTACAACTCAATATCTCTAATTATAGTTAGAACAATAAAAGAAAATTTTAGAAATTTCAAAATAATCTGCAGTAGAATTTTCTACAGTGGCCTTTCCCCTTCGAAACTCGAAAATGAAAGTCGATGATGCGGCCGTCATCACCGAATTTATTTTCCAGCGACAGAGAGGAAAGTACAAAATAAAAATTTTCCAAAATCTTCTTTAAACAGTTTTTTTTTTTCGAATTATGCTAAATATTTACATAAGAAAATACTTGTAACCGAATCATTATATCTCATAAATTCTTTGAAAACGAATTCGGAAAAATCCCGGACTTAAGTTCTAAAATCTCCAAATTGGGTTTATTATGATTTCACTTAGCTTCAATTATTATAAATATGTTTATTGCCTAACATCCAATCTATAGCAACCAAATATATATATATATATCTTTATAAAATATTTTATATATAGAAAATATAATAGGCAAAATTATTTCATTCACCTATATTAAAAACAAATATTATGTCAGTCTGTCCTATTAAGTGTTTAGAAATCCCTATTGATGACATAGCGTCCCATGCATCAACCAGAATTTATAAATACAAAGCGGAACAGATTAACACAATATTAAAACCCTTTTATTAATACTAACAAGTACGCTCTCTCATATATGTACACTCAGTGACTCCCATAGGATATTTCTACCCTATTAACAAAGAGTCAAACCCCACAAAGCCAAGGTTTATCGCTAAACCAAAGCTCTGATACCAACTGTAACATCCCGCCTTTTCACACACTTTAAACCGACACACGTGCCAATTCAAAGCATACGCAAGGGCGGATTGTTATGGGGTAAATAAGAAAACAGAGAAGAAATAAAACAAAATAGAATCTCACAGCGGAAGGATAAAATATAGTAACAAGTATACAGTTCATAAACAGTTTACAAAAGCTTGATTTTTCTTATACAATGAATATCAGAGTTACACATACCAAATACAACAATGCAGCGGAATAGAAAGAGTGTGTAGTGCAATACTATATATAAAATAATACTGAATCTTCGTCTTCGTCCTCCAAAGCTAAAATCTGCTATCCTGAAATGCTCGGACTGACCCGAGCGAATTTGAAAAGACAAAAACACCCGAGTCAGACTAGAATATCTTATGTGAGTTAAATAAACAGAAATAAATATGAGTACAGTAACTCAAGAGATTTTCGGGATTTACATCTCCTAAGGATCCGTTAAACTATTTACTATGTAGTATATTGCGCTATTATAATAGTGTCTATTTATAAAATAAACTTACTTTTTAATAGCGTTAAGGGGTTACCCATATAGCCCTTAACACGTAATAGTCCCAGTAGTCCATCCAATATCATAGTCCCTCCTGATCGGGAAGCCACTAGAGGATATCACACGGGCTACGGGAGAAAACCAAACTCGTACAAGGCGCGATAGGGTAGGTGACACGGCACAACTAGGCAATGCCAGGGTAGATATACCAATTACGCTTCCGGGCCGATGGTAACGCGAAGCCGCAGCAACCGCCCACCTCGAAACAACTCCCCAAATCAAAAAAATAGAAGTGGCCACTGAATCAATCCAAAGTCATAGTATAATATCGAAGAGGAGTGTCCGATCAGAGGAATGACCTCATTAACCCGTCGATCGCTCCTGTTTTAGCCACCTTATGCCAACTCACGGGAGTCGGGTCCACGTATTTACCTTACAGGAATCGTCGCCACCAACCTACTTCATTCTGGAATCTCCACCGCGTACACGGTTAGTCAAAGTGGTTTTCGGTATCGACAGAGAGTATGTCCATATCCGATCCCGGTCTCTTTGCCAACCCATCGTTATTATAACACCGCGGTTATTTAAAACAGTTTATACTTTTAAAACCAGAATATAATCCATTTCAAAACCATAATATTACGATATCATTCCAAAACCCAAAACCATATTTTACCACTTATTCCAAATATAATTCCTTTCCAAAATTAAAAGGCTTTAGCTTCATAATATCTGAAAATCGAATATTTTCAAAGCTTAATATTTTTGGAAATCCATAATTTCAAACCATAACTTTTAAACTCAAATGGTTTGGATATTCAACGGTATGCGAATTAAAAGGGTTTAACTTTACTGTTGCTTTATAAAGAAATAAATTACACGGCTTTCCAAATATTTCTTCTTTTAAAGTTAAACCAAAATCCAAAATATTACCTCAAGTCCCAAAACCATTTCAATTTTATATATATTTATATCCATTTTTGATCATTAATATTTCAACTAAAGTTGGATTTTTATCCTTTCAAAATCAATATTCTATTAATTAATCTTGACCATTCACATAAAATCCATAATTAATAAAACTTCAATTTCTAGTAAAATATATATATAAATTTTCCAATTCAAATTTTTACTAGAATATCCATTTCTATTTATTTTGGGAAAATCCAATTTCAAATATCATATCTTAAAATTTCCAACTTTACATTTAAACATAGGATATAAATTTACCAACTCCATTTTCTAAATTTCTTCCATTTCAATAAAGAAATTTATCCACCTTTTAAATTCCTAAATTTTAACTTCATAGGTATATAAATATGGAATAAAATATTTATACAATATAAAATTTAAGATTTATAAACCGTATTCAATCCAAACCATAGAAATCACATTAAAATAGTTATATATAGACCGCGGTGCCTGTATAAAATTTTCTATCCTATGGTCAAGTGATACGGATATTTATCATTTCAATCCGCAATTTAAAAATAAAACTTTGCGGTTTTATCATTTCAAACCACAATCCCGAAAATGTAAAATGCATGCTAACTGGCAGTTAATGATATCCACATAAATCATCCATTCAACAACACATCCATCACCCAATTTCAACCATCAATCAATATCAATCCATATCAATCAATAACAATATTAGTTCGATAATATGCAACGGGTAATAACTGTCAGTTTATTCAAATTAAATTTCAACTATTAATCTAACCATTTATATTTAGAGATAATTTATATAACTGTTAACTAGCATTTCATATGCAAACAAAATTCCTAACAGCAAATTAATACGCAATTAATCAATTTAATTAATAGCTAAATTCAATAAATGCAATTCAACAGATATGGATGAAATAACATGCCAAAAGCTCATAAATAAATTTCTGTTCATTTCTAAAATTTATTTAACAAACATAAAAGCTTCTAGTAATTGTGAGTGGGTTAAAACACTCACCTTCCGAATTTAAATCGAATTTAGATTCGATTTAAACTCAAAAATTTGACGGTCTCCAAATCTGTCCAAACCAGCGTCATCAGATCTGGAATTAAATTACGATCCTAACGCAAAAAAAATCGTGTGAATCCGAATTCGTATGAGAAAGTTATTGGATAAAACGTGATCGAAATTCAAATTTAAATTAAAACAAAACAAACCACTCATAAACTGCCACGTCATCCCTGCATCATCCTCTCTACCTCACAGAACGCGGCTACAGGAACACGAGACCCCAACACCACCTACAGCCGCACCTTTGACCGCCTCCCCTGGCCACCACCGGCCGCCATTCGCCTCGGCACCATGGCCGTTGACTCCGCCTTGACCCCTGCTATCGGCCGCCCCCATCCCGGTTGCCTGAAATGGCCGCCGCCGCCGCCTAGAAATAGGGTTTCGAAACCCTAATCGGCCAAATTCTAGCGCCCCTGACCACAATACAAGCTGCAACCACCATCGATCTACTCCCCACAGCGATTGCTACCAAACCCCTCAACCAATTTCGTCGATTGAACCCGAAATCAAAAACGCCCAAATCTAGCCTTAGGGTTTCGAGTTTTTGGCCTTTGACTGAGTTTCCAGGACGATTCGAGCATCGATTGCAAAAACAGATGTCACATATAAATTCGTATTGAAGAAATCTACGACATATAATTTTTTGGGAATTTTCTGAAGACTTTGAATTTTCACTTTGTTTTGCAATTTGAAATTGGATCTGAGGAGCATCCATTGAGGAAGAAAGAATGGTTGAAGAATGAACGTACAGCATAAGCAAATAAAATGGGGCTAGGGTTTATAGCCATGCTTATATAGGTAGGCTAGAGATAGAGAAGATGGACTGGATAAGCGAACGTACGGAATAAAACACGGCCCAAAAAGCCCGCTATGCCTCCGGAATCGAATTTGTTAAAACTATATATCCAAATAGGTGTTTTAAAATATTCTGAACGCGATGGAAAAAGTTTCACGACCAAATTCGATCGTATGAAGAAGTTATGCTGAAAACAAGATTTCCAAATTGATTTCAAATTGATTTTTAATAAAATTGATTTTCAAGGCGTTTCGCGTCCGTACGATCAAACGACAAGTCCGATCGATACGAAATTTGAAACCCTATAATAATTCACCGATACGGATCCGATGAAACTAGTTTCGTCGAAGTCCGAGTCCGTGACAAAAATGGCTATTTTTAATGTTTATTAAATCAATTAAATAAATCATAAAAAATCAATTTTTATGTTTCAATTTCTAATATTGGCTGGATTCATTACTTATATAATTCAATCAATCTTAATTGATTTAACAAGCTTGGATGTGAATTAAAATCCATAAATATATCAGTTTGCAGTGTTAATATCTGCACTTTCTTATTATCTGGAAATTATAAATTATATTCTAAAACTCAATTATTACATCTTATACCTTTATACTCTTAACTTAAATCTAACTAAATAAATAATTGGATTTCCATCTCAACTTGAATCCAATTAGATAAATAGATTTGATTTCCCTTTCAACTCATTTTTACTTGTAATTAACCCTTTTTTTTTTTTACCATAATTATATTTCAAATTGTCAATAAACTTTTATTCCCATTTATTTGCCTTAATTTAATTTAAGGCAATCCTAAATTAATATCTATTGCAATGATTGCAAACATCATTCCCTTATTTTCTTAACTATTATAAATTCCAATCTTAATGAATTTAATATTGTATGTTTGATAAATCTATTAAATCCACTCAATTGTTTACCATTCCAATCTAAATTCAATAACGTAATAATTTACGTTAGAATCCATTTTATATGCAGCAAATACCATTTGTTGACCTTAATATTCAAATTATAAATAGAATCTTGTTTTCTAAAGTTACATCAACAATGGTCAAATAAAAATCTGAATTAGCTTTAACCTTATCCTATGGTATTAACCATTGCAATAAATACAAATTAATGAATGGTCTTGACTCCTATATTTACTACTTTGGTTTCAATTAACATTTTATGGTGAATATGAATTTCAGTGTATAATTGAAACCTTTATATCTATTTTATTTCACTATTCTATAAGAAAAATTATCATTTGGTTCATACTTTTTACAAATAACTCCCATTTCTTCCAAATAATAATTACATAAACTATTAAATATTAAATCCATTAAATTGCAATAAATTCAATTGATTGCAATTGGTTTCCAAATAAATTTGGATTTTTATTTGGTTATACACAAATTTCTGTTATCACTTCCCTACAGAGTTATTATCACTTAAGATCTCATTGCATCCCCATTTTCCCACTATCAATTACTGATTTCTTTATTTTATTCTACACAAATTATTATAAATAAGATTTCCTTTGTTTTGCATCTTATTTATATTTACATTACTCAATCACCGATCCATCTCACTTTAACTGCAGTAAATTGGCGGATAAATTGAATAAATTCCAAAGTTTTAAATTAATAAGAAACAAGAATAGGTAACATACAATAGTCGTTAAATCTAAATTCTAGTTACCTAAATAGTCTTTTATTAGTTGCAAATAAATATTACTATTTATTTTCATAGTACAAATCTCAATAATTATCCCATTTAATTTGCTTAGGCCATTTATAGTCCACTATACATATCTACATAAATGGGCAATTTATTCAATTTATTAAGTATCAAATTCTATTAAGCCCTGTTTATATTTACATGCATTCTTCTATTACTTTACCAAATGGAATAACTTTTAAACTCATACACTTAATAACAAAACCGTTATAAATCCAATAAATTCCAAATCGTAGTTTGTACATATTTTACACAACTATTTTGATTCCTCACAAAACGTTGAATTTATTAAATGACCATTAATTATAATTTAATTCCCTTAATAGAATCAATTGCTTATTATCATATATATTCTTTCTTTCCCATTTTAAATTCATTAACGTATTTACGCATCTCCATCTTTCAATTATTAATAATCAAACTGATTACAAACACTGTTTATATCAATTTCCATAAATTTGTTCAACCTATGCTTTTGTTTACATAATAATAAATTTTATGTTTCCATCAGTTTTCTTTTCCTTTCACTACAGCCATACAATATTACTATCTACACAATTTACATCTTTGTATTAATGAACACCATTAAAGTAAATATTTATATTAACTTTTACAGATTCAACTATACCAAATCTCTGCATTTTATTCTCAAACAAATTTGAAATTACATTAATTAAATTTATTAAATATCATAAATCTACGGATCGTTACACTATTTCGGAGCCACACATCACTATTGATCTTACCTAAGTAGTAGTAGTCCAAGATTGTGAAAGACCTAAGAACGTTATAGATGCAAGATGTTACCCTTGATTAGCAGTTTACTATAGACGATTCATAAAAGATTTCTCTAAGGTAGTAACAACACTGAATCATTTGACGAGAAACAAATCAGACCTTTTCTTAAGGCATGAAGTATGAGTATGCGTTCGTTGGTATGAAGGAGAGTTTGATAAGTGCACTAGTGTTATTCATTTTATGGGAATAAGGAGTGAAAAGCATACACAGTTGCCTATGGTATGTATTGGAGGATGGTACTGATGTAGAGAGGTAACGTTTTCACTTATGCATGCAGGCAACTGAAATCATATGAGAGAAAATACCTCATCCATTATTTGGAGTTAGAAGTGATAGTGTTTGCATTAGAGATATGTAGGCATTACTTTATAGGAGAAATGTTCGAGTTCTTCACAGACCATAAGTCGATGAAATCCCTTTTCTTACAGAAAGATCTAAACCTCCAACAACAATGATGGTTAGAGTTATTAGTCTCCTGTGACTTTGATATTTTTTATACGTCCGATAAGGACAATGCGATCACAGATGCATTGAGTAAGAGACATGTTAACTTGGGACTTATATTTTTAGAGTGGACCCAGTTAGAGTATATAATTGGGTTTAATTTCCAACCGAAGAGTGAGCTAGAGACAGAGATGTTGGTGAGCTTGACTATTACACCTACTTTAATAGAGTGAATTAGTACTGGTTAGAGGCGTGATGCTGGACCAGTAGAGGTTATCTTTAACCTTAAGATAGGAATAGTGTTTGGGGATTTGAAGAAGTATGGATTTGACCGAGATGGTTGGCTCTGTAAGGATGGGAGATTGTTTGTACTTGATGTAGACAGACTTAGAGATGAGGTGCTACGCGAGTGGCATTGTTTGAAGTTAAATATCCATACTGGAGACAACAAAATGTATCGAGAAATGAAGCATTCATTTTATTAAGTGGGAATGAAGAAGGACATCTGAAAATTTATCTCAAAGTGTATGAATCGCCAGCTAGCGAAAGCTGAAAAAAATAAATTGAGTGGTTTGTGGAAACCAATCGATGTTTTACAATGGAAGTGGGAGCGTATATCAATGAACTTCATAGATGGAAGGATTTCCCAAGTCTAATGGAAGGTATGATAGCATTTAGGTCTTATTCGATAGGCTGATGAAGTATGCCAATTGAATTATTCGATAGACTAACTAAGAGCGCCAATTCATACCTTGAATTTCAACATTATAACACCAAAACTGCCTGAATTGTATGTGCATTGGATCATACAATCCTATGGTGTACCTAAGAGCATTTTGAGTGAAAGATATTCATTAATCATGAGTGTAATTTGGAAGAGCTTACAAGAGGCGTTGGTGATAGAGTTGCATTTAGTACAGATTATCACCCATAGATCGACGGCCCGACCAAGCGAGTGAATCATATTTTAGAGTATCTTCAACGGCCTTGCATATTTTAGTCTGGAGGCTTGTGAGATAATCATTTGGATTTAGTGGAGTTCACATACATTAATAGTTATCAATCAAATATCGGTATGGCATCGTTCAAGGCATTATACGACCGTCCATGCAATGCCTTTCATGTTGGTGGGAAGTGGATGAGAAACTAATAGTTAGGTTAAATATGATTAAGAGATCATTGAGAAAACCGAGATCATTCAACAACAAATGAAAGCTACCTATGATAGATAATAGAGCTATCTTAATAAGAGAAAATGTGATATAAAGTTCTCTACTGGCGATACAGTGTTTCACAAAATTTCTCTATTAAAGAGTATAGTATGATACATTAATAAGAGAAAGTTAGCACACGATTTGTAGGATCTTTTTTGATAACCGAGGGGATTGGAACCTTAGTATAGAGTCGACCTACCTTAAAAGATGGCCAGTGCATACAATGTATTCCATGTTTTGCATCTTAAGATGTTTATGCACGACTCAGGCAAGATTGTTGCATTGGATCAACTGGATGATATTGATTTTGAACCTGAGGTGTGAAGACCTCATAAACCGATTTGTATAGTTGAGCACAATATAAAGCAACTGAGGAGGAAGACGATAAATATAGCAAATGTTCAGTGGGGTAAAGTGAAGGCCATAGTACTGGAAGGCTGAGGAGAGCATAAGGATCGCTTATTTGGAGCTTTATACATGGTGAGGCTCCTTTTAATCGCATGTACTTCCATATTTAATCGTTAGTTTTCTTATTTTAGTGCTTACATGTTAGGATATTAGCATAGTTTTATTACTTGCAATGGTTGTTGTCTGATTGTTCTCATTAGATGATATGCATGCTTGGCATTAGTTGTTGGTTATGTTTGTCATGGATTTTCGAGGATATCAACTTAAAGGGAGGGATGTAACAACCCACACTTTACATATTGGCTTATCATAAAAATATTATTTTCATACCTAGAAGAGTTCAAATAGACTAAATTTTGGAATATCCAGTTTTGACGTTTTAGTCCTTTATAATAAATTGTTATAGTTTTTAACTCTGGAAACTTGTTAGAGCTCTTACTTTTGATATAAGGTGAATTGGGTCCTGAAACCACTTCCAAATGAAATATTTAATGGGTTGCCTTGCTCTAAAGTGGTCATAAAAGATTTTAAGAAATATCACAGTTTTAATTTTGAGAGTTTTTTGGCAGATTTAGTGGGTAATTAGCCTAAACCCAAAATTCGGCACACCAATAATATCAGGAATTATGCCTAATCACAGCGTAGAGACATTCCCGAATCACTTTTCCATGTCATAAAAAAAGATCCAATCCTCCATTAAACCATCACTTATAAAATCAATCTCAAATCTATCCTAAATTAAGAGACTAAGGGTAGATTAGTAAGGAATCTTCAAATTACTATTTTGGGACATTAAGATTTGTGCCTTTAATGTTCATCTCCGATCTACCTCAATTGGTATTTTTTTATCGATTTCAGGACAATAGGTAAGTGATCTATCATCTCTCAATCCTTTTGTAAACTTATATATGTTAAAACCATGACCCATTTTCGAAGCTAAAAAAGATATGATTTTGAACTAATTTGATTTCATAAAGGACTTATGAATGATTTTAAATGATTTTGAGTTGATTTTACATGTGTATCCATGTTTTGATTTGTCATATGAATATTAGATTTGGATATGTATGTTATGTTGATTGTACTATATGGATATGATGCTTGTTTGCTTGTTCAAATGTATGTATGCATGTTTGAATTGGATAATACATTTGTGAACAACTAATTTATGGATTGGATCGTTCCATTGGAAAGGATCTTCGTGTGGATAGAGTAGCAATATAGAGTGCTCTCCTATTTAGTTACATGAAGGATGCAAGATCCTCAACAATACAAAAACTTCGATGTTTGACTCTAGAGTGTTTGAATTTGGATCGATGCAAATTAGATTGCATGCAGATTAAAAAGATGAATTAGGTAAGGATCGATGTAGAAGAGTCAAGAATAAACTTACCATATTGGGATGGTTTTTATGCAAAAATGGCCAAAACAAGTATGGTGGAGATGGATGGGGTTTAACATGAGGTAAATGTGAAGAGTACTCATAGATTTGATGGTAAAAACATAGGGAAGAATGCAAACATCAATCGAACTTGAGGAGGAAAAATCGCTAAGTGTGAAAATGCAAAGGTTTGTAGATGATTTGGGCTTGGAGGCATGGGACATAGGATGGAATTTGTTCCAACTCAATCGCCCGCAAAGCTAAAGTACTTGGCTAAAATTTGGCTAAGTATGAACTCAGATCATTCGATGCTGATCAAAGTTTATTGTCACCGATTGATCTAACTTGTTGCATAATGATGGGGAATTAGAGAGGAGCCCGCATGATCGATTAGACACTTTGTAGTGTACGGTTTGAGAGATATCAAGAACCATAAATCGATATGGACTTTAAAGAATAGCACATGAAAGACACAGGGCAACACAAGGTTTACTTCGAGTTGGCACGAGGAAAATCTATTTTTTTATGTGGAAACCAAGGGAAGTCTAGAACTTCGATGACTCGGCGACATGAGTGACTGGGATCAAATGCTTCAAGAAGAAAGTGGTCATAGCATCTAGGGGGTCATCTGAGCAAATAAGTTCGATATAGAGTGAATTTGTAAAGTTGAACATACGAGAAGTTCTACTATTAGGATGTATGCTAATGGATCGTTAATAACTAAGAGGTCTTGATGTATGCCTAAGAAGAGGGGGATGGTGAGGATGCTCACTGCATATCATATAGGGTGATCTGCTTAACCCTAAACCTTAATGGAATGTCCTAGATTCTTGACCAAGTGGAATGGCATGGATTTGACCATCGATGTGATGGTGACGTTGAATAGTTGCCGATTATATGGGGTGATCATTTGAGTTATCTTATTCCAATTGCATTTGAGTTGAGGGATGTGAAACTATTTGATGGCAGCTATGTTCGATATGGATAGGTGATATTGGGTAGTATGTCTAGGTACCCTATACCGTACTATGAGTAGTATTACACCTCTATGATGATAGTTTAGCATATGTTGTTTTTATGTGCTAATTTGTTGGATGCATGTACAAGTCAGGTATGATTCTTCATACCATATGTTTCTACCTTACTATATTAAGTTTTATATTTATTGAGGTTATATATCTCTCATACAAGATTATAGTCTAATTTGAGGTTTTTGCATTGCTTCTTATCATCTTTGGTACTCTTAAATGTGTAGATGGAGAAATAGATATGAGATACTGCATAGAGCTATGTGAAGGATGAGCTAGAGGGTGGTGCTTTTTCATATATCTATATATGGAGCCATTATCTTTTATATTCTGTTGTGCGGTACTTTGGAGTTATGCCAATAATTATCTATTGTTAGAGATATTTTCATTATTTATTTAGATGTGTAAACTCTATTATCACTTTGTTTTGTATAGGCTGATGAAGACTTTGATATATTGTTTTACTTTGGTACAATTGTTTATATTACCGTCTTGCCTGTTTTATATCTATGTTGGTTATTATATTTTGTTGATGCATTATGAGGTATATGTCACATTTTAGATTGTTTATTTCTATTTTACGTTTACTGCTTCCTTCCACCTGCTGGGTACCAATGCAGTGCACTATTTGGTATCAGATATTTGTATATTAGGTACCAAAGGTAGAGGGAGGTCATCACAGATGAGTTTTCCCTTACCAATCTCGCCCTCCATCCTTTAAACCCTAATTTGCTAATGTTGACACTACCTAGACGATTGATGCAATCAGAACTGATGTTAATATTCGATAATAATTCCTTTCATAAATGTGATCACAAATGCACCTTGCGGCATCTGATGGCCGTCTATGGTACATATGCATGGTTGGTTGCCATGCACAGTTTGTGCATAAATAGTGAAATTATTTCTGTTTTTTTAAAAGCATTTCTACTTAGAAAATCTATTTTTATTTTAGAAAGATAAGAAAATCCTATTATTGTTGTCATATATATAATCAAAATTAATACTATTGTAAATTAATAACGAAATAAAATTTGCATAGTCCTACAGATTAATAACACCTTAACCAATCAGCTTTGTCTCAGAGAGAACATTTCTCTAACTCAATGGCGGAGTTATGAAGTCCACCATTAAGATATATTTATTTCAAAAAGAAAGAATAAAATTCCATGTTACTAATGGAGGCTCTTTGGAACTATTTATAATATCAAATGTTAAAAATATCTCTTTAATATTTTCGATGGACATTTTTTTGTTAGTTAGGTTCGGTAACCCAACTAAGTAATAAACATTTAGTTTTATCAATATAACTATCCCTTTATTTATTAATCATGCTATGAATTTCAATTACATATTTTTTATTAAATAAATATTGATTTCGACCTTTATCAATAATTAAATAAATATATACTAATTTTATATTTGATTATTTAATTTTTAGCCCTCCAATAATATTAAAAAATAATAATAAATTAATTATTATGGCCATTATATTAATTTCTCCATTATAATAATTTATAAATTTTATGAATTACTGTAATAAATTATGTTCGGTTGAAAATTGTGAGTTATGGTTTTGCAACTCTAATATGTGAAGTCAGTCCTTAATAATATTTAATCAACTTATATATTAAATACGACACAAACTTTGCTGAAGTTTAATAGTGGACATGAGTTCAGCTGCATATAAATCATCTAAGTGGAATCCAATTTCCTATCTTTTAAACCACACCCTTAAGCAATAATATGTTATGCATGTTTTCTTTTTTTCTCTTCATCATCAATGTGTTACTTTTATGTTTAAAGCTTGCTAAATTGTTAAAACTCTATTAATATTCGTAGTTACTTGTGTAGTAAATATCGAAGACCATGGTTCAATCAGATAATAATTATTGGTCAAAGAATTTGACTTTACATTGAATAACAGTTATGGTGATACACACCTACTATTCGAAGGAGAAGATTCCTCTCTTGAATATTTTTTCACTTCAGGAGGTTCAACATATACCGAACTGTGGCCTTAACACGATCGTTGTTTTAAGTGATTGACTACAATCATCATATATTTTATACACTTGAGATTAAAAATAAACTTAAACCAAATAGAAGGCGGTGTCTATGGTGCTCCAAAAGGGAAGACTGCAAAAAAATATCGATTCTTAACATGCTCTTTTAGGAGAATTTTAACTTATTCAATCTAATTTTATTTCATATATATATGTGTGTGTGTGTGCGCGTGCGTGCGCGCACTCATTTGTGTCATATTCTATTTAATAAAGTTAGCGGTATGCCTTAGGGTTTATTATGTAATTTGTTACATATATCTAGTTTGACAACAGTCTTGCTCAAATAAAAGGTGTTTTTCTTACTACTATGTACTTTTCCTATTGTGATATGTTATTTAATTGGATAATTTAAGTGTATTGATTGGAAAATACTTAAATGATATGTTATTTGATAATAATTACAACGTGTTTTAATCATGAGAATTTTACCTTATTAAAATATCATATTATTTTAAATATTCCTATTTAAGTTATTTCGAGATAAGATATCGATACCTCCATTGAGACTAGAGCACGTAACACTAGATGTCAAGCAGTGTATTCCTCATTGCTGCTGGAGGCACCGAGAAGTTATTGGATAACTATGGAATAACTTACTTGAGAGTTCTCTATTGGTTAATATAACTAGGGTTAAACAGAGAAGCTCATAGTGACGATGTTACATAGTTCCCTCGACTTGAGAGTGTCATGGAACTTCAATATGGACATTGCGCTTTAGTTATCATTAAACCATGGCATGGCATGGATCAAACGACTATGGTTGGGTCAGATTTGAATCATTGCAATAGAGAATTCATCTCCTCGACTATTCTTGGGTCAGATCAACCGTAGTCAGCACAAAGTCAAATCTCTAGCCAAAGTAGTATGGTTAATAAAATTGCTATTATCGAACCAAGAATTTTATGTTTGGACCAATCAAGTTGAATGTGGATAACATTGGAATTTTGACCGAAACCAAATTCTATAATTTCTACGGTGATATAGTATTGACGAAGAGAATTGGTGTAAATGATCATTACTACAAGGTACCACTTATAATAAAAAAATTAGATTTTACTAAAAAGATGTGCAGGTGGTAGTTCATCCAAATTATCATCCACCAGCTAAGGTGACATATTAACCTTAATATTTAATCTATTCAGTATTAAACACTGACTGAATTTATACGTTTGAGTCACACAATTGTAGCGATTAATACTCCGCATTACCAAATGATTTAATTAATTTATAATCACTATAAATTAATTAAGATAATTAATATTTATGAAAGGTTAATTATTAAATTTATTTGATTAGTTTAAATACCATTAATATTTAGTAAAGTGCATATATGAAAGTTATATACTTGCGCATCGATATATGGTATCAATATAATATTTAAATTGGACTTATATAGATCAACTTCTAAGTGGTTTTAGGAATTTTTTAAGCCCATTTTGCCTTCATTATGGTCGACGGAAGAGGGAAGGAGCCGATAGTTTTAAAATGTGATTTGAAAATTGAAAGAAGAAATTAAAGGAAGGAAATAAATCTTCATCCTCACTCCTCTTTATGACTCACTTAAACACTTTTATGAAATGATTTTTGCCATTTTTTCTTTATTCTATTCGCTGTCGAAAATTTGATGAAGGGGGGGGGGGGGGATATGATGAGATTTAATGAGGAATTAAAGAAGAAAGATTTTAAAGGAGAGAATTAAATGTTTTCAATGTTTCCTTTAAAATAAAATTTTCTTTAATTCATTCATTGATTCTATAGATATCTTATGTTCCCCTCCTCCTCTCCTATCATGGTTGATGATCCATGGCCTCTCAACTACGAAAATTTTCTTAAATTCATACAAAATAAAATAAATACAAAGGTGGTGCTTTAGATTGTTGCAATTTTTAGAGATGATTCAATCAGACCTTAATTTTAATTATGCATATCATATCTTGTTAGAATCTATTAGATCTCTTATATTTTACAATGATTTTGTATGTGTAAATGTTGTCAGTTATAACTATTTGAATCTGCATACATACATATACATCTTTGAATCTTTTAGGTGTTGTAAATGTTATCGTTAAAGTTTTGTATTAATAAAAAAATTAATTATTTTTGGATTAAATCATTATATATATATATATATATATTGAATGTTGTTAACTTTATAACTATACACATAGACATATGCACTTCATACTTGTGTATTTAAAATAGTTTATGAATTTCAAAATAGTAATAAAATTATGTTTGACTACTCTTTTATTTTTCAAAACTACACACACACACACATATATATATTGCATATTTAAAATATCTTTAACTATTTTATAGTATACAATTTGGCACTCAATGCGATTTACTTAGAAAATTGAGATATTTTGTATTTTAAATTTGAGTCTATTTTATTGACACAGTCAAATCTTCAAATACTTTGAGTAGCTTATTTCATTTAATACACAAATTAAGTGTTTTTTGAAAATAATACATAAATTAATTTTTATACATACACATATATCCATATATACATATATTTACATAAAAGTTTAAAATGTTTTGAATGCAAGCTAAAAGAAGATTAAATGAAATCCAAAAAATTTCCATTTTTTCCTCTCCTTAATTGCCACATAAATGCCTTATGCTCGTTCTTTTAATGACCACTTAAATGTATGATTATCCACTCAAATTTGATTCCTTTTATTGATATGGTAAATCTATTAAAACATGTTAAATCATTCATTTCATTCAATGCATAAGTTAATTATGACACACACACATATACAAATATGAGGATAATTTTAAAATGTCTAATGACAACCATTGCATGAATAAATGGTCGATGTATACATTATAAAAGAAAATCCCAACATCTATATGTGTATGCATTGATTATGTACACCTTATGATATGTTGCGCTTACATATTTTTCATTACAGTATATCTGTATATACTCATAATATGCTTAGTGTAAACTTGATCATATGTTGTTTAATAAATCAATAATTTTAATCAAAGAAAGAGGAATGAAATGCTTCTCTCTCTAAATGAAAAAAAAAACTTCTCCAATTAATTGAATAAGTTTAAGAGAGAAATGAATGATTTCCTTCTCTAAGTTAAATCAAACAAGTAACTAATTCACATACATACATATAAGAGTATATTTGATATACACTAATTTATACCAATGTCGAATTAAAACTTTCTTTAAACAAAATTATATAAAATAAGATTTCATTTAGAATTTTATTATATTGGATCTAATAAACTCTTTAGACTTCATTGGTCCAAATTATCTAAAATATGATTTTTTTTTTAATATCTACTTTTTTCACTCGCTTCCGATTGGCCCGAATTCATCAATGGTATCAAAACCTAATGGTCTATGCGGTCTAAATTAGCAATGTTAAGGTAACTGATTAAACCATATCCATTTAGTAGGGTTTTTAGAAAGGTAGTTTTTAAGGTTAAGTTTAGGTGTTGTTATCCACCTTTTGGCTTGGTTATATTCAGACTGGCTAGATAAGTTGGACCCGACGATTGTCAAGGCATGTCGCCGAGAGAGATGACCCCAGGGTCCAGGACCAAGTAATGATTATAGGAACGATTTCACCCTAGAGGGAGAGGGGGTGAATAGGATGATACTATTAATTATAAAAATTTAATGTGCAAGTTTATAAAATATTTTCAACACAAATGTATCAGAATAATAGCAGCACAAATAATAGTAGAATAATAATTGCAGAAATAGAACACCATAGAATTTACCTAGCTTCGGCAAAACCCTGCCTACGTGATGCCCCCAAGGTTTCTACTAGAAATTAAGTAGTCAAATGCTTACACACTTAAACTCATGACACCCGCTATCGACAAATCTAACTCCACGCCCAAAACCCTGCCACAACTCAGCCATTGAGTTGTGAATTCTCGAACTACACCACCGTAGTTCGTCCCCTAGTCACACGACTAGAAATTACAAAAGATTAAAGGAAAAAGACAAATTTAAAAACAATTAAAAATCAAAACCCTCATTTAAATATTAAAGTCCAAATATATAGGCCACCCCAAAATTAAATCCCCCTTTTCTTCCTATTATTCGACCGGGTTTGTTAAGTGATAAACAGTAATCTCCTTTGGCCCTTTTTCCTCTGTGAAAAATGATGGAGACTTCATTCGACACTTCGTTCCTCTTCAAAAAAAATTAGCTCTTGGCAATCTGAATAAGCGCCGACTTATGTTGATTGATCGAATAGGTGATTTCGCGTTGCTTGCTCTATCGATCGACCGTTTCTTTGAGTTGCACATGGCTGCTTCTCGATCGAGTTCGATTTTGACTTCGGTTTGTGATTTATGCCTTTTGCATTTTTTGTTTTTCTTGAACTCGATCTTGATTCGAGTCGAGTTATTATTCTTATTTGCTTGAACTCGAATAGTTTTTACGGCCGATGATGATTGGGTTTTATAGGATTCGAATTCCTATAATTTCGTTAATTTGAATTTGTCATTTACTTTGCTTCGGCCATTGATCTTCGTTTCGATGCTTGAAATGATTACTGACTTGTTCCAATTCGTATATTTTGTTTGCTTATTTCTCATGGCTTGGGTTTTGACTTCCTTGGCCACCAGGGTGTTGAATTCTTTGATGATGTTGATTTCGTTCTTTGTGCCGTTCATTTTATTATTTTGACTTCGACATGTCTATTCATCCCTGTAGCATACTTGACTTGTTCGATTTTTACTTGCCGTTCCATGACTTCGGCCACTTTAACTATTTTGATTTCGGCACTGTCTTGATTTTGTAATTCGCTGTTTATGTTGCATAGTATGTTGGTTCATCATTCTTATTACCTTGAGTCATGCAAACATCTGGTTTGTATAAAACACTTCAATTTTTGTCTGCACTGTTTATTCTAGTCTGGTTTCTGTGTTGATGTTGTGTCAACTCCATTTATTCATGTAATCTGGTCTGGTCATCATGTAGTTGTATGTACATATGTCTCTGATCACGTACAGGACTTGTGTACTTGTCTCTGATTTGATGTTACTCGAGTCTGGTACCTTTTGAAGCTTGCATCTTGAACTTCTCTGATTTTTTGTACTTCTACTTTGTTTCTTAATAATGTGCATTTTTCAGTGTATTGAGATTTGCCTATTTATTTGTTGTTGCCATTCACTGCTACACTGCTTCATGGATATATATATATATATATATATATATATGCATGTCTTAATGTATTGAGTTATTGTGTGCCTCTGGTTTCACCACACACAGATATATATGTGTGTGCGTGTGTGTGTGTGTATGTTTACATTTTGTCCTTGTTAGCTGTAGGTATGTTTCTCCTTTGATTCATTTTTGTTCTTTGTGCATTTATGGGCATTGTCAATTACTTGTATGCTTCATGTATCCTATCACTACATAATTGAATGTTGTGCACTGTTTCATTTTATTGCACTATATATTCCAGTGTGCCTTTGGTCATTTTATTGAACTTGTTACATGATTGTTTGATGTGGCCATGTTGACATTGTCTGCATAGTAGTTGTATGACATTTGAACCTTATTAGCAGTTTGGTTGGACTGTCCAGCCTTTCACTTGTGACTGTATGTAGCTTACGTGGCCTTTGTACCTCTTGCTGTTCACTGGTCTTTGCTGTATTGAGTTGCACCAGTCTTTGATAATGTTGCATTCATTAGCTTGGTTGCAATCCTCTGGTCTTCATTGTATTCTTGTATTTGCAACTGTACTGGTTTCCTTTGAACTTCATGTTGATTTTTGAAATCGTATCTGAGTTGAATCCAGCAAAAAGCTCGGGTTTGACCTTGTGCTCGTCTCATGACATTATTTGTATTACGCTTGAGTTGAACCCCGCTTTTGATTGGGTTTGACCTTGGGCTCACTTGTCCCTGTAACTTTATCAAGTGTATATCGGTGTGCACGGCCTTGTGGCATATCCAGCGATATGCTATGTATGTCACAAGCTGTTCATGTATGATGAATTCAAAATAAAATGATGACGAACAATCTAAATTACTGAGGCAAATAATATTTTCAAAATCACATTTTTTTTACACTGCAAAATATTTTCTTTTCAATTTTACTGCGTTAGTGTTTATTTTGCAGGTTGCTCAGATGTTGGATTCAATCTGGAATGAAGTTGAAGATTAATTTTGAGTGAACAAGTGATATGTAGTGAGGTGCTGATGTAAATGATAATTGTAATGTAATCAAAATTGTATTGTAATTGAAGATTGTAAATATATAGTGAGAGCTCAAATTTGTACTATTCAAAAATTTTAACTAATATTTGTTTGAATAAAATATCCGTTTGAATTTAAATTCTGTATTATTTATTTTATTCAAAAAATATTTATTTAATTATGTGAAAAATAAAATAATACAATAACAAATACATTTAAATATATATATATATATATGTTTATTATCATCAAACAAAAATCATACACCTGCATATTCAACAATCTCCCCCTTTTGATGATAACAAACATATATTTATGATTTTGAGTTTGCTAAATGTGTTCGATCATTCTATTTTCTCCCCCTATTTGAATGCTCCCTCTCTATACAAAGCTCCCCCTTCATATATGCATGTAAATAAATAAAAATGAATAACTGAACCTGCATGCATATAGAAAATACAAAATAAAATATTTGGCCTTAATTTGCCAAAATCTTAACCTTTCTCTCCATCTTTTCTTATAGGCAAAAGAGTAATAGTGTTAGAAAAATAGGAGATAAAGTGATAGACATTAATACAATATTAATACCCAATAGAGTATAAATATTAAATTCCAATAAAAAAATCATAAATAATCCGTTTGACGCATATTCCACTTTAGAATGATAGGGATAGTGTCATCAAATAAAACCACATAGTTGTGTCTATTTGTGGTATATTTATATCAAGAACTTGAACATCTACTAACCATGCATAACCGTTAGGACTTTTAAATGAGATTAGTAGTATTTCTAATTTAAAAAAAATAAATTCAATTATCTTCTAACCACGCATAACCATAAGGACTTTTAAATGGGATTAGAATCAACTTGTCTGTTATATTAATTAATTTTGATATGCGTTCCATACATGCATAACCGTGAGGACTTTTAAATGAGCATGGAAGCACATAATCAAAAATTCCAAGTAATTCACCCAGGCATAACCATGGACTTTTAAATGAGAGTGAGTACTTTGGACTTCTTTATTACTAAAAAATATAATAAATTGAAAATGCATAATTTCCCGTTTTGAAATACCATATATTGACATACCATATTGGAATATGATAAGTGATGCTTGATAGAAATAGAAACGATCATGGAATATTTACCAAAAATAAGTTTTTATAACTCTTGTTTAAATTTCTAAAGAAATTTACTAATTATACTGTCTCAAGTTATAATATATGATCAATATTAACACTTGTCACTTTTTCAATCACTATTTATCTTTTAGATAATCAGCAGAGGGTCAGATTAGTCAACATTGTCTAAGATCAAATCAATAAATAATTATAAAACCAAATTTTCTAAGATGACTAATCTGAAACAAGGTCAACAAAAATGATTTTCTTGAAGGGGTTTTATAAGAAAACTGTCTGCTAATTTGAAAATTATTTGAAATGAAAAATATGCAGATTTTTTTCTTTGAAAATACGATGCAGCTAATGAATGTCTCAACATAAGTCACGTTTCACTAGTAATTTTTCTATCAACTAGATTACCAGCGTAATCTGCATCTGAATTTTCGTTTGACTTAAAATTATCATTCGTTGAATGTCATAGACCAGACAGTGAAGTGTGCACCAAAATATCTCAAAATCATTTTTAACAGCTTTTAAATGAAATTGAATGAAGCCGTGCAAATGACCAAATATTTCCACGAATATCTTGAGTAATCATTAGTCGGTATAACACCATCATTAAACCAGACAAGTCCGTATAAAGTATTTCAAGGATAAAAAATGATTGGTCAACGATTTAGAATAAAAAATAAGAACAAATCAAATAAGAATAAGTCAGATTCAAAATCATCATTTATTTTACTATTACATAAATGGCTGATTCAAATCAGATTTTGGTGCAGATTATTACATTTAATATTTTGTTCAAAATAAATATACCATTACCTGTTTTACCTTTACGATAATTTTTCATTGCTGCCTATTGTGATTCTGCTACCTTTGTACTAGGCTAAGGAACTTTGATTTGTCGCCCGTTGTGTGTCTGGAACAGCCAGAATCCAGATAACACTGGTGTTGTTCCTTAGTCTGCCACCTCACCTACACGATAAAAGATTTTTGTGACCTATTTGTTTTATAGATCCATGGTTGTTAGTGGCAACAGATTTTAAAAAATAATTTTGTGGAGACCCAAAGCTATTTATATATGCTCCTTTCAGCACCCATATTTGTTTAACTTTAAGGGATATTATATTTGTGCCATTTGGAACCCAAATTGGTATGGTTTTCGCATTTTTGGGGCTTTACCAACAAATATTTTTATTTTGTCCAATTTTTATACAAATAGTGCACTCGGATTTAACTTGATTAATTTTGCTTCTAACATATTCAAAGTGAGTATACCCAGTCCTTGTCTATCAGTTTTAACAGTTTGTTTTCCTATTAGCATATTTAGTGATCTTTCACTTGTGTAAAAGTTTCCTAAAGTTGTAGACAATTTTTGGACTTATGTTTTGAGAGATTCATTTTCATTTAATAATTGTGTGCACTTTTTAATAGAATTTTCTCTCTTAGTATTTTCACTCTCTTTCAAAATCAGAATTTCATTTTCAAGCGATTTAATTTTAATTTTCAATTTTTTTATTTCTTCTTTGAGTGATGGACACATATCACACTAGGGCTTCTACTTTGATAGTTTTTAACTAATTGGTCAAGTTGTTTATTTGATTCTATCAAAGTATCTCTTTATGATTCAATTTTAGTGTATTCCTCCCTAAGTCTTTCAAAACAGCCATTCACTTCGTGGAAATATATAAGTAATTCTGAGTAAGTTTTGATACTTTGCTTGTCTCATCATCATCGGTATCAGTTATATCACCTCGAAGGCACATATATGCTCTTTCACTCTCATTGCTAATGATTTCATTATCACTTTTATTCCACGAGGCTGCAAAACTTCTCTTTTTTCGATTTCTTTTCTTGGCCGTGTCGATTCTGAGGATAATTGGGCTTGACGTGTCCGGTTTTGTTGCACTTATGACAGATGATCTCCCGTTCTTCTAGGTTGTCTAGTGCTTTGATTATTCTTATTTTCA
Source organism: Allium cepa (assembly GCA_030765085.1). NCBI lineage: Eukaryota > Viridiplantae > Streptophyta > Magnoliopsida > Asparagales > Amaryllidaceae > Allium > Allium cepa. The sequence continues at coordinate 307,876,098 of CM060929.1, forward strand.
ATTGTTGATTTCAAGCTGGATTTCCGTGCCTATGATTCCACTTTTTAAATTCTTCATTAATAGTGCCAGCTCAGCTGCTCCATCATCATTGTCATCATCATCACTTTCAGTTGTTCCTTTGAGGGCTGTTGATTTATTTTGAGTATCTCCTCCTTCATGCTTTTCCTTGAATTTCATTTCTAGCTCATAAGTGGTGAGATTTCTGATGAGTTCTTCAATTTTGATTTGTTTTAAATCTTTTGATTCTTAAACGGTAGTCACTTTTGCTTCAAAACTTCGTGGAAGGACTCTGAGGATTTTTCGGACTATTTTCAATTCTGTGTATGGTTTACCGAGAGCTTTTGATTTGTATACAATATTAAAAAGTCGTTCGTACATCTCTTTGACATTTTCTTCCTTGGCCATTGTGAACTTCTTGTATTGCTACTAAGCATTGCAAGGTGAGATTCCTTGACTTGAGATGTTCCTTCACGAGTCACTTCAAGTGTGTGCCATATTTCCTACACAGTTAGACAATGTGAGACACAATTAAATTTAATATGATCCAATGAACAAATAATAGAATTCTTAGCTTTAGCATTAGCAATCTGTAATTTATTTTCTAGATCTGTCCATTGATCACGTGGTTTTTTAATTTCTTGATTATTTACAACTATAATGGGTGCTCTATAACCTGTCTCAACTATATTCCAAGCATCAATGGTTTTTAAAAAAAATTTAATTCTATTTTTCCAGCAAGCATATTCACCATTGAACATTGATGGTCTAACTATGGACTGACCCTCAGCAAAAGCAGTATTAAAAGAAGCCATTTTAAAAATTCAAATTTCTAAAAAAATTGGTCTTTGAAAAATAAAAATTTTAAAACAAAAATGGCTTTTGTTCCTGGCTCTGATACCACTTACAGGATCGATTTCACCCTAAATGGGGGTGAATAGGGTGATACTGCTAATTATAAAAATTTAATGTGAAAGTTTATAAAATATTTTCAACACAGATATATAAGAATAATAGCAGCACAGATAACAGCAGAATAATAAATGCAGAAATAAAACAACACAAAGTTTACCTAGCTTCGGCAAAACCCTGCCTACGTGCTACCCCTAATATTTCTACTAGAAATTAAGTAGTCAGACGCTTACACAGGTAAACTCATGACACCCGCTATCGACTAACCTAACTTTACGCTCAAAACCCTGCCACAACTCAGCCACTGAGTTGCGAATTCTCGAACTACACCACCGTAGTTCATCCCCTAGTCACACGACTAGAAATTACAAAAGATTAAAGGAAAAATACAAATTTAAAAACAATTAAAAATCAAAGCCCTAATTTAAATACTAAAGCCCAAATTTATAGGCCAGCCCAAAATTAAATCCCCCTTTTCTTTCTATTATTCGGCCGGCTTTGTTAAGTGATAAACAGTTATCTTCTTTGGCCCGTTTTCCTCTGTGAAAAATAATGGCGACTTCGTTCGATACTTCGTTCCTCTTCAATAAAAATTAGGGCTTTTCAATCTAAAGAAGCGTCGACTCATGTTGATTGATTGAATAGGTGATTTTGCATTGCTTGCTCTGTCGATCGACCCTTTCTTTGAGTTGCGAACGGCTGTTTCTCGATCGAGATCGATTTTGGACTTCGGTATGTGATTTATGCCTTTTGATTTTTTTGTTTTGCTTGAACTTGATCTTTTTTTGAGTTGGATGAATATTCTTATTTGCTTGAACTCAAATAGTTTTTACGGCCGATGATAATTGGGTTTTATAGGATTTGAATTCCTATAATTTCGTTAATTTGAATTTGTCATTTACTTTGCTTTGACCATTGATCTTCGTTTGGATGCTTGAGATGAGTACTGACTTATTCCATTTCGTAAATTTTGTTTGCTTGTTTCTCACAGCTTGGGTTTCAACTTCCTTGGCCACCACGGTGTTGAATTCTTTGACGGTGTTGATTTCATTCTTTGTGATGTTCATTTTATTTTTTGACTTCGACATGTCTGTTCATCCCTGTAGCATACCTGACTTGTTCGATTTTTACTTGCCGTTCCATTACTTCGGCCACTTGAACTATTTTGATTTCGACACTATCTTGATTTTGTAATTCGCTGTTTATGTTGCATAGTATGTTGGTTCATCATTGTTATTGCTTTGAGTCGTATAAACTTATGGTTTGTATATGGCACTCCAATTTGTTTCTGCACTATTCATTCGAGTCTGGTTTCTGTGCTGATGTTGTTTCAACTCCATTTATTCATGTAGTCTGGTCTGGTCATCATGTAGTTGTATATACATATGTCTTTGATCAACAAGACTTGTGTACTTGTCTATGATTTGATGTTACTCGAGTCTGATACCTTTTAAAGCTTGCATCTTGAACTTCTCTAAATGTCTGTACTTGTACTCTGTTGCTTGATCATATGCATTGTTCACTGTATTGAGATTTGCCTATTTATTTATTGTTTCCATTCACTGCTGCACTACTTCATTGATATATATATATATATATATATATCTGTGTGTGTGTATGTGTGTGCGCGCGCACATGTCTTAATGTATTGAGTAATTGTGTGCCTCTGGTTTCACCGCACACATATATAAGTGTGTGTTCACATTTTCTCCTTGTTAGCTGTAGGTCTGGCTCCTTTGATTCATTTTTGTTCTTTGTGCATTTGTGTGCATTATGAACTACTTGTATGCTTCATGTATCCCATGACTATATAATTGATTGTTGTGCACTGTTTCATTTTGTTGCACTGTATATTCCATTGTGCCTTTGGTCATTTCATTGAACTTGTTACATGATTGATTGTTGTGGCTATGTTGACATTGTCTTCATAGCTGTTGTACGATGTTTAAACCCTATTAGCAGTTTGGTTGGACTGTCCACCCTTTCACTTATGACTGTATGTAGCTTGGGTGGCCTTTGTACCTCTTGCTATTCACTGGTCTTTGCTGTATTGAGTTGCACTAGTCTTTGATGATGTTGCATTCATTAGCTTGGTCGCAATCCTCTGGTCTTCATTGTATTCTTGTATTTGCAACTGTACTGGTTTTCTTTGAACTTCATGTTGATTTTTTAAATCGCACCTGAGTTGAATCCAGCAAAAAGCTCGGGTTTGACTTTGTGCTCGTCTCCTGACATTATTTATATTGCGCTTGAGTTGAACCCGACTTTTGATTGGGTTTGACCTTGTGCTCACCTATCCCTGTAACTTTATCAAGTGTATATCGGTGTGCACGACCTTGTGGCATATCTAGTGATACACTGTGTATGTCACAAGCTGTTCGTCTATGATGAATTCAAAATTAAATTATGATGAACAACCCAAATAACCGAGGCAAATAATATTTTCAAAATCACATTTTATTTTACACTGCGAAATATTTTCTTTTCAATTTTACTGCTTTAATGTTTATTTTTTGCAGATTGTTCAGATGCTAGATTCAATCTGGAATGAAGTTGAAGATTAATTTTGAGTGAACGATTGATATATAGTGAGGTGCTGATGTAAATGATAGTTGTAATATAATCAAAATTATATTGTAATTCAAGATTGTATGCATATAGTGAGAGCTCAAATTTGTACTATTCGAAAATTATAATAAATACTTGTTTGAATAAAATATCCGTTTGAATTGAAATTTTGTGTTATTTATTTTATTCAACAAATATATTTTAATTATGTGAAAAATAAAATAGTACAATAAAAATACATTTAAATGAATTTATATATATGTTTATCATCATCAAACAAAAATTATATACTTGCATATTCAATAGAGATTTGACCACGAGGTAATGGTCGAGCAAGCTTAGAAGTGCAATACCCTAGAATACGCTAAGTATGGATCAATGTTCCATCATACATAGGGGATCGGTATCAATCCCTAGGGGTAGATCCAAAGTGGACCTCCACTCCTATGGCACTCTTCTCTATCTATATAGAGCCTAATTTAAGTGTTTTTCCAGAATTCTTATGCGTCATATTGGAAAACTTTATATAGAGTCTAGAGCAACAATTCGGCCTTCTGTAGATCCATCGTTTGGATAAAAAAATACCTAGGCGAACATACAAAACAACATTGGAAACTTGAAGCAACATTAAGACGAGCCAATATAAGAAGTCGCAGATACCATATGTGATAACCCGGATTTTTAATATCTATTAATTGGATAATTAACTGATTTTAAATCATTGAGATACTGATTTCATTTGGTTAAACAAATAAAATTTGATAAACAAAAATATCTAAATATATATAAGTGAATTTGAAACTATAATTAGATTAACATGATGAATCTTACAGTAAATTAATATAAATAAATATGATGTGCAAACTATATAAATGTTGAAAATTTTAAGTGTGCTCATATACAAGTGTATAAGTATATATGTTTTATGAATCGAGAATATTTATTTGAATTCAATACATTAAATTTTTAAAGGAGATTTAAGGATAGAATTCTATATTTATAAACATTAGAGATAAATACTTATTAGGTTTGAATATGGTGGATCAAGTTTAAAATAAGATTAATTAAGGATCATTCTTTCTCTAAAATATATGTATGTTGTATATATAAGGTATTAAACATGAAAGGTAAATTAATTCACAAATTTTAAAAGGAAATGGTTTAAAACACAATTTTTGAATTAATTAGGATAAAGGACTTTAACATAAGAGGTATTTGATATGAGTTTAAACACTTGTAAATATCTCATTATTGCGTACTAACAAGTATAAGAAAATGATTATATGTATGGAAAATGTAAGCTTTGTTTTACAAATGGCATTTTCTTTTAATTTAAAATTAGGTAAAATGTAATAAAAAGAAGAGAAAAGAAAGAGCCAGACTATTTTTCAAAAACCGGAAACAATTGAGAAAAAGAAACTGAAGACAAATTCAAGCCTGAGCAATACAATCTGATCAAGCAAGAGTAATTCAAAGGATCAACTCAACAAGATCAAATCCGGATCAAACTCAGGAGAATCAAGTTCAGATCAACATCAACAATTTTCAGATTTAAAAACTCATAAACCTATACTCTATTCCAGGTTCTCTATTTGCAAAAATAATGGTGAGTAAAACAATTATGTTCAGAAGTTTTAATCTGTTGGAAAAATCTAATGCATGCAATTAATATCTGAAGTAAATATGATAAGTTGTTTTCCTTGTTGTTTAATATATTATATATATATATCTGAATATATAGGTGTATATATATGTGGATACAGAGTGTTGGCTATTCTTGTTAGAAGAAACAAATTTGATAAAAAAAAATCATACTCCTCCCCCTATCCTTTTTAGACTGAGATTTATAAATAAAATTTGTTTGTAATCATTATATGTTTGATTTGAATATATTTCCAGATAAGATTAAGGGTAGTTTTAAATAAAAAGTAAGAATTACAGTCAAATTTCACATGTACCAAAATTTCGAATTCAATAATTGATTAGTTCAGTTATGTAATTTGATTTGTTATCTGAAATGAGAATTTTTAAATGTATAATCATGAATTTTAGGTTTATAAATCTTGAGATATTAAGGGTCAAACGTGATTGGTATTATAGCCATTTCCTGGTGAGCTGATTGATCGAAAATGTCGATATTAAGGCAGGAGATAGGTTGATGATTAACGATGGTAGGAAAAATGGTTAAGGGTTTAACTGATGGTCATGGAGGCCGGTACGAGACGAACTAGGGTTTTGAACTGGGTTTGGGTAGTGGTTGTTTACAAAGCAAATTTGACGTCGTCAGAGCGTCGGACCTGGTAGGTCATGGGGAAAATGAAGCGTAAGTTTCAACGAGGCTATGGACGAGGTGCCAAGGGTTCACGTGGTTGGAACAGGTGGTGTGAATTGATTTTCGTCAGGGATTTTTGGGTTCTGATGTTCTGGTCTCAGCTCGATTTCGATCTGGAGATTGATTCGAGGATTTGGTGGTTGAGATCATTTGTGAGCATAGTTGTCGACATGTCGGAGATGGTTGTGGTGGTCGGAGTGCCACCGATGAACAGTGCATGTGCATGCGTATGCTAGCGTGTCTGGGTTCAGATTGTTTGGAAGAGCGATGTTTCTCAAGTAGATAGCGAGATGTTGGTGGGTTTGACTCGGCGCAGGATGGGTTGGTGAGTGCTCGGGGAAGTTGCTCGGGAATATTTGAGTTTGGCGCGGGTCTTTTCTTTGGTAAGCAGATAAGGTTAAAGATAATATAAAATGTTTTAATTTTTAAAGGTAAAACAAGTCTAGGCTATTTTCTTAAATAAAAGTTTATTTAAATGTTGATAGATGAAAATTGAATATTTTATTTAACATAAAATTTATTAAGTTGGGTTTTAAGTTTATGTAAACTCCAATTTTGAAAGCATAATTGAATACAACAATTTAATAGTAAATTTACGAGATAAAAATGTTTAAATTCATTGTTAATAACAAATTTTATTAACAAGTTTTAAAAAGGGGTTTCAAACAAAGATACTGTTCAGGTTATCAAGGAAGATTCAAAAGTTTGAATTTCAAAGATAAATTATTTTAAGATTAGCTTATTTGATAAATCACATATATTGGGGGTAATTATGTAATCAAATCTCTAAGTGTTTCAAGATAAAAATAAAATAAGAGATGAGTTAAGATAAATGGTTTGTCTTTGATTAATTAGGGTTTTAAGCAATCAAGGGCGGATTGATTAATAAATGTGATTAATCAATTGATATAATTAATTTGAAGATTAATTAATTAATATAATTAATTAGAGGTTAGTGAAAAGATCATTAATTAGTGATTAATGGGTAATTACTACATGAGATTAATTAAGTTAATTATTAATGTAATTAATGTAGTATAATTACTTAGAGTAAGCAAATAGGGATACTACTTTAGGTTAGTTAATTGCGGAATGTAATTAATGAATATGGTTAATTATATCATAAGTTAAAATAATTAATTGTGGTATAATTAATTAACGAGGGAAATCATAGACTAATTAATGAGATTAATTAAAGGATTGATTAATTGAGTAAAATTAATTAAGGGATAGTTAATTAATGAGTATGATTAATTAAAGGATAATTAATTGATGTAAGTAATTATAGGATAATTAATTCGAGTAATTAATTAAGGATAAGTGTAATTAATGTGAAGGGGTGAAGGTTAATTAATTTGTGTTATTAATTAAAGGCTAATTACTCAATGTAATTAAAGAGGATAATTAAGGGATGATTAATTAATGGTTTGTAATTAATTAATGTTAAGTAAGTAGGATTAAAAGAAATTGAGGTAATTAATTTAAGCTATTAATTAGAAATGGTTTGACAAATTAATCTTGCTTATGAATAATGGAATGATATTGTATGCCTTAGATTTGTTGATATATCTGATATGTGATTTGTGATGCTATGTGATATGATATGTTTGGTTTAAAATGTGAAATTGTGGTTATCTGTTGATGATGAATTACTGTGTAAAGGTGACACCATGTATTTAAAGATTAAATTGTATTTCGCTTGAATAACTTGGGTTAAAATGACTTGGGATTCGAAGAGACCCAGGTCGGGTACCAGTAAATACCCGAGCCCACTTCGATTTGAAATCTACTAAAATTCTTTATAGATTTGATATGTGTAATAATAGGCTGGAAAGGAATAATTTAAGTTAACTGGACCATTGAAACTAAGTAAGGGCACTTAATGATTGTTTGTGAAATACGTGTAGACTATATCAATGTTTGAACTTGTAGTGAGGTTATGAGTTACCTCGGGTTGTAAATAAGTTTTATGCATTAGAATTTCATGTTAGATGAGTTTACCGAACCTGGTTTCCATCCTGACCCGGGTGTTACATTGATGTAATGCTCGGGTCAGACCGAGGATTACAGATTTGCATGTTACGACGTTTTTGGAGCTCAGGAGACAAGCTGGATGACATGACGTATGGAGTATTCCGCTATGATACATTGTTGTATATCTGGAACAAGTTAATTTTAACTGTCTAGTGTTTTGTTTTTATGGTTGTGACTCTGATGTATTGTATGTAATTTAACTGATACAGCTTCTTTATATAAATGTTATTATATGATATTATATTTTAATGCGTTGCGAATGTGAGATTTTGTGTCTTGTTTTCTATTTTCTTCTTCTATCTCTTTTCTTCTTTTCCTAACTATTTGGAATTTTCGGGACCGAAAATCTCGGGTTGTTACATTTGGTATCAGAATCAAAGGTTAAGCGAGAACCTTGGCTCTGGTGGGATTACTCATTAAGGATATGGTAAGTGGAACCCTAGAATGAGTTGTGTGTGTATATATATATATATAATTGAGTGCGTACTTGTTATTTTCTTATATAAAGAATTTAAAATTGATTTTAAAATTGAATGATTTTTATATAAGTAAAATTTTCCAATTATAGATATATTAAAGAAATTGGTTGTTGATTACTGGAATTAAATAAAATAATGAGAATTAAGCGGTAATAGTAATACAACCAAATTTAAATTGAATAAAGATAAGTTTGAAATGGATTCAAACTGAAATTAAAATCTTAAATTTGGAGAAGAGTTTCAGAATGAGATAATTGGAATTGAAGATGATCTAAATTATGAAGTTTTAAATCTAGATCCAGAATTTGGAAAATTGTTTTAAAGTGATAAAGAAATAATAAATAATATTATTTTATGTATTTGAATGAAGGGTCCTGTTTCAAACAAGAGTTGTTTAAAAATTTAAAGCATTTTGTTTTGAACTTAAAACCAAAGGTGGTTTAAAATTTAAAGTAACCTGGTGTGTAAAGGAAATAAATATGTATATTTGAAATAAACTTTAAAGTTGAGTTTTGAATTTTCCTTGGAATGTGATATGAAAACCCAAAGTGAAATAGGTTTTTGAACTTTTAAGTGATAGAAATTTGAAGTGGGAAATAAAATTGAGTAAGGTTAACGGGGTTAAATTTAACTTAGAGGAAGTTAAATAAGTTTGGAATGAACAATCTGAATTGGAAATTTCAAGATGAAATTGAGATTTAAATTAGGGAAGTTAAATGGGTTTTTGGTAGGGAGTTATATAAGATCTCAAAACGGGTTTGAGATCTGGGAAAGAGTGATGGATGCTGTTGATGGATGTTTTAGATAATTGGATGTGTATTTATATCCTGCTATCATCCTGTTGTTATTAATAATCTATGAAATTGTGAATTGTGTAGTTTAAAATGAATTAAGAAATGGATTGGAGCAATATATATGTCCGCTGCGGAAATTAAACGGAAATAGAACTTTAAGCAGGAAATTGAACTTATGGAGATAAAATTACTTTGAAATTAAGATTTAAATGTTCAAAAGGAACTTGGAAATTTAAATGGTTAAGGATTGGATTTCAAAGATTAAATTGTTTAAAAAGGATTTGAATTTTTATTTGAACCTAGAAATAGGTTTATGAAGAAGTAAAGGTGATTTAAATTGGAATATGTGAAATTTGGACTCAGAATTAAGTATTTAAAGATTTTAAAAGTAAAGGTTAATTTGATTTAAAGTAATTAAATTAACATTTGAAGATTTAACTCGAATTTATATAATTCGAGATGATTTATAATCAAACTGAATTTGAAATTAGTTCAAATTGAAATTTGATTTGAATAATTTGAAATTGTGATTAAAGTTAAATAGTTTCAAGTTCAAATGGAATTTTATTTTTGAAATTGGTAATAAATTAAGGTTAATTCAACTTGAATTGGGGTTAAATCAATTTCAATGGAAATTCAAGTTATTTAAATTGTAGTTGAGTCCATTTAAATGGAAGTGGAAATTTAAATTGAATTGATGGGAATGGAGATTTGGAATTGAACAGTTTGACTCTGGACTATTTTTTTGAAATAAATTATTTTAAGATAAACATAATTTTCCAAGTTATTTACTATATACAACCTTTCTTTTTAAACCCCAAATTATCTTATACTTATTTTATAACTACTTTTGGAACTATTTAACTATTTTACAACTGTTTTATAAACTAAATACTATTTTTCAACTACTTTATAACTAATTACTATTTTACAATTATTTTGGAATTATTTAAAATTTCTATAACTATTTGACTATATTTCAAATATTTTGTAATTACTTAACTATTTTATAGCTATTTTACAACTAATAATTATTTTTCAACTACTTATCTATTTTTAATTTTTCAAGCTATTTTCTAAATTTAAGCTGGACAGAGTTCAAACTGTTTATGATTAAATATCCAATTGAGATAAGAATTGAGGTAATAATCCAAATAAGAATTGAGGCAATTGTGAATAAATGAATAAGTGGATAGAAATTAAAGTGAATGTGAATAGAAAGGTGAAATTGATTTAGCTAATAATCAATGGGGATACATACATAGGATGTACGTATATTATTCTATTTGCATAATGATTTCATCCAGATTCGAGCATAGAATTTCGAGATAGTATGTCGATCCGAGTTGGGATTTTTCACTCGATTTTCGACGGCGAACCTGGATACGAATTTTTGATTGGTTCTGAGAATTCTCTATCATAGTTATGACTATGCAAGGAGAATGACAGTTTCTGATCAAGAAACCAGGTCTGAGTCCGCACTAGAAAGTCGGGTGGACGATACTAGTTCGAAAGTGAAATTGTGTGATCGAGTAAGCGATCAGATTGATATAGCGTATAGATGATATTGTACATCGTACGAGTTTTAATGAAATTGATATTGGAAATTTCTGGATAAGAATTGTAAAATGGTTTTTGAAATATATTTTGTGAAATATATGATGAAATAATGTGGAAATTGGATATTTCTATGGTAGAAATTTATTTTATAAAAAGTAACGTGTTTAATAACTTTATAAAAGAGTAATCAAAATTTGAATATTTGTTTTGGCATAAACAAATTTATGTATATATAATTGATAAACTCCCCTTGTTGAATCTATAGCCAGAAGAAAAGGGTTTTTAAAAGTATTTGAAGTATAAAAAGGGAATTTATACAAGTTTAAAGTGATCCAAAGAATTTTAAAGCTATATATATATATATATATATGTATGTATGTATGTATATAAAGGATCTTATGAGAATGATTTTGAGAAAAGATTTTTGGAATCTATGGACTTTGGAAAGGCTTTTGATTTTTATAGAAAAATCGATTTTGAAAATTTGGAAAGCCTAGTTGTGAATTATCGATTTTGGGATAATCGATTTTGTGAAAAGGAGATTTATATGGGATTCACACTAGGTGTATGATTTGGAAGATATTATATGTGTATAGTATAAAGTGTTTTGTAAATGGCTCTGGAGAAAAAGGCGCTCAATTGTAATGAACTTCTCAGGAGTACCATAGGTTGGCACTACCTTGAGCTTCAAAGGGGAGAGGCTCTAAAGTGGATCTTGTGAGGAAGTCCGGACAAATTGAAGTTCCTGAGGATTATTGAGTAGCGAAAGTCGAGGGCACTGATGCCTACAAAGGCATTTGGGTTATGTTGTGACAACAGTGTAACTCGATGTCGCAGTGATCTGCTATGGACCATAGCAGAAATCGTATGGAGGTGAGTGTCAACGGTCTACGCTTGATATTGCCGGGAAGGCAACGTAACATCGGTAGACTACGATTTATGGTCGGATGGTGTGGAGAAGTTTCATTCTTTTGGCAGCAAATTCGAGGGCGTTGATGCCTACATTTATATGGGTTTTTGCTGTGATAGCAACGTAACCCCAGATGTAGCTACGATCTGTAGCGGGTTCCATGACATAATCGAGGGGCACGGAGTGCCTATAGTTATCTATGGATTTTGTTGGGATGACAACTTAACCATCGGGTTACCTGTGACCATGGAAGAGGGTGATGATTTCTAGAGCATTCTCACCAAAAGATTCTCCCCCTTTTTTCAAAAATGTTTTCTATATTTTCAATAAAATTATTTTCTAAGTATTTTCACTGGGTGTTGAAAATGGGTTTGCTAAGCACCTATAGATTTTTAGTCCTACGCCTGATCAACGTATGACCAAATTTCTGTGAGAACAAGGATGGACTTGTTGAGACATCGAGTTATAAAAACTATTTTTATAAAAACTATTTTTTAATATTTTATAGAATTTAAAGGTGTTTTAAAAATGTTCAAAGAGTACTTTATCTGATTTTAAGAATTTTAATAAATTCTAGTTTCGTTCCTTTTCGAAGACGAAAAGATTCAAAGGGGGGAAGAATGTGATAACCCTGATTTTTAATATCTGTTAATTGGATAATTAACTGATTTCAAATCATTGAGATACTGATTTCATTTGGTTAAGCAAATAAAATTTGATAAATACAAATATCTGAATGTATATAAGTGAATTTGAAACTATAATAATTTTTAGATTAACATGATTTATAGTAAATTAATATAAATAAATAGCGATGTGCAAACTATATAAATGTTGAAAATTTTAAGTGCGCTCATATACAAGTGTATAAGTATATATATGTTTTGTGAGTTGAGAACATTTATTTGAGTTCAATACATTAAATTTTTAAAGGAGATTTAAAGATAGAATTCTATATTTATAAACATTAGAGATAAATACTTATTAGGTTTGAATATGGTGGCTCAAGTTTAAAATAAGATTAATAAAGGATCATACTTTACCTAAAATATATGTATGTTGTATATATATAAGGTATTAAACATGAAAGATAAATTAATTCACAAATTTTAAAAGGAAAAGGTTTAAAATACAATTTTTGAATTAATTAGGATAAAGGACTTTAACATAAGAGGTATTTGATATGAATATAAACACTTGTAAATATCTCATTATAGCATACTAACACTTGTAAGAAAATGATTATATGTATGGACAAATGTAAGCTTAGTTTTACAAATGGCATTTTCTTTTAATTTAAAATTAGGTAAAATGTAATAAAAAGAAGAGAAAAAAAGAGCCAGACTATTTTCTTCAAAAACCTGAAACCATTAAAAAAAGAAATTGAAGACAAATTCAAGCCTAAGCAATACAATCTCATCAAGCAAGAGTAATTCAAAGGATCAACCCAATAAGATCAGATCCAGATCAAACTTAGGAGAATCAAGTTCAGATCAACATCAACAATTTTCAAATTTAAAAACTCAAAAACCTCTACTCTATTTCAGGTTCTCTATTTGCAAAAATAATGGTGAGTAAAACAATTATATTTAGAAGTTTTAATCTGTTGGAAAAATCTGATGCATGCAATTAATATCTGAAGTAAACATGATAAGTTGTTTGCCTGGTTGTTTAATATTATATATATATATATATATATATGAATATATAGGTGCATATGTGTGGATACAGAGTGTTGGCTGTTCTTGTTACAGGAAACAAATTTGATAAAAAAATTCATACTCCTCTCCCTGTCCTTTTTAGACTAAGATTTATAATAAAATTTGTTTGTAAGACTATATGTTTGATTTAAAAATATTTTTAGATAATATTAAGGGTGGTTTTAAATAAAAAGTAAGAATTACAGTCAAATTTCACAAGTACCAAAATTTCGAACTCAATAATTGATTAGTTCGAGTATGTAATTTGATTTGTTTTCTGAAATGAGGATTTTTAAAGGTATAACGATGAATTTTAGGTTTATAAATCTCGAGATATTGAGGGTTGAACTTGATTGGTATTATAGCCATTTCCTGGTGAACTGGTTGATCGAAACTGTCGGGATTGAGGCAGGATATAGGTTGATGATCAACGATGGTAGGAAAAATGGTTAAGGGTTTTACTGATGGTTGTGGAGGCGGGTACGTGACGAACTAGGGTTTTGAACTGGGTTTGGATAGTGGTTGTTCACAAAGAAAATGTGACGTCATCAGAGCATCGGACTTGACGGGTCATGGGGAAAATGAAGCGTAGGCTTCGGCGAGGTTATGGATGAGGTGCTAGGGGTTCAATGTGGTCGGAACAGGGGATGAATCAAACGATGTCGCAGAGCTTAAGGATGCTTAATGAACTAATTAAAAATAGCCATAGATGGAGTAGAAGGGATTCCAACCCAGAGTCAAAATAATTCTTCTTTATTCGAGCAAAGGCGTAAGGATAGAAGGAAAAAGTGGACCCAAAATACTGTTGGGACAACATACCAGAGGAGAGCGCCAACCCAAGGCAAAAGTTTAGGGATCGATACCAATTCCTGAGGAGGGTTTAGTGTCGAACCCCATTATGGTGTGTTCGACACTCCACGGTTGGATGGCGGCATGGATATGGTCACTGGACGTGCTGCTGATGTTCAGAATGTGGATTTTTGGACTGCTACTAACAATTCAACTCATGAGCATAGAATAAGGGGGACTGTTGGACGAATGGATCGCCCGGAGTTTGGGGAGCCTAGGTACCAAGCACCTTCTCGAGATCATTCATCGGGGTGAACAAATAGACATGACCCGATTACCGCCGTTCAGTCAAAACTGTTGACTATTCGAAAGATATGGTTAGGAGATTGGTGAATTAAAACAAAATCGAAACCAATGATGAATGGTGTACCGATGTATTACTAAAAAAAACTCACATTTTGGCTGAGTCAAAACCTCTTTAAGTAGAGAGCTAGAGAGAAGAGATGCAGCTAAACCTTTCAAAGGCGTTGAAAGGATGCTGCCATCAAAGTTTAGAGGCCTTAAAACCTTTCGAAGATGTCAGAAGGTCCCTTCTATCAATATTCAGAGAGTTTCAACCTTTCGAAGAAGATGAAAGAATTGAAAGCTCCCTTTCGCCTTCATTCACAACCTTTCAAAGTAGACCTTTCGATTGAATCAAAGCGACACCATTTGCCTTTGTTTGAACTACGCGAAAGCAAAGCATTGACCAGAACAACCCCTTCGAAAGCTATAGTAAGCCTTTCAAATCGATCGAAACCAACATGGTCCAGGAGGGTTTCACATCATATCATGACAAGAGCATGGTCATAACCAACACCATCGAAACCAAAAGGCAAAAGCTAACGATAGAGTCGGAAGCACTTTTGAGACAACTCAAAGAAGAGAAGTGCTGCCATACCATTTGACAAAAGCAGCAGCTTCTTAAGTCTCTCAACGACCACCTTCCGACCTAGTCGAAAGCATCAGGGTCGAAAGGTGCCAAGCTGCATCTATAAAAGAACCAAGGGTCATGTTTTGGGGATCGGATTCCTTTCACTCTAAACTTGTATTCTCTAAAACAAAGCATTATAACCCTATTTGGTAAATCAATTTGGGAATTAATTGAGATAAAAACTTTGGAGTTGGAGAAAGAGAAGTTTTAATTACTTTATGCTATTTTACTATTTTGTTTTAGCTTTTGCTGGATTCACTCTTGTTTTCCAGGTTTCTCCTCCATCGAAAGGCTCCTATCGGCATAGTTGATACCTTTTCAAGCTTCAGTAACTTCTATAACCCATTCAAAGCTGTTTACTCTGTTATCTAAAGCCTTCGACAAGGTTGAAACCTATCTCGGATCTACTAAAGCTTAAGATTAGCCACCTAGACTCAAGAAAGATAAACTCCCAAGCTTTCAACAAGGTTGAAACCTCCCATCTTGCTTAATAACCAAGAACCAAAGCCACTCAACAAATTTAGGTCTCCGACAAGGTCGAAACTAATCTAAGAAATCTTAACCTAGGATACTCTAATCAAATCAAAAGGAAGGCTTTCGAAGGAGAAACTATAACTGCCCATCTGAGTCAAAAGGTTGTCAAACATGGAAACCCACCCTTTCGACATGGTCGAAAGGTCTGTTTGAGTTTCACCAACAAATAAAGCCTAATTGAAAGGCAATTCTAAAAAGGATCTACACCTCTTTTCCTGCTCTACTTATTTAAAGAATTTTTCATCTTACTTAGCATCATTTTAGGGTGTTGACAAGAAATCTTGTTAACACTTTTTGTGCTAGAAGGAGGGCTTGAACCTCTAACTTGGATAAATCCCCAACACTGCTAATCTATGACCCTGCTTTAGTCAATTTCACTTTAAGTTTATCTGCATTGGTAAATCATGGCTACAAGAATTAGGAGATCTAAACAAGAGTCCTCTGAACTGCATTTGTCAAGGTTCCCCTAAACAATCATCAAGAACTCCAATTAAGATGAAGAACAGAGACTAAGACTCGAAGCACTAAGAATTATAAACAAGAAGAAAGTAGTTTTTTATGATCCTGAGAAATGGAGTCTATATCCTTTTCATGTTGGTCCTACCCCTATCTTTGCACTCTGAATGAGGACAAATGGAATTGATAATGTCTTTAATCAAATGAGAAGAACCATTATTCAAAAGGAACAATCTTTGAGAGAGAAATAATGGCGATTACAATGCCTTTGCAAATAAATGGAAACAACCAATTGTAAAGAGAACACTTCCTATACAAAATGTACAAAGAGTGCTAAAAAGAAAAGCAATTGAAGGGCATGAGAACATATGGCCAAGGAACAAAAAGCCAAGAAGCTGTCCACAAGAATCAAGCTTCAAGTCTAAACTTCCAACGGAGTGCAACTTAATGATATCAATTGAGAATGTCCACTTGCTTACAAAGAATGAGCTCAATTATTGGCCATCACAGAAGAAGAAGCCAAAACATGAAAGGAATTTGGGAGGATCCTACTGCCACTATCATATAATCATGATCATGAAACTAACCAATGTAGAGCCCTGGAGAGGATGATCATAAACTTCTTTCGTCAAGGGAAAATCCATGAGTTTGTAAAAAGAATTTGAGATAAAGTCAATAAAGAGCAACTTTCTATGAAGGGAAAATCTACATGGTTGGGAGTGAAATGCTTCTTAAATCTGGATACTACCTAAGATGGTAGCCTACCTAAGATGGTAGAAAAGCATCTTTCAACGCCGTGATGGCCAGGGCAAAGCACCTCCTGGAGGGAGGGCGGGTAAGCCTTTAGCCATGCCATAAGATGGCCAGGTTAAAGCACTGGATAAGCCCTTGGCCGCTCCTCTGGTCAGATCAAGGCACCTCCTAGAGGGAGGACGAAGTAAGCCTTTATCCATGCCATAAGATGGCCAGGATAATGCACCGAACAAGCCCTTATCCGCATTGCAAAAGGGCTAGGATAAGGTACCTCCTGGAGGAAGGACGGAGT
Source organism: Allium cepa (assembly GCA_030765085.1). NCBI lineage: Eukaryota > Viridiplantae > Streptophyta > Magnoliopsida > Asparagales > Amaryllidaceae > Allium > Allium cepa. Next base: position 307,893,181 of record CM060929.1, read on the forward strand.
AATCCTTTATCCGCGCCATAAAATGACCAGGGTAAAGACCGAATAAGCCCTTGTCTGTACTGCAAAAGGGCCAGGGCATGGCGCCTTCTGGAGAGAAGTCGGGTAAGTCCTTGGTTCTAGTCTCTAAGACGAGCTAACCAAGAGCACCAGACAACAGTGGACCAAGACATCCGAGCCCAAGACGAGGCTCAATCATAATGGACTAAGTTGTCCAAGCCCGAAGAGAGGCTCATTCAACAATGAACTAAGATGTCCAATCCCGAAGAGAGGCATATTCGGCAAATAAACTAAGATGTTTAAGCTAGAGAAAAGGCTCAACAGATCATGAACTAAGATGCTCAAGATTGAGAAGGAGGCATTTCAAATTACGGGCTAAGACATCCGTGTTCAAGAATCAACTAGAAAAATTACTTATATACAAGACCCGAAGGGTTCACACATCAAAAGAGTAGAGCAAGGCTCCGCTTATAAATACCCAAATCTAGGCTCGCGGTTTTTATTTCTAAAACATCATCTAAAAATACCCGAATCTACGTTTTGGGTTCCATATATCAGAATTTCATCCATTAATACCCAAGTCTTGGTTTTGGATCCTTCATATCTAGATGACATCAATTAATACTCTAATCTAGGTTTCAGGATATTTATTTCAAAAATTCACTATTTAATATCTGAATCTGGGTTCCTGGTCTCTGATAACCACTAATTATCTTAACATACCTTTATCTGGGTATCGAGACAATTACTTATTCGAACCCTAATCTAGGTGTGGAATTTCAATAATAGAAATCTTATTTTCTATCACAAATGCCTGGATCTGGGTGGAATAATATTATCATAAAGGTCGCTATTAAGAGTTTTAGAATGTGAACATCAGATTTATAACTTTTTTAATCACGTTAATGTTAAGGAATGGGTCGAAGATTTACTACTTCAAAATTTCAGAAACTGATTTCTGGATTTGGTTCCTCACCAAATAAAGGTTACATCCCAATATTTATACCCCTATGATATAGCAGAATTTTCTTTCAACAAATTTTGGACACTTTAGCCAAGGGGAAGGAGTTAAATTCTTGATCACCCCTCATCATGGTTAAAGATGATATTTTAACATTTAGTGTAAACTGCCTTTCATACAATTAACATATGATTCGTTAATCTAAACAAATGAAAAGGATTGCAAATCAGATGCTACTTTTAAAATTTATATAATCTACATAGGTCTTGAAATTTTTACATACATATATACAAAACAAGTTCATTCAAGTGAGATATGCAAATTACAAATGAGTTCAATCATCTCTTCAAAATTTATAGATGGAGGAGTAGAAGCCGATGGCTTTGGCGGAATTTGTTCCATGAAAGGGATCGTCAATAAAGCCAGCTACGTCTGCTCAAGTGCAGCTGGGGAATCAGAGATAGAAATGCATATAAAAGGGTTAGGAGTAGGCGGAGTTTTCTTTGGTTTATCTTTAGGGGCTACAATAACAGTGCTCTTCAGAACTTGTCCAGAAGATAAGCATTCCTCCTCTTCCTCCACTTCTATAATTTTAGCATTTTTCTTCGAAGGCACTTCCAAGGATGATTCCATTAGCTTCCTTTTGAAAGTTCGCTTAGACTTTGCAAAGGAGGCAATAATTTATGTCACTCCAGAAGATGGTGGAAGAGGGGCAGCACCGATAGTAGACACTACGACTTGAGAAGAAGCTGAAACAAATTCAAGTAAATTAAAAGTTAGCTAGAGTAATTCAAAGAATACCGGGGAAGAAAAGCAAGTATAAGACCAATAATGTACCAGGATGGTTTTCAAAAATTAGAGACATTGGAGAGAAATGTTCAGCATCTCCCTGGAAGAGAAAATGTTTGTTGCATGAAGTGTGCTGGACAGAAGGAGGAGTACCTAAGATTCTCTGTCCCTCCGGTAGAAGAGTGCTTTTCAAAATTTGAAGGAGCTAGAAGCATTGGTCTGCTCCCAATTCTCCTTGAAGCCACAATTAGAGAATCAATTGTTCTTTTATCAACATCATTAAGCTTTTTGGCAAGGACTCCTGATAAAGCAAGAGATTAGTTAGCAGAAAATATCGAGTAAGAGAAAGACTACACAAGTCAAGACTATGGGGAGAAGAAAAAGTCCCACGAATACTGGCAAAGCATTTGACGAAGAAGAACTGATTCTTCCAGTCCCTAAATTTGTTGACCCCATTTGATATTAACTTCTTATGGGGGTTAGCTCTATATATTTGGTTGTGGGGATTGCTTAGCTTCACCAACTTGGTTAAGAAGTTTAGCACTTCAGTGCTAAGAGAAGGAAGCCCGAATTCCAGTGCCATTATCTCTAGAGATAGGAGATGAGTGTACACGTTTGGAGACAACTGGGTTGGGGAAATTGCAACATGACATAGATATGAAGATAAGAATGCTGGGAAGGGTAAGAATTCACCATGCCATATGTGAATGGCAGTATAAGCAAAATATCCTTCAGGAGGATTGTCCATGGTGTCAGTTTCCTGAGGGGAAATAACTTCAATTTCGATGATGCCAAAATCATTGAGGATGACATAACTTCATCTTGGGAAACAATGGAAGAGTGCCTGGAAATGGCTTCAGCTTTCTTTGAAGAACTCATGATTCTGCTAGGTGAAAACGTATTAGTTAAAATCCTTAGTTATTTATGAATTTGGAATGCTTTCAAGAATTAAACAAAGAAACCGACTTAGATAACTTAAATATGAAAAAAAAAACTTCAAGGTTGTGCAAATAGATTAAGTCATAAAACAAAAACACTAGACTTTCGACAAAGTCAAAACGAAAAGAGCATCACCATTTAACAAACATGTCTCGACATTGTCGAAAGCTTAAATGAAAGTGTTCCTTGAGCTATCGACAAAGTCGAAAGGTTAAAGTACAATACTTGTTCATACACTACTTCTCAACGATTTCGAAGGCCCTATAAGAACCTAATTGCTAAGAAAAGATGGTTAAGGTTAACTCAAATACTAAAGAAAAAATGTGTACAACAAATATACACTACTGACATTAGATAAACTAGAAAACAGGACCCTTCAATACTGTTGAAACTAAAAACTTAGGATTCTTGAGTAAAATACCAATGTTGTCGAAACCTAACTTGCCCATTGAAGTTAAAAGTTTCTAAGTTAAACTCATATATACTTAAAGCATTTCGACAAAGATGGACAGAAGCAATTCTAAGAGGGTATCGACCTAGAAGGTAAAGGTGGTGTCGAGAGGGTTGAAAGGATCTGGTGATTCTAAAAATTTAACTAAGGAAAATGATTTGCAATCGAAACAAGGGGTTTCGACTAAGTCAAAATGAGGAGTTCCTATTTCCTATCTAATAGTATAACCTTTTGACAAAGATGATATAAGTGGCATTACAACACCTTTCGACCCTGATCGAAAGGGGCTAAGGAAGCAAACCCAGTGTTGCTGCTTCAATCTCCTTCGAATCAGAAGCTATAGTAAGCCTTCCAAATCAGTCAAAACCAACGTGGTCTCGGAGGGTTCTGCATCATTTCAAAACAAGAGCATGGGCATAACCAATATCATTGGAAATAAAAGGCAAAGGCTAATGATAGAGTCGGAAGCACTTTTGAGACAACTCATAGAAGAGAAGTGTTGCATACCTTTCGATAAAGGCGGCAGCTTGCTTAAGTCTCTCAACAGCCACCTTTCGACATAGTCAACAACATCAGAGTCGAAAGGTGCCAGGCCGCTTCTATAAATAAAACCCAAGGAGTCACATTTTGGTGATCCGATCCCTTTCACTCTAAATTTTATTCCCTAAAACAAAGCGTTGTAACCCTAATTGGTAAATCAATTTGGGAATTAATTGAAATAAAGACTATGGAGTTCAAGAAAGGGAAGTTTCAATTACTTTATTCTATTTTACCATTACATTTTAGCTTTTGCTGGATTCAACCTATTATCTATTTTTCACCTCCATCGAAAGGCTCCTATCGACACTGTCGATACCTCTTCAAGCTCCAGTAACTTCTGTCACTAATTCAAAGCTTTTTAACTATATTATCTAAAGCCTTCAATAAGGTCGAAACCTATCTCGGGTCGACTAAAGATTAAATTTCCTACCTAGACTCAAGAAAGATAAGCTCGCAAGCTTTCGACATGGTCGAAACCTCCCATCTTGCTTAATAACCAAGAAACAAAGCCAATCAGCAACTTTAGGCCTCTGACAAGGTCAAAACCAATCTATGGAATCTTAACCCAGGGTACTCCAATTCAGATCAAAAGGAAGGCTCTTGAAGGAGAAACTATACTTTACCATCTGAGTCTAAAGGTTATCAAACATGGAAACCCACCCTTCGACACTGTTGGAAGGTCTGTTTGAGATACACCAACAAATAAAGCCTAATTGGAAGGCAATTCTAAATGGGATCTATACCTCCTTTCCTACTCTACCTGTACAAAGAATTTTTCACCTTACCAAGCATTATTTTGGGGTATTGACAAGAATTCTTGTTAACACAATTTAAATTGGAACACGTTCACAAAGGGCATTCTTCACGTAAGATATCCCTGAAGATTTAATATGCCAATGATGCCATTGTATGGAGGAACAACAGATCCCAAGAAACACTTATTTAGATATGAATGGAATATGGATTCAGTCGAAGCTTTAGATGCTCTGAAGTGCTGTTGTTTCCCAATTTTCCTCGAGGGGGTAACTGTGATGTGGTTCATTCGGCTTTCGCCAAAGTCCACATCGTCCTTCGTTGATCTGTGATGATAGTTCATGGAGCGTTGCCACTTACACGCTTCACGTCCGAAACATGTGATGTCACTATCTAACATTTATAAAGCTGAAGGAGAGTCGTTAAAGGATTTTTTAAATTAGTTCCACATGGCTGTTACCAAAGTAACAGATTCTAAGGAAGACATGGCACTGATGGCACCATGTAAGGATGTTCACCCTGACTCAAATTTTGAAGACTGGTTGGAAAGGAAGCAACCATCGACATTGGAAGCCTTTTACAGGATAACTAACAAATTAGTACATCTGGGAGATGCACGCGAGCGTCCATTGAGGAATGTTGCTGGAAATTCAAATGAGGTAATAAAAAGTAATTTCGCTGTAAAGAAAATTGGAGAAATTTTTTGGGATGTAAATGTGAAGGCTAGAAATCAGAATGAAGGTCGAAAACAGAAAAATGATGGGGCCTATAAGCGTGAGTTGGATAATCAGAATCATTTTTGGACACCTAAGTATGACAACCACATAGAACTAAACAACTCCACAGAGAACATCTATGTGGCTACTCATAATACCGAACCATATAGGAAGCTGGCCCCTAGGGAGTGAACCGAGAAGGAGAGGAAGCCGGGCAAGTTTTATAGATTCCATGAGACTCACTGTCATAATACCAATGAGTGCAAGCACTTGCGCAACATGGTTGAAGATTTGATTTAAAAAAAATTACAACAATATGTAAAAGCCCCATAGGGTGGCGGGCAAGGAACTTCCAACCCCCTTGGGTCATCTTCCCAACATGGGCAATCTCATCCTGGTGCTAATCTTTCCAGGCAACCAGAAAGACGTTTGGTAATTAACACAATCATCACTGGACCGCATCCTGCCGATAAATACTTTACGAAAATGGATAGATACATTAGATCTATAAAACATGCTAAGAATGAAAGTTTCTTTGTTGTCGAGGATGGAGCTCTAGTGAAACAATCTTGAACCATGGCAGACGATATTATTTTCTCGAATTGAGATGCTGATGGAGTGGAAGCTCCGACGATTGATCCACTCATGATTTCAACCATGATTGGTCCTGCTATTGTACGGAAGGTGTTTGTTGACTAGAATAGTTTAGCTGGTATCTTTTTCATGGATGATCAAATGATGTTGGAGGAGAAAGATTTGAAGCCTTGTAAGTCTTGAATATAGAGGTTGAACGGGATGGCTACCAAAGCCATAGGATTTGTTGAATTACTAATGGTACTTGGTGAGGATGACCGACAGCGAGTGCGAGTCATGCCTTTTCTAGTGTTGGATATATGTTCTTCTTATAATGCGTTTTAGGCTGACGGTCCTAGTTGAATTTGGAGCAGTCATCACTCTCTGGTGTTTAACTATGAAGTTCCCTACAAACAATGGATTGGGAATTGTGCATGGAGATCAGGTAGCCAGCCGTGAATGCTACAACATCGTGCTTAAGGAGGCAAGCCGAAAGGAAAAATAAAAGAGTATAGAGAGATCCCTTTGCATAAAGGCTTTGGGCGCATAGCAACTACAACTTGGTCCTCGGGTTGGGCAGACTAGTTGGCTCTATGATGATATGGACCAACAAAAAGAGCTAGATGGTGGACAAGAAGCTCCCTTCGAGTGGAAGATCTCTATTCTAGTTAGTAGGGATGACTCAAGAAAAGTCCTGAAAGTTGGGTCTTAGCTTGGTGCTAATATGATAAAGGAGTTAGTTGGATTCCTTCAGGCAAACTGGATGTATTTGCTTGGACACACTTAGATATGTGTGGGATCTCATCTATGATAGCATGCCATGCATTAAACATCAATCCAAAATGTATTCCTGTCAAACAGAAATGCCGCAGCCTGTGTCCAGAGACACCGCTACACTCAAAGAAGAAGTGGATAAGTCGAAGGACAATGGCTTCATTCGTGATGCCTTATATCTGGATTGGTTATCAAATCCTGACTTGCTGACAAAAGAAAACAGGAAGTGGAGGACATGCATCGACTATTTAGACTTGAATAAGGCATGCCCGAAGAATAGCTTCCCACTTTCGATAATAAATCAGCTGGTGGACTCGACCATTGGGCATGAGCTACTTTCATTTATGGATGCATACTCCGGATACAATCGAATCTTGATGCACATCCTAGATTAGGAACACACAAGCTTCTTTACCGACCTTGGACTCTTTATCTACCTGGTCAAGCTCTTGGATTAAAGAATGTTGGAGCAACTTACCAAAGACATGTAAACCGGATGTTTAAAGACCAGATTGGACGATCGATGGTAGTTTACAAGGACGACGTGCTTGTGAAGTCACATCATTTGAGAGACCGCATTGATGATCTGGCAGAAATGTTTGATGTCCTTCTGCAATACGGGATGAAGCTCAATCCTTTGAAATGTTCTTTCGGCATTGCATCAAGGAAATTCTTTGGCTTTATTATCAACTCCTATGGGATTAAAGCCAATGCAGAAAAGATCAAGGCCTTGAGAGAGATCAAAGCCTTGAAGACGATCAAAGAGGTCTAAAGCTTAAATCGAAGAGTCGCCGCCTTGAGGAGGTTTATCTCTATAGCTACTAACAAGTGCATCCCCTTCTTCGAAGTGATCAAGAAAGGGAAGAGAAACTTCGAGTGGAATCAAGACTATAATGACGCATTCCAAGCTCTAGTGAATCACTTAGAGAGACCTCCCATTCTCTCAAAATTGTTGGATGATGACGATTTGTTCTTATACCTAGCGGTGTCGGTGCATGCCCTGAGGGTCGCACTTGTACGTGAGGAATCTCGTGTCTAACGACTAGTCCATTATATCAGCAAGCGGTTGACAGAAGCATAAAGAAACTATCGAAGACTGGAAAAGCGTGCTTACTGTCTATTAATTGCTTCCAAAAAACTCCATCCCTACTTCCATGCTTATCCTATCAATATCCTTATTGACCATCCTTTATGATAAGTCTTGCAACAACATGGGACTTCAAATGGCTGTCGAAATGGAACATTGAATTGAGTTAGTACGATATCACCTATCACCCTCGAAGAGCAATTTGGGTCAGGCCCTGACCGATTTCGTAGCTGAATTCACTATACAAGATGATCCTTTGGAGAGCAGTGGAGAAAAGAAGTTGGATGGAAGATGTATATGGATGGTGCATCTAATGATCGGTGTTTAGGTGTTGGTGTCAAACTTGTCACTCCCAAAGAACACCCAACCAATTACATCCTAAAACTCGGCTTTTCGATGACGAATAACAAAGCTATATACGAGGTCCTGACTGCAGGACTCAAAATTGCCAAGGAACAAAGAATAAAGACTTTGCAAATTTTCCACGACTCCTAACTAGTGGTATGCTAGGTTCAAAAAGAGTATTAGGCAAAGGGAGCAAGCTTAGCTCCTTGTCTAAACCGGGTACTTGAGGTGTTCAATGACTTTGATACTATATAATAACACATATTCCTATAGACCAGAATGAAAAGCCTGATTCATTGGCTAAGTTAGATAGTTAAGGAGACACGCAGCTCATGAGCTTAGTTCTGATGGAAGTACTTTTAGCTTCAAGCATCGACCAGATGGACGTTCATTTGGCCTTGGGACTGAACTTGAATGGGAGTCATAGATGACTCAAATTTGGAATTATTTGCGAAGAGGGATTCTTCAAGAGAGAAGGAATAAATGATGAAAAGTTCTTCGCCAAGCTTCGAGATATATCATGCAAGAAGGATTACTATACAAGAAGGGTTTTTTGCATGCTTTGGTGTGTCGCTCACGACGAGGCCAGCCAAGTCTTAAGTGAAGTTCACAAAGGGGCTTATGGCAACCACATTAGGGGCAAACCTTAGCGAAGAAGATTCTTCAATACAGATATTTCTGGCCAACCATCAATTAAGACGCAACTGATTATACCCGAAGGTATGACAAGTGCAAGAGATTTTCTAAATTTCCAAGAGCTCATTTGATGGAAATTACTCAAATGGTCAGTCCTTGGCCGTTTGCAGTTTACGGCATTGATATCATGGTGTTCTGCCAATATCTAAAAATGGCACAAAGTAAACCATTATGGCAGTTGATTACTTTACCAAATAGGCTGAGGCAGAGCCATAAGCTACTATTAACATAAAGAAAGTAGTCAACTTTGTAGTTCGTAATATTATCTGTCGCAATGGAGTTCCATAGGCCCAATGGCACAAAATTCAAGGATTTCTTCCACTGACATAACATAAGAAGAGATTCGCAGTAGTAGTACACCCTCAGGAGAATGGACAGGTCGAAGATATAAACAAAATTATCAAGTCCATTCTTAAGAAATGATTGAAGAAGGCTAAGGGCGGGTAGGTGATGAACTTCCATTAACACTTTGGGCTTATCAGACCACCCAAAAGTCAACGACTAGTCACTCTCCTTTTGCCTTGGCATACGAATCAAAGGCTATGATTCCAATCAAACTGAAAGTGCCTTCTTATTCGAGTGATGCATTATAATCCACAGATGAACGAGCAGCTCCTTTTGGAGTTCCTCATATGATTGATGAGAAGTGAGACCGAAGCTGATTTGAGAGTAACTGCATACATACACCAAGTAGCTCGATTTTACATTACCAACTTCAGGAGTAGACCCTTTGAAATCTGTGATTTGGTTCTCAAATGAATCTTCCCTGGCCCTAAGAACTTGGGCTCGAGTTGGAAAGGTTTGTACGCAATAGTGGAAAAGCTTAGAGATGGCTTTTTCAAGCTGACAACTGTGGACCAGATCGCAATCCCGAGGGTATGGAATAGCGAGCACTTACGATGCTATTTCACTTAGAAATAAGCTTGTAAATAATTAGCTAGAGCCGTGTAATAAGACAGATCCTGTTATTTTCTTCCTTTTATGAAATAAAACAGCTTTTCCTGCTTGAAAATCTGTCTCTCCATTACTTAAGAGTTGTGAATTGACTGACTCTGATGAATCTGTATATGACTAATGCTGGTGTGCAGGTACATGGAGATAGGTGCCGATTAAACCTTCGAGGCCATGATCGGGCCCGTGAAGTCCCTTTTGGTGTCCGAAGATTGATGCCAACCAACTCTTGCCTTTGAATTGAGGGTAGGAGTATAAAATTAAGTCAGACATGATATGATTTTCCGCATATCAACTCTTGCTTTCAGATTAGGGTGGGAGTATTAACTAAACGAACGTGACCCGACCACCTATTAACCTACACTTATCCTCGAACTGGGGTCAAGAGTATTAACTCGAACCAGATGTGACATGACCATCAATGAACTAAATCTTACCTTCAGATTAAGGGCAGGAGTATAAACTAAACCGGATGTGATATGATCGTCTGTATGCTATCTCTTGCCTTCGAATTGGAGATAGGAATATAAACCACAGTGGATGTGATAGGACCACCCAACTCTTAACCTCTTGCCATCTTTCCAGGAGTAGGCAAAACAGAAGATCCATACTTGGAGTATGGTGGGATTTAACTTACAAGCCTTTAATCAATGCTCAGAGTTAGGCATGATTGGGTGTAAACATCAAGAATGAGGATGTGCAGACTACAACTCTAAGTGGTTGACTTAAACCAGCACCTAGAGTTTGGTGCGACCGAAAATTATTATCCTAGAAAAGGATACTTAAGTAACTAATCCTAAGTGACTAACCCTAACTAGCGCCAAATGTTTGGCCTTTTAGTGGTTACCTTCTGTCCATTAGGACGATAAAAGGCTGGTGAACTATGAAAACAGCTAAGGATTTAGTCTAAAAACAATGGTTGAAAGAAATAAATCGCAAGTTCATTGAATGGAAAGCGTATTTCTTAAGTACTTAGGAAATTCCCAACAAATAATTGGCAAAGCCAAGAACTTTTATTATTAAAATGAAATTAAAAATCTAAGTACAAGTGTTATCAACATTAGAAACAAAAAAGCAAAAGCGAGAGCCAAACCCACACTGCACCGGCCAAACAAAACAAAGGCAGGGAACTAGAAAAGCCTAAGTACTGTTATACAATCAGGCGACACAAAGAAGACAAGTTGTCACTTCTTGAGTCTCTTGTTTCTTTCTTTCCCATCTTTCTTCTTTGTAGAAAAGGCGCGCTGGATCCTTTCGACTATTTTCTTGTTCCTTCCCCACTTCCTTTACCTTTGCCTAGAATACTCTACGATGAACCGACGAGCACACTTTGAGCACTTTTATATGGAGAATCGGAGGCTAGGGTACTCTGTAAGGATCCAATAGGTATGCTCTAAGCATTCCCAAGCGAAGGAATATAAGCTAGAGTGTAAATGGTCAGCCCAAGCAAGGTAATGGATAAGGTGGAGGAATGACTTCCACCACTCTTGCTTGATCAATGTGCCAAGGAGGATATCCGTATCAAGCTTGTACTCAAGTCTGGCAATGGTGCGACCCGATGAAGTTTTATAAACCTTGGTGATGATCACGTCCTCACCAATCTAAGCACACTGGGTCCCATCGGTTTCTTTACCCAGTAAAGCATCAATCACCTGCGCATCAAGGCCGAGAGTGTCTTCAGCCGGGGCACTACGAATCGTTATTGCAATAGTGATGGTTACTAACTCCATATCAGATGCCGGTTGCCCCGATTAGGATTCTTTAGGAGGAAGCAGAGTGATTGCAGGCGGATTTGAAGCTAGAGAAACACAAAAATGGAGATTAGCAATTTTGATCGACGACATGTCAACTCCTTGAGTATAGGAGAGATCAAGGAGATACCTTCTTCAGTCTAGAGCTCTACATAGGCCAGAGTGCCACAGGAGACCCCACGGAATAAGAGAGGGAATAGTATATTTTTGAATTTCAGGCATTTTCGGATCACACCTAGAATCAATGGTGGAGTCAGTGGAAGCTTGAACCCCAAGAGTTTGACTAGCTGAGGCATTATGCTACACTAGTCCAGAACCTATGCCTATTTACTTTTGCATAGTTGTAGCAAGTTCCGGATTAACAAGAAGAAGGTTGACATGTAAAATCTATGCCTCATATTTCACCAGGGTGTCATTCTCCAACTGCTCCAGATCTACCTCAGCGCTTTGAAGAAATTCCCTTTCTTCCTCAACGATCCGCTTTCAGGCATGCGCAAGGAGTCTGGGATAATCATCTTTAAGCCACTCCATATTTCTGAACTTGAGTACAAATGCATTGTATTGAGTAAGAAATGGCTCTAACCTCTCTATAACTCACTCCTCTTTCCACAGCTCCACGGCTTCAACCTCTTTCTTTACAAAAGCGTCAACATCCCTGCCTCGTCCAAGCACTTTGTCCATCTCTCCATCACGGTGACTAGCTAGTTGCATGAGTACTAAGCTATTTGCTGTGGTTCGTCCTTTTCCTTTGTCTCGCAATCGAGCTTAGTCTTCAACTCAACCACATTCCTTCTCGTAGCATTTCTTTTGAGTACCAACTCATAATTTCAGTAATGCACCTGCTTAATTTTATTAAGATGCTTGGATTTTTGTACTTCGAGCGCTTTGATAGTCTCCTTTGCTTTCTTCTCTAATTTAGCCTAAGATTTTCTCAAATTCTCGACGTCAAACATCAAGGGAAGTTATGAGTCTTTTATTATCAGCCTCTATAAGCTTTGGATTCTCGATCTCTTACAGCTATCTCTTGAGACCTTAGAAATCTTCTCAGTAACTTGTGCCTACTCATTATACTAGAGGAGAATGTCGACGATGCAGGCCATAGTCCTTTCTTGTGCTTCCATCGAAACTCTCTTTAGGTTATGCATGAACATAAGCCCATCAAAACAAATGTTTAGGAATTGATCCTTAAGTTCGACCATATGAGTGTAGGTCGAAGTATTTTGCTATATTGACCAAAGTGACAACGGTCTCTTTACCAGGCCTTTGATAAGAAGTCTCGAAACCACATTTATGATGTTTACGCTTAGATGATCGACTAAAATGAGATAGCATTGTGTGCTGTAGAGGAATAGAGGTAAGAGGTGGAGCACGAGAAAGTGTCAGTTGGTGGAATCTCATCATGGCGCTCAGATTGCCTATCCAGACCTCTCGAAGGAGGTGACCTAAAATTAGGCCGGCCTTAAAAGCAGAAATATGTGTAGAACGATCTATATCGTAACTACTATTGTGTCGATCATCCCTTTCACGGCTAAAGCACTGGCTTGAATCGTAATCTCGACCATTCCCTTGGCGGTACGAACCAAACGGGGGCCTTTGAGCTAGATATGCTTCGTCTTCTAGGGATCTCTATGTATATTTTCTCCTCTCCATAGGACCACGAAAGGAAACAAGAACGAGTTAGATTTAATGAAATCAGACATACGGGCAAGTGCAAGACAATGCTTATGAAGTGCATGTGAGTGTCCTAGTGTCCCCCAAATGGACCATGTGATGGGATCTTACTCATAAGAGTAATCTCTCACACACTAATAGGAATGGTATCATAATCAAAACGAAGAGGAGAACCCTCTATGATAATGTTTCCTATGTCAAAGGTACCAAAATCATTATAAATTGGTCCCATCTTTGAAAATGTATCCACAAAAGGAAGAGATGGAGTCTTCTTTGCTATTGTAACTAGCGGAGGCTATTTATAAATTTTCCCTTTATGAAGCTTAATAATGAGCTTCCTCTTGGAAGCAAGTGGTTGCTCATTTGAAGACTGCATAGCCATGGTTTCATGACTTGGATGTACATCATCATTACACAGCCTCATTGCTACCTATTACTTTTTTACCTTATGCATAAAAAATAGAAAAAAATAATGAAATGAAAAATGTTTGACTTGTGACTATCACTCAAGGGAAGTTGGCAATGACCTATATGCGTATGAATGTGCTTGGAAGCCAATGAAAACAGTGCCTGCATGGACGTGTGAGCACGCTTGCAACTTTAACATCTGATTTCCTGAATCGATGGAATTGGATTTCTACCTTGGGTGTTCAGAAAAGAAACCAGTTCGGGTGATCGAAATCTACCAACTCAATCAATTAGCTCAATGGAACTGAGCACGACCAAATATCAAGAGATGTTGATAGAGCATCGCACAAATCACTATAGGCATAACTTTCCACAAGAAATGATTAAGATAAAGGATACTGACCATTCGAAGCGCAAAATGAAATCCTTTGCAACGATTCCAACTTGCCTTGATTTAAAGCACGTCACATTCAAAATGAGATGTAGTTTATGGGTAAGTGTTATCCATCCTTTTGGCTCGGTTATATTCAAATTGGTTGGATAAGTTAGACAGGACAATTGTCAAAGCAAGAAGCCCAGAGAGATGACCCCAGGGTTCAGGAACCAAGTACAGACAAGACCACAAGGCAATGGTCAAACAAGCTTAGAAGTGTAATACCCTAGAATACGCTAAGTATGGATCAGTATTCCACCATATATAGGGGATCAGTACCGATCCTAGTGGTCCCTACTCTTATGGCACTCTTCTCTATCTACATATGGTCTAATTCAAGAGTTATTCTAGAATTCATGTGCATCGTATTGGCAATCTCTATATACAATTTAGAGCAACAATTCAGCCATTTGTAGATCCATCATTTGGACTAAAAGACACCTTGGCGACTATGCAAAACACATTGGAAACTCGGAGCCAGCATTAAGACAACCAGCACAATAAATCATAGATCCCATACCTTAGTTTATAGGGATTTATACCAATCCCCAACCGTAGAGGATCTGGGGCCGAGATTTTTTGGAGGATTTCATCTTTATAAGGTGATTCTATGAGAGAAATACCTACGAGATATTTGGTCATCTACCCCTATAAATACAGAAGGCATGGTTCATTCTAATGATGTGGACGATGCCACTACACTCTTATTTTCTTGTATTCAAGGATCTATTCTAATCCCACTTTCTTATAATCACAAAAACAAGTGCAAAAGTAATAAAAGCATTCAAGTGGACATATGCCAAGATTATTGAACCACTATAAATTTTTGTTTTTTATTCTATCTAATTTCCCCGATTTTTCATTTACCATCTTAATTTAATATCAATTGCTTATTTTTTTTAGGTGTTTGTGCAATTTTGGTTCAAACATTGAACAACTACTCTACCCTACTTGGCTATTGGCTGGGCTCGAAGAATGACGTATCCCAAAAGTTATCTCCCATATGAAGGCCCGAATTGATTTTGGGCCTCGTGCTAATTTTCAAAACTAGTTTGAAAATTTATAAATATAATTTAAATTCAAAGATTAAACTAGAAATATAAAAAGGAAATTTTATAAAAATTATAAAATGCATTCAGAAATTTCAATTTTTTTTTAAGAAGCTAAATAATTAATTATGAAAATTTAAATTTAAAATTTAATCAATATGATTAATAGAATAAAATAAATAATTAAAGGTATTTAATTAAATCATATATGTTGATATGTGTGCATAACTATAATTGTCGTAGTTATTATTTATCTTTATATTTTTTATGATAAATTAAATTAAAATTTCAAATTAATTAAATTATTTAATTAAAATATTAAATTAAATAAAATTAACTGAAAGTTAATTAATTAAAATGTATACACATATTAATGTGTGTACATAAATAAACTATAAATGTTATAGTTGGTTAACTATCTTAAACTAGTAATTTTAAATTTTGGAAATCTTGTATAAAAAAATTAAATTAATTTAATATGATTTGATTAACAATATACATTAGAGTTTTATATAATTTAACTAAAATTTTAAAAGGTTACAAAATAAATTAAACTAGCATAATATTAATATATAATATGAGGGGACCTATTAGAAACCATGATTTCAGATGTGTTTGACACTTGAACCATAAGGGTATTTCCTACAATATAAATTATTCCATAAATTGATATCTCTCAAATAAATGTATGTTAAAGATTATGATTCTCTAATATAAATATTTTCCTCTGCCATTTATATATTAATGAATTACTTACATACTCTATTGTTGTTGAGTTGAGAAAACTCAAGCTAGTGATGTCATGTGTAGTGTTATTAATCTATAGTTTGATGAGGTAAGTTACATGCATATATTTATTGAGTGAACTCAAGGTATATGCATTATACTTAGGCCATCACAAAATAGTGGGTATCAACAAATAACATTTTTCGATTGTTAAGCAAACTCAAGGTTGAGATTTAGATTAAGACAAAGACCACAGCTTATAAATCATATATGATACAATTGATAAAGTGTTATCCATTGCTTACGAGCCTAAGATTTGTTGAGTAAACTAAAGTCAGAATCCTAAGGCATACGAGTCCTAATACTGAATAAGGAAATTATAAGATTTCTATGTTTCCTCTTACGGTTTTGAGAAACTTAAAAGTTAAGCAGGAGCCTTATTAGAAAAATAAAATGATAACATTTAACCTTATAATGTTGTAAAAATATATGTTATACAAGTTAAAATAATCTACTTTGGTAAATTTATGCAATGCTTATAATTTGTAACATGTTTATCAGTTAAAATACATAAAAGAACCGAGTCAAGATTGAAATAGAAATAAAAATATACTTAATAATACATCTTTTGACATTTGTCACTTAAAAACCCAAGCAAGAGCCAATTTATAAAATGGCTAAAACATTAATGTCTCGGTCTTTTAAGAGTTTATTTTTATAAGACTGTGTATTACCTTTTATAAGTTTTAAACTCTTAAGCAATACAAGATTATAGATATTTGACCCATATTCGAACATACATAAGTGTTACATGGTGAATAGTCATGGTTCATAATGTACGAAAATTTAAAGAAATTAATTCATTGCAAATAAATGATAATGCTAAATCATGTATTCAATATGATCGATTACATTAAGGATCTACTTTGAGTGGTTTGACCATTTTGAAAGGAAAGCAAATGTACAAGAGTAGAGTGAGTTAGGCATAGTTAGGATGAAGAGAATGGATTGTCCCTTTTCTTTGTGAAGAGACATCAAAAATTATAATTGTATAAAATACCAAAAGATACTTAATATCAAATGAGAAATATTATTTCTATTTCATTTGTGTTTTTATACAAATTATTATTTTCTATAAAAGGACATTTCTATGAAATAAGATATTTAATCAAAAACTTTAGACTGTAAACTAGTTATAGTAAAAGAAATAAATAGTCAATAATAAGTTGCTAAATGGAGCTTCATATTTCATACGTTATTATAGTAATGATGGAAATGGTGGGAGCATGTTATATAATATTTATCAAAGGACGCATCAAGATACAAAAAATAGATTTATTAAATATACTAAATATTATTTATGAAATAATAACTGTTTCGGCATTGAGTGAAAATAAATATGGGTACTTGCGAAACAAACCTCAACGAAGACCAAATTGCACAAGCTAGTTCAAATATTATGTCTAAATGGAAAATGGAGCGTAATTTGAATAAAGCACCTTATGGTAGGATCCTAATTTTCTAAAATTCGAATATTTATTTCCTTTTGGAGTCCCTCTCCTTTGACTATTACATTCATTTCTCTTGTACTTACATGCCCACCAAAACTGACCTAAACCTACCTTTACTTATGCATGCAACCATTTGCAACGAAGATTACTCCTTCTTGATAATCTACACTTACTTCACCCTAGCCCCCTTAGATCTACCCATGTGACTTTAATTGTATGAGTCACTCCTCTTACAAAATTGGTGCTAGACCTCTAACTCTTTGAGAAATAACCCTTGTAGTCAAATAACATCCCAAGCAAATCTCATCATATGCTTACCTCTGGCCCTCTTCGCACATGGAATAATAAATCTAGACCTAGAGTTGGAACATATTGTAAACTTGACCATGCCTATCACAATTACTCCTTTCTTTCCCAATGGCCTTCTATAGGATGCTGCCTCCCCCTTCCCTACTTTCTTTGACCACAATCCCTTGCTTATAATATGGGGTGGTGCTGTCATGGCTGCGCAAAAGTTTCCCTCATTCAAATTTTTTAACCCGTGGACAACTAACTCTCAATTTAAATCTCTAGTTTTTCATGTTTGGCTTGCTCACATTTTAGGTAACCCAATGCAACTTCGGTCAAACTTAAATCTACTTAAAATCAGGCTTAAAGGGTGGGCTAAAGAGACATTTGGCAAGGGCACTAAGCTCTTCAGTAACTTGGGGAATGAGTTAACCAATCTCCAAAATCAAATTGTCGCCGATTCAACCAACACCTCCTTACGTAAATAGGAATTTTTTCTATCTGAGCAGCTTAGCTCAACTTTAAACTTTGAGGCCAAAATGGCCCATCAAAAAGTAAGAGATAAAAGTGAATCCCTTGGGAATAGGAACTTTTGTACTTTCACTATAGACTCAAAGTTACACATGCTGCTCAAATCAAATATATTCTATTACTAATAGTATTAATACACTACGATCCACCAACGATGATAAATACTGCTTTTGTGCAATACTTTCAATCCATTTTAGCTACTGAAAATCCTCATATCCCTCTTCTTTACAGTCTCTTCACTACGATCTTGCCTTTTATTTCAACTCGTCAAGCAGCTAGACTCGTTGCATACATCATTAAATCATAAATTAAAGATGATCTATTTTTTCTAGATTCCAATAGCATAGGGGGTCCAGACAGCTACAACTCGTTCTTCTTCAAGGGAACATACGAAATTATTGCTATTGACTTCATTAGGGCCATTGAATAATTTTTCATCGTTAATAAGATTCCTTATGGAACTAATGCTACAAATATAAGCCTAATCCATAAAACTGACAACCTTGAGCATATCTCTCAATTTATGCCTATGTCTTACGCTGATATCATCTACATACATATTTCCCAAGTGCTTGTTACTAGGCTTCAAAGTGCAATACATGGAATTGTTTCTCCCAACCAAATTGCCTTCATCCTCGGTCGATCCATAAGCGGCAATATCTTTCTTGCTCAAGAATTAGTAAATGGCTATGGGAGATCCAATATCTCTCCATGTTGTATGCTAAAACTACATACATAGAAAGCTTTTGATACTATCTCATGGGATGCTAGAATTACAATATTTTCAAGAATGATTCCTCTTCCTTACCTAGCCTAGCTCTACACTTGTATCTTAACTCCCCACTACTCTATCTCAAGAAATGGCTGCTCTTACGGATAGTTCATAGGCAAGCAAGGAATTCGTCAAGGTGATCCATCTTAGCTTTGTTGTTCTTGGTGGTTATCTAAGTCCTGAATGCAATGCTCTTTGAGAAAGTGAACAAAAATTTCCTTCAGCTTCACCCTAAATGTCAAGATCCTACCATTACATGCCTTCTCTTTGTCAATGACTTTGTCTGCTTCACAAAACCAATAGTCTCTAATATATTATGTATTCTCAAAACCCTAAAGGACTTCCAAAGTTTGACTGGTCTTTCTATCAATCTCCAAAAATCTCATATTTTGGTTGTAGGCATCTCTAGGTAGCAAAACCAAGAGATAATTAACCCGTCCTTCCTTCAAGAAATGCCTGCTTTAGCTTTATACTTGGGTATCCCTCTCATTACCAAAAGAATAGCTATTCCTGGCTACCTTATATAATATGAAAAAATTACTAGAAAGTTGACAAGCGGGCCAAATACTAAACTCTCTCGGGTGGATTGGCTAATTGTTGTTTAATATATAGGAGTGGCAATGACTTTGTATTGGATGAGACACCATATTCCTCTTGCAAAACTAATTGCCATGATTATTAGAGACATGAATAAATTTATCTAGAATGGTGATTCCTTCTCCTCTAAATTGATTCTTATTTCTTTTGAGAAAATTCAACTTCCCAAAGAATATGGAGGACTGAGAAATACTAATATTAAAAAGTGGAACATCATTACTATGTCAAGGTATTTCTTCTTATCTCGCCTCCTAACGACAACTTCTAGGCATCGTAGGTAAGGAAAAATCTAATTAAGTCCAAAAGATTCTATTGATCTGCACTCTCTCCTGTGCTAGCCGGAGTTAGAGAAACATCTTAAAGCTTAGACCCACTTTCTTGCTCTAATTCACTACAACGCTCTTTAGAACCCGCTTATAAAATTCTAGGATGACCCATGTATAGAACCATGAATGATTCTAAGGAATGTCATAAACTATCATCTCTACTTTATTTATGGTATTCCTATGACAGCCCCGGTAATAAACTACATCCATTTGGGCAGCCTGAACACCTTAATTACAGCTCAAGTTTAATTAGAGGGATCTAGGCAAATATTTCATCAAATTCCTTCTCTAATTTTGGAAATCTTATTCTCCGGCCAACTCCAAGAAGGCAATTCAACATATCAGCAATATATAAAACACTTTTAGGCTTTAAAGAATCCTTTCCCTAGTCAACATGAATATGGAATGCTGCTACCTCGATGAAAAACAATCTTATTCTTTGAAAGGTTATGAAAAATGCAATCCAACCTAAAGACAAGCTCTATAAGGTTTGTCTCATCCTGAATGATACCTGTGTTCTATGTAACACAAAACCGAAACCAATACCCATATATTCTTGTCATGTAACTTTACCTATAAACTATGGTCTGGCATTCTCTAAGATGGAAACTTTCATAAACCATCTACAAGCAGTAGAGAGTAGTGGTTCAATGTCTTTAGATCCACATGATCGAATTCTCCAAAGGCCTTTTCTCTTCTCTTGGTTCTTAAGAGATTTATTACTGTAGTTTGGAAGAAAGAAATAAGTGTATCTTTAGTTCTATGCGCTCAGTAACTAATTTGCGTTACCTTCTCCATCGGCAGATTGTGTGTGACATGAGGAAAAATTGCAGATATACGCATCTTGTAAGTAGAACTGGTATAGGTTACTTAATTGCTTTAGAGCTTCCTTCTATAGGAAATTTTTGGGCCTTTTTTGGTTTTTGTTGGCCAAACTTTGTATAGCTACTTTTATTAGTATATTGGGGCTGGTTTTCCTTAAGCCCAATTACCTTTCAAAAATCAAAAAAATATGGTTTTATTATATTACAAATATTTTTAATATTCCTTATGAAATAAATCCATTACAGTAATGGTATTTGTTTCAGTAGCAATATAACACACAAGTTTCTAAATTTTATACAATTGTTTTGGAGTTATGGACTAAGCCAATAGTTTTAAAAAATAATTCTTTAGTTATATGATTATAAATCTTATGGTACCGATGAATTGTATCTCAAGTGATTAAGGGAAAAACACCTATTTATTGGGAGCAACATAAGAGTTAGTGAACTCTTAGGATTAATACATATATATATACGCAATTATAAGTCTAATGATACCAAAACGGTTCCATAAACTTCGTTAAGTTCACCGATGAATCATCATAAACAAAAAAATATGTATTTTATACACATGTAATATGTATATGATAAATTGATAGAATATAAAGTGGAAGTAAATAACATGATGTGCAAAAGAATATAAAATGGTTTGATTTAATTGAATAGGCGAGTGTACTGGAAATGAGTTCCAAATGTACCTAAAAATGAATTAGATTCAATCTCAAGCTCATTCCTCCCTACGATACATAATGATGCGTCAGTAAGGAGTAATCAAACTTAGTAGGACAAAGTACGACTGATGATGAGTGAGGTTGAGTTAACTTCTTTCCGTAAGTATGTTTGCATAAAAGTAACTACATAAGGTTAAATTAAATTTCATCTAAAACAAAGTTTATAAAATCACACAATATAAAAGTTGATGAAAGAAATCCTACATATCCTAAATCAAGGAGTTGACAAGTTGGGTGAGTCAAGAGACTACACTAATACCTGTTCGTGATGGATCTTATGCAGACCACCCCAAATGAGTTTGAGATCGATCAATATAGATTGAACGATTTACATCATGAAAATAATTTTCATAATTTGAAATAAATAATTTCATACATACATACATACATACATACATATATATATATATATATATATAATTAATAAAATGTTTATAAATACTTATTTTGTTGCACTAAGAAATAATTTTTGTTCAAGATAAACCAACGTCATGACGAAGGAATTTATTCTAGAAATTATTGGTAGAAAAATGGATCTAAATACGAACCAGAGATAAAACTGATTACAAAGGATGAAATGAAGTTAACCAATCCTAAATGGACCAAACTATATCTAATAGTAATTCTCACACACTGAAGGGAAATATAATTTTTTTAACCAATGTGGCAATTAGAATTTCCTCAATTGTCAATAAAGCCATTAAGAGTATCAATTCTACTATATGGTACGATGAGCAGATCCTAAGTAGATTCTAAGTATGTTATCAAAATATGATTTTGGTAGCTATAACCGAAGGGATGTAATCCATCGACCGTAAATGTATCTTTGAGAAGAAGGTAATGCAGTTGGAATATAGTAAACAACGTTGATAAGGATAACATCATAAATTTCAACTAGTGAAATAATGTAAAGGATTAATCATTCGACGAGCTTGACTTAATTCGGATTTTACTTGCAAATTATTGTTCGGCATGATGTTGAGTTATAGAAGAAAATATGAAAAATGATTTATAATAATTTGATTACATGCAAAAGAATTATTTTGAATAGGTCAAAATTATTGGAAAATAAAATTTTAATTTTTTTATTAATAAAGCCAAAAATAAATCAATTATGCATAATATATATGTATGTGTATGCATATATAATTTGTGTGTATATGTATATATAAATTTAGTTAATAATTTCACAATAAATAAAGTTATATATATGTATATCTATGTATGTGTGTATTTAAAATTATTTATTTATGTGTATATATACATAATGTAAACTAATTTCATTTAAGATATTATTGTAAGAAATTTTAGTAATAGTAAATAGTTAATATTTAATGATATTTGATTTCATATAACGCATACTATAAACACACACACACAAACATATGTATGTATATACATACATATCATACTTAGTAACTTAGTATTCGTAGGAAAAAGTTGTAAATTTCCTTAAGTTTAGTTTATACACACACATACATTGTTATGATATCCATATTATAAATATGGATATCATGACATATTAAATATAAATCAAAATAAATTAATAAACAAATTTTAAGTTAAATAAAATATGAACTCTTTTACATATTAATATGAACAATTATTTTAATTAACGTAATAAAATTAACATAGCTAAACCACTTTTATAATCAATATACTAAATTTGATTTAGTATAAACTCATATTATTCACACAAATACTAAATAAAGGATTGGTGCAATATAAGGAGATTTTTTTGGAATTCACCCTTTAACTCCGCTACTAGTGCTCCAATTTATCAGCGCCTGCATTGTGCATGTGTAAATAAATTAACCAACACTATGAGCAACGCCTTAAGAAAAAAATAAAAGTTGATGTATGTTTAGGAAATTCAGCTTAAACTAAGGACAATGTTACTCTAATTAAGGACAAATACAAAAACCTCTCGATCTTCTGGTCCTTAACCGACTCGTCGAAATGGTCTGATATAAGGTATGCCCTTATGGAAGACTTAAATGTTATTTGAGTCTTAGGTTAATTCAAATTTCTTATCTGATTATTATACAATAATTTAAAAAATTTCTAAATTAAATAATTAACTACAAATTTCATAAAACTATAAAATGAAAATTTAAATTTGTTTAAATTAAATATGTAATTAATTAATTTTTTAAATATAAATACAAAATTGTTTTAAATTTAGTAAACAAATAAAAATGTTATATTTGTAAATTGATTGAATTTCTTAACTAATAAAAGAAATACATATAAATGCATACATATATACATATAATTGTTATAATTAATTTTATTTATATTATATGTATAAATAAAAATGTGAGGTCAAAATAAATAAACCCATAAGACTTAAGGAAGCATATATTGGATGTATATAAGAGATATTTGATATCATGAGTTATAATTATTACATACTCAACTTCCTTAATTAGTCGATCATACTATACGAAATTATTTTTAAATTGCGAATTTAAAATAATAATGCTCTTCAGCATTTACAATATAAAAATAGAGTAACTTACATATCCATGTCTCTTGAGCAAACTCAAGGGAAAGAACATCTAAGGTGATGTTTATATTGTCTTTTACTATATAAGAATGTTTGCAACTTTATTTAGCAAACTAAAGGGTCACATTACTGTAATAGCCCGCAATCCCGTACCCCTTGAGTCGACACTATTCTCCATCAATCAACTCAAGATGAACGGAAATACGAACCAGTTGGGTTAAAGAAGAAGAGGTAGAAGAAGAGAAAACAAAACAACATCAGAATCTAACCATTGCAGCGGAATAAAATATAATAGATAATAACAGATCTTTACACAGAAGAAAAAATATATCTATTTTTTACACATATATTACCGGAATACATCATCAGAGTTCAACAACATCAATAACATACAACTGGACAGACATATAAACTTGTCCTCAAAACTGAATACACAGCGGAATAAATATCAAGTACGGAAGTACGTATCGCCATCCAGCCCGTCTCCTGAACTCCACAGCATCATATCCTGTATTCTATAACACTCGGTCTGACCGGAGCATTATAGTTAAATAACACCTGAGTCAGTTTGGAATACCAGCGTGAGAAAATCACACTCAATTTGATTACTAAAGTTTCAAAATCCTTTGAAAATCAAAAGCATCTCGTAAGACCACGCCACAAATAAACATGTCAGGTTTTTACTTTACGATAGCCAAAACATTTTTTTATTAAAATCCTTTGATATTATAATAGGGTCTATTTACAAATGCTTAATAAAATATCCGAAATTGTTACATGATTAAATTCCATCTTCTAGCCACAAAGTGGGTAATACAAACAAAAACCGTAAAAGGCACGTAGGGAGAATGGATTTCCAACTAATGACTAGGCACTGGAGTACCACCTGTCACAGTACGTGGCCTAGATCACCGTACCGAGGATTACTCCCAATCCCCTACAACACAAGATCGGGACTACCCCTTACTGGATAATCCCGAGTAAGATCACCCTACAGTTGGGATCAGCAACAACACCACTAAGACGAATAAAAAGGGACATCTAGAAAGGGATGACCTCACCCTAATGGGTGCTACCCACCTAAACTTACTGCATAACCCCTGATTTTCAGTCATTCCCGGTTGATGAGGTTTGAGGCTATGAATTACCTTTTTAGAACATTTCACTTAGAATGCCCATCGTCCACTAGACGATGTTCCGAAAGCATTCATCCATACAAGTCCGTCCCGGGTTCGAACGGAACCGAAGGCACTATTCCTACTACATCCATTTTGGAAATATCCTCAGGATTAGTAGCGACTAGCCCTTGCACTTCACTGCTCCATCTTCGAATCCAAACTCGTTTTTCCCATGAAAACGTGCAAACCGGATCGAAACGGTTTTCGAGAAATTAATCCCGATCCCGGTCTCTTCGAAACGATCGGTACATTGGCCAATATTAATAGTCAGTTATTTAACTATCAATTAACATTCAGTAACAACCGTCAATCATAAATAATTTCCTCAAATTATTTATTAACCTCAAAATATCTTCACAAGATATATTTCCACTTTCAAACCTTTATGAAAACAATTTTCAAACCATCTCCCTTTTACAGAATAAATTTCTCAGATATTTTCTATTTCCACTGAAATCACCAATTACAAACACTTTAGATTTTAAAATAAATTTAAAATACTTTATTACAAAATATACTTTAAACATTTAAAATTAAAATTACTTTAATACTTATTAAAATATATACTTTAAGAATATTTAAAATAAAACTACTTTGTGCAATATAAAAATGATTTTCTAACTTTTAAAAACAAAATACCAAGCCACTTTTAAATGATTACTCCTATAAATAGATTAAAGAAAATACTTATTTTAGAATTTAAACATTTAGAATTAATAAATTTCCTAAACATACTTTTTGAAACAACATTAAAGCCTTTAACTTATATTTAAAAAATTTACTTTGAAAACATACCTGGCTATCCAGAGAAATATACTTCTCTTCACATCCTTTAAAAATAAATCACTATTTATTTTTAAACAAATTTTCCATTTCTTTAATAAATTCCCGTCGTGAATTTATCGTTCCAAATATCCACTGATATATTACTTCACTTTTATAAACCCATTTTATAAATTTCTTAGTCTCAACTCCCTTTTAAAATTCTGATTCCAAACACTTGGATCAATTTCCAAATTGGTTCCCGATTTAGTCCATTTGAAGTAAATTTCTTTACTTACTCAATTCATTTCAAAATCCATTAATTACAGACTTTATTTTTTTTCGTTTTGATTTTAAATCTTTTAACTGAAACATACCAATTTCAGATTTTCCAAATTTCTTCTTTATTATTTTCAATAATTTAAATCTAAAATTTAAAATAAATGCTTTATTCTTTTAAATAATAACACTGAAGTTTAAAATTCATTATCTTCCTGTTTATTCAAAATCCCCTTTTCATACACAGAATTTATTTATTAGAATTTTAAAACCACTATTATTCTTATCCAGTTCATTCTTAATTTATTTAAATTCTCTATAATTATTTCACTTACAAATTCTCTTCTTTTATTTTCTTTTCAAAAATCCAATTCTATATATTTTGATAACTCAGTGTACTAAAATATATTCAAGTAAACCATAGCATTCAATATTCCAATTATCAATAATATTCATCACAGAATATCAAATATTCATAACAAAGAATATTAAACAATATAAATAATTTGAGGAATCCAGTTGGATTCCTCCAACCTTTTTCCCTGCATCCACAGACATTAGCACAATATAAAATACCAATTCCACTTCAAGGTGGAATATCGCGGTTTATGAGATTTATATAATATCATCCGCTATTATGCGGCGCATAGGGTCGTATCTGCTATATAATGCGGGAAATCAATCACTCCAATATATATTATATACTACTATATAATATACACATTCAGTCAAATCAATCAATCAACCAATTATTTAAATTTAACCATTTAAATTTAAATAGCAACCCAGAAGAGTGAGATTAACTCACATTTGCCCCTTAAATTTGCAAATCCACTTCATTCTCGATTTGATTCCACGATTATTGACCTTTGATTATTATTATTTTTATTTGCAGTCCATTCCAATTCCGACTTGCCTCACAATTTGTAGACCTCGTATAAATTTAACATGGATTAACAACTTATTATCACCAAGATAAATAGCTTAATTAAGTGATAAGAAAATAATCAATAATATGATTAACTTCATAGACTAAAGAACATAGATAGTAATACCTTCTTCGCTCCAGGTACATACCCCACCGTTCACTCTCCATCATGGTCATCACGCTCTCCCCCTTCTCGACTTCCAAACAACGGGCACGACGAAGCCTGGCCAACCCTAATTCGAAACAGCACTTTCGAACCCCCCTCAAACCCATTGCCGAACCTTGTAGGCACAACGTCCTACCCACTCCAACCATCATCTTGTCGAGCCTCTGTCCTAAATCCTAGCTCACGCTGCCACTTGACTCCATCGCGACTTCGAAACCACTCCACCAGACCGCGATTGATCGCGAACCCTTGTGCCTTGCAGTCGCCTTGAGATTGCGACCCAAACCCCTTTGCTTGACTTCAATGCGCGCGCGAGTCTCTGGCTGCCTCCATTGCAGCGCTGCCATCGTCGTGGCGAGTACCCCTAGCACATAGGCTATGCACGAGCAAGCGCGATTCGCGATTCTCCCTAGTCGGAGTCGAAATTGACTTCGATTTACCCTCTCTTTTTTCTTCTGGTTTTCGATTTTTAAAAGGAGGAGATAGATTTAGATTGAGAAGAGAGGGGCTTTCGAATAGGATTGCGGAGAGCGGCCATGATTTTTTCTCTTCTACGAATTTTTTCTTATTTTGAAAGAGATCGGCCATGGTTTCCAATTTGAACGAAGAAAAGTTTGCGTGAAAATTTGGACTTGCTTATGAAGAAAGGAACTTCTTTGATTAGTTTTATAAATTTTAATTAATTATAGAATGTCTCGTTCGCATACCTCGAAATCTTGAACCCCTATCGAGGCGTGCTGCTAGACATTTATAGTGTTATGCCCCTATTCCGAACACGATGGAAAAGGTCTCGAGTCCTAATTCAATCGTATGGAGAAGATGGCTTTTTGAATCCAGTTATTATTTTAAATTTCGATTTAATTATCAGCGCATTTACTTATCGTAGGGCCAAACGGTCAATCAAAACACTGCGAAAATTGAAATTCGATAATAATACAATATTACGGATCCAATGGAACTGATTTCGTCGAAATCCGAGAGTATGCCTCGGAAGGCTATTTTTAAATTCAATGTAAACGATAAAATTTCAAAACTGAACAAATCACCTTTACATTGAATTTTAACACTTTAACCATCTTCAGTATTATCATTATAAATTTTACAAGCCTTCAAATTATATTTTAACAGGCTCAAAACAAAAGATTCAATAATTTTCCCAATTTTAGTTTATTAAATCCAATAACTTAATTTCTAAATAATAATAATATTTGAATTCATGTTAAAAATTAATTTTTAAATATTTAAAATCAATTAAATATTCCAATTTCAAACATCAAAAATTCTGGGTCGTCAGATTCCTCCTCCCTTAAAAGAATTTCATCCCCGAAATTGCTTGTTAAGAAGAATGGTCCAATACCCATTTATTTTTTCCCAAAACCAAACAGTTTTCGACAACAACCAAAAAATCTTTAATAAAGACACACTATCCATCTTACTAACTTTCCAAACTTTTCCATAGTTTCCAAACAACTTTACTTCTTCAACCATTCAAATTATAATTTTAAACCAAGTTTTAAATTTTCAAAATTTCTCAAAAAAAATTTAATTCCCTAAATTTTTGAAATTTTTTGCCAGCGTCTCCTTTGCGCGGCTAGCTCGGTAAAACTACAAAATGCCTCTACGAGCTCCCAAATTCCAAAAGAAAACAAAAGGCCAAGTGGCTAGTTTCAAAAACCCAATCAAATTTCATACAAAAATTTAAACACATACCTTTTTGTCGAGCAATACAAATTTATCTTCTGAAATAAAAACCAACTTTCCTTTCCTTTTATAATACCTGCATATCTTACTTAGCAATAATATCCAATCATAGCTTTTTAAAATCATTTTATACATTTCCTTCCAGAAGTTTTCATAACTACTTCTATTCAAATTAGTTTTCCCATTTCCATATGAATTCAATTTATCTTCAACTCCGAATATTGAATTTTATCTTCCATTTATAACTGATTCATATCATTATTTTAAATTAGTTTCATCCACTAATTTATTTCAATTTCCAATTTGAAATCGTTTTGTCACTAACAAAAATTTTCCAAAAAAATTTCAAAATTTTCAAAATTTTTTAGCAGAGTCTCCTTTGTACGGAGGAGCTTTTGCAATTTTACAAGAGATATAAATATATATACATCGACCCACATGGTCGAAAAAAATTAGTTCATGTTTTCTATTTTTATTGCGTAGGCGTACCTTTATTTAGCATTTTTAAGCAAGCAGCTTATTATTTTAGCAATTAGCACATCTAAATCCAGCCAAACGGCTTCCCTGAACCTGTACTTACTCAACTAAAACATGTAAGTGCTAAATATATGCAATTTACTAGTATTTCATTTATTTTAATATAGCCAACACATAATTTTCACATATAATGCATGTTATATAATTTCCATAAGAACATACAAGGTTCCGACACTTATTACAATTGCTTGCAACCAATTCTCAAACCATTCCATTAAGTGTAAGTGATTTACAACTTACTCGCTTATATTTAATTCATTCACAACCATTTAGCTCGACACATTCTATTTCATTTTTATTCCTTTTCAATTTTATTCATGATCCATTCATTTTTGTTTCGTTCCATATTCGCCTTCATTTCATTTGAGACCATTTTATTAAGCTTGAACCATTCCATGCTTATATATTAATAACCATTTCCCAATTTAAATTTACCCAAGATTTTATTTAATGGACTTTTATCCTTACTCGAAGCCAAGCTTCCACTAATTTTAAACTTAAATTAATTTACTTCAAATTATTCAAATTTCATACTTAAGCTCATTTTCATTTTGCAAATAAATTTTCCTTTTCTATTTAACTTGATTCTATTTCAATCAAACCTCATTTCAAACTACAAATTTATTTGATTAGTTCATTTTTCGTATAAATATTAAATTTCCAGATTCAGTCCACTCTTAATTCATTTAATTAATTACAAGGCCATTTTCGATTTATTCCCACTCATCTGGGTTTTATTTGCAACTAAAACCATCCATACTTTAATCCAATTTCTTTTTATTTGGCAACAATTTTAATTATAGTTACTTCACTAACAATTCAAGTCGAATTTGATTTATAACTCGAATTTTATTTCCAAACTACATTATTATCTCACAATTCAGCTTCTACTTAACTACATTAGGTTCCATTTACATATTTCATTAACTAGTTTATTATCTAATTAGTTCTCCCCCTATTTATAATTCAATACTTGATTTTTAATCTCAAAAATCACTTCATTTAATTTTATTAAGTTCAATTTATTTGATAATTCAAGTTTGGATTTTTTTTTTATTTTCCAAATCATCAAACAATATTTATTTTGGGTTTTCTATTCCACTTTCCAATTTTATAAGTCACAACTTATTATTTTACACATTTCCATTCAAAGTTGTCTACTTTCCCGTCTTTTTGGCTTGAATTTTCCCTAAAAACAAATGGCGAAAATTCTAGGCTTGAATATATTCATCTTTTATTTTTAACTCGAGATTTACGCTAACTTATAACCCAAGCATATTTTTATTCCATGGATTTTTAATTCTTTTATAAGCTATTCTAATTCATTTATTCCAATCCAATTCTTATCCAAATTATTTCTTATCCAACTTACTTCCATTTATTTAAGTAAGGATCTAATTCCATCCAATATCACCTATAACTCAACCGAATTTTATTTCAATTCAATTCTATTTTAACTCAGATTTATTTAATTCAATTTGATTAAATTTTCTTCCTCAACCCGAGTTAATTTCAATTTTAACTTTTCACTTTAAATTTTAGTTCCAATATTCAAAGCTCATATTTTTCCCCCTTATTTAAAAATCATCTCAACTTTACAAGTTTATAAATTACCTCATCAGGATTTTCAATTCAAATAAGGATTCAGGATTTCAAACACCCGGCTTTTGGTTCAAATAATCCTAAAATCACATTTTTCAAATTTTTAAGCTGACCCTAGTTTTTATCCCCAACAAATTTCCTTTGAAATTTCAAAAACAAACTAGTTCTTCTGAATAAATTAATTTGGCAGCTACCCGTCACTTAGAAACTCGAAAATGAACATCGCTGATGCTGCAGTCATCACCGAAGTTATTTTCCAACAAAAGAAGTGAGCACAATGCTATATCCCTTTCCAAAATTTATTTGAAACAACTTCCTTTCACAAATACTTCTAAAACAATAATGTTATTATTTGTCTTCAAAACACTTCGACAAACACTTCCAAAAGCTCGGGGGTTTTAAATATTCAAATTTTGATTTAAGTCAAATTTTAACTATAATTCATTTGTATAGTTTATGCTCATACCATTTTTTTCATTTGATTATACAAGTCATTCCAATTTTTATAATCTTATTTGTTTAAAATATTATCACCCAAATATCCAAGTTATATAACAAATTAAGAAAATATTTCTTTTATATCAAAATATATTTTAGGTAAAATTATTTCATTCACCCACCTTTAAAACAATACCGTGTCAATTTATCGTGCCAGGTGTTTATAAACTCTTCTCGAATAGCGGCCAACTTACTCGATCAGAATTCATTTCCACTCAACCAATAAGTCAACACAATATTACAATTTATATTCACTAACAAATACGCGCTCATATCTATTAATACGCTCAAACTCATTCTAGAGTACGATGGACTCTATTTTCAATAAGTAATCCCCACCAGAGCCAAGGTTATCACCAACCTAAGCTCTGATACCAACTGTAACAGCCCGCAATCCCGAACCCCTTGAGTCGACACTATTCTCCATCAATCAACTCAAGATGAATGGAAATATGAACCATTTTGGTTAAAGAAGAAGAGGTATAAGAAGAGAAAACAAAACAACATCAGAATCTAACCATCGCAGCGAAATAAAATATAATAGATAATAACATATCTTTACAAAGAAGAAAAAATATATCTATTTTACACATATATTACCAGAATACATCATCAGAGTTCAACAACATCAATAACATACAACTGGACAGACATATAAACCTGTCCTCAAAACTGAATACACAACGGAATAAATATCAAGTACGGAAGTACGTATCGCCATCCAGCCCGTCTCCTGACCTCCACAGCATCATATCCTGTATTCTATAACACTCGGTCTGACCGGAGCATTATAGTTAAATAACACCTAAGTCAGTTTGGAATACCAGCGTGAGAAAATCACACTCAATTTGATTACTAAAGTTTCAAAATCCTTTGAAAATCAAAAGCATCTCGTAAGACCACGCCACAAATAAACATGTCAGGTTTTTACTTTACAATAGCCAAAACATTTTTTTATTAAAATCCTCTGATATTATAATAGGGTCTATTTACAAATGCTTAATAAAATATCCGAAATTGTTACATGATTAAATTCCAGCTTCTAGCCACAAAGTGGGTAATACAAACAAAAACCGTAAAAGGTGCATAGGGAGAATGGATTTCCAACTAATGACTAGGCACTTGGGTACCACCAGTCACAGTACGTAGCCTAGATCACCGTACCGAGGATTACTCCCAATCCCCTACAACACAAGATCGGGACTACCCCTTACTGGATAATCCCGAGTAAGATCACCCCACGGTTGGGATCAGCAACAGCAC
The DNA here is from genome assembly GCA_030765085.1 of Allium cepa. Classification (NCBI taxonomy): domain Eukaryota; kingdom Viridiplantae; phylum Streptophyta; class Magnoliopsida; order Asparagales; family Amaryllidaceae; genus Allium; species Allium cepa. The sequence continues at coordinate 307,925,794 of CM060929.1, forward strand.
CACTAAGCCGAACAAAAAGGGACATCTAGACAGGGATGACCTCACCCTAATGGGTGCTACCCACCTAGCCTTGCTGCATAACCCCTGATTTTCAGTCATTCCCGGTTGATGGGGTTTGAGGCTAAGAATTACCTTTTTAGAATGTTTCACTTAGAATGCCCATCGTCCACCTGACGATGTTGTGAAAGCATTCATCCATACAAGTCCGTCCCGGGTTCGAACGGAACCGAAGGCACTATTCCTACTACATCCATTTTGGAAACATCCTCAGGATTAGTAGCGACTAGCCCTTGCACTTCACTGCTCCATCTTCGAATCCAAACTCGTTTTCCCACGAAAACATGCAAACCGGATCGAAATGGTTTTCGAGAAATTAATCCCGATCCCGGTCTCTTCGAAACGATCAGCACATTGGCCAATATTGATAGTCGGTTATTTAACTATCAATTAACATTCAGAAACAACCATCAATCATAAATAATTTCCCCAAATTATTTATTAACCTCAAAATATCTACACAAGATATATTTCCAATTTCAAACCTTTATGAAAATAGTTTTCAAACCATCTCCCTTTTACAGAATAAATTTCTCAGATATTTTCTATTTCCACTAAAATCGCCAAGTACAAACACTTTAGATTTTAAAATAAATTTAAAATACTTTATTATAAAATATAATTTAAACATTTAAATTAAAAATTACTTTAATACTTATTAAAATATGTACTTTAAGAATATTTAAAATAAAACTACTTTGTGCAATATAAAACTGATTTTCTAACTTTTAAAACCAAAATACCAAGCCACTTTTAAATGATTACTCCTATAAATAGATTAAAGAAAATACTTATTTTAGAATTTAAACATTTAGAATTAATAAATTTCCTAAACATACTTTTTGAAACAACATTAAAGCCTTTAACTTATATTTAAAAAATTTACTTTGAAAACGTACCTGGCTATCCAGGGAAATATACTTCTCTTCACATCCTTTAAAAATAAATCACTATTTATTTTTAAACAAATTTTCCATTTCTTTAATAAATTCCCATCGTGAATTTATCGTTCCAAATATCCACTGACATATTACTTCACTTTTATAAACCCACTTTATAAATTGCTTAGTCTCAACTCCCTTTTAAAATTCTGATTCCAAACACTTGGATCAATTTCCAAATTCGTTCCCGTTTACTCCATTTGAAATAAATTTCTTTACTTACTCAATTCATTTCAAAATCCATTAATTACAGACTTTATTTTTTTTCGTTTTGATTCATTTCAAAATCCATTAATTACAGACTTTATTTTTTTCGTTTTGATTTTAAATCTTTTAACTGAAACATACCAATTTCAGATTTTCCAAATTTCTTCTTTATTATTTTCAATAATTTAAATCTAAAATTTAAAATAAATGCTTTATTCTTTTAAATAATAACACTGAAGTTTAAAATTCATTATCTTCCTGTTTATTCAAAATCCCCTTTTCATACACAGAATTTATTTATTAGAATTTTAAAACCACTATTATTCTTATCCAGTTCATTCTTAATTTATTTAAATTCTCTATAATTATTTCACTTACAAATTCTCTTCTTTTATTTTCTTTTTAAAAATCCAATTCTATATACTTTGATAACCCAATGTACTGAAATATATTCAAGTAAACCATTGCATTCAATATTCCAATTATCAATAATATTCATCACAGAATATCAAATATTCATAACAGAGAATATTAAACAATATAAATAATTTTGAGGAATCTAGTTGGATTCCTCCAACCTTTTTCCCTGCATCCACAGACATAAAATACCAATTCCACTTCATGGTGAAATATCGCGGTTTATGAGATTTATATAATATCATCCGCTATTATGCGGCGCATAGGGTCGTATCTGCTATATAATGCGGGAAATCAATCACTCCAATATATATTATATACTAATATATAATATAACACATTCAATCAAATCAATCAATCAACCAATTATTTAAATTTAACCATTTAAATTTAAATAGCAACCCAGAAGAGTGAGATTAACTCACATTTGCCCCTTAAATTTGCAAATCCACTTCATTCTCGATTTGATTCCACGATTATTGACCTTTGATTATTATTATTTTTATTTGCAGTCCATTCCAATTCCGACTTGCCTCATAATTTTTAGACCTCGTATAGATTTAACATGGATTAACAACTTATTATCACCAAGATAAATAGCTTAATTAAGTGATAAGAAAATAATCAATAATATGATTAACTTCATAGATTAAAGAACATAGATAGTAATACCATCTTCGCTCCAGGTACATACCCCACCGTTCACTCTCCATCATGGTCATCACGCTCTCCCCCTTCTCGACTTCCAAACAACGGGCACGACGAAGCCTGGCCAACCCTAATTCGAAACAGCACTTTCGAACCCGCCCCCTCAAACCCACTGCCGAACCTTGCAGGCACAACGTCCTACCCACTCCAACCATCATCTTGTCGAGCCTCTGTCCTAAATCCTAGCTCACGCTGCCACTTGACTCCATCGCGACTTCGAAACCACTCCACCAGACCGCGATTGATCGCGAACCCTTGTGCCTTGCAGTCGCCTTGAGATTGCGACCCAAACCCCTTTGCTTCACTTCAATGCGCGCGCGAGTCTCTGGCTGCCTCCATCGCAGCGCTGCCATCATCGTGGCGAGTACCCCTAGCACGTAGGCTATGCATGAGCAAGCGCGATTCGCGATTCTCCATGGTCGGAGTCAAAATTGACTTCGATTTACCCTCTTTTTTTTCTTTTGGTTTTCGATTTTTAAAAGGAGGAGATCGATTTAGATTGAGAAGAGAGGGGTTTTCGAATAAGATTGAGGAGAGCAGCCATGATTTTTTCTCTGCTACGGATTTTTTTTATTTTGAAAGAGATCGACCATGGTTTCCAATTTGAACGAAGAATAGTTTGCGTGAAAATTTGTACTAGCTTATGAAGAAAGAAACTGCTTTGATTTGTTTTATAAATTTTAATTAATTATAGAATGTCTCGTTCGCATACCTCGAAATCTTGAACCCCTATCGAGGCATGCCGCTAGACATTTATAGTGTTATGCCCCTATTCCGAACATGATGGAAAAGGTCTCGAGTCCTAATTCAAACATATGGAGAAGATAGCTTTTTGAATCCAGTTATTATATTAAATTTCGGTTTAATTATCAGCGCGTTTACTTATCGTAGGGCCAAACGGTCACTCAAAACACTGCGAAAATTGAAATCCGATAATAATACAATATTACGGATCCAATGGAACTGGTTTCGCCGAAATATGAGAGTATGCCTCGGAAGGCCATTTTTAAATTCAATGTAAACGATAAATTTCAAAACTGAACAAATCACCTTTACATTGAATTTTAACACTTTTACCATTTTCAGTATTATCAATATAAATTTTACAAGCCTTCAAATTATATTTTAACAGCTCAAAACAAAAGATTCAATAATTTCCCAATTTTAGTTTATTAAATCCAATAACTTAAATGCTAAATAATAATAATATTTGAATACAAGTTAAAAATTAATTTTTAAATATTTAAAATCAATTAAATATTCCAATTTCAAACATCAAAAATTCTGGGTCGTCACACTCCTCCCCCCTTAAAAGAATTTCATCCCCGAAATTGTTAGTTAAGAAGAATGGTCCGATACCCATTTATTTTTTCCCAAAACCAAACAGTTTTCAACAACAACCAAACAATATTTATTAAAGACACACTATCCATCTTACTAACTTTCCAAACTTTTCCATAGTTTCCAAACAACTTTACTTCTTCAACCATTTAAATTATAATTTTAAACGAAGTTTTAAATTTTCGAAATTTCTCAAAAAAAATTTAATTCCCTAAATTTTTGAAATTTTTTGCCAACGTCTTCTTTGCGCGGCTAGCTCGGTAAAACTACAAAATGCCTCTACGGGCTCCAAAATTCCAAAAGAAAACAAAAAGCCAAGTGGCTAGTTTCAAAAACCCAATCAAATTTCATACAGAAATTTAAACACATACCTTTTTGTCGAGCAATACAAATTTATCTTCTGAAATAAAAACCAACTTTCCTTTCATTTTATAATACCTGCATATCTTACTTAGCAATAATATCCAATCATAGCTTTTTAAAATCATTTTATACATTTCCTTCCAGAAGTTTTCATAACTACTTCTATTCAAATTAGTTTTCCCATTTCCATATGAATTCAATTTATCTTCAACTTTGAATATTGAATTTTATCTTCCATTTATAACTGATTCATATCATTATTTTAAATTAGTTTCATCCACTAATTTATTTCAATTTCCAATTTGAAATCGTTTTGTCACTAACAAAAATTTTCCAAAAAATTTTCAAAATTTTCGAAATTTTTTGGCAGAGTCTACTTTGTACGGAGGAGCTTTTGCAATTTGACAAGAGATATAAATATATATACATCGACCCACACGGTCGGAAAAAAAATAGTTCATGTTTCCTATTTTTATTGCGTAGGCGTACATATTTTAGCATTTTTAAGCAAGCAGCTTATTATTTTAGCAATTAGCACATCCAAATCCAGCCAAACGGCTTCCCTGAACCTGTACTTACTCAACTAAAACATGTAAGTGCTAAATATATGCAATTTACTAGTATTTCATTTATTTTAATATAGCCAACACATAATTTTCACATATAATGCATGTTATATAATTTCCATAAGAACATACAAGGTTCCGACACTTATTACAATTGCTTACAACCAATTCTCAAACCATTCCATTAAGTGTATGTGATTTACAACTTACTCGCTTATATTTAATTTATTCACAACCATTTAGCTCGACACATTCCATTTCATTTTTATTCCTTTTCAATTTTATTCATGATCCATTCATTAATGTTTCGTTCCATATTCGCCTTCATTTCATTTGAGACCATTTTATTAAGCTTGAACCATTCCATGCTTATATATTAATAACCATTTCCCAATTTAAATTTACCCAAGCTTTTATTTAATGGACTTTTATCCTTACTCGAAGCCAAGCTTCCACTAATTTTAAACTTAAATTAATTTACTTCAAATTATTCAAATTTCTCACTTAAGCTCATTTTCATTTTGCAAATAAATTTTCCTTTTCTGTTTAACTTGATTCTACTTCAATCAAACCTCATTTCAAACTACAAATTTATTTGATTAGTTCATCTTTTTCGTATAAATTTTAAACTTCCAGATTCAATTCATTCTTAATTCATTTAATTAATTACAAGGCCATTTTCAATTTATTCCCACTCATCTGGGTTTTATTTACAACTAAAACCATCCCTACTTTAATCCAATTTCTTTTCATTTGGCAACATTTTTAATTATAGTTACTTCACTAACAATTCAAGTCGAATTTGATTTATAACTCGAATTTTATTTCCAAACTTCATTATTATCTCACAATTCAGCTTCTACTTAACTACATTAGGTTCCTTTTACATAATTCATTAACTAGTTTATTATCTAATTAGTTCTCCCCCTATTTATAATTCAATACTTGATTTTTAATCTCAAAAATCACTTCATTTAATTTTCTTAAGTTCAATTTATTTGATAATTCAAGTTTGGATTTTTGTTTTATTTTCCAAATCATCAAACAATATTTATTTTCGGTTTTCTATTCCACTTTCCAATTTTATAAGTGACAACTTATTATTTTACACATTTCCATTCATTCTAGGCTTTAATATATTCATCTTTTATTTTTAACTCGAGATTTACGCTTATTTATAACCCAAGCATATTTTTATTCCATGGATTTTTAATTCTTTTATAAGCTATTCTAATTCATTTATTCCAATCCAATTCTTATCCAAATTATTTCTTATCCAACTTCCTTCCATTTATTTAAGTAAGGAGCTAATTCCATCCAATATCACCTATAACTCAACCGAATTTTATTCCAATTCAATTCTATTTTAACTCAGATTTATTTAATTCAATTCGATTAAATTTTCTTCCTCAATCCGAGTTAATTTCAATTTTAACTTTTCACTTTAAATTTTTATTCCAATATTCAAAGCCCATATTTTTCTCCCTTATTTAAAAATCATCTCAACTTTACAAGTTTATAAATTACCTCATCAGGATTTTCAATTCAAATAAGGATTCAGGATTTCAAACACCCGGCTTTTGGTTCAAATCATCCCAAAATCACATTTTTCAAAATTTTAAACTGACCCTGGTTTTTATCCCCAACAAATTTCCTTTGAAATTTCAAAAACAAACTAGTTCTTCTGAATAAATTAATTTGGCAGCAACCCGTCACTTAGAAACTCGAAAATGAACATCACTGATGCTGCAGTCATCACCGAAGTTATTTTCCAACAAAAGACATGAGCTCGATGCTATATCCCTTTCCAAAATATATTTGAAACAACTTCCTTTCACAAATACTTCTAAAACAATAATGTTATTATTTGTCTTCAAAACACTTCGACAAACACTTCCAAAAGCTCGGGGGTTTTAAATATTCAAATTTTGATTTAAGTCAAATTTTAACTATAATTCATTTGTATAGTTTATGCTCATACCATTTTTTTCATTTGATTATACAAGTCATTCCAATTTTTATAATCTTATTTGTTTAAAATATTATCACCCAAACATCCAAGTTATATAACAAATTAAGAAAATATTTCTTTTATATCAAAATATATTTTAGGTAAAATCATTCACCCACCTTTAAAACAATACCGTGTCAATTTATCGTGTCAGGTGTTTATAAACTCTTCTCGAACAGCGGCCAACTTACTCGATCAGAATTCATATTCCACTCAACCAATAAGTCAGCACAATCTTTAAACAATTTATATTCACTAACAAATACGCGCTCATATCTATTAATACGCTCAAACTCATTCTAGAGTACGATGGACTCTATTTTCAATAAGTAATCCCCACCAGAGCCAAGGTTATCACCAACCTAAGCTCTGATACCAACTGTAACAGCCCGCAATCCCGAACCCCTTGAGTCGACACTATTCTCCATCAATCAACTCAAGATGAACGGAAATATGAGCCATTTGGGCTAAAGAAGAAGAGGTAGAAGAAGAGAAAACAAAACAACATCAGAATCTAACCATCGCAGCGGAATAAAATATAATAGATAATAACAGATCTATTTCCCGTCTCCTGAGCTCCACAGCATCATTTCCTGTGTTCTATAACACTCGGTCTGACCGGGGCATTATAGTTAAATAACACCCAAGTCAGTCTGGAATACCAGCGTGAGAAAATCACACTCAATTTGATTACTAAAGTTTCAAAATCCTTTGAAAATCAAAAGCATCTCGTAAGACCACGCCATAAATAAACATGTCAGGTTTTACTTTACGATAGCCAAAACATTTTTTATTAAAATCCTCTGATATTATAATAGGGTCTATTTACAAATGCTTAATAAAATATCCAAAATTGTTACATGATTAAATTCCAGCTTCTAGCCACAAAGTGGGTAATACAAACAAAAACCGTAAAAGGCACGTAGGGAGAATGGATTTCCAACTAATGACTAGGCACTGGGGTACCAGCTGTCACACTACGTGGCCTAGATCACCGTACCGAGGATTACTCCCAATTCCCTACAACACAAGATCAGGACTACCACTTACTGGATAATCCCGAGTAAGATCACCCCACGGTTGGGATCAACAACACCACCACGAAGCCGAATAAAAAGGGACATCTAGACAGGGATGACCTCACCCTAATGGGTGCTAGCCACCTAGCCTTGCTGCATAACCCATGATTTTCAGTCATTCCCGGTTGATGAGGTTTGAGGCTAAGAATTACCTTTTTAGAACGTTTCACTTAGAATGCCCATCGTCCACCTGACAATGTTCCGAAAGCGTTCATCCATACAAGTCCGTCCCGGGTTCGAACGGAACCGAAGGCACTATTCCTACTACATCCATTTTGGAAACATCCTCAGGATTAGTAGCGACTAGCACTTGCACTTCACTGCTCCATCTTCGAATCCAAACTCGTTTTTCCCACGAAAACGTGCAAACCGGATCGAAATGGTTTTCGAGAAATTAATCCCGATCCCGGTCTCTTCGAAACGATCAGCGCATTGGCCAATATTGATAGTCGGTTATTTAACTATCAATTAACATTCAGAAACAACCATCAATCATAAATAATTTCCTCAAATTATTTATTAACCTCAAAATATCTTCACAAGATATATTTCCACTTTCAAACCTTTATGAAAACAGTTTTCAAACCGTCTCCCTTTTACAGAATAAATTTCTCAGATATTTTCTATTTCCACTGAAATCACGAAGTACAAACACTTTAGATTTTAAAATAAATTTAAAATACTTTATTATAAAATATACTTTAAACATTTAAATTAAAAATTACTTTAATACTTATTAAAATATATACTTTAAGAAAATATAAAATAAAACTACTTTGTGCAATATAAAACTGATTTTCTAACTTTTAAAACCAAAATTCCAAGCCACTTTTAAATGATTACTCCTATAAATAGCTTAAAGAAAATACTTATTTTAGAATTTAAACATTTAGAATTAATAAATTTCCTAAACATACTTTTTGAAACAACATTAAAGCCTTTAACTTATATTTAAAAAATTTACTTTGAAAACGTACCTGGCTATCCAGGGAAATATACTTCTCTTCACATCCTTTAAAAATAAATCACTATTTATTTTTAAACAAATTTTCCCATTTCTTTAATAAATTCCCATCGTGAATTTGTCCTTCCAAATATCCATCGATGTATTACTTCACTTTTATAAACCAAGTTTATAAATTTCTTAGTCTCAACTCCCTTTTAAAATTTCGATTCCAAACACTTGGATCAATTTCCAAATTGATTCCCAATTTACTCCATTTGAAATAAATTTCTTTACTTACTCAATTCATTTCAAAATCCATTAATTACATACTTTATTTTTTTCATTTTGATTTTAAATCTTTTAACTGAAACATACCAATTTTAGATTTTTCAAATTTCTTCTTTATTCTTTTCAATAATTTAAATCTTAAATTTAAAATAAATGCATTATTCTTTTAAATAATAACACTGAAGTTTAAAATTCATTATCTTCTTGTTTATTCAAAATCCCCTTTTCATATACGGAATTTATTTATTAGAATTTTAAAACCACTATTATTCTTATCCAGTTCATTCTTAATTTATTTAAATTCTCTATAATTATTTCACTTACAAATTCTCTTTTTTTATTTTCTTTTCAAAAATCCAATTCTATATATTTTGATAACTCAGTGTACCGAAATATATTCAAGTAAACCATAGCATTCAATATTCCAATTATCAATAATATTCATCACAGAATATCAAATATTCATAACAGTGAATATTAAACAATATAAATAATTTTGAGGAATCCACTTGGATTCCTCCAACCTGTTTCCCTGCATCCACAGACATTAGCACAATATAAAATACAATTCCACTTCAAGGTGGAATATCGCGGTTTATAGGATTTATATAATATCATCCGCGATTATGCGGCGCATAGGGTCTCATCCGCTATATAATGCGGGAAATCAATCACTCCATTATATACTATATACTACTATGTAACATAGCACATCCAATCATATCAATCAATCAACCAATTATTTAAATTTAACCATTTATATTTAAATAGCAACCCAGAAGATTGAGATTAACTCACCTTTGCCCCTTAAATTTGCAAATCCACTTCATTCTCTATTTGATTCCATGATTATTGACCTTTGATTATTATCATTTTTATTTGCAGTCCATTCCAATTCCGACTTGCCTCACAATTTTTAGACCTCGTATAAATTTAACATGGATTAACAACTTATTATCACCAAGATAAATAGCTTAATTAAGTTATAAGTAAATAATTAATAATATGATTAACTTCATAGATTAAATGAACATAGGTAGTAATACCTTCTTCCCTCCAGGTACATACCCCACCATTCACTCTCCATCAAGGCCATCACGCTCTCCCCCTTCTCGACTTCCAAACAGTGGGCACGACGAAGCCCGGCCAACCCTAATTCAAAACAGCACTTTCGAAACCCCCCTCAAACCAACTGTCGAACCTTGCAGGTGCAACATCCTACCCACTCCGACCATCATCTTGTCGAGCCTTCGGCCTAAATCCTAGCTCATGCCGCCACTTGACTCCATTGCGACTTCGAAACCACTCCACCAGACCGTGATTGATAGCGAACCCTTGCTGCCTCACAGTCGCCTCGAGATTGCGACCCAAACCCCTTTGCTTGACTTCAATGTGCCTGCGAGTCTCTGGATTCCTCCATCGTAGCACTGCCATCGTCGTGGCGAGTACCCCTAGCACATAGGCTATGCACGAGCGAGCGCGATTCGCGATCCTCCCTTGTCGGAGTCGAAATCGACTTCGATTTACCCTTTTTTTTCTTCTGATTTTCGATTTTTAAAAGGAGGAGATCAATTTAAATTGAGAAGAGAGGGGTTTTCAAATAGGATTGAGCAGAGCAGCCATGATTTTCTCTCTTCTGTGAAATTTTTTATTTTTTTTATTTTGAAAGAGATTGGCCATGGCTTCCAATTTGAACGAAGAATAGTTTGTGTGAAAATTTGGACTAGCTTATGAAGAAAGGAACTGCTTTGATTTGTTTTATAAATTTTAACTAAACATAGAATGTCTCGTTCGCATACCTCAAAATGTTGAGCCCCTATCGAGGCATGCCGCTAGACATTTATAGAGTTATGCCTCTATTCCGAACACGATGGAAAAGGTCTCGAGTCCTAATTCAATCGTATGGAGAAGATAGCTTTTTGAATCCAGTTATTATATTAGATTTCGATTTAATTATCAGCGCGTTTACTTATCGTACGGCCAAACCATCACTCCAAACACTGCAAAAATTGAAATACGATAATAATACAATATTACTGATCCAATGGAACTGGTTTCATCGAAATCCGAGAGTATGCCTCGGAAGGCTATTTTTAAATTCAATGTAAATCATAAAATTTCAAAACTGAACAAATCACCTTTACATTCCATTTTAACACTTTTACCATCTTCAGTATTATCAATATAAATTTTACAACCCTTCAAATTATATTTTAACAGGCTTAAAACAAAAGATTCAATAATTTACCCAATTTCGGTTTATTAAATCCAATAACTTAATTGCTATGTAATAATAATATTTGAATTCAAGTTAGAAATTAACTTTTAAATATTTAAAATCAATTAAATATTCCAATTTCAAACATCAACAATTCTAGGTCGTCACAATTACTCTCCTTAGGATATCACAAAATGATTAGGTCTAAGATTATCTAATGCACTTCAATATCTGTTGAGAAAATTCCAGGTCATGAATATGATTAGGAGAATAGTTAAAAAGTAAGTTAGGAATTATACGATTGTAAATAATCAAGGGTTACATAAATTTTATGGGGACTATGATTTGTTAAACAAACTCAAGGCTGTGTTAACATGATAAACAGATCATAACATCCTCTAAAGGAATTAATGAAATTCCCATACCTATTCAAGATTTTTGCAAGAAGTAAAAAAAGCAGTGGCCTTATTATATGAATATAATAAACCAATCCAATAACCATGAGAATATATGTGATATTAAAATAATATATTTTGATAAATCTGCATATTGATTAAAATATATTAAATGAAATGAATTAGAGATTGACAAAAAATGCAAAATATACTTGTTGTCGCTTGAAGGCTTATGCAAGAGTTAAAATTATATAACATTAAAACATTCATACCTTGGTCACTTTAGTGTTAATTTTCCCGAGATTGTGTATTATCTTCCATGAGCTTTGAAAACTCCAAAGCACTACAAGAGTATGGATGTTAGATCCATATTTGATCACATACAAAAATTGTATAGTATGAATAGTCGTATACGAAGTCTCAATGGAAATGATTAGACCAAAATGTACAAGATAACCATAGCACGTGATCGTGTGTTCAATACGATTGGCTACGATAAGGATACTAATGTGTCAAAGAAAACATACGACCAAAGGTCCACAAATAGAGCTTGGAATTCGATCACTTCGATCTTTTAAATTTAGTGCAACATATTTGATATCCTCGATGTTATGTAAGGCTGAATGCATTTCAATAAAGAATTGGGTACAATCTTGTAGTAAAGCATTTCTCTTTTAAATGACTCGACCTTTTCAAAGAGAAAACATAAGTTTGAGAATGGTAATTATATTAGCACGGTTTGATGAAGAAGGTGAATGATCACTTATTATTTATGAAGAAACATCTGAAATGCAATTGGTTATAATATTTATAGACATTTAATAAGGTAAAAAGAAATACAGTTTCTATTCTAAACATATTTTTCCTTAAAGAAAATTAGTTTTTGTAAAATTTAATTCTTTGACCTCAAGACGTTTGATCTAGAACACGCAACTATAAATTAGTTATAATACAAGAAGCAAATAGCCCATACAAAGTGGTAGAGCGAAGATTTGTACTTCACACGTTGTTATTATAAGAAAAAGTGGGAGAATACCGTACAGAAAGAACTAGTGAGCATGTCATGTTTTGAAAGATTACCTTTCATGTATGCCAAAAATTATTTATAAAATAATAACTATTTTCGTTATGACTTAAAATAGACGCAGTTTCATTTTAATATGAGTATTATGATTATTCGTTATACATTAACATGTACTTTAGCGCTTTGATGATAGTATTTGTTTTCATAATAATAACAATGTGTTAGCTATAGAAAATATGGAAGTATCTAAATTGTTTAACAACAAAATTTTGGATTATAGATAAGACGTATATTTGAGAAATAGTTCTTTAATCATTCGATTATGAATCATATGATATTTGTGAATTATGAAATAGTTCTTTAATCATTCGATTATGAATCATATGATATTTATGAATTATATCTCAAATTGCTAAGTGCAAGGCACACATTTGATGGGAGCATAAAAAGAGTCAATGAACTTATTGGATTGATACATACATACACATATATATAGTCCTACGTTTTATAATATAAAAGGCAGATCCACTTAATTCATTAAGTTGAAATGTTGAATTCTCTAAAACACGAATATCTGTATTTGACATAAAAGTTAGGTATTTACGATAAGTTCACATAATGTAGAATGGAAGTATAAAATAAAACTTGCAAATGGAATAAAATAACCCGATTTGATCGAATAAGTGAGTATATTTGAATAAGTACTTCGATATTACATAAAAAAGTGAATAAGATTCAATTTCAAGGCCACTCCTCATTATGCTATATATCAATTTATTGATAAGAAGTAACTGGTTTTTGTTGGACAAAGTATGATTGATAATGAGCAAAGCAGGGTCTAGGATATATGCTTAAGAATAAGAACATATTTTAAAATTAATTTCATCAAAACTATAGTTTTTAGTTTTATATAAGACATGAATTGGGATGGAATCACGATCTTAAATAGTTTGAGATATTCATTTATCCAATTACGTCATAAATGTAAATTTCATAAACTCGTGATTAGGTTTGTTTTATGTAAGGCAACAGGCAATTCATAAATGTTTTGAGTGCTTATTCCATCAGTTTGAGAAACAAAGTGTCATTTCAAAACATACCGCCTTCTTACCAAAGGAATTCTTTTTATAGAATTCAGTGGAAGTGTGATAGACTTGGATATGATCTAAGAGTTTAACTTAGTTATAGATTATAAAGATCCTAGAATGGATATAGTCAAACTAGAATATCTAATAAGAATTCTCACACATTGAAGAGAAAATACATGTTTCTTATCAATGTCATAAGAGTCAATTGTTAGCACTAACAATCTCCTCAGTTATTAATAAGCCATAAAGAGTGTAAACTCTAGCACATGGAACGATGCTTTAAATCCAAAATCAATTCCAAGTACATTGAAAATAATAATATGATTTTGATAATTGTACCCAAAATGATATGACCATCGGTCACATATGAGTATCTAAGAAGAAGACCAATGCGGATGGTATAGTATAAAGAAGTGTTGAAAGGAAATAACTTTATTAATTTCAAATGTTGAAATTAGTACAGTAACTTTGTTAGTCGACATGCTTAAATCCGTTCATATTCTATATGCGTTTATCGCACAATTTAATTTTTCATTTTGGCACATTGATGTTGAAACAAAATTTCAAAGTAATGATTTAGAAGAGTTTGTTTTTGCATAGTACCCATAATGTCTCAAGATTAATGGAGAGAAAACTTAGCTCGTTAATTTTTAGATATAATGCATAAGTTGATACAATAATAGCATCCAACAAGCATCACAAGTGAGCGAGTATTTTGACAAAGATTTCAAATAGTTTAACTTTCAGTTTAAATGTAGAGGAATCATGTGTTTTTAAGAAATAAAATTAAATGGTACGAAAACATTTCTAATACGTAAGTAAACGGCGTGCCGCTGATTGTTAACAATGTACCCATATTAAAATTGGTTTACTATAATTGTTTAGCTTTATGTTTATGATTTGGTATAACATCTTTTATACTTAGTATAATAGGATGTTGGGATTGTCCTAATTTACATACACAAACACCATAAGAAAATGTTAATATGGAACATATGATATAGGTCCCTTATGCATTGGCAATAAAGATAATCTTGAATGTTAGTTTTTGCGATATATTAGATTTTGATTATACACTTGTTATATTAAGTGAATATCAAGTCTAAGGTAAAATAAACAAATGGTAGTTAAGATTGTATTAAATGAATATGTACCAACCTACTTTTTTGATGGTTTAAATCGACGATAAACCACACATGTCGGACTCAAACTATTCAAAGGGGTAGATTGTTATGGGATAAATAAGAAAAAGAAGAGAAAGGAATAAACAAATACAGAATCTCACAGCGGAATGACAAAATATAATAATCAAATAGACAGTTCATGAAGCTGTTTACAAATAACATTGATCATTCTTTTGAAAATACAAATCAGAGTTACATATAACAAGAATAAATAATAAACAAATTTAGTGGAACAACATGATGCAGTGGACTAAATATAATAGAAAATAATAGTACAAATTCTTCGTCTTCATCCTCTAGAAAGTAGTCTTCCATAAACTGAAAAGCTCAGACTGATCCAAGCGAATTGGAAAGACAAAACCCTCGAGACGGAACTAAAAGATCTTATGTAAGTTAAAAAAATAGTAAATAAATATGAGTGTAATGGCGTTAGAGATGTTTACAGGGTTTGACATCTCCTATCTAGTGTCTAACGTGCATGCAATAACTTAAGAGATGTTTGGGATTTCCGTCTCCTAAGGATCCGTTAAACTATCTACTGTGTAGTACAATACGCTATTATAATATGTCTATAGTAAAGAAAATATTAAAATAGCTTTAAGACGTTACCCATATCATTCTTAACACCTTTTATATAATGTCATAGTCTATACAGATACTGTAAACTCCACCCATGGGTCGGCTATCAGGGAGCACTCCATAAGTGCGACAGAAAACAAACTCATAGAAGGCACGATAAGGCATGCGACAAGACACTCGAGGCAATGCCCAGGGTATATATACCAATAGCGGATCCAAACTGGTGGTAACGCGTAGCAGCTACTATCGTCCACCTTGGAACACACTCCCATAATCAAAATCAAGTGGTGGCCACCAAATCATCACGAAGTCATAATATGGTATCAAAGAAATGTGTCCGATCGAAGGTGCGACCTCACTTGGCCTGGCGTAGCTCCTTCTTTAGCCACATCAAGCTGACTCACGGGAGTCGGGGTCACCTAAATAACTCATACAGAATCATTCACCAGACCATCCTATTTCATTTATGGAATCTCCACCATGTACACAGTTGTTAAAATGGTTTTCGATATTGGCATATAATATGACAATATCCGATCTCGATCTCTTTAACAACCAAACACTTATTTCACACCAGATGGTTCTTTTACATTTCAAAAGCCAATTCACAATTGGTAGTCAAAATATCGTATTCAATTTCGAACCATATCACTTTTGAAATCATATTCACTTTCAAAACCATATTCACTATCAAAATCGTCTTCATTTTCAAAATCATATTTCCTCAATTGTCATTTCACAACAAGGTATAATTCTAAATTCCAACTTAAGTTGTATCATAATCAAAGATTAAAATATAAATACTTCAACTTTACACAGTCTGGAATTTTAGAAAATAGTTTAGGTAGTCATAAGTAGTTTAAATAGTTTTAAAAATGGTTTAAAATAGAGTTAAAATAGTTTAAATAGATTTACATTTCATTTAATTAGATGAAAAATGATTTATATAGATTTAAAATAGATTGAATAAATTAAATTTACATTAAATTGCTTTAAAAGAGATTAAATAAATTTAAAGTAGAATAAATAGAATCAAATTGTATTAAATAGATAAAAAATAGATTAAATAAAGTGGAAATTAGCCACAAGGGCCTCTTTAGCAAGTGCGATTAGTTTCTAAGACACACAACTGAAATAATTACTTTTAAGAACAAAATGAAAAATAATTAGTTTCTAAGGCCTAAAAACCTATGAAATTATATTCTTGAAAGTAATTGGACTGCTGATTTTGTCCTTAAAAGTAATTATTCTGCTGACTTTGGCCTTGAAATTAATTTTTGTGGATGTGTATCCTAGAAACTAATTGGACTGCAAAGTTTGTCCTTCTAGTGAAATGCCCCTTAAATGAATTTAAAATAGATTAAATAGATTTGAATTATATTAAATAGATTTAAAATAAATTAAATAAATTTAATTAGTTTAATATCGGTGAATTAGATTAAATTGGATTTAATAGGTTATAATAGATTATAGTAAATTAAATAGTTTGAATTAATTAAAATAGTTTATATTCATCAAAATAGTTTAAATTATATCAAAATAGATTTCAAAGTTATATCCAAACAATTTCAATAACTCAATTCCGATAACTTCATTTATATGTGATAAGTGAAACTCCTTTTTAAGTCCTTTAAACAATTCATTAAATCAATTCCAATTTTAGCGTTAACACTTGGATTATCGAAAATAATTCAGTTTATATAAATCAATTTCTTTTTCAAAATATCGGTTAACTGAATTCAAAATTTTGAAGATTCAAAAAAATCATTTAATTTTACCAATCCGACGTCCATATATAATTTTCTACCCTATGGTCAAGTGATATGGATTTACCATTTCAATCTATAATTTCAAATTTTGTAGTTACATATCATTTCAAATTGCAATCCCGAATTAAATAAAAAACCATAAAACTGCTCAAGTCTATCCTTTCAACCCATAATGATTTTTCTCGAATCTACAGATCGTTCAGGTATGTATCATTTCTGTAACGATCCACTATTTTGTACCATTCAAACCAACAATAATCCACACATGTCGGACTTGAACAATGCAAAATAACAGATTGTAAATAAATTTGGAGCAAATAAAATCAAATATACAGAATCACAGACACAGAAACATCAAAATAACTCGCAGCGGAAATAAAATACCATAATAGTTCATGAAGCTACTATAACAAAGTCTCAAAACAAATACATAATATCAGTCTGAAACATCATAATAGAAATCCCAAATACATAGAAGTTCACTAATACGTGAGATAAACTAGAACAGCTGAACTAAAATAGATATATAAGTAGATAAGCAGAATCTCGAGCAAAGACTAGCTCTAGGAATCCAAAGCTGTGAATACTCAAGCTGACCCGATCGTAAAGCAAAACACAAAACACTCGAGTCAGGACATACATACTTATATAATGTAAACCAACTCAAGTGAACTACAGTAAAGAACTAGTAACTTAAAGGATGCTTGGGACGTTAAACTATTTACTATGTAGTAATATTGCGCTATTATAATAATGTCTACAGTAAAATAAACTTACTTTAAAATAGCATTAAGGAGTGACCCAATATTTTCCTTAACACAAATAATGCCAGTAATCTATACAGTACCTGCATATCTCATGATGGGGAGACTATAAGAAGATACTGCATAGGTATGACACAAATAGAAACTCGTAGTAAGGCTCGATATGGTAGGTGACATAGCACACGAGGCAATACTAGGGTAGATATACCAATTACGCACGCGGGCTGGTGGTAACGTAGCAGCCACATACGCCTACCTCGAAACACAATCTCATATCAAGGGTGGCCACCAAAAAATCACAGAGTAATAGAATTGTATCGAAGAAGTGTGTCCGACCAGAGAAGCTACCCCTTTTGGCCCGAGATCGCTCCTGTTTTAGCCACCTTAAGCCAACTCACGGGAGTCGGGTGTTAGAACCTTAATTGTTGGGTTTTAATGACAACAACTATACAATTATGTCAAAGAATCTCTAAGCTAATTTGCAGGTACGTGAGCATCAAAAAGAGATAATTTTAAAACCAGTTATCAAGATAGTTTCAAAACCAGTTATAGTCATAATAGTACTTTGTAGAAATAATAGAAATTATTCTTCAAGTACTAAGCTAATGACTAATAGTATTAAGATATGGATTCCAGCTAATATGATTGATCATGATAAACAACTTTATATTAGCAATTACTATAAGAATGTGATTTGTAATGAAAATTATATTTATAAAGGTTCAACCACACCGAAATGGGTATGGTTTCCAAAGACTTAACCCCCTTGGACCCTAACATAGTAAGTGGGTACCGAAAATAATTATTATTTATTGCGGGTACTCGGAGAAACAAAAGGAAAAAGATAGATTTTCGAATTTAAAAAAATGTTCCATACGTTTAACAGAATTACGTGCTTACAATGAAATATGGAGCAAATATGGTAAAATCTATTTTATTTTCCTTTATAATTAATAATGAGTTTATCTCGTTATTTACAAGATATTTTATATAATTTATTATATTCCCTCATTCTGTTTTATAATGACAAAGGGGGAGAAATTCATGTGCATATTAACAGATGGAGATATTATACTTAAGGGGAGTTGTTATACTTAGGGGGAACTTTAAACATTTTTTTTACATATTAATATTTTTTATATATAGAATGAATATTTTTAAAATTGTATAGTTGTCATCATCAAAAAGGGGGAGAATGTTAGAACCTCAATTGTTGGATTTTAATGACAACAACTATACAATTATGTCAAAGAATCTCTAAGCTAATTTGCAGGTACGTGAGCATCAAAAAGAGATAATAAAAAACATTCAAAATGAAGATACACAGTACAAAAAAGGATGAAAGTATGTATATGGAGATACAAGAAGAGATATACACGATAGAGACAAGACAAATGTGACAAACAAAATTTTATTAGTCATGTAGTGTCACGTCTAGAGTTTACAAATGTTAAAATCTTCTCCAAATGGTATACACGCATATACATTCATATTTAAAATGAAAAATCAAGTTTTCAAAAATTGCATGGAGCAAGACTCGAACCTGGGTCTCTAGTTTAGAAGGCAAGTGCTCTAACCAAATGAGCTATGATACTTTTTGTTACAGGCTAAATTCAGATGTCTGAAATACTTCATTCAGACGTTTGAATGCTGAAACAAATTGATTTTTCAGACAATATTCATACGTATGAATTGGAAATTTCAGACGTCTGAATTAGAAATTTCAGACGTCTGAATCTGGTCAAAAATGACTTATTTCCTTTCTGATTTGCACGTTACCAATTTTAGAAGTCTGAATTATTATTTTCAGACGTCTAAATTCCTACAACGGCTATATTTTTGAGTAGGCACTTATCTTCCGTGAAGAGATACAACCTTTTATTAATGGATATGTCCATAATCTTTCATGATAACTATTCACAAATGATTGTAACTCTTTATACTCTATATAAACAAGTTAGAATCATCTGTTTTATTTACCTAAACGATCTATCTCTTTCTGTTCTTATACTACTTTGATTCAAACACTCTTGTGCATTCAATTTCATACAAAATCATTCATTTACTTCCATATTCTTCGCATGCATACATACATACATACATACATACATACATACATACATACATACATACATACATACATACATACATACATACATACATACATACATACATACATACATATATATATATATATATATATATATATCAAAAGGAGAAGATTATAGGAAGGTTGTACTATCAAGAGACAAATTCGTGTTATCAAGAACACACCGTGTCAAGTATACCCTGTATAAGTTGAAGTCCTGTTCTGCTGTTCAGGCAAGTGAAGTACTTTTCGGCTGTTGAGGCATCGAAATCCTGTTATGTTGTTCAGGTATTATAAACTTGTTCCATCGGGTTAATTGCGGATTATTGTTAGTATAATTCCAGAAGGAGTCTGAGACTGGACGTAGAACGGCAAGTTCGAACCAGTATAAAAATTCCTGATGTGCTTGTTTTATTTTACTTACTTTCATTTACTTTGCTATTATCATCTATTTCCGCATTTAGATTTAAATATATTCCATATTACATGATCCTAAGTAATATCTAGCCACACAGTAGTTATTTTCAGCGGGTCCATGTTATATACCACAAGAACGACACCACCATCCTACTTCATTCCGGAATATCCACCGCATACACAGTTGTTAAAGTGGTTTTCTGTATCGATAGAGAGTATGTCCATATCCGATCCCAGTCTCTTTAATAACCAATCGTTATTATAACCCGTGGTTATAATTTCAAAAATAGTATTTATACTTCAAAAATCAATATCATTTCAAAATTCAATATTATTTCAAATCCAATTCAAAATATCAAAATATCATATCTCTTCAAAACCCATTCATTTTATTCGAATTTAAATACCATTCCAATTCACATTTCAAAATGATTTATTATTTCAAATCAAATTACTCCATTTAAAACCATTTAAAATGAAGTTAATATAATTAAAAAATCAAATATTAAATTTCCAAAATTTAATCTTTTCAGAATTCATTTATTCACTTAGACTTATTAAAACAATGAAATTTCAACTTTCGCGGCACTTAGAAAATGCTACGGAAAGTTACATTTGAAAACCATTCATTTAACCAAGCTAGCATTTTAAACTGCTGTAATAGGTTTTAGTTCAAGTTTAGTTTCTACAGCTACAGCACTTACAAAGTGCTGTAATAGCCCTTAGTTCAATTTAGTCTTATAGTTCATTTATATCAACTACCGCATTTACAAAATGCTGTAATATCCTTTACTTAAGAAATGATAGCATTTTAGAAATGTTGTTAATTAAAATCCAAGGTTTCAATACAATTTCATAAACAATTAAATTTTAGTTTAAATCTAACTTATAAAATCATAATTTTCACTTTAAAAACAATCATTTAAATGCCCATTGATTTATAATTTTATAAAGTTTAATTTTCATACAAAAACCAAGTTTTAATAATTTACTTATTAAATTCAAGCATTAAATTTTCTATTCTTTATAAAATAAAAAATTAACTTAACACTTAAATTTAAATTTTCAAATATAACTTATTTTTCATTTTATTTACTTAATTTAAATTTCACTTTTAAACAAAATTTCCAAATTTCCAATTTAAGTTTTTTTTGAGAAAAATGTGTGATCCTCTATAGAATAGAAGAGACAACACATGCAAAAATATATATAACACAAGAGCAAGGTGCTGCCAACATACCTGGAAGGTAACAAAAAACTAAAGATAAAGAAACAAAAGGGAAAAAACCGGTACCCCTAAGATGAGTTTCGACAAGGCCACCACCCATCACACCCCGATATCGAGTTCCTGCATAGCCACCACCCGATAGTAAGGTGTTAGGAGTACCTAGAGACAAGAGAGAAAGATGCTCTATATAACTCAATAGCTCCATGCAACAAATAGAGAAGAAAAACTCTATGCATCTGAACCGGAATGATACTCCAAAAATCTCGAAAGCTCTAAGCAACACATAGAAACAAAGCAGCAAAACTCCATGCAACTGGATCAAAAGGACAGAAGAAGCCTCAACTCTGAAGTGACAAGATGCCGGATTGGAAAATCTGCATTGGAAACTCTGAACAAGATAAGAAATGCTAAGCTGAAGCATGGATCCTCTCTGAAAGCCTCTCAACAAACCAAAACGTGCGCTCTGAAGATGAGGGAACCTGCAGGAGGAGCCTAGAAACCTTTCACTTATATCTGTATCTGAGGGGTGACTAAGAGAAAAGTAAGAATTATACATATATATGTATAATAATAAAAATAATATACATATATATGTATATATAAAGAGAGAAGAAAAACAAAAAGGAGACAAAACTAGTAGCAATAGTATTAAAATATTTCTAAACAAAAACACCAAAAAAGAACAAAAATAAAGAAATAAAAGAAAACTAAGAATCTTTAATCATAAGTAAGTTATGATTAGCCGATAGATCATGACATGAATTTGAAAAAATATTCATATTAATACCGATGTCAATAAAAAGACAATTGTTTTAAAATAATTAATATTATAGCTAACCATATTAAGATACCCTTTAAAAGAATTATTCTTAGATAATTTATATTTGGGATTAGAAATCCAATTAAAACAGAAAGAAGAAATTGTATAAATACTCTTATTAACATGACTATTATTATTATTAAAAATTATTTGATTTCTTTCAAACCAAATATACCAACTAATAATAGTGAATAAAGAGTCAAGTAGAAATCTAATATTCATTTTAGACCTAAATCTAAAATTATTCCAATAAAAGTCACAATCCGAAATTTTAGTTATAATATTAAAATTGAAAATTTTGGGAACATTATTAAGAATGTAATAAGAATCCATGCAATCATAGTATAAATGCTTAATTTCTTCAAGATGCAGATTACAAAAATAACATTTATTATCATTATGAGTGTTCTTTCTTTTTAAGTTTTCAATTGTATTAAGCTTACCATGCAATATTAACCACATGTGTATTTTAGATTTAGGAGGAGCATTTGATTTCCAAATAAATTTGAACGAATTATTTATAGTACCCGAAAAATTACTAAATCTATAAAAAGAGTTAGAAGTATATTTCTTACTTCTATCCCATTCCTAACAAAAAATGTCACTATCATTATCAATATTGTAAAGATTTAATTTTGCATAAAGCAAATGAAGAAGCCTAAGAGTTGATCCTACTAAAATTCTGTTAAAACTAAAATTCCAAAGAGGATCATTTTCAGGAGAAAAAATCTCACTAATAAGAGCAAACTTAAAATTACAGATATCGTAAAGCTCTTTAATTCCAGTTAAAGAAGTAAGATTGAAATCCAACGGTCATGCCAAATGGAAGTACGGTTACCGGAATGAACAATAGTATTAATAAGTTAAAAATCTTAAGACATATTAAAATGTTTCTCTAAAAAATAGAAAAATTATGAGTGGTTGGAGAAGCTATTTGAAAAAAATTACTATTTCCATTATAGTAATATTTATAAATAATTTCTTTCCAAATAGCATTATCATTAATATCTTTAAACTTCCATAACCATTTACCAAGCAATGATAAATTCATACTATGCAAATTAAAAGCCCTAAACCACCTCCTTTCTTGGCTTTACAGACGGCTTCCCAATTGACCAGACATTTTATATTATTATTAGAGTTTTCCCCACTCCAAAGGAAGTCTCTCCTAATTTTGTCAATTTTATCAATAACCCAATCTGGAAATAAATGCATGGACATCCAATAAATTGGAAGGGCTGATAAAACCGAATTAATTAAAACAAGCCTTCCCGCTATAGATAAATATCTCCCATTCCAGTTGGAAATCTTATCCTTAATTTTATCAATAATTATAAACCAATCTTCATGCTTGAGATTAGAGGGTCTAATCATAAAACCAAGATATTCAAAAGGAAAGCTCATAGTTTTGCAATTTAGAGTATTAGCAACTGAGTTTTCAACATTTTCAAAATCATTTAAGACTAACACTGAACTTTTGTCAAAATTTATTTTTAAATTGTTCAAAACTGTAAAGAATAATCTTGGGAGTAATAATGTGTCTAGGCAGATGGGAAGAAAAAAGTAAAGTATCATCGGCAAATTGAAGAACCGATATACCATTACGCGAAATATCATTTCCAACACTACCTAGAGAACCATTATCCACTGCTCTTTTTATGATTTGAGCAAAAACATCAGCAGCTAAATTAAATAATAAAGGCGATAAAGGATCTCCTTGCCTTAATCCTCTCTTAGATTGAATTTTATTACCTAATATACCATTAACCATAATACAAGAGTTTCCAGTTCTAAGCAAAGTCATAATCCAATTGATCCATCTAGGACCAAAACCTCTAGCATGAAAAATATCAACAATAAAATTCCAATCTACTGAATCAAAAGCTTGAGCAAAATCAAGTTTCAAAATCGCATAAGTAATGTTATTCTTGCAACAGAAATTAATATATTCTTGAACAACTACCACACAATCCGTGATATTTCTACCTCTAATAAAAGCTGATTAAGAACAATCAATTAATTCGTTCATTCTTTTACTAAGTCTATTAGCTAAAACTTTAGAAAAGATTTTAACTGAGCAATTAACCAAAGAAACAGGTCTAAAATCCTTTAAATTATCAGCACCTACTTTTTTATGAAGTAATATAACATTTGCAAAATTAAATCTCCCTAATTGTAAATTACCATTATAAAAATCGTTGAACATATTAATTAATTCAAATTTTAAAACATCCCAAAAAGTATTATAAAATAAAATAGTAAACCCATCTAGTCCCGGCGATTTATCACTGGGCATGTCTTTAATAGCTTTTCTAATTTCATCTTCAGTGAAAGGATAGTCCAACTTTGGTAAATCAACAATAGAATCAGGTGGGTATAGATCCGACCAACTTACATTGATTCTATTGTTAGTTTTAGAACCAAAAATATCATTATGGTAATCTCTAAAAGCCTTGTTAAGATTTCTTTGATTAACAAGTTCTATATTATTAACAAAAATAAAGTTTATTGTATTATTACATTTCCTACCATTGGCTATATTATGAAAAAACTTAGTATTGTTATCACCAACATTGATCCATTGAATTTTGGATCGCTGTTTTCACATAACCTCCTCCTTTTCTCAAATAGAATTTAATTCCTCTTTTAAGTTAGAAAGAACATTACGTTCGCCTAAATTAAGAGGTCTAGATTCTTCTATCTTATTAATTATAAGCATTTCATTAAGGATATTATCTTTTTTATTTTTAAATTACCAAAGACGTTTTTGTTCTAATTTTTAACGAAAATCCTAGGATCTCTAAGCTTAGAAACAAAAGCTTTTGTAGAGTTATCCATATTTCTGATATTATGCAAACTCAAAGAAACCCATTTACCTTTAACTAGATTCACAAAGTTATTATCCAAAAGCCACATCTTTTCAAACTTAAAAAGCTTTAAAATAGCTCTATGATACTCACAAGTAAGTATAATAGGACAATGATCCGATAAGGTAAAAGAAAAACCAGTTACTTTACAAATTGGATATTTGTCTTCATTTTCATCACCAACAAAAAAATCTATCAAGAAGAGCCATGGAAGGAAACTCTCTAGCGTTACTCCAAGTAAACTCTCTATTTAAAAGAGGAATTTCAATCAAATTAGAATTAATAATAAATTGATCAAATTCCTCCATAGCGGAGTAATCCCCTTCCCTAGGATATCCCTCACTAATGAAACGCGTAACATTAAAATCACCCTCCAAAATCCAAGACCCTGGGGCCAATGATCTAAATTCAAGGCATTCATTCCATAAAATTCTCCTATTAATTTTGGAATTTGGCCCATAAACATTAGAAATATTTAAAAGAGAATTATCAGTAAGATTGATAAGAATAACATGAAGAGAATGCTGTTTAACAATACGTTGTAATAATTTAAAGAAATTATCACGCCAACCTATCATTAAGCCCCCTAAAGAACCCACAAAAGGTAAAAAAATCCATTTCCTTAAAAGATAACCACCTAATCTTCAAAAAAAAGAATGTCAGGGCAATTAATTTTAGCTTCTTGAATAAGAGCAATGTCAATAGAATAATCTTTAAAGAACAATCTAACCTTATCACATTTATTCAAATCATTTAAACCCCTAATGTTCCAACTAATGATCCTCATAAACTAACTGTGCTAGCTCTCTCTAGTTCCTTACGTCTAATAAAATCCTTATCAAGCTCTATATCATAAAAAAATAAAAGAAGTATCTCTGGCTAACTGACTAAACTCAGGAGAAGAAAGACTGCCTAATGCATAAGTAGAAAAGGTACTACCTAAAAAAGCACTCATACCTGAGCCTGAATTTGTAGTGCCAATCACAGTACTCGAACTAGGTAACCCACCCAAAGACTACAACTGACAGCTACAGATCTTGGCACTCCTACGAACGGAACCACTAGAAGCAACTGATTTCCTGCCCTTAGCTCTTTTCGACAAAGAGGCCGAATCTTTAAAAAAATTACTCTTTACTGTCGCACCTGAGCTCAAAGAAACATCACGAACACCAGATGCCAAAACTGGATCCACACCAAGATGACTGCTAGCTAAAGTCTCCTTCAGTTGCACTGGTTTACAATCATGAATATCAACACCCAGATCTTCTTTAGAACCAGAAACATGCACACCCTCTGACTTGTGTTTATCATATAAATCAGAGCGCTTAATCTCCCAAGAGTTGTCAAAATAAACTACTTCCTCTAACTCAGAATCAATATCAGATGGATCAGAGTCACTTATCCAATCCAATAAGTTAATTTCAGATGGAGAAAAAGAATTACACAAACAATTATTATCTAATTCCATAAAACTCTCAGATAAAAGAACTTCCTGAAAGATTCCAAAATCACTTTTCATCTTCGGAGATTGAAACTAAAACATATTGCCGAAACAGGAAGATTCATCATATCTCGAAAAAGCATCAGAGGTCAATACATCAGATTTCAAATTGTCACCAGAAAAGTTGCATCCGGTTATCAAGGCATTCGGATCCAAAGATTCAAAAACAATAGATTTTTGATCAACATACCAATCCAATTTCAAAAAACTCGATTTGCTACTGTCGATTGAAATAGCTTCAATACTTCTATCGTCAGGTGAAAAACAAACAGACGACATTTCCAATTTAAGTTATATTTCAATATTCAAATTAAATATTCATTTATTTCACATTTTAATTTATACAAAAATCATTATAACCTTATAAAAATCATTTTAAATTCCATTTAAATTAAATATCATAAATTTACATTTCTAAAATATAAAATTTTCAGAAAAAATGTACATTAACCACGGGTGTGTTTATAATTTTCTAACCTAGGTCAAGTGATACGGATATATATCATTTCAAACCGTAATTTACAAAGAAAATCCAGGTTCTATCATTTTAAACCCACAGTCCCTAGTAACATGTAATAAATAAAAATCATGTAGGCCTATCATTTAAGCCCATAATGATTTTTCCCTATTCTAAAGTCCGTTCGGGTATGTATCATTTCAACCCATAGTGATTCTATTCTACAGGGAACTTGCAGTGTTGTAAATTGATATAAATAAACAGAATAGCATTATATAACAGTAACAGATGATATGACAGATGTATAAACAGGGTGAACATCATATAAATTATATCACATGCAGGTATAATATGATAATATGAACTACAGATTCGCAGGATGTCAATTTAATACTTATATAAGTATGGAATGCCTTGTGAGAAATACTCACCTCTACAAGCTGGAGATAACATATTCTGACACACAAACAAAGACCCGAAAAGCACGAAGGCACGACTATGAATTCAAGTGAGGGGAGAGCCAAAATAATTGTCTTGTACATATGAAACAAAACAACATATTTCACATTAATATACAACCCAAATATTATTAAACAACATTATAAATAATGCACAACAAGGAACCAAACCACTTGCACTTGCTTTCACCCATCCTATGCTCGGCCTAGGTATGAAAATGGATGGCCTAAGCTATGAATTTGGGTTAGGTATGGTTCATAGGGCCAGACATAACGAGGAAGTGAAGGAGAAATCGTTGTTATGCATGAACATACAAAGCCAAGGCACAAAAGTGAATTTTTATGCAACTACAAGTCACAGCCATGGCTCCAAGTGGCACGGCCCAACATGGAGGAGGTTAGGGGATGGTGTGGCAGTGGCTAAGGGTCAGGTAGAGGCTGGTGGTGACGATGCAAGTGGTGGCCGAGAGGGTTTGTGAAGTGGTGAAGGCATGTATGTGTTCGGCCATGGAGTTTCAAGTGGTGCTTGCACTATTTTGTGGAGTTTTTCAACCAAGGGGTGCACGGCCTGACATCGACATGATACTGGAGGAGGTGGCAGCCGAGTGTTGTGGTGGTGAATGTGGCTATGGTGATGGAGGAGCAAGTGGCCGAATAATATAGGTGAACCATGGCAAAGAAAATACATAATCAAAGAAGAAAAATGGAAAAAAAAAAGTGAAAAGCATTACCAAACTTTGTTTAGAAATTGATGGTCGAAAACTTTTGGGATGAGGAGTTTGTTTCTTGCGCGTGAGAAATGAAAAATGGTACGACTGAAGCAAGGATATGGTCAGCTCAAATGAATGGAAGTGTTGATTGAAATGGAAAGACAAAAGCATACCAAAGGTCATGGGTAAATGAAAAGTTCAAAACTCTTCATATTTCCCATTTCTTTTTACATTTTTAAACACATGAAAAATGAATTTAAATAAAATAAAACACAACAAAATAATGTATGAATAAAAATAAACAAATAAATTTTAGATAAATATAAATCAATTAAGAAAATAGCTTAAAAATAGAAACTAGCTTTTAAAAGTTGTAAACAAATACAATAAGCTTTGGAAAAATTATAAAATCACTTTAAAAATATTTAAATATGAAATCTTGAGATAAAAATAAATTTAAAATAATTTCAAAATGAAATAAAGTCAAATTTAAAATATATATCAAAATCTAGGGTTGTTACACTCTCCCCCACTCAAATCTTTTCGTCCTCGAAAAGAACGGACAAGGAAAATAAAGAGAAACAAGATAGAAAAGAAAAATAGTACCCGAAACGAACAATTCCGGATTTGAAGCACGAACGCTCTCCTCTGTCTTCGAGGTACAATCTCGATCATCAGTACTCCAATATACTTTGACCAAACTAACAGATTTCCTTCTGAGCTGCTTCGTACCTCTGTCCACAATACGAAGTGGCTTCCTCTCGACAGTCAGATTAGGCTCAATATGCAAACAATCAAGAGCAGATGGCTGAACAATAAGAGATGGATCATGAAGATACCGACGAAGGTGAGAGACATGGAATACATCATGCACTCCAGAAAGCTTATCGGGCAAATCCAGACGATAAGCCAAAGAACCAACTCTTTCCACAATGCGGAAAGGACCAATGAACCTAGGAGAAAGCTTCCATCTACGACCAAAATGAATGACATTCCTTAAGGGAGAAACCTTAAGGAAGACCTTATCACCAATAGCAAACTCCAAACTCCACCTACGCCTATTGGCATACTTCTTCTGCCTATCCTAAGCAACCCTCAACTTCCTCTTAATCTCCTCAACTCTCTTAGAAGCCTCCAAAACCAAATCAGGACCAAGAACCAAATGATTATCGGATTCAATCCAGCAAGATGGAGATCTACAAGGTCCTCCGTAAAGAACAGCAAACAGAGACATTTTGATACTGACCTGAATTCAAATATGCAATGAGATAGATAAAGAGATTAAGATAAGCTAAAACAGAAGATAAGATCATACCTGATAACTATTATTGTAGGTGAATTCGACAAGATGGAGATGATCTTCCCAAGATCCTCCACAATCAAGCACACAGGCACGAAGAAGATCCTCGATAATCTGATTCACTCTTTCCGTTTGACCGTCGGTCTGGGGATGGTAAGCAGTGCTCAGATTCAGATGAATACCCAAAGATTCCTGAAAAGCTTTCCAAAACTGACTGGTAAAGATAGGATCACGATCACAAACAATACTGAGAGGAACACCATGGGGACGAACAATCTCCCTCATGTAGATCTCAGATAAGCTAGAAGTAAAATGGGTAGACTTGACCGGAATGAAATGAGCGGACTTGGTCAATCTATCCACAATAACCCAGATACTCTCATTACCCCTCCGAGACCTCGGTAATCCATCAATAAAATCCATGGAAACCTGTTCCTACTTCCAATTGGGAATCTTAAGGGGCAGTAACAAACCAGGGGTTTTCAGATGATCGGCTTTGACTTGCTGACAAGTCGCACACCAACTAACAAAGATAGAGATATCCCGCTTCATCCCCCTCCACCAATAAAGCCTCTTCATATCCTGATACATCTTCGACACGCCAGGATGAATAGAAAGTCTGGATTGATGATTCTCCCGAAGCAACTCCTGCCTCAATCCATCAACATTCGGGACACAAATCCTACCATTAATCCTCAAAATCCCACTATCATCAATCTGAGCTCCACTACTACCACTACTACTACCACCACCAACCTTGCTACGAACAATCTCCTTCATCGATCTAAGCATCCCATCCTCATCTTGCTTAGCCTTGATATGATCCAAAAGAGGAGAAAAAACAACAAGCTGACACAACAAAGCCTTCTTCCGACTCAAAGCATCGGCCAAAACATTAGCTTTACCGGGAGTATAGCTAATATCGAGGTCGTAAGAAGGCAGAAACTCAAGCCAACGACCTTGCCTCTGATTCAAATCCTTCTAGGTGAAGATATATCTTAGAGACTGGTGATCAGTGAAAAGCTCAAACTTAGCTCCAAGAAGATGATGCCTCCAGAGCTTCAAAAAAAGACAACAGCAAGCAACTCTAAATCATTAGCAGCATAATTAACCTCATGGATTTTCAACTGACGGCTGGCATAGGCAATGACCTTACCATCCTGCATGAGAACAGCACCCAATCCCTCACGACTAACATCAGTATACACCGTCAATCCCTCATTTCCGTTCGGAACGGTAAGAACTGGTGTGGAAGTTAGCTTGCTCTTTAACTCATTGAATGTAGCTTTACACTTTTCATCCCAAATGAACCTGGCATTCTTACGAGTCAAAGCAGTGAGAGGTGCAGCAATGCGAGCAAAATTCTCGATGAATCTCTGGTAATACCCGGCAAGGCCTAGAAAACTACGAATATCTGATGGAGTAGGAGTTTCCCAATCCTCAAACAGAATAGGGAAAAATAAGACAACATAAAAGATAGAATAATTAAATGACGAAGGAGAAAGAAAGAAAGACTTACATTGATCGCAGCGACCTTGGCTGGATCAATAGAAACTCCATTACCAGAAACAATATGTCCAAGGAATCGAACTTCATCCTTCCAGAAATGGCATTTAGAAAATTTAGCCTTCAATTGATGACTTCTAAGAATCTCCAGAACAGATTTCAAGTGCGACTCATGCTCTACCTTGGTCTTAGAAAAGACAAGAATATCATCAACAAAGACTAGAACAAATTTATTAAGCACATTACAAAAACACGATTCATCAAATCAACAAAGAAAGCAGGCGCATTAGTCAAACCGAAAGGCATTACTAACCATTCATAAATCCCATTCTCAGAACGGAAAGCAGTCTTGAGAATTCTTTCCTCGGCAGCCTTGAGCTGGTGAAAACCTGTGGCAAGATCAAGCTGAGAGAAAATAGTGACACCATAAAGCTGATTAAACATATCATTGATACGAGGCATAGGATATCTTTTTTTCATAGTGAGCTTGTTTAGATCCCTCACATCCTCAAAGATCCATCGGACTTGGTGACGAAAACCACCGCTACTCCCCATTCTGAATGGCTAGGTGTGATCAGACCCTTGGAGAACAAGTCCTCAATTTGCTTAGCCAACTCAACCATCTCGCGAGGTGCCATTCTTCTAGGAGGAAGAACAAAAGGTCGAGCTCCAAGAATAAGATCAATGCAGAAATCAATTTCCCGCTTAGGAGGCAAAGTATTGACTTCACCGAATACAACTGGATAGAATTTGACCACAGGGTCGAATGAAGATTACTAGGAGAAGAATCCAAAGAATATATAAAAATTCCAGCAAAATCCTGAGGCATGCGGCACTGAATAGTCAAGGAATTTCCTTGATCATCAACAAGATAAACAGATCGGGTTCTACAAGATATGCGGGCATCATGCTTACCAAGCCAATCACCACCAAGCAATAAATCAAAAGAATCGAAGCCTAAAACATAGAAATCATCACTGAAGCAATGATCAGAATATAGAAGTTCCACATGCTTACAAATCCGGTTAAGGTTTGCAGGACCCCCAATTGGATTTGAAACACATAAAGGCACAACATCATATTCAGGAGAAAGAAGATGCTCGAACTTATCACACAAATCAACAGAAATAAAACTGTGGGATGCTCCATATCAAATAAAACTCGAACAAGATGCTGAAATAAAGAAAAGGTTCCCTGAAGAGTACCTTGGTCATCACCAGGAGTAGGAGCAGGTGCCGGAGCTGGAGACGATGCAAAAGTGATAGAAAATATACCAGAAGGCTTACTCTTCTATTGGGTAGGGCAATCCTTCTTGAAATGACTAGGTTGGAGACAGATATGGCAGAGATCATGCCTAGTCAACTGAGCAGGTGGAGGAACAGCAGCACCAGATAAAGTTGGACAACTATTGGCATAGTGTCCCCTCCGATCACATCGAAAACAGGTGATGGAAGAAAGATCAACAGGCTGCCTCTGAGAAGGAGAAGATGATGAAGATACCAAATCTGGATTCTTGAGCCAATTCTTCTTCTACTGGTGAAAATTAGGCTTACGCTTCTTAGAATTAGCAGAGGAATTTCGAGCTGAAGAAGCACTAGAAACATCAGCAGGACCCTTAGAAGTAGGGTTCTAATATCGAATAGCCATATCCAGAAGCTGGGTGAAAGTGAAATGAGACGATCATAATACAGGACGAGCACCAGCTATGAACTTCTCATTCTTCTTGCGAGGAGTATCAATCAGGCTAGTACCGAACTTAAAAAGTTCGTTGAACTTCCTCTCATACTCATCAAAAGGCATGCTACCCTGCTTGAGATCCATGAACGCCCTATAAAGCTGGGATTTCCCGGCCTCGGGCATCCACTTAGCAATGAAAGCCTCCCTGAAAAGATCATAGATAAACTTAGAAAAGGCATGAAAGAGATAGAAAAACAGAATTCAATGAAATACAAGAAGATACCTAAACTGCTCCCAAGTAACATCAGCCTCGACGGTGTTAGTCGTAACGTCCTCCCACCAATCAAGAGCAGCCTCATGCAACTGCCATGCTGCTAACTGACGCTTCTGAGCATCAGTAATCTCAAGACCAGTAAATATCCTCTCTAAACTCCGTAACCATTGTTGGGCTTCAATAATGCTCTTTGAAATAGTGAATGGGGTTCCACTGAGTTGAGTGAATTCCATACAGAGAACAATAAACCTTAACGGGTGCAACATGCTGAGGAGCTGGGGCAATACCACGACCCCTAACTCTGGCATTTCCTCGATTAATCCAGAAAAGATCAAGAATTAGTTTAGGACAAAGATAAATTATGATAAGACAAGATAAATTCACTTGGATGAGTATCCTAAAGAAAGAAAACACGAACAAGGTACATACAAAAGGAAGGAAGTTAGAAACATTTGAAAAATCCTTTTAAAACAAGAATTTTTATTATATCAAAATAATCTTTGAAAAATCCTTTGAAATTCATTTTGAAAAACATTTTACACTTTAAAAATACGTTCTCTCACAAAGATATGATTCTGAGATTGGTTTCACTCATTCTAGGGTATTTCTACCCTATCTCTAATGAGTTTTTGCTCCGTAGGCTATGGTTTGCCTAAAAACCAAAGCTTTGATACCAAATGTAACGACCCAATATTTTGTACCATTCAAATCGAGAATAATCCACACATGTCGGACTTGAATGATGCAAAATAACGGATTGTAAATAAATTTAGAGCAAATAAAATCAAACACACAGAATCATAGACACAGAAACATCAGAATAACTCGCAGCGAAAATAAAATACCATAGTAGTTCATGAAGCTACTATAACAAACTCTCAAAACAAATACATAATATCAGCCTGAAACATCATAATAGAAATCCCAAATACATAGAAGTTCACTAATACGTGAGATAAACTAGAACAGCTGAACTGAAATAGATATATAAGTAGATAAGCAGAATCTCCAGCAAAGACTAGCTCCAGATAGAGGAATCCAAAGCTGTGAATACTCAAGCTAACCCGAGCGTAAAGAAAAACTCAAAACACTCGAGTCAGGACATACATACTTATATAATGTAAACCAAATCAAGTGAACTGCAGTAAAGAACAAGTAACTTAAAGGATGCTTGGGACCGCCCATCCTCTAAGGATCCCTTAAACTATTTACTATGTAGTAATATTTCCCTATTATAATAATGTCTACGGTAAAATAAACTTACTTTAAAATAACGTTAAGGAGTGACCCAATATTCCCCTTAACACAAATAATGTCAATAGTCTATACAGTACCTGTATATCTCCTGATAAGGAGACTATGAGAAGATACTACATAGGTACGACAAAAATAGAAACTCGTAGTAAGGCTCGATATGGTAGGTGACACGACACACGAGGCAATGCCAGGGCAGATATACCAATTAAGAACACGGGCTAGTGGTAACGTAGCAGCCACATACTTCCACATTGGAACACACTCCCATATCAAGGTTGGCCACCAAACAATCACAGAGTAATAGAATGGTATCGAAGAAGTGCGTCCGACCAGAGGAGCTACCCCATTTGGTCCGAGATCGCTCCTGTTTTATCCACCTTAAGCCAACTCATGGGAGTCGGGTCCATGTTGTATACCTCAAGAATGTCGCCACCATCCTACTTCATTCTGGAATCTCCACCGCGTACACAGTTGTTAAAGTGGTTTTCGGTATCGATAGAGAGTGTGTCCATATCCGATCCCGGCCTCTTTAACAACCAATCGTTATTATAACCCATGGTTATAATTTCAAAAATGGTATTTAAATATTATTTCAAATCCATTTCAAAATATCAAAATATCATATCTCTTCAAAACCCATTCATTTTATTCAAATTTAAATACCATTCCAATTCACATTTCAAAATGGTTTATCATTTCAAATCAAATTACTTCATTTAAAACCATTTAAAAATGAAGTTAATATAATTAAAAATAAAATATTAAATTCTCAAAACTTAATCTTTTCAGAATTCTTTTATTCACTTAGATTTATTAAAACAATGAAATTTTAATTTTCGCGGCACTTAGAAAATGCTACGGAAAGTTACATTTGAAAACCATTCATTTAACAAAGATAGCATTTTAAACTGCTGTAATAATCCTTAGTTCAATTTAATCTTATAGTTCATTTATATCAACTACAGCATCTACGAAATGCCATAATATCCTTTACTTAAGATATGATAGCATTTTAGAAATGCTGTTAATTAAAATCCAAGGTTTCAATACAATTTCACAAACAATTAAATTTTAATTTTAATCATTTTTAACTTATAAAATCATATTTTTCACTTTAAAAACAATCATTTAAATACCCATTAATTTATGATTTTACAAAGTTAAATTTTCATGCAAAAATCAAATTTTAATAATTTACTTATTAAATTCAAGCATTAAATTTTCTATTCTCTATAAAATAAAAAATTAACTTAAAACTCAAATTTAAATTTCCAAATATAACTTATTTTTCATTTTATTTACTTAATTTAAATTTCACTTTTAAACAAAATTTCCAAATTTCCAATTTAAGTTATATTTCAATATTCAACTTAAATATTCATTTATTTCACATTTTAATTTATACAAAAATCAATATCACCTTATAAAAATCATTTTAAATTCCATTTATATTAAATATCATAAATTTACTTTTTTAAAATACTTAAAAATTTTCAGAAAAAATATACATTAACCACGGGTCTGTATATAATTTTCTAACCTAGGTTAAGTGATATAGATATATATCATTTCAATCCGTAATTTACAAAGAAAACCCGGGTTCTATCATTTGAAACTCGCAGTCCCAAGTAACATGAAATAAATAAAAAACGTTCAGGCCTATCATTTCAGCCTATAACGATTTTTCCCTATTCTAAAGTCTGTTTGGGTATGTATCATTTCAACCTATAGTGATTCCATTCTACAGGGAACCTGCAGTGTGACAAAATGATATAAATAAACAGAATTGCATCATTTAACAGTAACAGATGACATGACAGGTGTATAAACAGGGTGAACATCATATAAATTATATCACAGGCACGTACAATATGATAATATGAACTACAGATTCACAGGATGTCAATTTACTACTTATATAAATACGGAATACCTTGTGAGAAATACTCACCTCTACAAGCTGGAGATAACAGATTCTTACACACAAACAAAGACCTAGAAAGCACGAAGGCATGACTACGGATTCAAGTGAGGGAAGAGCCAAAATAATGCAAACAAAGAACCAAACCACTTGCACTTGCTTTCACCCACCCTATGCTCGGCCTAGGTATAAAAATGCACGGCCTAAGCTATGAATTTGGGTCAGGTATGGTTCATAGGGTTGGCCATAATGAGGAAGTGAAGGAGAAATGGTTGTTATGCATGAATATACAAAGCCAAGGCACAAAAGTGATTTTTTATGCAACTACAAGTCACGGCCATGGCTCCAAGTGGCACGGCCAGGCCTGGTGGAGGTTAGGGGATGGTGTGGCAGTGGCTAAGGGTCAGGTAAAGGCTGGTGGTGATGATGCAAGTGGTGGCCAAGAGGGTTTGTGAAGTGGTGATGGCATGTATGTGTTCGGCCATGGAGTTTCAAGCAGTGCTTGCAATATTTTGTAAAATTTTTCAACCAAGGGGTGCACGGCCTGACATGGACAAGGTGCTGGAGGAGGTGGCAGCCGAGTGTGGTGGTGGTGAAGGTGTCTATGGTAATGGAGAGCAAGTGGCCGAACAATATATGTGAAGCATGGCAAAGAAAATACATAAACAAAGAAGAAAAATGAAAAAAAAAGTGAAAAGCATTACCAAACTTTGTTTAGAAATTGATGGCCGAAAATTTTAGGGATGATGAATTTTTTTCTTATGCGTGAGAAATGAAAAATGGTATGGATGAAGCATGGACATGGTCAGCTCAAATGAATGGAAGTATTGATTGAAATGGAAAGACAAAAGCATACCAAAGGTCGTGGTAAATGAAAAGTTCAAAACTCTTCATATTTCCCATTTCTTTTTACATTTTAAAACACATGAAAAATGAATATAAATAAAATAAAACACAAAAAAATAATGTATGAATAAAAATAAATAAATAATTTTAGATAAATATAAATTAATTAAGAAAATAGCTTAAAATAGAAACTAGGTTTTAAAAATTGTAAATAAATACAATAAGCTTTGGAAAAATTATAACATCACTTTAAAAATATTTAAAAATGAAATCTTGAAATAAAAATAAATTTAAAATAATTTCAAAATGAAATAAAGTCAAATTTAAAATATATATCAAAATCTAGGGTTGTTACAATTTCAACCCGTAGGAAACTTGTAGTGTTATAACAATGTAAAATACAACATCCAGTCATCCAATATCGACAATCAAACATCCATCACAATCATCATCCATATCAATCAATAAACATCAATAGATAACTGAAAATCAATAACATGAACTAAATTGACAATTAAATTAAATATTCAAGTAAACGCTGATTAAATACAATAAAAGTCAAATTTAACTAGAATGACAATTTAAATATACCAAACATCAGCCAATCAATTTCTAAACACATCATAAATTTAATTTTATCGACATAAGATAATTTAGTAGTTGTGAATGGGTTAAAACACACACCTTTGATTCCAAATCAGTTTGAAATCCAAATAAAAGCCCAAAATTCCAATAGAAGAAATCACGTGTGAATCGAAGTTTATATGCAAAAGATATTCATGTTATGGGAAATATTATTAAAATAATAATTGTTACACGTTTTAATAAATAAAATAAAAAAAGTTTAATACTTACATTTTTCTTAAGATAAGGCTTCAGGTAAAGATTGAAGAACAAACTATGATGTAAGAAGGACATGTAGGAAAAATGAAAAAAAAATGAATCTCATATTTCATAAAAGAAAGCTTTTGAATGTGGCGGCCACTGCCTCCTACGATCAAGGTCGAGCCCATCTCCACTTACAAGATTAGGCTAAGCCCATCCAAAGGTCCAAGGCTTGATTCCATAGGCTTTGATTCGATTGTAGCAAAGTTATAGCGAATTTTCATAAATTTAGAAACCAACAAAGGTGAGAAACTCTGTATATATATATATATATTATGATGATGATGATGTGATATGATTGCTATAGATGTTTACTGTGCTTTGATCGTCAAGTATTGTTTTTTTAATATAGTGTTTAATTGTGTGAACAAGCCACGTTAAATATATGTCGATATTACGCAAGGAAATCACTTTCCGAATCAAGTTATAAAAGTAACATATATACACATGTATATACCACGTCAATCCACCTCCAAACCATGTCAACACCTTAAACTCACGGCCACCACCTACTACTACCAAGGCCAAGCCCGTCTCCACTGGCAAGCTTAGGTCTAGCCCATCTAAAGGTCCATAGCTCGATTTTATAAGCTTTGAGTTGATCGTAGCGAAGCTATAGTGAATTTTCATAAAGTTAGAAACCAATGAAGGTAAGAAACATTATATATATATAATGATGATTTGGTATAAATATTATGGATGTTTACGTACCTTTATCACCAAGTATTGATTGTTTTAATATAGTGTTTAATTGTGTGAACAAGTCACGTTAAATACCTATCGAGATTACACAAGGAAATTACTTTCCGAATGAAGTTATAAAAGTGATATGGAATCATTAAACCTCTTTAACATGCTTTATAAATGTTTATAAACACTAAAACCTAATTTGGCGAAGTTTTGACAAGTTATGAAAATTGAGTCAAAAATAGGCGTGTCGCGTTACGGTAATTTGCGATTTCGCTCCTTAAAAATTTAAATCCATCTATACAATGGATTTGGAGTCAGAATTCTTTGGAATAAGAATATTTTAAACTCTTATAATCATAATTTTTGAACAAAAGAAAACGATCGAAATTTCATTTAGTAGATTTTGAAATATGAGCAAATTAAGTTTTCAAAATAGTCGCGGTTTGGTAGTTCGGAAACCAAAGCAATAAATTCTTTAAAATCAATATTTTTAGTTCTTTAAAAATATGAAATAAATTCTATAAATAAATTAAAATATTTTAAAAGAGATTTAACTTATAAAAATGAATTTCTAAATGATAGAAAAATAGTTCTGAGCAAATAAGCCTTAAAACCACTATTCGCAGCACTTTTTGTAGCACTTTTAATACACTTTTGAAATATTACTTTAAACTTACGTTTCTTTCCCAAATGTTTTATGAATATTTTAAAATAAATAATTACGTATTTTTAAGATGATTTCGAGGTTTCATAATTATTATAAAAGAGTTTAAACAAATGATTTAAAGAAACTTTGTTATAATCAAGTGGTTTAATCTTGACTCTAAAAGCCGATGAATGGACTGGATTTTTCTATTTATGAAATTCGAATGTGATGTGCTTAAACTATGGAGATGTTTAGGAGCAACCAGTACCCTAGCTCACCTGGCTTTTTTCTTGGACGAGAAATAGGTAAGATCGAAATGTTGGAAACGAGAGAAGTGTAAAAGATTCAAATTTACAAATTTAATTTCTTACACCTGTAAAGAAATAATCTTCTTATATTTTATTAAATTCCTAGGAGGAACACGTACCATCCATGTGAATTTAAAAAGTGATTTCATTATTATTCGATGGATAGTAAAGGTTGAATACAAAAATTGATATCGAATAGAATTACTATAATTTTTAGCGATCCTTTTCTGGTCAATATTAATTGGTTTGGGTTTAGAGTTAACGATGTCTTAAATAACATTACTTTTGACCCATGTAAAAGTTATGATTTGGAAATAATAAATCTTTGTTAAGATTTAAATAAATGATTTGGTGATATTTTTCTAAGTAAAGGATGAAATGATTTGGAATTACACCCATAATTAAAAAAAAGTTTTAATCAAACAAAGATTTGATAAATGAGGCCTGATGATCCTATATATACTGAAAAGAAATGGTTTTAAAAAGATATATATGTCTAAGAAAATATTTTGTATAAAAGGATACTAATTAATGGAATATTAATCACTCATCTAATTAATATCTTTTTATTGATGATTGGTTTGGAGGAATGAGGATCGGTTTTTGAAAATTCATATCTGAAAACAACTTCGAACCAATTTACAAGTTCGAATGTGAAGACATGTTAACGACAATGAAGTTTAATGAGGGATCTTCATAATGGACGTACTGCTTTTTAATAATTTTGGAGTACCTCCAAGATAAATAAATAGCAGTGGTCCCTTCGTTCTAGGATCTTCGTATGAAAGAACTACTTGCTATCAATCTTAAGGGTGATGCCCAGTAGGATGTGGTAGGAGAGTGCCTTCTTCTTGTCCTGTTTCTAGAAAACTTGTATGGATGGATGTCTAACATTGCATTTTTAATATCACAGTGCATTGATCTCTATAAACGTACAACTATTGGTCATGTAGGAGATAAGCCCTTAACACCCTTCTTTAAGACGTACGAGCTCATAGATTGCACTTTTGTTG
Organism: Allium cepa; assembly: GCA_030765085.1. NCBI lineage: Eukaryota > Viridiplantae > Streptophyta > Magnoliopsida > Asparagales > Amaryllidaceae > Allium > Allium cepa. Next base: position 307,966,609 of record CM060929.1, read on the forward strand.
AAATCAATAGTGTGTTGTTGGAAATGGAAATGTGGCATTTTAAGTGAAAATGTTCTAAGAAAGGTAAACGTTACCTCAAGCCTCATACTCGAGGAATTGTGATACAGGGGTTCCTTTAAGGCTAAGTGGTTCGCAACCACTAAGGTATGATATCACCTTTCTAGATTTATATATATCTACCCGCTATAACTCGGGTTTGTGGTGTATGTTAAGAGATGTCTCAAATTGGTCAGGAACGACCCGGGCAGTATCGTATTTAGTGACATCCATAATATGTGTTGGTCTCTTAGGACGGCCTTAATTCACAGGGAACCATTTGTCGATGGCCTCGGTACATTCCTGTAACAACCCGGGGTTTGCATTACCAATTAATAAATAAAAGTTAGGATTTTTATTTATTCTTAATGAAGCATAAAAGGATTTGGAATAACAAAATTTATTTGAAAAAGGCTATTTTAATTAAATGGGAAATATGGGATTTTAAAATGAGGATAAAATGTTATTTTAGGAGAGATTTTTTTTTTTATGGGTTTGGGTAAGAAAATGAATGTTATAAACATGCATGAACACTTAGTCTAATTTTTGAAACATGTAAATAACCCTCTTCTTATTGGGTTACATATCTCAACCCAATAACCCACCCTAAACCCTCTCTATATATTATCTCAAACTCTCATAACCTTCTTCATTCAACCCTAATCAAAACCCTAATCATTTCCTAAAGCTTCTAAACAAAAAATGGCCTCCATCTTCATCTCCTTCAAGTTGTAGCTTATGCAAATCATTTTATGAAAAGGTAATGCAAATACCCACCTCAAATTCATTCTTATATCCTTTCTAATTTCTGAAATTAGTTTGTTAACACATGTTTTATGTGTTTTTATGATCTTATAGCCTCCTAATCCTCTCTTACTATCTTGGGTTGATGCTATTATGATCATTGTTGCTTTCTAAGAGAGGTATATTGCCAAAAACTTCTTATAGTATGTGTTTAATCCTCTTTTAATGTCATAAATCAATTAGTAACACATGTTTATTTGTGTAACATGTGAATCATAGCTCCTTGATCAACTTTGCTTGCATTTTTGGTGTGCACATAAAGTGTTTGTGTTATTGCTTCATAAGGTAATGCTAAGCTTTGGCCTATGTTTCTTTTTATATGGTGTATTAATCATTGTATAGTGATTAGTGATGGTTATTAGTGAAATTTGAGGTCAAAAACTTGAAAAAAACACCCCAAAACCTTCAAAAACTGCATAATATGCAGGCAGGAAATGCAAAAGGCTAAAATATGGGTGTGGGCTGCACCCAGGTTGCAGCCCAGGCAAAACAGGCTAGCCCAGTTGGGCTAGCCAGGAGCAGGCCAGCCCTGGTGGGGCTGGCCACAAGTCCCCAGCCCATGCGGGCTGGGGCGGGCCGCAAGACCCCAGCCCGAGTGGGCTGGGGCGGGTCTCCCGGCCCCAGCCCGCGTGGGCTGGGGCAAGTCCGCAAGACCCCAGCCCACGTGGGCTGGGGGGCGGACCCTAAACCCCAGCCCGCTTGGGCTGGGGGCGGCCCAGGACCCCCCAGCCCGCGTGGGCTGGGGGCGGGCCTAAACCCCCAGCCCGCGTGGGCTGGGGGCGGCCCAGGACACCCCAGCCCGCGTGGGCTGGGGCGGGCCCAAACCCCCAGCCCGCGTGGGCTGGGGGGGGACCCAAGTCCCCCAGCCCGCGCGGGCTGGGGGCGGGCCGGGCCCCAAGTACCCCCAGCCCATTCGGGCTGGGGCCCAAAAAAAAAAAAAAAAAAAAAAATTTTGAAAGCACGTTTCTGTGTTTTTCATTTTTGGACTGCAACTTCGTGTCATCGCCATGGTCACATCCGTGGTCGAAATCCAACGTTTTTGGACTCGTTGGAAAGCTGGTATTCCGAACTCCAATTCTAGAATGTTTGATTAGTTTCCGAGTTCTTTTGACTCTTCGAAATTGTTGTCGAAGAGGCACCCGGATCTCAGCCTGAAACAGTGTATTCACTGTTTCCGGGTCCGACTTTGGAGCGTCGCTGCGACTTCATTTCAAGTCGGAATCGAGAAATTCTTTTTGTGTTCTAAAGTAGAAATGTCAGACTACATTCCTACCAATTTTCATTCCATGCAGATTCAGTTTACTGGTCCGAATAATTTTCCGAACTTGGATTCGCGTCAGTTTTGGACTATTTTCCAACACTTAGAATATTTTCAGTGATTTTCTGGTTTTATCGATTTCTTTGAGATTTGTCTCTGGATTTCGTGCACGGGGTTTTATGAACTATTTTTAAAAGGATTTTTCACTCCTAAATGGCTTTCAAAATTATTATATAATATTATTTTTAATTATTAAATTAATTACTCTATAATATGAGACTTTTCAAAAGACCATTTTAAAAGTGATTTCGAAATCAATTACAAATCCGTTTTACACCATTATTTTCTATAATAAAAATCTCACACTCACTTTTAGCACGTCGAGCGAAGTGGAAAGGTGCTTAAACGGTTAGGAAATATCCGGCCTATGGAAACCGTGTGTATTTTCTTTCCGGTTAATCTCCGACCTATTCGATTGATCGTTTTGACCTTTGGGTCTAGTCTACCGATGATATGAGGTGGACTTTTTATTGTTTGGAGTGTGAGCTTGCTATTGGTTAGGAAACCGTTTAGTGCGAACGTGGGGTATGGGACTCATTGTTAACACTTTACGGGTTCCTCTCCAAGAAGTTAGTGGCACATTAGCCTCTGGGCGGCCAGTACTGGACCTCTGGGTCACCACGCCTCTGGGCAAACGTCTCTGGACACCTGCTCTATGGAGTAGTTTTTATTCGGCATGTGCCTCTGGGCCTTTATCCTTCTGGGAAGGATCTTGCCGTTTCGCGCGTTCCGCATCTGTGCGAGTGATCGATCACAACTCTACAGTACTTGGCAACAACGACTCTGGTCGGTGCACGTGCAATATTTGTATTATCTGATGATTTTATATCCATTCGAGTATTGCCATTCGGTGTTGGTTCTATGGAACCATACGATGTAAGTGCGATTACCTTGTGGATTCACAGTGTCTCTGGACACTGCTTTTCAATGTTTGATTTCATTGACTTTTCAGTATATCCCTATTGCTCTTTGGAGCATCGATCTTTGCTTGGGCATTGATTACTGACTCTGGTCACTCTTGGGATAATTGCCTATGGGCAACTTTATCTAGCTTTGGCTACGCCGATGATATGAGGCGATTTTATTTATTCTACACTTTGGTGTTGATTTTCTCTTTGGAGATTTTTACTGTTTATTAATGATTAGGGATCGTCATTATATTCATGTAGTCCATATTATTCTTCTCTTTGGAGAAGTATTGCTTTATTTATGTACTGCATTATTATATATATCTCAGTTATTACTGATTATTTAGCTAGCCTGACCCGAGTGTTTTCGCTCGGGTCAGACCGAGTTGTTTCAGGTTAGGTCTCTGGACTTAGCTTATGTGCTTCTGCTTGGACATCATCTGCTATGCTGATAGATAGCGCTTTTATTTGTCCACTATTCCACTACTCTGTTTTATTCGGACTTTGATATGTACATATTTTTGACTCACATATGTGAGCAGTGGCTTTGTACCCACTTATAGTATTTGGATCTGTATTGATGATGTATTGTTCTGGGATGTTATATCTGTTATGTGATTCTGTGATGATGATGTTATCATTTAGTATTATGCTTGTTCTGAACTTATTTTCCTTAGCCATTGTAATTTCGTTATAAATATCTATTGGATATGTCGAACCACTTTAGAAAAGCAAACTACCTATTCGACGTATTCAGTGGTTAGTTATAGCTTGATTACACACGGTCGCTTCCATTATACTCTATTCTCCGTTCTACTAGACGGTATTACTCCGTAATACTCTTTACTAGAGTGGGTCTCGGAGTGGGGCGTTACAGTTTGGTATCAGAGCCGAGGTACAGAATTAAGCATAACAAACACAGAACGGATACACTTAGTACAATACATTTTAATTGGATCCGAATTAAATCAAATCCCTTCCTTATGCTTATTGATAGATAAGTTAGGAATATGTGTAGGAATTTATTATATTCCGTAGTATTCCTTAATTAAGTATCAATCATTGAATCATGTCTAACTCTAATTCCCGTTTGACTTTCAGTATGTCTGGAAGGGGAAGAGGGAGGACCACACGTCAGACTAGTGCTGCTGGGCAGTCCAGCAACACTCATCCATAGGGCGTGTTCATGACTACCGACCAGATCATGGAGCTGGTTCGGAATTCTCAGTCTCATTCTCAGTCTCCAGCCCCAGTTGCTGATACTCCGCGCATGTCTGTTTTTGCGCGTCTCTGCAGTGATTTTACCCATCTCGGAGGGAAGCCGTTCAGTGGCTCCGAGAATGTCTTAGAGGTCCAGGCTTGGATTCGGATATGCGAGCGCATTTTCACTCGTATGGATATCCCGGATCATGACCGTGTTCTTATTGCTTCTAGTCAGCTTCTGAGTCGTGCCCTGGATTGGTACGAACTACTTATTGCCGAGGTCGATGAGACCACACTTACTTGGGCTCAGTTTCGTCAGAGATTTGAGCTCAAATTCATCCCAGAGTCAGAGAAGAACTCCCTTGCTCGCCGCTTTCTTGATCTCAAGCAGGGAAAGTCCTCCGTATCCGACTATGTCTCTTCCTTCGAGGCCCTGTCCAAGTACGGCCTTGAGTTTATTGCTACTCCTTATAAGAGGAACCTCAAATTTGTTGAGGGCTTGAAGAAATATCTGAAGAGGCATCTTATGCTACAGCTTGAGCTCTTATTCGAGAAGCTAGTCGATGCAGCCCTACATCTTGAGTCAGTCGAGATGGAGCATAGTGATGATGGTGGTGGGGGTTCCAAAAACCCCAACCAGAAGCGGGGTCCATTTCAGAAGAACAAGCCTTGGAACAAGAAGAAGAAGACTGGCAATTCTGCTGTCCAGGCTCAGCCTCAGACTCAACCTCAGATTCAGTCACAGCCTGGTGGAACCCGTCCTCCGAAGAAATGCTTCAACTGCGGTTCTCCAGATCACTTTATTCGAGAGTGCCCCAAATCTCTCTATTGCACCTTCTGCAAGAAGGAGGGACACAGGATCTCCACTTGTCCTATTGCTCCAGCTAGTGCCAAGCCTGGCAAGCTTAATGCTGCCAAGGCTCCTGCATCTTCAGCTCGGCCTCGAGGTACGCATCCTTCCGTTCTCGAAGGTTCTATTTTATTTCATGGTAGATCTTGTAGAGTTCTCTTTGATACGGGTGCCTCTCACTCATTCGTATCAAAGGAGCTAGTAGATGCTTTATCCTTGGATGTTACTTGTCTGGTTTCTTCCCTAAGGATTGTGAATCCCATCGGCGGATCCACGACCCTTAGCTTGCTTTGTGAGAATGTTGATATTGATCTTTGTGGATTTTCTTTCCGTGCGAATCTGCATGTTATGGAGTATTTGGGATTTGATATGATTCTTGGCATGGATTGGCTCGCTCAGCACGACGCCAAAATTATTTGTTCGGAGCGGATATTATTTCTTCGTCATCCTGACTCGTCCGCTCCATTAGCTATTGCTCTTCAGGATGTTGGGATTTCTGATGTTACTTTATTTTCTTTTGATTCACGAGATGAGGATTTGGACATATCTCGTATTCCTGTCGTTTGGGATTTCCCCGATATATTCGAGCCAGTATCTGGCCTGCCGCCAAAGCGGGCCATTGAGTTCCGCATCGATCTCATTCCAGGCTCCCACCCAGTTGGGCGTCCTCCCACGAGGATGTCTACTAAAGAGAATGAGGAACTCAGGAAGCAGTTAGTAGAGCTTGAGGCGAAGCAGCTCATTCGGTCCAGTTCTTCGCCATGGGGTGCTGCTGTGGTCTTCGTTAAGAAGCCCGATGGCTCTCTTAGGCTTTGCATTGACTATCGCAAGCTTAATGAGTTGACCATCAGAAATCGTTATCCATTGCCACGGATAGACGATATGTTTGATCAGTTGAGCGGTGCGAAGGTCTTTTCACAGCTCGACCTTGCCACCGGATTTCATCAGCTCCGAGTTGCGGAAGATAGCATTCCTCTTACCGCTTTCCGCACTCGCTATGGTTCTTTTGAGTGGTTGGTCATGCCATTTGGCTTGACGAACGCACCAGCTTTCTTCGTCGATCTTATGAATCGAGTATTCCGGGAATACATCGATAGATTCGTTCTGGTTTTCATCGACGATATTCTTATTTACTCTAAATCCGAGGCAGAGCATGCTCATCATTTGCGGATTGTCTTGGATACTCTTCGTCAGTGTCAGCTTAAGGCCAAGCTCTCCAAGTGCCATTTCTGGGAGAGCAAGGTCAAGTTCTTGGGCCATATTGTATCATCTGAGGGTGTTTCTGTCGATCCTGCCAAGATCGAAGCTATCCAGAATTGGAAGCGGCCCGAGAACGTTCATGATATTCGCAGCTTCCTTGGTCTGGCAGGTTATTACCGTCGGTTTGTCAAGGATTTCTCTCGAGTTGCACTTCCCCTTACGACGTTGACTCGTAAGGGTGTTCGCTTTATTTGGTCTGATAAGTGTGAAGCTTCTTTTCAGCGGTTGAAGGAACTTCTCACTCATGCTCCTATTCTTGTGGTTCCTGAGAGTAATCAGGATCTTGTTGTTTACACCGACGCTTGTGGTAGCGGTCTCGGTGCTGTGCTTATGCAGAAGGATCGGGTAGTTGCTTATGCTTCCAGGCAACTGCGTCCGAATGAGGTTCGCTATCCTACTCATGATCTTGAGTTGGCAGCTATCGTCTTTGCCCTGAAGACGTGGCGTCACTTTCTATTAGGCGAACGCTTCACTCTTTACACCGATCACAAGTCTCTAAAGTATCTTTTCAGTCAGAGGGATCTCAATATGAGGCAGCAGCGATGGCTTGAGTTTCTCGCCTCATATGATTTAGATATTCAGTATACCCCTGGCAAGGGTAATCGTGTTGCAGATGCGCTCAGTCGCAAACACTCGGCGGTAGTTTCTATGATGATTGCCGAGTGGGATATTCTTGAGACTCTATCTTTATGTGATATTAGAGATCGAGCTCCACCTTCTGATTCTCCGGTCTTATTATTCAGCTTGGAAGCTCGTCCTGTCTTATTGGATCGCATTGCCCATGCTCAGCGGCAGGATCCAGACTTATTGCATCTTATTCACCTTCTCGAGTCGGGATCTAGTGATGAGACATTGCTGGATTATTCTCTTGATTTTCATCGGTGTCTTCGTAGGAAGAACCGTATTGTTGTACCATCTGATTTATCACTTAGGCGGGACATTCTAGACGAGTGTCATCGCTCTAAGTACACTATTCATCCCGGTTCGAGTAAGATGTATGCCGATATGTGCCGGCTATATTATTGGGAGGGTTTAAAGAGAGATGTTGCAAGTTATGTAAGCCGTTGCATGACTTGTCAACAGATCAAAGCCGAGCATCAGCGTCCATCTGGTCTTCTTCAGCCGCTAGAGATTCCATTATGGAAATGGGATCAGATATCCATGGATTTTATTGACGGTCTGCCTCGATCGAGGTCAGGCCATACTTCTATCTGGGTTATTGTTGATCGCTTGACCAAAGCGGCTCACTTTATTCCTATTAAGTCCACTCGGACTGCTCCTCAGCTTGCCAAGCTATATGTGAAGGAAGTCGTTCGACTTCATGGCATTCCTAGCTCTATCGTATGTGATCGAGACACTATCTTTACTAGTCACTTTTGGAAGTGCCTACAGTCCGTTTTGGGTACAAAGCTGAATCTCTCGACTGCTTATCATCCTCAGACCGACGGTCAGACGGAGAGGGTGAATCGTGTTTTAGAGGATCTTTTGCGCTGTTGCATTCTGGATTTCGGAGGTAGTTGGGAGGATCACTTACCACTCGTAGAGTCTCCTACAACAACAGCTTTCAGTCTAGTATTGGCATGGCACCTTTCGAGGCTTTATACGGAAGGCCATGTCGTTCTCCTGCATGTTGGTTAGAATCTGGCGAGAAGCTTATTCTTGGTCCAGATTCAGTTCGGGAATCTTCTGAAAAGATTGTTCTTATCCGTCAGAGAATGAGAGAGGCACAGGACCGCCAGAAATCCTACGCGGACAACCGTAGGAAGCATCTTGAGTTCTCCATTGGCGATTCTGTCTTTATTCGGGTTTCTCCCATGAAGGGGGTTGTGCGTTTCAGCTCCACAGGGAAATTGGCTCCTCGCTATATTGGACCATTTCCTATTACGGAACGCATCGGCCCCGTTGCTTATCGTGTGGCTCTACCTGCTCACTTCTCTGGAATACACGACGTGTTCCATGTTTCTCAGCTTCGCAAGTGTGTTCGTGATCCTGATTCTATCATTGAGCCGCATGTCGTACCTGATTTAGAGATCTTACCTGACTTATCTTTGGAGCAGCAACCTCTCCGTGTGCTTGATTCGGAGGTTAGACGCCTTCGCAACAAAGAGGTTCCACTCGTGAAGATTCAATGGTCACCGAATCCTAAGGACTGTACTTGGGAGACCAGAGAATCTATCGAGCGCTCTTATCCTGGCTTTCTCCCATCTTCTTCTGCGGGTAAGAATTCTCTATTTTATCTCTATCACTTCTTTTGTGGATTTGACGTTATAGACGACATCTATCTTAAGGAATTGCGGGGACGCAATTTTCTTAAGGGGGGAGTCTGTAACAACCCGGGGTTTGCATTACCAATTAATAAATAAAAGTTAGGATTTTTATTTATTCTTAATGAAGCATAAAAGGATTTGGAATAACAAAATTTATTTGAAAAAGGCTATTTTAATTAAATGGGAAATATGGGATTTTAAAATGAGGATAAAATGTTATTTTAGGAGAGATTTTTTTTTTTATGGGTTTGGGTAAGAAAATGAATGTTATAAACATGCATGAACACTTAGTCTAATTTTTGAAACATGTAAATAACCCTCTTCTTATTGGGTTACATATCTCAACCCAATAACCCACCCTAAACCCTCTCTATATATTATCTCAAACTCTCATAACCTTCTTCATTCAACCCTAATCAAAACCCTAATCATTTCCTAAAGCTTCTAAACAAAAAATGGCCTCCATCTTCATCTCCTTCAAGTTGTAGCTTATGCAAATCATTTTATGAAAAGGTAATGCAAATACCCACCTCAAATTCATTCTTATATCCTTTCTAATTTCTGAAATTAGTTTGTTAACACATGTTTTATGTGTTTTTATGATCTTATAGCCTCCTAATCCTCTCTTACTATCTTGGGTTGATGCTATTATGATCATTGTTGCTTTCTAAGAGAGGTATATTGCTAAAAACTTCTTATAGTATGTGTTTAATCCTCTTTTAATGTCATAAATCAATTAGTAACACATGTTTATTTGTGTAACATGTGAATCATAGCTCCTTGATCAACTTTGCTTGCATTTTTGGTGTGCACATAAAGTGTTTGTGTTATTGCTTCATAAGGTAATGCTAAGCTTTGGCCTATGTTTCTTTTTATATGGTGTATTAATCATTGTATAGTGATTAGTGATGGTTATTAGTGAAATTTGAGGTCAAAAACTTGAAAAAAACACCCCAAAACCTTCAAAAACTGCATAATATGCAGGCTGGAAATGCAAAAGGCTAAAATATGGGTGTGGGCTGCACCCAGGTTGCAGCCCAGGCAAAACAGGCTAGCCCAGTTGGGCTAGCCAGGAGCAGGCCAGCCCTGGTGGGGCTGGCCACAAGTCCCCAGCCCATGCGGGCTGGGGCGGGCCGCAAGACCCCAGCCCGAGTGGGCTGGGGCGGGTCTCCAGGCCCCAGCCCGCGTGGGCTGGGGCAGGTCCGCAAGACCCCAGCCCGCGTGGGCTGGGGGGGCGGACCCTAAACCCCAGCCCGCTTGGGCTGGGGGCGGCCCAGGACCCCCCAGCCCGCGTGGGCTGGGGGCGGGCCTAAACCCCCAGCCCGCGTGGGCTGGGGGCGGCCCAGGACACCCCAGCCCGCGTGGGCTGGGGCGGGCCCAAACCCCCAGCCCGCGTGGGCTGGGGGGGGACCCAAGTCCCCCAGCCCGCGCGGGCTGGGGGCGGGCCGGGCCCCAAGTACCCCCAGCCCATTCGGGCTGGGGCCCAAAAAAAAAATATTTGAAAGCACGTTTCTGTGTTTTTCATTTTTGGACTGCAACTTCGTGTCATCGCCATGGTCACATCCGTGGTCGAAATCCAACGTTTTTGGACTCGTTGGAAAGCTGGTATTCCGAACTCCAATTCTAGAATATTTGATTAGTTTCCGAGTTCTTTTGACTCTTCGAAATTGTTGTCGAAGAGGCACCCGGATCTCAGCCTGAAACAGTGTATTCACTGTTTCCGGGTCCGACTTTGGAGCGTCGCTGCGACTTCATTTCAAGTCGGAATCGAGAAATTCTTTTTGTGTTCTAAAGTAGAAATGTCAGACTACATTCCTACCAATTTTCATTCCATGCAGATTCAGTTTGCTGGTCCGAATAATTTTCCGAACTTGGATTCGCGTCAGTTTTGGACTATTTTCCAACACTTAGAATATTTTCAGTGATTTTCTGGTTTTATCGATTTATTTGAGATTTGTCTCTGGATTTCGTGCACGGGGTTTTATGAACTATTTTTAAAAGGATTTTTCACTCCTAAATGGCTTTCAAAATTATTATACAATATTATTTTTAATTATTAAATTAATTACTCCATAATAGGAGACTTTTCAAAAGACCATTTTAAAAGTGATTTCGAAATCAATTACAAATCCGTTTTACACCATTATTTTCTATAATAAAAATCTCACACTCACTTTTAGCACGTCGAGCGAAGTGGAAAGGTGCTTAAACGGTTAGGAAATATCCGGCCTATGGAAACCGTGTGTATTTTCTTTCCGGTTAATCCCCGACCTATTCGATTGATCGTTTTGACCTTTGGGTCTAGTCTACCGATGATATGAGGTGGACTTTTTATTGTTTGGAGTGTGAGCTTGCTATTGGTTAGGAAACCGTTTAGTGCGAACGTGGGGTATGGGACTCATTGTTAACACTTTACGGGTTCCTCTCCAAGAAGTTAGTGGCACATTAGCCTCTGGGCGGCCAGTACTGGACCTCTGGGTCACCACGCCTCTGGGCAAACGTCTCTGGACACCTGCTCTATGGAGCAGTTTTTATTCGGCATGTGCCTCTGGGCCTTTATCTTTCTGGGAAGGATCTTGCCGTTTCGCGCGTTCCGCATCTGTGCGAGTGATCGATCACAACTCTACAGTACTTGGCAACAACGACTCTGGTCGGTGCACGTGCAATATTTGTATTATCTGATGATTTTATATCCATTCGAGTATTGCCATTCGGTGTTGGTTCTATGGAACCATACGATGTGAGTGCGATTACCTTGTGGATTCACAGTGTCTCTGGACACTGCTTTTCAATGTTTGATTTCATTGACTTTTCAGTATATCCCTATTGCTCTTTGGAGCATCGATCTTTGCTTGGGCATTGATTACTGACTCTGGTCACTCTTGGGATAATTGCCTATGGGCAACTTTATCTAGCTTTGGCTACGCCGATGATATGAGGTGATTTTATTTATTCTACACTTTGGTGTTGATTTTCTCTTTGAAGATTTTTACTGTTTATTAATGATTAGGGATCGTCATTATATTCATGTAGTCCATATTATTCTTCTCTTTGGAGAAGTATTGCTTTATTTATGTACTGCATTATTATATATATCTCAGTTATTACTGATTATTTAGCTAGCCTGACCCGAGTGTTTTCGCTCGGGTCAGACCGAGTTGTTTCAGGTTAGGTCTCTGGACTTAGCTTATGTGCTTCTGCTTGGACATCATCTGCTATGCTGATAGATAGCGCTTTTATTTGTCCACTATTCCGCTACTCTGTTTTATTCGGACTTTGATATGTACATATTTTTGACTCACATATGTGAGCAGTGGCTTTGTACCCACTTATAGTATTTGGATCTGTATTGATGATGTATTGTTCTGGGATGTTATATCTGTTATGTGATTCTGTGATGATGATGTTATCATTTAGTATTATGCTTGTTCTGAACTTATTTTCCTTAGCCATTGTAATTTCGTTATAAATATCTATTGGATATGTCGAACCACTTTAGAAAAGAAAACTACCTATTCGACGTATTCAGTGGTTAGTTATAGCTTGATTACACATGGTCGCTTCCATTATACTCTATTCTCCATTCTACTAGACGGTATTACTCCGTAATACTCTTTACTAGAGTGGGTCTCGGAGTGGGGCGTTACAATTCCTCTAGAAATTCACCATACAAGAGATAATCCCTTACCTCGCTATTAATTGGAAATCCATTCTCCAAAAAGTGCCTTCGGACTTAGTTCTAAACCTATTATGCCATTAAATTTGACCAATATAACAATTTCGGCTATGTGAATGTGTTTATATGAAACGTTTTTAAAGAATGTCATTAAAAATAATATCATTGGATTTTACGTAGATATGAATTGGTTATCATAAGGTAAAAAACTATTCCATGCTTATGTGCGGCATGGTCTTATGAGATACCCTTTATTTTCAAATACTCGTATTTTAAGTTTCTCACACCAGTCTCATGACTCTTTCGAAGTTTATTTTCTTTCCTTTAAACTCTTGGTGCCCTTTTTTTCATAGCAACCTAGTAGTCAGGTTTAGTTTAGAGCATTTTGAAAGAGCCCGAAGCATGGAGCTAGAAGATTCTTTTAAAGATTATTATCCATTTCCACTACACTTATGCACTATTGTATTCTACATTTGTAAGGACAGAGATTTATAAATATCCATGTTGATGTTAAGTTAAACTCTGATATGTTTATTTAAACATTCTATGCTATATATATATATATATATTATTTATTGGAATAGTATATGTTATTCCATTCGTGTAAGATTCTATTCCATGTCTTTATTTTCTTTTCCTCATAACTATCAACCTTTTCATTCAAATTGAGTTGGACATGTGTGTTTTATTGTCAACTTTAAATGTATGGAACTTTGGGTCATTACAAGTGGTATCATAGTTAGTTTGAGTGATAACCTAAGCCTGGTTCGAGTGTGTCTCATCAGAGGTAGGGTTAGCAATACCTTGGGATGAGTAACTTATTAGAGATAAAGTAAGTGACACCCTAGAATAAGTTTAGAGTATTATATATGAAAGCATATTTGTTAATTCTAAAAATGATTTTGTTTTGGAAAATTTGGGTAAATGAAATAACTTTACCTAATTTGATATTTTATACAAAAAGAAATAACTTTCGAAAATATATAGTTATTTATAATGTGATAGTTTGCAATTAAGGGAATAATAATTTTAAGTTATTTATCATGATTGACTGATTGTTTGATTTTAAAAAAACATGAACAACTAGTGAATTAATTTTCACGATTTGTCTATATGGGGTTTGGTAATAATATTGGTTTAAGGTTAAGAAATTTATTTAAGATATACAAATTTATAAGCCTAAAAATGTAAAAATAAGACGATTCTAAGAAATGAATATATAAATCAAGTTTTATGAATAAAGGAATTGGAAAAAGGAATCTTATGATGACTAGTTCAAGTGGCTCGAAAGTAACTAAAAATGGACTGGAGATATGTTTGGATGGTAAACACTTCACTTAAGTATTACCTTTCTGGATAAAGGGATATGTGATACCATTGGTAGTACCCAGTTCCTTGGTATCAATTTGGAGTTAAAAATCTATATAAAAAAATTATTAAAAGATAATTCCAATCATCAATTAATAAATTGATTAGTAATTATAAACGTCTTTATAGAAGTGTTAAACCAAAGATAATTTGGATTACTAATTGACAAAATAAAATGGAAGTATCGGCGATTTTGGACACTCTGAAATTTTCGAATCACACATAACTCAGAAGTAAGAAATTTTGAAAATATAAAAGATAAACAATTGTGAAATGTTTTGAGTAAACAAAACTATATCAATATAATTTTAAATGTGATTTATAAATAAGAAGGATTTAAAAGCTGAGAATTTGGGAATTTAAATCTTGGTAATTATGAAAATTGTACTTCAAAATTGAGAAAATAATAATAGTATCGTTTGAAACTATTTTTGAATAAAAATATAAGAGATAAGTTTTATAACTTATGAATTCGAGATGATAGTAAATTACATAAATTTTAAATTTGTCAAACACCCTGATATAAGTAAAACCAATCTAAAATGGGGGATTTGTATATATACTCTTAGGATGTAGTAGAATATTATACAAATATAGACTTAAGTTGTGAACTATTTATACTCTTAGCAATGTTGTAGAGGTAATTCAATAATGGATCTAGTATGAAGCGAATGCTTTTGAAAATTAAAAGTATTAATTAAACTAAATTTGTATTTTATAAGTGTTTATAAACTTAAGAAATAGTTTTACGAAATGGTTCATAAATTGATAATGATATAAAATTGACTTTGATTTGGTATAGTTAAGGAAACCAATTTGAATAAATTCATAAGTTATACATAGATCATTTTATTCGCATAACTGTTTGACATAAGATTCAAGTACAGAACCTTGAGATATTTACACTGGTCTAAAAAAACATTTATCACTCGATTCTTGACTGTAAACATTGATGTGAGTTTGCGGTTGGATGCTTACATTCTCTATTATAGTTGAGATTTATGCGAGGAAAATAAAGTTTTTGAGCCTGATCAAAGTCCACACTAGAGAAGCGAAGGTTCAATACTAGTTCGGAAGCAAAGTGGTATATTCGAATTTAAGATCAAATAAGATAGTGAAAGTGAAAAATCTGTAAATAAAATAACAAGTTTATGTTTGAAATTTCAAAATTTATTTTGAATAAAGTACTACCGGTTTTTGCATTGTAATTTCGGGGACGAAATTCTTTTAAGGAGGAGAGTCTGTAATGATCGAAAAATTTATCACTTTGATAAATGATATTTAATCTTAAAATATTCAAAGACAAGGTTTTATAGCACCAACTATAAAGATTTAAACCTTTAAATTATGATAAGGAGACTTTTTTAAAATATAATTGTGGAATATAGTTTCATAACTAAAGCACGTGATTCATACACCTATTTTCGTCGATAAATTGATTTTCAATAAAAAGGAGATTTTCTCAATATTTGAGTGCATGGGTCTGGATACGTACACTAATACATCTATTTGAATAAGGTTATGAAATAAAATTATTTATTTTATTTTTGGACATAAATTGTATTTATAACATCATCAATAACGACATCATATTCAATAATTGATTTATGAACTTAAATTGAGATTTAATGATTTAATAATTATTATAATTATTCAAATAATTGTTTTAAAATGATAATGATTCATTTTAACTAGTTATAAAATGATAGTAAAACATTTATAATAGTTTTGAGAAGTTATATACTTGATTTGAAAATATTATAAAATTCAAAATGCTTTGTTGATACAATAGCACTTATTTTAAACACTTGTAATATCAACATATAAGATTTTATAATTCAAGTGAGACCATTTTATTTCAATTAAAATGATGAGATATATAATTTCACATTTTGTTTACTAATTTATATAGTTTAACTAAAACTAGAAATGTGACCGACATGGAATTGGAATTCATACCAGTTTAATGTATAGAAGTTGTAAACAAGTCAATACAACATTGTGATACATATAAACATACATGAACACATATAAAAATGTATACCCATATACATTTAACTATGTTCAGTAATTAGTCAAATCAAGCCAAGAAAATACCAAACGCATATGTATATATACAAGTTCCTTATGTGTAAACAAGAGATAAAAAAGCACCACATCACATCACAAGCCAAGCACGTGGAGGGGGGAATGCGCTTCATGGTCGTTCAAATGATGATGGGAGGAGATGAGGTGGAATGGTGATGTAGGTATGCTTAGGTAAGGAGAAAATATCATAATATTTTTGGTGCAAAACTTTCCTATAAACACCCACCTATATTCACACATTCATTCGCATAATTCTCTTCTTCTTCTTCCTTTTATTCAAGCTCATTAATGGCTTCTAGTTCATAAAATAAATGTAGTAAAGCTATGACAAAATATTCCAAAGTAAAGTAATATATATACACATGTATATACCACCTCAATCCACCTCCAAAACCAAGTCAAACACCTCCTCTCCACCTTCGAAACTCATGGCCACCACCTACTACCACCAAGGTCAAGCCAATATCCACTTGCAAGCTTAGGTCGAGCCCATCTAAAGGTCCACGGCTCGATTCTATAGGCTTTGATTTGATCATAGCGAATCTATAGTGAATTTTCATAAAACTAGAAACTAATGAAGGTGAGAAATTTTATATATGTATTTATATAATGATGATGTGATATGAATGTTATGGATGTTTACTATACTTTTATCATCAAGTATTGATTGTTTTAATATAGTGTTTAATTGTGTGAACAAGTGACGTTAAATACCTATCGATATTACACAGAAATTACTTTTCGAATCAAATTACATAAATATATGGAATCATTAAACCTTTTTTATAATGACCTGCAATTTTAGACATTTGGAATTGGAATATTTAATTGATTTTAATATTTAAAAATTAATTATTAACTTGAATTTCAAATGTCACTAATTATGTGATAATTAAATTATTGGATTAGACAATTGAAAACTGGGTAAAATATGGAATCTGGAGTTTTAAGCTCGTTAAAAATAATTTAAAGGCTATTAAAATCTATATTGATAATATTGAAGATAATAGATGTGTTAAAATTGAATTTAAAGGTGATTTGTTCAGTTTTAAAAATATATCATTTAATCTGATAATTAAAAATAGCCTTTCGAGGCATGGTCGCAGAATTCGACGAAACTAGTTCATTGGATCTGTATTAATGTATTATTACCGGATTTCAATTTTTGTAGCGTTTGGAGTTGTCGTGTGATCATACGATAGGTAAACACGTTGAAATTTATATCGAAATTTCAATGTAATAACTGGGTCCAAAAAACTATCTTCTCCATACGATGGACTTAGGACACGAAACCTTTTCCATTTCGTTTGGAATATGGGTAGAACATTATAAATGCCTAGCGGCACGCCTCGATAGGAGGTCGAGATTTTATGTTGTGATTTCGAGATGATTTAAATTTGAAAGTTAAATATAAAATATATTGTTTGACAAGTCAACCCTCAGCTGTAATTTTCCTCACATCAGCTGCTTTTTATCACCTTCGAATACTGTAGCAGCCTATGCAGACACGCAAGGCAATTTAGGACACGCGTTCTCCCTGAAGACATGTGCCTTCTCTAAAATAAAAATATATACTTCGTCTCGTCTTCACATTTTGAAATAACAGACAGACCAGACTTTTCCTCCTTCTTCAATTTCTTTCGAAAACCTCTTCACTCTAAAAAAAGGGAAGAAAAAATGGTGGACAAACGAAACCGCATCTTACCAAATCGAACGAGCCGCATTCGATCGAGCAGGCAGGAACTTCAGGGTCGCGTGGGAAGTGTGGTGGTACTTTCAAGTTATGCGAGGCCTAGGATTGGAACTGGGTGGCCGCAACTCATGGTGATTGTGTGGACGCGACGACTGCTAGGGTTTCGCTTGCATTTGGTTGAGGAGGCACGCTCGCATGAAGACCGGGAGATCGAGGATTGGGGAGGGTCGCGTTGGGGATTTGGGCGGCACTGGTTTGTTGGAGTCGAGATGTTGAAGGAGGCCGAGCTAGGGTTGGGAGGTCTTGTTCGGTAAGGTATATGTTAACAGCTTATTTTGAAAATTAAATCTAATTTAATTTATATGTATTTAGGTTAGGAAATTATATTTATAGGTATGGTTTTGAAAATAAAGTACGAATTTTAAATGTTTGAAGAGTTTATATAAAAACAAATTTTTAAATCTATATATTATTTTATAAGTATATATATGAAGTTTCAAAGATAAAGACATATTTAGGGTGATTAATTTATTTAATAAACTTATTTAGCTATTTAGTTAGTAAAGATAATTTATTAAAAGGAAAATTTGTTAATATCGAATTATTAGTTTAAAAAAATGATTAGTTTAAATTAAATTGTTGGTCAATTTAATTATTAAATGGTAAATTATCATAGATTATCTCAGAAATTAATAAATCATACAATGTTGTACAAGGTCTAAAACTGTGAAGAAAACAAGTCGGGTTTGGATCAGATTGCAAATCAAAAATCAAAGGTGACTTAATCTCACTCACATCTGGATTTCTAGTTAATTTAAATAGTTTGAATTTAAATTATTGGATGATTGCTTGAAGTGATGATTTATTATTAGTCTGGATGTGATATTTTATATGGTAGTATGTATATATATTGGAGTGATTGATATTCCCGCATCATATAGCGGATGAGGCCCTACGCGGACCGCATAATAGCGGATGTAACAACCCGATATTTTCAGCCATTCTCATCCACACATGTCGGACTTGAATTTATTAAAATACCGCATTGTAATAAAATTTGGAGCAAATAAAACCAATCATAGAATCACAGACACAAAAATATCGGAATAACTCACAGCGGAAATAAAGTACCATAGTAGTTCATGAAGCTACTATAACAAAATCTCAAAACAAAATAAATAATATCAATCTGAAACATATATAATAGAAATCCCAAATACACAGAAGTTTATAAACCCAAGAGCTGAAATAGAACAACTGAAACTGAAACGGATAGATAACTAGATAAGCAAAATCTGCAGCGATTCCTAGCTCCAGAAAGAGAAATCAAAAGCTAAGCTGTGAATACTCTAGCTGACCCGAGCATAATATAAAACACAAAACACTCGGGTCAGGACATACATACTTATATAATGTAAACTAACTCAAGTGAACTGTAGTAGTAATGCACAATAAATTAAAGGATGCTTAGGATCGCCCATCCTCTAAGGATCCGTTAAACCATCAATTAAACAGTAATAAACACTATCATAGAAATGCTTATATTAAAGTGTACTATGTAAATAACAGTGTTAATGTGGCTAAGGTAGTGCAGAGTTGCAACAATCGCTCACCTTTAGTCATACTTTCAAATTGAAGGTGTACAGAGAAGTGTACCCGTGGTTAAAATTCCAAAATGTTATTTTATACTTCGAAAATCAAATATCATTTAAAAAATTCAATATCATTTCAAATTCATTTTAAAATATTAAATATCATATCCTTCCAAAACCTCATTCGTTTTATTTAATTTAAGTACGATTCCAAATCACATTTCAAAAATGGTTTATATTTCGAATCAAAATACTCCATTTGTATCAACTACAACACTTAGTAAAATTTACAAAGTACTGTACTATCACTTAGTAAAATTTAGTTATAGTTCATTTGTATCAACTAAACACTTTAAAATGCTGTAATATCCTTTACTTATGAATTTAAGTTAACTTCAGAAATGATAACATTTCTGAAATGTTGTTAATTAAATTCCAGATTTTCAATACAATTTCAGAAACAATTTAAACTTTGATTTTTAGTTCTTTTAACTTATAAAAATCATATTTTCTCACTAAAAAATTGTTCATTTAAATACTCGTTAACTTATGATTTTTATAAAGTAAATTTTGAACATAAAAATCAAATTTTTTAAATACTTCACCTATTAAATTCAAGCATGCAAATTTCTATTCTTTATATAAAAAAATAACCTAACACTTAGATTTAAATTTCCTTTTCAAAATATAAACTTAATTCCCATTTTATTTTCTTAACTTAACTTTTATTTTTAAACCAAATTTCACATTTCCAAGTTAAGTTATATTTCAAATTACACTTTCAAACATTCATTTATTTATTTAACCATTTTAATTCATAGAAAATCGAATATACGTTGTTAAGTCATTTTAAATTCAAATTAAATCAAATTATCATATTTTATTTACTTAACTCAAACTCCATTTTTAAACAAAAATCACAAATTTCAAATTTAAGTTATATTTCAAATTTCAACTTAACCGTTCATTTATTTCACTTTTTAACTTATAGAAAAACCATTAATACATTATAAAATCATTTTTAATTCATAAATTAAAATATCATAATATACAATTTTAAAATTACTTCTAAAATTTCCAGAATATATATATATATATATATATATATATATATATATATATATATATATATATATTAACTACAGGTCTGTATAGTATTTTCTAACCTAGGTCAGATGATACGGATTATATATCATTTCAATCCGTAATTTACAAAGAAAAATCCAGGTTCTATCATTTCAAACCCGCAATCCCAAGTAAAATAAAATAAATAAAAATTGTTCAGGCCTATCATTTCAGCCCATAACTATTTTTCCCTATTCCAAAGTCCGTTCAGGTGTGTATCATTTCAATCCATAGTGATCCTATTCTATAGGGAACTTGTAGTGTGAGAAACAGATATAAGTAAACAGTATAACAACATATGGCAGTAACAAATGATATGGCAGGTTTATAAACAATGTTAGCATCATATAATTCATGTCACAGGCGTGTATACCATGATATAATATAATTCTACAGATTCACATGTTATCAATTCACTAATTATATAAGTACAGATGTCATGTGTGAGATACTCACCTCTTAACGCTAGAGTTAACAAATTCAGACACACAAACAAAGATCCAGAAAGCATGATAGCATGACTATGGATTCAAGTGATGGGAGAACCAAAGTGATTATCTTGTACACAACAAACAAAACAAGATATTGCAAACATGAATTTACAACACAATGTATCATTGAACAAATTGAAATATAAACACAACAAAGAACTAAACAACATGACCTTGCTTTCACCACTCATTTGCTTGGCCACAGGGTTCAAGTGCTCAGCCATTGCTTTGTGTTTGGGTCAGGTGTGGGTCAATATGGCTCGGCCTAGTAGGGAAATGAAGGGTTTATGATGATAGCATGAAACATACACAAGTCAAGGCAACATAGCGAGTTTTTGGTCACATTTGTTAGCTCGGCTATCGAAAGTGGTGGCTCGGCCTTGCTTTGTTCAGGCCAGGTGATGGTGCAGCAGTGGTCAAAGATCAGGTAGTGGCTGGTGATGGTGGTTCTAGGGGTGGTCGAGAGGGGTATGTGAAGGGATGTGGCCTATAGAGCTCGTCTAGGCTTGTTTTAAGGGAATGTTTGCAATTTTTATGGGGTTTTCATATTTGGGATGCCACAGCCTGACATGAACAGAGGAGTAGGAGGAGAAGCTGCCGTGTAAGATGGTGGTGGAGGTGATGTGGTGGTGAAGAGGTCTATGGCAGAGCAACATGAGAGAAAACAAGGCACAAAAACAATGAAAACAAAGAAGAAAATAGGAAAATAAGCAATGAACTTACCAAATGTATAAACCCAATATTTTCAGCCATTCGCATACACACATGTCGGACTTGAATTGCTGAAAATACTGCATTGTAATAAAATTTGGAGCAAATAAAACCAATTATAGAATCAAAGACACAGAAATATCAGAATAACTCGCAGCGAAAATAAAGTACCATAGTAGTTCATGAAGCCACTATAACAAAATCTCAAAACAAAATACATAGTATCAGTCTGAAACATATACAATAGAAATCCCAAATACATAGAAGTTTATAAACACAAGAGCTAAAATAGAACAACTGAAACTGAAACGGATAGATAACTAGATAAGCAAAATCTCCAGCGATTCCTAGCTCCAGAAAGAGAAATCCAACGCTAAGCTGTGAATACTCCGGCTGACCCGAGCATAAAGTAAAACACAAAACACTCGAGTCAGGAAATACATACTTATATAATGTAATCTAACTCAAGTGAACTGTAGTAGTAATGCACAATAACTTAAAGGATGCTTGGGATCGCCCATCCTCTAAGGATCCGTTAAACCATCAATTAAACAGTAATAAACGCTATCATAGAAATGCCTTTATTAAAGTGTACTATGTAAATAATAGTGTTAATGTGGCTAGGGAAGCGCAGAGCTGTAGCAATCATTCACCACTAGTCATACTCTAAAATTGAAGGAGTACATCCAAAATCACAAGGCATACAGAGAAGTGTACCCGTGGTTAAAATTCCAAATGGGTATTTTATACTTCGAAAATCAAATACCATTTCAAAAATTCAATATCGTTTCAAATTCATTTTAAAATATCAAAATATCATATCCTTCCAAAACCTCATTCATTTTTATTTAATTTAAATACCATTCCAAATCACATTTCAAAAATGGTTTATATTTCGAATCAAAATACTCCTTTTAAACCAATTAAAATGAAGTTATTATACTTTAAAAAAATTGAATATTCAATTCCCAAAATTTTGGTCTTCTCAGAATTCATTTATTCAACAAAATTTATTAAAATGGTGAAATTTTAGCTTTCGCAGCATTTAGAAAATGCTACGGAAGGTTACATTTGAAAAACAATTCAATTAAGCAAAGACATCATTTAAAACTGCTGTAATAGTTCAGGTTCAAGATTAGTTTCTACAACTACAACACTTACAAAGTGCTGTAATATCACTTAGTAAAATCTAGTTATAGTTCATTTGTATCAACTACAGCGCTTTAAAATGTTGTAATATCCTTTACTTATGAATTTAAGTTAACTTCAGAAATGATAGCATTTCTGAAATGTTGTTAATTAAATTCCAGATTTTCAATACAATTTCAGAAACAATTTAAACTTTGATTTTTAATTCTTTTAAATTAAAAAAAAAATCATATTTTCTCACTCAAAAATTGTTCATTTAAATACTCATTAACTTATGATTTTTATAAAGTAAATTTTATACATAAAAATCAAATTTTTAAATACTTCATTTATTAAATTCAAGCGTGCAAATATCTATTCTTTATATAAAAAAATAACTTAACACTCAGATTTAAATTTCCATTTCAGAATATAAACTTAATTCCCATTTTATTTTCTTAACTTAACTTTTATTCTTAAACCAAATTTCACATTTCCAAGTTAAGTTATATTTCAAATTACACTTTCAAACATTCATTTATTTATTTAACCATTTTAATTCACAGAAAATTGAATATACCATATTAAGTCATTTTAAATTCAAATTAAATCAAATTATCAAATTTTATTTACTTAACTCAAAACTCCATTTTTAAACAAAAATCACAAATTTCAAATTTAAGTTATATTTCAAATTTCAACTTGACCATTCAATTATTGCACTTTTTAACTTGTAGAAAAAACATTAATACTTTATAAAACCATTTTTAATTAAATTTAAATCATAATATACAATTTCAAAATACTTTAAAAATTCTAGAATATATATATATATATAATAACCATGGGTCTGTATAATATTTTCTAACCTAGGTCAAATGATACGGATAATATATCATTTCAATTCGTAATTTACAAAGAAAAATCCGAGTTCTATCATTTCAAACCCGCAATCCCAAGTAAAATAAAATAAATAAAGATCATTCAGGCCTATCATTTCAGCACAATATTTTTCCCTGTTCCAAAATCTGTTTGGGTATGTATCATTTCAACCCATAGTGATCCTATTCTACAAGGAATTTGTAGTGTGAGAAACATATATAAATAAACAGTATAACAATATATGGCAGTAACAGATGATATGGCAGGTTTATAAACAGGGTTAACATCATATAATTCATATCACAGGCAGGTATAACATGATATAATATAATTCTGCAGATTCACATGTTATCAATTCACTAATTATATAAGTACAGATGTCATGTGTGAAATACTCACCCCTTAACGCTGGAGTTAACAAATTCAGACACACAAACAAAGATCCAGAAAGCACGATAACATGACTATGGATTCAAGTGAGGGGAGAGCCAAAGTGATTATCTTGTACACAACAAACAAAACAAGATATTGCAAACATGAATTTACAACACAATGTATCATTGAACAACTTGAAATATAAACACAACAAAGAACTAAACAACATGACCTTGCTTTCACCACTCATTTGCTCCTCCATAGGGTTCAAGTGCTCAGCCATGGCATGTGTTTGGGTCCGGTGTGGGTCAATATGACTCGTCCTAGTAGGGAAATGAAGGGTTTATGGTGATATCATGAAACATACACAAGCCAATGCAACATAGTGAGTTTTTGGTCACATTTCTTGGCTCGGCTATGGCAAGTGGTGGCTTGGCCTTGCTTTGTTCATGCCTGGTGATGGTGCAGCAGCAGCCAAAGATCAGGTAGTGGCTGGTGATGGTGGTTTTAGGGGTGCCCGAGAGGGGTATATGAAGGGATGTGGCCTATAGAGCTCGGCTAGGCTTGTTTTATGGGAATGTTTGCAATTTTTGTGGAGTTTTCATCTTTGGGATGCCACAACCAGACATGGACAGAGGAGTAGGAGGAGAAGTTGCCATATAAGATAGTGGTGGAGGTGATGTGGTGGTGAAGAGGTCTATGGCCGAGCAATATGAGAGAAAACAAGGCACAAAAATAATGAAAACAAAGAAGAAAATAGAAAAATAAGCCATGAACTTACCGAAACAAATTTCAGAAATTTGTTGATGGCCGAACTTTTGAGAAGAAAGAAAATTTTCTTACATAAAAACTGAAAAGATATGCGACTAAAGAAAGTAATATGGTCAGCAACATTCAATACAAATGTCAATTGCAAAATGAAAAGACAAAAGGCATATGTGAAGTCATGGCATATGAAAGGGTTTGACTATTTATATTTCTTTTTCCTTATTCATTTTAAATAAATAAAAATGTAAATAAATAAACAAAAAAACAAAACAAAATAAAGTAAGAAAGAAAATAAATAAATAAATTTTTAAAAATATAAAATAATTATGAAAATAGCTTAAGATTTAAAATTTTGTAAACAAAATACAATCAACATTTGAAAAATTACAACTACACTTTAAAAATGTTTTAAAAATAAAATATATACATAACATATCATATAACACATATCATAACATGATTTGACAAACAAAAATATTATTTATATAAACTGAAATAAACAATTTTGTTAAATATAACAATTTACATACAATATTGTAAAAAGCATAACTTTCACAATATAAATCGGATTTCAACGAAACGAAAAGCAGTATTCTTAAAATTTAATTTACTTTCATAATAAAAGATAAAATTAAAAAAATTCAAATACTTGAATTTTAAATTTAAAAGTCAAAGTTTGACCATATTGACAAAAATTCACATTTTTGGAAAATATTCTATTTATTCATGTTTGTAATTATAATTCACATAAAAATCAAAATTTATATTTAAAATAACAAAAATTTTACCGTTTTATAAAGTTTTTAAATCAGAAATTCAAATAAAATAATCAAAATAAACAATTAAAATAAATCAAAAACTTTAGGGTTGTTACACTCTCCCCCACTCAAAACTTTTTGTCCTCCAGAAGAACGAATAATGAAAATAAGGAAAAGCAAGATAGAAAAATCAAATAGTATCTGAAGAACAATTCCGCATTCTAAGCACAAATGCTCTCCTCCGCCTTCCAAATGCAATATCGATCATCAGTACTCCATTGTACTTTGACCAGACTAACGGATCTCCTTCTTAGCTGCTTCATACCTCTTTCGACAATACGAAGTGGCTTCCTCTCCACAGTCATATTAGGCTCAATATCCAAACTATCAAGAGCAGAAGGCTGAACAATAAGAGATGGGTCATGAAGATACCAGCGAAGATGTGAGAAGCTTCTTGGGCAAATCCAAACGATATGCCAACGAACCAACACTTTCCACAATGCGGAAAGGACCCTCGAAGATGGAAAAGGTAGGAATAACTAGAAGGGAAAATAGGTTGAAAGACGAGGATAAACCATATTTTCAAAACTATTACATATGTTTATAACATTTTATAATATGATGAATAGTCATTTGATTCAAATTTGTTAGTTCGAAGTAAACAATATTTAAAGCATTTTAAATTATTTAGGAATGTAAAATAAATGATCAAAATATCCATTATATAATACTTTATCAAAATACTTTTATAACTCGATGTCTTAACAAGTTTACTCTCGTTCCTGCAGACTCTGGCCATGCGTTGATCAGGCACAAAGCTAGAATTCTCTAGGTACTTATTAGACTTGTTTCAACACCCAGTGAAAATACTGGAAAACTTTTAAAAACAGATATGGAAAGTACAATCCAAACAAATCAACCAAACCAAAACATTTGTCTAACCATGGATCGCAGATATACAATGGTTATGCCTGGATCCTCCAGGAAACATCCGTACCTATAAGCTATCTCAGCCTGCGAATTACGCCATGATGACTAGTAGACCGCAGATACACAATAGTTACACCTGGATCCCCTAGTAAACATCCGTACCCTTAAGCTATCTCAGCCAGCGGATTTCGCTACTAAAAATGACCTACATAGATCGCAGATACACAATGGTTACGCCTGTATCCCACGAAAAACTTCCGTACCTTCAAGACATCTCGGCCAGGCGAATTACGGTATGCAGTCGCTTTCGTAAGACCATGGAGATCGCCATGGAATTCGATGGACACTCGAGTATCATATTCGGAAAACCCAAATCAGAGAGAATAATATCGATAGAATGAATCCACAATGTGGCCACAAAGCGGATATCTAGCAGAAGGCACTTTCCATATCCTTACTTTGAAAATATGTATCATATAGTACCTTTCAAATCATTTTCAATTATCATGCTTATACAAAGTCCATCATATATAAGATTGTATTTTCAAATCAAATACTTTCCAAAATCAATAGTATATCAAATCACACTTATATAGACTTTGATTATATAAGATTTTTTTCAAATTGAGTACCTTTCAAAACAATAGTTTTCAAATCAACTTCATACTTATACAAATAAATTTCACATAAGTTCGGTAACTCCCAAATCAAGTATTAAATAAAACAAGGTTCTCAATTTCAATTCCCTTCAATAACATTTCAGTTTCAAAATCATATATGATTTCGCCAAATCATTTTTCAATTTACATATATTCAGTTTCAAAGTTTCTTAAAACAATAGATTTAGAAAACAATCCAAATTTCCAAATAAACAAAAATTATGTCAAACAAATCCATTTCTAAAGTCATCATGTAAATACTAGGTTTAAATTTCAATCTATTTTCAAAACCAAATATTTTCTCAAAAATCAATTACACTCAAAATGATTTCCAATTTTAATCCCTTTAAAACCTTTATGCTATTTATTTCCATATATGGAAGATCCAATTTAC
This sequence comes from Allium cepa, assembly GCA_030765085.1. Classification (NCBI taxonomy): domain Eukaryota; kingdom Viridiplantae; phylum Streptophyta; class Magnoliopsida; order Asparagales; family Amaryllidaceae; genus Allium; species Allium cepa. Next base: position 307,993,893 of record CM060929.1, read on the forward strand.
CTTTTGAAAATTACTTAGCTTTAAAAATTAAACCTTGATTTGGAAGTGTTCGAACTTTAAAAAAATATAGTCGAAGAAATCATATTTAAAATCCAAAAGTTGGAAATCATCAACAAATTGGTAAATCAATTCCAATAGATAAGGTTATACCAAAACAAATCTGAAACTCAAGGACTGAACACCGACTTACTTTAAATCATTTCAAATATATATACATACATATATCTTTCGAATATCAAACCATACTTCGAAATCTTAAATCAAAATTTGTGTCACAATATCATTCGCATAACATAGATACTAGAGTGGCCTCTCCTCCATTCTAAAACTCGAAAATCAATTCGATGATGCGTGCACTCATCACCAAAATTATTTTCCAGCGACATAAGTGAGTCATGGACTTCTATTTACTTTAAACTTCTTTGAAATCTCTTCGAAATCATTGGAACTCATTCGAATACATTTTGAATATTTCTTATTCGGAAAATCTTTAAATCGTATTATTATTATATAATTTCCAAAATCTGAAAATCGATTTCAACAACGGAGTTCGATTCCTCGAAATTCAAAACCCTTCCTTTCTAAATCATTTTTATATAAATCAAATTTCTTATAAATTTTCAAAATTTCAAATTCTTTAGAAACTTCAGACTCTCATTTTTAAAAGGTATATAATCCTTATCGAAAACATTTCACTCTTATATAAAAAATGTGGTCATCCTTATCAAAATAATAGTTCGATGTATGAACAATTTCAAAATACAACCAAACACAAATTTGTAAGGGATGATTCAAGGATGGATTTCAAAACAAACAGAGATTCGAATTTAAAGGAACTCTAATCAAATAGAATTTTGGTTCGAAGATAAGCTCGAACGAATATGAGATAATTTAATTACCAAATAAAAGATGGATAAGCCTATATAAATCGCGGGCGACCTTAACCGGTCAACCGTGACTTCAGGAATATAATCAATGCGGGAATCTAAGGCAAATTGACATTCGATCACCAAAGTTAGAATCGAGGTAGAGCAGGAGATAGGTAGCAATAAAATCCGAGGATAAAGAAATGTCCGGTTAATCAATGCCAATTGTAAAGGTGTTTCACCCCTTTACAAATCATTCAAAGATTTGTGGAATCACCGATCTTTATAGAGGTCATTCAAAGTGGAGTTATGGAATGCTCCAAAATAAAAGGAATACAAGTAGGGAAGACAAGACTAGATTTCAGAATAAGTGGGAGCGTTCCAAAATTTAAGGAATCCTAATAGATAAGAATCCTAACCAAGAGATTACTAACAAGGTGGATACAGAAGTGATGAAGTTTAGAAAATCTTGATTTCAAAATAAGAAAATTTTTATACCAATATTATCTTTGAAAATCCATTAAAATCATTTCGAAATCATTTTATACTTCGAAAATACATTCTCTCACAAAGAAATGATTCGGAGATTGATTTCACTCATTCAAGGGTATTTCTACACTATCTCTGATGAGTTTTTGCTCCGCAGGCCAAGATTTGGCTAAAACCAAAGCTCTGATACCAAATGTATCAACCCGATATTTTCAGCCATTCGCATCCACACATTTTGGACTTGAATTGCTCAAAATACCGCATTGTAATAAAATTTGGAGCAAATAAAAGCAATCACAGAATCACAGACACAGAAATATCAGAATAACTCGCAGCGAAAATAAAGTACCGTAGTAGTTCCTGAAGCTACTATAACAAAATCTCAAAACAAAATACATAATATCAGTCTGAAACATATATAATAGAAATCCCAAATACATAGAAGTTGATAAACACAAGAGCTAAAATAGAACAACTGAAACAGAAACGGATAGATAACTAGATAAGCAAAATCTCCAGCGATTCCTAGCTCCCGAAAAGAGAAATCCAATGTTAAGCTGTGAATACTCCGGCTGACCCGAGCATAAAGTAAAACACAAAACACTCGAGTCAGGACATACATACTTATATAATGTAATCTAACTCAAGTGAACTGTAGTAGTAATGCACAATAACTTAAAGGATGCTTGGGATCACCAATCCTTTAAGGACCCGTTAAACCATCAATTAAACAGTAATAAACGCTATCATAGAAATGCCTTTATTAAAGTGTACTATGCAAATAATAGTGTTAATGTGGCTAGGGAAGCGCAGAGCTGTAGCAATCATTCACCTCTAGTCATACTCTAAAATTGAAGGAGTACATCCAAAATCACAAGGCATACAGAGAAGTGTAACCGTGGTTAAAATTCCAAATGCGTATTTTATACTTCGAAAATCAAATACCATTTCAAAAATTCAATATCATTTCAAATTCATTTTAAAATATCAAAATATCATATCCTTCCAAAACCTCATTCATTTTTATTTAATTTAAATACCATTCCAAATCACATTTCAAAAATGGTTTATATTTTGAATCAAAATACTCCTTTTAAACCAATTAAAATGAAGTTATTATACTTTAAAAAAATCGAATATTCAATTCCCAAAATTTTGGTCTTTTCAGAATTCATTTATTCAATAAAATTTATTAAAATGGTGAAAATTTAGCTTTCGCAGCATTTAGAAAACGCTACGGAAGGTTACATTTGAAAAACAATTCAATTAAGCAAAGACATAATTTAAAACTGTTGTAATAGTTCAGGTTCAAGATTAGTTTCTACAACTACAGCCTTACAAAGTGTTGTAATATCACTTAGTAAAATTTAGTTATAGTTCATTTGTATCAACTACAACGCTTTAAAATGCTATGATGTCCTTTACTTATGAATTTAAGCTAACTTCAGAAATGATAGCATTTCTGAAATGTAGTTAATTAAATTCCAGATTTTCAATACAATTTCAGAAACAATTTAAACTTTGATTTTTAATTCTTTTAACTTAAAAAAAAAATCATATTTTCTCACTCAAAAATTGTTCATTTAAATACTCGTTAACTTATGATTTTTATAGAGTAAATTTTATACATAAAAATCAAATTTTTAAATAATTCACTTATTAAATTCAAGCGTGCAAATTTCTATTCTTTATATAAAAAAATAACTTAACACTTAGATTTAAATTTCCATTTCAGAATATAAACTTAATTCCCATTTTATTTTCTTAACTTAACTTTTATTCTTAAACCAAATTTCACATTTCCAAGTTAAGTTATATTTCAAATTACACTTTCAAACATTCATTTATTTATTTAATCATTTTAATTCACAGAAAATTGAATATACCTTATTAAGTCATTTTAAATTCAAATTAAATCAAATTATCATATTTTATTTACTTAACTCAAACTCCATTTTTAAACAAAAATCACAAATTTCAAATTTAAGTTATATTTCAAATTTCAACTTAACCATTCATTTATTTCACTTTTTAACTTGTAGAAAAACCATTAATACTTTATAAAACCATTTTTAATTAAATTTAAATCATAATATACAATTTCAAAATACTTTAAAAATTCTAGAATATATATATATATAATAACCATGGGTCTGTATAATATTTTCTAACCTAGGTCAAATGATACGGATAATATATCATTTCAATTCGTAATTTATAAAGAAAAATCCGAGTTCTATCATTTCAAACCCGCAATCCCAAGCAAAATAAAATAAATAAAAATCGTTCAGGCCTATCATTTCAGCACATAATGATTTTTCCCTGTTCTAAAGTCTGTTTGGGTATGTATCATTTCAACCCATAGTGATCCTATTCTACAAGGAATTTGTAGTGTGGGAAATAGATATAAATAAACAGTATAGCAATATATGGCAGTAACAGATGATATGGCAGGTTTATAAACAGGGTTAACATCATATAATTCATATCACAGGCAGGTATAACATGATATAATATAATTCTGCAGATTCACATGTTATCAATTCACTAATTATATAAGTACAGATATCATGTGTGAAATACTCACCTCTTAACGCTGGAGTTAACAAATTCAGACACACAAACAAAGATCCAGAAAGCACGATAACATGACTATGGATTCAAGTGAGGGGAGAGCCAAAGTGATTATCTTGTACACAACAAACAAAACAAGATATTGCAAACATGAATTTACAACACAATGTATCATTGAACAACTTGAAATATAAACACAACAAAGAACTAAACAACATGACCTTGCTTTCACCACTCATTTGCTCCTCCATAGGGTTCAAGTGCTCGGCCATGGCATGTGTTTGGGTCCGGTGTGGGTCAATATGACTCGTCCTAGTAGGGAAATGAAGGGTTTATGGTGATATCATGAAACATACACAAGCCAATGCAACATAGTGAGTTTTTGGTCACATTTCTTGGCTCGGCTATGGCAAGTGGTGGCTTGGCCTTGCTTTGTTCATGCCTGGTGATGGTGCAGCAGCAGCCAAAGATCAGGTAGTGGCTGGTGATGGTGGTTTTAGGGGTGCCCGAGAGGGGTATATGAAGGGATGTGGCCTATAGAGCTCGGCTAGGCTTGTTTTATGGGAATGTTTGCAATTTTTGTGGAGTTTTCATCTTTGGGATGCCACAACCAGACATGGACAGAGGAGTAGGAGGAGAAGTTGCCATATAAGATAGTGGTGGAGGTGATGTGGTGGTGAAGAGGTCTATGGCCGAGCAATATGAGAGAAAACAAGGCACAAAAATAATGAAAACAAAGAAGAAAATAGAAAAATAAGCCATGAACTTACCGAAACAAATTTCAGAAATTTGTTGATGGCCGATCTTTTGAGAAGAAAGAAAATTTTCTTACATAAAAACTGAAAAGATATGCGACTAAAGAAAGTAATATGGTCAGCAACATTCAATACAAATGTCAATTGCAAAATGAAAAGACAAAAGGCATATGTGAAGTCATGGCATATGAAAGGGTTTGACTATTTATATTTCTTTTTCCTTATTCATTTTAAATAAATAAAAATGTAAATAAATAAACAAAAAAACAAAACAAAATAAAGTAAGAAAGAAAATAAATAAATAAATTTTTAAAAATATAAAATAATTATGAAAATAGCTTAAGATTTAAAATTTTGTAAACAAAATACAATCAACATTTGAAAAATTACAACTACACTTTAAAAATGTTTTAAAAATAAAATATATACATAACATATCATATAACACATATCATAACATGATTTGACAAACAAAAATATTATTTATATAAACTGAAATAAACAATTTTGTTAAATATAACAATTTACATACAATATTGTAAAAAGCATAACTTTCACAATATAAATCGGATTTCAACGAAACGAAAAGCAGTATTCTTAAAATTTAATTTACTTTCATAATAAAAGATAAAATTAAAAAAATTCAAATACTTGAATTTTAAATTTAAAAGTCAAAGTTTGACCATATTGACAAAAATTCACATTTTTGGAAAATATTCTATTTATTCATGTTTGTAATTATAATTCACATAAAAATCAAAATTTATATTTAAAATAACAAAAATTTTACCGTTTTATAAAGTTTTTGTAACGATCGCGATTTTTCGTTGCCGAAAAAATCGAACCGTTAGGGTTTAAGAAGAAGAAAGAGGTAGAAGAAGAGAGAAAAGAGAGAAGAAACAGAACAAACAACAGAACAGGAAACAATATCAGAATCTCACAATCGCAGCGGAACAATATATAATAGATAAATGTACATTCATTTAAAACAAAGAACTATACATTTTATATACCACATTACATTACATCAATCAGAGTGTACAACAACAACAGCGGAAAAGAAATACTATATACAATAGATAATAGACTACGCTATCTGGCTCGCCTCCAGATCTGCACAGCAACTCCCGAATCCAGAATAACCTGACAACCTAACTCTAGACTGCCCGTGTGGAAAATAGTGGGCACCCAGAGTTTAGGAAAGGAACAATAAACTCCAGGTCAGTCATGGGACTGGTGTGAGAACTCAAAACAGTTTATCTTTAAACAAGCAACAAGAAAATTTAAATTTTTAAATCCGCAATGCTTTTTGGAAAAATGGAACTACCATAAGGCCTCCCGCCACACACACAATGCAAACGCAGAATTGGAGGAGATTTCTCCTTATGATAGTCAAAGATGCTTACTACGCGAAAATCAAATCATTTTTGATATTATTACTAGTGCATAGTGTAGAAAACAATTTCGAAAGTACAATATAAATCCTAGCCAGCATACGACATTTCGTCGTATGCCTACTATAGCTACCATGTTCAATAGCAGGTTACCGCCACATTCCATGGCAGGTTATACAACTAAAACCGTACAGGGCGCGTATTGTTTTGATTGGATTTCCAACAAATGGTCAGGCTAAGGAACTTCCTACTGCCACATGGGATCGCCTCTGGCGGGACGTCCCGAGAACTAACGTTACGGTTAGATCTCTGCCAACACAAGGCCGGGTTACCTCTGTAACTAGGTAACTACTACACGAATATGTCATCCCCCGGTCCTTTGGGACCTTATCCGAGCGCTCGATACCAACAACACCACACAGTAATAGATATAGTGTATCAACATGAGTAAATATCTGGGCTCCATACCATGATACCACCCTTTTCCAGAAGGAAATGACATACCCTAAAGGGAGCGACCCTCATAACCTTGCCGCATATTCCTGTTTCGACCATTTCCGGGGAGTGAGGTCCTGACGAAGTCTCGTCCACAAAGCTACGCTTTGTGCAACAAAGCCATGCTTTGGGTCCACAGATGACCAAAGCAATAATCACAAAGATAAATGATCAAACAAATGATCATATCCAAACGATCAACCAATGATCATCACACAGCAGCACTCAGCATGCCACATTACCAGATTGGGAAATATCGCTGATAACCTTCAACTACATAACCTCTGAGCTCGTACGTCTCAGAGAAGGGTGTTAAGCTAAGAGAATAAATTCTCCGCCACCAACAGAAATGTATTTGAAAGAAATCTGCTCTATCTCTCAAAATGTAATGTCAGACACGTAACCATACAAGTCTGTTCCGGGTTCGAACAGAACCGAAGGCACTTCCAAGGAAGCCCTTGCAATCCGGGTATTCACAATCCCGATAAAATTTCCCATCACAAAGGAAATCTCCATACCGTAGCTAACGATGCAGAGACAATCGATAGGTCATCCTATCGTTTTCACAAATACCCGGTCTTCACACCGGTCTTCAAATGCAATCCAAACGACGTATCGCATATTCGGAATGGGATATATGACACAAAGGTCCTCTCCCGGCTAAACCGAATAGCGAGCGCTTATTTTAAAAATAAGTGTGCATTCAATTCCAAACAAACACAATCAATACCATCCAAGGGTAAATATTGATAGTCGGTTATTTAACTATCAATAAAGATGCGCCACATCATCAGATTCCAAATAATTTTTCCAAAATTATTAAGTCCCAAAATATCTTTACAAGATATATATACACAATTTTCAAATAATTGCCCAATTTATTTGCTTTACCAAAACCACTTCACGATAAAATTTTCCACACTTAACCAATTGAAAAACCAATTTTCAATTTACCTTTACCATTTGAAAACCAATTTTCAAATTACATTAACCATTTGCAAACCAATTTCAAATCACCTTAACCATTTGAAAACTAATTTCAAATCACCTTAACCATTTGAAAACTAATTTCAAATCACCTTAACCATTTGAAAACTAATTTCAAATCACCTTAACCATATATACCTTTTGAAACAAATTTCAAACCACCAAATAAATCTTTACCGATTTATTTTAACTTACGTTCCAAATTCGTAAATTATATTTTCATATTTAAAAATAAATCAACATTTATTTTTAAACAAATTTCCCTTCATATATATAAATTCCAAGGTGGATTTAAATTCCAAGCATCTACTAGCATACGATTCCCAAATCGATTTCAAGTTATTTGCTTTCAATTACCTTAAAGGTGAATTCACAAAAACCGTTCCATTTCATATTAGAAAACATTCCCATGCTTATTTTAAAAATAAGTAATTCACAAATTTATTTATTTTCAACAATTTGGAAATATTCAATATACTTAAGTTACCGTTAAGTATTTTATTCCATTCTCTTTAAGAAAACATTCTTTTATTCACATTTATTTGGGTTAAAAACGAATGTTGCGTAAAACATCGTTACGACAACCCAAAAACACTAGTATATGGATTTGAAATTAAAAATAGATATATAAATCCAATACTATACAAATTATCCCCTTCTGTTTCTCGAAAACGTCTATTTCAACAATCAATGTTGAAATCTATGTTTTCAATACTCAATACATTTTAAAACACCTTTAATTTGTTTTAAATTCCATTTAAAACATTCCTTTCCCAAAAACAAACCCATTTTATTTAATAATCTATTCAATATTCAAAATAGTGAATATAGCCCACTTAACAAATTCCCATACTTCAATTTATCAAATTCGATGAATTTCAAATTTATAAACATAGTTTATAAATTCCATTTCTATTATAAACCCCAATTTTATAAATTCCTTTATTAATCCGATGCAAATTTACATAACCCAATTTCATACCCAAAAGCCATATTGTAAGTTAAATACTTATAATATTATTTATTACCAAATCGTTCCTTTGAACTTCACCAATTTAAAATCTTATCACTTACAAGATTTCTTTATGGTTTATAATAATTTCAACTAATGAAATCTTCATTTATTAACAATTTCTATAAAATTCCCCTTTTTAATGCCCAAATCCATTTCTATAAGTTAATAACTTATAAACTTAAAATTTTCCAATAACCATTCGTTTTATAAATTTCACATTTATTAATCTATAAATCCTAGTGGAATTCATGTTATACATCAACTTAACACTTTATAAATTTATTCTATAACTTCAATAATTTTTTATTTAAAAACATCCATTTATAAAATCCTTTATATAAACCATTAATAATAATAACTTCCCAAAAACCAAATTTAACTATTTTATAAAAACCTATTATTGTTAAAAATTTCTTTTAAGTTATATTTTATAAAAATATAAATTTTTAAAACATAAAATTTTATCCATCTATTTATTTTAAAATTTAATCAATTCAAAATTTTTAATAAACCATATTCTTTGAAAAATCGATTTAAAACCCCTTTTAAATTCAAAACCGTTATTTTTAATTTTAAAAATTTGAATCCGATGATGCAACAACATCAGATGGTCAATCACGGGAATAAGTGTCATATATCAATATGATTATCAACAATCAACATAATATTTATAAACAAATAAATATGTGAGGAATCCAGTTGGATCCCTCCAACCTGTTACCCTGCAACCACAGACGTTAGCACAATACCAACTCCACTTCAAGGTGGAATATCGCGGTATATGGGATTTTATAAAATATTCCGCTTAATAACGGCGCAATAGGGTCTCATCCGCTATACGAGGCGGGAAATCAAATCCGATATATACATATGCCAATATATATATATCGCTATATATAGTATATATCCTACTATATCTACTAGCACAATCAAACAGCAATCAACAATCAACATTAACTACTTAAAATTTTAAACAAAACCTTTCGATTGAGTGAGGAGTTCTCACCTTGATTTTATTTCCGGTTTCGGCGTTCGTTCCGAATGAAATTAAACGAACGTTTAATTTTATCCGAAATTCAAACGAGCTCCAATCGACTCCAAACCAGCTGCATTGCGAAGAGCACGACGATACGAAGCCAACGCAAAAAATCTCGTTCGAATCCGACCTCGCATGCAAAAGATATCACGTTTTAAACGTTATACGAATTTAAATAAAAATAGATTCACAAATTCTTTTACAAACCCTACCCCTACCACAGGCCGCACGCACAAGCTTCTCTCCCCCTCCCTCTCTCGCGTGCACGGCTACAGGAAGTTGAACGCAAGCAAACCCATAGAAGCTCCAACTAGGGTTTGAATCTTCGACCACCACGAGCCACTTGAAGGCGATCAGGAAGTGCCACTACGGGGCCCACGACAAGGGCTACACTCGGCCCAAACATGGCCAAGCTCGGCCATCACAATCTCACGTAGTTCGAGGCCGACCTCATGCCCTTTGCAGCCCCTTTCCCGTTGATCCACTTCGTTTTAAACGATCTCGACCGTTGAGATTGCAGTACTCATTATCCCCTTCGATTTTGTAGTTGACGACTTCGTCTAATTTTGCGTGGATTGGGAGATTTTGAGGGAGGAAGGAGGAGTATTTTCGGCCATTAAAGATTAGGGCCGGCTAGAGCAAAAGAGGAAGAAGGGTTTTGGTGAAAATTTGCATTTATAACCAACTATTATTATTATTTTAATAATAAAATCTCCAATTTAACACTTTTGCAAACGAACTCCAAACGACGCGTGCCGCCAGGCGATCCTAAGGTTTTTCCGCATTCCGGACACAATGGAACAGGTTTCGTAAGCTAATTCGGAAGTATGTGTGAGATACGGCAATAAACAGTCGATTTAAATTTAAACCGATTTAAGCGATTTCTAGGCGTTTTGGCTTGTACCGGACAAACGATAAATCCAAACGACTTAAAATTTGAAATCTTACAATAATATCACATTATGGATCCGATGAAACTGGTTTCGTCGAAATCCGAGACCGTTTGAAAAATGGCTATTTTTACTCGCCGAATTTATATTAAAACGATATTGATGCGTTTCGAGCTGCCACGGTCAAACGACAACTCCGATTGCTACGAAAATTGAAATCCGATAATAATTAACTATTACGGATCCAATGGAACTTGTTTCGTTCAATTCCGAGACTGTTCAAAAATTGGCTATTTTTCAGTCGATAATTAAATATTAAAATAATCAATTTTTACAAATTAGCTCCAAATTCAGTTTTACAAGTTCTAAAACATTTCTATAACTTTAATATGATAAAATAAAATTTTCCAAATCATTTTCAATCATATTTAACCCAATATTCAATTATCTACGGAATTTCACTATTAATTAATCGATTTAAATGACCAATTAAATCCAATATTCAAGAAATAAATTATTTAACTTAAAATTTTCACTTATAAATATTTAAAATTAATTAAATACTCAAATTTAAATTACTAAAAATTCTGGGTCGTTACAGTTTTTAAATCAGAAATTCAAATAAAATAATCAAAATAAACAATTAAAATAAATCAAAAACTTTAGGGTTGTTACACTCTCCCCCACTCAAAACTTTTTGTCCTCCAGAAGAACGAATAATGAAAATAAGGAAAAGCAAGATAGAAAAATCAAATAGTATCTGAAGAACAATTCCGCATTCTAAGCACAAATGCTCTCCTCCGCCTTCCAAATGCAATATCGATCATCAGTACTCCATTGTACTTTGACCAGACTAACGGATCTCCTTCTTAGCTGCTTCATACCTCTTTCGACAATACGAAGTGGCTTCCTCTCCACAGTCATATTAGGCTCAATATCCAAACTATCAAGAGCAGAAGGCTGAACAATAAGAGATGGGTCATGAAGATACCAGCGAAGATGTGAGAAGCTTCTTGGGCAAATCCAAACGATATGCCAACGAACCAACACTTTCCACAATGCGGAAAGGACCCTCGAAGATGGAAAAGGTAGGAATAACTAGAAGGGAAAATAGGTTGAAAGACGAGGATAAACCATATTTTCAAAACTATTACATATGTTTATAACATTTTATAATATGATGAATAGTCATTTGATTCAAATTTGTTAGTTCGAAGTAAACAATATTTAAAGCATTTTAAATTATTTAGGAATGTAAAATAAATGATCAAAATATCCATTATATAATACTTTATCAAAATACTTTTATAACTCGATGTCTTAACAAGTTTACTCTCGTTCCTGCAGACTCTGGCCATGCGTTGATCAGGCACAAAGCTAGAATTCTCTAGGTACTTAGTAGACTTGTTTCAACACCCAGTGAAAATACTGGAAAACTTTTAAAAACAGATATGGAAAGTACAATCCAAACAAATCAACCAAACCAAAACATTTGTCTAACCATGGATCGCAGATATACAATGGTTATGCCTGGATCCTCCAGGAAACATCCGTACCTATAAGCTATCTCAGCCTGCGAATTACGCCATGATGACTAGTAGACCGCAGATACACAATAGTTACACCTGGATCCCCTAGTAAACATCCGTACCCTTAAGCTATCTCAGCCAGCGGATTTCGCTACTAAAAATGACCTACATAGATCGCAGATACACAATGGTTACGCCTGTATCCCACGAAAAACTTCCGTACCTTCAAGACATCTCGGCCAGGCGAATTACGGTATGCAGTCGCTTTCGTAAGACCATGGAGATCGCCATGGAATTCGATGGACACTCGAGTATCATATTCGGAAAACCCAAATCAGAGAGAATAATATCGATAGAATGAATCCACAATGTGGCCACAAAGCGGATATCTAGCAGAAGGCACTTTCCATATCCTTACTTTGAAAATATGTATCATATAGTACCTTTCAAATCATTTTCAATTATCATGCTTATACAAAGTCCATCATATATAAGATTGTATTTTCAAATCAAATACTTTCCAAAATCAATAGTATATCAAATCACACTTATATAGACTTTGATTATATAAGATTTTTTTCAAATTGAGTACCTTTCAAAACAATAGTTTTCAAATCAACTTCATACTTATACAAATAAATTTCACATAAGTTCGGTAACTCCCAAATCAAGTATTAAATAAAACAAGGTTCTCAATTTCAATTCCCTTCAATAACATTTCAGTTTCAAAATCATATATGATTTCGCCAAATCATTTTTCAATTTACATATATTCAGTTTCAAAGTTTCTTAAAACAATAGATTTAGAAAACAATCCAAATTTCCAAATAAACAAAAATTATGTCAAACAAATCCATTTCTAAAGTCATCATGTAAATACTAGGTTTAAATTTCAATCTATTTTCAAAACCAAATATTTTCTCAAAAATCAATTACACTCAAAATGATTTCCAATTTTAATCCCTTTAAAACCTTTATGCTATTTATTTCCATATATGGAAGATCCAATTTACCTTTTGAAAATTACTTAGCTTTAAAAATTAAACCTTGATTTGGAAGTGTTCGAACTTTAAAAAAATATAGTCGAAGAAATCATATTTAAAATCCAAAAGTTGGAAATCATCAACAAATTGGTAAATCAATTCCAATAGATAAGGTTATACCAAAACAAATCTGAAACTCAAGGACTGAACACCGACTTACTTTAAATCATTTCAAATATATATACATACATATATCTTTCGAATATCAAACCATACTTCGAAATCTTAAATCAAAATTTGTGTCACAATATCATTCGCATAACATAGATACTAGAGTGGCCTCTCCTCCATTCTAAAACTCGAAAATCAATTCGATGATGCGTGCACTCATCACCAAAATTATTTTCCAGCGACATAAGTGAGTCATGGACTTCTATTTACTTTAAACTTCTTTGAAATCTCTTCGAAATCATTGGAACTCATTCGAATACATTTTGAATATTTCTTATTCGGAAAATCTTTAAATCGTATTATTATTATATAATTTCCAAAATCTGAAAATCGATTTCAACAACGGAGTTCGATTCCTCGAAATTCAAAACCCTTCCTTTCTAAATCATTTTTATATAAATCAAATTTCTTATAAATTTTCAAAATTTCAAATTCTTTAGAAACTTCAGACTCTCATTTTTAAAAGGTATATAATCCTTATCGAAAACATTTCACTCTTATATAAAAAATGTGGTCATCCTTATCAAAATAATAGTTCGATGTATGAACAATTTCAAAATACAACCAAACACAAATTTGTAAGGGATGATTCAAGGATGGATTTCAAAACAAACAGAGATTCGAATTTAAAGGAACTCTAATCAAATAGAATTTTGGTTCGAAGATAAGCTCGAACGAATATGAGATAATTTAATTACCAAATAAAAGATGGATAAGCCTATATAAATCGCGGGCGACCTTAACCGGTCAACCGTGACTTCAGGAATATAATCAATGCGGGAATCTAAGGCAAATTGACATTCGATCACCAAAGTTAGAATCGAGGTAGAGCAGGAGATAGGTAGCAATAAAATCCGAGGATAAAGAAATGTCCGGTTAATCAATGCCAATTGTAAAGGTGTTTCACCCCTTTACAAATCATTCAAAGATTTGTGGAATCACCGATCTTTATAGAGGTCATTCAAAGTGGAGTTATGGAATGCTCCAAAATAAAAGGAATACAAGTAGGGAAGACAAGACTAGATTTCAGAATAAGTGGGAGCGTTCCAAAATTTAAGGAATCCTAATAGATAAGAATCCTAACCAAGAGATTACTAACAAGGTGGATACAGAAGTGATGAAGTTTAGAAAATCTTGATTTCAAAATAAGAAAATTTTTATACCAATATTATCTTTGAAAATCCATTAAAATCATTTCGAAATCATTTTATACTTCGAAAATACATTCTCTCACAAAGAAATGATTCGGAGATTGATTTCACTCATTCAAGGGTATTTCTACACTATCTCTGATGAGTTTTTGCTCCGCAGGCCAAGATTTGGCTAAAACCAAAGCTCTGATACCAAATGTATCAACCCGATATTTTCAGCCATTCGCATCCACACATTTTGGACTTGAATTGCTCAAAATACCGCATTGTAATAAAATTTGGAGCAAATAAAAGCAATCACAGAATCACAGACACAGAAATATCAGAATAACTCGCAGCGAAAATAAAGTACCGTAGTAGTTCCTGAAGCTACTATAACAAAATCTCAAAACAAAATACATAATATCAGTCTGAAACATATATAATAGAAATCCCAAATACATAGAAGTTTATAAACACAAGAGCTAAAATAGAACAACTGAAACAGAAACGGATAGATAACTAGATAAGCAAAATCTCCAGCGATTCCTAGCTCCCGAAAAGAGAAATCCAATGTTAAGCTGTGAATACTCCGGCTGACCCGAGCATAAAGTAAAACACAAAACACTCGAGTCAGGACATACATACTTATATAATGTAATCTAACTCAAGTGAACTGTAGTAGTAATGCACAATAACTTAAAGGATGCTTGGGATCACCAATCCTTTAAGGACCCGTTAAACCATCAATTAAACAGTAATAAACGCTATCATAGAAATGCCTTTATTAAAGTGTACTATGCAAATAATAGTGTTAATGTGGCTAGGGAAGCGCAGAGCTGTAGCAATCATTCACCTCTAGTCATACTCTAAAATTGAAGGAGTACATCCAAAATCACAAGGCATACAGAGAAGTGTAACCGTGGTTAAAATTCCAAATGCGTATTTTATACTTCGAAAATCAAATACCATTTCAAAAATTCAATATCATTTCAAATTCATTTTAAAATATCAAAATATCATATCCTTCCAAAACCTCATTCATTTTTATTTAATTTAAATACCATTCCAAATCACATTTCAAAAATGGTTTATATTTTGAATCAAAATACTCCTTTTAAACCAATTAAAATGAAGTTATTATACTTTAAAAAAATCGAATATTCAATTCCCAAAATTTTGGTCTTTTCAGAATTCATTTATTCAATAAAATTTATTAAAATGGTGAAAATTTAGCTTTCGCAGCATTTAGAAAACGCTACGGAAGGTTACATTTGAAAAACAATTCAATTAAGCAAAGACATAATTTAAAACTGTTGTAATAGTTCAGGTTCAAGATTAGTTTCTACAACTACAGCCTTACAAAGTGTTGTAATATCACTTAGTAAAATTTAGTTATAGTTCATTTGTATCAACTACAACGCTTTAAAATGCTATGATGTCCTTTACTTATGAATTTAAGCTAACTTCAGAAATGATAGCATTTCTGAAATGTAGTTAATTAAATTCCAGATTTTCAATACAATTTCAGAAACAATTTAAACTTTGATTTTTAATTCTTTTAACTTAAAAAAAAAAATCATATTTTCTCACTCAAAAATTGTTCATTTAAATACTCGTTAACTTATGATTTTTATAGAGTAAATTTTATACATAAAAATCAAATTTTTAAATAATTCACTTATTAAATTCAAGCGTGCAAATTTCTATTCTTTATATAAAAAAATAACTTAACACTTAGATTTAAATTTCCATTTCAGAATATAAACTTAATTCCCATTTTATTTTCTTAACTTAACTTTTATTCTTAAACCAAATTTCACATTTCCAAGTTAAGTTATATTTCAAATTACACTTTCAAACATTCATTTATTTATTTAATCATTTTAATTCACAGAAAATTGAATATACCTTATTAAGTCATTTTAAATTCAAATTAAATCAAATTATCATATTTTATTTACTTAACTCAAACTCCATTTTTAAACAAAAATCACAAATTTCAAATTTAAGTTATATTTCAAATTTCAACTTAACCATTCATTTATTTCACTTTTTAACTTGTAGAAAAACCATTAATACTTTATAAAACCATTTTTAATTAAATTTAAATCATAATATACAATTTCAAAATACTTTAAAAATTCTAGAATATATATATATATAATAACCATGGGTCTGTATAATATTTTCTAACCTAGGTCAAATGATACGGATAATATATCATTTCAATTCGTAATTTATAAAGAAAAATCCGAGTTCTATCATTTCAAACCCGCAATCCCAAGCAAAATAAAATAAATAAAAATCGTTCAGGCCTATCATTTAAGCACATAATGATTTTTCCCTGTTCTAAAGTCTGTTTGGGTATGTATCATTTCAACCCATAGTGATCCTATTCTACAAGGAATTTGTAGTGTGGGAAATAGATATAAATAAACAGTATAGCAATATATGGCAGTAACAGATGATATGGCAGGTTTATAAACAGGGTTAACATCATATAATTCATATCACAGGCAGGTATAACATGATATAATATAATTCTGCAGATTCACATGTTATCAATTCACTAATTATATAAGTACAGATATCATGTGTGAAATACTCACCTCTTAACGCTGGAGTTAACAAATTCAGACACACAAACAAAGATCCAGAAAGCACGATAGCATGGCTATGGATTCAAGTGAGGGGAGAGCCAAAGTGATTATCTTGTACACAACAAACAAAACAAGATATTGCAAACATGAATTTACAACACAATGTATCATTGAACAACTTGAAATATAAACACAACAAAGAACTAAACAACATGACCTTGCTTTCACCACTCATTTGCTCGGCCATAGGGTTCAAGTGCTCGGCCATGGCATGTGTTTGGGTCCGGTGTGGGTCAATATGGCTCGGCCTAGTAGGGAAATGAAGGGTTTACGGTGATAGCATGAAACATACACAAGCCAATGCAACATAGTGAGTTTTTGGTCACATTTCTTGGCTCGGCTATGGCAAGTGGTGGCTTGGCCTTGCTTTTTTCAGGCCTGGTGATGGTACAGCAGCAGCCAAAGATCAGGTAATGGCTGGTGATGGTGGTTCTAGGGGTGCCCGAGAGGGGTATATGAAGGGATGTGGCCTATAGAGCTCGGCTAGGCTTGTTTTAAGGGAATGTTTGCAATTTTTGTGGATTTTTCATCTTTGGAATGCTACAGCCAGACATGGACAGAGGAGTAGGCGGAGAAGTTGCCATATAAGATGGTGGTAGAGGTGATGTGGTGGTGAAGAGGTCTATGGCCGAGCAATATGAGAGAAAACCAGGCACAAAAACAATGAAAACAAAGAAGAAAATAGGAAAATAAGCCATGAACTTACCAAAATAAATTTCAGAAATTTGTTGATGGCCGAACTTTTGATAAGAAAGAAAATTTTCTTAAATGAAAACTAAAAAGATATGTGACTAAAGAAAGTAATATGGTCGGCTATATTCAATACAAATGTCAATTGCAAAATGAAAAGACAAAAGGCATATGTAATGTCATGGCATATGAAAGGGTTTGACTATTTATATTTCTTTTTATTTGTTCATTTTAAACAAATAAAAGTGTAATAAATAAATATAAAAAACAGAACCGAATGCATACACTACCAAGTTTGGAGTATATCACTGATAACCTTCAACTACATAACCTCTGAGCTCGTACGTCTCAGAGAAGGGTGTTAAGCTAAGAGAATAAATTCTCCACCACCAACAGAAATGTATTTGAAAGAAATCTGCTTTATATCTTAAAATGTAATGTCAGACATACAACCATACAAGTCTATTCTGGGTTCGAACAGAACCGAAGGCACTTTCGAAGAAGCCCTTGCAATCCGAGCATCCACAATCCCGATTGGACTCCTCATCACATATGGAGATCTCTATACCAGAGCATCTCAGTGCAGAGTCATTTGATAGGTTATCCTATCATTCTCGAAGACACCCGGTCTTCACCACTGTCTTCAAATTCGATCCATTTCATCATATCACTATTCGGAATGGGTTATATGACACAAAGGTCCTCTTTCGGCTAAACCAAATAGTGAGCGTCAATTTTAAAAACACATGGATATATCAATCATGAAGATTAACTTCCAAGGTTCGATGTGGATTTCGGATAACCAACTGAAATATGACTCCCTGTCACATCGAGATTCAAATGTCGTTCTATGGGCTAATGGATTTTCACATTCAAACAGAGATATATCCATCGCAGATATCACAGCTCATCGCAAAGTAATTCATATCACATAGCATCACAATCACATATTAGAGATATTAACCCAATACACAACATTCAATAATAATTAATCA
Organism: Allium cepa; assembly: GCA_030765085.1. Taxonomy (NCBI): domain Eukaryota; kingdom Viridiplantae; phylum Streptophyta; class Magnoliopsida; order Asparagales; family Amaryllidaceae; genus Allium; species Allium cepa. The sequence goes on from CM060929.1 coordinate 308,012,615, forward strand.
TCTACAATTAAGATGAATTAATTGCATGATTTAAATTAATTAATCCTTTAATTACTTTCGTTAATTATCTTTAATTGATGATTAGTTATCCTTAATTATAAATTAATTAAATCTTAATCACCTTCATTAATTGATTACTCCTTAATTAATTACCTTAATTAATTAATCCTTAATTATAAATTAATTAAATCTTAATTATTTTTATTAATTAATTATTCCTTAATTAATTAATCCTTAATTATTAATTAATTAAATCTTAATTTCTTTTATTAATTAATTATTCCTTAATTAATTACCTTAATTAATTAATCATTAATCATTAATTAATTAAATCTTAATTACTTTTATTAATTAATTATTCCTTAATTAATTATTAATTACAAATCAATTAAACTTGACTATTTACTTAATTAATCTTTAATATTAAGTAATTAATTAAAAAGTTATTCTTTAAGTAATTATATTAACAAATCATTAATTACTTAATAAATTTAAAATATAAATCTTTTTACCTTTGTTAATCACTTTGATTACCTTATAACCCTTGTTTAATGAATCATCCTTATCACACAATTTAACTTAAAGGATTAAGATTAGTTTAAATAACATTTTATCTTAATTACCCTTCGTAATTACATTATTCAATTAATATAAATAGTTTTATTAAATAATGTAACAAAATTAAATTAAATTAAATTACTTTAAATATATCTTACTTAAAACCTTAATTAGTTTAAACTTAAATCAAAATCATTAACTGAAAACATGCATTTAAAATTGTTTAAAAGTTTGGATTTTATTATTAAAGTAAAATTGTATGTTAACCCCTGAGACCACTTCGAGTCTCACCCGAACAAAAATGCCACTTGCTTCGAGTCGTTCCCAAAACCTACCCATGTGCCCTATTTTTTTTCTTAAATTTTGTTTAAGTACAAACCCGTGCAACCCAAAAATCGCTTCGAGCCTATACCCGAGCTCGTACCCTTATTTCCCGAAGGCTACTTCGAGTTTCCCCTTTCTTCCCAAACTGCTACTTCCTGACACATCCCAGGCCATGTGCATGTGCACAATTGATCCGGCAACCTCAGGTTGAATCTTTGGCCATCGACGAGTCCACAATGACATACCCGAACCACACGAACACCCAAAAACCCAAATCATTGATGAATTCGAAATTTCAACATCGAACCCAAATTGGAACAAGAACACCATCACACAATCAAATTGCACCGCCACCTCAGGCTAACTGAGGCCATGAAAATTTTGTCAAAGCTTCGCCTGACTTCAAAGCTACAATCGCCACTGATACGAACGATTCCGGTGCAACGACGAGACGTAGCAACGCAAATTCCGATCCTAACTAAAACATGAGCCTAAACCTTAGCACAGCGATTTCTGGCCACCATGTTGATTTACAAATTCGTTCATTAATTTTTTGATGATCCCAGACCATCCACCAAGCTCCAAACCTGATCACGAGTTCCATCACACTGCCGATCACTAGAACTTGGTGAAAACAACAATTTTGTTCATCTCACAATTTCTCACTTGATAATGAATTAAAAATCTGGAATTTTATCTTAAAAATCATGATTTGTGAAAGTGAGTAGGACCATGAAATCAAAACTTAAAATTTTATCAATTAAATTTTTAATAAAATTGGGTTCCACTTTGTTTTTATAATCACCTGAAATCCATTTAGTTTTAATACTTAAAAATATTTTTAGGATGGAGATCTTGCCAATCCTAACCTGTTTTCTTCAGATATCAAGGGCAATAGAGGATCGAGGAGTGAGGTTTTTATTTTTAGACAGGTTTGAAACCTATAATGTTTAAAACAGAGACAATATAGCTATTCTCAAACACGCACAACTATATCCACATATACATACATGGATTCATTTACATGCAAACAAATTTTTCAGCTTACTTTAAACATGAACTCAGCAGCAGATCAAATTCTAGAGTTTAAAAAATAGTTTACTCACCTTGAATTTGAAAGAAAAGGATCTATCTGGGTTTTAAAAGTTGAAAGTCTGGAAGCTTATTTTAACTTGATCTTGAATTTTTTTTTGTCTGCAACTAATTGATGTAAATTTTCTTAATCTATGATGGATTAACTTGCTTAATTTCTTTGACAACAAATTCAAATTCAAATTCTTTAAAAGATTTACTTACAGTTTTGTTTTTATGAAAACAGAGAAAAAGGAACTCTGGTCTGCAACTTAAGAACTAGAAATTGCATATCCTGAGTTGATCTTGATTTTGTTGCTTATGTGATGAACCTTGCTTTAGTTTTGTTGTTGAAGTAGAATCTTGCTTTGCTCTTGATTTGTCTAATTTTTGGTTTGAACTTTGAGAAATTTGTTCTTCAGATTTTAGTTTACTGGAAATTTAGTCTTGGTTTCATTGTTGAGGAAGTTATCAGTTTGATTACTTGTTGCTGATGATTCTTTCTTTTTGGTTTTAAAGATTTGTACAGGGCTTTGGAATGAATAAAAGAGATAAGAGGGAGGAGATAAATTAGCTTATATAGCTTTATTTCCTTTTTTATGAATTTCTCAAAAAATAAAACAATATAATGACACTTGTAAATTTTCTCTTTTCATGAATTACACTTGTGAATTCATTTACTAAATGGTAAACACTAGTTAAATTGTGTTTCTTATCACTTAACACTTGTAATTAAATAATTATATGTTTAAATAAAAACTTGTATTACTTTTTCTTATTTTTATAATTACATTTCTTTATTATATTTTATACAGCTTTTAAAAGAGAATGTTTTACTACATATTTATACATATATAAAATCATATACATATGTTAATATTTTAAACCCAAATATTATTCTTAAGATATTTATTTAAATTCAAATTCAAATCTACTCATATATACAAACATATATATTTCAAATTCAAATGATTTTAAAAACATTTATTTTTTCAAATTTTAAACTCAAAAGAAGTTGAAATCTTATTCATAAAAATTAACACTTATTTTATTTGATTTGAATTTTTTCAAATTAATTTCAAATTAAATTCCAAAATTCAAATAAATTACTAATTTAAATTGATAAAACTTAGGATGTTACATGTACTGAGGATCGACATCTTCGAGACCTCAACGAATTAAGACCGACCTACCCGATACCAACATATGGTATAAATATAACCAAATATGATATCACCCCGGCTGTTATCGACATATCCGGGATCATATAGCATACACCACATAATTTATACCTGATGTCATAGTAGGAAAAACTAAATAGATCTAGAAAGGTGATATCATACCCTAATGGTTGTGAACCACATAGCCTTAAAGCTGCCCCCTGTTTTATAATTTTCGAGGTGTGAGGCTTGAGGTAACATTTACCATTCTCGGAACATTTTCACTTAAAATGCCACATTTCCATTTCCAATAACTCACTATTGATTTTAATAAAAATACAACCTATAAGCTCATACATCTCAGAGTAAGAAGGGTTTCCTTCTACACCACCAAGCATATGTATGTTTGCAGAGACCAATGTACCGTGTTCTTAGAAATGCAATGCCAGACATACATCAATACAAGTTGTCCAAGAACAAGAAACCATAGGCACTCTCCTTCCACATCTTGTCGGCATAAACCCTTGGATTAGTAGTGCGTATTCCTTGAATACGAAGATCCTAGAACGAAGGGACCACTGCTATGCATTTATCTCAGGAGATACCCCGAAATTATCAAAAAGCAATCCTTCCGTGATGAAGATCCCCGCCTTTAAACTTCATTATCTTTAACATGTCTTTACTTTCGAACTCGTAAATTGATGCGAAGTGGTTTTTGGATAGGAATCGCTCAAATACAATCCCGGTTTCTCCAAACCATATATCAATAAAAAGACATTAAGTTTGAGGGTGATTATAATTTTATCCATTAATATCTTTTATTAAATAAAATATCTTGTTTAGAGATATAAATTTCTAAATGTTTTCTTTTCTAATATATACGGAATATTAAACCTCTCTTTAACTTTTGAAATACCAAATCAAAATCATCTCTCGCAAATCACATTTGAAAACCTTGTTGAGTAATAGGATTGATAGAAATTACAATAATTCTACACAACATCAATTTCTGTATTTAGCCTTTACTATCCATCGAATAATGGTGGAATCACCTTTTAAATTCACATGGATAGTACGAGTTCCCTCCTCAGAATTTAACAACAAGTATAAGAAGATTATTTCTATACAATCCAAGTTGCATTAAATTTGAAAAAATTAAATCTTTTATACTTGCCTTATTTCCAACATTTCGACCTTATCTATTCCTCAACCGGGAAAGAGGCCACATAAGCTAGGACAATTGTTACTCCTGAACATCTTTCTTAGTTTAAGCACATCATGTCCAGATCTCATGAATAGAAAAATCCAGTCTACTCATTAGCTTTTAGAGCCAAGATTAAATCACTTGATTTTAACACCTTTTCTTTAAATCATTTATTTAACTCTGTTAAAATAAATTATAAAACCTTACGTTATCTTTAAAATGCTTAGTTATTTATTTTAAAACATTTATAAAATATTTGGGAAAGAACACTTTAGTTTAAAGCCATATTTCAAAAGTTATTAAGAGTGCTGCAAAAATTTCTACGAATAGTGCCGTAAATAGTGTTTTAAGGCTTATTTGATCAAAACCACAATCTATCATTTAGAAATCCATTTTGATAACTCAAATATTTCTTAAAATATTTTAAATTATTTACAGAATTTATTTCATATTTTTAAAGAATTACAAATATCATTTATAAAGAATTTATCGCTTTGGTTTCTAAACTACAAAATCACGACTATTTTGGAAACTTGATTTGCTAATATTTCAAAATATATTACAAAAAAATATGAATCGTTTTATTTTGTTTGAAAACTATGATTATAAGAGTTTGGAAAATTCTTATTACGAAAATTTCTGACTTCGAATCCATCGTATAAATGGATTCAAACCTTTACGGCATGAAATTGCGAACTACCGTTACACGACGTGTCTGTTTTGCCTCAACTTTCATAACTTGTCAAAACTTCACCAAATTGGGTCTTGTTGTTTATAAAAAATTCATTAACCATTTTTTAGGGGTTTAAAGACTCCATATCACTTTCATAATTTGATTCGAAAAGTGATTTCCTTGTGTAATATCGAGTGTATTTAACATGACTCATTTACATAGTTAAACGCTATTTTAAAACAACCAATACTTGATGATCAAAGCACAGTAAACGTCCATAGCAGTCATATCACATCATCATCATTTATATATACATATAGAGTTTCTCACTTGATTTTCAATCGGACTAACTTTAAAACAGCTATAGCTCCACTATCTCGAAATTGGAGCTCATGATTACTAGAACAAATGCTCCTAGGGGGTCTAGCCTTGGTCTTGGAAGCTTGGAAAGGCTCGGCCTTAATTGGAAAGTAGTGGTGGAGGCTTGGTTGCACATGGCCTTGGTGGAATAGAAGGAAGATATCACTAGCTAGAACTTTGGTTTGAAGAGGTATATATTTTGATTGACTTTTCTATAACTTTGCTTTGATTTTGTAATATTTTCTTTCTTAGGCTATGAAAGCCATTTTTATAGAGAAGAAAAGGTTGAAGAGCTTAGGATTTTTATGAAGAAGAAGTGTGAATGAAGTGAAGATGGATGGTGGTATTTAGAGGAAAAAAATGAATAAATATATCATGATATATTTTTCCCATTTCATTATCATTGCCTCACCGCCATGTCCTCCTTTCTCCTCATCAATCTCGGCCAAACCCCCCTCTCCCACATGTATGTAGCTATGTACTTGTACTTAGGATGTAAGAGGTTGATTTAGTTTTACTTAAGGAAGATGTTTAGGAAAATATCTTAGATATTTTGATATATATATATATATATATATATATATATATATATAAACACATACATAGATATATATGCACATACACACGCACACATATCATTATATTTGTATTTATATATGTGTTCATGTCCATATGAATGTGTTCATGAATATGTACATGTATGTGGTATTTCTCAAATGATTTGCAACATTGCACAACTTTTCTACGTTGAATCGTATGGATTACGATTGCGATTTTTGGTCATATTTTCACTTCTTATTTAATATTATATATATATATATATATATATAAAGTTTGATAATAATATTTCTATCATTATGATTATAATAATATCTATATATCATTTCTTTAATATAATTTATTAAGGAGTTTGAAAGTTTATTTAATTTAAATTTTGTTAAATAAAGTTAAAGTTATTTTTAAAACTTAAGTAGAAATGAATTTTAAAGACAAGTTTTTAAATTTAAATTAAATTTAGTTTAGACCATCTTTTGATAAATGTTTAAGGTTATGGAAGTTGTGTTTTGTTAACTTTAATTTATCAAGAAATGATTATTTTATTTTAGAACTTAATTATTGATTTAATTAAGTATAATTAATTATAAAGATATAATGATTTAAAAGTGTAAATGTTAATAAAGGCATTAATAAGATAATATTTTATCTTAAGGTTAATTAAGATTTTTAATATCTTCATATTAAATGAATTAATTAAGGAAATTAGATATGATTAATTAATTTAATAAATAATGATTAAGAATTAATTGAGGAATTAATTAAGAGTAATTAATTAATTTATTTAAAATTAATAATTAAGGGTTATAAGTTAATTAATTGGAGGTTAATTAATTTATAATTAAGTATAATTAATTAGATAATTAGAGATTATTAATTGATTAATTAATTATGTAATTAAGGTTGATTAATTAGTAATTAGAGATTAATTAACTTATAATTAAAAAGTACTTAATGTGTAATTAAGTTTTATTAATTAATAATTAGGCTTTATTAATTAATAATTAAGAAATTATTAATCTAAAATTAAAGTTAATTAAGGATTAATTAACTGTTATTTAGGGTTAATTAATTATTATTAAGGATTGATTAACTGATTAGTTAAGAATTAATTAATTGGTTATTAAGTTTTATTAATTGATAATTAAGGTTTATTAATTAATAATTATTGATTAATTAATTTGTAATTAAAGATTAACTAATTTATTTAAAGAAGTAACTAAGCGATGAATTACCTAATTGTAATTAATCAAATGAATGTGATTAATTAATTGGTTGATAAATTATAGATAATCTTGATGATTGATTAAGTATGAATACTTAGTAAGATTAAATAGTATAATTACTCAGGATAAGTAATTAATGTATAATTACTGAGATGTAATTAATTAAAGGGAAATTACTTAATTGGAAGTAATTAAACAATAGTTACTTAGTAGAAGTAATTAAGGATTAATTACTTGGTGTAATTAATCAAAAGAATAATATAATTCATTAAGGAGTTAATTAAGGTAAGTAATTATAGGATGGTAATTATTATTTACGATTAATTAAAGTTGATTAATGGAAGTAATTAATTAAGGATCATTAATTGATGTAATTAATGAAAGTAATTAAGGATTGATTAATTAAGATTAATTAATCAATAATATATGATTATAAGGTGATTAATTAATTGTAATTAATTAAGGATTAATGTAATTAATTATAGTTAATGAAGTAATTAAGGTTAATTACTTTAATGGTTTGTGGATAATTAATTTGTGTGATTAAATAAGGGTTAATTACTTAATGTAATTAAAAATAATTAATCAAGGGTGATTAATTATGGTGATGATTAATTAATTGGTTTAATTAGTGATTAAGTAAGCAAGATTTATAGTGATGAAATTAATTAATTTAATTTATTTTCAATTAATTATATATAAAGTAATTAATTCAATTCATTTTAAATTAATTATAGATGGTGTGATAAATAAATCATTGCTTACGGATGGCTGATTGATATTGAATGCCTTAATTCTATGTGTGATATGTGATATGAGATGATTTGGTTGGAATATGATGCTATGAATTATTTATCCGTGTATATGTGAATTATCTATCTGTGTGAATAAAGATAATGTTTTTAATCGAATTTTTTTAACTTTAAAATAACTTTGACCTAAAAGATGGCGTTTTGGATTTTGATGAGACTGGGATCGGATTTCCAGATTTGGATATCCGAAAATCACATCGATCCAAATTAACGATAGGTCGTGAATCTCAAGTGAAGATGAAGATTCAGAGTGCAAGGATTATTGTCGTTAACCCTAAGGGTGATTCCAAAATGAGTGTAACGAGATAATGCTTTCGGTTTCGTTCGAACCCGGAATGAACTTGTATGGATTGAATGCTTTTAGAACATCGTCAGGTGGACGATGAGAATTCTAAGATAGATGTGTTCTATAAAGGTACTCGTAGCCTCATCAACCGAGAATGGCTAAAACAGGGGAGGTGCAGCAAGGCTAAGTGGGTCATGCCCAAGTAGGACAAGATTTACCCCTGTCTAGATGTCCCTTTTTATTCGGCTGTGTGGGTGGTTGCTAGCTACAACCGTGGGGTTGTCTTGTTCAGAACTATTCAGTAAGGAATGGTTCCAGCTTTGTGCTGCAGGGGACTTAGGGTGGATCCTCGGTTGTTGATCTAGGCCGCATACAGTGACGGGCGGCATCCCAGTAGCCCTACCATTGTATGGAATCCAATCTCCAACAAATGCCGTACGTATTGATTGTGCCCAACCGTGTTGGAACGTGAGATGTAAGCATTCCAGTTATTTCTGTATTTTATTTGAAAACCCTAGACCCTATTATAACATCACTGGATTTCCTATCAAATGTTTTGGTTAGCGTAAGGTAAAAACTTAACCATGTTTATGCGTGGGAAGTCTTACGTGATACTTCTGTTTTCAAAGGTTTTCAAAGTTAAGCAACTTTAACCCGTTTACTCACACTAGACCCATATCTGACCCGAAGTTTATTCTGTTTTTCTTAAACTCTTGGGTACTCAAATTTTTACGAGTAGCCAAGGGATTCAGGTTTGCTTTGACGAATTCTGAAGGAGCAACAGAGTAGGAGGCTTCAACGTTAGGTATATAGTTCCGCTTTGTTGATCTCTGTGTTATTATCTGAGTTGTACTTGAGTTGTATGATAGATAGGTGTTTATAACTGTCTAGTACGTGTTGTATAAGATGTGTAACTCTGATGTATATCATACTATGTAATATCTATGTGATTAATATAATTTATTCATTCCGTTGTTGAGATTATGATGTTGATTCTTTCTTTCTTCTCTATCTTTTCTCTTCTCTATCCCTTTCTTTCTTAATAATGATGCGTCTTTTTGTGGAGAGAAAGGCAGGTCATTTCATTTGGTATTAGAGTGATGGGTTGAGCGAATACCTAGGCTCTGGAGTGGTGTCTTTCTTAAGAGAGCGTATTTGTAATTTATATATAACTATATATATCTATTTCTACTAATTTGTTGGATTACCGTTCGAGTTTTTCCAACATGAATTCTAAAGGTAGATGAGGTAGTGGTGTGTGTAACACGACTACCAATGGAAGAAGTCCGAGTGTTGAGGTTGGAAGTGTATCTGTCGAGATTGTAGATCTAATACCGTCTCGAGTAAGCTTTACAGATGGTGTAAGGATTTCACCAATCTATAAAGGAACCTTCTAAGGTTCGGAGTCTACCTTTGAAGTATAAGTTAATCGCGGTTGTGTGAGCGGATTTTTGAGGGTTTGGATCTGTCGATTAAGCAGAAGCAATGGTGGTATCTTCGCAACTTCACGATGGAGCAACCGCGTGGTGAGACGCGGTGACTACGGATGTTTCCAAAGATGTTTCTTTTGGAACAAGTTTAAGGAAGTGTGTCTGCATCAGTGATGAGACTAGGTTCAGCAGCGCGTTTGTGTTTGATTTAAGGTCCGAGTTTCTCAAGGAGTTTTGGATAAGAAGTCTTTGGAATCTGCGGCAGTGGTGCAGCTGGGAGTGTTTTGTGTGTCAGCAGGAAGATCTTTTGGCTTTCAAGTGTCCTAGAGGTGGAATTCAGAAGCAGCAGAGTGAACCCGTTTCTTCAATGGGTTGGTCAAACATAAGCTGTTCTGATTGGCAAAGAGAGAATAGTGTCTATGGATATTGGATTGGATAGGATCGCCAAAGTGACTTGTGATAGTTTGAGTGTTCTTTTGAGATGTCAAAGATTTTTTGGATGTTTTCAGGAAAGTCGAAAGTTTGTCTGCATTAGAGATAGAGTTCTGTATCGACTTGGTTCATGGTGCTACCGGTAGTTCAGCTAGGTAGAAGGATGTCTCCTAGGTTGAGGTTTTAGTGAAGCAGCTTAGGATTTCGTAGAACTTTTGAGTTTTCTCTTTATGGATCTGTTGAACCATGTTTTCTGGGAGGTGCTGTCAAGTCTGTGCTCGTGTTCATCGAACGACATTCTCATCTGCACCAGATTAGAGTTGTGCAGCGGAAGCACGGGGGCAGCTATTCTAGAGTGGAAGCAACCGAAAGTTGTAGTGTTTGGATTAGAGGATTTCCATAGGAAGTTTTTAGGATTTGAGTCCAGATTGATGAGTGCTCCTGTTTTGTCTTTTCCGGATAAGAGAAGTAAGTTTGAAGTCTTCTAATGATTATGGAATAGAGTTTGTGTTTTTGATTTGGGTAGATCTTAAGACGGTCTTTTTGTTGGATTTTTTTTGGTCCAGTTTGTTTCTAGCGGCATCAGCGAAAGTTGAGCTGATCATAAAGGATGTAGGCAGCCCAGGATCGTCAGAAGAGTTTTGAGGTTAAGAGACGGAGGAATTTGGAATCTGAAGTTGGAGACTTTGTTTTTGTTGAGATTTTCTCCAATCAAAGGAGCAATAAGATTGGGTAAGACTGGAAAGTTAGCTCCGAGGTATATTGGATTCTTCTGAGTGTTTGTAAGAAATAAGTGTTTTGCTTATAAGGGTTGAATTGCTAGTTTGGAAGACTGGGATTCAACATATTTCATGTATCTCTGAGTGAGTACGTGTATGATCCATCAATGGTTGCGGAACCAGCAGTTCAGAAGGATTTGGTAGTTGAGTCGATTTTGATTGTGGTCAGATCTCTTGTGTAGATGGTGGATCTAGATGAGTAGGAGCTCAGTAGCTTAGCGGTATAGCTAGTTTGGATTCAGTAGAGCGAGTATTCCAGTGTCTGTATCTGGGAAACTCGGAATAGTTTTAGGAAGCCTATCCGGATTTGCGTCCAGATAGCTAGTGTTATTTGTTGGATTGAATTGTTTGTTTGAATGAAATTGGTTGTTTGGTTGATTGTGTATGGCTAATAGGCATGCTTGAATTGGTTGAAATAAAATAAAATTTTGGATTATCTTTTGTTTTAAATTTCAAGGACAAAATTCTTTTAAGGGGGAAGGAATGTGATATCCCGGAATTTCAAGGAATTTAAAATGTGATAATCTCTTAATTAATTATTTAAAATTGGTAAAATTTGTTAATTTCAAACAATAATAAATATAATGTGATGTTTATAACTATGGTTATAGATAGATTTTATATAGACTTATTATTTTCAGATTTAATAAGTGTGTTTATATATATATATATATATATATATATTTGTGTGTGTATTTAAACTGATTTTAAATAGAATATTTATTTACAATTAATAATGTGTTTGTTTAAAATTGATATCTATATCTATTTGAATTAATTTTAAACTGGATTTTAAATTGAATTTGAAATTTGGATTTAAATTTGAATTTAAAGGATAATTATTTTGAAAATATTTTGGATATAAAATATGGATAAAGTTTTTATTTAAAATAAGTTTGTTTTATATTATTTTCTTTAAAAGAAATTTATTTATAGAAATTTGGAAAAGTATTTATTTAATAGTAAATAAATACAAAAAGTTTTATATTTACATTTAAAAATGGATTAAGTATACCATATATGATTTTATTTAAAATATGATTCGTTTTTATTTTATTTTCTTTTAAAGGTTTTGTTTTTATAAATTAGAAAGGGATTTATTAATTTAGAAATGTATTAATTAATTAGGAAATTTATTATAAAAGCTTTTAAATTATTTTAAAATAATAAAAAAAAGTAATTACAAGTGTAATTAAATCAAGTTATCTAAGTAATATGTGTTAAGTAATTAAATAAGATATGTGACAAGTGTCATAATTTGTTTCATTTCTTTAAATTTTTTATAAATCAAAATAACTCTATTTAAACCCCTATCTTCCCCTTCATTTTCTTTTTCTAATCTCAGTTCAAAATCTGAAAACCTTCTCAAACCTGAAGCCATTTCTCAGTTCAAACAAATACACTGCAAACATCTTAAAATCCGAAATAAAAAACACTATGATCTTCTCAAGCCAAAACCCTATAAAAACATTCCTCAAACCAAACTAAAACCTGAATCCTCTCCTCTAAAACAAAGCTCAACCAAAAATGAATCAAACCCCGTAATCATCTTCTCAAGCCTGAACACATCTCCTCTAAAACATATGCAAATAAGCGAAAATGTTATTAAAGCCCTATCATTTAAGTCTACAACCATCTCAAACAAAAAGCCTATAACCAATTTTCAAAGCCTGGAACATCTTCAGATTTGCAACCTGAACAAATCAAATCTGGAATCACCGGTAAGTAAGCTTCATCTTGCATCAAGTTTTAGAGCATGTTAATCAAAGCAGCAATGCAAAGTTTCAAGTGTTCAAAGCCTTTCCGTTTTAAAGAATCAAGCAAAAATTCAGTTTTCAAAGTTCTAAGCATTCAAGTTCATTTCAGTTTTTCAATCCCAGTTTTATCAGGATCTCTACATTTACAAAGGTGAGTAAATCTTTAAATTTAAAGTTTAGGTAGATGATTGATTGTTCCTTATGAAATCTCTATGTTGATGATGCCAGCACGTGTATAAATAAGTGTAAAATCTGTATATATGAATGTATTCTTGTGTGCATGTCTGGTTGAATTCATGTCTTCTCTGTTTTCATATTACAGAGATTAAAATTCGTTCAAATTCCAATTTCTCATCCTCTAATATCTGTAGTGACTTAGTTTGCAAACAATAAATGTTTGCTTAGCCATAATTTAAAACTTAAAAATGAATTTGAGAAAAACATTTGAAAATTTATCTGGGAAAAATGGAAAGTAGTGGACGTCTTTAAATCTTGCAAAAAATTAAACTTTGCAAATTGATGTTTCAAGATTATAACTTGAATTCATTTAGAAAGATACGATTTTTAAGACTAAAATCACAATTTCTAATGAAGTTTCGAGTATGAAATTTTGTGATGTTTGGAATTGGGTTTTTAGGCAAGTTTTGGTGACTGGAGGGATTCTTGTAGTCGGGGTTTCAACTGGAAGTGGAGGAAGGTTCGACGAGGTCAGGAAAAATAGTTTTAGTGGCGACTAATCCATGTGGCGTCTGATTTTGGTCGATTTAGGTTTAAAACCCTAAGTGAGTCGAGTTTGGAAAATGGGATCATGGCAATGTCTCAGGGTGATCGAGTTCGATGGGACCAAGTGTAATGGCTTCATGGATGATCAGAGATGGAGTGGCCGGGGTAGCGCGACGTCTGATGGTCAGAGGCATGGGTTCGAGTTGTTTTTTTGCCATGGGCTTTGGTTCTAGTTTTAACTGGACTATCTCGATTTTGGATAGAAGCTTGTTTTCGGGATTTGATGATCAGAGTGGGTTATTGCGATGTAGGGTGACATGCAGGAAGGTTCATCAGTGATAGGAGGTACCTTCGGTGATGGTGCATATGCACAGGTGATGTTGTAGCAGGAGGTTTGGGTTATGGTTTTTGGGTTGAGTTTTCTTGAAGTAAGGATCGGGGTTTTGAGGTTTTAGCTCGAGTCTGTGCTCGAGTAATTAATGTGTGGTTGCCTGTAGTTTTAGTGTTATAGGTTTTTTAAATTTAAATTTAAACTAAATTTTTGAAAATGGAAGAAAAGGAGATGGAACTTGGAATGGCTTTCAAGCGATACTCAGTTTCAACTGAAGCAGAAAAATTAAAGGAAATTTTCAAAAGTTTTTAAAAATTTTTATAAAACAGGTTTTAAATTTAAATAAAGTAGGTTTAATTTTTTTTTGAAATGAGTCTTGTTTTTCTTTAAATTCTATTCTTTATAAAAATAAATGTTTTCTTTAGTATAATTTATTAAGGAGTTTGAAAATTTGTTTACTTTAAATTTTGTTAAATAAAGTTAAATTTATTTTTAAAACTTAAGTAGAAATGAATTATAAAGACAAGTTTTAAATGTAAATTAAATTTAGTTTAAACCATCATTTAATAAATGTTTAAGGTTATGGAAGTTGTGTTTTGTTAACTTTAATTTATCAAGAAATGATTATTTTATTTTAGAACTTAATTATTGATTTAATTAGGTATAATTAATTATAAAGATATAATGGTTTAAAAGTGTAAATGTTAATAAAGGCATTAATAAGATAATATTTTATCTTAAGGTTATTTAAGATTTTTAACATCTTGATATTAATTAAGTTAATTAAGGAAACTATATATGATTAATTAATTTAATTAATAATGATCAAGAATTAATTAAGGAATTAATTAAGAGTAATTAATTGATTTAATTAATTTATTTAAAATTAATAATTAAGGTTTATAAGTTAATTAATTAGAGGTTAATTAATTTATAATTAAGTATAATTAATTAGACAATTAGAGATTATTAATTGATTAATTAATTAAGTAATTAAGGTTGATTAATTAGTAATTAGACATTAATTAACTTATAATTAAAAAGTACTTAATATGTAATTAAGTTTTATTAATTAATAATTAGGCTTTATTAATTAATAATCAAGAAATTATTAATCTAAAATTAAAGTTAATTAAGGATTAATTAATTTTTATTTAGGGTTAATTAATTGTTATTAACGATTAATTAACTAATTAATTAAGAATTATTTAATTGGTTATTAGGTTTTATTAATTGATAATTAAAGTTTATTAATTGATAATTAAGGTTTATTAATCTGTAATTAGAGATTAATTAATTAATTTAAAGGGGTAATTAAGGGATGAATTACCCAATTGTAATTAATCAAATGAATGTGATTAATTAATTGGTTGATAAATTATAGATAATCTTGATGATTGATTAAGTATGAATACTTAATGAGATTAAATCGTATGATTACTTAGGATGAGTAATTAATGTATAATTACTGGGAAGTAATTAATTAAAGAGAAATTACTTAATGGGAAGTAATTAAAGAATAATTGCTTAGTAGAAGTAATTAAGGATTAATTACTTGGTGTAATTCATCAAAGGATTAATATAATTAATTAAGGAGTTAACTAAGGTAAGTAATTACAGGATGGTAATTATTATTTATGATTAGTTAAAGTTGATTAATGGAAGTAATTAATTAAGGATCATTAATTTATGTAATTAATGAAAGTAATTAAGGATTGATTAATTAATATTAATTAATTAATAATAAAAGATTATAAGGTGATTAATTAATTGTAATTAATTAAGGATTAATGTAATTAATTATAGTTAATGAAGTAATTAAGGTTAATTACTTTAATGGTTTGTGGATAATTAATTTGTGTAATTAGTTAAGGGTTAATTACTTAATGTAATTAAAAATAATTAATCAAGGGTGATTAACTAAGATGATGATTAATTAATAGGTTTAATTAATGAGTAAGTAAGCAAGATTTATAGCGATGAAAGTAATTAATTTAATTTATTTTAAATTAATTTGAGATAAAATAATTAATTTAATTGATTTTAAATTAATTAAAGATGGCGTGAAAATAAATCATTGCTTATAGATGGCTGATTGATATTGAATGCCTTGATTATACGTGTGATATGTGATATGAGATGATTTGGTTGGATTATGATGATATGAATTATTTATCTATGTATATGTGAATTATCTATGTGTGTGAATATAGATAATGTTTTGAATTGAATTTTTTTAACTTTAAAACAACTTGGACCTAAAAGATGGCACTTTGGATTTCGATGAGACCGGGATCGGGTTTCCAGATTTGGATATCCGAAAACCACATTGATCCAAATTAACGATAGGTCGTGAATCTCAAGTGAAGATGAAGATTCAGAGTGCAAGGGTTATTGTCGTTAACTTTGAGGGTGATTCTAAAAGAGTGTAACGAGATAATGCTTTCGGTTTCGTTCGAACCTGGAACGAACTTGTATGGATTGAATGCTTTCAGAACATCGTCAGGTGGACGATGAGCATTCTCAGATAGATGTGTTCTATAGAGGTAATCGTAGCCTTAAGCCTCATCAACCGGGAATGGCTAAAACATGGTAGGTGCAGCAAGGCTATGTGGGTCATGCCCAAGTAGGACGAGATTTACCCCTGTCTAGATGTCCCTTTTCATTCTGCTGTGTAGGCGGTTGCTAGCTACAATCGCGGGGTTGTCTTGTTCGGAACTGTTCAGTAAGGAATGGTTCCGGCTATGTGTTGCAAAGGATTTAGGGTGGATCCTCGGTACGTTGATCTAGGCCATGTACTGTGACGGGCGGTACCCCAGTAGCCCTGCCATTGTATGGAATCCAATCTCCAATAAGTGTCGTACTTATTGATTGTGCCCAACTATGTTGGAACGTGAGATGTAAGCATTCCATCTATTTCTGTATTTTATTTGAAAACCCTAGACCCTACTATAATATCACTAGATTTCCTATCAAATGTTTTGGTTAGCGTAAGGTAAAAACTTACCCATGTTTATGTGTGGAAAGTCTTACGTGATACTTTTGTTTTCAAAGGTTTTCAAAGTTAAGCAACTTTAACCCGTTTACTCACACCAGACCCATGTCTGACCCGGAGTTTACTCTGTTTTTCTTAAACTCTTGGGCACTCAAATTTTTACGAGTAGCCAAGGGATTCAGGTTTGCTTTGACGAATTATGGAGGAGCAATGGAGCAGGAGGCTTCAGCGTTTGTAGATATATAGTTCCGTTGTGTTGATCTCTGTGTTATTATCTGAGTTGTACTTGAGTTGTATGATAGACAGGTGTTTATAACTGTCTAGTACATGTTGTATAAGCTATGTGACTCTGATGTATATGATACTATGTAATATCTATGTGATTAATATAATTTATTCGTTCCACTGTTGAGATTCTAATGTTGTTTCTTCCTTTCTTCTCTATCTTTTCTCTTCTCTATCCCTTTCTTTCTTAATAATGTTGCATCTTTCTATGGAGAGAAAGGCGGGTCGTTTCAGCTGACATGCTTGTTGTTTTACTTATCGAAATTTGGAGGACAAAATTCTTTAAAGGTGGGAAGCTTGTAACATCCCTAATTTTTGTTTTATATTATTTTAAATATTTAATTAAGAAAGATTTAAATGAATAATATGGGAAATTTTGCATAGTATGGATAATTGCTATGTTAATTAAGTTGCAATTTAAATTTTAAATGGAGTAATGATTTTGAAGGAAAGAAATTAAAGGCTTTGATTATATAGTAGGAAAATAAGAAATACGGATAACACTTATAATTTATTTCCACTAATAAACACTCTCCCCCTTCATATTAATTCGACCATTCCCTGATAAATAAACATAAAAACTAGAAAAATTGCATTAAAATTTATTCAACAAGGAAGAAGAAGATGAAGAAAAGGCCAAGGAAAGGAACTAAGCAACTATCTTCGCCTAAATCTAATTCTAAGGTGAATAATATACCTCCATCTCTATTGTATGATGTTGTATATTTAGATTTATGATGAAGCCCAAAACAATTTGTTGATATTAACATGCATATGGTTTTGATAATCATTTGGATGTGTTATGGTTATCCTTAGTTATTTTTATGGAATTTTCCTTAGGGATTTCAATTTGAAAACTATGTTTTTGATCTTCAAACGCTTTAAATTTAGCATAAGCTTTACTAAAAAGTGTAAATATTCAATGTATATCAAAAGTGTGAAAATGCATCAAAATAGCAATAAGGCTACTTAGATTGTTTAAAAAAATCATAAATACAACAATTGTTGTTTTTTGTAACTAGATATAAAATAGTTATGTGTTAAACTAGTGTTCTAATATATCAACATTTCAAAATAATAACAGGTTTTAGAAGGTTTACAACTTGATATGCTAGACATCATATAAATCATAAATGGTTTATATATCACTCCTTATGGGTAAAGCAAAAGGGAGATATTGTTAGAGTTGACTGATATGTGTATCTATAGTTGGCTGATGATATGGCTTGCAAAATTGAAATTTCTTAATAAATATAACGCTAGACCATAGATGCTGATAACTTTAATTATGGTATTCCGTTATCAAAATATGATTATTGTGCAAATAACTAATTTTAGGCACCTTGGTCATTGGTGTAGTATTATCAGATTGGCAATGATAAAAGAAAAAGGAAAACATCAAATACCCCATAAAATTTGCAAGAAGCTTGGCAAGACTATTAAAATTTACTAATAATATAATGAATTGTTAGCCCAAAAAGTTGGCTTAATTGGTTGGTAGTTTAGACTATGAGATTAAAGGTCACGGATTTAATCTTTGAGATTGGCACTTGCTGGCATTAATGACTATTCAGAAAAATACAAAATGAATTTTTTTTCTTATGAATAGGAGACATGACTAGAATCGAATGGGAAAGATAAACCCAAATTTAGAATTATTTACAATCAACTATTTTAATACATATACACAGAAAAGGGTAGAGACGGATGTTACAAATTCCCAGGCTAACCTAAGCCAATCATCTATATTTAGTACCAATACTTCATAAGGTACCAAACAATAGTTTGAAATCAGATTTTAGAAAATGAATCCATACAGTGGCAATGGCGTTGTTAATAATTTATCATACATCTCACCTTGTATGCATGTTACACACTGAATTTGAATGTAATCAACATGTAAAATTAATTATAATAGGATAACATAGGTAATTAGCTTTCCTTATAAATTTCACCTTTTCTTTTCGAAACACTATCAGTCTAAAACCGCTCCTCCAAATCTAACAAAGGTTGTGTTTATCATAATGTTTTATCACCAATAATTAATCATCTTTTCCAAGATTAACTCAAACTTCCCAACCATCTATCAAGATTTTAAATCTCAGATTTCGGTTATATTTCATCTTAGAATTTTCAAAAGTTATATCGTATTGGAGGAGATCTCCGACGAGATGAGTATATATGTGGTGTACATCTCGAATAGATGACTTGGGTTTTAATGTACATCTCATGAATATCTCGAAGTAATTCATAGGTCTACAATTTAAAGATGTATTAACAACTATAATTTTCTCAATAAAAATAAAATTGTAATATAGTTGTTTTGCAGAAAAAGAATATTTTGGAGAAGAGTGGTAGCTTGATTGACTTAATTGGTAATGATTGAATAATATTATTTTATTTGAATATTAAAAAGAAATGAAGTATTTTATTGTGGCTTATCGAGATAAAAAGTAAAAATTTATCTAGGGAGTTAGTAAATTGTAATTGGATCGAGTGGTTTCTTATGAATCTATATGAAAATATAAAAATATTATGTAAAAGAATAAAAAGATATAGTTTTGGGTGATACAGATTGAGATTTTGATTCATATTTTGGCGATATTTGAATATTTCGAATGAGATAAGTGTTGGGAAAGATATGAATGAGATTTGATATCTCGTTTCATCTAAGTGTGAAAAGGATATCTCTAAAGAGATCTCGGGCAATATATATGAGATTTAACACCATGCCATAGATATAACTTATAAAGCTGAAAAAGTTACATATTTCGCCAGTATAATTTCAACAAGAATCTCAAATCATATTTCATTGATATCTTAGAGCACATTTAGTGTTTGCGAAAAATGATTTGAAAGAACTTTTTGACAGAAATTATTATTTGTCAAATGGTGGTAGAAAGTAATTTTGATTTGTAACTGCTATACAATTTTATGATTCCAATGGAGCAAATCAAATTATGTTTTAAAAAGGAAAATATTGAATTACCCAATAATTATGAGAAACAATGCTAGGATCCGACCCAAATCCACAAATCCCAATCCCACTTTCATGTACATTCAACATACCACTCTTCATATCCTACGCCAAAAATGCCTGATTACTAACCCTAACAACAAGCGTCGAATGCAAGTAGTAGTTCTCCCTTTCCATCTGCTTCCATACATCATTCGTCGCGATCGTTTATCATGGTACTCCAAACATATGGAAATTAAGGGTATACCCCCTTTTTAAAACTATTTTATATTTGTTTTATAATTCTTTCACTTTTACATTTTCAAATCTAAGAGTGGCTGCTAGGGCACGTATTTCATGCAGTTATGATTTATGGAAAATGATAACACAGACATATGTTAAGACTAGCAAAATTACCCAAATAACGATTGAGTTAAACCTATTTTTCTGAAAATAGGGATGCATTTCATAAATTAAAATTGGAAGGGATATCAAACTTAGGTTTTATAGTTATAAAGATTTATGCAAAAATTTCCCTTATTAAATTCCTCCAAACAACCTTTAACAAATTAACCAAAAAAGATTATAGGAGAAAGCCTTAAAATTGAAAAGAACTCTCCATCCCTAATCCTTAAAAAAAAGTCTACACGTTACAATAACCCCTATATAAGTCTATTTATAGAAAAAGATTACTTGATGCTTGAATCCTCATTTATATGGTAACAAATAAATTATTGCATCTAATTTAAAGGGGTAAAATCTTCTTTTTTTAATTATGATATGCATATCCATATATGCAAGATTATTTTTGAGAAAGTCTGAGTATTTTTTCCCTTTTGTTGTAGTTATTGGTTTTAAATGTGATTTTATATCATAAATCACATCACCCTCCAACTCCAAAGGATGAATTATCGTAGCACCCATCTCAATAATCTCCACCTTGAAATTATATTTCTGTAAATACCATCCAAACTCCACCTACAACCTCAAGCTCCAAACAGTCTCCCATGCCATAATGGAAATGTATGTCTCCATCCCTAGAAGAAAACTTTACCAACCTCCAAACCACCTAAATATGCATACCCCTAATGAAGCATGCATATCATTAATAACTCAGGACTACTCATAATACTACAAAAAAATTCGTGCGGTCTTTTCGGCTTTCCATTACTGGCTCCACCCTAATTCTGACAAATTTCCCTCTCCAACACGATTTTGAGAAGTTCCCTCATTATCTATCGTTTTTCCATGCAATTTTAAGCATTATTACTTTCCCTTTTCGCACACAGTACCTCCATATTACCCTACCGAGCCCTAGTGACTTCACCATGCTTTCTTCCTCCTTATTATCAATGAGTGCTCCCTTTTGACTGCATATATAGAAATAAGCACTCAAATCAAGCACCCACTCATCTCCTTTTCTTCCATCAACATAGATAATACTATTATTAAAATCAAAATTCTTCTCGTCATCGGTTCCTTCCAAAAGCATGTCTTTACCTTCCTCTAATGCTTTCATCCTTTATTTAACTTTTTTATGCTTGTTGCAAAATTTCACCTGGCAACATGGTTTTTTAAAGTAGTAATTGATGAAAGCTCTTTTCATATCCGATCTATTTGATCATCTTTCCGTACTTGGACGTTGCCCTTTCTTGCAAGATGGACCTATTCAATCAGATTTTAACCCCTTTCTTCCTTATCCTTTCCTTCCATTAGGTTCATCCTTCGTATCTCCTCATTAAGCAGGCTACTAACGACCGATGCCATTGAAGCAACTTGTAACAACCCACGCTTTCGATCCTAAGAAATTGACACAAATACATCCACAGTATTCATATACCAAGCATCCAAGTACCAAAAAGACAGATTATTAGGGGTGAAAGAAAAAGAAAGACAAGGAGAAACCAAAGAACATAGAATTTCAGAACACAAAGGAACAATATATAATAACCAATATAAAATCTTACATAATCATTTTAATAATGATACATCGGAGTCAAAATAGTACAACTTCCTACTTGGGATAGTTATAACTACCTGTCCCTGCACAACTAGTACAAATTTCATCTAAACAGTGGAAATAAGGAAACATACCAATCATATGTCTTCAGCAACCTGGTGGACTCATAAGCTCCAAAGCATCCAAAGCTAATTTGAAAATCTGCTTGGTTTGATCTGAGCATTATAAGAAAACAATGACTGGGTCAGTCTAAAAAAACCAGCGTGAAAACTCAAATCACAAGGAATTTTATTTATTATAATTTGTAAATCCATCAAAGGTATCTCGTAAGACCACGCTGACTTAAACACGTACAAGTTTTTATTTTGCGATAACCAAAACATTTTATTTGAAAATCCAGTGATATTATCATAATATCTAAGGTTTAAGATACTAATAATCAAGTAGCTGTGATGTGTGCACATCAAAACAATAATAGGCATAAAATCGAAAACTTAAGGCGCTTATTGGAGAATGCATTCCAGCAAATGGCATGGCAAGAGACTACCTTCTGAAACAGTACACCTCTAGATAAAATGTATTGTGGGCTGCAACTCCTTTGCAACCTACATGATAGAACTAGTCTACTCTTAACTATATAGTACCGAATATGACCACCCTTAGGTTGTGATCAACAATAAAAAAATAGGCACCGAAGTATACATATAAATATCGACTATAGATAGGTTGATGATCATACCCTAATGGAAGCTACCGACATAGCCTTGCGGCGTACCCTGTTTTGGGCATTACCAGGAGGTAAGGCTTGAGAGTCTATAGTTACCTTTTTCCTCCTAGCAGATCCTCTTAGAATGTTAACATTGCCCTCCACGTAGAATTGCAATGCCAGTATTCATTCACTCAAGTTGTTTTAGGATCGAATAAACATTCAACATTTACTATCTTTCATTTTGGAATCGCCCTCAGGAAGAATAGTATAGCTCCATAGCATATTTCATAACAATCCATCAAGGCATTATTAGTTTAGAGTGGTTCAGATAAATCATACTTATCGAAAACCGGTGTCTCCCAACTTAGTGCTAATTCCTGGGTGACTCAATTCCAGCTCTTTAGGAGTATGCAACAAGTATTCGAGTCCTCACTTGGGTACTCGAATATACACAATATACTTTCTGAGTTAAAAAAGGTCAAGATTTGATAGTCGGTTATCTAGATATCAACTATGCAATTAAATAACAATCTAGAGATTTAATTTCCCCATAGCAACCACTAAGGCTCAAAATAAGTTTTCATTTATTTAAATCTCCTTTTAGAATATTTATTAAAATATTCATATACTTATCACACTGGAATAAGTATATTCACAAAACATTGTGAAAGATTTCTCATTTCAAAATCATATTAAAAGGATCAAACAAATGTTATTTAAATTAGAGATAACAAAATCCCCAAACACTATTCCTTCGGTATTAAGCATGGAACAAATATCCACACTACCAAAATTAGGAAGGTTAGTTAAGGGAAATCCCATCTCCAATTGTTTTATTAATTTCCTTTTAGTAAATCATTTCCAATTACGGGATCTCCTTTGCTTAAATTCTAAATTCAGTTATAAAACTTTTTTGTAAATATCCAAAAATCATTTATAAAACTCATTTATAAATATCCAAAGTCTTCTATAAACTCTTTTATAGGTACCCAAAGTCATTTATAAACTCTTTTATAAATCTTCATTTATAATTCCCTTCTCTTAAAATATCGTTTACAAATACCTTCATTCTTTAAATAAATCCTTTATAAATATTATTTAGAAAGTATCATTTGTAAATATCTTTATTAAAACAATTGGACATCTGACAAAATCATTTACAAATACTTAACCTCAAATTGATATAGATTTAAAGTCAATTTAAAAAACATAATTTACAAATTTGAAAGGAGGCTTTGTGACAGGTACAAATCATTTTACCATTTTAATTAAATTTGACTTTCAGGTTACATAATAATTATTTACAATAATTAACATTTATGCAAATAATATTCACAACTAAATCAGGGAATAACATGTCAATATAAGAAAACTGGCAAATACTTGTCAAGATAAAATAAAAGAAGCATGGTGCTTTGTCCTGCTAAATAGATGTCCACACAACCTATTAAGTCTGACATAGCAGAACGGAGATTTGTTCTGCTAAGAGTTGTCCAATAATCTACTTAATTAAGGTATAACAGAATGGGGATTTATTCTGCTAACAAATGTCAAAGTTTAGTATAACTTATTCACATTTGTATGGTTACTTAATGGTATTGACAATAGAATCCCTTGTGTTCAAAACTATTCTTTGTAAAAGAAAGTTGACGTTAAACAAATTGATCCTTAGAAAACAAAGTAATTAAGAACTTAAACCTCTTTTTAAATAATTAATTACAAGTTAAATCCTTTTAAAAAAATAATTAAATCTTAATCAAGTCTTAACTTAATTATTAATTAATAATAATTTAACTTTAATAAATAAATAGTTTGTAAATTAAACCCTTAATTAATTTATAATTAGAATAATTAAACACTTACTTAATAATTAATTATTAATTACTCAAAAATAAATCATATATTTAATTCATAATTAGTCAAAAGTTAATCTTACTTAATCAGAGATTAATTAAAATTAATCACACTTTTAAAAGATAATTAATTTGTAATTAATCTTCCCTTAATTATATTCAATAGACATTGTTTAATACTTAATTAATTATTAATTACCCAACTTAATTAATTAATAAATACTTAATTAACTATTTTAAAAATCATTATTAAGTTTAGAAAAATATTTCTAAGGTTTACTTTTATATAAAAACTCATGTTTGTAAGAAGTTGAACTTTTTTCGAAAAACTGCATCCATAGAGACTATCGTTATGGATACCATAACTTAAAATTTTTTTTTCAAATCTTTCTTTGAAAACTAACCCTTTTGAAAAACTACTTACTTTTAAAAATATAAAATAAGAATTTTAAAAACTAAAGCAAAATTTAGACTTGAAAAGGATTTTTGATTTTTAAAACTAAATACCATAGTTTCACACAAGGATTACTTGTTGCATAACCATACAAAAGTACTAACTCCCTTAACATAAAACCACATATTCATGTTTATAGCCTCAAAATCATATCACAAACCATAAACACATATAAAATCCAAACTTTATCACATAATGACCACAACTTGCAACTTTACTAAATTTTTGTCTTCATTTCAAGTCAATAACCAATATCACGTACAGTTATTTATAAACACATGTATACTTCTATAAAACAACATTAAATTACAACAAATCATCCAACAAAATATAGTAATAAGCAAAGAAAAATAAAAAGGTTAAAGCTTGTTAAAGATGTGAGCTTTGCTCACTAAACTTATTTAAATCTCTTTAAGACTTGGGAAGAGCCGAGATCTTACATTTAGAAGCCTAAACATGATTTTTGGACCTAAGCAACACAAAATGGGTTCAACCATGGGGTGATGGGGCTTGACCATGATGTGATAGTGCTCGGCCATTAAGAGTTAGAAATTGAAAAGGTAAGAGAGGTAGGAGTAAAAACAAGTGTTTTAAACCAGATTTAAAAGATTGTAATGTATACATTTTTAATTTTTAAACTTGAAAATTCAAAGTGGAATCCAATAAAGTTTAAAAGCTTTTGAAAACAAAGTGAAGTTTGAAAAAAAATAAAAGTAAAAATGAAAATGAGAGAGAGAGAGAGAGGAAAAAGAAGAAATGGTTTTATATAAAATGCATTTGATAAATTACCAAAATGCCGTAACATACAATGCCCACCACTCAAATTTGAACATATCACCACATACTCCCCTCCCCTTAGGTCTACACGGAATACACATGGGTAAATACTTCTACCCACCATGAAAAGCCCTTAAGTGTACTAAGATGTGAAAAGATGTGTAACATTTCATAATTTGCATTTTTTTTTAATTTAAATCTTATGAAAATTGTCACATCTATTTCTTGTCATAAGTAAATATATATTTACACTTTTACACACTTGATTAAGTACTTATTATTTATGTAAATGTGTGTTAAAATATATCAAGGTTTTTACCAACCTTTTTGACAGCTTTAAGATGATCAAAAATCAGGATTGTTGAAAAATCTTTCCGGTCGCATTTTCTAATTTTCTTTTAACTAATTATTTTTGTCAACCAAATTCAAAAAGGAATTTTCTATCATTAGTTATAATTAAAAGGAAGCCTTGTTTAATTATTAAAACCATTAAATTAATGTTTAAAAGTAATTAAATATTCTCAAATCAAAGTGATAAAACTCCGGATCATTGTATTCTTCCCCTTTAAAAGAATTTCTTCCCCGAAGTTTCACCACAACTCTAACCCAGCATCATTTAGAACTACTGTAATGACCTAGGATTTAATCACTATTTAAGTGGATAATTAATTATATTTTTAAATACTTCATAAATGGATTTTTATTAACAAATCAAACTATTATAAATAATTACTAATGATGATGAAATAGTTTTCAAAACTTGTTTACCAATATATATAGTTCATAGAGAAATAGAAAATGTGATCGGAAATCATTTTCCAAAATATTAATTTTACATTGGTTAAAAGTTATTCAAAATGCCTTAACACTATTTAAACACACATGCACACTTTATAAACCATTTTAACATTATGTGTACATGCACATACACATGTACATATTAGCTCACTTAAATATATAAACATGTAAGTTAAAAGAAGATTTTACTTAGTAAAAATATATATACATAACATATACAAAAATACACCTTTTCAACACAACACAAGAGCATGGCATGAACAGTTGCAAGAGTGGGGGGTACATGTAGTGGACGGAAATGCTAAGGGGGAGGGAGCGGTAGTGCATGCATACATACATACATATATATGCACACACACGGGCACACGTGCATGCGCGCGCGTGCACACACACACACACATATATTTATTATTATAAGCACTTACATATTTTTAAATAATTTCTTAAGCCTATATATACCCCTTAACTTTCATATTCTCATTTTTACAACCCTCGAATCCATTTTAAAATTCCTAAAAGCTTAAGCAAACATATCCATGGCCTCTCTTTGTATTCTCTAGTTTGAGAAAAATCACTTCTTTCTACTTAAAACACTTCCAAATTCTTGCTAAACTATTTCTACATCTTCTACAACACCTCCTCTTCCAAGTTGCAAGCCACAATTCTGAAAAAATATGATAATAAATCCTAAACTTCCCATGGCCGAGCCAAACTAGCCTTGGCCGAGATCATTTTTAGTGTTCTAGCAATAAAAAGTTTTAAAATTTTCAATATCCTAAGTTGTTTTCAAGTTTTGGAAAAAGTTCGCCTTAATTTAATAAAGTTTGGGTGAGTAAAACTTTTGCTTTGGAAACTAAAATTACTTGATTTCGATGAATTATATGTTGTGAAAATATAGTGTTGTTTGTTGAAATATCATGTTGTTTTGATAGCATATGATTGTAAGTTTGTGATTGAGCTTCGATTTGTGATTTGGATGTTAATTTATATGTTTGGATATGGATATGTGAATGGTTGGCTATGATATGACGGTAGTATGTTTATGAAACAAACCATGTGTATATGATGTGATTGTTGTGAAGTTAACCCCTTGAAAAGTCGCAAAGGACTTGAGATCTGATTTGAAAACAAAAGCTTGTTTTTCTATTTTTTTTGTTTTGGATTTTGTAAGTGTTTCCAAGTTTTCCACCTTTTGTTTAAATTTTTCAAACTATTCCATTTGTCTTCAAACATGTAGCAGCTAGAGTTAAAGCAAGGCTTTCACTATAAATCAATTCTAGCAAACTGCTTATAGCAATAGTCGTTATGGATGTAGTTCAGGAAATTTCACGATTTCAAGTTTTAAGTGATTTCTTTTGGATTGTTTTTTTTTGATAACTCGTTTCAAATTAATTAAGTAAGTTAAAAGTTTATGTTTTAATTATTTGATAATTTACTAATTTAATTTATTAATTAGGGTAATTATTATTTAATTAACTAAGTAAGTAATTAGGTTAAATAATTAGAGTTTAAGAAAATTATTAACTAAGTTTAATTGAGTAAGTTTCAAATAACCATTAATTTAGATAAAAGGGAAAAAATTATTTAATCAGGTTTATTTTGTTTAATTATCTAATTAGAGTTAGTTATTTAATGTTAATTATCTACTTAATTTGGGTTTAATTCTTAAATAAATGTTATTTAATTAAAGTTTAATTATAGATAAAATTAGGGTTATTAATGATTTAATTTTTGATTTACTTACGATAAATGAAAGTTTAATTGAATTTTAAAGTATTATTTGATCAAGGTTTATTTATTTTAAAGTTTCCTTTAAAACTTTATCGGTTATTTATTTAACCAACTTTCTTGTTTAAGTAAATTGTTTTAAACTAAAGGATCTCTTATCCATACTATTAAGTAGCCAAATGAATTAAAGTATTGTGATAAAACATTTTGAAAGTAATCCAACTTGCATTTATCAGAAATACCGCCCTTCGGGAACATGATGAATACAAAGAGGTTAATTTTGATAAGAGGATTATGATAATCTAAGCATAAGGAATGTGTGTTTGTATGTAATGGTCCACTATAAACAACTCGACCATTTAGAAATAATCGAACAATAGTTTGGCGAGACCGGGATCGGATAGCAGTTGTTATTATAAAACCACTTCAAACCAATTTAAACGTTCGAATTGGAAGTAGCAAAGGCAAGGTCAAGGATGAAGACTTTGAAGTGTAAGGGCTATTTGCTGCTAACCCTGAGGGTGATTCCAAAATGGTTGTAGTGGAGATAGTGCCTTCGATTCGTTCATCTCCTGAATGACTTGTATGCATGAATGCTGACATTTTGTCAACATCTGGAAGGCAATGTTAGCATTCCAAGTGGCAAGTTCTATAGAAAAGGTAAATACGTAGCCTCAGGCCTCATCAACCGAAAATGACTAAAATAGGGAAGATGCAGCAAGGCTAAGTGGGTCGCTCTCATTAGGGTAAGGTCATCCCTATCTAGAGTCCCTACTATCAACTCACGTAGCTTCAGTATGGTTGCCGATCCCAACTGAGGGGTAATCTTATTTGGTACTATCTTGGAAGGGGTAGGCCGGTCTTGTGTTGACAGGGGATCCGGATGAGGTCCTCGGTGTTATTTTATCTAGAGATGCACCGTGATAGGTGGTACCCAGTAGCCCGGTCATTGTATAGAATCCATTCTCCAATAAGTGCCCTACGGATTTAGTTGTACCCAAATATGTTGAAATGTGAGATGCAAGCATTTCAGCTACATTCTACTTTACTTGAAAACCCTAGACATATCTAATATCACTAGATTTATATATAAAGTGTTTGGTTATCGTAAGGTAAAAACCATCCCTGTTTATGTATGGTGTGGTCTTATGAGATACCTTTGATTTACAAAGCATTTTAAAGAAGTAAATTTAAGTTATTTGAGTTTACTCACACCAAACCCATGTCTGAACCAGTGTTTTCTTTTCTTTTACTAAAACTCTTGGATACTCAAATTTGTACAAGTAGACAAGTGATCCAGGTTTCTTATAGAAGCATTTTGAAGGAGCTAGAGCAGATGGCTTCATCGTTATCTGGTTATTGTCTTATTCTATTGTGCTTATGTTACCTATGTATTTTTGTATGGGCAGGTGGTTATAAATATCCAGTTGAAGGTTGTAATGTATTGACTCTAATGTATTATTATGGAAATGACAAGGTAATATCCTATATTATCTATTATATGTTGTTCTGATTCATCTTGAGATTCTGTGATTATGTAGTTTCTTTTTATTTGTCTTTTTCTTCTACCCTTAATGGCTCATCTTCCGATACAAGAAAACCAGTCATTACATTTTGGTATCAGATCCAAGTTAAGCAAATCCTAGGCTTTGTTGAGGTAAACATCGAGAGTGCGTACTCATAATATATATATATATATATATATATATATATATATCTATGTATGTATGTATGTATGTATGTATGTATGTATGTATGTATATCCGATAGATAGATCAGCTTGATAGGTTTGATTAATACCCTTCTTTTAAGATCTATCTCGTTCAAGTATTCTAAGAGTTATCTTACTATGTCCAGGTAGTAAGACATGAGTAATAGAGGCGGGGTAGCACTACAACTACAAGTGGTCAAGTCCCAAATCCAAGAGGAGTTTGGGTTGCCGAAGTGGCGGTGCTAGAGCAGTCAAGAGTGAATTTTGCAACCTTATGTAAGGATTACAACAACCTTACAAGAGTGAATTTATAGGAAATGAATCTATCATGGAAGTTCAAGCTTGGTTACGATCATGCGAAAAGATTTTTAAAGATCTTGGTTTGTCAAATGAAAAGAAAATGTTCTTAGCAGCATGGCAACTGAAAGAGGGAGTTGCGGCTTAGTAGGACTCCCTTACTGCAAATATTCCACAAGAAGAGTTTTCGTTGGCCCGATTTAAAGAAGTTTTTGAGACCAATTCTTTTCTGATAGTGGAATCTTTAGAGATTACAAGTAAATCTTTACATCCTGATAGTCTAATGGTCCACTATAAACAACTTGACCTTTTAAAAATTATCAAATGTTGGTTTGGAGAGACAGGGATCGGATAGCACTTGTTATCCAAAAACCACTTTGAACCAACATAAACATTCGAATTAGAAGTAATAAAGGCTAGGTCCAAGATGAAGACTTTGAAGTGCAGGAGCTATTTGCTACTAACCCAGAGGGCAATTCTAAAATGGATGTAGCGGAGATGGTGCCTTCGGTCCGTTCATCTCCTGAATGACTTGTATGGATGAATGTTGACATTGTGTCAACAACTAAAGATAATATTAGCATTCCAAGCGATAAATGCTATAGAAAAGGTACACACATAGCCACTGGCCTCATCAACCAGGAATGACTAAAACATAGGAGATGCAGCAAGGCTAAGTGGGTTGCTCACATTAGGGTAAGGTCATCCCTATCTAACGTCCTCGCTACCAACTCATGTATGCTTCGGTACAGTTGCTGATCTTAACTGAGAGGTGATCTTATATGGTACTATCTAGTAATGGGTAGGTCGGTCTTGTGTTGGCAAGGGATCCAGGCGAGGTTCTCGGTGTTATTTTATCTAGAGATGCACCGTGATGTATAGTACCTCAATAGCTCTGTCATTGTATGCAATCCCTTCTCAAATAAGTGCCATGCGAATTTAGTTATACCCAAATATTTTGAAATATGATATGCAAGCATTTCAGCTATGTTCTATTTTACTTGAAAACCTTAGACATTGTCTAATATCACTGGATTTCTATATAAAGTGTTTGGTTATCATAAGGTAAAAATCTATTTGTGTTTATGTGCGGTGTGGTCTTACGATATACCTTTGATTTTTAAGGTGTTTTATAAAAGTAAATTTAGGTTGTTTTGAGTTTACTCATACGAGACCTATGTCTAAGCCTGAGTTTTACATTCTTTTCCTAAAACTCTTTGGTATTCAAATTTGTATGGGTAGCCAACTGATTCAGGTTTTTTACGGAAGCATTTTGAAGGGCTAGAGCAGATGGCTTCACTGTTAGCTTGTTATTATCTTATTCTACTATGTTTATGTATGATTATGTATTTTCGTATGGGTAGGTACTTATAACTATCCTGTTGGAGGTTGTAATATATTGACTCTGATGTATTATTATGGAAATGACAGTGCAATATCCTACGTTATCTATTATACGTTTTTTTGATTCGTTGATGAAATTTTATGATTGTGTAGTTTCCTCCTATCTATCTTTTTCTTCTACACTTAATGGCTTGTCTTTTGGTGCAAGAAAGTAGTCGTTACATTTTGGTATCAGAGCCAGGTCAAGCGAACACCTAAGCTTTAGGTTGAGGTCAACTTAGAGAGTGCTTAGTTGTATATGTATATATCTCTAATAGATAGATCAGCTTGATAGGTTTGATTAGCACCCTTATTTCAAGATCTATCTAGATCAAGTATTCTAAGAGTTATCTTACTATGTTTAGGTAGTAAGACATGAGAAATAGAGGCAGACAAGGTAGAGGAGTGGGTAGCACTACAAGTACAAATGGCCGAGTCCCAAATCTGGGAGGAGTTCGGATTGCCGAAGTGGTAGCGGCGGAGTAGCCAAGAGTGAACTTTGCAACCTTATGCAAGGATTACACCAACCTAGGAGGGAAACCATTTAAAGGAATTGAGTCGATCATGGAAGTGCAAGCTTGGTTGTGATCTTGCAAAAAGATTTTCAAAGGTCTTGGTTTCTCAGATGAACATAAAATGTTCTTAGTGGAATGGCAAGTGCAAAAGGAAGCATCAACTTGGTGGGACTTCCTTAGTGAAAATGTTCCATAAGAAGAGTTTTTGTGGGCTCGATTTAAAGAAGTTTTTTAGGACCAATTCTTGCCAACAGTAGGAAGGATGAGGATGCACCTGAACTTCATGGACTTGAAGTAAGGGGATCTATCTATAACCGAATATGAGATAAATTTCAATGAGCTATCTTGTTTTGGACCGAAATTGATTAACACCCCATTAAAGAAAAACGAGATGTTAATTTTGGGTATAAAGGAAGTGTTCCATGAGAGAATGACTACTCACGTTAAAGGTACTTTTGTGGATTTAGTTGATATGGCTTTAAGGTACGAGGCCTTGTAAAAGAAGAAGCCTACTCCAGAAGCACCTAATGGAAATACCAGTGGAAAGGGTTCTAAAGAGTGGTAGTTCAATCCCAATTAGAAGAAGAAAGGAAAAGGAAAACATGGAGAAGGTCAAGAAGGGAAGCCTAAGGGTAGTGGTTGTTATATTTGCAAGCAGAAAGGTCATTTTGCCAAGTATTGTCCAAATTGTGAAACTTCAAAGCAACAAAGTGGACCTATCCCTCCAATTTTCCAGAAGACTCTCTTTTTTATTGCTATCAGGTGAGGCATATGGTAAAGGACTTCCCACTCATGAAGAAGATGTAGCAACCCAAGATGTACGTAGTTAAGAATGAACCGTCGACTTTAATGGATATGAAGGGAAAAGGCATCCTTGAAGGTACCTTACTAATTAATGGTATTTTTGTTCAAGCATTTTTTGATATTGGCGTCTCTCATAATTTTATCCCTTTTAGAATTAGTATATAAATTTCATCTTATTCCAGTATTGTGAAAACCCTATGAGTGTGTCTAACCCCTTAGGTAGTGTAAGCCATTTGAATATGATATGTGAGAATGTGCAAATTTCCTATTTTTCTCATCACTTTTCTTGCGACCCGTATGTCTTAGACTTTAAAGGATTTGACATTATACTAGGTATGGACTGGTTATTAAAATATAAAGCAGTTTTAGATTGTAATGAAAGAATTGTATCATTAGCAACCAATTTGGGAAGAATTGCTAAAGTACCATTAAAGGAACCCGGTATCCATAAGTGTAGTTCCTTGTATGCCCCAGAGAAATATCAAGAAAGTATAGGGCCTAACTGGTCAATAAAAATACATTTCAATGGAATTCCTTTTCTGTTTTTCCTTAGCTTAGTTAATCCATTTTGAAAGGTACAATGAGGTAGAGTAAACCTATTTTTATTTTCCTCGAAATGAATGTTCCTTTCCTCCGCATGCAGAAAAGGAATAAATAAATTAATCAAATTACGAGAAGCTCCATAAAGTGCTTTCTTCGGAGTTAAACTTCCATTCATCCATATTTCTAGAAAAAGTATTTCATGTTTTTCATTTCCATTTCCATAAGATAGAATACTATGATTTGCATTTCGAATAGGCATGGATACAACATCTATAGGATAACTTCTGTTTTGAGAGTTATTTGTGGGGTTCAAACGGTATCCGCGATCTCTATTGATTTGTAATCCAATACTCAAATCAATTGGTTCTGTCAGGTTAGCTATATACTGTGTTGTGCCAACTATTTCCATGGAAGGCGATGAGGCAATATCTTGAGCGGTTATGTATCTAAGATCTCTAACGCAAATGGATGCGTCTCTAACTCCATACAAATTACTCCTCAATACAATTTCTTTCAAATTTATTAAAATTTCATGTACCGATTGCTCAATACCTACTAAGGTAGAATATTCATGTGACACTTTCTCATATTTAGTACGTGTGATACATGTTCCTTCTATTTCTCCAAGTAATGCCCTTTGCATGGCAATACCTATGGTATCGGCTTGCCCTTTCATGAGAGGGGACATAATGAAATGATCATAATAAAGACGCGTACTATCTACTCTTGATTCAACACTTTTCCACTTTAGTGTTCGAGTAGATCCTGCTATTTCCTCTTGAACCATACTAATATTATTATTTGGTTAGATCATTGAATTGTTTATTTCCCTTGAAATCCATTTAATTCTTTTTTTACACACGTCTTATTTTGGGAGGTCTACATCCATTATGTGGCATTGGTGTTACATCACGTACAAAACTTAATAGTATACCACTTCTACGAATAGCCCGCAATGCTGCATCTCTTCTGAGACCAGGACCTTTTATCATAACTTCTACTCGTTACATACCTTGATCTACTATAGTACGAATAGCATCTAAAGCGGCTGCTTGCGCAGCATAGGGTGCTTCCATTCTTGTTCCTTTGAATCTAGAAGTACCGACGGAGGCCCAAGAAACCACTTGACCTTGTACATCTGTAACAGTTACAATGGTATTGTTGAAACTAGGTTGAAAATGAATAACTCCTTTTGGTATTCTACGTCCAGTCTTATGTAAATTAATATGCTCATTCCTACGCGAACCAATTCTTTGTATAGGTTTTTCCATATTTTATCGTCTCATAAATATGAATCAGAAATATATAAAAAGATATGGAGGTATTCACTTTATGTTAAAACAAATCTTTTATTTTTACATAACCATAACTAGAAAGACTATCCATTATGTCTCGGATTGGAACAAAACACTATATTTCATCTGCACCTACAGATCAATCGACATTTTTCATAAATTTTACGAACAGAAGCCCTTATTTTCATATTTCTTACTCCTTACTTTAATTTTTAATCTATTCCTTGGAAGAAAATAAGTCTCTTGTTTTTTTTTGATTCAAATTGTATCTTTGATGAAAGGGATTTTTTCAAAAAGAATCTATCTAATCGTTCAAATCATTGTTTCGAAGTCAATAAATTATACGTCCCTTGGTTGAATGAATAATTTTGCCTTGTTTTTATTTTGATTCTATCCCTCGGTAGTGTTTGTATCAAAATGCATCGTATCTTGAATATAACCTAGAATTAGATCTTCATTGTATAAAATATAAACGGATTCGGGGAGCATACCATTGCGAAATGATTCACTAATTAAACCTTCATGAATCATATTTTTTTCATTCCAGGAAACCTTTTTGAAGTATCAACTAATGGAGGAAGAATTATGTAACTCACCTTTCCTCTCTATTTTGCAAATAGGAAGTTAGAGATAAAATTAGGATACCAGAGGAGGATCACCATATATAACACAAAATTTCTCCTCCAATTTTTTCTAGTCTAGCTTCTCGATCTTTCATTATGCCTTGAGAAGAGGAAAGAATTATAAGTCCCATTTCACCAAAAATCTTAGGAATTTTTTTATAGTTGGAATAAATTCGTAGACCGTGTCAACTTATACGTTTTAAAATCATTTTATATATCCTTTTCCTAGTTCTTTTATGGCGCAAGGTTAAAACCAATTTTTTTTCCTGGTGTTTCCAAACATTTTCAATAAAACAATAGCCACCCGAATTTGGAGTTTACCTTTCAATATTAAATTATAATAATAATTATGATTTAATATTGTAAACTGAATAAAAAATTGGTGAAAATAAATTTTTTGTTTATTATAAACAATGAATTTAGGAAATAATTATTGAAAATAAAGCATAAAGCTTTATTTTAATGGTTTGGGTGATAATAAATGTGGGAATAATTTTATTTGAGTGAAATGCAATAATTTTGTTAGTTATTGCCTTGTGGCTTCTTTTAATAATTTTTAAAAGAACTAAGCTCTTTTTAATAATTGTTGGATGAAATAAAAAGGAGAAAATGTGATTAAAAATAAGTTTTGAGTGTAAATAATATTTGTAAATGAATAGGAATATTTTTACAAATAATAAAATGTAATTTGTTGAATTTTAAAAGTAATAAACGTGGTATATTACAATTAAATTGAAAAAAGTACATTTTATTCAAAATAAAGGAAATTAACAATAAAAATGCATAAAAAGAGTAAATTATAAATTTAAATGAAAGAAAATGTTCTATTTTATATTATACAAGTTTTCGCATTTTTATTATGTAAAACTTTAGAGAAAATGTAATTTTGTTTTGTGTATAATGTGATATGTGTACACATTTTAGTTAAGTGTTGATAATTTAACCAATATGCCATTTTATTTTCTTTTTACTAATGGGTCAAAGGACCATTAGTGCTTGACCAGGTGAGATAATGAGAAATCTAATTGTCTGTGCGTTCCTTTTCACTATCTCATCTCTTCTTCTACCTGAGAAATAAATAGAGTAAACCACTCAACCATTTTCTCAAATCCAAGCAAATTTCTTCATTAAATTCAAGCCAATTGCTATTTTTTCACTCTAGTGAATAAATCAAAGGTAATCAAACTCCAAAACACTTAATTTCATCAAAAAATTTCTGATTTGTGAAATTGATTTCTTAATTGTAGTGAATTTTTTTACATGCATTGTTCTTCTCTTTTATAGGTACTTAGATTCATTTTCTCAAGCTAAAGATTCCAACTTGCTGCTAAAATCCGAGTCTTTACATCTAGACAACAAGATGAGTTACAAAAACTCAGAAATTCTAGCTGAGCAAAGCTCACATCATCAAAAACAGTGAATATTTGCTTGTGTTATAAAAATTTCCTATAGTTGTTTTCTTTGTTAAAATTTGTTCTCTGTTGCATCTTTGAGTGGTTATAACAATTGATTCTGGCAATGAAATGCTGCCTGATTTCTTGCATTTGAAAGCATACATATTCAAATTCATTTATGAAAATTTTGGTTCAAAAATATTTTCATTTGGATGTTCAAATCGGTGGTAGAAAATCTACTCGAAAGCAGACTTTTGTAGAAATTATTTGCTGAGTTGCTGCAAACATGGCCTGAGTCCATGTTTGAGATAGCATAACCTTTTCATTTCTTACTAGAATTCTTCGATTCATTTTTCATTTGAAAGATGAAGTTCTCTACTATAAGAACACCAAATTTCAGATGATTTTGACCTATATAGCTCATGGAAATATTCTGCCGAACTTTGGTCCAGGGTATGTTTTTGCCCAGATTTTTACAGTGAAAACACTGTCTGGGTTCAACTTTGAGACATCATAACTTTCTCATACTTTACCCTGATTGCAATATTATTTTTTATTTGAAAGATGAAGTTTTATTTTGTAGGAATACCAATTTTTAGCATAGTCCAAGCTAAATTGATCCTCTGTTTCACGCCTGGAATTTGAACCCAAGAGGGTTTTCAGGCCTGTGCATTTTTGGTTTTTGAACTGTTGTAAACATGGCCTGAGTGCATGTTTGAGACAATGTAACCTTTTCATTTCCAGTCGAAATTAAAAGATTCTTTTTTTGTTTGGAAGCCAAAGTTTTCTACTTCGTGCACCAATTTTTATTCAATCAAAGGTCATTCGATCACCTGTTTTTTGCCCGAAATTTGAAACCAGAGAAAATTTCAAACCTGGTTATTATTTTTGCCAAGTGTTTTTAAGTCCTTTTTTCATTCGACTTTTGAAATTTACTTAAGTTTCTGTGATATTTCTGAAATATTTTTAGGGCTATGATGCGTATCAATAGGTTAGCCCAGTTTTGATGAATTCAAAATTCAAATTTTGAATTATTTGAATATAATTTGAATTTGAATTTCGGTTTGAGTGGAATTTTGCTTGTTTTTGGTCGTTTCCGAGCACGATTTTCTCCAATTCTTCTTGAAATGATTTTTAAAATTTAGAAAATGTAAAAATAATTATTATATAATATTTAAAGTATTTTTAAGTATAAAACCTATATATCCTTTATAATAAGGGAAAATTTCAAATACGATTTCCAAATGGTTTTCGAAATCGTTTTTTTCAAAGCTTATTTTGAAGGTAAATTATTTTCTATAAAGTACACAATTTTGCACTATTCGAGCAAATGAGAAGGAGAATTAAATGGCTCGGTAAAACATGTGGATGGGACATGTGCGTTTATCTTATCAGTTAATTCCTGACTTGTCCGTTTGATTGTTTTGACCTTCGGGTCGAGTTTACCGATGAGATGAGATGAAACTTTTACTGCTTTGAGTGTGAAATTTACTAGAGGTTAGTAAACCGTTTAGTGTGAACGGGTGGTAAGGGACACACGTTAATACTTTTCAGGTTCCTTTTTGAGAGTTTGTGACTCATTTGCCTGTTGGCGTGCCAGTACTGGGCCTTCGGGTCATTTGCCAATGCGGCATATTTTTCTTCGGACGTTTGCCATTGCGGCCTATTTATTTTTGGACATTTGCTATTGCGGCGTATTTTCCATTGTGGTGTATTCGTTTTGACATTTTCCTTTGGGCGAGGTACCTTGAAACAGTACTCGGTAAAAATAGAACGTGCAAACCCTTTTGAGATGTTTTTTACCTTATGTGTCTTCATTTTGGAATCGGACATTTGAATCATTCGATGACGATTATTTTGAGATTTTTGGACTCGTGGGAGTTCATTTGAGATTTTCATTGCCTACACCGGCGTGTTGAGATTTGCCTTTTGGCATATATATATACTGAGATTGCCTATTGGCTCTATTTATGGGATTTGCCTTTTGGCATTGTATGAGATTTTTATCTCTTTATTGACATTTTCCTTATGGCTTACGTCGAGATGGCTTTTGCTTATGTTTTCCTTGGAGTTGTCGATATGGCGGGTTTGGGAATTACTCTTTTAAGAGTTTACATTTTACTACTTCCTAAACCATTCTTATTTGATTTATGATTGCCGATGATATGAGGAGTGCTACAATTTAGCGATTCATGAAATTTTTCATCTCGTTTGTGTTTTAAGCGTATTGAAGCAATAGTGTTCTATCACCTAGTGTATCCATATATGCCATACATGATGCCTATCATCCATATGACTATCGTTAGGTTTCTTATTGTTTCTTCTTGTTTATGAAGAATATCACTATGCTCTTATGCTGTATTATTCTGCTATCACCTTTTCCTTATTCGTTTAGCTAGACTGACCCTGTCACGACTCGAAATTTCGACCGCGAAGGTTCGACACTAATATGTTCACGGTAGGAGTGCCGAGCAAATCAAATGCCGAAAAGTTCAGATTGTTAGGATTAAGAAGAAAGAGGTAGAAGAGGAACAGATAACAAAACAAAGAATCTGGCACTTTACGGCGGATCAAAATATAATTTCACACATTAGCATTTATATAAAGAAAGCTGTAATTGTCACTTTACATTCAACATATCATAGTACAACCATTTCAAATAAACTAGACAGTTATTTCAACATGTCCCAGACCACTATTAATGATTA
The DNA here is from genome assembly GCA_030765085.1 of Allium cepa. Classification (NCBI taxonomy): domain Eukaryota; kingdom Viridiplantae; phylum Streptophyta; class Magnoliopsida; order Asparagales; family Amaryllidaceae; genus Allium; species Allium cepa. The sequence goes on from CM060929.1 coordinate 308,052,084, forward strand.
CAACTCCATTACACAGCAGAAAACTGCATACGTTCCTGCCATCCGGCTAGCCTCCTGAGCTCCAGAAGATCCTAACCTGAAAAACTATAATACTTGGTCTGATCTGAGCATTACATCAAAGTAACACCCGGGTCAGGTTGGAAACTAGCGTGAGTAAACCCATATAATTTGAAATACTAAGTTGTAATCAATTATGAATACCTGGGTAACTCGTACCTTTCTACAAGTTCTTATCCTATTAAAATCGATCACAAATTATAAAATAATATCTCAGAAGTGTTAATCAGTTTTAAATGGTCATCTTACTAAATTTATTCCATTCTAGCCTGTTTGATTCCACATATCAAATCTATAAAGAATTATTGTAAATTACTGATCGAAATGGTTTCGGGTATTGGCTGATACCCAACCCCGGTCCCTTCGAAATCCAAACGCCATCTTAAAGGCCAAGTTGTTTTAAGGTTAAACAATTCAATTCAGAACATTGTGTTCACATAGCAACTACATCACAGATAAATAATAAATATTTTTGTCCCATCTCACTTCAAAGCATTGCATATCACCGAACATCACAATTCACATATCAGAGATATTCAGACAAACCATGGTATTCAATTCAAATTTATCATCTATAGGATAAATTTAATAGTCAAACAATTCTTAATTAATTGAATTTAATCACCTAATATAAATTAAATTAATTACCTTTTATTCTTGCTTACTTATAATTAATTCATTACAAACCATTAATTGATAAATCAACCTTTAATTATCCATCCCAATAAATTATCTATAGTTACTTTCGTTAAGTCCTTATCCCATTGGTTAATTATCCTCAAATAATTAACCATTAATTATTAATTAATTATCCTCTGATTACAATCTAATTAATTAACCCTTAATAAATTTAATCCTTTAATTTCTTACATTAAATAATTATCATTAGAATTTAATAAATTTTTTGGAATTAATTATCGTTAACTTGTAAATTAACATATGACCTTAAGTTTAATTAATGATAAATCATTTCATCTTCTAAATTACTATCGAATTTCATTATTAATTAAGTTTTAAATCAACTCAAGAATTTATTTACTTATTAAAGTTATAATAAATTACACAACTTTAAATTAACCAAACATTTAAATAGCCCATTATTATTTAAGAAGTAATAGTTAATAAAATTGTTAAACTTGATTTTATCTAACTTTAAATCTTGTTTTATCTATTTTTCCTATTAAATTCTTCGACCCAATACTTCCTCTGGCCCAAAGTCTTTGTTTACTTATCTTTATATTGTATTGAATCCCATTTCCTTCTATTGCACTACTTATTTCCTTAGTTCGACCCATCTTTTTTTTTCTCGGCCCAAATTCCCTTCTTCTTCTCTCCAGTTCCTTTACTTCCTCCTCTTATCATCTTTCCTAATTCACTTTGCATAGAGAAAATGTGCACATACCAATGTGCATGTGCATGACGCCTTGACTAGAAACTCTTGTCGATGATCATCCATCCCAGTCACACACGACCCCTCGCTCATGATCCTCGCCTGAAACTGCGTCACGAGCCATCGTTAAAAAATCGAGCATCCCATTCGAAACTGCAGTCATCCATTCCACCTATAAACGCCTCACTTCGTCACCTCCGTCCTCGTCCACCTCTCAAACCTCACTAGAACACGCGCCACCCTCTCCCCTAGCATTACCCCCACATGCGAACATCAATCATCTCCCCTCATCATCACCTCAGACCAAAAATCAATGCCCTCATCCACATACTCATAAACCTTAAATTGATCTCAATCGTCCACCCCACTAGTTAAAAAAATTGTCGTGCAATTTTCCCTGCTCTATCGCCACCCCAGCCCTCTCCACAACCAATGGCGAGCTCACCTATTATCTCGACCACCTGAATTTTACCAAAAACCCTATTCCTATCATCCTTCCTTTCCTCCCTCAATACCAACTTAAAAATCCTAAAACAAGGTCTAAAAATCATATTTTCCAACGATAAATCCAGCTACATAATCAATCTATTAAATTATGAAGATCAAAAAATTCAATCATAGAAGGTATCGTCGCTGTTATGTTCTAAACTCACCCCATACTTGATGAACTTAAGTAAAACAAATTTTAAAATGTCTCAGATTCCAACAAATAGTTTTTGTCATGAAATCAGTGTTTAGAAATCAAACGGATAGGAAAAAATGATCTGATTTTTAAAAATTTAACAGATTGTATGTAATTTACCTTATACCTAAAATTTTCTTATGACAGATCCTTAGTTACCAGAAAATAAAAGTAAGACTTCCAACCCAATAAATCAATTGATTCACAGGCTCAAATGTATGCATGTGTTTTATATAATCAGTGGGAAGGATAAGTGTTTTACTGACAGGAAATTGTTTGAAACAAAGAAAAGAGACCACTATCCAGAAATCTACGAATGATTTTAATCTTGAAACAATAGTTTGAATTTGAACTTGATTAGGTTGAGTTGATCTCTTGCTTGTCTGAAGCTTTTATCCTTGCTCAGCCATGAAAAAAATAGAATCTAATGTTGATTACAGTTTGATTTCCCCTTTAGTTTGATTTTTTTTAATTATTTAGTTTAGAAGATAAGTGAAAGAAGATTGAGAAAAATAATCTTGGCCAGATTTTCTAAAACATTTTATTATAATTCAATTTAAAAAACCATTGCCACATGTAATTTTTCATGTTTTCTATCTTACAAATGTTTGATTGTAGATATAAAGCTTACAAATGTTCTAGTACATGTATTATATGTCCTTCATTTTTTTCTATATAAATTCATGTATTATGTTTCAAACTTTTATATATGTACAAACCAAATTTTTCATAATTTTTTTTTAAAAGAAAGCATAATAAACCCCTTTTTTCTATAAATCTTAAGCTTTAATACATAAATAAATAAATATATAGATACTATCTTTGATGTTTGAAATTATAGAGCTTATTATAAAAAGCTCTTGAAAATAGTCATATTGAACACACAAAAAATAGCTTCCTAGCCACCATATATATGTAATTAGAAATATCTTATGCGAACTATTGATATTACACACATATATATATATATATATATATATCTCCATATTTTTACAGCTTCCATATATTCTACTTCTCATTGCATATACATACATATATATATACTTGTATATTTGTATAAGAATACTTCTAAAAATTTCAATATTATAAAATTTGCACTTATCCGTTAATATATTTATTAATTTACTGTAAGATTTATCATTTCCGGATCTCTATAATCTAGCATTTATTATAGTTTCAAATCCATTTGTATATATCCAGATATTTTTAAATTTTCTGAATTTTTATCTGTTTAATTGAATAAACCAGTTAATTATCTAATTATCAGATGTCCAAAACACGGATTATCACAATTCCTCCCCCATATAATCTTTTCATCCTAAAAAAGGATCGAAACCATAATTTTATTAAAATGAGTATTATCAGCTTATATTGCTTTTTCACCATTTCAACAATAAGCCCTTCATTTAAGAATTTTAAAAGCACTTTAAAATCTATAAAATATTACCAAAACAGATTCATAAAAATATTTTTTATAACTCGATGTTTCCACAAGTCCATCCTTGTTCTCATAGAAATTTGGTCATACGTTGATCAGGCGTAGGACTAAAAATCTATAAGTACTTGGTAAACCCGTTTTCAACACCCAGTGAAAATATTTGGGGAATTTTTTTTCGAAAACTTTGTGAAAATATAGAAAACACTTTTTGAAAATAGAGGAAACATCTTTGGTGAGAATGCTCTAGAAATCATCACCCCCTCCATGGTCGCAGTTAACCCGATGGTGACGTTGCCATCCCGGCAAAATCCATAGATAACTGTAGGCACTCCGCACCCCTCGATTACGCCATGGAACCCCCCACAGATCGTAGTTACATCCCGGGTCACGTTGCCATTACGGAAAAAGTACATTTAACTGTAGGCATCAGCACCCTCGATTTTCGCTGCCAAATGAAACTTCACCACTCCCACATAGGTCGCAGAATACATCAGTCAAGTCCCAATGTAGCCTTAGGCTCTCACGGCCTATTAACTTTCGCTATGCCTCCATAGGTCGCAGTCTACCGATGTTACATTGTCATCACGACAAAATCAAACGTTGATCATTGGCTCTCACGGCACACACGACTTCTGCTGTGGTCCATAGTAGATCGCAGTGACATCGAGCTACACCGTTGTCACATCATAACCCAAATGTCTCTGTAGGCATCAACGCCTTCGACTTTCGCGACCCATAACACAAAATCCTCAGGAACTTTAGTTTGTCCAGACTTCCTTCCAGGATCCAATTTAGAGCCTCCCCTTTAGGTCACAAGGCAAAACCACACCATGCATCTCCTATGAAGTTCATTTTAATGGAAGCGCCTTTTTCCATAGAGCCGATCTCAAAAATATTTTATATTATATACGTATAGTATCTTTCAAATCATACCCTTTATGATTCACATGAAATATCCTTTACACAAAATCGATATCTCAAATCGATAGTTCCAACTTGGCTTTCCAAATCCCAAAATTAGATTTTCCAAAATTCAAAAGCCATTCCAAAATCCATAGGTTCCAAAACCTTTTCCAAAATTATTCTCAAAAACCATATATATATAACCTTGAAAAATCTTTGGTCACTTCATACTTATATAAATTCCCTTTCCATACTTTAAATAAAATCTTTTCTTCTGGCTATAGATTCATCAAGGGGGGATTTATCATATATAACAGACATATATAACTTTATTCATACCAAATCAAATATTCAAGTTTGATTTCTTTTATAAAGCTGCTTACCATATCATTTACTTTCAAAAGGTAAATTTCAAAGGATATCCAACTTCCACATTTGTTCATATATACTTCTCAAAATATATTTCAAAAATAATTTCCATTTTTGTCAAAATTTCAATATCTATTTCATTTAAGCACGTACGATGTACATATGCCATCCGTATGCGATACAAATCCGATCGCTTACTTGATCACACAATTTCACTTCCGAACTAGTATCGTCCTCCCGATTTCCTAGTGCGGACTCAGATCTGGTTTCTTGATCAAAAACCGTCATTCTCCTTGCATAGCGTAACTATGATAAAGAATATCCAGAATCAATCAAAAATCCATATCAAGGGTTCGCCTTCGAAAATCGAGTGAAAAATCCCTACTCGGATCGATATACTATCTCAAAATTCTATGCTCGATTCTGGATCAAATAATTATACGAATAGAATAATATACGTTCATCCTACGTATTTATCTTCATTGATCATTAGCTAAATCAATTCTCTTTTATATTCACCTTTATTTTGATTCCATTCACTTATCCACATTTGATCCCAATTTCCATTTGGGTTAACACTTCAATTCTTATCTCAATTGGTATTCAATTATAGACAGTTTGCACTCAGACCAACTATATTAAGAAAATAGCTTGAAAAGTTTTAAAATAGATAAGTAGTTGTAAAATAGTTCTTAGTTGCAAATAGTAGTAAAATAGTTAAGTAATTTTAAGTAATTATAAAATAATCAAATAGTTGTAAAAATAGTTAGATAATTGCAAAATAGTTGTAAAATAGTAATTAGTTCATTAAAAAGTTGTAAATTTTTTGTAAAATGGTTAAATAGTTCCAAAAGTAGTTGTAAGATAAGTATAAGATTGTTTTAGGTTTTAATAAGAAAAGTTGTATAGTAAATAGCTAGGAAAAGTAGATTTTAAAAATAGTTTTATTAAAATAGTTTATTTGAAAAAAATGGTTCAAAGAAAAACTGTTCAGTTCCCAATCTCCATTTCCAATCAATTTCCACTTCCATTTAAATTGATTCAATTTCAATTCAATTTAAATTAACTTCAATTTCGATCCCAAGTTCAAACCAACTCCCATTTGAAATTCAAACTTATTCAACTTCAATCACAGCTCCAATTAATTCAAATCAAATTCAATTTGAAATAATTCTATTCAAATCTCAAATTAAAACCATCTAAAATTTCATAAATCCGAGTTAAATTTTAAAATGTTGATTTAATCCTTTAAGTCAAACTAACCTTTATTTTTTAACAACTTAAAAAAAATTAAACCATTTAATTCTGAGTCCAAATTTCAAAATTCCATTCTAAATTACCCTTACTTAACTTATTACAAGGTTCAAGTAAGAGTTCAAAAACTCTTTAAATAATTTAATTTTCAGAATCCAATTGATTACCCAATTTTTAACTTTGAAACCAATTCTCAACAATTTCAGTTTACAAGTTCCTTAAGTTCAAAGTGATCCCCTTTTTATAAGTTCAAAACTTATTTCTATTTTATTTCAATAATGGATGTATATCACCTCAATCCATTTCTTAATTCATCTAATTCATAGTTTCATTGATTATTTATAACAACAAGATGATATCAGAATAATTCATAATAAATAAACATCCCAAATTATGTAAAACATTCACCCATAGCATCTATTTATAGCACACATTACCTATTTCTAGATCTCAAATACGTTTGAGATCGTACATAACTCCTATCTCAAATCAACCTATTTAACTTCCCTAAGTTAAATTTTAATTTCATCTTGAAATTTCCAATTTAGGTTGTTTGTTCTTAACTTATTTAACTTCCCTAAGTTAAATTTAGTTCAATTTAATCCAATCAACTTTACCCAATTAGAATTCCCATTTCAAATTTTATACTTCATATTAGTAATCTTCCCACTTATAAGTTCAAAAACTTATCACTTTGGGTTTTCATATCACATTCCCGAGGAAAAATTTGAAACTCAACACTTAGAGTTTATTTCAAATCATCTTTTATATTATGTATATCCCTCATATATACATATTTATTTTCTTTGCACACCAAGTTATACCTTAAATTTTCAAACCACCTTTGATTTAATTAAAAACAAATTTTCTTTAAAATTTCCAAACAACTCTTGTTTGAAACAACCATTTTCATTCAATTACATTGTAAATAATACTATCATTATTTCGTTTAACACTTTGAAACAAATTCCAAATTCTAGACTTAGATTTTAAAACATCATAATTTAGATCATCTTCATTTCCAATTTATAAGTTATACTTACCTAAATGTTTACTTCTTTAAACATTTCATTTTTGCTTAATCATTAACAAATATTTCATTATTAAACACAACAAAAATTTTAGGATAATAACCACGGTCATCATATTTGAAAACCATTTCATTATATATTATCTTATTATTACTTTTAATGAAAATAATACAACAACCCATTACCTTAATTTATTAGAAAACTATTGCTTTATGTATAGAATATAAAATTATATAAGAATCATTTACTTTTGAAACCATTTTAAAACCTTTATATAAGAAAATAACAAGTACGCTCTCTTATATATATACACTCAAATCATTCCAGGGTACTACTGACCATATCCTTAATGAGTAAGCCCACAAGAGCCAAGGTTCTCTCTTAACCTTCTGCTCTGAAACTAAAATGTAACGACCCGCAATTTCGACCCCGAAAATTCGACACTAATTCATTCACGGTAGGAGTGCCAAGCAAATCGAATGTTGAAAATTTCAGAATGTTATGATTAAGAAGAAAGAGGTAGAAGAGGAACAGATAACAAAACACAGAATCTCACACTTCGCAGTGGATCAAAATATAATATCACATATTAGCATTTATACAAAGAAAGCTTTAATTGTCACTTTACATTCAACATATTAGAGTACAACCATTTCAAATAGACTAAGAGTTATTTCAACCTGTCTCAGACTACTATTAATAATTACAACTCTATTACATAGTGGAAAACTCTATACGTTCCGACCATCCAGCTTGCCTCTTGAGCTCCAGAACGTCCTAAACTGAAAAGCTGTAATACTCGATCTGACCCGAGCATTACATCGAAGCAACGCCCGGGTCTGCGTAGTTAATGCCCCGCTATTACCCCGCTACAACCCGCTATATCTCATAGCGGATTTCTACCGCTACGATTTTTCCATATAGCCCCAAAATATAGCCTTTCCGCTTTAATCCCCGCTATTTCCGCTATATCCCGTTATTTTCGCTATATTCTGCTATTCCCGCTATATCTTTTTTAATAAAATGAATTGAAAAATTGCATTTATACATTTTAAAATTATGAAACTAATTTATTTGATTTAATTTTTAATATATTTTCAGAAATGAAAATACTCTAATATTCTACCAAATTCAATTATGTTACATAACAGTTTTTCTATTATTTAAAGTATATTCGCACATGTTTTTATTTAAAATTATTTATGTATTATTTATAATTCAATTGAATGATAATTTTTCATTTAATTACCATTTATATATTTGTAAAAACATTAAATATGAGTTCTATATGCTATTTTAGAGCCATCCACTATATCCCACTATATCCTCGTTGTATCCCCGCTATGGCTTTTTGCACCTCCACCGCTTTGAATCTACCGAGCGCATTTACTGCACAGCCCCGGGTTAGGCTGGAAACCAGCGTGAGTAAACCCATATAATTTGAAATACTAAGTTGTAATCAAGTATGAATACCTGGGTAACTCGTACCTTTCTACGAGTTCTTATCTTATTAAAATTAATCACAAATTATAAGATAATATCCTAGATGTGTTGCTCAGTTTTAAATGGTCATGTTACTAAATTTATTCCATTCCAGCCTGTTTGATTCCACATATCAAATCTATAAAGAATTATTGTAAATTACTAATCGAAGTGGTTCTGGGTATTGGCTCGGTCTTTTCGAAATCTAAACGCCGTCTTAAAGGCCAAGTTGTTTTAAGGTTAAACAGTTCAATTCAAAACATTGGATTCACATAGCAACTACATCGCAAATATATAACACATATTTTTTTCACAGCACACTTCAAGGCATTGCATATCACCGAACATCACAATTCACATATCAGAGATATTCAGAAAAACCAAGGTATTCAATTCAAATTTATCATCTATAGGCAAAATTTAATAGTCAAACAATTCTTAATTAAGTTAATTTAATCACCTAATATAAATTAAATTAATTACCTTTTATTCCTTCTTACTTAACATTAATTCATTACAAACCGTTAATTAATTAATCAACCTTTAATTATTCATCCAAATTAATTATCTATAATTACTTTCATTAAGTACTTATCCCATTAGTTAATTATCCTCAAATTAATTAACCATTAATTATTAATTAAGTATCCTCTAATTACAATTTAATTAATTAACCCTTAATAAATTTAATTCTTTAATTTCTTACATTAAGTAATTATCGTTAGAATTCAATAAATTTTTTGGAATTAATTATCGTTAACTTGTAAATTAACATATATCCTTAAGTTTAATTAATGATAAATCATTTCATCTTCTTAATTACTACTTAATTTCATTATTAATTAAGTTTTAAATCAACTCAAGAATTTACTTAATTAATTAAATTTGAAATAAATTACACAACTTTAAATTAACCAAACATTTAAATGACCCATTATTATTTAAGAAGTAATAGTTAAGAAAATTGTTAAACTTGATTTTGTCTAACTTTAAATCTTGTTTTATCTATTTTTCCTATTAAGTTCTTCGGCCTATTACTTCCTCTAGCCCAAACTCTTTATTTACTTATCTTCCCATTTTATTGAATCCCATGTCCTTCTATTTCTCTACTTGTTTCTTAGTTCGGCCCGTCTTTTTGTTTTTCTCGTCCCAAATTCCCTTCTTCTTCTATCCAGTTCCTTTACTTTCTCCTCATACCATCTTTCCTAATTCACGTGCACAATGCCTTGACCAGAAAATCTCGCCGACGACCATCTATCCCAGCCACGCACAACCCTTCACTCAATATCCTCACCTGAAACTGCGTTAAGAACCATCGTACAAAAATCAAGCATCCCATTCAAAACTACAGTCGACCACTCCACCTATAAACGCCTCACCTCATCTCCTCCGTCCTCGTCTACCTCCCAAAACTCACCAGAACACGTGCCACCCTCTCCCATAGCATTACCCCCACATGTGAACGTTAATCATCTCCCCTCATCATCGCCTCAGACCGAAAATCGATGCCCTCATCCACGTACTCCTAAACCCTAAATTGATCTCAATCGTCCACCCTACTAGTTAAAAAATTGCCATGTAATTTTCCCTACTCCATCGCCACCCCATCCCTCTCCATAACCAATGGCGAGCCCAACTATTATCTCGACCACCTGAATTTTTCCAAAAACCTTATTTCAGTCATCCTTCCTTTCCTCCCTCAATGCTAACTTAAAAATCCCAAAACAAGTTCTAAAAATCATATTTCCCCACGATAAATCCAGCTACATAATTAATCTATTAAATTATGAAGATAAAAATTTCGATCATAGGATGTATCGCTGCTGTTATGTTCTTAACTCAACCCATACTTGATGAACTTAAGTAAAAAAAATTTTTAAATGTTTCATGCTTCCAATAAATAGTTTTTGTTATGAAATCAATGATTAAAATCAAAGGATAGGAAAAAAAATGATCTGATTTTTAAAAAAGGAACAGAGTGTATGTAATTTACCTTATACCTAAATTTTCTTATGTCAGATCTTTAGTTACCGGAAAATAAAAGTAAGACTTCCAACCCAATCAATCAACTGATTCACAGGCTCAAATGAATGCATGTGTTTTATATAATCAGTGGGAAAGGTAAGTGTTTTACTCACTGGAATTTTTTTGAAACAAAGAGCAGAGACCATTATCCAGAAATCTGTGAATGATTTTGATCTTTAAACAGTAGTTTGAATTTGAACTTGATTAGGTTGAGTTGATCTCTTGCTTGTCTGAAGCTTTAATCCTTGCTCAGCCTTGAAAAAAATTGAAGCTGATGTTGATTACTGTTTTGATTTCTTCTTTAGTTTGATTTTTTTATGTATTATTTTAGAAGATAAATGAAAGAAGATTGAGAAAAATAATCTTAGCCTGGTTTTCTAACACATTTTATTATAATTCAATTTAAAGAAATCATTGCCACATGTAATTTTGCATGTTATCAATCTTACAAATGTTTAATTGTATGATATAAAGCTTACAAATGTTCTAGTACATGTATTATATGTCCTTTATGTTTTTCTATATTAATTCATGTATTATGTTTTAAACTTTTATATATATACAAACCATATTGTTCATCAATTTTTTTTAAAAGAAAGCATAATAACCCTTTTTTTATTAAATCCTATTTTAAATCTTGAGCTTTAATACTTAAATAAATAAATATATATATATATACGTACACACACTATCTTTGATGTTTGAGAATGTAGAGTTTATTTTAAAAAGCTCTTGCAAATTATTATATTGAACTCAAAACAATAGCTTCCTAGCCACCATATATATATAATTAGAAATATCTTATGTGAACTTTTGATATTACATATAAATATATCCATATTTTTACATCTTCCATATATTCTACTTCTCATTGCATATATATACATATATGTACATACTTGTATATTTGTATAAGAAGACTTTTAAAAATTTCAATATTATAAAGTTTGCACATGTCCATTAATATATTTATTAATTTACTATAAGATTTACCATTTCCAGATCTCTATAATTCAGCATTTATTATAGTTTCAAATCCATTTTTATATATCCAAATATTTTTAAATTTTTAGAATTTTTGTCTGTTCAATTAAATAAATCGGTTAATTATCCAATTATCAGATGTTCAAAAACGGGTGATCACAGACCCGTGTATTTTATACTCGGATCAGACCGTGGTGTTTCAGGTTAGGTACATTTGGACTGAGCCTACTCTTTTTCTACATGAACTATTCTGCTAGCTTTTTTGTTATAGCTTTTTATGTAGTCTTTTTGGTTTGCTACTCTGATATGTATAATCTTTTGACTCATGTTTGTATTGTGGTCGTCATACCACATATGCGATGTGCCATTTTTTATACTCTGTGATGTATCTGTATATGTGTGTATATATGGGATTATCTGCTCTTCTATGATGTATTTCGCATTCTAGTTATTTTATTTTGTTCTGATGGATCCTATAGCCACCTATGGATTTGTATTAATTATTTATTGAATATGTCAATTCAAAAAAAATTTATGGCATTGTCGACATATTCAATATATTTTTAGGACATGATTAGAGAGGGTCGCTCCTATCCTGCCTTATTCTCTGTACTAGTATACAGTATTACCTAGTAATACCCTTTGTTAATATAGGTCTTGGGTGGGGTGTTACAGCTTGGTATCAAAGCGTGGTTTAGAACAAAATATGATAAATACAGAACAGAAACACATATTACGGTACATCAAAGTGTAATACAAATGTTACGAATCCTTGAATCGTCATGCTTTTTTTCTTTTCGTGTCCTTTGGGGTAGTTAGAATTTTGGGAGTACGTCTAGGAATGCATTTTAATTCTATAGTATTGAGGATTTGAAATAATGACATCTACCATGTGAGTAATCTTTATCTTATCTTAACTTTCAGTTAATGGCAGAAAAAGGTAGAGGACGATGCTTAGATGTTAGGCAATCCAGCAGCATGCATCCGAACGACGTTTATATGTCTACCGATCAGTTTATGGAGTTATTTAGGTGCTCCCAGCCTCGACCTCCTACTCCAGTTTCTCCTTTACCAAGTTTCCTTAAGCGCGCATGTGAAGTGATATTGCACATCTCGGAGGCAAGCCATTCAAAGGCTCCGAGTCTGTTTTGGAGGTTGAGGCTTGGATTCGTTCTTGCGAGCGGATATTTTCTTGCATGGATCTTTCGGATTATCACAGGGTTCTTGTAGCATCCAATATGTTACAAGAGAGTGCTCTTGATTGGTATAAGATATTCACTGTGAAGCTTGACGAGTCTACTCTTACATGGACTCAATTTCGAGAACGATTCGACCTTAAGTTCATCCTTGTGTCTGAGAAAGCATAACTTGCCCGTCGCGTCCTCAAGCTAAAGCAAGGAAAATCTTCTGTTTTTGATTATGTGACTTCTCTCAAGGCTCTTTCTAAGTATGGCCTTGAGTATATTAGAACTCCATATAAGAAGGACCTTAAGTTCGTTTTCAGCCTTAAGAACTATTTGAAGAAATCTTTGATGTTGCATCTTAAGCTTTCTTTTAAGGAGCTAGTTGACTCGGCGCTTCATCTTGAAGCCGTCGAGAAGGAGATTGATAGTGGCGATGATGTTGAGGTTCACAAGAACCCCAACAAGAAGCAGTTTCCTTTTCAGAAATCCAAGTTCTTTCCATCCAAGAAGAAGAAGCTAGTTGGTTCTACTTCTCAGCCTCAGTCTCGGCCTTAGTCTATTGGATCACCTCCCTCTCGCAAGGGGTGTTTCAATTATGGTTTACCCGACCATATGATTTGAGAGTGTCCTAAGCCTCTCATTTGTCAATATTGTAAGAAAGAGGGCCATCATATTACTAATTTTCCTATTTCTCTGAATAATTCTAAATCTGGCAAGCTGAATGTAGCCGATGCTTCTAGAGGTTCTTCTCAGTGCATAGGTACTTCTCCTTCTATTCTTCATTGTTGTTCCATGATAGTTTTATTCGAGTCCTCTTCGATATGGGTGCATTGCATTCATTCATATCGAAGAAGCTCGTCGATGATTTGTCTATGGATGTTTCTTATATGGTTACTCCATTTAGGATTGCGAATCCTATTAGGGGATCCGCAATCCTTAGCATGCTTTGTGATGATGTTGAGATTGTTTTATGTGGCTTTTCTTTTCGTAAGAATCTGCCCGTTATTTCTTATTTGGGATTTTATATGATTTTGGGTATGGACAGGCTAGTGCGATACGATGCCAAGATTACTTGTTCTGAGAAATTTTATATCTTCGACATCCAGATTTGTCTACTTAGCTATCACTTGTTCTTTGGAATGTGGATAATTCCGAAGTGGCTTTATATTCTCTAGACTCACGAGATGATGATATATCTCATATTCCTATTGTTTGTGACTTTTCTGATGTATTTGAGTCTGTTTCGGTTTTGCCACCCAAGCAGGCTATCGAGTTCTGCATTGATCTCATTCCAGGCGCGCAGCCAGTTAATTGTCCTCCCACGAGGATGTCTACAAAGAAAAGTGAGGAACTCATGAAGCAGCTTTTTGAGCTTTAAGCTAAGAAATTTATTCAGTCTAGTTCTTCACCGTGGGGTGCCGCGGTCGTCCTCGTGAAGAAGTCGGATGGAACTCTTATGCTTTGCATCGATTATCGAAAGCTTAACAAGTTGATCATCAAGAATAGGTATCCATTACCTAGGATCGATGATATGTTTGATCAATTGAGTGGCGCCAAGGTCTTCTCTCAGCATGACCTTGCCACTGGTTGTCATCAGCTCTGAGTTGCGGAAGGTAGCATTCCTCTTACAGCTTTTCGCACTTGATATGGATCTTGCGAGTGGCTCATTATGCCATTCGGTTTGACGAACACTCCTGCTTTCTTTGTTGACCTTATGAATCAAGTATTTTGGGAATATCTCGATAAGTTCGTCCTTGTATTCATCGACGACATCCTTATTTATTCAAAGTCTGAAGCTGAGCATGCTAAACACTTGAGAATTGTCTTGAGTACTCTTCGTCACCATCAGCTTAACCAAATTCTCCAAGTGCCATTTCTGGGAGAATAAGGTAAAGTTCTTAGGCCATAATGTTTCTTCCGAAGGCATTTCGGTCGATCCTTCGAAGATCGAATCCATCCAGAATTGGAAGGGGCCTGAGAATGTTCATGAGATTCGTAGCTTCCTTGGATTGGCGGGTTATTACGGTCGGTTCATTAAGGATTTCTCTCGTATTGTGGTTCCTCTCACCAGCCTTACTCGAAAAGGCATTCGATTTATTTGGTCCGACAAGTGTGAAGCTTCTTTTGAGTAGTTGAAGGAGCTTCTCGCTAATGCTTATATTCTAGTGGTTTCCGAACGGAATCAAGATCTTATTGTCTATACTGATGCTAGTAGGTGTGGCCTTGGTGCCATGCTTGTGCATAAGGATCGGGTAGTTGCTTATGCCTTTAGGCAACGGCGACCGAATGAAGTACGCTATGCCACTCATGACCTCGAGTTAGCTGCCATCGTCTTCGCCTTGAAGATTTGGCGACATTATGTATTAGGCGAGCATTTCATTCTATACACCGATCATAATTCCTTGAAGTATCTTTTCACTCAAAAGGAGCTCAACATGAGGCAAACACATTGGCTCGAGTTCCTTGCCTCCTATGACTTCGATATCCAGTATACCCCTGGTAAGGGAAATCGTGTTGCTGATGCGCTTAGTCATAAACATTCGGCAGTTGTTTCTGTGATGCTAGCCGAGTAGGATGTTCTAGAGACCTTATCACTTTGTGATATTTGAGTTCGAGCTCCATCTTCTGATTCTCCTATCTTATTATTTAGTTTGGAAGCACGACCCAGCTTATTGGAACGTATTGCCGATGCTAAGCGGCATGATCCTGATTTTGTGCACCTTATTCAGATTAGTGGGTCTGAGTCCCTAGGGAGTTGAGGGATTTAAGCGTTGATTCTCATGGATGTCTTCACAAAAAGAACCGTCTTGTTATGCCTTCTGATTCTGCACTTAGGCATAACATTCTCGATGATTTTCATCATTCTAAGAATACCATTCATCCTAGCAGTAATAAGATGTATGCCGACATGCATCGCCTTTATTAGGAAGGCATGAAGCACGATGTGGCGAGTAATGTGAGAAATTGCATGACTTGTCAACGTATCAAAGCCGAACATCAGCGCCTTTCTGGTCTATTTCAGCCTCCAGAGATTCCATTGTGGAAATGAGATCAGATTTCGATGGATTTCATTGACGACCTGCATCACTCGAGATCGGGCCATTCTAGCATTTGGGATATTGTTGATTGCCTCACCAAATCAGCTCATTTCATTCCTAGTAAGTCTAATAGGAGTGCTTCTCATTTGGCCATGTTATATATCAAGGAAATCGTGAGACTTCATTGTGTTCCTAGTTTGATTATTTGTGACCGTGATTCGCTTTTCACGAGCCATTTCTGGCAGAGTCTTCAGCAAGCTTTGAGAAAAAAGCTTAATTTTAGCACAGCCTATCATCCGCAGACTGATGGACGGACTGAACAGGTGAATCACATTCTCTAGGATCTTTTCCATCCTTTCATTCTAGATTTCGGTGGTAGTTGGGAGGATCACCTACCTCTTGTGGAATTCTCCTATAACAATAGTTTTCAGTCCAGTATCGGTAAGGCTCCTTTCAAAGCCTTTCATGGAAGGCCATGTCAATCACCCTCTTGTTGGTTGGAATTTAGTGAGAAGCTTATTCTTGGCTTAGATTCTATTCGTGAATTCTTCTGAGAAGATTGATCTTATTCGTCAGAGAATGAAAGAGGAACAGAGCCACCATAAATCGTACTCGGAGAACCGTAGGAAGCTTCTCGAGTTCTCAGTTGGTGATCTCATCTTTATTCGTGTTACTCCTCTAAAAGGCGTTATGCGCTTCAGCACGATTGGGAAACTGGCTCCTCGCTTTATAGGACCATTTCTTATTACTGAACATATTGGCCATGTGGCTTATAGAGTTTCACTTCCATCTCATCTACCTGGCATTCATGACGTGTTTCACGTCTCTCAACTTCGGAAGTGACTTTAAGAGTCAGATTCTGTTAGCGATTCTCTTGATTTACAAGAGCTTAAGATCTCACCAGACCTATCTGTTGTGCCGCAGCCTACTCGCGTACTTGCTTCAAAGGTGAAACACCTTCAAAACAAGGATGTGCCGCTCGTTAAAGTTCAATGGTCTACTAATTCCATTGACCGCACTTGGGAAACCAGAGATATTATCGAGCGATCCTACCCTGGTTTTCTTTCTTTACATAGCGATGATGAGAATTGTTTTTTATCTTGAGCTTATTTCTTTTCTTTTGATTGATGGAATTATTAAGTTGAATACATATTTTTCCTTAGGAATTGAAGGGATGCAATTTTGTTAAGGGGGATTCTGTAACACCCTGATTTGGAGTTTACCATTCAATATTAAATTATAATAGTAATTATGATTTAATATTGTAAATTGAATAAAAAAAATGGTGAAATTATTTATTTATTTATTATAAACAATGAATTCAAGAAATAATTGTTGATAATAAAGTATAAAGCTTTATTTTAATGGTTTGGGTAATAATAAATGTGGGAATAGTTGTATTTGAGTGAAATGCAATAATTTTGTTAATTATTGCTTTGTGGCTTCTTTTAATAATTTTTAAAAGACGTAAGCTCTTTTTAGTAAGTGTTTAATGAAATAAAAAGGAGAAACCTGATTAAAAATAAGTTTTGAGTGTAAATAATATTTGTAAATGAATTGGAACATTTTTACAAGTAATAAAATGTAATTTTTTGAACTTTAAAAGTAATAAACGTGGTATATTACAATTAAATAAACAAAAAGTGCATTTTATTCAAAATAAAGGAAATTAACAATAAAAAAGTTTAAAAAGAGTAAATTAGAATTTTAAATGAAAGAAAATGTTCTATTTTATATATGTATACAAGTTTTCACATTTTTATTATGTAAACTTTTGAGAAAATGTATTTTTGTTTTTTGTATAATGTGATATGTGTACATATTTTAGTTAAGTGTTGATTATTTAACCAATAGGCCATTTTATTTTATTTTTACTAATGGGTCAAAGGCCCATTAGTGCTTGATCAGGTGAGATCATGAGAAATCTAATCGTTTGTATGTTCCTTTTCACTATCTCATCTTCTTCTTCTACCTGAGAAACAAATACAGTAAACCACTCAACCATTTTCTCAAATCCAAGCAAATTTCTTCATTAAATTCAAGAAAATTGCTATCTTTTTCGCTCTAGTGAAAAATCAAAGGTAATCGAACTCCAACTCACTTAATTTCATCAAAAAGAATTCCTGATTTGTGAAAGTGATTTCTTATAGTGAATTTTTTTCATGCATTGTTGTTCTCTTTTATAGGTTCTTAGAGGCATTTTCTCAAGCTAAAGCTTCCAACTTGCTGCTAAAATCCGAGTCTTTGCATCTAGATAGCAAGGTGAGTTAGAAAAACTCACAAATTCTAGCTGAGCAAAGCTCAATCGCCAAAAACAGTGAATATTTGCTTGCGGTATAAAAATTTCCTATAATTATTTTCTTTGTTAAAATATGTTCTTTGTATCTTTGAGCGCTTATAACTTTTGATTCCGGCGATGAAATGCTTCCGAATTTCTTGCATTTGGTAGCATACATGTAGAAATTTATTTCTGCAAATTTTGGTTGAAAAATATTGTCATTTGGATGTTCAAATCAGTGGTAGAAAATCTACTCGAAAGCAGATTTTTGCCTGTAGAAATTGTTTGGTGAGTTGTTGCAAACATGGCCTGAGTCCATGTTAGAAATAGTATAACCTTTTCAATTCTTACTGGAATTCATCGATTCTTTTTTTTAAAGATGAAGTTCCCTACTATAAGCATACCAAATTTCAGATGTTTTAGGCCTATATAGCTTATAGAATATGCTACTGAACTTTGGTTCAAAGCATGTTTTTACCCAAATCTTTACAGTGAAAACACTGTCTGGGTTCAACTTTGAGACATCATAACTTTGTCATACATTATCCTAATTGCATGATTCTTTTTTTTTAATTTGAAGTTTTCTTTTATAGGCATACCGATGTTCAGCTTAATCCGAGCTAATTTGTTCCTCTATTTCATGCGTGGAAGTTGAACCCAAGAGGGTTTTTACGCCTGTGCATTTTATGTTTTTGAACTGTTGCAAAGATTGCCTGAGTCCATATTTGAGACAATGTAACATTTTAATTTCCAATCGGAATTCAACGATTCTTTTTTGTTTGAAAGCCAAAGTTATCTACTTTATGCACACAATTTTCAGTTTAATCAAAGGTCACTCGATCACCTATTTTATGTTCAAAAGTTGAATCTAGAGAAGATTTCAGACCTGGGTATTATTTTGGCTAAGTGTTTTTATGTCCTTTTTCCATCCGACTTCTGACATTTACTTCAGTTTTTGTGATACTTCTGAAGTATTTTGAGAGCTATGATGCCTATCAATAAGTTAGCCTTGTTTGATGAATTCAAAATTCAAATTTTGAATTATTTGAATTTAATTTGAATATAAATTTGAATTTCGGTTTTAGTGGTATTTTGCTTGTTTTTGGTCGTTTTCGAGCACAGTTTTCTCCAACTCTTTTTGAAATGATTTTTAAAATTTAGGGCATTTAAAAATAATTATTATATAATATTTTAAAGTATTTTCAACTATAAAACCTATTTATCCTTTATAATAAGGAAAATTTTCATATATGGTTTCCAAATGGTTTTCAAAATCGGTTTTCCAAAGCTTATTTTTATGGTTAATTATATTTTAAAAGGTACACATTTTTGCACTATTCGAGTGAATGAGAAGGAGAATTAAATGGTTCAGTAAAACACATGGTATGGGACACATGCATTTATCTTATCGGTTAATTCCTCACTTATCAATTTGATTGTTTTGACCTTCGTGTCGAGTTTGCCGATGAGATGATGTGAACCTTTTACTACATTGAGTGTGAAATTTACTAGTGGTTAGTAAACCATTTAGTGCGAACGGGTGGTATGGGACACACGTTAACACTTTTCGGGTTCCTTTTTGAGAGTTTGTGACACATTTGCTTGTTGGCGTGCCAGTATTGGACCATCGGGTCATTTTCCATTGTGGCGTATTTGTCTTCGGACGTTTGACAGTGCGGCGTATTTGTCTTTGGACGTTTATCATTGCGGCGTATTTGCCATTGCGGCGTATTTATCTTTTGACGTTTGCATTTGAGCGAGGTACCTATTATGCGAAACAGTACTCAGCAAAAATAGCACTTATAAAACCTTTTTGAGATGAGTTTTACCCGTATGTGTTGTCATTTTGGAATCGGTCCTTTGAACCATTCGGTGGCGATTACTTTGAGATTTTTGGACTCTTGGGAGTTCTTTTGAGATTTTCATTGCCTACACTGGCGTGCTGAGATAATATATATATATATATATATATATATATATATATATATATATATATATGTGTGTGTGTGTGTGTGTGTATGTATGTATATATTGAGATTTTCTATTGGCACTATTTATAGGATTTGCCTTTTGGCGTTGTATGAGATTTTTATCTCTTTATTGACATTTGCCTTATGGCTTATATCGACATGGCTTTTGCTTATGTTTTCTTTGGAGTTGCCGATATGACGGGTTTGGGAATTACTCTTTCAAGAGTTTACATTTTACTATTTTCTAAACCATTCTTATTTGATTTATGATTGCAGATGATATGTGGCATGATACATTTTAGCGATTCACGAAATTTTTCATCTCCTTTGTGTTTTACGCTTATTGAAGCAATAGTGTTCTATCACCTTGTGTAACCATATATGCCATATATGATGCGTATCCTCCAAATGTCCATCGTTAGCTTTCTTATTGTTTCTTCTTGTTTAAGAAGAATGTCACTATGCCTTTATGCTCTATTATTCTGCTATCACCTTTTATTGATTCGTTTAGCTAGACTGACCCGAGTATTTTATATTCGGGTCAGACCGAGGTGTTTTAGGTTAGGTACATTGGACTTAGCCTATTCTGCTTCTGCATGGACTATTCTGCTAGCTCTTTTTTTATAGCTTTTTGTGTAGTCCTATTTGGTTTGCTACTTTGATATGTATATTCTTTTGACTCGTGTTTGTATTGTGGTCGTCATACCACATATGTGATGTACCATTTTTTATACTTTGTGATGTATCTATATATGTGTGTCTATATGGGGTTGTCTACTGTTCTGTGATGTGTTTCACATTTGAGTTGTCACCTATGGCTTTGTATTAAGTATTTACTAGATATGTCGATTCAAAAAAATGGCATTGTCGACATATTCAATGAACATTTAAAAAATGGTTATAGATGATCGCTCCTATCCAGCCCTATTCTTTGCATTAGCAAACATTATTACCAGTAATACTCTTTGTTAATGTGGGTCTCATGGTTGAGCGTTACAAAAACCCTCTCGTAGGAGTATTTTAACAATGTTTTCGGTGATATTTGTAGATACTATTCGAACCATTTCATTTTTACTCATGTTAGCATTTCTTGTAGAAGTTATTGTATTAGCAATAGAGTCTCTGCCCATGACGAATTATAATTATTGGTGCTTCTTAATTTTGTTATAATCAACACGTTTTTTATTTGAATAATTCAAAGTATTCACTATTTAATTAAATTTGAAATTTATTATTAAATTTATTATTAAATTTAGTAAAAGTATATGCGTGAGACACAATTTGTTAATTGGGTTTATTTCAGACATCAAACTAGAACAATATCCTAATTTGATCTATGACTATGAGCCTTTATAATGCCTCGGGAGCTAATGAAACTATTTTAGTAAAACTTAATTGTCTCAATTCCCGAGCAATCATGCCAAAAGCTTGAGTTCCTTTTGGATTTCCTTCTTCATCAATGAAAACCGCAGCATTGTCATCATACCGTGTTATCATACTGTTGTCACGTTTGAGTTCTTTACATGTACATACAATTACAGCTTTTATTACTTCTGATCATTCTAGAGGCATATTGGGCATTGCTTCTTTAATTACAGCAACAATAACATCACCAATATGAGCATACCTATGATTAACAGCTCCTATGATTCGAATACGCATTAATTCAAGAGCTCCACTGTTATTTGCTACATTCAAAAGAGTCTAAGGTTGAATCATATCATTTTTATCTGAATTTTTAATTTCAATGCAAAAGGTAAGGAAAAAGAAGAAATAGTATTTGTCTAGAAATAAAGAAACTCGTGGTTGTTTTTCATCCCATTTATATATTTTGTTCACACCCCTATCCTGAAATAACAAACTGAGTTTTTATAGGCATTTTGCATGTAGCTATTGAAATTGCTGCTCTGGCTATAGTTTCTGAGACCCCGCCCATTTTGTAAAGTATTCGATCGGGTTTAATAAAAGATACCCAACATTTGAGAGATCCCTTTCCCGACCTCATACGTGTTTCCGCGGGCCTTACTGTAATAGGTTTATAGGGAAAACATACGCCCATATTTTTCCATCATGACGTGCATATCGGCATTGCTCTTCGTCCTGCTTCTATTTGTATAGCGGTAATCCAAACGGGTTCAAGTGCCTGAAGAGAATATCTGCCGAAGCAAATATGATTACCCCGGTATAATATTCCTTTCATTCTTCCTCTATGTTGCTTAGGAAATCTAGTTCTTTTGGGGTTATAGTTCATGGTTTTTTCACACCTTTACTACAGAACCGGACGTGAGAGTTTCTTCTCATCTAGCTCCTCACGAATGAAAGGATTCGATAATATTACAGATGCACATGTATTTAATAACTAATACATTAAACTAAGTAATGGGATTTATTGATATTATATTTCATTTATTAGATAAGAAGCCGTATATACGGTTAGATTTGTCTATTTCTATATATAGATAATGTATCATTTTTATATGGGATCCTTATTTTTTAACTTTATTTTAATAAATTATTGAATCAAGACAATGTTGGTATCCAATAAATAAGAAATAAGGGTTTGGAGGGCGAATATTGAATCTTTCCTTTTCCTGCTTTATTCGTAGGATCAATCCACAACCTCTCCGAGTAAAAAAAATTGTTCTTAGTTCATTCCACTATCCCGCCTGCTCAATCATTTGGATTCTTTTAAATATAATCCTATATAGTCATAGATTTCGTCGTTCCTACATCTTCTCCATTAATGATTAGACCTTAACTCTACCATAGAGCTCTCAACAAAATCTGTTTCCAAGTCAATCTCCTCAGTTTCTATTAACCGGAAGCTCTATATTATTTATATATCATTTATTATTTTGTATATCAATCGATACAATATTAAACAATATTAAAAAAATATGAAATTAATGCTTTATTACACTGCCTTTTATTTATATGAGGTAATTCATAGACCATGCATATTGGAATTATATATCATTAACATTTCTATTCTCTCTTTCTATACCTTTCCATTTATCCACATCCCTTTTTTTTATTTCAAGTCCACAATCATATTTTTTTGTTATGGAAGAATTCCAATTGTTACAACTATATAATCGATTTAGGCATATAGTGACTCTTTTTGGGATCTCGACAATATGAAGCAATAAGTTAGTTATTATTATTATTATTTTAATATAGTAGTTGTAGTTATTGAATTAATATTAGGGATCGGTCTTTTTTTGATCCTACTAAAAACTATAAAGAAAAAACTAACGAGTCACACACTAAGCATAACAGTTATAAAAAAAGTTAATTTCTTTTTTATTCAACCTTATAGAATTCGAATTATTTTATTTTTTTGATTTGACAGAAAAACAGAAAAAGTTTCTAGTCTTTTTTTTATATATCACTATATTACTGGATAGAATGATAAGATTAATAAAGGTCTATTACTCTTCATCCACAAATATCCAAATTTTGAGACCTAGTAATCCATAGATAGTTTGAATTGTATAGGAACAATGATCAATTTTAGCATGAATTTTTTGTAGAGGAACCCTACCTTCTCTGATCCATTCGACACGTGCAATTTCTTTTCCGTCAATTCGCATTGATTTGGTCCCTAGTGCAAGGCCTGTAATTCAACCGAGGTGAAGGATGACTCTAAGGGAGAGAGAGGAGTTGGTAAATCAAACCCAGGACCTGCTAAGGAGAGGAATGATTAGACCTGGTCATTTGAGTTGGTGGTTTGCTGTGGTGTTTGCGGCCAAGGCTGATGGATCTTTAAGGTTGTGTATAGGGAGTTGAATAATCTGACTATTAGGAAAAATATATCCCTTACTCCGCATTGATGATCTTTTTGATCAACCTCATGGACCTATTGTATTTTCTCAGATGGATCTAGCTATTGGATTCCATCGGTTTAGGGTTGTAGAACAATATACCCTTAACTGTGTTTAGGGTCTCTGATTGTTTCTTTGAATTATTGGTTATACCTTAAGGGATAACCAATGTGCCTGCATATTTTCTAGATTTCATGATCCGTGTTTTGCGAGATGTTCTTAACAATTTTGTGTTAGTTTTCATCAATGACGTCCTTATCTACTCCAAATTCGAGGACGAGCATAAACACCATTTGCAAGAGGTGTTGGAAACATTAATGAGACATATCATGAAGGTGAATTTTTCTATATGCCATTTTTTTAAATTGGAGGTAAGATTATTAGGACATATTGTGACAGGAGTAGGTATTTAAGTGGATCCGGTGAAAGTGAAAGCTGTTTAGGAATTGAAGCAACCGCGGACTCCTATCGTGGTTCGCGGTTTTTTAGGGTTGGCTGGATACTATAGGAGGTTTATTCAAGATTATTAAAGACTTCCTCCCATTTGACTAAGCTGACTAAGATAGCGAAGTAGTTTATATAGACTCCAAAGTGTGAAGAGACATTTTTGAAAATTGAAGAAGAGATTGACCAGTGGACCAGTTTTGGGTATTCAGATGGAAATAGTGGGTTCACAGTTTACATTGTGCTTATGGTGTGGCACTAGGCACTTTTTGATGCAGCATGGTAAGGTGATTACATATGCAAGTAGGCACTTGAAGCCTCACAAGAAGAACTATGCTACGCATGACCTGGAGTTTGTATCTATTGTCTTTGCATTTAAAATATGGAGACACTACTTGCTGGATAAGGATCCTTCTATTCCTCTTAGTTTCTTTCTAATCTTTATAGAACATAGGAGTAAAATTCTTTCTTTAATTAGGTGAAAAATTCATGATTTGAATTGGTCATATTTCAAAGTGAAAATGATCAAAAATCCCTAAATTATCTTGTTACTCAAAAGGATATGAACCTGAGGCAATAGAGGTAGTCAGAGTCTCTAGCATTCTACAACTTAGATATTCTTTATATGCTAGGAAAGGCTGACGTAGTGGTAGATGCCCTAAGCGGGAATGCTATTTTGACTCTCTTGGAGGTTTACCCCGATACTTCAGGAAAGGATTATGAGGAATCTGAGGAAGGATGAGATACTGGAAGGATTAATTCAAAGTCTTATGGAGGGTAAATTTTTGGATTTTGAGGTGAATAGTCGAGGTGCTTTATGGTTGAACGAATGATTGTGTGTTCTAGATATAGAGGGGCTAAGGGAGGAAGTTTTGTCTGAATGCCACAAATCTAGGTTAAATATTCATCCAGTGTTTCATAGGATGTATAACGACATGAGAAGAGTGTTTTGGTTGCCAGGAACGAAAAAGCACATTTCAGCTTATGTCAACAGATGTTTGTGCTGTTAATAAATCAAGGGTGATCATCAGAAGGCAGCCGGACTATTACAACCCTTGGAAATACCTAATTGGAAAAAGGAAGGGATATTATTGGATTTTATCGACAGTTTGCCCACAACCAGAAAAGGAAATGAAGGAGTGTGGGTTATCGTGGATTGGCTAACTAAAAGCATGCATTTTATTCTAGTAAAACCAACAAGGACCGCTGCTTCTTTGGTTGAAATTTTTATGAGAGAGATAGTTAGGTTGCATAAGGTTCCTATGAGTATTGTAAATGATGGAGAACCCATATTTACTACTCGACTTTGAGAAGCATTGCAAACAACTCTAGTAACAAAATTGAGCTTAAGTACATCATACTGCCCCAAACAAACGGATATACGAAGCAAGTGAATCGGATTTTAGAGGATCTTTTGAGAGCATGTATTCTGGATTCTTGTTGATCATGGGAGGATCATTTACATTTGGTTGGCTTCTCTTATAATAATAGTTTCTAGACGAGCATCAGAATTGCACCTTATGAAGCCCTATATGGAAGGTCGTGCAAGTCACCAACATGTTGGGTTGAGATGGGAGATAGACTAATACATGGACCAGAAATGATATGATAGGCTACCACAAAAGTTGCAGTGATTATAAAAAGAATGAAGGAAGCTCAAGATCGCCTAAAAATTTATGCTGATAATAGCGAAGGGATTTGGAATTTGTGGTTAGAGACTTGGAGTTCATAGCGATTTCGCCAATAAGAAGAACTATTATATTTGGAATAGCGGGAAAGTTAGCTCCTAGGTATGTTGGACCCTTCCATATTCTTGAGAGAATTAGATCGCTAGCTTATAGGGTTGAGTTGCCAGAGAGGTTGGTCGGTGTTCACAATGTGTTCTATGTGTCTTATTAGAGAAAATATCTTCATGAACCATCTTTGATCATGGAGCCATCGGTTCAAGAGGAATTGGAGACAGAATTAAATCTAAAAGTAGTTAGACATCCAATTTATTTTTGGATCAGGATGAAAAGAGGTTGCGTAACAAGGTGGTGCAACTGATCAAGTTTCAGTTGAGTGAGGATCCAAGGGACTGCACTTGGGAGACCGTGGATCGTATGAAAAAAGCCTATCCCAAGTTGATGTCAAGGTAGTCGGTTTTTGTCTATTGTATGATTGTGTATGTTTGTTTGCTATGGATGCTTAGTGTATGTCTTTGTATGTGTTTATGATATGAATATATAGCTTTCTGCGTAGTGTGAATTATCTCCTTATTTGCTAATTTCGAGACGAAATTCTTTTAAGGGGAGAAGAGTGTAACGACTCAGAGTTTAATCGCTATTTAAGTGGATATTCAATTATATTTTTAAGTAATTGATAACTGGATTTTTATTAAGAAATAAAACTACTTTAAATGGTAACTAATGATGATAAAATCATGTTCAAAAATTGTTTACCAATATATATAGTTCATAGAGAAATAGAAAATAAGACTAGAAATTATTTTCCAAAATATTGATTTTAAATTAGTTAAAAGTTATTCAAAACAACATAACACTATTGTAAACACACATGCACACTTTGTAAACCATTTGTTTAAGTTTTCCAAACTCTTCCATTTATGTTTCCAAACATGTAGTGTAACGCCCTATATTTTAGTAACATTATTTGGGACATTTAATTAGTTAAATACAATAATATAATATAAGCCGATTAATGGATTGAGATTTGTGGTTAAATAAGGGGTAGCCGTGCCATGTTAACAATGAATTAAAGAATAAAAATGAAGTATTAAAGTAAATAGGTAAGGGGCAATATAGGAAAAATAATTTTCTTATACCCTAAACCTTAGGCCATACATTTCAAACGTTCATTCATACATTCACAAACAAAGACATAAGCTAAAGCCGGCCATCATTAGTTAGCCCAAGAGAAGATAAAAGATAGGATTTCAAGAGGAAGAATCAAATAGCTTAATCAAGAACATATCTCACATCTTTGATCATAAAACAAAGGTGAATTATGACCGTATCTCATTGTTCATAGATTTTATGATATGCGTTTATGTGAAAACCTATTTAATGACATCCAAATGCCTTGCAATTTAGATATATATCAGAAAAGATATTTTAGAGATGGTTTTCAATTTTCATAATTTTTCGAATTAATGTGGATTTTATATTAACTTTCTAGTGTAGAAAATGATTAATTTGGTTTTAAATTATTTACGGCTAAAAATTTTATATTTTGGGTTTGAAATTTATATATGTTAGGGAACATTTTAAAATTGATTTTCTGCAAAAAAAATTAGAATTTTTCTAAGTGTTTTGATGAATATGTAAAATTATTTCAGGTATGAGACTTAAATGTTTTATACATTTACAAAAGGAGAAGTGGTATTTGGTAAAGAAATTAAATTGTTTATTTCTAAAATATTGGCAGCACTTTTAGAAAAGAAACTTAGCAATCAATAAGATTTTGACAAACAAGGTAGGTTAGCTAAGAAGATTACATAAAAGGTTAAAAATCAGTTTTACATGCAAATTGCATGTTTCACCACTTTCGGCACCCTGCTTCTATCTTGGATGGCTTTCCACTTAGTTCCTCTGCCTCCATCACCATCAAAACCAATGCGCATGCATCAAAGACTTAGTGCGCAGTGAATTGGAAAAAAGGCAGAAGGTATGAGGTCGAAAAAGGGGTTCCGAGGGGTCGAAGCGCTGCTTTATTTTAAATGAAAATGCGCCTGCTTTTCTTTGACAGCATAGCTTTCAACTTATTTTGCTTTCGATTAGATGATGGTTTTAAAAGAATGGTTTTAAGTGGTTATGCCTTTGTTTTAAGTATATACGTTCGATTAGGTTGATGCCCTTAGCTGTCGCTTTTCTACCTTTCGAAGTCAATGGTTTCGAAGGGTATACTTTGTTTTATAAAAACATGTCACTTCTCCAATGCTTTCGAAAGTTTGGTTTCAATACCATTACTTCTTTACTTAGGAATACTTTCGAAAGGAATGCTTTCGATTAAATGTTTTATGACCCTTTTTGCTCTGTTGAAGGTAAAACCCAAAGGTTTCGAATGGTTTAATATAAATGGTTTCGATAGGTGTTTCCACATGTTTTAAATTAAACTCGAATTCATCCAAAAGCTTGGTTGTTTATAAAGGTTTTGACGCATTCGAAAGATTTAAAATGAAGGCTTCGAAGTTGTTTCGAAAGGTTCGAAAGGAAAGGTTTTCCAATATATTCTAAAGGAAATGTTTAAAGGTTTTAAAGATAGGATGTCTAAGGTTTTAGTGCATTCGAAGGAATGGTTTTTCAATGGTTTCGAATGGTTTATATGAATGGTTTCGAAAGGAAGGTTTTGGCTTTACTGCCTAGGTTAAAGTAGGGTTTTACTTGGTTTTGAAAGGGGTACTTTCAACGATTTAAATGTTTTCATCAACTAAGATTTGTGCAAAGTGTATATATAACATGGCAAGGTGATTTTGAATAAAGTATAGAGTATA
Source organism: Allium cepa (assembly GCA_030765085.1). Classification (NCBI taxonomy): domain Eukaryota; kingdom Viridiplantae; phylum Streptophyta; class Magnoliopsida; order Asparagales; family Amaryllidaceae; genus Allium; species Allium cepa. Next base: position 308,080,929 of record CM060929.1, read on the forward strand.
TGTGTTTTCTTGGTTTAAGTTTGGTTTAAAGGTTTTAAATCAATTTGAGATGAAATGGTTTTCGAGGAAATTTTTGGGAAGACTACCCTAAGTAAAGTGACCCAGATATTAGAATACCAAATAAGACTGGAACAGGGTCGCGCCCTATACATTAGCTATTATCCCCAGCTAATTTAGCCAAAAATCCAATGTGTTGGGCTTTGTCGCAGGTAAGACTAAAATTGTAGTCACACATTGAATGGAATATATGTTAGTATATAAATAGGTTGTTGGTGAGCCCACAAAACCATCAGTATCAGGTGACCCTAGAAGATGTTAAGTTAGGTACAGACCATCCAGAAGAGGAGTATTTAACAGATAATTAAGGTTAGACCTTCCATAGGAGGAGTGTCTAATGGGTGTTAGATTATTTTGTTTATATTGTCTGGTAGGCCCAAGTCAGCCAACGGTTAGTAGTTAGCCAAACAAAACTATAGTATTCGAACAGATAGTTCATTTATTACTTGATATGTATGTTTACGTAACAATGTTTTACAGTTTTAACCAGTTTTTGTTGCTGGATAAAGGTTTGCAAAAGGTTTTATTTTAAAAGGATATTAGTGAAGGAAACCCGTTCTGCTAAGCGGCATGGTCTCACGTAGTATCAAATAACCGAGATGTATAGTATTATTCACACCAGGCTTTATGTCTGACTCGAAGTTTATGCTTTTCCCTTTAAACTCTCATGTGCTCAAAATTGATTTGAGTAGGCTGAGGGTTGAAGTTTACAGGTTATTAGTGGTTGGCGAATAAAGCTTCCGGAAATGTGCATGTGGCTAATGGATAGCTATTTAGGAGATGTTGTTTTATTTTTTTGATTCCATTGTGTTGTATTATGTCAGTATGACTATACAGTACTATGGTCAACCGAGGGGGCATCATCATATGTCGCACTTGGCATATTTTTTAATAACTATATTTGATCTTTACTTGGGAAACGATTATGGGATTATGTAACTTGGATATGAAAATTTGTTTTTAAATGTAACCAGAAGAATGTTTTAATCTGTGATATTTTATTTCATATACAAATGATTCAGATATTATGGATACAATTAACATATCCATATTTAGTCATCGGAAGTTAATACTATGGATGATTGTAGCATCTACAGCGCTTAGCTTTGGGCCGCCAGATAAGGGATGTTACAACTTGGTATCAGAGCATAGGTTTATGAAATTTTTTAAATAAATGATTTTTGAAAACATAATCCTAAGGAATTAGAGACAAGATTGGGGTATGGGATAACGCTATAGTAACGTACTTGTATTTGTTATACATAAGTATATGCCAAATCTCTAGTTTCCTATCTCTTTTACGCTATTCTTCTGTATCTCACGAGGCTTTAATACAGATATGGATGCTACAAGTGGAAGAGTGAATCTTGGAGGAAGCACCAACATAAATGGAAATGCCAGACCGGATACTAGAAGGAACCCAGGTCAGGCACCAGCGAGGAATGTTGGTGATGGAGTCCTACAAGTGGATATGGGAGCTACTTATCAAATTTTCGTGAATATAATGCAACTTGGAATTCTATTGGTGTGGTTGGATGAAATGATGGAGTAGGAGTTCAGGAAGATTCGGTAGTCAATCATTATGCTATGTTGAGTAGAGATTATGCTAGGCTTGGAGAAAAGCCATTTATTGGAACTAAAGATGTTATAGACGTAGAGAACTGGTAGCTGCACTATGAAAGGATATATGTTGATCTGGGGCTCAATGATGAGTAGAAAAAAGGCTTACTTCGAGACAGCTTTGAGGAGCAACTTTATTTTGGTGGAATAGTGTGAAGGTTGGAGTGGATGAAGAGACGAAGACGTGGGTTGAGTTTAGGGGGAGATTCCAAGAGAGGTTCGTGTCTGTGATGGCATAGTCTGCTTTTCCCAGAAAGTTTGCTGGTTTAGAGCAAGGAGGAATGTCTATTTTGGAGTATGCTAGAAGATTTGAGGAGTTAGTAAGAATGGTTATGCTACTGTGGATACTATGACGAAGAGAAACGATAATTTTATCGGGGGGTTGAAGCCTAAGTTGGTGAGGGCTACCTTACCTCATATAAGAAACCCTTGTGATGTGGTTATAGAGATGGCTTTGAGACATGAGGAGATGCTTGCTTGTCTCGGGAAGATTAAGACGAAGGAAGTCCAGGTTGGGCAGGGACAAAAGAGAAAGTTCTTCCATAAGAAGGGTGCTCAGAAAGGTGGAGTTATGAAGGGAGGAAAGTCCGAGGTTGTTTGCTTTTAGTGCTATAAGAAGGGACAATTAGCGAATGAGTGTCATACTAGAAAGGCAAAGAAAGTGATTAGGAAGAAGAACATCAGATGTTTTAACTACGATCAGATTGGTCATTATAATAACCAATGCAAAGAGCCTGCTAAGGATGGGAAGGGCAAGGTGTATGCATTGGAACCTGATGCATCAGGACCAACGGTGCAGGAGAAAGGGAAGGCAATATTGGGAGGTACGCTTCAGATCCATGGTAAGTCTATTAGTGTTCTGTTTGATACCGGTGCATCGCATTCTTTTATATCTCGTTCTTTGGTAGATAAGCTTAACCTGCAACCCTCATATTTAGTTACTTTCTTAAGAGTTGCAAATTTGATAGGAGGGTATGCGACACTTGGGATGAAGTGTGACCGCTTATAGTTTGATTTGTTAGGTCGTACTTTTGTTTGCAGTTTGCATGTATTTGACTTTGTAGTGCTCAAAATTATATCGGGTATGGATTGGTTAAGTATGATGTTAGGATATTTTGCCATGATAGGAAAATATCACTTAGACACCCTGACTATAGTGATCGGATTGTTTATTCCATAGAAAACCCTAGCTATGAGGTGAATACTTTGTTAGGTGTCGTGGAGTAGAGGATGAGTTGAATCGGGTTTTCAAGGTAAGAGAATTTGCAGACGTGTTTGAGCTTGTAGTACGATTGCCACCAAAAAGAGCCATTGAGTTTCAGGTAGATTTGGTGCTTGCAGCAGAACTAGTGAATAGGCCACCAAGTAGAATGACACCTACAGAGATGAGAGAGCTAAAGGTGCAGTTGGTGTTGAAGGGAAGAACTTTATTAGACCTAGTAGTTCGCCTTAGGTAGCAGCTGCAGTGTTTGGTAAGAAGCCGGACGGATCCTTAAGGTTATGTATCGACTACCGTAAGTTGAATGAGTAGACGATAAAGAATCTATATCCATTGCCTAGAATTGACGATTTATTCGATCAGTTGAGTGGAGCCAAGGTATTTTCTTAGTTGAATTTGGTGATAGGTTTCCATCAACTTAGAGTAGCAGAGGATACCATTCCTTTAACGGCGTTTAGGACAAGATACAGATCTTACAAATGGTTATTTATGTCGTTCGGACTAACTAATGCACCAGCATTCTTTGTGGATTTGACAATCCGATTTTTCCACAGGCACTTGGACAAGTTCGTGCTAGTTTTTATAGATGATATCTTGATATACTCTAGGGATGAGAAGGAGTATGAAGTTCATTTTATAATTTTGCTTGAGACGCTGAGGCAGAATCAACTGAAGGTGAAGTTTTTGAAATGCGATTTCTGGAAGAAGGAAGTGAAGTTTCTTGGTCATGTACTCTCAGAGAAAGGGTTGTCTGTAGATCTGATTAAGGTTGAAGCAGTGAATATTGGAAGAGACCCAGGACAATGACTAACATAAAGAGTTTTCTTGGATTGGATGGATATTATCGAAGGCTCATAAAGGATTTTTCACGAATAGTAGCACCGACGGCTAAGCTAACGTGAAAAGATGTGAAGTTTGTATAGATTGATAAGTGTGAGGAAGCATTCCTTAGCTTGAAACACTTATTGACTCATGCACCTGTATTAATTATTCTGGAGGAGAATCAAGATTTAGTTATTTATATGGATGCGTGTGGAACTGGATTAGGAGCTATGTTAATGTAGAGAGGTAGAGTGATCGCCTGTGTTTCTTGACAGCTTAGACAGCATGAGGTTAGATACCCAATGCATGCTTTGGAGTTGGCCACAGTGATATTTTCATTGAAGGTGTGGAGACGTTATCTTTTGGAAGAAAGATTTGAGTTGTATATGGATCATAAGTCGTTGAAGTATTTATTCTCTCAAAAGGAGCTTAACATGAGACAACGGAGATAGTTAGAGTTTAATGTTACTTATGATTTTGGAATTGAGAACACACCAGGGAAAGGCAATAAGGTTGCACATGCGCTTAGCAGAAAGCATCAGAATGCAATCTTAGATATGGTAGTAGAGTGGAAGGATTTGGAAGCATTGTCGACTTATATAGTGCAATGGAGATCTAAGGCAGGGTCTAGTGGAGGATCTGTTGTGTTGTCTTATTTAGAAGCTCAACTGGTATTAATCATGAAGATTGCTTCCAAACAGAATGAGGATCTAGTATTGGCTGAAAGGATCAGAAAATTAAAGGAAGGAATGGAGAGCGATGGCATAAAGGATTTAATCTTGACCAAAATAGGTGGTTAAGAAAGAAAGGAAGATTATGTGTTCTGAACGTAGGAGACATTAGGAATGAAGTTTTGGAGGAATGCCATCGTTCAAAGTTCACTATTCATCTAAGAGGAACTAAGATGTATCAGGATATGAAGAGAAGTTTTTTCTGGGATGGTATGAAGAGAGATGTAGGCTTATGGATGAAGTAGTGTTTGAACTGCTAATAGGTAAAAGCCGAGCATCAGAAGCCAAGTGGGTTGCTATAGCCATTGGATATTCAAGTATGGAAGTGGGATTCTATTTCTATGGATTTCATAGACTAATTTCCAAGATCTAGTAGAGCAAATGAAAGTATATGGTCATAATAGATAGACTGACCAAGAGTGTCCATTTCATTCTAGTTAAGTCGACTAAAACGACACCTATTTTGGCTAAGTTATTCATGAAGTATATAGTTAGACTTCATGGAATTCATAGTGGTATAGTAAGTGATAGAGAATCCTTGTTTACAAGTAAGTTCTGGAAGAGTCAACATGAGATTTTAGGAACCAAGCTCAAGAGGAGTACTGTTATCCCACCTTTTGGTCAAGGCTGGAATATCAAAAAATTGGCAAGGAAGAATGGATATCAGGATTGGAGATCGATTGGAAACAAGGCTGCAATCGATGTCGTTAAAATTTGGCCGAGCTCCGATCAGGACGAAATCGATTGGAGATGATGATCAAAGCAAGAAGAAGCTATATTTCAAATTTCAGGTTAATCGGAGTTCGTATGAAGGAGATATGATCGATACAAGGTGAAAAGAATATGTTGTTCGTATGCATCGGTGAGTTAAGGTAATGGTTTTTTCGAATCCATTATATTCGCATCCATCGGGAAATCATGACATTGGCTTGTTCGAATCGATCGTTTTCGTAACCATCGGAATGACACCGCCTCAATCCATTCGAATCCATCCGGCATTGGACTTCTCGCATCGATCCAGGAGCGATAGCGTTGCATCGATGTAGCTCGTATCCACCGCAGTCGAAACACTTCGTATCGATCAGGGGTGGACCTAGTTCGAATCGATCACAGAGCCTCAGTTCGTATCCATATGGTTCATGGTTATTCGAATCGATATCATACAAGTCCTTGTTCATATCCATCATACTCGAGCGAAGTCACTTCATGTCGATGGCAGCTGCAGCAATCGATACCCAGTACCCCAATAACAATCGATGCGAGCAAGGGCTATGACGGATCGATAATCGATTAAAATAAGGGCTGAAACAAATGGATGCGATCGAACAGTTGATAAGAGCGAAGCTTCGGCGTTAGATGTGAATAACTCGGTCAAACTTGGCATACAAAGTGGATAGATCTGGGGATTTCGCAGCACGTCACCACATGCTCACGTTCCCTGATCGATTCGAAGGTATCGATGCAAATTGACCGATTCGAACCACACGGCCTGCCAAAAAATCGTAACTCGTATCGATCATATCTCCTAAACCACAGATCCAAATGCAACGAAATTTTCACAGGAGCTTACGTACAAGCTAAAGAACAATTCTGCCAAGTTTCAGGTCGATTGGATCATTTTTTGATCGATACGAAATTGTTTCGTATCGATCACAGATCGAGTCGAAACTTGGTGGGTCGGTCGCGTAGGCCCATTCATGTGCCAGAAGAAGTCTCCCGAAGTTTGAGCGCAATATCAGCCTCATACGCCAATAAATAGCCCCTTGAAGCCTACAGAATAAGGATCTTTTGGCTATTCAACGTCCAGACTCTACCGGATTCAATTCTACACCTTACCATCGCTGTTGTACTCAAATACTTCATTGTAATCGCTTTAGTCGTCTGTAACCAGCAAGGATAATCAATAAAAGATAAAACTTTGAAGTGGACGTAGGCCGAAGATAGCGGAACCACTATAAATCTTGTGTTTCTGATTGTTATTTCTGAATTGCAGTACTTGGTATTGCTTAGATATGTGATTTGTGTTTGAATATTGTTGATTTGTATTCATACACCGGTGCTTTCATGATACTTGGGGTTTGTGACCATTTTTGGCGCAAACACTTTGGTGCTTTCACTGAGAAGGACTAGCACCCGCTACATCGGATTGAAGTTCAGATTTGAAAAGCGTGAAGAGTTTAGATTTGTAAGACAATGACTCGACAGACAAGCAGAAGACAAAGGGCTGAGAGGAGCCAACAGGAAGGAAGTCAAGAAGCATCCTCTGGAGCTGGAGAAGGACAAGCTTCGATCTGCATCACCAGAGATGAAATGGAAGCTATGGCCAATTCATTGCAAGAGAGATTGTTGAAAAGTCAACAGGACATGATGTAAACTTTCTTTGAACAGATAAGAGCTGCAGGAACACAAAACCTTAGACCGACTACAGTGACTGCGAACGTGGAACAAGGAACTAGGGTCGCGGAACCTAATGGAGGACAGAATACAGAACCAGAGATCAATCAACAAAGGCTTGGGGGCAGGCCCGCAGGATCTGACACCCGAAGGCCTATGGATGGAGCTCAACAGGCTAGAGCAAGCGCTAACATTAGTGAACCGCATGAGGAATATGTCCCGGAATTCCCTCGGGGGCATGGGGGCAACCTTTGATAGATAATGCTGGATTAGTTGAGATTATTAGGAGAACTATGCGTGGAGGTCTGACCAATAGAGATTTTGAAGGAGTGAACAAGAGTCCGTTTACACGGGAAATCAGGATGGCTCGAAATCCGCCTAATTTCAAGCTACCTAGTGTGGAAGTATACAATGGCAAGGCTGATTCGGCAGATCATTTGATGAGATACACTAGACACATGGAAGTGCTGGAGGCATCGGAAGAAGTTATGGCCCGATGTTTCCCTCTGTACTTAACGGATATAGCCGCAATGTGGTTTAGGCAGTTGGAAGAAGGGTCTATAAGAACATGGACGGAGTTGATGGATAGGTTTTTAAGGCAATTTTGGGTTCATATTAAGAGGCCTAAGAACGTGATGATGCTAACGTCGGTAAAGCAAAGAATGGATGGATCACTTAGAGCTTTTCTAACTCGATTCAATACGGCGATTGCTTCGGTGGATCGGCCGGATCCATCAATGGTTTTAATGGCAGAAGTATCGGGGTCGGAGAGGATTCGGATTTCAAAGTATCTCTGATACGGGACCCACCACTAGATCTCGGAGAATTCTTTCACGAAGCTGAGAGATTCCTTCGACAAGAGGATGCATGTGCAGATTTAAAGTTAAAGGAAGTGAATGCGACTGGGGGTGGAGGACCATCCACCGGAGGCTCGGATAAAAATAAAGAAAAAAGGAAGCTGGATGACGATTCAGGAAAAGCTAGGAAGCGATGGAAGGATCCAAAGTTTTCCACATACACAGGAATAAGCTAGACGCTGGAGCGGATATACCTGGAAACCTAGAATCGCCTTCCCTACCGAAGGCTAGCTAAGAAAGAACCTTCTGAATGGGAGAGGGCATCGGGAAGGTATTGCCTCTTCCATGATTTGGACAGGCACGATACCAATAGCTGCAGGCACTCAAAGGATATAATTGAGGAGCATGTAAGGAATGGACAGTTGCGACAATATGTCGAAACTTGAAATGTAGCGGTGGAGCAGGAGCAACCACCGCCTACCTCAAGCAATGATGGCGTGAGGCCCAAGAATGATGGTCGATTGGTTATCAATTGACTTGGATAATATGAAATAAGTAGCAAGCTATTGGCAAACGACCAAGTCGTTTACTCATGTACGGGGACGGAGATAGCCCCTAGGCATGCTCTGAATGATGATAAACTGCAATGCTATGGTTTGTGAAATCTGTCTTTTGTTTTTGGATTAGACACTCGCTTTTCTGGTTTGGTTTTGGAGTTTAGTTTGAACTCCTGGTTTTGCTTGCTTTCTGGTTTGGATTTTCGTTTGGATGATTATTTTCTATTTTAGATGTTGGTTTGGATTTCTGATTTTCTTATTTGATTTGGATTTCGGATTGGATTTTGATTGGATTTTTATCTGGTTTTTGGTAAATGGTCGTCAGGTATGGATTATATCTGGCAAGGGGTAAGTCTCTTCGTCTGCATGTGGCGAATTGGCTTATTCAGGTCATTGAGTATGGACTATGCTCAACAAGGGTCCGGAGTGACCAGGATTCGGCCTAAGACTTAGGCCCTATATTATCGATTATTATTTCAGGCCGTTGGGTATGGACTATGCTCAACAAGGATCCGGAGAGACCAGGATTCGGCCTAGGACTTAGGCCCCATATTATCGATTATTGTTTCAGGTCGTTGAGTATGGACTATGCTCAACAAGGGTCCGGAGAGGCCAGCATTCGGCTTAGGACTTAAGCCATGGCATTGTATAACGTCCAGGGACACTGGACCACGGTCGTGAAGTATGGATTGCGCTTCACAAGAACCCATTGAGGTTAGCTCAACGTCCAGGGACATTGGACCATGGTCGTCAGGCATGGATTGCACTTGGCAAGAGCTCGGAGAGGTTACGGATCTGGATATCGACCCGGAGAGGTCCTAGATTTGGTTATTAGCTGTTAGATAAGGATGGATTAGGACTCAGCTGTCGAGTTCAAGTGGATATAGAATTGGCTAAGGCTTTGGTTATTGGATTTGGAATTGGGCATCGACTCGGAGTGGTCAAGGATGATGTACTCTAATGATATGGCTATGGACTTCGGATATTGGATTCGGAACTATTCAAAATACGCTTTATTATCACAAGGCATGTTTTGGGGGGAAAATGTTATCCCACCTTTTGGTCAAGGCTGGAATATCAAGAAATGGGCAAGGAAGAATGAATATCAGGATTGGAGATCGATTGGAAACAAGGCTGCAATCAATGTCGTTAAAATTTGGCCGAGCTCCGATCAGGACGGAATCGATTGAAGATGATGATCAAAGCAAGAAGAAGCTATATTTCAAATTTCAGGTTAATCGGAGTTCGTATGAAGGAGATATGATTGATACAAGGTGAAAAGAATATGTTGTTTGTATCCATCGGTGAGTTAAGGTGATGGTTTGTTCGAATCCATCATATTCACATCCACCAAGAAATCATGACATTGGCTTGTTCGAATCGATCGGTTTCATATGCATCAAAATGACACTGCCTCAATCCATTCGAATACATCCGGCATTGGACTCCTCGCATCGATCCAGGAGCGATAGCGTCGCATCGATGTAGCTCGTATCCACCGCAGTCGAAACATTTGTATAGATCAGGGGTGGACCCAGTTCCAATCGATCACAGAGGCTCAGTTCGTATCCATATGGTTCATGGTTATTCAAATCGATATCGTACAAGTCCTTGTTCGTATCCATCATACTTGTGCGAAGTCACTTCGTGTCGATGCCAGCTGCAGCAATCGATACACAGTACCCCAATAACAATCGATGCGAGCAAGAGCTACGATGGATCGACAATCGATTCGAATAAGGACTGAAACAAGTGGATGCGATCGAACGGTTGATACGAGCGAAGCTTCGGCGTTAGATGCGAATAACTTGGTCAAACTCGGCACACAAAGTGGATAGATCCGGGGATTTCGCAACACGTCACCACATGCTCACGTGCCCTGATCGATTCGAAGGTATCGATGCGAATTGACCGATTCAAACCACACGAACTGCCAAAAAATCATAACTCATATCGATCATATCTCCTAAACCACAGATCCAAATGCAATGAAATTTTCTCAGGAGCTTACGTACAAGCTAAAGAACAATCCTGCCAAGTTTCAGCTTGATTGGATCGTTTTTGATCGATACGAAATTGTTTCGTATCAATCACAGATCGAGTCGAAACTTGGTGGAGTCGGCCGAGTGGGCCCACTAACGTGCCAGAAGAAGTCTCCCGAAGTTTGAGCGCGATATAAACCTCCTACGCCTATAAATAGCCCCATGAAGCCTACAGAATAAGGATCTTTTGGCTATTCAACGTCCAGACTCTGCCGGATTCAATTCTACACCTTACCACCGCTGTTGTACTCAAATTGCTTCATTGTAATCGTTGTAATCATCTGTAACCAGCAAGGATAATCAATAAAAGATAAAACTTTGAAGTGGACGTAGGCCGGAGATAGCCGAACCACTATAAATCCTGTGTTTCTGATTGTTATTTCTGAATTGTTGTACTTGGTATTGCTTAGGTCTAAGATTTGTGTTTGAATATTGCTGATTTATATTTATACACCGGTGCTTTCATGATACTTGGGGTTTGTGACCATTTTTGGCGCAAATAAGTACCGCTTACCATCCGCATACCGATGGGAAATGGAAAGAGTTAACAAAGCCTTGGATGATTTGTCTATAGCTTGTGTGTTAGATTTTTGGGGATCATGGGAAGACCATCTACACTTAGTCGAGTTTTCATATAACAACAATTGTTATACTAGTATAAGGATGGCATTGTGTGATGCTTTGTATGGTAGTCCATGCAAATCTCCCCTTTTGGTTAGAGACCGGGGATAGGTTGGTTCTTCATCCAAATTTAGTTAGAGAAGTTGCAGAGAAGATTGAGTTGATTCGAGATAGGATGAAGGAGGCTCAGTCTAGGTAGAAGAGTTATGCGAATAGAAGACGGAAAGACATAGATAAATGCTCATTCATACTTTCAAAAACAAAAATATAAGCTAAGGCCGGCCAACATTAGTAAGCTCAAGAGAGGATAAATGCTAGGATTTCAAGAGGAAGAATCAAATCACTTAGTGAAGAACAAATTTCATATCTTTAATCACAAAGCTAAGGTGAATAATGATCGCATCTCATTTTTCTAATTGTTTTCGATTTTAAGATGAATCCGAAGTATTTCGCTTGATAATGCCATGTTCTTGAGTGATTAAATGTTTATATATGATTGTTGATGATTTATGCTTGTTCATATAGATTTTATGATATGCTTTACTGTGAAACCCTATTTAATGATGTCCAATTGCCTTGCGATTTAAGATTTAAATCAGAAAGAATATTTTAGAGATGGGTTTTAATTATCATACTGAATTAATGCGGATTTTATATTAATTTTCTAATGTAGAAAACGGTTATTTTGGTTTAAAATTATTTATGGATAAATAATTAATATTTTGGGTCTAAAATTTATATATGTTGGGGAACGTATTAAAAATGATTTTCTAGAATTTTTGTAGAATTTCCCTGAGTGTTTTGATGAATATATAAAATTATTTAACGTATGGGACTTAAATGTTTTATATATTTATAAAAGGGGAAGGGGTATTTTGTAAATAATTTAAATTGTTTATTTCTAAAATATTGGCAGCACTTTTAGAAAAGAAAATTAGCAACCAACAAGATTTTGACAAATAAGGCGGGCTAGTTAAAAAGATTACCTAAAACGTTAAAAATCAGTTTTACATGCAAATTGCATGTTTCGCCAGTTTCGACACTTTGCTTTTGTCTTAGGTGGCTTTCGACTTAGTTCCTCCGCCTCCATCACCATCGAAACCAATGCGCATGGCATCAAAGACTTGGTGTGCATGGAATTGGAAAGAAGGCGGAAGGTATGAGGTCGAAACCAACGGTTCCGAAAGGGTTGAAGCGCTACTTTATTTTAAATAAAAATGCGCGTGCTTTGCTTCGAAAGTATAACTTTCGACTTGGTTTGCTTTCGACTAGGTCAATGGTTATAAAAGAAAGGTTTTAAGAGGTTGCACTTTTGTTTTAGGTATATACTTCCGACTAGGTCGAAGCCCTTAGCTGCCGCTTTTCTACCTTTCAAAGTCAATGGTTTCGAAGGGAATACTTTGTCTCATAAAACCAATCGCTTCTCCAATTCTTTCAGAAGTTTGGTTTCGATGCCAATACTTCTTTCTTTTGGAATGCTTTTGAAAGGAATGCTTTCGACTTAAATGTTTTATGACCCTTTTTGCTCTGTTGAAGGTAAAGCCCAATAGTTTTGAATGTCTTAGTTTAAAATGTTTTCGAAAGGTGATTCCACATGTTTTAAATTAAACCCAAATGCTTTTGAAAGGTTTGATGTTTACAAAGGTTTTGATGCTTTCGAAAGATTTTAAGTGAAGGTTTCGAAGAGATTGATCCTAAATTGTTTCGAAAGGTTTGAAAGGAAAGGTTTTCCAATGTATTCGAAAGGCAATGTTTAATGGTTTTAAAGATAGGATGTCTAAGGTTTTAATGCTTTCGAAAGAATGGTTTTTCAATGGTTTTGAAAGCTTTATATGAATGGTTTCGAAAGGAAGGTTTTGGCCTTTTGGTCTAGGTTAAAGATTTACTTGGTTTCAAAAGGGGCACTTTCAATGGATTTGGATGAGGTACTTTCAAAGGTCTAAATGTTTTAATCAACTAAGATTTGTGTATATAGTATATGTAACATGGTAAGGTGATTTTGAATAAAGCGCAGAGTATATGCATTTTCTTGGTTTAAGTTTGGTTTAAAGGTTTTAAATCAATTTGAGATAAAAAGGTTTTCAAGGAAAATTTTGGGAAGATTACCCTGAGTAAAGTGACTCAGATATTAGAATACCAGACGAGACTGGTATAGGGTCGCACCCTATACATTAGCTATTATCCCCAGCTAATTTAGTTCAAAATTCCAGTATGTAGGGCGTTGTCACAGGAAGACTAAAATTATGGTCACACACAGAAGAGAATATATAATAGTATACAGATGGTATCTCCCCGGAAGGTACGTAGTGGATTGGAAGATGGGTGGAAGCTTTGATGTCGAAGGGTAAGTCTCCGATGGGATCGAAACACTATTTTGTTTTATAAGTTAAAGTCCTTACCTTGATTAGCTAAAGGCTTTCGACTTAGTCGAAACTTATTGTTTTCAAAAGGGTGTATGTTTAGCTTTCAAAGACGGTTGCCATGTTATACTAAAAGTACTAGCTTTCGAAGCAGATATTTTTCTTTAAATAAAAGCTTTCAAGGGCATAGATTCGACCTAGTCGAAGCCTAGCTACTACTCTACCTTTCGACCATGTTGTCCAATAATGCTTTCGAAGAGTTGCCTTTGTTTTTTTACTTTAAATCAAACCTTTTTCTTAGTTGTTTTTGAAAGGGGTTAGGGTTTCGAAGGAGATGGAGTCGAAAGGGGGTTTTGACCCAACCTTCGAAGTTTTGATTTTTAAGTCTTTTGCTTTCAAACTAGATCGCTCCGACACCATCAATTTTTCCCCAAACTAATTTATGTTAGTTTCGAAAGAGATACTTTTGTATATAACCATTTTGACCCAAATGATTTTAAGGAGTAAACCCAATGCTTTCGAAAGGGGCGGTTTCAATTGTTTCGAAGCTCTATTTTTTAGAACAAGATGATTTAATACCATTTAAAGGTATAATAGGTTTAGAAAGAGAATATTTCTTAAGGGCTTCGAAATGTACATATTCAATTTTTTGAAAAGATATCTTTCCTTTCGAAAGGAGGCTATCCAAAGGTTTCAGAAGAGATGTTTTTGATTTTAAAACATAGACCCAATCTCAATTCAAATTAATAACCATGACATAAATAAAGATTTTGAAATGTTATTCACTTTGTTATTGACCCATAACTATATTCTTGGGAAAGGGCAGAATAACAAGTTAGGTTGACCCAGTAGTGAATATAACTTAACAAATGTTAAAATTTTAATTAAAGATATTGGCAGGGGCCAATAGGTTTGCGGTAAGCCCATGAAAACTATATGATTCTGGCAATGGCCAATAGGCTCATAGTCAGCCTGTGAAAACTATGATTTGATATTGGCAGGGGCCAGTAGGTTTGTAGTCAGCCCATGAAAACCATATCCGGATTAAGATATTGCATGTCAGCCAATAGGTTCCTAGTTAGCCCATGAAAACTAGGATAAGAAATAAGATATTGGAGTTACCAATTGGTTCTTAGTGATCCCTTGAAAACTGAATGATTGGACAGATAGTCCTTAACATTTTAACTGGTTAATAGTAATCCTAGAAAATATAATTGAGAAGATAGTCAGAATGAATGGGGATGGTTATCCAGAATTGATTTAATTGTTTTTCGTATCATCATAATGTTTCAAAATACTATGTTTTAACCATTGTGGATGCAGGAGCACAACATATTGTTTTATAAATATTTTAGAATACGAGTGAGGAGAAAACCCATTCCGCTAAGTGGCATGGTTTCACTAAATATCCAAATGGTTTGAGATGGTAAATTATTATTCATACCAGGGTTTTTGTCTAACTAGGAGTTTTTGTTTTCCCTTTAAACTCTCGGGTACTCAATTGATTTTGAGTAGGTTGAGAGTTAAGGTTTCTAGGTGTTATTTTAGCCGAATAAAGCTTTCTAGGACGTGTAGGAGGCAAACTTGTTGTTAAAGTTCTTTTTATTTCTGCTGTGTGTTTTGTTTGTAAATGAAAATTATTTTCTTACATGTTTATATATTCTGATCTACCAAACGGGTATCTTCATATGTCGCTCTTAACATATTTTGTAATAATTATATGTTATCCGAACGTGGTCTGTGAATTGGGATTATATAATAAATTTGGATTATTTTGAAATGGAATGTGGAATTGGTTTTGTTGTTTAATTTTTTTTTCCTATTCTTGTGTTTCTGTGTATCAATGTATCTAATATCGCCATGTTTGGTCGCCGAGGATTGATAACTGTGGATAACTGCAGCATCCGTAGCCATTCGTTTTGGGCCTCGAAATAGGGAGATGTTACAAGCTGGTATCAAAGCATAGGTTTATGAAACTTTAAAAAACATAAACCTAAAAGATTTTCCAAACATAGTCCAATGAATCAGATAATAGGATTGGGGTATGGGTTAATGCTATAGTAATGTACTTTTTAATTGCTATATATAGTTATTTATATATGAGTACGTATCCCCCGCTATCTTAGTCCATTCTTTTGTATCTTACCAAGGCTCATATGCAGATTTATGAGAAAGGAGATATGGAAGCAAGAAATTAAAGAGGAAATCTCGGTGGAGGAAGCACAACAACTAATGGAAATGCTTGACCCACTACTAGGAGAAACCCGGGTCGACCGGCTAATGCTAGTAATCAAAATGCTGAAGCCAATGTGGAAGCTAGAAATCTGCCAGTAGATATGGGGGAAATGTATCAGTTCTTAACCGGCTTGATGCAAGCTGATGCTGCGACTTGAGTTGCTGGAAATGGAGGAGGAGCTAATCCCGTGGCTCCAGTAGGGAATATTTCTTTGCTAAGTAGAGATTTCACCAGTTTGGATGGGAAGCCATTCTTGGAAACGGAGAGTCCCGTAGAAGTTCAGAATTAGATATCGCATTATGAGCGTATCTTTACTGATATGGGTCTGAATGATGGACAAAAGAGGAGGTTGGCCTCTAGGCATTTGTAGGGGTCAGCATTGCACTGGTGCAATAGTGTCACTGTCGAAGTTTCAGAAGAGCAGTTAACTTGGAATGGTTTTAAGATGAGATTTGGGCAGAAGTTTGTATTTGAGTTTGCTAATCTGAGTTGATGAGAAAATTTATGGATTTAGTATAAGGAGTTATGTATGTAGTTGAGTATGTCTCTAAGTTTGAACAGCTATCTAGATATGGTATGCACTTATAGATACTCACGTTAAAAGGAATGAGAAGTTCATTCAAGGACTAAGACCCGAGCTTGCTAGAATGACCATGACACATGTTCATGATCATTGTAATATAGTAGTGGAGATGCTATTCGCCATGAGGAGTTTCTTGCTGATATAGTTAAAGAAAAGTCGATGGAAACCTAGGGTTCTCAAGGGAAAAAGAGGAAGTTCTTTAAAAAGATGGGAGCCTAGGAGGGAGCACGGCTAAGAGGTCGAAGGCTGAGGTAGTTTGTTATAAGTGTGACAAGAAGGGTGACTTTGCGAATGAATGCAGGTCAAGAAATGGGAAAAAAGCTACAGTTAAGAAGAAAGTGAAATGCTTCAATTGTGATCAAGTTGGGCATTACAAGAATCAGTGTCTAGATCTAGTTAGGGAGAACAAAGGAAAAGTTTTTGCTATAGGACCAACTAGGCCTACTGCAGTGGATAAAGGAAAGAATGTGATGGAAGGTATGCTTTTGATTCAGAGTATTTCAGTTAGAGTACTTTTTGATACAGGTGCATCACATTCATTTATATCTCAGTGTTTTGTTGATAAATTATGTCTTGAACCCACCTACCTTGTTACTACATTAAGGGTTGTGAATCCAATAGGAGGGTATGCAACTCTATGGTTAAGATGTGACCAATTAGAACTTGACATGTTAGGACATAAGTTTTCATGCATTTGTATGTTATTGATTTTGCATATTTCAAGATCATTTTGGGTATGGATTGGTTAAGTAGGTATGAGGATAGAATATTTTTCTAGGATAGGAAAATATCACTGAGGCACCCTGATAGTCATAACCGAGTGATATTCTTAGTAGAGAATACCGACTGGAGTGCTAGTGCTGCGCTTAATGTTATGGAGGTAGGAAATGAGCTATGTCAAGTTCAGGTAGTAAGAGAATTTGCAAATGTTTTTGAGCTAGTCACTGGAATACCTTCGAAAAGAGCTGTTGAGTTTAGAATAGATTTTGTACTAGGGGTTGAACCTGTAAGTAGACCACCTAGCAGGATGACACCAACTGAAATAAAGGAATTGAAGGTGTGGCTAGTGGATCTAGAAGGAAGGAGTTTTATTAGACCAAGCAGTTCGCCTTGGGAGCGGCCGTGGTGTTCGTGAAGAAAACAGATGGGACGTTAAGGATATGTATTGACTATCGTAAGTTAAACAAAAGGACAATTAAGAATAAGTATCCTTTGCAAGAATAGATAATCTGTTTGCAGTTGAGTGGAGCCAGAGTGTTTTCCCAGTTGGATTTGGCGACAGGTTGAGAGTGGCAGAGGATAGAATTCCTTCGATAGCATTTCAGACTAGATATGGTTCATATGACTTATTGGTGATGCCATTTGGATTGACGAATGCATCTGCTTTCTTCATAGATTTGATGAATCAAGTTTTTCGAGATTACTTGGATACATTTGTACTAGTGTTTATAGATGACATTCTAGTGTACTCTAAGGATGAGAGAGGGCATGAAGTTCATCTTAGAGTAGTACTTGTGATGCTGAGGCAGAATCAGCTAAAGGCAAAATTCACCAAGTGTCATTTATGGAGGAAAGAGGTAAAGTTTTTTGGTTGCATGATTTCAGAGAAAGGATTGTCAGTCGATCCAGATAAGATCAAAGATATGAATAATTGGAAGAGGCAAGAGACGGTGACTGAGATCAGGAGTTTTTTTGGACATACTGGCTACTACCGGAGATTCATTAAGGATTTCTTGTGGATACAGCCCCTTTAACTAAGCTGACCAGGTAGGAAGTGAGAATTGTTTGGTCCAACAAATGTGAGGAGGAATTCCTTAAGTTAAAGCATTTGTTGACTAATGCACTAGTATTGTAGTTCCAGACAGAAACCAAGGATTGGTGGTGTATAATAATGCATAACTGGATTAGGAGCGGTGTTGATGCAAAGTGGTAAAGTCATTGCCTATTTACCTAGGAAGCTTAGACCGCATGAAGTCTGATATCCTACTCATGATTTAGAGTTGCCAGCTGTGATCTTCGCATTGAAGATTTTAGGGACATTATCTCTTAGGGGAGATATTTAAGTTGTATACCGATCGTAAGTCTTTACAGTATTTATCCTCTCAAAAGAAGTTGAATATGAGACAGCAAAGGTGGCTGGATTTTTATCTGCTTATGATTTTGGTATAGAACATACACCAGGAAAAGGTAATAAGGTGGAAGATGCCCTTAGCAGGAAACATTATAATGCGGTGCTAGTAATGCTGGCGGAATGAGAGATTTAGAAGTTTTAGTCAGTTATGATGTGTAGTTAAGATCGACTGCTGGTTCTAGTTAGAGTATCGCCAGGCTGTCTTGTTCAAAAGTTCAACCAGTATTGATTGAGAAAATTACTTCTAAGCATAAGGAGGATCCAGTAGTAGCTGAGAGGATCAGAAGATTTGAGGCTGGAATAGAGATCGATGATTTAAAGGATTTTAGTCTTGGCCAGAGAGGGTGGCTGAGAAAGAAGAAACGGTTGTGTGTTCCAAACGTAGAGGACTTAAGGAAAGAAGTTCTTGCAGAATGCCATCGATCCAAATTTATGATTCATCCTGGAGGAACCAAGATGTATCAAGATATGAAGAGGAGCTTCCATTGCGAAGGCATGAAGAGGGATGTTGGCTTGTAGGCTAGTGTTTGCGTCAAAATTGACCACAAACACCCAATAGTCGTGAAAGCACCCGTTTATCAACACAGATCTGTAATAATTAACACAGAACTCAGATCTAAGAGATAATAAATGCAGCAAATCACAAATAACAATAAACAACACAAGATTTATAGTGGTTCGACGTTCGTGCCTACGTCCACTTTGAAGGTTCTCTCTTTATTGCTTCAATTGATGATATTAATTGATTACAACGGATTACAGCTGATGGTAGCTTTGGAATCTGAATACAACAGCGATAATGAAGTTTGGAATTCAATCCGGCAGGGTCTAGACGTTCAATGGTGGAAGCTCCAAAAGATCCCCCTTTCTGAAGGCTTCAGGGTGCTATTTATAGGCGTTGGAGGCCCAGATCTCGCTCAAACCTCGAGAGACTTCTTCTGGCACGTGAGTGGGCCCACGCGACCGACCCCACCAAGTTTCGACTCGATCTGACATCGATTCGAAGTGATTTCGAACCCATCAAGAAATGATCCAATCGAGCTGAAACTTGGCAGGAACAATCTTTACTTTGTGTGGAAGCTACTGTGAAAATTTCGTTGCATTTGGGTCAGTGGTTTAGGAGATATGATCGATTCAAGTTGTGGTTCCTCGTGAGGGCTGTTCTGTTCGAACCGATGACTTCGAATCCATGAATTCGAATCGATGGAAGCACATGGTACTGTAGTAACGTGGCTCGCACTCCTCGCATCAATCCCATTTTTTCTCCATGTTGACCGCTTCCACTCCATGTATATCGGTGCGTTCGAACCGATGGATGACTTGGTGGTTTCGAACGAGCGATTGTTCATGGATTCGAACCTGATGGATGCGAAGGAGATCGATACGAAGCAGTGCTTGGGCGTGAGACCAATCGATTCGAAGATACTGACGGTGATGGATTCGAAGTGCTCTAGCATGGACACGAACGATGCCCATCTGATGGATACGAACCGATGGATTCGAAGTGATCAATATTCTGCTGATCGATTCGAATGTGATCGATTCGAAGTACATGGAGCCTGATGGATTCGAACTTGTTTAGGTGATGCCATCTGATGGATTCGAACCGATGGGTTCGAAGCGACCAATATCACGCTTGATCGGTTCGAACTTTTTCGACTCGAAGTATGTGCAAACCGATGGATTCGAATAAAGGAGTTACTGATGGATTCGAACTCCATCGGTTCGAAATGGGTGTCTTCTCAACAAGCCGATGGTTTCGAACTGTGTACTTTGGCTAACTTGCATCGATCATATCTCGCTCATACGAACTCCGATTAACCTGAAATTTGAAACACTGGCTTTCATGGTCTTGCTTGTCATGTCTTATCAATTGTAGCCTGATCTGGGCTCGTACAAAAATTCATCGATATCCATAACGAAGCGAAGTACAACCAATCCCTGAGATGAACTGTCTTTTGTTCTTGATCGATCTTTTGGTATCGCGGCTTTGCCAAAAAGCGGGATAACAGCTAGATAGTGCACAAACTGTCAACAAGTGAAAGCTGAACATCAAAAACAAAGTGGGATACCACACCCTTTAGAGATTCCAGTTTGGAAATGGGATTCGATATCTATGGATTTCATAGACGGGTTACCAAGGTCAAATAGAGGTAATGAAATTAAATGGGTTATAATGGAAAGATTGACCAAGGGGGCCCATTTAATTCCAGTTAAGTCAACCAGAACGACACGGTTTTCGCTAAGTTGTTCCTAAATAATATAGTTAGACTGCATGGAGTTCCTAGTAGTATAGTCAGTGACAGAGATGCATTGTTCACTAGTGAATTCTAGAAGAGTCTATAGAGGGTAATGGGTACCAAGCTTAATATGAGTACTGCATATCACCCTCAGATAAATGGACAGAGAGAGAGAGAGTCAACAAAGTACTCGAGGATTTATTAAGAGCTTGTGTAATGGAATTTGATGGATCTTGGAAAGATCACCTACATTTAGTTGAGTTTTCCTATAATAATTGTCACCAGCCTAGTATGAGAACAGCGCCATTTGAAGCTTTGTATGGGATGCCATGCAAATCACTAGCATGTTGGTTAGAGACTGGAGACAGATTGGTTTTGGTCTAGATTTGGTTAAAGAGGCATCAAAAAAGCTTGAGTTAATCCAGGGGATGATGAAGGAAGCTTAATCTAGACAGAAGCGTTACGCAGATAAGAGACATAAGGACCAAGAATTCTCAGTTGGAGAAAAGGTTTTCATTAAGGTATCATCTATGAAGGGTGTGGTAGGATTTGGAAAGTCGAGGAAGTTAGCCCCAAGATATGTAGGACCATTCTAGATTATAGAGAGGATTGGAAAGCTCGCATACAGAGTAGAGTTACCAAGCAGTTTGGCAGGTGTCCATAATGTATTTCATGTATTCATTTTCGCAAGTATGTGCATGATTCAGAGACTACTATTTCTCCGACAGGGTTGGATGACTTAGTGGTAGAGCCTAATTTGACTTTTGTTAGACAATCGGTTCGGGTTGTAGCTAGGGATGATTAAAGATTAAGGAACAAGATAGTCAGGTTGGTGAAAGTTCAGTGGAGCGACAACGAGAATGACTGTACTTGGGAGATAGAGGATGGGATTAGAGATACTTATTCCGATCTACTTTGAGGGTATGTCCATATTAGATTTATGCAGATAGTAGCTAGTTAGTTATAATAATATGGTGGTTAGGAGTTGTTCCAGATGATTGCTATGTTTAGTATTTAGTCCTTACTTAATTTCGAGGACGAAATTCTTTAAGGAGGAGCTTGTAACATCCCTAATTTTTGATAACATTATTTAGAAAATTTAATTAGATAAATTAAATAGAATAATGATGAAAAGAAGCTTGAGATTTGATTAAATTACATAATAGGGCCATGCTTATTAACAAAGTAAATGGGCTTTAAAATGGTTTACTGGTTAATTAAACTACACATAGGAATATTACTAAATAGCCATTTATTATACACAGCTATATCCTTTTGTGATTGTCCATTCACGTTTCATTTTTCATTTCCACTTTCACAAAAAAATTCCAAACCCTAAGCAAAAGCCAACCATTACCAAGGAAGAAAAGAGGAATTTTAATCTAAAGCTAAGGATCAAAAGCTAGGGAGGATTAATCGACCACAAATCTCAAATTTCTTATCAAGTTTAAGATGAATAATAATTCTTACCATCTCATTTTGGTTTTTTTAATCATGTGATTTCAAATTTGAATATTTATTTTGTTTCCGTGATATATTGGATGATGATATGCTCGAATTTATGGATGTTTGATTTAACCATTAAATTATATGAAATCCTTATGGTTTTAGGGTCAAAACCATGTTTCATTGATGTTAAAATGCCATGGAAATTTTTTACGTCAAGTAAAACATAAATTTAGAGATGGGTTATAATTTTTAGAATTTTCTAAGCTATAGAAATTTTATAATGAATTTTTGATGGAAAATAAATTGGGTTAAATATTTATTTTGTGAATTTTAGGAAGAAATTGTCTAAACTTTTAATATGATTTATTACATGATTAATTCGAATTTATGTGATTTTTGGGGATTTTTCCCAATTGATTTACTAGGGGAATAAATTATTTTGAAAGAGAGATTTTCTACAATTATCGAATTTCGGTTATTTGAAAAGGTTTTAACTTTTAAATCCTTTAATGTAAGATCTGAATAAATGTAGCGGTTTCTGAAGTAAAGTAGTTAAAAAGTTTTATGGCAAGCCAATCAGTTTTTTCCAACCAGGCAAGTTGTTAAAAAGAAATTACTTAAAGTTGATATGATTCAACCTTTAAATCAGAAAAAGATGTTTCGCCTTTAATGGAAGATACCTTCCGACACCTTTGGTTTCACCCCTTTATAGTCGGAACCATCAAAATCAAAACCTTCATAATCAAAACCAATACACATGATATCTCTTGGAAGGTACATAATAGATTGGAAGATGGGCGGAAGCTTTGGTGTCAAAGGGTAAGTCTCCAGTGGGGTCGAAACCCTACTTGTTTTATAAGTTAAAGTCCTTGCTTTGTTTTGTTTAAAGCTTTCGATATAGTCAAAACTTATTGTTTCCAAAAGGGTGTGTGTTTAGCTTTCAAAGAAGGTTTCCACGTTATATTAAAAATACTAGATTTTGAAGGAGATCTTTTTCTTTAAGTAAAAGCTTTCGAAAGGGGTTAGTTTCAGCCTAGTTGAAGCTTAGCCACTACTCTACCTTTCGACCATGTTGTACGATAATGCTTTTAAAGAGTTTCCTTTGTTTTTATTTTAAACCAAACCTTTTTCTTAAATGCTTTCGAAAGGGATTGGGGTTTCGAAGGAGACGAAGTCGAAAAGGGATTTTGACCTAGACCTTCGAAGTTTTGATTTTTAAATATTTTGCTTTTGAACAAGATGGCTCCGAAACCATAAATTTTTCCCAAATTAATTTATCTTGGTTTCAAAAGAGATACTCGTATATAATCATTTTGACCCAAATGATTTTAAGGAGTAAACCCAACGCTTACCAAAGGAGTACTTTCATTTGTTTCGATGCTTTATATTTAAAAAAAGATTCGATACCATAAAAAGGTATAATAGGCCTCGAAAGGGAATTTCTATTAAGGGCTTTGAAAGTGTTATCCCGCTTTTTGGCAAACCCACGATACCAAAAGATCGATCGAAAAACGAAGAATAGTTCGTCTCAGAGATTGGTCATACTTCGTTTTGCTATGGATATCGCTGAATTCTGTCCGAGTCCAGATTGAGCTACAATTGATAGGACATGACCAGAAAGACCGTAGAAGTCAGCATCTCAAATTTCAAGTCAATCCGAGTTCACATGCTCAAGTTATGATCGATTCAATTTGGAAGGGAAAACCAAAGTTTCGAACCGATGGCTGATCAATGGTTCGAACCGATCGCCTTCGAATCCATGTACTTCGAACCCATCAGCGCGCCTCGGGTTCGACTCCATCACCTTCGAATCCATCGAGCATCAGTTGTTCGAATCCATTGAGAGAAGCCTCATTCGAACCCATCCAAAGAATCCTTGTCCGAATCCACTAAGCTTCGGTTGTTCGAATCCATCTCAGAAGCCTTGTTCGAACCCATCACAGAGTCCTTGTTCGAACCCATCACAGAGGCCTTGTTCGAAACCATCAAAGAAGCTTCGTTCGAATCCACTTGGTCAACTAACCATGATGACGTGTCTTTCATCGGTTCGAATGCGCCGAAGATTATGGAGTCGAAGCATTCAACTCGGAGCAAAACCCGGGTCGATTCGAAGTTTGCACTCCACGTCACCACGAAGCCACGCGCCACCATGGTTTCAAAACCATCGATTCGAACGCATGGTTTCGAACCACACAGCCACGCCGTGAACCCCATTTCGAATCCATCATATCTCTCAATCCACTTATCCAAATGCCATGAAATTTTCACAGAAGCTTGAATACATGTTGAAGAGTGTCCACGCCAAATTTCACCTCGATTGACGAATTCTTGATCGATTCGAATGGAGTTCGAACCGATGCCAAAGTGGGCCCAAACTTCCTGAGACCGTGCGTGTGGGCCCCCTCACGTGCCATAAGTGGTCTTCCGAGTTTTCAGCGAGATATCAGCAGCCTACGCCTATAAATAGAGCCCCAGAGCCACCAGAAAAGGGATCTTCTGACTCTCAAGCGCCCAGACTCTGCCGGATCAAGATCTACATCATCCTACATCATAATTTTCATTGTTGATTTCGAATTTACAGTTGTAACTTGATGTTGATTGCTGCAACAACTTGTAATCATTGAAAGAAGAGCAATAAAATATCAAAACACTTCACAGTGGACGTAGGCAACACGCCGAACCACTATAAATCGCTTGTCTACGCATTTCCTTTACTGTTGATTGGAGTTTTTGTTAGATAATATCTGTTTTGAACTTACATTCTTGACTATTATCTCTTCAACGACTCCCGAAGAGTGTTGTGCCCAATTTGACACAAACACTTTGGTGTTTTTACTGAGAAAACCCAGTTTTTCTCCTGCTCGTTGGATCTGTCATCGATACCGGATTGAATAAATCTAAGAGAGAGATCCAGATCATTGAATCCAACTTCCTTCCCTTCTATTCAGATTTTCATAAAGTCTAGGAAAGGAATTCAACTCTCAAGATGGTTAGCACAAGAACCACCTCGAACGCTGTCAATCAAGAAGAACAGGATAGACAGAATCCTGCCCCTCTACCTCCATCTAATCAAGATGCCGCTGGGCACTCAGAACCGTCGGATCCGGTTACCCGACAAGAGTTGCAGTTGCTACTCTAAGAGCTGACCCAGAGTCGGCGACAACTAGAAGAACAGCTACGCGCTAACGCTGAGCTAATCAACAAGCTGGATCGCCAAAAACGAAAGAGATCCATGAGAGACCATGCCTCTCGCTCATCCAGCGAAAGTTCTTCATCCTCTGATTATCATAACCGGCCTCCACGACCCCGGCTAGATGGGAGTCATATGCCACCCGTTGGAAATCAGCCGACATTGACCGTTGGACAAATAAGAGTTGGTCCGTCAGCCAGTTTCCAAACCGGACCCTCCTCCCGAGGAGGTGTCGTTCCTCGCCACACCATAGAATACCGCACCACTAACGTTGCGGCTGAACCAGGGGTCGACGCCTAAGACCAGTCGGACCTGGAACGTCGTCATAGCGGGCGTACTCCTGAACCGTACGTCCCAGAGGACTAAGAGCCAAGAAGGCGAGACTTGGACCGTCGACGATATCCGGTTCAAACTCAAAGTATGGAACATGATCATACTCCAGCGCAAATGCCGGATCTTTCAACTATGATACGTCTGATGATCCGTGAGAGTCAGGGATTTACAAACGACGATTGGGGAGTTTCCCGAAGTCATACTCCCTTTACGGATGATATTCTTACTGCTGAACCCCCACGGCGATTCCGAATGCCCACTCTGCCCATGTACGAGGGAAACTCCGACCCCGACCAACATATTCTAAAATATGAATGGTCGATGACTGCTGCTAGGGCTGACGATGCAGTGAAATGCCGTAGTTTCCCTATATCCTTGGGGGGCATCGCTACCATGTGGTTCACCCGACTGCCACCTCGATCCATCTCTTCCTTCGATCAGTTAGCCACAAAATTCGTTGAGCAATTCCGCATGCACGTCGCAAGGCCAAAAGATGTCAACACTCTATCTAGTGTCACGCAAGCTCCCGGAGAGACGCTCAGGCACTGCTTAGAGAGATTCCATACTGCATGCGCAGAGATTAGTAATCCAAACGATAACTCCATCCTTATGGCATTGACTAAGGGGATCGACCCCGATTCTGAATTTGGCAACTGGCTAGCTGGGAAGCCACCTGCATCATTGGACCGTTTCCATGACAAAGCAGCTCAATTCCTGAGACGGGAAGACGCGAAACAGTCTAGGAAGCAAACTGATGCAGGGCCAAATGCGGAAGGGACCCAAAGCAACATTGCAATAAAATAGTCCGGTGAGAGCTCCGGAAAAGTTCAGTTGAACATTAAAAATAAACAAGCTCGGCGAAGAGAAAGCGTGAATCAAATTAAGAAACAAGATCAAACTCGTGGCCCGCGGTGCAAGAATCCAATGTTTGACAGTTACACTCCTCTAAATACATCACTAGAGGACTTGTACTTACAAACCTGTGGAACAATTCAATATCAAAAGCCTGCGCCAAGGCCGTCGTCAGAAAGACAAATCCAAACTGGAAAGTTTTGTAGGTTCCATGAAAGCTACGGGCACGATACGAACGAGTGTCGTCACTTACAGGATCTTGTTGAAAAACTGATCAGAGAGATGAAGCTGGAACAGTTTGTGCGGGCACCGCAGCCCAGAGAAGCGGGCCCATCAAATCAAAACAATACACCCAATCGATCGAGACAGGAGGACTCGACTTGTCCCCGCGGGATATTGGTGATAAACGCCATCAGTGGCGGACCTACTTATTCAGGAGCCTGGAACGACGAAGATCCTCGTCACTGTCACACATGACAGGCTCCTTCAATCTATGAATACTTTACAGTTTCCTTTACATTCTGAAATTTGAATTTGTAATAAGGCACTGACTTTGCCATATTTTCTTATTTCAGCAATAAAATACTACCTCTTCGAGCTAGAGCTGTGATTCACCGAATGCAACGTTCAACAATCATGACACACGAAGAGCTAAGTTCCATCAAACAATGGAATTTATTCAAATAGCGAGTGACTGCGATACGACCGGCCACTCACTAAGTGAAACCCCAGCTCGGGGGCAAGCCATCACGACAAAGGCTGAATTGGACCAACACACGACAGTCCATTCAACAATTCGTTCCCAGAGCGCGAACGGACTCCAACTTCCCAGAGCGTGAATTGGAGTATAAACATTCAACAATTCGTTCCCAGAGCGCGAACGGACTCCAACTTCCCAGAGCGTTAATTGGAGTATAAACATTAAACAATTCGTTCCCAGAGCACGAACGGACTCCAACTTCCCAAAGCGTGAATTGGAGTATAAACATTAAACAATTCGTTCCCAGAATGCGAACGGACTCCAACTTCCCAGAGCGTGAATTGGAGTATAAACATTAAACAATTCATTCCCAGAGCGTGAACGGACTCCAACTTCCCAGAGCGTGAATTAGAGTATAAACATTCAACAATTCGTTCCCAGAGCGCGAACGGACTCCAACTTCCCAGAGCGCGAATTGGAGTATAAACATTCAACAATTCGTTCCCACAGCGCGAACGGACTCCAACTTCCCAGAGCGTGAATTGGAGTATAAACATTCAACAATTCGTTCCCGGAGTGCGAACGGACTCCAACTTCCCAGAGTGTGAATTGGAGTATAAACATTAATTAGATCGTTCCCAGAGTGCGAATGGACTCCAAATTCTCAGAGTGCGAATTGGAATATAAACATCGAATCTATCATTCTCAAAGTATGAACGAATTCCTAAAAGCCCGAATAGATGTGACTGACCATCCAGCGGCTAACTCCGACTTCCCAGAGCATGAATCGGAGCATAAATGTGGGTTACAGGTTCCTGGAGCGCGAACCAAAGCATATGTGCAAACTCCAACTTCACAGAACGTGAATGGAGTATAAACGTCAAATCCAAGTTCCCAGAGTGCGAATCCAAAAATACATGTTATCTCTGAGTTCCCAGAGTGTGAATCAGGGCACAAATACCAGGTCGAAGTTCCCAGAGTGCGAACTGAAATATGGATACTAACTCCAAATTGCCAGAGCGTGAAGTGGAGTATAAACATCAATTCCAGGTTCCCGGAGCGTGGACCGTACTACAAACGTCGATAACTCTCAAATTCCCGTAGTGCGAACCAAGTTATCGACTACAAATTATCCTAAGTCCCCAGAATGTGGACATGTGCTTAAGTTTGCAATAAACGCAGTCAACCACCAAAACATAAATGTTATTCCCCGAGACTAGGGGGCAAAAAAGCTAAGTGTTAATCGCTAACCAAAGTGATACAATGTCCGAAGTTCGATTATTCATCGACTACAACTTGCGTCCAAGATTCTCAAACTTGGCGAATAAAAACAAATTCCACTTGACGGTAAAAACACCACAAGTGCGCCGGACTGAAAACATAACGCTACAAACACTTAAGCACAAAAGAAATGAGAGTTGAAACAAAGAAACTAAATTTTATTTCAACTAACTGAAGACAAGGACTTACACGTAGATAAGTTTTTCCAAAAAAGAATCTCTACTAGCAGGGGCCGAACCTGCATCTATACATGGCCTACTAACAAAAATTGAAAACAATTCCTATCTACCAAAAAATCTGCTTAGGAGGCCGATCTATTCCTTCTTTCTTGGCTTCCTTATCAGCGGTTCGTCGTCAGAATCGCTAGGAACCGAAATCCTTCGTTTGGACGACCTCCTCTCCGGTGGTTGCTCTTCGGCCGGGGGCATAATATCTACGTCCTCCGCAGAACTTGAATCTAAATGAAGGCTCCCCACCGGAGGAGTAGGAGGGACCGGACCGGCAACGGAAGATGGAATAGTGCCACCGCCAACACTACCACTTTGCCCCGCAGCTTCTAATTCTGCCTGAATCTCGGCCAGAATCTCTTCATCGCGAATCGTATGGGCTTGGCTGGGGGCATCCGCGGCCTGTATCGAAGAGCCAGAGGTCGGCGGAAGGTCACTAATGATGAACGGCAGATCTGAGGAGAATCCACCCTGCTCACCAAGCAGCTCTCTCACCATTTGTTCCTCAAGAGATGGTCCACTCCCTTGCGCCGCCTCGGTTGATACCGCCGTTACAACAGTAGTCACGGTGGTGATGTCCTTATTCCCTTTGCTTGACTCTTGGGTCGCGGCAATCGGAGCAACTCCAGTCACTAAACAAAGATAAGAAGAGGTTATCAGTAACTGTTTCAGAGCAAACTCTCTATTTAGAAAACACTTGAGATAAATCCGAAATACCTTCCCCAGTTTGGCTTGCGGACGACTGAGCGGCCTCGGAAGTATGCTCATGAATAGGAGATAACCGCGGCTGTTCCGGGTCATAAGCAGGAACAGATTGAGTACCGATCACAGATACAGGCACTACCGAAGTTGGAGCGGTGACTTCAGTAACATGCTCAACACCTGACCCCTCTCCAACCTCCAGAGATCGACCACCGATCATCTCCTTTTCTTGAGCAATAATAGCGTCATGGAGTACCTCTTTCTCATCATTAGTCAACAACCGGTTTTCAAGTTCAAATCGGTCAACCGATTCACCCGGGTGTGCTTCCTCCTCTTCCTCGACCAATCGATCCCAAGCGTTGCGGAGGTGCACCGGGTAATCTTGGAGCCAGGCCAAATTTCGATGTCTCAACACGTTGGCATTGTAAGTGATAAGCAAATCTTCGATATCGGCCTCCAGCCTGGCCTCCGCTTGATGAACTTTATCCACAACCTCCATTTCAACCGCCTGGACCTTGGCTACTGCCGCATCCCATTCAGTCCGGAGAATCACGGCTTGTTCACACGCCTCCTGGGCTGCATTGTTCGCATCATCCCTATCATTGGCGATTTCGGCGAATTTTGACTTAAGCTCGTTCAACTCCTTTAGGGCTGCGTCTCTCTCGGCAGTAACCATGGTGTTTCGATGGCCTATATCTTCTACCGTGGCGTAATGCTCACGTTTCATTCTATCCATCGTTGCCTGGGCTTCGTCGACTTTCTTGATGGCCTCCATTTCAGACTTTCGAGAAGATTCAGCTTCAATGTTAAGCACATCAATAATACGGCTCTTCTGAGCCAACTCAGCCTGCATTTTCTCGATGGTGGCCCCACGCTCAGAGGCCAGAGACGACGCTTTCTCGACCGCCTTGTACCATGCCCTATATTTGGCATAAAAGTCGTGCACATAATCGTGCGCCGTCTGCTCGGCCTCCGACGGGATTCTTTTCAAGTGAAGAGGAAAGATGTAATTGTCAAAGAAAATATTTGGAAAGTCCTTCTTCAGTTGAGCAAGCCTGATTGCTCCTTCTCCCGAAATTTCAGTAGGAGGTTGTTCTGCAACTACTGGGGGCATTGCCTCAGATCTGGGGTGGCAAGATTCATACTTAGAAGATTGAGAGGCAGATTGGTAGTGCGAGGAATCAGAAGGACGAGAAACATGGACAGGAGGTTGTATAGGAACTCTCGGAGGAGGAGTGCGCGATCGAGACCGATGTCTGTAATCCCTATCTCTCCATTCTTGGCCAGAGTACCCAGAGTACCTGCGATCGTAACCCCTGTCTCCTTCTCTCCGTTGTGAATCGTAATACGAGGAAGATCTGCGAGCATGTCGTAGGCTCCCTAGCATCGAACCGCGTCCAGTCATAATATCTGCAAACCGAAATGAGAATAAAGTTAGTGGTTTCTCGAAACCGATGACCTAGGACTCGGGATTATGTAGTGTCGTGAAATGTGTATGAATATGTATTCCCCCCGACCAACCAGAAGTGTCGACTGAGCTAGTAATAAAAGGCTCGCTCAATTCTAGAGTACGATGGAACTCCTCCAAACCGGCGTCATGTTGAAAAGACACATCATCCGGGATTGGAAGGTCGGTAAGCCCTTCGTAAAGACTTTCAGTTCGCGGAGGAGACATCTCAGAAATTCTAACTCCGGGAGAGGTTCGGGCCGTGACAACCGATTTCCATCTCCCCTTCTTAGTTGACGTGACGACGACTGCCTTGCCTTTTCTTTGCTCTTCCACATCCTGAGAAACGCCTGTAGGCTCCAACAACGGCTCGTCGTCAGTATTAGTTCTTTCAGAATCAGCCTCCTCGGCTATAATAACTTTGGGCTTCTTGTGCTTGACTCGTTTCTTCAAAACGGCCTTTAATGCCCCCTCAAACAGTATGCTCTGCCCTCGTTCAATCAATCCGTAAGTTCGGAGATTCCTATCCGTCAAGAGCAGCTCAATATCCCTATCTCCACTCGGGACTTCTCGAAGCACTCGCACCGTCTCCCTAAAGTGCTCGCCCTCAGGTCGCTGAATTGTCGCTGTAAAAAAGAGAAAAAACATAAGTCTCGCTTTGACCGCAATTGCCTTAGTAATTACTTGATAACTCAACTATACTCACGTCTGAATAACCATCGCCGGGCAAACCCCAAAGGACACCTGACATAGAACCATTCCGTCCTATAGTAACTCAACCTGGTCCAGGACCCAGTGACCACCTGGCAGTTCCTCACCCCTTCCAGAAATGTGAAGGAAGGATAATCGCCTCGGGTCTTGAAGTTAAATAGATATCTAATCTCGGTCGGGATTGGTGGTCTGTGAAGGTACTCCATGAAGACGATGAATAAACTATTCATGGAGGCATACCCGTTCGGGTGTAGTTGAGATGGAGCGATCCCCAAAAAAGACAACACTTCCCTTATATACTCATTGAACGGAGGAAGTATCCCAGCCCAGCACGCGTGGCGATTAAATGCTGTATATCCCTCCGGCGGGTTGTGTGGCCTATCTTTCGGCCCCGGTAATAACACGTCATCCAGCGACAGACCGTGTCTCAAGCATATTCTCCCTAACATGTCTTTAGAAATATTCGATTGAACGGAATCCGACGGATTGGCAATGAAAGACGCATTGGGAAGTTCGTCCGGGGCCGGACCAATGATCTCAGGTTCAATATCTGGAACCTCTAATCTCGGAGCGGCTGTGCTTTGAACCTCTTGCTGTTGCGAACTTGAAGGTTCCATAACTAGCTAACTCATGAGAAACCATCGTTAGACGATGAAAGACCCGTGCGTTTCCCAGTGTAAAGTGTATGAATGTATGTTGTGCAGTGCCATGCATTACTTGAATAAATATCGTAGAGCTAAAAGAAATATGCAAACGACAAAACTACGGAGTCCAGTTATAATGACCGTCATCGCTGACCGTCATCGTTGAACAGCTTATATGATGGAAATTTGATTTGAGTAGAAGTCGTTATTGTTCCATCGACGAGCTTCGAAAGGTGGTCAAGTATGCAGTTTGATATGTCCAAATATGCAAGGATGAAGCTCGCCGGAATTATGCTTAGAAAATGTCGAACTTTGGAATCCATCATAGAGGTTTCGAACCGATCACAGGGACCTCGTTCGAAACCAACCTAACATCACTTTGAATCGATGACTGGAAAGCTTGCTTGGAAAGGATGAACAGGTGTCGAGTTCGAATCGATCGAAAATGGTTGACTTCGAATCGATCCTTGTTTGGCTAGTTCGTACCGATCAGAAACCCCCAACTTGACATCAATATCATTCGAATCGATCCTATTCGAAACGATATAAAGTTGCGAACTTCGAACCGATAGCCAATGGATTTGAATCCATTGATTCGAATGGACCCATCGAATCCATCAATCGGTGCGAACTGCGTCGCCTCATAAAATCATTCCATGGATCGATGCAAAATCCAACGGCGAATGGCACACCCATCATCGATTCGAACTCGAATCCACGCATCGATTCGAAGCCCCCTCAAACCAGATCTGGTTTTGCCAATCACTGAAGTGAGCAATCAATGAAGAAGACGCGGTTTCGAAGTAACTTTGCCGTTTGGATTCGAGGCTAATTACCTAGTTTATGTGATGGATTCGAGGAGTTAAGGTTTTGGATTTGGATTGGTTCGAGTGAGTGACGCAGTGTTTTCTCCTTTGAAGCTTCGAGACGATGCAACGCACAGTGAAAGCAAGGCAAGAGTAAAAAAGAAAAAAAATGGAAAAAGTGAAATCCTCTGCTATTTATATGAAGCTTGGAATGTGACCGGGCCGCTTCGTATCCCAGTAAACCCAACCGGTCATAACCAGTCAAGAACCAGGTCGTTTCGAAGTCAGCCTTCGAAACCATCCACCTAAGTCCCTGTCGATACGAAGTTCACCTCATATTCCACCAGTGCGAAGCACACAGCAGAGTGACAAGTTGCATCGATGCGAAACAAACAGTGGACGCATCGATTTGAAGCCCTTGTTCGCATCAACGACTTCGTATCCATCCATAACCCAACGATACGAACTGCTAGTTCGAACCCATCTTTTCACATCGGTTCGAATGTCAGTTTCGAACCCATCACAACACAAGTATACTCCATCCATATGAACGTAGATTTCGAACCCTTCAATGCTCCAACACATCAGTTCGAAATATCACATTCACGCAATGCCGAGTCGTTTCTTTCAACCTTCTACATCGGTTCAGGAGAGGATCGATACGAAGGAACCTTCCACAACAACCATCAAGCGTTGTCTCAATTCAAATTTCAAAATCGGTTCAGGATAGAATCGATACGAAATTCAATAGCAAACAAAACTAACAAAGACTTGTAGACGAACGACGATAACAAAGATCAAACTAGCATATGTGCATATATATCGAACTAACATTCAATTCAAAACATTTGCAGGGATCAAACACCTATCTTGTTACAAATGAAACAGCCAACGGCTAAGCGCTACTATACAGCAATCAATCATATCAACGCAAGGTTGCAGCAATGCAGAGTATGAGTCTCAATAAAAAGGGAGCAATGATTGTTCGAAGAGAAGTTGTAGCTATTCAAAGCACGTCATGTTCCCACAAGACGTACATTGGGGGGCAAAATGTTATCCCGCTTTTTGGCAAAGCCGCGATACCAAAAGATCGATCGAAAAACGGAGAATAGTTCGTCTCAGAGATTGGTCATACTTCGTTTTGCTATGGATATCGCTGAATTCTATCCGAGTCCAGATTGAGCTACAATTGATAGGACATGACAAGAAAGACCGTAGAAGTCAGTATCTCAAATTTCAAGTCAATCCGAGTTCATATGCTCAAGTTATGATCGATTCAATTTGGAGGGGAAAACCAAAGTTTCGAACCGATGGCTGATCAGTGGTTCGAACCGATCGCCTTCGAATCCATGTACTTCGAACCCATCAGCGCGCCTCGGGTTCGACTCCATCACCTTCGAATCCATCGAGCATCAGTTGTTCGAATCCATTGAGAGAAGCCTCATTCGAACCCATCCAAAGAATCCTTGTCTGAATCCACTAAGCTTCGTTTGTTCGAATCCATCTCAGAAACCTTGTTCGAACCCATCACAGAGTCCTTGTTCGAACCCATCACAGAGGCCTTGTTCGAAACCATCAAAGAAGCTTCGTTCAAATCCACTTGGTCAACTAACCATGATGACGTGTCTTTCATCGGTTCGAAAGCGCCGAAGAATATGGAGTCGAAGCATTCAACTCGGAGCAAAACCCGGGTCGATTCGAAGTTTGCGCTCCACGTCACCATGAAGCCACGCGCCACCATGGTTTCGAAACCATCGATTCGAACGCATGGTTTCGAACCACACAGCCACGCCGTGAACCCCATTTCGAATCCATCATATCTCTCAATCCACTGATCCAAATGCCATGAAATTTTCACAGAAGCTTGAATACATGTTGAAGAGTGTCCATGCCAAATTTCACCTCGATTGGACGAATTCTTGATCGATTCGAATGGAGTTCGAACCGATGCCAAAGTGGGCCCAAACTTCCTGAGACCGGGCGTGTGGGCCCCCTCACGTGCCATAAGTGGTCTCCCAAGTTTTCAGCGAGATATCAGCAGCATACGCCTATAAATAGGGCCCCAGAGCCACCAGAAAAGGGATCTTCTGACTCTCAAGCACCCAGACTCTGCCGAATCAAGATCTACATTATCCTACATCATAATTTTCATTGTTGATTTCGAATTTACAGTTGTAACTTGCTGTTGATTGCTGCAACAACTTGTAATCATTGAAAGAAGAGAAATAAAATATCAAAACACTTCACAGTGGACGTAGGCGACACGCCGAACCACTATAAATCGCTTGTCTACGCATTTCCTTTACTGTTGATTGGAGTTTTTGTAGATAATATATTTTTTGAACTTACATTCTTGACTATTATCTCTTCAAAGACTCCCGAAGAGTGTTGTACCCAATTTTGACACAAACAGAAAGGTATGTATTTAATTTTTTGAAAAGATATCTTTGCTTTCGAAAAGAGGCTATCCAGAGGTTTCAGAAGAGATGTTTTTAATTTCAAAACATAAACCCAATCTCAATTTAAAGTAATAACCATGGCATAAATAAATATTTTGAAATGTTATTCGCTTTGTTATTAACCCATTACTTTATTTTGGGGAAAAGGCAGAATATCCAATTAGGTTGACCAAGTAGTGAATATAACTTAACAGATGTTAAAATTTTAATTAAAGATATTGGCGGGGGCCAATAGGTTTGCAGAAAGCCCATGAAAACTGTATGATATTGGCAGGGGCCAATAGGTTCATAGTCAGCCCATGAAAACTATGATTTGATACTGGTAGGGGGCAATAGGTTTGTAGCTAGCTCATGAAAACTATATTTGGGTTGAGATATTGGCTGTCAGCCAATAGGTTCCTAGTTAGCCCATGAAAACTAGGATATGAAATAAGATATTGGAGTTACCAATAGGTTCTTAGTGATCCCAAGAAAACTAAGTGATTGAATAGATAGTCCTTAACATTTTAACTGGTTAATAATAATCCTAGAAACTATTGAGACAGATAGTCAGAATGAATGGGGATGGTAATCTATAATTTATTTAATTGTTTTTCATATCATAATAATGTTTTGAAATACTGCATTTTAACCATTGCGGATGCAGGACCACAATATTTTAGGATACCAATGAGGAGAAAACTCATTCCGCTAAGCGCCATGGTCTCATTAGATATCCAAATGGTTTGAGATGGTAAATTATTATTTATACAAGGCTTTTTATTTGACTTGGAGTTTTTGTTTTCCCCTTAAACTCTCAGGTACTCAATTGATTTTGAGTAGATTGAAAGTTAAGGTTTCCAGGTGTTCTTTTAGCCGAATAAAGCTTCCGAGGACGTGTAGGCGGAAAATTTGTTATTAGAGTTCTTTTTATTTCCAGTGTGTGTTTTATTTGTAATGGAAAATTGTTTTCTTGCTTATCTATATACTCTAATCTACCAAGGGGCAGCTTAATATGTCACTCTTGGCGTATTTTGTAATAATTATATGTTATTTGAACGTGGTCTACGAATTGGGGTTATGTAATCAATTTGGAATATTTTGAAATGGAACGTGGAATTTGTTTTGTTGTTTAAATTTTTTTTCCATATTCTTGTGTTTGTGTATCTCAATGTATCTAATTTCATCGTGTTTAGTTGCCAAGAACTAATAACTATGGATGACTGCAGCATTCGTAGCCATTAGTTTTGGGCCTCAAAATAGGGGGATGTTATAACAAATGAACAATACATAATTATCAATATAAAATCTTACACAATCATTTCCAAAAAGATACATCATAGTCAAAATAGTACAACTGTATATCGGGGATAGTTATAACCACCAACTCTACATAACTGATACAAATTTTATCCAAAACAGCAAAAATAAGGAAATATACGAGGGACATGTCTTGGAAATCCATCTCGACTCCTAGTCTGAAAATATGCTAGGTCGAACCCAAGCATTATAAGAAAACAATGCCCAGGTCAGTCTGGCACGTCAAGCATGAGAAACTCAGAATCATAAGGAATTTTCCATATTATAACTTGTAAATCCTTTAAAATCAAAGTTATCTTGTAAGACCATGCCGCATGTAAACATAAACGGGATTTTACCTTACGATAACAAAAACATTTTATATGAAAATCCAGTGATATTATTATAATGTCTAAGGTTAAAATACCAATAGCCAAATAGCTATGATGTGTGTACATCACAGCAATAATAAGTATAAAATTGAAAATCAAAGGAACTTATTAGAAAATGGATTCCAACAAATGCCATGGTAAGGAACTATCTTCCAAAACATTACACCTCTAAATAAAATGTACCGTGGGCTGCAGTTACCTTTGCAACCTATATGACAAGATCGCCTTACCCTTAATTGGATAGTACCGTATATGATCACCCTTAGGTTGTGATCAATAACCAAAAATGGACCTCGAAGCATACATATGGATATCAACTCTAGATAAGGCGATGTTCACACCCTAATAGGAGCGATTGACATAGCCTTGCGGCATACCTCTGTTTTAGCCATTACCGGGATGTGAGGCATGAGAGGCCTGATTACCATTTTTTTTCCTAATAGATCATCTTCGAATGCTAACACTTCAAAGATGTAATTCCAACATTATCCATTCAAGTGGTTCTAGGATCAAATAAGCATTCAGCATTTACTATCTTCTATTTTGGAATCACCCTCAGGAAGAATAGTATAGCTCCATAGCATACTTCATAACGATCCATCACAACTTTATTAGTTTGGAGTGGTTCACATAAATCATACTTATCTGAAACCGGTGTCTCCCAACTAAGCATTAATTCTCGGCTAATTCAATTCTAGTCCTTTAGGAGTATACAGCAAGTATTTGATCTTCACCGGGGAACTCGAATATACGCAACATACTTCCTAGGCTAAAACTGGTCAAGATTTGATAGTCAGTTATTTAATCATCAACTACATAATCAAACAAAAATCTAGAGATTTAATTTACCCATAGCAGCCACTAAGCCTCAAAATAAGTTTTCATTTATTTAAATCTCTTCTTAGAATTTTTTCAAAATATTCATGTACTTACCACACTGGAATAAGTATATTCATAAATCATTGTGAAAGATTTCTTATTTCAAAATCATATTAGAAGGATGAAATAAATTTTATTTAAATTAGAGATAAGGATAATCCCAAACACTATTCCTTCAATGTTAAGCATGTAACAAGTGTCCACACCACCATAACTAAGAATCGGTTGCGGGAAATCCCATCTCTAATTATTTTATAAATTTTCTTCAATAAATCCTTTTAGTAAATCATTTCCTCTGAGTAAATTCTAAATCCTTTTATAAAAAAAAAAAATTAAATATCCAAAAATCATATAATACACTTTTATAAACATCCAAAGTTGTTTGTAAACTCTTTTATAAATATCCAAAGTCATTTATAAACTTTTTTATAAATCCTCATTTATAATTCCCTTTTCTTAAATTATCATTTACAAATATCATTTTTAAATCTTCTTTAAATAAATCCTTTACAAATATTATTTACAAAATATCATTTGTAAATATATTTATTTAACTAATTGGACGTTTTAAAAAATCATTTACAAACACTCAACCTCAAATTAATGTAGAATTGAAGTCAATTTAAAAACCATAATTTACAAATTTGAAAGAAGGCTTAGTGACCACAGTGGTACTGAATTAAGTTGCCATTTTAATTAAATTTAACATCCAACTTATATAACAGTTATTTACATACATCAACTTATATGTAAATAAAATTCATAACTAAATAAGAAAATAACATGCCGATATA
Organism: Allium cepa; assembly: GCA_030765085.1. Taxonomy (NCBI): domain Eukaryota; kingdom Viridiplantae; phylum Streptophyta; class Magnoliopsida; order Asparagales; family Amaryllidaceae; genus Allium; species Allium cepa. Next base: position 308,119,483 of record CM060929.1, read on the forward strand.
AACCAACTGGCAGATACATGTCTAGATAACATAATAGCATGGTGGTAATTTGTCCTATTGAATTGATATCCACATGACCTATTAAGTCTGATGTAGCAGAATTCGGATTTATTTTGCTAAGAGATGTCCAATAATCTACTTAATTAAGGTATAGCAGAATGAGGATTTATTCTGTTAACAAATGTCCAGGTTTAGTATAACCTATTCACCTTTGTATGGTTACTTAATGGTATCGACAATAGAATCCCTTGTGTTCAAAGCAATTCTTTGTAAAAGAAAGCTACCTCTAAACAAACCGATCCTTGGAAACAAAGTAATTAAGAACTTAACCCTCTTTTTAAATAATTAATTACAAGTTAAATCATTTTTAAAATCATAATTAAATCTTGATTAAGTCTTGACATAACTTATCTATTAATTAAGAAATAATTTACCTTTAATAATTTTTTTTATAAATTAAACCCTTAATTAACTAATAAATAGAATAATTAATTAATAATTAACCCTTTACTTAACTAATATTTAATTGAAAATAAATCTTATTATTAATTCATAAGTAATTAATAATTAATCATACTTAATCAAAGATTAATTAAAATTAATCTCACTATTAAAAGATAATTAATTAGTAATTAATCACCCCTTAATTATAACCAATAAATCTTGTTTAATATTTAATTAATTACTAATTACCCAAATTAATAAGTTATTAATTAACTAATAAATACTTAATTAAGTATCTTAAACATCATTATTACATATAGAAAAACATTCCTAAGGTTTACTTATGTATAAAAACTCAAGTTTGTAAGAAGTTGAACTTTTTCCAAAAAAACTGCATCCATAGAGACTATCGGTATGGATACCATAACTTAATTTTTTTTTTTGAAGATTTCTTCAAAAACTAACCCTTTTGAAAAACATACTTACTTTAAAAAACATAAAACAAGTATTTTGAAAACTAAAACAAAGTTTAGACTTGAAAAAGATTTTTGATTTTTCAAACTAAATACCATAGTTTGACATAAGGATTACTTGTCGCATAACCATACAAAAGTGCTAACCCTTAACATATAACCACATATTCGTGTTCATAGCCTACAAATCATATCACAAACCACAAACTCATACCAAATAAAAACTTTATCACATAAAGATCACTACTTGCAACTTTACTAAATTTTTGTCTTCATTTCAAGTCAATAACCAATACCATGTACAAGCATATATAAACACAAGTACAATTGTATAAAACAACATCAAATTACAACAAATCATCCAACAACACATAGTAATTAGTAGAGCAAAACAAAAAGGTTAAAATTTGTTAAAATGTGAGCTTTACTCACCAAACTTATTTAAAACTCTTTAAGACTTGGAAAGAGCCTAGATCTTGCATTTTAATAACAAAAACATGATTTTTGGATGTAAGCAACATAAAATAGGCTTGGCCATGAGGAGATGGGGCTCGAACATGATGTGTTGGGGTTGGCCATGATGGTGAGGAGGGTATAGGGCTAGAAATTGAAAAAGGAATGGAGATAGAAGGAAAACAAGTGTTTTAAACATGATTTAAAAGTAGAAAATTTTGATTTTTAAATTTGAAAATTCAAACTGAAAGACATTAAAGTTTAAAAGCTTTTGAAAACAAAGTGAAGTTTGAAAAACAATGAAGGTGAAAATGAAAATGAGAGAGAGAGGAAAAAGAAGAATGTTTTTATATAAAATGCATTTAGTAAATTACCAAAATGCCTTAAAGCACAAATGCCCTCCACTCAAATTTAAACACATCATCACATACTCCTCTTCCTTGGATCTACATGTAATACACATGGATAAACCATTTTATCCACCTTGCAAAGCCCCTAAGTGTACAATGATAGAAATTATGTGCGACATTTCATAATTTACATTTTATTTAAATTTAAATCGTATGAAAACTGTCACATCTATTTCTTATAATAAGTAAACATATATTTACACTTTTACAAACTTAATTAAGTACTCATTATTTATAAAATGTGTATTTAAATATATTAAGGTGTTTTACAACCTTTTTAACAACTTTAAAGTGATAAAAAATCAGGATTTTTAAAAAGTTTTCCGGTCATATTTTCTAATTTCCTTTTTACTCATTATTTTTACAAACCAAATTCAAAAAGGAGTTTTCTATCATTATTTATAAATTAAAAGAGGGCTATTTTAATCGTTAAACCCATTAATTAAATATTTTAAATTGATTAAATATTCTCAAATCAAAGTGATGAAATTTCAGGTCGTTACACAACTCCATGAGAATTTGAGTTATTTAATGCCACCATTAGTGTTTCCCAATTCTCGACCAATGAACTCATCAACATCAAGGCTTGTGTCACATTACCCACCTTGCAATTCATGGTTGTCAATTAATTCATAGTTGCTTAAAAATCGTTAAGATGCTATCTAACTGAACCACCTTCCTTATGCTTTAAAATTGCCAATCTTCTCATTAGAATAGCCTTGTTTCTTGCCGATTTCTTTGTATAGATTCGTTTTGATCTTTTACAAATTTAAAAGTAGATGTAACGACCCGGAATTTTCCAGCATTAATTTGTGAATATTTTACAAATTTGAAATTTTGAAATAATGGCTTTATAATTGAAATATAAATCTATTAAATAACAGCAAAGTATGGTAAAATATATTTGTAACGACCTAGGATTTTACCACTTTGAAATAGGCTATTTAAATATATTTTATATAATCAATAAGTGGACTTTTATTGGCAAATAAAACTATTTTAAATATTTAACTGTGATGATAAAATAGTTTTCAAAGTTTTTTTTACCGATATAGATAGTTCAAATAAAAATAGAATATGCGACCGAAGAACATTTTTCGAAATTTCGACTTTTCGACACCCAAAAATCATTGGGAACGATGTGCTCCCTTGATGCAGCATGCATACATTCATATATGTTAAGATTAGTATTATTTATGCATACTTGTATATATTAACTAATATATATTTATACCTAAGCTTGGATGTGACAAATTATGTTATAAAAGGCATATGTATACATATAAACATATATATATATATATATATATATATATATATATATTAAATCCTATGCCATACCTTAAGTACCTATAATGACCTGCCTTTTTGGACGGTTTAAATCGATGATAAACCACACACATCAGACTTAAACCATTAAAAAGAGCAGATTATTATGGGGTAAATAAAAATAATAGAGGAAGAAAGAAAATAAATACAGAATCTCGCAATGGAATGATAAAATATAATAATCAAATAAACAGTTCATAAAGCTGTTTACAAATAACATTGATTAACCTTTCAATATAGATCGGAGTCAAATAAAACAAGAATAAATAATAAATAAATATAGCGGAAAAACATGATGTAGTGGAATAAATATAATGAATAATAATAGTAAAAAATCTTCGTCTTCAACCTCCAGAAAGCAGTCTTCGATAACTAAAAAGCTCATACTAGTACAAAATACGCATGTTGCTTCGCCTCATTTGCATCGGTTGTTACCACAATTGATGCAAATAGAAGTATTTGCATCAATTACGTTTTAACAACCGATGCATTTGGTATGTGGAAAGCAGTAGATAGTAAAAAAAATACAACTTGCATGGGTTATCATCGACAACCGAAGAAAATATACGATGAAAATGTGTTAGTTGCATCAGTTTTATTTACAACCGGTGCAAAAATACTGTTCCCACGTTGAAAACCGTGATGAAAAGTTAGCGGTAAATGATTTCGTCTCCCTCTCGTTTTCACCGAGAACCTCTTCTTTTCGTACTTCACTCGAAAACCCTAAATCCCTCTCCCCCTTTTCATCTTTCCCTTTCAATCCATTCAAATATCACTTTTATTCTCTGATCCAACATTAATCAAAACCGAAGCCGAAATCAAAACCGAAGTCGAAATCAAAGAAGACGGTAAAATTTATGTCATGGTAAGAAGGTCGAACGCGTCCCGATCCGATATTTACTCGAGGCGCTCCCACGGATTCTCCAGCACGACTCCGCGTCCGTCCAATTTGACAAATGCAAAAATCTACTCCCTGCAGAGTTCGAGAAAACCCACTCCCAGAGGTTCCAGTTTCAACCACACTGATTTCTACTCCATGGTAGGGAGGAGCTCGAACTTTGGACCGTCCAACATGTTTGGGGCACCGAGGCCCTCGAACTACGAGGAGGAGCACGGGACAATCAGGAGCAATCAAGAGTTCGAGCGCATCGCATGTTTCTGATGTGTTTAGGAATAATCAGGAGCAGTACGCCGTTCATGCTACAGATGCTAAAGATGTTAGAATCGCCATCTCTCCTGGGAAAGGTAATTTCAAATCTTCAATTGAATTGGTTCGTTTTAAGTTGATTTAAAGAAATTAACTTAAATGTTTTTAACGCAGGGAAAGAGAATAGGGAAGAGTACATGGAGATGGAGGATTTCAGCTTTGGAAATGGAGGGAGGCACGAAGGAGGGGACGAGAAGATGGAGGAGAGCAAAGTGAAAGTGGGAAGAGCGACGACAATGCCACCGACCAGTGATGACCAGACTTATACTGATCATGGTTTGGAGGAAGCTGATAAGGAATCCGAACACTTACTCCAGCTTGATTGGTCTGGTTTGGTCTTTGATTTCTTTTAGGTAAAGTTTGCACTAGAATTTCGTGTTTTTTCAGGAACGACAAGGAGGTGGTTGTGGAATGGTCTAATAAATACTGATGCTAATGTGTGTCTGTTGTTGGTGGTAATGCAGATAGCATGTCGAGATGCCTGCACTAATAAAACAGTCCATCTCTATACTGTCTGATGTTGGCCTTGGCATGGCCATGTTTAGTGTTGGTCAGTACCATATTATCTTGTTCTCCTCTTTCATTATTTCTTTTGTCGTTGCACCACCCTTATTTCACTCAGTCATTAACCAAATGAATAACTATTATTATTACAGGGTTGTTTATGGAGTTGCAGCCAAGAATGATAGCATGTAGGAACAAAATTGCATGCTACACAATGGATGTTAGGTTTCTAGTTGGCCCTGTGATCATGGCTGCAGCTTCCTTCGCTGTTGGCCTCCGCGGTGTGCTTCTGCATGTTGCAATCGTACAGGTCCTATATTTGTTTATCTAAATGAAGTTTCTGCATGTTGAAATTCTTACTTTGATTGATATTTCTAGGCAATTAAACGAGACTCCTCATTTCACAAAACCACATAGCTTACAGTTAAAATGAGTTAATAACATAAATGATAACACAGCATTATATGTTCAGCACACAAGCCAAGATTCCCTGTAAGTACATGCAAGCACAACATAGTTAAGACCAACATCATTACCTTTCTTTCAAAATATGAAATGTTACCTTCATAATTATCTTAACCTGCCTTCTACTTACGACCTTATAGTTTTACAGAAAGCCTATCTATGAATCAGATTGCTGTCGATTGTGGTTTGACGAGATGATAGTGAAGGCAATTGAAGTTTGGATTTTGGCAGCTGGTGTATTTGGAGTATGCATGAGTAATGCAAGCAGTAAGACTTGAACCAGAGATAGGCAGTATATCAGGCAATTGAGAAGCAGTGGTGAGGAGGGGTTTGGTGGATTGACTGCAGCTGTTTGGTGAGTTGTTTTCTTCTTATGTGCAGTAGTTTGTAGGAAATGTACACAAACTGCAGTAGTTGTTTTCATTTTTTTTTTTGAATTGTGTTGCTACTAAGGCAGGCAGAAATGTGTTGGTTTGAATCTGATGTGGTTGTGATGGCTTGCTGGTGGAAGAGTGTAGTTGTAGGAAAATGTTGGTCAGTTTTGAAGAAAGGCAGTTTGGCAATGCAAGGAGGATTAATGTGGAAGTTTTGTATTGCAGTGTGACAGTTGCTTGTGGTAGCTTGGTAGTCGGGGAAGGATTGCAAATAGTCTGTAATTTTGGTGGTGATGTATGAGATTTGTGGCAAGTCTTTGTTTGCTTGGAGCAGTGAGATTTATGGCACAGGACAGTTGTATATTATGGTACTTAACAATCTAGACTATATTACTTGTACTAAAGATCTGAATTGTAGTACTAAAACGAATGTATAAATCACTATTTTATATGGACTATGAACACTATATTTGAAATATATTTATTTGGTATTACCTTATTCAATATGTATTTGCCATCCAATTTGATTTTAAATGACTATAATATTGCATGCAATGATTGTTGACAGTAACAACCGATGCAAAAAATGTCCTGTTGCATCGGTTATTACTGCCAACCGGTGCAATATAAGGGACTAGTTTTAAGCCAAAGATCTTATGTTGCATCGGTCTTTACTGACAACCGATGCAAAAGACGACTATTTGCATCGGTTTTACAACCGGTGCAAAAAAAATTAGTTTATTGCATCGGTTGCATGTGCATTGGTTCTAAAACTAATGCAACAGTTGGTTGAACAACCGATGCAAATGACCTGTTTTGTAGTAGTGTCAGGCTGACCCGAGCAAATTGAAAAGACAAAACACTAGAGTCGGAACTAAAAGATCTTATGTAAGTTAAATCAATAGTAAATAAACATGAGCGTAAAAGTGTCACAGATGTTTACGGGGTTTGACATCTCCTATCCAGCGTCTCACGTGAGTGCAATAACTTAAGTGATGTTCGGGATTTCTATCTCCTAATGATTCGTTAAACTATCTACTATGTACTACAATACGTTATTATAATAGTGTCTATAGTATAGTAGGTATTAAAATATGGTTAAGGCATTACCCATATCCCCATTAACACATTTTTATATATTCCTACAGTCTATACGATACCGTAATCCCTCTGTAAACTGAAGGGCTATCAGAGGGAACTCCGTAGGTATGGTACAAACCAAACTCTTAGAAGGCGTGCTAGGGCATGTGAACATGGCATTCGAGGCAATGCCAGGGTAGATATATCAATTGTGGATCCAGACCGGTCGTTATGCATAACAGCTGCTATCGCCTACCTAGGAATACACTCCCACAATCAAATCTAGGGGTGGCCACCAAATCATCACAAAGTATAATATGGTATCGAAGAAATGTTTCTGATCCGAGGTGAGACCTCACTTGGCACGGCATGGCTCCTGTTTTAGTCATATCTAAGCTGACTCACGATAGTCAGGGTTACATAAATACCTCACACAGAATCGTACCCCAAACTATCCTACTTAATTTCTAGAATACCCACCACGTGCATAGTTGTTAAAATGGTTTTCAGTATTGGTAGAGAGTATGACAATATCCGATCCTGGTCTCTTTAACAACCAAACGCTTATTACACACCAGATAGTTCTTTTACATTTCCAAAACCATTTCATATTGATATCAAAATATCTTATTCAATTCAAACCATATCACTTCGAAATCATATTCACTTCAAAATCATATTTTCAAAAATAGGTTAAACTCTCATTCCAAATCATCATATTTACTTAAAATATATTATTAAATCTGTTTGTGCCAAAATTGGTCACAAACACCCGATGGTTGATAATTCACAATCACAGATCTCGGATGAATAAAAAATATATAAATCACTCAGAAACTTCAAAAGAAAGCAGTAAACAACACAGAATTTATAGTGGTTCGGCAATCTAGCCTAAGTCCACTTTGAAGTTTATGACTTTATTGATTCACTTGATGAATTCAATCTTGTCACAGCAGATTACAGTAGGTTATAGCTCTAAAGTTTGAATATAACGTTGATAGAAAGATGTAGAATTGAATCCGGCAAAGTCTGTACATTGAATAACCAAAAGATCCTTTTTCTGTAGGCTTCAGGGGGGCTATTTATAGGCGTAGGAGGCTGATATCACGCTCAAACTTCTAAAGACTTCTTCTGCCACGTGAGTGGGCCCACGCACCGGTCCCACCAAGTTTCGACTCGATTTGTGATCGATGCGAATTGATTTCGTATCGATCAAGAAGTTGTCCAATCGAGCTGAAACTTGGCAAAGACATTCTTTAGCACGTACGCAAGCTGTTGTGAAAGTTTCATTGGATACGATTTGAAGTTTTCTCGGTTGGCTGTTTGCTACGAGTCGATCACTTCGATTCCATGCCTTCGAATCGATGGATGCACGTGTCTTTGAGACGACGTGGTGCGCACATCTCGCATCGATCCGCCATTTGCTTCGAGTTGACCGTGTTGCATCCATGAACTTCGCCTCGTTCGTATCGATGACCATTGCATTGTTCGATTTGATAACAGTTGCCAATACGTATGGATGGAAGTAGGCTTGTTCATATCGATAAAAATGGCCCTGTTCGTATCGATCAAACGTGATGGGTACAATTGATGGATACGAACTAACGAGCCTCGATGGATTCGAACAATGACTGTGGGTAGATCGATACGAGCAAGCGTACTCCTTCGATGGATACAAAATGGCGTATCCTGATCGATTCGAACAAACGCTTTCCATACGAAGTCGACCGATGTAATTTATGTGAACAAGGCTGCTAAGTGAGAGAGCCCTGATCGATACGAAGTGGCTGAGTTCAATGAATTCGAACAGTGTGATGGTGGATCGATTCGAACGTGATGGATTCAAATTGATCGATGCGGACTCATCTTGATGGATATGAATCTGATTGGTGTGAGTAGACCATCACCTTGACCTTCTGATGGATACGAATATGATGGATTCGAACCGATCAATCAGATGTATACGAACAACATATTTTCTCTAACTTGCATCGATCATATCTCATTCATTCGAACTCCGATTAACCTGAAATTTGAAACGCTAGCTTTTATAGCTTTGCTTGCCGTGTCCAATCAATTGTAGCCTGATCCAGGCTCAGACAAAATTCATCGATATCCATAGCGAAGCAGTGTATAACCGATCTTCGGGACGAATTGACTTCGGTTTTTGGTTGATCTTTTGGTATCACGGCCTTGCCAAAAAGGCAGGATAACACTTGCCCCCCAAAACATGCCTCGCGATAGGGAGGTGTGTTTTTTAATGCCATAAGCTGGATGTTCATATCATGTCGATGACCTGTAAGGAACTTGATAGTATCATATGACCTCGAATGATGATCGTTCGAGATCGTATGCCATTTGAGGTGAAATGGGACCGTTCGCAGTCGAATGTCATTCGCAGCAAATGGTGACCGTTCGCGGTAGGGGTGCCGCTCGAGGCGAGTTGAGATCGTTCGCGATCGGGTGATGTTCGAGGCGAGTTGAGATTGTTTACGATCGGGTGCCGTTCGAGGCGAATTGTGACCGTTCGAGGTCGGGTGCCGTTCGAGGCGAATTGTGACAGTTCGAGGTCGGGTGCCGTTCGAGGCGAATTGGTGTGCCCGGGGGGGACTTAATATTATCGATGTCAGATTTCACGTTCGAGTGAATTTCTGGATCATTTGTCAGGGCGGTTTATCGCCATCTCAGAGCATGTCTAAGGATCGTTCGTGACCCGTACATGTGTAAGTAGCTTAGCCATTTCAGAATTATCAAAATCAAATATCCGTTCAACCGATGAGTTTTAAAACAGAAATGTCTGACAAAATCAAATCCAAACATGAAAAACACAAAAAACGAAAGCAAAACAGTAGCGTCAGAGTGCAAGCACCTACATCGATGTGGTTTATAGTTGTATCAGAGCAAGCCTGAGGATCATTCACGGCCATGTACATGTGTGAACAACTTAATTGTTTCAATGTGGAGTTTTCCACTCGTCCGTCATTATCTCAATCAATTGATAATAAGCTGACGTCTCAATCCTGAGCCGTCTTCAGTTGGTGCAGGTGGTGGCCGTTCTTGTTCCACCGTTGCGGCCCTCCTTCTCACATACTATAATAGAAAACCATTCTCGGTGTGCCCCTCGACTTCGTCTTTTAAGTGTCTGCAGTCCTTTGTACTGTGACCATTCAACTCATGGAATGAAAAATACTTGTCCGACCTTCTCTCGTTGTTAGTTGGATCTCTCCTCGTTGGCTTTCGATAAGGGACCTGTCCCCTAGTGTCCTGGTAGATCCGTTCCAAAGTCTCGTTCAACTCTGAGTATGTGGTGAATCTTGGTTCCTTTCGCGGTCGCATTGATCTGTTATCGTTATCCTCAGCCTTTCGTTTTCCTTTTGCTAGTTTCTGCACCTTTCTCAGGGGGATTTCCAACTTTGACCGCATAAACATCAATTCCTTCTCCTTCCTCTCTTTCGGCGTTTGCATCCTCCAACCGTAAAAATCCTTCAGCCTCATGATAAAATTCCTCTAGATTCATAGGGGGATCTCTTGTCAGCGAATTCTTGAATTCTGTGCCATCGGCTATAGCCGACACGGCTACCATCAAGACCATGGATGGATCCGGTCGATCCACCGTTGCTGCAGCTGCATTGAATCGCGTAAAAAAGCTTTGCAAAGATTCACCAGCTCTTTGTTTCAGTGCTGCCAAACTCATCACATTCTTGGGTCTCGAAATGTGGACCATGAATTGCCTCTTAAACTTTTCAGTCAAATCATTCCATGTCCTGATAGATCCACTCTCCAGTTGTCTAAACCATAACGCCGCAATATATGTTAGGTACAATGGAAAGCACCAGGCCATGACCTCCTCTGATGCCCCTAGCAGTTCCATATGCTGCATATACTTTGTCAGTTGGACTGTAGGGTCTGTCCTTCCATTATACATATCCAATGATGGTAGCTTAAAATCCGGTGGGTTCCTAGCTCGTCTGATTACAGTGGTAAAAGGACTATTCACACCCTCCAAGTCTTCGTTAACCAATCCGCCTCTCATAGCCCGCCTGACTATCTCTACCAATCTGTCATTGTCTCTGAGCTGTAGTGCATGTCCATTGCCTTTGACTTGCCCCCCGAGTTCACGAGGGAGTTCTGGAATCTTCTCTCCTTACCGAGCTTCTGTTCCTCTGCCAATGTCGTGCTGTTTGAATCCACCTGATGTCCTTCTTGGTATGGGTCAGCGTGATCTAGATGAGTGCCTCCTAGCTCTGGTACCACCCCAGATAGTCCTGCTCTGTTTTGAATTCCATTTGCTCCTTGATTCTGCGCTCCAAGTTGCCCAATCCGTCGAAACAAATTTTGGACCATCTCTTCTTGCCTTCTCATCATTATCTCCATCGCATCCCTGGTAATGAGGACTGAAGCTTGCTTTGCTCCTGAGGAAGCCTCTTGATTCCCTTCCTGTTGACTTCTCTCTGTTCTCTACCTTCTACTCGATTGCCTCGTCATGATTCTTCTAATCTGAATCTCTAAACACTCTGATTCAACTCTCAAATTATAGAACTCCTGGATTAGCCTTCTCAGTGAAAGAACCAAAATGTTTGCGCAAAAATTGGTCACAAACACCCGATGGTTGATAATTCACAATCACGGATCTCAGATGAATAATAAATATATAAATCACTCAGAAACTTCAAATGAAAGCAGTAATCAACATAGAATTTATAGTGGTTCGGCAATCTGGCCAACGTCCACTTTGAAGTTTATGAGTTTATTGATTCACTTGATGATTTCAATCTTGTTACAGCAGATTACAGTAGGTTATAGCTCTGAAGTTTGAATACAACGTTGATAGAAAGATGTAGAATTGAATCCGGCAGAGTCTGGACGTTGAATAGCCAAAAGATCCTTTTTCTGTAGGCTTCAGGGGGCTATTTATAGGCGTAGGAGGCTGATATCATGCTCAAACTTCGAGAGACTTCTTCTGGCACGTGAGTGGGCCCACGTGACCGGTCCCACCCAGTTTCGACTCGATCTATGATCGATGCGAATTGATTTCATATCGATCAAGAAGTTGTCCAATCGAGCTGAAACTTGGCAGAGACATTCTTTAGCATGTACGCAAGCTGCTGTGAAAATTTCCTTGCATTTGGATATGTGGTTTGGGAGTTATGATCGATACGAGTTGAAGTTTTCTCGGTTGGCTGTTTCCTTCGAGTCGATCACTTCAAAACCATGACTTCGAATCGATGGATGAACGCGTCTTCGAGACGACGTGGCACGCACATCTCGCATCGTTCCGCCTTTTGCTCCGAGTTGACCGTGTCGCATCCATGAACTTCGCCTCGTTTGTATCGATGACCGTTGCCTTGTTCAATTCGATAACAGTTGCCAATACATATCGATGGAAGTAGGCTTCTTCGTATCGATAAAAATGGCCCTGTTCGTATCGATCAAACGTGATGGGTACGATTGATGGATACGAACTAACGAGCCTCGATGGATTCGAACAATGACTGTGGGTAGATCGATACAAGCAAACATACTCCTTCGATGGATACGAAATGGCATATCCCGATCGATTCGAACAAACGCTTGCCATACGAAGTCGATCGATGTAACTTATACGAACAAGGCTGCTAAGTGAGAGAGCCCTGATCGATACGAAGTGGCTGAGTTCAATGGATTCGAACAATGTGATGGTGGATCGATTCGAATGTGATGGATTCGAATTGATCGAGGCAGACTCATCTTGATGGATACGAATCTGATTGGTGCGAGTAGACCATCACCTTGACCTTCTGATGGATACGAATATGATGGATTCATACTGATCAATCACATGGATACAAACAACATATTTTCTCCAACTTACATCGGTCATATCTCATTCAATCGAACTTCGATTAACTTGAAATTTGAAACGCTGGCTTTTATGGCTTTGCTTGCCGTGTCCTATCAATTGTAGCCTGATCCATGCTCGGACAAAATTCATCGATATCCATAGCGAAACAGTGTATAACCGATCTTCGGAACGAACTGACTTCGGTTTTTAATTAATCTTTTGGTATCACGGCCTTGCCAAAAAGGCGGGATAACAAAATCCTACTTAGGTTATTTCAGCATTTAGTCGTATTCTACTTAAAAATTAAGGATTTAAAAATAAACTTCCACTTTACAAACCTGAAATTTAGAAAATAGTTTAAATTAGTTTAAAAATAGTTTAGGATAGTTTAAAATAGATTACAATAGATTAATATAGTTTAAAATTGGTTAAAATGGATTTATATTGTTTAAATAAATTAAAATAGATGAAACAGGTTAAAATAATTAAAATAAATTAAAATAGGTTAAAATACTTTAAATAGATTAAAATACTTTAAATAGATTTAAAATAGATTAGAATGGTCTAAAATAAATAGAATAGGTAAATTTAGTTTAAAGGTTGAAAATCTTAATAATTTATAATTTTAAAGAACATTTTACAGTTTGTATTAAGAAAAATAAATTTGAAATTAACATCAAATTTAACCATTTCTTTCTTTTCAACCTATCTGGACCATATCCAAATTTCAATCAGAACCCAATTTTACGTCTTGAAATATCAATTTTAGCTATTCCAATTCTAGTATATTTTATTGTTACAAAATTTCAATGTTTCAATAAATTAATTTCGATAATTTCATTTATACTTCAAAATCTACTTTAGAATTTCAATTTAACTCCTTTAAGTAATCACTTAAAGCAATCCAACTTATCAATCAAATTCTATTTTAAAATATCGTTTAACTGGATTCAAAGTTTCTAATTTAAAATCATCTAATTTAACCAATCTGGTGTCCGTATATAATTTTCTACCCTATCGTCAAGTGATACAGATATTTATCATTTCAATCCACAATTTAAAATTTCATGGTTATATATCATTTAAAAATCCAATCCCAAATTAAATAAAAATCCATAAAATCGCTCGAGTCTATCATTTCAATCCATAACGATTTTTCCCCAATCTACAGAATGTTTGGGTATGCAATATTTCAACCTATAGGGAATTTGCAATGTTATAACAATATAAAGTACAACATCCTATCATCTAATATTAACAATCAAATATCCATCATAATCATCATCTAAATCAACTAATAAACATCAATAGACAACTGATTATCATTAACAGGTATTATATTGACAATTAAATTCAATACTAAATTAAATGATGATTAAATGCAATAAGTCGAATTTAACTAGAATGACAATTTAAACATACCAAACATCAATCAATTAATTTCTAATCACAACATAAATTTAATTTAACTAATATAAGATAATCTAGTAGTTGTGAATGGGTTAAACACTCACCTTTGACTTCAAATCGATTTGAAATCAAAATATGGTCCAAAATTCTACAGTCTCAGAATTTGTCCAAACTAGTTTCATAATGTTCGGAATTTCGATACGATCGTAATGGAGAAAACTGTGCGTGAATACAGCTCATATACAAAAGTTATTGAGATTAGAATGATTGAAAATTTAAAATTTAAATTAAAATAGAGAAAAACAAGTAACTGATACGTCACCTTATCTCCTATGCAATTCTACAGCCAAGATCGAAGAACGAAACCCAAAACACCCTACAGCAAAAACATTGACCATGAAATGGACCCCCACTGACCACGTTCTCCATGCCGCCACCTCCATTGTGCTTGACTCCACCACCGCTACACTCGGCCAGGACCCTCAGCCCTCCGCCGCCGCCTACGTCAATCACAGCCCCCTTAAAGTTAGGGTTTTCGAACCCTAACGAGCAAAATTCGACCGCCTCAGGTAGTGTTAAGTCATGAGACCACCTACAACCGACTTCCCATGACGAACTCTCCAAAACCCATATCATTATTTCAGAAATCATTGCCGAAATCAAAAACGCCCAAATCGGCAGTCTCGTACGCGATTTATAACGTTTGACCACGATTTCTGATCGATTCGTGCACTATTATAAAAAAGAATACTAGACATTGGTTCCATTCGTCGAGACCTTTCGAACGATATATAATTCTGTATAATTTGAGGAGTTTTCATTTTTCGATTCGATTTTGATTTTGTGACGCCCCACCCCGAGACCCATATTAACAAAGACTATTACTAGGTAATACCATCCGCTAATGCGGAGAATAGGGCTGGTTAAGAGCGACCATCTATAGCCTTGTCTTAAATATCAATTGAATACATTGATAAATGCTCTATATTTTTTTTCTAATTCAAGTGGATCGACATATCCAATAAATACTTAATACCAAGCCATATGTGGCTATAGGATCTATCAGAACAAAATACAACTCAAATGCAAAACACATCACAGAACAACAGATAATTAGATATATACACATATACAAATACATCACAGAGTATAAAAAATGATACATCACATATGTGGTATGACGACCAAAACACAAACATGAGTCAAAAGAATATACATATCAGAATAGCAACAAAAAGGACTACACAAAAGCTACAGCAAAAAGAGCAGAAAAGTCCATGCGGAAGCAGAATAGGTTAAGTCCAAATGGTACCTAACCTGAAACACCTCGGTCTGACCTGAGTATAAAATACATGGGTCAGTCTAGCGAAACAAATCAGTTTACAAGGATAAGCGATAATATAAGCATAAGAATAATGTGATAATATTCCCGGATGGGAAGGAACAATCTGAAGTGTATGATTACATCAAGTGATTATATGGTATCACTACACAAACGTATTGTGACGCCCCACCTCTATACACTACGGTGTAATGCTGTCAACTAGCACGGAGAATAAGGCTGTTGAGGAGCGACCATCTGTATAATTGCTTTGTGCGAGTACCGATATGCCAAATAAAATATAACTTGCATTCTTTTTAAGAGGAAATCCGACATACCGACAAAAACTCAAAGCTACTACACAGTGACTATAATGTCTTTGGAAACAACAATAGACAATTATAGAAATAAACATAACACAAATCAGTCACAGATAATTCATATCACAAAGGCGGAAATAGATATGAATATATATAACACATAAAAGTGTTCATCAGAGTAGTGGTCTAAAAGATCCACAATGACACTAAAGAATAGCAACATGTGCTATACAAAAGAATAAGTACACAACTATGAGTCTATATCTCAAATGTATACAACCAAAAACTACTAATCTAAGTAGTAAGCCAAAAGTTAGGACAATAATCCCTGGTGAGAAGTTAAGCAGAAGCACCTGTAACATCTCGGTCTGACCCGAGTATTATTTAATAAAAAAATAATAAACGGATCAGTCTAGCTATAAATATCAGATGAAATGATATAGAATAAAAGATATGGCATAAGCGTATAATAACCATAATGGAATACTACTATAAGTATGTAAATGATAATCAACAAGAGATTAATCAATACCACAGGAATCTTCTAAAAGATCCAAATCCACAAAAAGGTAATGACACACGAATTCACCAATGCACAAAAATTGATAAAACTTATCAATGAAAATCACGAAAATTGGTGAAGCACAAATTTCAGAAATCAACACACGAAATCCAGAAATCACAAAAAGAGGGGAGGCCTATCACAAGAATGGGAGCATGAAAACTCACCAACACGTGTATCACAAAACGAGACGCTATCTCATGGTAGCTAACCATTAATTTAGAGCCGAGGCTCCACAAGAATGGCCCGAAGACCGTGGGGCGTTACCCCATATATGTGAGTCGAAACATCACACAAACGGGGTTTAGTCTCCCTCGTAGACAAAGAGACATCACACAATTGCTAATCTAAATCACAAAAATGATCGTCATTGATCATAAAGAAAGTGTCAATTACACTAAGCTAGTAAATATATGAGCTTTGCTTCATGTCCCATAACCACTAGCTTAACTTAAATATTTACGAACAAATTGTAGATCTCCACTAGAAAATTTTCACAAGAGATTCAATCGAACGAGTCCAAGAATCAACCAATGAAGTAAACGCAATTGTTTCATACCACTTGTTTTACTAAGTCGTTTAATTGGATTTCTCATACGAGTGAGGTAAAGGTTTGTATATACTAATAGATTGGAAAACGGTTTAAGAAACGAGCTTTGTAATAAAATAGTGTTGAAATCGTTTTGAAGAAAGGGTTTTGATATTTACTACTAGCATTGAAAACCTTTATATTTTGAAGTTACAAATCACAAAAATGATTGTAGAAACAATCAATCACTAAAATTCACATTCGAAGACGTGAATAAAAATCCAAAGAAATCGATACCGAATCCATCGAAATGGATATTCCTAAAATTCCTGAAGAAAAGAAGTCATCAAAGTCAATAACAAATGATAACAACAAATAGGTCAAGAACTCGAATCGATTAAATTTGGAAACCACGCAAAATAGGCGAAATAGGCAAAATAGCAACAAGTCGGTAGGCCGGCCTCAGAGCTCGGTCGACCAAACCCTATTTTGGAAAATTCTTGGGAAGCAGGTCGGTCGGCCGGCCCGGGGGTCCGGTTGGCCGAACCTGATGTTCTACAATTTGAAACCCATTTCAAATGAGGTGCAAACTCCTTCAATTTGCAAACGGACAAGCACGGACGCTAGGGGTTTACTCTTATCGGCTTCCCGGTCCTTTAAGCTCATCGATTCATCACCAAAAACATGATCAAAACATCAAGTTAGGATTTTTAAAGTATTGAACTCAAAACACTAAAAATTGGAATATTCATCAAATCAATCCAAACCAAACGCAATTGTACAAGAATAAGCGTTAGGAATTCATACCTAACAATCGAAGATAGTTATAGACTAAGATGTGAGATAAAAATCTCACCTTTTTACAAAATCAATGAAGAAGAAGATATAGAGCAATGGAAAGAACAATCACTCTTCAATTCCAACCCAACAAGCTTGAATCTAAGCTTAAAGGAGAAACATTTCCTGAATTAGGTTTAGAAAATTTCTGAAATTGAATGGAGAAAGAGTTGGAGAGGATGAAGAGAAGGCTTACCAAAGCTTCTTCTTGAATTTGGAGGTAGAAGCTTGAATTTGCAATAAAGATTAGGGCTTGGAGTTTTAATTTCCATTTCCTCCCACCATTGTTGCTAAAGCTTGAGTATTAGGAATTAAAAATGAAGTAATGAAGAGTTGGAGTGGAGTTGGGTTCATATGTTAGGTTAATGGGCTGAAACCCAAACCAAAGCCCTAAGTGAAAAAGTAGCAAAATTCTACTATGTTCAAACATATCAAAGTTTATACTTAAAAAGATCGCAAACGTCATTTTGAACTCAATGGGGGTAGTCCCGAGTCCTAATTCGACCGTATGTAAAAAGTAGCTTTTCGGACTATAATCCGACTAACGATGAAATTTTTAAATAAAATATTTAAATATTCAATCTTAAAATACGTGAGTTGTTACAGACTCCCCTCCTTAAAGAAATTGCGTCCTCGCAATATTTAAGAAGAAAATATATAGTGACAACCATGTAAGCATATTCAACACAAAAGAATTTTGAAATAAAAAGAAAGTTCACCTCAAAGAGCTTGAGAAAGTAAGTCCGGCTGTGTTCGCTCGTTGAATTCTCTAGATTCCCAACAACAATCCTTAGGATTTGAGGACCATTGAACTTTAACAAACGGAACATCTTTATTTCGAAGTCGTTTGATTTCCGAAGCAATAATACGAATAGGATGTTGCTCAAAAGTTAGATTAGGCGAAACTTCAATTTCTTCCACAACACCGGGCTCAAGAATAGAATCGGAATCTCGAAGACATTTCCGTAATTGAGAAACGTGAAACACGTCATGAATAGAAGGAAACTGAGCCGGTAATAAGAGGCGATAAGCCAAGGAACTAATACGTTCGGTGATAGGAAATGGCCCAATATATCAAGGCGTTAACTTTCTCGATCGACTGAAACGTACAACACCCTTCATAGGTGAAACACGATAAATACAAGGTCTCCCATGGAAAATTCTAATTTCCTTCTCCGGTTATCGACATAGGATTTTTGTCTACTATGGGCTTCTTTCATCCTATGACGAATAAGGTTAATCTTCTCTGTCGAATCACGAACAAAATATGGACCTAAAACCAGCTTCTCACCGGCCTCAAGCCAACAAGAAGGAGATCGGCATGGCCTCCTATAGAGTGCCTCAAAAGGCGCCATACCAATGCTAGATTGGAAGCTATTATTATAGGAAAACTCAACGAGAGAAATATGGTCTTCCCAGCTTCCACCAAAATCAAGAACACAGGCACGAAGAAGATCTTCAAGAGTTTGATTCACACGCTCAGTTTGTCCATCGGACTGAGGATGACAAGCGGTGCTAAAATTAAGCTTCGTTCCCAAAGCTTTTTGAAGACTCTTCCAAAATCCACTAGTAAACAATGGATCATGATCACTAACAATAGAAGTAGGAACTCCATGCAATTTAACAATTTCTTTGACAAAAAGTTTGGCCAAGAGAGGAACGGTTCGATTGGACCGAACGGGAATAAAATGGGCGGATTTAGTGAGTCTATAAACTATCACCCATAAGCTATCATGAACCAAACGAGAACGGTGAAGGCCGTCTATAAAATCCATGGAAATTTGATCCCACTTCCAAATTGGAATTTCTAAAGGTTGCAATAACACATCGGGCCTTTGGTATTCGGCCTTGACAAGTTGGCAAGTCATGCAACGCTTAACAAAGTTAGCAATATCAGATTTCATTCCCTCCCAATAATAAAGTCGCTTCATATCCGCGTACATTTTACTACTACCGGGATGAATGGTAAATTTGGAACGACGAGAATCTTCTAAAATGTCTTTACGAAGATCACTAATATTTGGCACAATAAGTCTACCAAATTTTTGAATACCGCCACGAGAATCAATATCAAAGTCTTTCAATCGTTCAATATCAATTTTATCCTTAAAATTTTGGCCAAGAAGAGCCAATTCGGGATCTAGCTTTTGAGCTTCAAGAATGCGGTCAAAAAGAGAAGGATGAGCCTCAAGGCTACATAAAACAAGGGATGAACATAGATCGGGAACACGGTCTCGAATCTCACAAGTGAATAAAATTCCGAGATCATTCCATTCGGATATCATCATAGAAACAACCACTTGTTGCTTTCGACTAAGTGCATCCGCAACGCGATTTCCCTTTCCGGGAGTATAAAAAATATCAAGATCATAAGCTGCAACAAATTTGAGCCAACGTTGTTGACGCAAATTTAGTTCCTTTTGAGAAAATAGATACTTCAAAGATTTATAATCGGTGTAAAGAATAAATTTTTCTCCTAAAAGATAATGATGCCAAATGCGAAGGACAAAAACAATAGTCGCGAGCTCTAAATCATGAGTGGCATATCTAGTCTCAGCAGGCTTCAATTGCCTAGAAGCATAAGCAATAACACGTTCTCTTTGCATAAGAATGGCACCCTAACCAACGCGACTAGCATCGGTATAAACAACGAAATCTTGATTCCCCTCGGAATAACAAGAATAGGAGCATCAGAAAGGAGTTCTTCTAATTTCTGAAAAGAAGCTTCACATTTGTCCGACCAAATGTATTTAACACCTTTCTTTGTCAAACTAGTAAGAGGCACGGAAATTTTAGAAAAATCCTTTATGAAAAGGCGGTAATATCCTGCCAATCTGAGAAAACTTCGAATCTCCGTCACACTCTCCGGTCTCTTCCAATTTTGAATCGCTTCAATCTTTGAAGGATCCACGGAAATTCCGGATTCGGAAATATTATGATCGAGAAACTTCACATGAGATTGCTAAAAGTGGCATTTAGAAAATTTTGCTTTCAATTGATTGCTCCTAAGAGTTTCCAACACAATCTTAAGATGCTCTTCATGCTTCTCCTCGGTTTTAGAATGCACAAGAATATCATCAATAAAGATGAGAACAAACCGATCGAGGAAGTCTATGAAAACTCTATTCATAAGGTCAACGAAATAAGCCGGAGCATTCGTTAGACCAAATGGCATAACAATCCATTCATAAGATCCATAACGAGTATGGGACGATGTCAAAGGAATGTTATCCTCTGCAATATGAAGCTGGTGGAAATCGGTAGCTAAGTCTAATTGTGAGAAGACTCTAGCACCACTAAGTTGATCGAATAGATCATCAATCCGAGGTAAAGGATATTTGTTCTTTATAGTAAGATCACTAAGCTTGCGGTAGTCAACGCAAAGCCTAAGTGTACCATCGGATTTCTTCACAAAAATAGCCGAAGCTCCCCAAGGAGAGGAACTAGAGCGAATAAATTGCTTCATCTCCAATTCGGATAATTGTTTGCGCATCTCCTCATTTTCTTTATTGGACGTACGATAAGAAGGACGAGTGATAGGTTGAGCTCCAGGAATGAGATTAATTCTGAACTCAATTGCTCGCTTAGGTAGTAATCCTAAAACGGGCTCAAATATGTCGTAAAATTCACGAACAACGTGAATAAGAGAAATAATATCTTCCTCATCATCATTATCGTCATCATGAGGATTTAAAGAGTATAAAGATGCAACCAAACTGGAATCCGAATCTTAAAGATTAATAGAAATCTGCTTAACAGATTGAGGATATCGAAGATGAATAATCCGCTCAGGACATTGGATAAGAGCTTCATAACGGTTAAGCCAATCCATTCCCAAAATAATTCCAAACCCAAGTAACGCATAACATGCAAATCGGCTAGGAAAGAAAAATCGCACAAAATAATCTCCACATCTTTACAAAGCAAACTAAAAGTTGCGGATCCACCAACCGGATTCGCAATTCTCAAAGAAGTCATTAAAGCAACAACACTTAAAGAAAAAGTATCAACGAGTTCTTTTGAAATAAAAGAATGGGATGCACCCGTATCAAAAAGAACTCGAATAGGATGATCACGAAATAAAAAAATGCCATCAAGAATAGAATGAGAAATACCTTTGCCACGAGATGTGTTGCCAGGGACTTGAGAAACGTTTAACTTTCCCTCTTTCTTGCCCTGAAGTCTGGGGCAAACATGTATATAATGATCTGGTCTTTTACAATAGCGACAAGATTTGGGCTTTAAACACTTGTTCGCAAAATGGTCTTTAGAACCACAGTTGTAACATTGCCCACTACTAGGGGAAGAAGTCGTTGCAGCAGGAGTTGCTTGCTTACCCTTTTTGTTGGGATAAGGACCTTTGAAATTGTTTGGCCTCTTCTTGTTGTTGAAGTTTGATTTGGGACCCATAACTTCAACCTCGCTTTCCCTATCCGCCTCTTCGAGACGAAGAGCGATATCAATGAGTTGGTCGAAAGAAACTTCTAATTTTAGAAGTAATGGCTTCTTAAGATTTTTGTTCAAGCCATAAACAAATCTTTGGTTCTTCTTCAATGGGGTGTTGATATATTCAACCCCATATTTGGAAAGCGGCTCGAAAGATGTGACATAATAAGTCACGGAGGATTCACCTTGAACAAGGTCTATGAAACGACGAGCCAATGTCACTTTCTCAGCTTCTGGTACAAATTTTAATTTGAATCATTCTCGGAATTTCTCCCAAGTAAGATCTACTTCAACTATTTCAGAAATAAGAAGCTCATACCAGTCTAATGCTCTTTCTTGGAGCATACCAGAGGCCACCTGAAAACGGTGAAGATCAATAAGATTCATGCGTGAAAAAATTCGATCGCATGATCTTAGCCAAGCCTGGACTTCGATAATAGTTTCAGAACCTTTGAATGGCTTCCCACCCAAGTTGGTATAATCGTTGCACAAGCGTGCAAATCCAGACCTAGGATGAGTAGACTCCGGATTAGAACCGGCTGCTTGAGCATTCTTTACTAGATCAAGAAGCTGCTGGACAGACATAAAAACTCCATCTTGGGGAGTAGCACTAGATTGACTGGCGCTGGGACGGCCAGGTCTAACCATTTCTCTTCCTTTAGAAAGAAAGAAAGAAGAAGAAAAAGGTTATTCACCAAATGAATATCAAGCAATCTTGATAGATAAAACAAGGAATCATAAAGAAAATAGGATGAATCGGTACGAAGACTCGAATTAAATCCTAAGGCACGACCCCTAAGAAGGACTTAGGACGATGATCCTTGTTAAATTATTCTACATTGTTCCGAAGTTTGGCTCTAATACCAAGCGGTGACGCCCCACCTCTATACCCACGCTAGCCAAGGACACTACGGTGTAATGTTGTCAACTAGCACAGAGAATAAGGCTGTTGAGAAGCGACCATCTGTATAATTGCTTTGTGCGAGTACCGATATGCCAGATAAAATATAACTTGCATTCTTTTCAAGAGGAAATCCGACATACCGACACAAACTCAAAGCTACTACACAGTGGCTATAATGTCTTCGGAAACAATTATAGAAATAAACATAACACAAATCAGCCACAGATAATTCATATCACAAAGGTGGAAATATATATGAATATATATAACACATAAAAGTGTTGATCAGAGTAGTGGTCTAAAAGATCCACAATGACACTAAAGAATAGCAACATGTGTTATACAAAAGAATAAGTACACAACTATGAGTCTATATCTCAAATGTATACAACCAAAATCTACTAATCTAAGTAGTTAGCCAAAAGTTAGGACAATAATCCCTGGTGAGAAGTTAAGCAGAAGCACCTGTAACATCTCGGTCTGACCCGAGTATTATTTAATAAGAAAATAATAAACGGATCAGTCTAGCTATAAATATCAGATGAAATGATATAAAATAAAATATATGGCATAAGCGTATAATAACCATAATGGCATACTCTATAAGTATGTAAATGATAATCAACAAGAGATTAATCAATATCACAGGAATCTTCTCAAAGATCCAAATCCACAAAAAGGTAATGACACACGAATTCACCAATGCACAAAAATTGATAAAACTTATCAATGAAAATCACAAAAATTGGTGAAGCACAAATTCCAGAAATCAACACACGAAATCCAGAAATCACAAAAAGGGGGGAGGCCTATCAAAAGAACGGGAGCATGAAAACTCACCAACACGTGTATCACAAAACGAGACGCTATCTCATGGTAGCTAACCATTAATTTTGAGCCGAGGCTCCACAAGAATGGCCCGAAGACCGTGGGGAGCTACCCCACATATGTGAGTCAAATCATCACACAAACGAGGTTTAGTCGCCCTCGTAGACAAAGAGACATCGCACAATTGCTAGTCTAAATCACAAAAATGATCGTCATTGATCATAAAGAAAGTGTCAATTACACTAAGCTAGTAAATATATGAGCTTAGCTTCATTTCGCATAACCACTAGCTTAACTTAAATATTTACGAACAAATTGTAGATCTCCACTAGAAAATTGTCACAAGAGATTCAATCGAACGAGTCCAAGAATTAACCAATGAAGTAAACGCAAGCGTTACATACCACTTGATTTACTAAGTCGTTTAATTGGATTTCTCATACGAGTGAGGTAAAGGTTTGTATATACTAATAGATTGGAAAACGGTTTAAGAAACGAGCTTTGTAATAAAATATTGTTGAAATCGTTTTGAAGAAAGAGTTTTCATATTTACTACTAGCATTGAAAACCTTTATATTTTGAAGTGACAAATCACAAAAATGATTGTAGAAATAATCAATCACTAAAATTAACATTCGAAGACGTGAACAAAAATCCAAAGAAATCGATACCGAATCCATCAAAATGGATATTCCTAAATTCCCGAAGAAAAGAAGTCATCAAAGTCAATAACAAGTGATAACAACAAATAGGGAAAGAACTCGAACCGATTAAATTTGAAAACCACGCAAAATAAGCGAAATAGGCAAAATAGCAACAGGTCGGTCAGCCGGCCTCTGAGCTCGGTCGACCGGACCCTGTTCTGGAAAATTCTCGGGAAGCAGGTCGGTCGGCCGGCCCGGGGGTCCGGTTGGCCGAACATGATGTTCTGCAATTTGAAACCCATTTCAAATGAGGTGCAAACTCCTTCAATTTGCAAACGGACAAGCACGAGCGCTAGGGGTTTACTCTTATCGGCTTCCCGGTCCTTTAAGCTCATCGATTCATCACCAAAAACATGATCAAAACATCAAGTTAGGATTTTTAAAGTATTGAACTCAAAACACTAAAAATTGGAATATTCACCAAATCAATCCAAACCAAACGCAATTTTACAAGAATAAGCGTTAGGAATTCATACCTAACAGTCGAAGATAGTTATAGACTAAGATGTGAGATAAAAATCTCACCTTTTTACAAAATCAATGAAGAAGAAGCTATAGAGCAATGGCAAGAACAATCACTCTTCAATTCCAACCCAACAAGCTTGAATCTAAGCTTAAAGGAGAAACATTTCCTAAATTAGGTTTAGGAAATTTCTGAAATTGAATGGAGAAAGAGTTGGAGAGGATAAAGAGAAGGCTTACCAAAGCTTCTTCTTGAATTTGGAGGTAGAAGCTTGAATTTGCAATAAAGATTAGGGCTTGGAGTTTTAATTTCCCATTCCTCCCACCATTGTTGCTATAACTTGAGTATTAGGAATTAAAAATGAAGTAATGATGAGTTGGAGTGGAGTTGGGTTCATATGTTAGGTTAATGGGCTGAAACCCAAACCAAAGCCCTAAGTTAAAAAGTAGCAAAATTCTACTATCTCTAAACATATCAAAGTTTATACTTAAAATGATCGCAAACGTCATTTTGAACTCAATGGGGGTAGTCCCGAGTCCTAATTCGACCGTATGCAAAAAGTAGCTTTACGGACTATAATCCGACTAACGATGAAATTTTTAGATAAAATATTTAAATATTCAATCGTAAAATACGTGGATTGTTACACGTATAATCTCAAAGGAGATAAAATACCCATAAAGCGCTAAAAGTAGCAAGCCTCATATCATCGGCATTCATAAAACATCTAATATGGTTTAGGGGAAAACCTAAACCCGCCATCTTAACAAACCCAAAACATGCATAAAGAGATCCCATCTCAAACATGCCATAAGTAAAGTGTAATAACCCGTAAATTTTCAATAATTAAAATTGTTAATTTAATAAGATTTTTGAAATTTGATATTGAAGGAAATAAAAGTTAGTGAATTATTAATAAAAATATTAACTAGAATGAAATTCAACCATGGAAATTAAAACTAATTATTAACAATTGAAGAGAAATTACAATTTAGTGAAGTGATGAAAATTGGTATACTTGGCATAAATTAATGAAAGAAAACAAATGCTAACATTAAAATTTATAAATGAAATAATATGAAATAAATGACTAGTGAATAAAGATTGGGTATATAAGAAGGATAACATTTATTGTGAATAATGAATTCATTGATGTGAATTAAAGTAATAGTAATGGTTGTAAGTTACTATTCAATTAGCCTATTAATTCAATTGGAACCGTTATATTTGAGAATAAAATTTGAATATAAGTAAATAAATTAGTTAAGAATATAAATCGTAATTAATGTATATATTTGGAAAATATAATAAAATGAAAATGGTAGTTATACCTGTAAGTCAATAATTGGTTTAATAACAGATTGAGAAATCAAATAAATATATTTATTGGAATTTCAAACGATGATTAATGAATTTATTGAAATTGGAATTTAATACTGTAATTAATGAATTTAATCAACTTTAAATTGATATGAAAATTAGTTATAAAGGATTTTAATTACTAAAGTAGTCCAAGATGATAAAATATATAAATTATAGAATTTGAATTTAAATAGTGATTTAATTAATTTAATGTTAATTTATTTAATTAACTGAAAAATAGCCATTTTGGCCACCGACTTGGATTTTGAAGAAACCAGTTTCATCGGATCTGTAATGGTGAATTATTGTAGGATTTCAAGTTTCAGGACGATCGGGCTTGTCGTTTATCGTACGGGCTTGAAACGCCTAGAAATAAATTAAACTGAAATCAATTGAAATCAAATTGAAATCTGTTGATTTTAACGTAACTTCTCCATACAATGGAGTTAGGACTTGAAACCTGTTCTGTTGAGTTTAAAATATTCAAATACATATATTTTGACATATGGGTTGACCCATTTTTGTTTCGAAGTCGAAACGGGCTTTTCGGGCCATTTATCGTTCAACGGGTAAATTCAGTCTTGTCCGTTCTATTCTAATTTCAGCTTTGTCTATAAATATCTCGTTATAAACCCTAATTGTTCCTCATTGTCATTTGTCTGTACGTATAATTCATTCTCACCTCTTCATTTCAATGGAAGACAAATCAAAACCAGATTTCCAACTCAAGTCCAATCCAAAATCCAACAACAAAAATTCAAACTCCTCAACCTACATCAAATTATATATTGCCGGAAAGCTCTCGACGAGCGCATTCTTCTGAAATGATTTTTTTTCATTCTGGTTCACTGTTTAGCTAGAAATCGAGGACAAATTCCGACCGTCCATAGGTAGTCGCCTCATTTAACGGTGGATTCGAGCCGTGGAGTCGATCGGAGGGCGTGGACGTGACGTAGGGGTCGAGGAAAGTCCATCCATATGGTCACTGATGGTCACAGGTGCTCCAGAGCGCCAGATCAGGCTAAAATATCGAACGATGGCGGTTCGTATGGGGATGGTCGAGACGTGCCACGCGTGGGGTTTAGGGGCGGCCGGAGGTGGTTGGTGGCACGGCGACGTCAGATTGGAATATAGATGAGCGATGGATGGCGAATTGACGGAAGTAGGGTGGCGATTACAGCATAGTCGAATGAGAGGTCGCGTATTCCACGGGTTAGGGTTTTGTTGACCGTGGTGATGTGGCAAAATCTCATTTGTTTGTTTATTTTAATGTTTATTTAAATTCAAATGCTCTAGTCAATGTAATTTTCACGTACGTGGTCCAATTCACACGCGGTCTCCTGCATTTGGATCGTATCGAAATTATGGACTTTTTGACGTAGGTTTGGATGAATTCAGAGACTGTTCAAATTTTGGGTTTAAATTGGATTTAAATTCAATTTAAATTCAAAAGATGAGTGTTTTAACCCACTCACAACTTCTAAAATTTCTTATGTTTGTTAAATTGATTTATGATATGATTAGAAATTTATTTATGACTATTTGGCATATTTTGAATCACCATCTTAGATTATTTGAATATATTTGGATAAAATAGTTATTAAATTTATTATTGCATAAACTGCAAGTAAATACATGTTATATATTATCTGTTCTATATTGATGTTATTGATCGAATTGGATGATGATGGTGATAAATGTTTGATGATTAATATTGGATGAATGGATGTTGTATTTTATATTGTTATAAACTGCAAGTTGTTATGGATTTTTAGTTCATTCGAGATTGCGGTTTGAAATGATATATAACCGTATTTATATTTTAAATTATGGATTGAAATGATAAATTTCTATATCACTTGACCATAGGATAGAAAATTATATACAGACACCACGGTCTATATATAAAAATATTTTGAAATGATTTTTATGGTTTTGTAAAGAAATATATGGTTTTATATAAATATTGATTTTAGATATTATATAAATGTTATTTTGATCTCTATTTTTAAGCTGCGTATAAATTTGTTCTACAATAGAATAGGCTTAATAATAAGTTTGACTTTTTTTAAAGATAATATGGTTAAGTATTTAAATTTTATTTTAATATATAATTTATATTGATTTAAACAAATTAAGGTTGGAAGGCAAATTTGAGATTTATTTGAAATTGAATTTATTTAAGAATTAAACTCAAATAAGCTAGATGTGAAATTTATTAAATTTGGAATTTTTGAGGGTATGATTTTTATAACTTGATTTTGGTTTAAGGTGAATTAAATGAATATTTCAAGTATAAAGAAATTGAAGGAAATATTTAGTTATTTGTAATTTGAGCTTTATCTAAATGATAATGGATTTATTATGAAAAGTATTTCAAAACTAAATAATAGAAAATTGAATTGTTGAATTGGAATTACCAAACTTAGTTTTGAAATTGCTGAATACTTAAGGTTTGAAATATATTGAATTTGAAATGGTTTATTCTGTGGATCAAATCTGTTTTGAAATCGATAAATTTTGATTAGTTTATTTGAAAACTGAATTGAATTGAAATTTATGATTTGGGATTTGGAAAAATATAAAATGTAGAAATTCGAGTTGTGCTGGATTTGATTTGTGAAATTTAAGAAGCTATTTTATTATGTAAAGTACTTTGAATATTTAAACCATATAAGTGGTGGAAGTTATGTTTCAAAGTAATGAGTTTCAAGGTATTATAATTTGAAAGTGTTATATTCAAGTGTTTTGATTTCGAAATGTTATAACTTTTAAAGTGTTATGATTTTAGAAAGGGATATATTTGAAATGAAAATGATATCGTATTGATTTGATTTTGAAAAGGCAATGATATTTGGTTTTAAAGTATAAACTATTTTGAAATGACCGCGGTGTTATAATAACGTTTGGTTGTTAAAGAGACCGGGATCGGAAGTTGTCATACTCTATGCCAACTCTGAAAACCACTTTAACAACCGTGTACGCGGTGAAGATTCCAGAATGAAGTAGGACGGTGGCGGCGTCCTTTGAGGTATATACGTGGACCCGACTCCCGTGAGTTGGCATAAGGTGACTAAACCAGGAGCGATTGACGGGCTAATGAGGTAGCACCTTTGATCGGACACATCCCTTCGATATTATACTTTGACTTTTGGATTGATTCGGTGGCCACTTTTGATTTTTTTTATTTGGGGGTGTGGCTCAAAGTGGGCGGTAGCTGCGCGCTACGCATTACCACCGGTCCAGAAGCGTAATTGGTATATCTATCCTGGCATTGCCTAGTTGTGTCGTGTCACCTACCCTAGCGCGCCATGTACGAGTTTGATTTGTGTCATACCTATGGAGTATCCTCTGGTAGCCTCCCAATCAGGAGGTATTATGGTCTGTATAGACTATTGGCACTATTACGTGTTAAGGGCTATATGGGTAACCCCTTAACGCAATTTTAAAGTAAGTTTATTTTACTATTATAATAGCGTATATTACTACATAGTTGATAGTTTAACGGATCCTTAGGAGATGTGAATCCCAAGCATCTCTTATGTTACTGCACTCACGTTAGACACCGGATAGGAGATGTCAAATCCTGTAAGCATCTCTAACGCCGTTCCAATCATATTTATTTCTGATGATTTAACTTACATAAGATCTTTTAGTTCTGACTCAAATGTTTTGTCTTTTCATTTCGCTCGGTTCTGCCTGAGCATTTCAGGATTTAAAGACCTTACTTTTGGAGGACGAAGGCGAAGATTGTATTACTATTATTAACTATATATATTGTTCCACTCGATACATTGTTCCGCTGCATTATTTATTATTCTCTGACATGTGTAACTCTGATTTGTGTTGTACAAGTATAATCAAATGTTTTGTAAAACAGCTTCATGAATTGTTAATTGATTATTATATTTTGTCATTCCGCTGCGAGATTCTGTTTTGTTTTCTTTCTTTCTTCCTTTTTCTTATTCACCCCAATAACAATTTGCCCTTTTGTATAGTTTGAGTCTGACGTGTGTGGTTCATCATCGATTTAAAGCGTACAAAAAGGTAGGTCATTACATTTGGTATCAGAGCTTTGGTTTAGCGATAAAACTTAGCTTTGTGGGTTCTGACTCTTTTTTATATAGGGTAGTAATTGTTAGGGATGCGGATTAAGGATCTTAAGGCAGAAATAACACTAGAGGGGGGGTGAATAGTGTTTTAAAGAATATATGAACTATATGACTAAATTAAAACTTTCAACACAAATCTAAACAGAATTCTAACACAGAATGATCACAGAACAATAATGAATGCAAATAGTAAAGTAAAGCAAGTAAAAGGAAAGAACACACTGGATTTTATACTGGTTCGGAATCCTCCTACATCCAGTCCTGCACCAAGGCAATATCATTGTACAGATTTTTATAAGCCAATATCCAAATTACAACCCACAATTTCTAAGGCCTTGAGGAACCCTCCTATCTCCAAGTCTGGTGTAAACTCTCTTGATTTACGGGACACAAGATCACCCTAATACTTTCTAATACCAATCCTTTTGAATGGATAGACTCTATGGACTTTTTGAATACAAATTAATCCTATAACTCTGAATAGCACTTTGATCTTTAGTAGAATGATGGAGAATCAAATAGAGAGAGTATCTAAATGATTTGCTATTGAGAATTTGCCAGAATGATGGCACGATCTTGAAAATATGAAGTTTTATGGATATGGAATGGTGGAGAAGAAAGAGTGAAGAAAATAAGATAGTAGTTGTTAAAAAAATTCGTTTTGGAAGCCTTTATATAGATTCACAACAGTCATAACCATTGGCGAAAGGTTTTCGAACGAATGGACACTTCTTTTGAAAATTGAATTTTGAATCCAACTGTCACCATGTCGACATGGGGTATCCCCTTATGTCGACATCCCTTAGTTCAAAATTATAGAGATGTTGTTTTGTAAAGACAATTGAATTTAAAACAAGTTGAAACTTCTCTAAAGCAAAGCAAAGTGTTTAAACAATATTTTGAGATAGAGAATGAATATAAAACATTATTTTAAATATATATATATATAATTGATATAGACCGTCAATTATATAAGTAATATTTAAAATCAGAATAAGTTTTGATGTTTTAAAAATAGAAGTTTTTAAAATCAGAATAGAGGAATATTTCAAGGCTAAAACAAAGTTTGAAAATATTTTTGAAAACATGATTTTGAAAGCTATAACATTTTGAAAACAGATTTAAAAACATTTTGAAAAATCTATTCAAACTGAAATTGCAAGAACCTTCCTACAGAGCTCCTCCATAGGACTCGAGAACTTGTACAAAGTAGTTTAAATGATTTTGATTTTCGTGGGTTTGTAAGCCACTTGTCGTATGTTTGTAAGCTACTTGTCGTGGGTTTGTAAGCCACTGGTTTCGATAGAAATTGGGTTCCATCCCAAAAGAAAATTAGAAGAAAGATGAGAGTGCTATTATGAAGTTTTAACAAAATGCTAGACACTTATGTTGAGATCTTGAAATCTTGATTTTCTAGAGTCTTGAATCTTGAATCTCTAATCTTCATCTTGATGCTTGAGTCTTTATACTGATCAGTCTTCGATGATACCTGCATATACTTCCTATATACATATACATATATATATATATATATATGGAAATGTTAGTATATATTTTATAAAGTAAAGTATAATAACTATATAAGGTTGTTGTCATCAAAACATCATCAACTCAGTTCCTAACAGTAATACCCTACGATGAGTCGCTGAGTGTATATATATGAGAAAGCGTATTTGTTAGTGTTATAAAAGATTTTTTATATTGTGTTAGTTCATTCCGTTTTGTAATTATAAATTCTTGTTGGTGCATAGGACGCTATGACATCAATATGGATTTCTAAACACTTAATAGGACAGACCGATACAATATTTGTTCTGAAATATTGGTAAATGATGCCTATTATCATTTCTATATATTAAGTAATAAATTTCTATAAAGGTTATATTTAGTTGTAATATATTGGTTGTTAGGTAGTGAAATTTATAAATATTGATTGGAAACAAAATTCGAGGAAAATAAAATAAATAAAAATTGGAAATTTTAGAACTTAAGTTCCGAGGTTTTGAAAAATTCTTTCAAATGATTTTGGAATATAATAATAATATTATTTAGAAGTACTTTCTGATATAAATATTTCAGTATAATTTAAAAGAATTGTTTTAAAGAGATTTAGAAAGAAATAAGTTCTGCATTCCCCTCTATGTCGTTGAGAAATAATTTCGATGATGAGTATACGCATCATCGACATTCATTTTCGAGTTTCTAAGTGGGAAGGCCACTATAGTAGTTTTAATACATAATTTCTTTGATAAACAAATATAAATTTTAAATTTTTTTAAATATAATTGAGTATATAAATTGTAAGTATATACATCTATCTATTATTTTTAAAATGATTTGAAATTTAAACCGGTATTTAGTTCTTAAGTTTCCATTAATTAATGGTTTTAATTATTGTAGTGAAATGGAATGTAACTAATTAATAATTGGAACCTCTTATTAAAATAAGAAGATTAAATGCTAGGTTATAAATGAAATGACAAGATAGTTGAAATTTATAATCTATAAAAAGAAAAGGATATGACTATTGAACATTAGATTAATTAAAAAAATAAGATAAACTTGTATAACTTTCAATTACATTCTTAAAGCATATATATAACTTACCAAATATTAAAAGTTGAATGTTTAATAAGAAAATGTAATGGAAATTGTACGAGTAAATTTATGTTATGAAAGCATTCAATAAATTGCTTTTATTAGTAAGAATTGATGTTATAATGGTTATATACTTAAGTTGTAATTTGGAAGGTCGTTGCAATTAAATGTGATATAAAAGGGATCATTGTAAGTAAAAGATTATAAACTTAAGTTAATGAAATTGTTATGCCAAGTAACTGATTGAACAAGAATATTATTAATAAATGAAATGAAGTTAGTATGTAATGAATGAAATAAGTGAGATAAACAATGAATCAATGGATGGAAATGAAATTTGCAAGAAATAAATGTAAATTAAAAGTGGTAAATCATTATATGAATGAAATGGAAATTGTTAACCCCGTTTCACCCACGAGTTAAAGAGCCTGCAAGTTAAAAGTCTACGAGTTAAAGAGCCTGCAAGTTAAAAGTCTACGAGTTAAAGAGCACACGAGTTAAGGAGTCTACGAGTTAAAGAGCCCACGAGTTAAGGAGTCTACGAGTTAAAGAGCCTGCGAGTTAAAAGCCTACGAGTTAAGGAGCTAACGACCTAACAGGTTAAGACCTAAACGACTTAGGGAATGTCACGACTTAAGAAAGTCCACGACTTAAAGACGTTACGACCTGGTGACCTAAAGGAGTGACGACTCAAAGCACTAAAAGGAAGAGTCAACAACACTTAAGTCGCTGCTGACTTATAACCGCAGATAAGTCGTTCACGACCTAAGACTTGGAGACAAGTTCAATGCCATGCTGTAATAAGATGACTCGTTGACGACTTATGACCGATGATGAGTGGTGTACGAGTCATGCTAGCATAAAGGAAGTTTCATTTGGTTAACTCATGAACGACTTAGAACTTGTATCATTCAGTCAAATGGGTGCATAACTTTGGACCAAGCCATGAGCTAAATCCAGTAGGTCGGCCGCGACCTACCATGAGTCATCTACGAGTTACGACTTATCATAAGTCGTGTATGAGTTACGACCTAACTCCGAGAAATATCTATAAATACGACCCTAGCTCCAACTAGAAAGGGACCTTTTGGCTCATTCTTTTCAAGCACTGATACTCTGCTGCATTCCAAACCGACTCTACACTCAAAGCTTTCAAGACACGTAGAACGCTACCAACAACTTTAAGAAGGAATCTCATACATCCTACATGGATGGGAAGACTTTCACTTACATTGAAGTTTAAGCTACTTGTTCAAAGTGTTTGGTAATTCAAAGTGTATTGTACTTGGGAAGAATTGTATCGACTTGTAACGAAATCATCAATAAAGATATTCAAAGTGGACGTAGGCAAATATTAAGCCGAACCACTATAAAATCGCTGTTGTTTACTGCTTTTTCGGCGGTTTTCTGCTTATACTCTGTTCCCGAATCATCGGGTGGTACTTTCACAACTACACTTCATACACCGGGGTGTTAGCGTTCAAATTTTAGCGTTAACATTTTTGGTGCTTTCACTGAGAAGGGTTGAACTCAGGTGAATTATCATCATTGCTCCACGAAAGTTTGTTGAAGTAATCTCTCTGAAGACTAGAAGTTTATCTGAAATCATGGCTCCAGGGAGAAGGAGTAGATCTGTTAGATCTGGAAATGTTCAAGAGGGAACCTCCGCTTCCCCAGTACCTAATCAAGCCACTCCACCTGTTGGGGTTACAAAAGCAGAGTTGGATGCTGTAATCTTAGGGCTGAACCAGCAGATAAATGCCCAAAATGCACAATTGGAGGTTCAGAATGCCCAAAATGCTCTAATTTTGAATAGGTTGAACGATTTGCTTGGGGAAAACCATCAACCAACGAGTAATGAAAGGAACTTTGCGGGCAACGTTCATGATGCTGAAGAAAGGAACGTTCCTGAGAGGGCTGCCAGCCCCTTTGAGCAGACACTTCCTGAAGTTGGTGGATCTAAAGCTTGAAATGATGAGGGGTATCTTTCTGAAATGGTTCGACAAATCATGAAAGAGAGCATGCAAAGGGATGAAGACAAGAAAGAATGGGGTTTTGCTCCAAGTAAAACCCTGTTTACCGAAAGGATCTTAAAGGCTGAGTTTCCGAGGAAGTTCGTCCCTCCAACCATTCCAGCTTACAAGGGGACAAGCGATCCGAACGAATTCTTGTATAAGTATGATTGGCACATGACAGGTGCCAGAGCTTCTGATGAAATAAAGTGCCGATATTTTCCTGTATATCTGGAAGGTGTAGCTCTGCTTTGGTTCACCAAGCTACCAATCCGGTCTATAGATCAGTTTTCTGACCTAACCCGGAAATTCAAGGAGCGGTTCAGACTGTATGCTTCAAAAGCCAAAGATATCATGTCGTTGTCAAGTTTAGAACAGAATCCAGGGAAAACTATCAGATCTTTCTTGAACCGCTTTAATATAGCGCTGGCCGAGGTAGACAATGCAGAACCACGGATGATCTTGACTTATCTGATGAGGGCCACTGACAAGTCGAGCGAATTTGGAAAATGGCTAAACATGAAGGAACCAAATTCCCTTGAAAAATTCTACAAGAAAGCAGATGAGTTCATACGCCTGGAAAGCCGTCCTGTACCGGTAAAGGCAGTATTGGAAAAAGCTGAAGATAACATTGCTGCTCCACGCAAGAATGAATTTGTAGGACAGAAAAGGGAAAATAACGATGGGAAGAAACAGAAAAATCTGAAGAAGCCTCGTTCCTTCAAGCCATCGGAATATACTCCTTTATCAGATACGCCGGAGCGTATTTACCTTGCCACTAAAGATTCTGTTCACTATCCTAAACCTCCTGTTCTGAGAACCGGGAAAAGAGCTATACAAAGCGGGAAGTTCTGCCGCTTCCATAATCAACCCGGTCATGATACCGACGAATGTCGCCAATTGAAGAATTTGATTGAAGAGTTG
This sequence comes from Allium cepa, assembly GCA_030765085.1. NCBI lineage: Eukaryota > Viridiplantae > Streptophyta > Magnoliopsida > Asparagales > Amaryllidaceae > Allium > Allium cepa. Next base: position 308,155,375 of record CM060929.1, read on the forward strand.
ATAAGGGAAAACAAGCTGCAGCAATTTGTGGAAAAGTATAGCAGCAATCCTGCTTCGTCTAGTCAGGGGCAACAAGCTCCTGCTCATCAACCTAGGACAAGTGAGAAGGTTGCAGGGCATGAATCCGGAAGGCCTGTTATCAATGTCATTACGGAAGGACCTCACCCAACAGGCAGGAGCTGGGGTGAGATGGAAAGGTATACCCGGGCTTTGAAAAATGTACCGGCCGAAGAAGATGTCTTTGTTTTGGAAGACGCTACGCCCCTGAAACAACAAAGAACTTTCAATGATGATATTGTGTTCAGAGCCAGGGATTCCACAGGTGTTGAAGCTCCTACCTTGGATCCCTTAGTCATCTCGGCTGGTATCGGGCCAGCTATTGTCAGAAGAGTTCTCATTGATTGTGGCGCATCCTGCAATATCCTCTTCAAGAAAACATTCGACCAAATGAAGATCCCTATGGCTAATGTGCAAGCCTCGTCGCAGAAAATCGTTGGCTTCACTGGAAAGCCAAAGCAGCCGATAGGAACCATTGATTTGCTTGTAGAACTTGGAGAGGGAGAAAGAAAAGTAGTCCGCAAGCAAACTTTTGTGATTGTCGACGAATTTTCTGCTTATAATGCTTTCCTTGGCTGTCCAACTCTTGCAGCGTTCAAAGCTGTTCTGGCCCCATGGTGCCTCACCATTAAATTCCCCATAGACAATGGAGTAGGAGTTATAAAGGGGGATCAAAATGCTGGGCGGGAGTGTTATCTGACAGAGCTGCGAGAGGCAAGGAAAAGAGAAATGGGAAAGGATGCGGCAACCCCAGTCCGCATCAAAGAACCAACCTTGTAGCAATTACAGGGCGGACCCTGCACTGGCGAGCATAGCGGAGCACGAAAAGAGATGGATCCTAGAAAAGCCAGTGCAGGGGAGAATAGAGTGGTACCGGTGGAAACGACGGTACCGGTACCTGTTGACCCGAAGGACCCAAATAAGGTGTTGAATGTGGGTTCACAACTTAATGTGTAGATTCAGAATATCTTAATATCTTTTTCGAAAGAAAATTTGGATGTTTTCGCTTGGACTCATGTCGATATGTGCGGAATATCCCCAGAAGTTGCAGTACACGCTCTGAATATTGATCCAAAGTTTACGCCTGTGAAACAGAAAAGGAGAACCCAAGGTCCAGAAAGGTCAGCAGCATTAAAAGAAGAAGTTGATCGGCTCATGGAGAATGACTTTATCAAAGAATTTACCTATCCGAATTGGGTTTCAAATCCAGTGCTGGTTAAGAAAGCCAACGGAAAATGGAGAGTGTGCATCGATTTTTCAGATCTAAACAAGGCCTGCCCCAAAGACTGCTTCCCATTACCCAGGACCGATCAACTGGTAGATGCAACAGCGGGATATGAATTGTTATCTTTTATGGATGCCTACTCCGGATATAACCAGATCATGATGCATGAGCCAGATCAGGAGGACACGAGCTTTATCACCGATGTTGGTCTTTAATGCTATAGAGTTATGCCCTTCGGGCTGAAGAATGCGGGGGCAACCTACGAAAGACTTGTCAATGCTATGTTCAAACCGCAATTGGGCAAGACTATGGAAGTCTACGTCGACGACATGTTAGTAAAGTCTAAGAAAGCAGTGGATCACATAGAACACTTAGCAGAAATGTTCGCAGTCCTCCGGAAATACGGAATGAAGCTTAACCCTTTAAAATGTTCGTTTGGGGTGGAGTCCGGAAAGTTCTTAGGTTTCATCGTGAGCGCTAGGGGCATTGAAGCTAGTCCAGCTCAAATTACCGCCTTAAAAGAAGTCAAAGCTCCTAGAACGAAGAAGGAATTACAAAGTCTCAACGGAAAAGTCGCCGCCTTGAGTCGGTTCATTTCCAAAGCTACTGATAAATGCATCCCATTCTTTGACGCTCTAAAGAAAGGAAAGAAAAACTTTGATTGGACTCCCGAATGCCAAAAAGCCTTTGATGAATTGATTCGTCATATGGAAACGCCTCCAATACTTTCTAGGCCCGGCAATGGTGAGGATCTTCTTATATACTTGGCAGTATCATCTCATGCTCTAAGTGCAGCGCTGATACGAGAAGACAAGAGGATTCAGCATCCGGTTTACTATATCAGCAAATGACTCACTGGGGCAGAGATGAATTACTCCAAGTTGGAAAAACTCGCCTATTGTCTACTGATTGCATCGAGGAAGTTGAGGCAATATTTCCAAGCTCATCCTATCAGAGTCCTCACTGATCAACCTCTAAAGCAAGTCCTGTTTCGCCCTGAGACTTCGGGTCGTCTTCTAAAGTGGAACATTGAACTCGGTCAATATGACATAACTTATCACCCCCGAAAAGCAATCAACGGACAAGCTTTAGCATATTTCATCGCAGAATTCACAGATAAGGGTAACGGTGGGGAAGAAACAATCGATGATTCCCCAATCCAGTGGAAGTTATATGTTGATGGCGCGAGAAATGACTACTGTTCTGGAGCCGGGGTTGTACTTGAAACCCCTGAAGGTCGGTCATTATGCTATGCGCTAAGATTGGAATTTCCTTCAACGAACAATGAAGTAGAATACGAAGCTCTTATCGCTGGCTTGAGAATTGCTAAAGAACTAAACATCCGAGCATTACAGATCTTCAGTGATTCTCAGCTTATTGTATGCCAAGTCAAGAAGGAATTTCGAGCAAAAGGGGGAAATCTGCCTGCCTACTTGTCAAAGGCCTGGGAACTTCTATGTGACTTCGATCACTACACGATAAGCCATATTCCTCGAGGAGAAAACACGAAAGCAGATTCTCTCGCAAAGTACTCTGGCACAGGCGAAGCTCAATTTCTGGGGTTAGCTCCAGTGGAAGTCCTGTCGGCTCCAAGCATTAATGAGATGGATATTGATTGGATCATGAGTGTGTCTCAAGAGCAAGAATCATGGATGACTCCAATAATAGAATATCTGCTCAATGGCTCTTTACCGGAAAATTCAAAAGAACGACAGAAGCTACTGAGGAAAGCCTCTCGCTATATAGTCCAGGATGGCCAATTATACAGACGGGGATTCTCAATGCCATTACTTCGATGTGTATCCAGGGAAGAGTCCAAAACAATCCTAGCTGAGGTACATGGAGGAGAATGTGGTGATCATTTAGGTGGTCAAACTTTAGCAAAGAAGGTTCTCCGATACGGATATTTTTGGCCAGAAATTAATCGAGATGCTGCAGACTATTCCCGAAAATGTGACAGATGCCAAAGATTTGCCAAAATTCCTAGAGCACCTTCTACTGAACTCACACAGATGGTCAGTCCATGGCCATTTGCAATCTGGGGGATAGACCTTATAGGACCTTTACCAACTGCCAAATCTGGAATCAAATATGTCATTGTTGCTGTAGATTATTTTACTAAATGGGCTGAAGCTGAACCATTGGCTACTATCTCCTCTAAAAAGATGATAAATTTTGTGACTAAAAGTATCATTTGCGGATATGGTGTGACTCAAAAGATAATTACAGACAATGGTACTCAATTCGAAAGTGAAGAATTCCAAGATTTTTGCAAGCGATTCAAAATCCGAAAAAGCTTCTCAGCAGTGGCTCATCCGCAGGCAAACGGGCAGGTGGAAGCAGTAAACAAAATTATCAAGTCAACCATCAAGAAGCAACTCGAAAGAGCAAAAGGTGGTTGGGTCGATAAGCTACCACTAGCACTATGGGCATACAGAACTACCCACAAAACTGCGACTGGGCATACTCCGTTTTCATTGGCATATGGGTCAGAAGCAATGATTCTGGTAGAAACAGAGGTCCCTTCACATAGAAGAATCCATTTCAATCAAGCAGAGAATGAAAAACTACAGCTTGAGGCACTAGATCTCCTTGATGAAAAAAGAGAAGAGGCTAAGCTAAGAATTGCAGCTCATCAGCAAAGGATAGCCAGACATTTCAATTCCAAAGTTCGCCAATGCAGCTTTGAGATTGGAGATCTAGTCCTGAAGAGAATTATGACGGCGACAGGTGTGTTTGGGCCAAATTGGGAAGGACCATATGTCATAGGTCAGAATCTTCTTGACGGCACATTCAAACTCACTACTGTCGAAGGAGATCAAATTCCAAGGGCTTGGAACAGCAATCACTTGCGTCCATACTTTACTTGAAAGCTTTGTTGAAATATTGTAAAAAGAATTATGAATGTATGATTCTTGTAATTGAAAGCAATTGTAAAGCCGATGCAAGTGAATAATGAAAGACTATAAAGTGGATGTAGGCCCAAATTCTTGGCCGAACCACTATAAATCTTGTGTGCCTTATTATTATTACATGTTTGCTTTATTTTCGATATGAAAAGTACATAAAATGTATTGCTGAAATGTCGATTTAAATTTTTGCAGACAATGAAAATAAAACTTGCACGTTACAAGACCAAGTGATTCTTGTTATCATTCAACAAACAAATTTCGAGTCACAAAAGCCCCGAATTCAAATCCTAGATAGGAAGTGCTTCAATTGAACGACCAATGATTTCGCCGGAAACGGGCCCTTGCTAATAAATTGAGATCGTTTGAACAAACAAACATCCAATTAAGAAGCTTATGCCCGTTCTCGCGAACTTTCCTAGCAATGAAGTACACTTCTTTGGATTAAACAAACTACTTGTAAGAGAAGGGAGTGTGAGCTTGAAAAGAAAAACAGAGGATCGTTGAAAAGGCATAAGCAAGTGGACAAGGAACAACTAAAGCCCTCTTCGGAGGCACAAGCCCTCTTCGGAGGCACAACCCTTCGGAGGATAAAGACCTCTAACGAGGCATATGCCGCAAAAAAGAAAGTTCTCTACTCAACAAAAAAGATTGGAGGAGTCATGACCCTCCAACCATGAGAGAGTAACTTCCAGGCAATCAAAGCCCTCTTTGGAGGCACATTTCACCAGGAGTTGAAGTGTAAGAGCCCCTCTTCGGAGGCCGACTTCACCAGAGTTGAAATGCCAAACAAAATAAAGCCCTCTTCGGAGGCACATTTCACCAGGAGTTGAAGTGTAAGAGCCGCTCTTCGGAGGTCCACTTCACCAGAGTTGAAATGCAAAACAAAGTAAAGCCCTCTTTGGAGGCACATTCCACCAAGAGTTGAAGTGCAACAGCCGCTCTTCGGAGTTTCACTTCACCAAAGTTGAAATACAAAAAAAAATAAAAAAAATAAAAGACCTCTTCCCAGAGGCAGAAATGAAAAGACCTCCTCTCGAAGGCACAATCAAGCAGAAAGACCTCTTTGGAGGCACACATTTCACCAAGATTGAAATAAAACTTCCAGGTGTTGAAACGTGAAAAAGCCTTCCTCAGAGGTGCAACTTTTCAAAGAAACAAAAATCAAAAAGCCCTTTACTGTGGTATAAAAAAAAATCCTCATCAAAGGCACACTTTAACTTTCAAAGGAAGAATGATTTACCTATTCTGGAAAATAATCTTCCTCAAAAAGAAGTTAAAGTACCCTTCAGAGGCCCGCTTTACCACATAGAAGAATTCACTTGGTAAAATGTGTATATACACAAAAGAAAAAGTGATTTCTTCGAAGGATGAAGTGTAAAAACTTATACGGAGGGAGTTGTACTCTGTTTTTTAACGAGATAAAATTTCTCCAAGTATGAAATAATTATTCTCCAGAAAATAAGAGTACAAGTCCCCTCGAAGTATAAAATATTACAGCGAGCTTATGGTATGGGGGCAGCATGGTATAGTTACATACAACATGGTATAGCTACATTGGTAAAATTACGCTCGAACAACATGCCACAAGCTCACTGCAATATCATATAAATAAACTTGTACAAAAATGAATAATAAATGCATTCTCAAATTCAAAAGGGAGTTTGTACAAATAAAGGATCATTTTATTCAATTGTATTACAGATACAAGTTTTGAAATAAAGAAAGCGGGGGCCGGTACCCGCACAATCCTCGACCAGTACATGCAAAAAACAAAAGGCTAAAAACTGGAATCTTCATTTCTTCTTGCCACCTTTGGACCCTTCACCCGGCCGGATGGTTAGCTTTTCGGGTCGATCTATAGGCACGAGGGAAGAAGGAGAGGGAGGTACAACTGGTTCAACTTCCGGTTCCTCTTCAGTAGCAGTGATGCTCTTCCTCCTCCTCTTTGATGTTCCGCGCTTCTTTCTCCTCTTTGAAGAAGATTCACTTCCTGGAGTAACAAGTTTAGACAAAATTATGTCATCAGAAGGAGTCCGCTCCGGAGATATCTCACCTCCCTCAAGTCCTTCGTCTTTTTGCTCTTACGAAGCAGCTGGGTCATCCAAGCCCCGAAGGCACCTATTATTTCTTCCTGTGATCCCAGATGAGGAGTGGGAGTGATTGGGGAAGGCAGAGGAACAGTAACTGGAGGTGGAAAAGTTTGAATGATGCTCGGCGCTTTCTCTACAAGGGAAAAGATAAAAGTGTCAGTATTTCCCGCAAAAAGAGGAGACAACGGCTCGTCGAGATTCAAGAAATAATCAAGAAGCTCGTCAAATCCGTAAGAAACTGGCAAGTTGTCCACCTGAGCATTATTAGGGTTACCTGGAGAAGTTGGTGGTATCACATCAATTTCATAGTCTACAGCTTCAGCACTCTCTTGTGGCTCATCTACAGCTTGTGTAATTGCAGCTCCGGTATCAGCTTTAGTAGGAATCGGTGTATGAGAGCTAGAACCAGCAATGTCAACATCGACTGAAGTTGAAGGAGGGACAAGGGCAGTCAAAGTTGTTTCTTTTTCTTGATGCTCTTCCCCCATTATTTCAACTCGCGATCTAGCAAGTTGCTCCTTCCCTCTAGCAAGGGCTGTGCGAGCTTCGAAGTCTAAATAGTGCGCCTCTAGCTCCTCTTCAGTGTACCCGACGTCTTTAAACATATTAAGTGCGGTTTCCCATACTTCAGCTAGGGTAACCTCATATTTGGGACCCAGAAATGCAAGACTACCATGCCCTAACACACTTTGCAAGTAGAATTTAAATAATGTCGAGCCGATGTCAGCTTTGGTAATTTCATGAGCTTCTTCAGCTGCAATTCTACCAGCAATAGCCTCATCTCGTTCTCTTTCGACTTTAGATAGTTGAGCTTTCAATTTTTCGATTTCTGCAACCTGAAAGCTAGTTTGCTCTTGTAACTGAGTAATATCAGTACGGTAGCCCTCTACAAGTTGCTCCAGCCCATCAGCCTTGGCCTCAGCATCCCTTTGCGCAACATGAGCATCCCGCACTTGCTGCTGGAGCGCACTCTCCCTTTGAGAATAAGAAGAGGAGGAAGTGGCAAGCTCCTCTTTGAGTTTCCCAACTTCCGCTTCAAGCTTTTCATTGTAATCAGCAATGCTCCTCATTTCTGCATCATGCTGTTTAAGGGTCTTTTGCCATTCGGTTTTGTCATTCTCCATGGTCAGCATAGCTTCGAGATTGGCCCGATTCACCCTTTGGAGCTCATCAACAAGTTTTTGCCAATTCGACATCCTCTCAATGTCAGTTTTGACGGCATCGAGGTTCCGTAACATGGCATTTTTATCTATGGGAACCAGGTCAAGGTCGAAGCGAACTCCTTTTAAGCACCAATTTGGAAATCGGCTTTGGAGAGTGGCTGGACCTGGTCCAACTTGGTAAGAAGGCCTGTTGATAATTGCCTGGATATCAGTACGGGAAGGGGCAGGAGACTGAGAAGAAGTAGGAGCAGTAATCTTTTCAGAGGTTGCAGGCATTGGCTCCTTACTGACTTTAGCCCGTTTACTCGAGTCATCAGTTATGTGACTCTTCCCTCTATCATCGTGAGATTTGCGTTTGTGGGAGTCACCCTCTTTGTGGGAAGAATCGTATCGGTCATCCGGTCTTCCATAACGTTCTTCATGGTCACGTCTCTCCCGAGCCTTCCGAGCGGCCCTCTCTTCATCAGTCTCTCTGTGAATAGGAAGATAGCGCTTATAATCATACTGCCGCGTCTCCCGTATCGCTGGAAGTCATCATAATACGAGCCACCTCGCTTCATTGAAGAACCTGACATTGGAAAAAGCATAACTTTAGAATTTTTATTTTTTTTGAAAGTATGAAGAGCTAAGCGTATGAGATGTCAAAGAATCCTAGTCATGTGTGATGTGTAAGCTAAACGCGTTAAGCTGGACTACGAACCGCTCGTCGGTTGAGGGGTAACGACAGGTTTTATAGCTAATGGCAACTCTTGGGATAAAGGAGTCTGTTTAAGGACGGATGTCGCTTCAATCGCCGGAGATATATAACTTTGACACTGGCAGAGTCATCTTTAATGAGCTCTTGAGAGGTGATCATTATGTCACTTAAACTCCCAAAGATGTCATCACCATCGTGCGTAACCAGGCTCCCTCCATCGACTCCTTCCTCAACATTCTCCCCGGTTTGATGAAGGGGCTCTTCTTCTTCAACCACTGGAGAAAGTGCAGGCTTGTCAGATGGCCCTGCAGCATCTTTCGGAGTTGAACACTTCACTAGTGAAGCCTCGGGAGCAGGTCCTTTTGGTATACATGTGTCGGTAGAAGCTGGGGCATCCGACGCTCTAGCCGGGGAGTCTGGGATTTCATGAGGATGTGTAGAACGAGAAGTATGCAAAAGTCCGTACTGATGCAAAAATTCGTCTTTCAACAGAAATTGAATGTCTCTCTCCTCAACTGGCACGGCCTTGAGCCTCTCGAAAGTTGGCTTATGACTGGGATCCCTAGAAGGAGGGGGGAGCGCTGAAAATAAAAAAGAAGCGGAGTTAACACTTAACAATTCAGTCTCGCAAAAGTCGGATAACAAACATAGTAAGAATGGTTAATCTTACTTCCTTCCCTCCATACAGCGTAAAACCCCGGGGAACAGCGAACATAGAAAAATTGAGTCAAAAACCCATGAGCGCTGTTAGGAAGACCGATGATCAATTTACGATTTCGAGCACTTCTCACGACAGTAATAGAGGGGTGATCTTTAGTCCTAGTAAAAGAGCATAGGAAGCAAATCTCGTCAAAGCTTGGGAATCGATCAAGCGTCCTCCTAAACAGTACACATAACCCCATTAAAATGGCATAGCCATTGGGGTGTAATTGGGATGGGGCGATGGCCAATTGACGAAGAAGTTGTTGGAAAAAGTCATTGAAAGGAGGAACGCCCCCACTCAGGCACATTTGTCGATTGACCGTTACAAAGCCAGGGGGTGCTATGTCAGCAGTGTTACTTCTCTCGGGAAGAATGGCATCTGAATCAGCAATGCCAAACTGAGCACACAACTGGCGAAAAACTTTGTATGATAGCGTGGTAGGGGCTCTTTCGGGAGGATTAACTAGTGGAGCCGGAATAACAGTTGCCTCTCCAGTCTGAACTGTTGTATCTTCTTCCTGAGAAGTCATTCTACAAAAGCAACTGGATATTCAAATGTGAAGGTGCACGTTTCCTAAAAGTGTGAAGTGTCGTGCAGAACTAATAAAAATAACAAATAAATATAACTGGAATTAAACTAGTCGACGATTGATCGACTACAAAATTTCAGAACTTGTTAATCTAAAGTTCAAGCATAATATTAGTGAGGCTGGTCAGTTTCAATTGACTATTTCAGTGTTGCTTTAATATTTTACTTGAAATTGATGAGTTGAAAGCACTTCGTTCACACAATTTATTTAAGTTAATTATCTGTTATTAACTAATCTGTCATTTGATGTGGGCAGTCGATGGAAGTATATTCGTCCCAATTTTCTGTAAATGTTGTATTGGACAGATTGTTAGCTTGCAAGTTGAAGTGACCTGTGAATGAATGCAATAAAGTTCAACAGTTCAAAGTCCATGCAACGGTTCAAAGTACGAACAAAATTCATACAAGTCATGACTCGCTCATACAAGTCATGACTCGCCAACGACTCAAAGATTTTCCTTTTAATTTCTTATGGGTTAAGTCAGGCCATTGGTTTTCTGGCTAACTTGCCCACGACTTAAGGATTAAGGGGCGAGTCAGTTTAGGTTGCTTCAATTTTAAGTCAATGATGTTCTAAGTCGGCAGTGCTTTGGGTCAAAGGTCGTGAAACAGAGGAAGGACTCCAGTGGAAAAGCAGTGGGAAATTTCCTAAGTACTAACACGGCCACGACTCAAGATTTCAAGCTTTAACTCGGCTACGACTTAGGGCTTGAGTCGTAAAGGTTGCTATGTTGCAGAGAATACTTGGTCGCATAAGATTGCTGAATCATGCTCAAAACAACGATTCACTCCTAACCCGTTAACTTCTTCTCCTAACCCGTTAGTCTTTTCTCCTAACCCACAAGCTTTTTCCTCCTGACCCATTAATCCAGTAACTTCACAGTCCTCAACCTTAATCTTATCACACTACGAAATCGTTATAAATCGCGAGTTATCCTGAATCAAATCAAATAGCCTTAAGTCCACCGATGATCCATGCAGCAGTATTTGCATGGCTCAAGGATGTAAATCGTGGGCGGAGATCGATGACGGTGATCGGCGATTGGGAAAAAGAGAAAGTTGCTTACGTGGTGTGAAGCTAGAGATGGTTGGAAGTAAAATTGGGTCGAAATCGCCTTTGAAAGCTTGACGACGTGATAATGGCGGGAATGGCTCAGGGGATAAGTAATGAGAAGAGTGAGATAGGAGGAACGACTCAAGCATTTTATATCTGGAGGCGCTGGAACTCGAATCGGCGCGCCCAGGTTATGATGAGTCGAAGCACACGACTTACGACTTAAGCGTGTGCTTCGAGGGGCAAATGTTAACCCCGTTTCACCCACGAGTTAAAGAGCCTGCAAGTTAAAAGTCTACGAGTTAAAGAGCCTGCAAGTTAAAAGTCTACGAGTTAAAGAGCACACGAGTTAAAGAGCACACGAGTTAAGGAGTCTACGAGTTAAAGAGCCCACGAGTTAAGGAGTCTACGAGTTAAAGAGCCTGCGAGTTAAAAGCTTACGAGTTAAGGAGCTAACGACCTAACAGGTTAAGACCTAAACGACTTAGGGAATGTCACGACTTAAGAAAGTCCACGACTTAAAGACGTTACGACCTAGCGACCTAAAGGAGTGACGACTCAAAGCACTAAAAGGAAGAGTCAACAACTCTTAAGTCGCTGCTGACTTATAACTGCAGATAAGTCATTCACGGCCTAAGACTTGGAGACAAGTTCAATACCATGCTGTAATAAGATGACTCGTTGACGACTTACGACCGATGATGAGTCGTGTACGACTCATGCTAGCACAAAGGAAGTTGCATTTGGTTAACTCATGAACGACTTAGAACTTGTATCATTCATTCACATGGGTGCATAACTTTGGACCAAGCCATGAGCTAAACCCAGTAGGTCGGCCGCGACCTACCATGAGTCATCTACGAGTTACGACTTATCATAAGTCATGTATGAGTTACGACCTAACTCCGAGAAATGTCTATAAATACGACCCTAGCTCCAACTAGAAAGGGACCTTTTGGCTCATTCTTTTCAAGCACTGATACTCTGCTGCATTCCAAACCGACTCTACACTCAAAGCTTTCAAGACACGTAGAACGCTGCCAACAACTTTAAGAAGGAATCTCATACATCCGACATGGATGGGAAGACTTTCACTTACATTGAAGTTTAAGCTACTTGTTCAAAGTGTTTGGTAATTCAAAGTGTATTGTACTTGGGAAGAATTGTATCGACTTGTAACGAAATCATCAATAAAGATATTCAAAGTGGACGTAGGCAAACTATTAAGCCGAACCACTATAAAATCGCTGTTGTTTACTGCTTTTTCGGCGGTTTTCTACTTATACTCTGTTCCCAAATCATCGGGTGGTGCTTTCACAACTACACTTCATACATCGGGGTGTTAGCGTTCAAATTTTAGCGTTGACAAAAATGAACCAATAAATGTGTGAAATGGAATTAATAAGAATGAACTTGATCTATTGTATAAAGTTGTTGTTTGTTTTGGTTTATGAGTTGTTTGGGTAAAGATACTTTTAATTGCTTAGATGTATGAATAATCTATTGAATTTGTCTAAGACTGTTGAGTAAATGGAATACTTCATGGTTATTTGTCATTCTATGTGATTTAAAGTGTCTTAACCCAAACAAACCAATTGTTTGTCTTGCTTGAATCGATGATTTGTATTTGATCTGTATGCTGTTGGTTGCGAATGATTGTTGTTTATACTGATTGTTTGTTAGTAGTGAAACAACTTTAAGTATTTCACTTTATATAATTATTAACCCCTTTTTAGATTATATAAGTGAAATACAGGTTATGGAAGCAATTGCTACTGCTTTTGGTTTCATAAATAAACGTATTTGCCCAACAAATAGGTACGTTCTTGGATTACGGTTTTATTGCGTTATTATATTGTTTTCCCGTGTTGGGATATATTATTTTGGAAAATATATGTTATATATTGTTATATTTGATATTATATTTTCTCTCGAGCCTCTCCGTACAAAGGAGAATCTGCCAAAATTTTCCGTAAATTTTGGACTTAGAAAATTTTTGAAAAATGTTTTCCAAACTTTATTAATTTGAGTATAAAAAGGACTTAATAGTTATAAATAGATATACATTACTTAAATTTATTAACTTTGTAAATTTATTTGTTTATAAAGTTAATATTTTTGAATAAGGTGTATTGTTTACTCAATTCTTTCTTTTCCCTTTTCAGGGACGAAAAGTTTCGAATGGGGGAGAGTGTAACAACCCGTAAATTTTCAATAATTAAAATTATTAATTTAATAAGAATTTTGAAATTTGATATCGCAGGAAATAAGAATTAGTGAATTATTAATAAAAATATTAACCAGAATGAATGGAAATTAAAACTACTTATTAACAATTGAAGTGAAATTACAATTTAGTGAAGTGATGAAAATTGGTATACTTGGCTATAAATTAATGTAAGAAAATAAATGCAAACATTAAAATTTATAAATGAAATAATATGAAATAAATGACTAGGGAATAAAGATTGGGTATAAGAAGGGTGACATTTGTTGTGAATAATGAACTCATTAATGTGAATTAAAGTAATAGTAACGGTTGTAAGTTACTATTCAATAAGCCTATTAATTTAATTGGAACTGTTATATTTGAGAATAAAATTTGAATATAAGTAAATAAATTAATTGAGAATATAAATCGAAATTAATGTATATATTTGGAAAATATAATAAAATGGAAATGGTAATTATACCCATAAGTTAATAGTTGATTTAACAGCAAGATTGAGAAATCAAATAAATAGATTTATTGGAATTTCAATCGATGATTAATGAATTTACTGAAATTGTAATTTAATACTGTAATTGGTGAATTTAATCAACTTTAAGTTGATATGAAAATTGGTTATAAAGAATTATAAATTACTAAAGTAATCCAAGATGATAAAATTTATAAATTATATAATTTGAATTCAAATAGTGATTTATTTAATTTAATATTAATTTATTTAATTAACTGAAATATAGTCATTTTGGCCACCGACTTGGATTTCGACGAAACCAGTTTCATCGGATACGTACTGGTAATTATTGTAAGATTTAAAGTTTCATAACGATTGGGCTTGTCATTTGATCGTATGGACTTGAAACACCTAGAAATAAATTAAATTGAAATCAATTGAAATCAAATTGAAATCTGTTGATTTTAACGTAACTTCTCCATACAATGGAGTTAGGACTTGAAATCTATTCTGTTGAGTTTAAAATATTTAAAAACATATGTTTTGATATATGGGTTGACACATTTTTGTCCCAAAGTCAAAACGGGCTTTTCGGGCCATTTGTCGTTCAACATGTAAATTCAATCTTGTCTGTTCTATTCTATTTTCAGCTTTGTCTATAAATATCTCGTTATAAATCTTAATTGTTCCTCATAGTCATTTGTCTGTATGTACAATTCATTCTCACCTCCTCATTTCAATGGCAGACAAATCAAAACCAGATTTCCAACTCAATTCCAATTCAAAATCCAACAACAAAAATTCAAACTCCTCAACCTACATCAAATTATATATTGTCGGAAAGCTCTCGACGAGCGCATTCTTCTACAATGATTTATTTTTCATTCTGGTTCACAGTTTAGCCAAAAATTGGGGATGAATTCCGGTCATCCATAGGTAGTCGCCTCATTTAACGGTGGATTCGAGCCGTGGAGTCGATTGGAGGACGTGGATGTGAAGTAGGGGTCAAGGCAAGTCCATTCATACGGTCACTGATGGTCCCAGGTGCTCCAGTTCGCCAGATCTGGCCGAAATATCGAACGGCGGCAGTTCGTATGAGGATGGCCAGGACGTGCCACGCGTGGGGTTTAGGGGCAGCCGGAGGTGGTTGGTTGTGTGGCGACGTTAGACCGGAATAAAGATGAGCGATGGACGACGAATTGATGGATGCAAGGTGGCGGCTACAGCATAGTCGAACAAGAGGTCACGTGTTTCACGGGTTAGGGTTCTGTTGACCGAGGTGATGTGGCAAAATCTCATTTGTTTGTTTGTTTTAATGTTTATTTAAATTCAAATGTTCTAATGGATGTAATTTTCACGTATGAGGTCCAATTCACACGCGGTCCCTTGCGTTTGGATCGCATCGAAATTTCGGACTTTTGGATGCTGGTTTGGACGACTTCTGAGACTGTTCAAATTTTGGGTTTAAATTGGATTTAAATTCAATTTAAATTCAAAAGGTGAGTGTTTTAAACCACTCACAAACTTCTAAAATTTCTTATGTTTGTTAAATTGATTTATGATATGATTAGAAATTTATTGATGACTGTTTGGCATATTTTGAATCATCATCTCAGTTTATTTGAATTTATTTGGATAAAATAGTCATTAAATTTATATTTCATATAAACTGCCAGTAAATACCTGTTATTTATTATCTGTTCTATATTGATGTTATTGATTGAATTGGATGATGATTATGATAAATGTTTGATGATTGATATTGGATGAATAGATGTTGTATTTTATATTGTCATAAACTGCAAGTTGTTATGGATTTTTATTTCATTCGGGATTGCGGTTTGAAATGATATATAACCGTATTTATATTTTAAATCACGGATTGAAATAATAAATATATGTATCATACGACCATAGGATAGAAAATTATATACAGACACCACGGTCTATATATAAAAATGTTTTGAAATGATTTTTATGGTTTTGTAAAGAAATATATGGTTTTATATAAATAATGATTTTAGTTATTATATAAATGTTATTTTGACCTCGATTTTTAAGCTACGTATAAATTAGTTTCAATATAGAATAGGCTAAATAATAAATTTGACTTTTTTTGAAGATAATATGGTTAAGTATTTAAATTTTATTTTAATATAGAATTTATATTGATTTAAACAAATTAAGGTTGGAAGGAAAATTTGAGATTTATTTGAAATTGAATTTATTAAAGAATTAAACTCAAATAAGCTTGATGTGAAATTTATTAAATGTGGAATTTTTGAGAGTATGATTTTTATAACTTGATTTTTGTTTTAGGTGAATTAAATGAATATTTCAAGTATAAATAAATTGAAGGAAATTTTTAGTTATTTGTAATTTGAGCTTTATTTAAATGATAATTGATTTATTATGAAAAGTATTTCAAAACTAAATAATAGAAAATTGAATTATTAAATTAGAATTACCAAACTTAGTTTTGAAATTATTGAATACTTAAGGTTTGAAATATATTGAATTTGAAATGGTTTATTCTGTGGATCAAATCTGTTTTGAAATTGATAAATTTGGAATAGTTTATTTGGAAACTGAATTGAATTGAAATTTATGATTTGGGATTTGGTTAAATATAAAATGTAGAAATTCGAGTTGTGTTGGATTTGATTTGTGAAATTGAAGAAGCTATTTTAATATATAAAGTATTTTAAATATTTAAACCATTTAAGTGGTGGAAATTATGTTTCAAAGTTATGAGTTTCAAGGTATTATAATTTGGAAGTGTTATATTCAAGGTTTTGATTTTGAAATGTTATAGCTTCTAAAGTGTTATGATTTTAGAAAGGGATATATTTGAAATGAAAATGGTATCGTATTGATTTGGTTTTGAAAGGGCAATGATATTTGGTTTTAAAGTATAAACTATTTTGAAATGATCGCGGTGTTATAATAACGTTTGGTTGTTTAAGAGTTCGGGATCGGAAGTTGTCATACTCTCTTCCAACTCCGAAAACCTTTAAGAACTTTGTACGCGGTGGAAATTCCAGAGTGAAGTAGGATGGTGGCGACATCCTTTGAGGTATATACGTGGACCCGACTCACGCGAGTTGGCATAAGGTGGCTAAAACAGGAGTGGTTGACGGGCTAATGAGGTAGCTCCTTTGATCGGACACATCCCTTCGATATTATACTTTGACTTTTGGATTGATTTGGTGGCCACTTTTGATTTTTTTTATTTGGGTGTGTGGCTCGAGGTGGGTGGTAGCTGCGTGCTACGCGTTACCACCGACTTGAAAGTGTAATTGGTATATCTACTCTAGCATTGCCTAGTTGTGCCATGTCACCTACCATAATGCGCCTTGTATAAGTTTGATTTGTGTCGTACCTATGGAGTATCATCTGATAGCCTCCCGATCAGGAGGTATTACGGTAATGTATAGACTATTGGCACTATTATATTTTAAGGGCTATATGGGTAACCCCTTAACGCTATTTTAAAATAAGTTTATTTTACTTATTAGACACTATTATAATAGGGTATATTACTACATAGTAGATAGTTTAATGGATCCTTAGGAGATGTGAATCCTGAGCATCTTTTAAGTTACTGCACTCACGTTAGACAGTAGATAGGAGATGTCAAATCCCGTAAACATCTCTGACGCCGTTCCACTCATATTTATTTCTATTGATTTAACTCACATGAAATCTTTTAGTTCTAACTCGAGTGTTTTGTCTTTTCAATTCGTTCGAGTCAGCCTGAGCATTTCAGGATTTGAAGGCCTTACTTCTGGAGGACGAAAACAAAGATTGTATTACTATTATTTACTGTATTGTTCCACTGCATCACATGGTTTTGCTGCATTATTTATTATTCTCTGCCATGTGTAACTTTGATTTGTGTTGTATAAGTATAATCAAATGTTTTGTAAAATAGCCTCACGAACTGTTAATTGATTATTATATTTGGTTATTCCGCTGCAAGATTCTGTTTTGTTTTCTTTCTTTCTTCTTTTTTCTTATTCACCCCAATAACAATTCGCCCATTTGTATCGTTTGAGTCTGACATATGTAGTTCATCAATGATTTAAAGCATACAAAAAGGCGGGTCGTTACAAAACGTGTAACTCCAAAGTGGAGAACAAAATCTCAAGTAAACGCTAAAAGGGAAATCTCATATAACACCAGTGTAGATAATTCAAATCTCAAAAATAGAACTTCCAAGAATTTGAATTAATGAAAGTTAATAGCCACAAATATATATCGAATGGTTCAGAGGACCAATTCCGAAAAAGGGTGATACACTAGGGAAATCACAATCATCAATGAAATCATCACAAAGATATAGCACGTGCTTATAGACGAAGCCCGCCAAGTACTGTTCTCCCAAAATGAGGCGCCATGTCTCTTAGACAAACGTCCCAAAGGACAAATAAATATGTCTCTTAGACAAACATCCTGAAGACGACATCCTAAAGGACAAGAACGTCGCAATGACAAACTTCTCTTCGACAAACATCTCTAAGAAAAAATGACCCGAAGGTCCAGTATTGGCAAATACGTCTCTTGGACAAATGTGTCGCAAACTCTCGGATAGAAACCCGAATAGTGTTAACGTATGTCTCATACCATACGTTTGCACTAAATTGTTAACTAATCGCTGGTAAATTTCACACTCAAAGCAGTAAAAAGTTTACCTCATCTCATCAGTAAACTCGACCCGAAGGTCAAAACGATCAAACGGACAAGTTAGGAATTAATCGATATGATAAACGCACGTGTTCCATACCATGTGCTTTACCAAACCATTTAATTCTCCTTCTCATTCACTCGAATAGTGCAAAAACATGTGTTTTATATATAAAATAATTTACTTGAAAAAACAGGCTTTTAATACTAATTTTGAATTTGAAAATTCCCTTATTATCGAGAATAAATAGATTCTACATTTGAAAATACTTTAAAAATATCATATAATAATAATAATTTAAAATTCCCATTTATTTTAAAAACAAATTTAAAAAGGTTTGGAAAAATCCATGCTTGAAAATGAATAAAAAACCGAGAAATCACTCAAATCGATATTCGAATTCAATTCAAATTTAATTCAAATTTAATCCAAAATTTGAAATTCAAAATCTTCAAATTTTGGCTAGTCTATAGATAGACATCATGGCATCAAAACATTTTAGAAATATCACAAAACATGAAGTAAATGTCAAAAGTCGAATGGAAAAAGAACATAAAAATGCATCGGCAACACAATACCTAGGTCCGAAATCTTCTCTGGATTCAACTTTCAAACATGAAACGGGTAGCCAAACAAACTTTGATTGAACTAAAAATTGGTGTGCAAATAGTAGAAACTTCGGCTTTCAAAAAAAAGAATTGATGAATTCAAGCTAAAAATGAAAAAGTTAGGCTATCTCAAACATGAACTCAGAACATGTTTGCAACAGTTCAAAAATAAAAATGACCAGGCTTGAAAACCATCTTGGGTCCAACTTACAGGCCTAAAATAAATGACCAAACAACCTCATATTGAGCTGATAATTGGTGTGCACATAGTAGAAAATTGATCTTTCAAACAAAAAATGAACCGATGAATTTCGACTGGAAATGAAAAAGTTACACTATCTCAAACATGGGCTCGGGCAATGTTCGCAATAGTTCAAAAACCAAAAATGTACAGGCCTGAAACCCATCTCGGGTTTAACTTTCAAGCAAAAAACAGAGGGCCAAACGACCTCAGATTGAGCTGAAAATTAGAATGCATATAGCAGAAAACATTATCTTTCAAACAAAAAAAGGAGACGATGAATTTCAGTAAGAAATGAAAGATTATGCTATCTTAAACATAGACTCGAGCCATGTTTGCAGCAATTCAAAAAACAATTTCTGCAGGCAAAAATCTGCGTTTGAGTTGATTTTCTCCCACTGTTTTGAACATTCAAGCAACAATATTTTTCAACCAAAATTTTCAAGAACGATGTTCAACATGCAAGCTAACAAATGCAAGAAATCCGGACGCATTTCATTGCCAGAATCAAAAGTTACAGGATTCCAAAGAAGCAATATGAAACTGATTTTGAACAGAAAAACAGCAACAAAAATGTATGAACATGGCTAAATTTTATAGTTTCTTGCAATTTTGAGCTTGACTCGGCTAGGATTTGTGAGTATTACAACTCACATTGCTGTATGGAGGCAAATATCCGGATTTAGGTTGCAAGCTGGAAGCTTTTAGCTTGATTATAAGCTTGTAGAGCCTGTAGAACAAATATATAGTACATGCAAAAACAACCATACAGTAAATTAGAAAACCACTTTCACATATTAGAAAATTTGATGAAATTGTGGTGTTTGGAGTTAGATTACCTTTGTATTAACACTCTAGGTTGAAAAAGATTGTAACTTGCTGAATTGATTTGAAGAAAATTTGTATTTTTAATTTTGGGAAAGGTGGGTTTTGTTTACTAGCTGAAAGAAGAAGAAGATGAGGGAAATGAACGTACAGACTTCTGCTTTCTCATTTCTTAAACCTGCTTTAGCACTAATGGGCCTGATGATTTCTAAAAATCTAAAATAAAATAAATGGCTTAAGTTTATTATTCACACTTATATTATAATGCTTCATATTTACACTAATTACACAACAAAAATGCATTTTTCTCCATATTTTTACTTAAGAAAAATATGTAAACTTGTATACTTATAAAATAAATTATTTTCCACTATTAAAAGATAAATTTATATTTTCAAAACATTTTTATTATTAAAATCTTTTATTTCACAAAAATGCACTATTTTCACAATAAAATGCGAAAGTCTGTATTTTTGACTTTTAAAATTTAACAAAAATACTTTTCTCGGTTTGAAAAATAATTCAAACCATTTCCAAACATAATTTATAGCCAAAACATATTTTTAAACCAATTTCCACATTTTTATTTAAATAAAACACCTTAAAAATCAAATACTTCTTTTAAAAACTATTAAAAGAAGCAATTGGGCAATAATTAATATAATTATTGCATTTTCTCTAAAATGAAGTCATTTTCTTAATTTAAAGCCCGTATTCCATTTAATATCACTCCAAACAAAATAAAACAAAGTTCTATGCTTTATTTTCACAATTTAATTCAAATTTTATTGTTTATTCCAAATAAACAATTTAATTTCTCTAATTTTAATTTTATTTACAATATTAAATTATTATTACCATTATAATTTAATATTGATTGGTAATCTCCAAACAAGGGTTGTTACAGACTTCCCCCTTAACAACATTGCGTCCCCGCAATTTCTAGAGAAGATTTTATATTCAACCTATTAATTTCATCAATAAAAAGAAAGATAGACTAGGTTGAGTTTAAAAATTCTCACTCTCAAAATAGAATGGTAGAAAACCAAGACAAGGCTTAATCGATTAATTCTATGGTTTTCAAAGTGCAAATATCGAAATTAGCAAATCATTGAATTTTTGAGCAACACACAAGATTTCAAAGGCGTCTCACCTTCAAATGAGAAAACAACTAGATGCTACACAAAAGGATCAATCAAATGAGATTTATTTCTCATAAGCTCCTCGAGTAGGGTTAGGATCTAGCATAACTCCAAACTAAACTCTAACCAACAAAAAGGCTATCGATATAACTTTTCGTATGACACTACGAAAGGAACCAAACCGATACAAGATATACAGAAAAGAGGTAAGATAGATCAATCGAAAGGTAGTTTCTTCAAAGGCCACCATACTCAAATGACTGCATAAATGCATGTCGTTAGAAAATAATACGAGAGTAAGATAAATATAAGGAACCAAAATATATGAATCAATTCTTAATCAAAAATTCTTAGAGTTTCAAAATTCAATATTTTTATAATTATAACCACAATTTTCAATACTTGAAATTTTTTCAAAACTTCTTACTTAGATTTCAAATTTAAATTCATTACTCTTATTAGAGTAAATAAAGTTTAAGTTGTTTATTCTCTAATTTTTCCATAGGTATTCTTTAGTTTGCAACATATTTTTTTTTTCAATTTGCTTCTCAAATTTTCTGTGTTAGAAATTTCCAAAAATATCGACAGAGTTTCCTTTGTACGGAGTTCCGTTTACAACATTATTAAAACGATTTATATAATATACATCAACCATTAGGTCTGAAACACAAAATATACCATCATTTAATTCTAAAAATTAATCTGAAAACATACCATTTTTAGCATTTTAAAGCGAGTTTGCACTATCTTATATATAATCTTCTTTCTCAAAATATATTCCAACTATCCTCTTTCACCAGAACTTAACTCAAATAGATGATAATAGTTCATGTCCATAAATAATAAGTACTACACTTAACTATTAAGGGAAATAGATAAATTTCATTTTAGACCTGTTGTAAAGAAGACAAGTTTTAACACAACAAACCACATAATCTGAAAACTTCTATAAAATGAAAGTTATTCTACTAATTCTAAGATTTCCAAAAGTATATTGATCATCAAAATTGGATTTATGATTTGAAAGTTATGTTAAATTTACTTTCAGCTTAAATCTTAGAGAATTTTTCAATAAGGCAGAGCTGCCTATCCACTTTCAAACCTATTCTAAACTAAATTATAATTAAAATGTTCCAAAGTGGTAAAAAAATTATAGCTTATTGAAATATTTTTCATTTACAAAAAGATTGAACTCATTTGGAGTTATTAATCTCAAGTTGTCGATGTTTTAGCACAACACTTTTCCAAACAAAATTTCAGCTTTTAAATCAATTTAAAATTTGAAATTTACTCAAACCATTTTAATCTCGAACTATATTTTCAAACAAGATTTTTGTTAAATCATTATTAAATGATTTTCATTTTCCCTAGAAAGCTAACACATATAAATTATGACCAACTTTATGTAATCATCGTAATACATTTTATTAAGCGGAAATTTCCCCATTACTTTCCAAAATCAACTTTAAAACAATTAACTTGAAAACTCATTTTGGACGAGATAACTAATCTCTTCCATTAGAAAGAGATGATTATCCAACAAAATAAGTTTTTGGGATATATATATATATATAAAGTTTAAAATTATTCTCACAATTTAAAAAGATTATACTAAGTGAATTGTTCATTTATCAAAACAATCCAAATTCACATTTCCATTTGTCACAAAAATTAATTTTCCATCTAATTATCAACATAAAACTAATTATGACAATTAATTCAAACCTGTTTTCAAAAGAATCTTGTAATTTCAAACCCATAAGTTTTAATACCATTTAAGTTTAAAACAAAAACTAGCTCATAAATTTATACTAAATGTTCTAAACTAAAACTTCTTTATTTTCTCTTAAGAAAGAGTTTTATATATATCCTCTACTATTACTCAAATAACTAAGTGTCAAAACAAACTTTTGTAGTCATCGTTAATAACATGTGCTAAGCTATCCAATCAATATTTTAATTTTTCAACCAAAGTATTCTTTTACCTTAAATACATCATTTTATTAATCAAAGCATCAAATGATATTTTCTTCTAATTAAGACAACCCCTTAATTAGAATTATTCACTTTTACTTACCCAAATTACCATATTCAATTTCTAAAATTTCAAATAATATAAGGGTATTGCCTGGCCATTGATTTATAGTGAATGCCCCCATCGATTGGCTGCAAAGTTGATCAAATGATCAAAACTGCCTTGCTACTCATCCAACACTCACTATGGTTCAATGGCTTCATTAAAATTTTAAAATAAGAATTAATACTCCACCATATTAATTATTTCCATAATTTACTTATTAACACTCAATTTATCGTGTCTAACTGTCTCATCACAGCGTTTAGAAAATTCCTATCGATAACGTTGGCCAAACTCATCGACCAGAATTCTTAAAGCACTAGACGGACAACCCAACATAAAAATTCATTTTCTTTAAAAAGAAATACCGCATATATAATACTCAAAATATTCTTTTTTCCCCTAAAAAAATCCAATTTCTCTTAGAAACATATCTCCAAAAAAAATTGAAAATTTTGAAAACACAGTTTATTACTTATTCTCAAAATCAAGGAACACATGTAGAGCTCATCAAGATATTCCTAGAGTACTCGATCCTCAAGATTGATGGAATAGACTGGAGTGTTCACTATTCTGAATGGTATAATGAACCACTCACAAGACTCATAACAAGTGCGGAATGCGATTAGAGTAACGCTATCCTCCATGAATCTTAGCTTATGAAAAATCATTGTAGGGTCAAGCTGAGGAATGACCCTAACAACCCTCAATTGATTAAAAAGAGAGAAATGAGATATAAAAGAAAGGGTAAAATATCTTCTCGAATGAGGAGAAGTAACATTAACAACAAATCATTACTTCAAGTGAAGGAATACCACAAAGTATATTAACAATTGAGTATCCAAAGAGGATATATCAAAAGGGGCAAGAATGGAAATATGAAATAAATTCGATGAATCACCTCATTTCCTTTGTGGACATTCTCATGGGAGGATGACCAAAATGCTAATAACTGAGAATGAAGTAATACAATATTCGATTGCCCAATTGGCTGTCATACCCGAAACGGACTCACAGAAATCAATAGAGTCACAATGACTTAGATTGGAGATATATCATTAACATCTCGGAACTCAAGAGTGAATACAGATACTTCAGAATCGTCATTAACATTCTGAAGGACAAGAAACAACGAATCAGCCGAACTAGGACACTTAATATAGGGTCCCTCTATTCTCAAAATGTGGCTTGTTAATAGGCAAACCACTTCATCTCCAATACTCCAAACTCTAGAAGGAAAATGGCATGCTAATTCGCACGAAAACATAAGCTATAAGCAACAATCCCAAATCCTCATACATCATGCCAAATATTGCATATCCACTCAATAGGATTCGCAATCTTCAAAGAAATCACAAGATAAGAACATTAAAAAGCATCAACAAATTCCTCCGATATGGATGAGTGTCAAGCACCTGTATTGAAAAGGACTCGAATAAAATAATCACGATTAGGATTACTCTTAAGATAAGATATAATCAATTCAATTATGGTATACTACGGAATAAAATATATTCCAAGACATATCTCAAACTTCTATCTCAAAGGACATGATAAGATAAAGGACACAACGATTAAGGGATTTGTAACACTTGTACTAAACTTGGATGTATCGTGATATATGTTTCTGTTCTGTGTTTATCATATTTTGTTCAAAACTCAGCTTTGATACTAAGCTGTTATGCCCCACCACATGACCTACATTAACAAAGAGTATTACTAGGTAATACCGTCTGCTAGTGTGGAGAATAGGGTTGGTTAGGAGCAACCATCTATAGCCTTGTCTTAAATATCTATTGAATACATCGATAAATGCTCTATGTTTTTCTTCTAATTCAAGTGGATCGAAATATCCAATAAATAATTAATACCAAGCCATAGGTGGCTATAGGATCTACTAGAACAAATACAACAACTAAAATGCAAAACACATCACAGAATAGCAGATAATTAGATATATACACAAAATACAAATATATCACAGAGTATACAAAATGAAACATCACATATGTGGTATGACGACCATAATACAAACATGAATCAAAAGAATGTACATATTAGAGTGGCAACAAAAAGGACAACACAAAAGCTATAACAAAAAAAGCTTGCCCGAAAAGTCCATGCGGAAGCAGAATAGGCTAAGTCCAAAAGGTACCTAACCTGAAACACCTCAGTCTAACCCGAGTATAAAATACACTGGTCATTCTAGCTCAACGATTCAACTTACAAGGATAAGCGATAATATGAGCATAAGGATAATGTGATAATATTCCCAAATGGGAAGGAACAATCTGAAGTGTATGATTACATCAAGTGATAATATGGTATCACTACACAAACATATAATCTCAAAGGAGATAAAATACTCATAAAGCACTAAAAGTAGCGAGCCTCATATCATCGACATTCGTAAAACATCAAATATGGTTTAAGGGAAAACCTAAACCGCCATCTTGGCAAACCCAAAACATGCATAAAGAGATCTCATCTTAAACATACCATAAGGCAAGTATATCTCCAAATAGGACAATAAAATCTCAAGTAAATGCCAAAAGGCAAATATCAAATAACGCCAATGTAGGTAATTCAAACCTCAAAAATAGAGCTTCCAAGAATTCAAATTACCGAAAGGTAATTGCCGCAAATATATACCAAATGGTTCAAAGGACCAATTCTGGAAAAGGGCGATACACTAGGGAAATCACAAACATCAATAGGATCATCTCAAAGATATAGCACGTGCTTATAGCCGAAGCCTGCCAATTACTATTCTCCTAAAATAAGGTGCCACGTCTCTTAAACAAATGTCCCAAAGGACGAATAAATATGTCTCTTAGAAAAACATCCCCAAGGACAACACACTGAAGGACAAGTACGTCGCAATGACAAACGTCTCTTAGAAAATATCCCCAAGAACAAATTACCTAAAGGTCCAGTACTGGAAAATATGTCTCTTAGACAAATGTGTCACAAACTCTCGGATAGGAACCCGAACAGTGTTAACGCCTGTCCCATACCATACGTTCGCATTAAATGGTTGGCTAATCGCTAGTAAATTTCGCACTCAATGCAGTACAGAGTTTACCTCATCTCATCAGTAAACTCGACCCGAAGGTCAAAACGATGAAACAGACTAGTTGGGAATTAACCAATAAGATAAACATACGTGTTCCATACCACATGTTTTACCGAACTATTTAATTCTCCTTCTCATTCGCTCAAATAGTGAAAAAACATGTATTTTATATATAACATAATTTACATGAGAAAACAAGCTTTTATTACCAATTTTGAAAGACATATTTTGAAAATTCCCTTGTTATCGAGAATAACTAGATTCTATATTTGAAAATACTTTAGAAATATCATATAATAATAATTTAAAATACCCATTCATTTTAAAAATTATTTCAGAAGGTTTGGAAAAATCCATGCTCAAAAACGAATAAAAACCCAAGAAATCACTCAAATCGATATTCGAATTCAATTCAAATTTAATCCAAAATTTGAGTTTCAAAATCTCCAAATTTTAGCTAGTCTACTGGTAGACATCATGGCCTCAAAACATTTCGAAAATGTCACAAAAACATGAAGTAAAAGTCAAAAGTCGGACGGAAAAAGAACATAAAACTGCATCGGCAACACAATACCCAGGTCTGAAATCTTCTTTAGATTCAACTTTCAGACATGAACCTGGTAGCCAAACAACCTTTGATTGAACTAGAAATAGGTGTGCACATAGTAGAAAACTTCAACTTTCAAAAAAAAGAATAGATGAATTCCGGCTAAAAATAAAAAAGTTACGCTGTCTCAAACATGGACTCAGGCCATGTTTGCAACAATTCAAAAATAAAAATACGGCCAGGCGTGAAAACCATCTTGGGTCCAACTAACAGGCCTGAAATAGAGGACCAGACTACCTCATATTGAGTTGAACATTGGCATGCACATAGTACAAAGCTTTATCTTTGAAACAAAAAAGAACCAATGAATTCCAACTAGAAATGAAAAAGTTACACTGTCTCAAACATGGACTCAAGCAATGTTTGCAACAATTCAAAAACGAAAAATGTACAGGCCTGAAACCCATCTCGGGTTCAACTTTCAGGCATGAAACAGAGGGCCAAACGACCTCATATTTTGGTATGCATATAAAAGAAAACTTTATCTTTCAAACAAAAAAGAATTGATGAATTTCAGTAAGAAATGAAAGAGTTATGCTATCTCAAACATGGACTCGGGCCATGTTTGCAGCAACTCAAAAAACAATTTCTACAGGCAAAAATCTACGCTTGAGTTGATTTTCTACCACTGTTTTGAACATTCAAATGATAATATTTTTCAATCAAAATTTTCAGAAATGTAGTTCGACATGCAAGCCAGCATTTCATTTCCGTAATCAAAAGTTAGAGGCTTCCAAAGTAGCAATATGAAACTGATTTTGAACAGAAAAACAACAGCAAAAATGTATGAACATAGCTAAATTTTTACAGTTTCTTACAATTTTGAGCTTGGCTTGGCTAGGATTTGTGACTATTACAACTCAACTTGCAGTATGGAGGCAAATACCTGTATTCAGGTTGCAAGTTGGAAGCTTTTTGCTTGATTATAAGCTTGTAGAGCTTATAGAACAAATGTATAGTACATGCAAAAACAACCATATAGTAAATTGGAAAACCATTTTCACATATCAGAAATTTTGATGAAATTGTGGTATTTGAAGTTATATTACCTTTGTATTAACAATCTAGGCGGAAAAAGATTGTTATTTGTTGAATTGATTTGAAGAAATTTTTGATTAATATTGAGAAAGGTGGGTTTTGTTTACTGGCTGAAAGGAGAAGATGATGAGGGAAACGAACGTACAGACTTCTGTTTTATCATTTCTCAACTTGCTTTAGCACTAATGGGCATGATGGGTTTCAAAAATTAACAAAAAATAAATGGCCTAAGTTTATTATTCACATCTATATTATAAAGGCTTCATATTTACACTAATTACACAACAAAAATGCATTTTTCTCCATGTTTTTACATAAGAAAAAACATGTAAACTTGTATACTTATAAAATAAAAAAAATTACACGATGTAAAAGATAAATTTATATTTTTAAAACATTTTTATTATTAAACCCTTTATTTCACAAAAATGCACTATTTTCGCAATAAAATGCGAAAGTCTATATGTTTTACTTTTAAAATTTAACAAAAATACTTTTCTCACTTAAAAAAATATTTCAAACCATCTCCAAACTTAATTTACAGCCAAAACATGTTTTTAAATCAATTTTCATATTTTTATTTAAATAAAACACCTTAAAAATCAGATACTTCTTTTAAAAACTATTAAAAGAAGCAACTGGGAAATAATTAATATAATTATTGCATTTTTTCTAAAATAAAGTTATTTTATTTATTTTAAGCCAATATTCCAATTATTATCACTCCAAACAAAATAAAACAAAGTTCTAAGCTTTATTTTCACAATTTAATTCCAATTTTATTGTTTATTCCAAAATAAATAATTTAATTTCTTCAATTTTAATTTAATTTACAATATTAAATTATAATTACCATTATAATTTAATATTGATTGGTAATCTCCGAACCAGGGTTGTTACAGATTTGCAATTTCAATCTAGGAAATTGAGTTTCTGCAATTGAGAAGGAGGAGCAGACAGATGGAATGGTACGTACTAAGATAAGAAATAAAAAGACTTCTAGGGTTTAGAAAGATCTATTTATATTAACGATGTCTGATAAGGAAAATAGAACATATCGAATTTTGTACGAACGACGAATAGCGAACCAAAAAGCCTGCTTAGCTTCCAAAACGAAAGTGATTTATCCCATGTATTGCAATAGATGTTTCCAATATTTCTAAACTTAATAGAACAAGTTTCAAGTTCTAATTCATCATATAAATAAGTTAGCTAAAATCACCTTATTTCAAATTGATTTTAGTTAAATTGATTTCTACGCGTTTCGAATCCATATAATCCAACGACAAGTCCGATCCCTACGAAACTTGAAACTTACACTAATTTATTGATATGGATCTGATGAAACTGGTTTCGTCGAAATCCAAGTCATTGGCCAAAATGACTATTTTCACGTTAATTAAATAAACTAGTGTTGAATTAATTAAATCACTGTTAAATTTCAAATTTATTGACTAACAATTTTCATCATTTCTGATTACTTGGACAATTACAATAATTTCAAATAAGTTTACATATAATTTCAGTGTTAAATATTACAATAATTACAATGTTTAATTTCAACTATAATTAAATCTAATTAATTATAATTTAATTTCAATAAATTGATTTAAATTTGATCTCAATCGTTTTATTCGATCAATCATTACTCTATAGACATAGTTAACATTGGTTTATATTTTATTACATTAATATTCTATAATTGTCATCTTTTACCATATTAGTTGCAGTATTTCAATTACATTGAATTTTTGTCAATTTTCTTACAATTTAAAATCCCAATAAATTAATTTATGTTTGTTTCAATCTTTTAATTAAATCAATTATTGCCTCATGAATATAATTGAAATTTCTATACATTTTATTGCATTCATCTTTTACAGTTATGGTCTAAACTCATTTATGTAACATTTAATTTCATTTAGTTATAATTTGTTAAATAAATTGGTAACAAATAACAATTGTCACTATTTTATATTTAATCACATTTGTATGTTTGTCATCTACACACAAATGTTATTGTTATTTACACAACACTAATTTCAATTACAATTTATTACCTACTATTTCATTAATTAATACAACATTTAAATTATCAGTTAATCTTTTAATCCAATTTTCAATTAATACACACATTATTACAACTAATCTACAATCTATCACCAATTATAACTCTTTAATCATTTCAATTAATTGGAATTTCATTTAAGTGGTTATCGATTACCTTAAATTAATACTATTACAATTCATTCCAATTATATTCTTATTAGTAAATCATAAATTTTATTTTTTCCAACATTTAATCACAAAAATTTATTAAATTTACTATTTTTAATTATCGAAAATTATAGGCCGTTACGCTCTCCCCCACTCAAAACTTTTCGTCCTCAAAAAGGAAAGAGAAATTAAGGAATAAATGTCTTATTCGAAATATTAAATTTATAAACAATCAATTTATAAAATTAAATAATTTAAATATACTATGTCAATTTAAAATAATTAATTTCTTTTATATTCAAGTTAACAAAAGTTTGGAAAACATTTCACAGAATTTTCTAAGTCCAAAATTCACGGAAAATTTCGGCAGAGTCTCCTTTGTACGGAGATGTAAGGGAGAAATAATAATATCAATACAATATATATCACATATTTTCAAAATAATTTATCCCAAACCATTGGAAAATAATATAATATCGCAAGAAAACCGTAATCCGAGAATGTACACGTTTGTCGGGCAAATAATGCTTATTTATGAAACCGAAAGTAGTAGCAATTGCTTCCCTAGCCTGTATTTCACTTATGTAATCCAAAAGAGTTAATAATTATATAAAAGATAAATATTTTAAGTTGTTTTAACTAATACCAAAACAAATCAATACAACATAACAACAATCACTTGCAAACAAACTATACAACTATCACATGCAATCAAGTAAACCAACCATTTATCCCTAGCAATCAAAACAAGGGTGTGTTCGGTTTTAGAAACGTTTAATCATATAAAATGATAAATAAACTACTAAGTATACCATGCACTCAACAGTCTCACATAAAACTCATCCTTACACAATAGAAGTATCATTTCCCAACCAATCCATAAGCCAAACAAACGATGATTTCAAATAATATTTAAGTTTTATTCTTATTACCTTTTCTCACATTTTTTTACTGTTCATTTTCATTTTTTTCATTCAATATTTGTTTAAAAAATTTACATTTATCACTTACAAGATTCGTTTTCCTTCCATTTATACAATACCACTTTATCACTACTTTACATCTAATTTCTTACATGAGTTATTTCACTCCAACTATCTAGATCATCCATTATTATGTACGTCTCTTTGCAACTAATTTACCACTAATAGATTATTTATTTTCCACATTCATTCTTTCATATATAGAGGATTATTGAATATTAAATCCATTTCTAAATCTTTTCAATGTTTTCTGAAGTTATAATAATTCATTTAACATAGTACCCACTTAAATTATAAATGGCTTCAACATTAACTTAAGTTTATAATTATTTACTTACAATGTTCATCCTTTCTATTTCATTTAATTTGTAATTTTATTAACTTAGGTTTATAACAATTTATAACATCAGAATTCTTATCTAGAAGAAATTCGATGGAACACTTTCATTTACTAAAGTTTACTTGCATAATGTTCTATTACATATCCTATTTAACATTACAACTTCTTACATTTTGTTATGTTATATATATATATATATATATATATATATGTATGTATGTATGTATGTCTGTGTGTGTGTCTTTTTAGAATGCAATAGAAAGTTGCACAAGTTCATCTTGTTCATTTTTTTTCAAAGTTCAACAATTCATCTTCTAAATTTTCATTATTCTTAAGTTTACAAGCTTCTTATTTCTCATATATACCATTAATCAATTAGCATCTAATTACTTTTATTTTTCTTTGTTCTAGAAACTTGCAATTATTAAAATAACTAAGATTTCATTCATTTCAATAATTGAAAACTACAAATTATCCGAAAATTTAAGAACTAAACTCCAGGTTCATTTCAGTCGCTTAGAAAATAATATATATTTATCCTTTGTAGACCAAATCGTATTTAGAAAATCAAAGTTCAGGTTTTATTCATCAAAACAAATGTGTAGCAAAACTACTACAACAATCTCCCTGTTTGAAACTCGAAAATGAAAGTCGATGATCACTCATCACCGAAATTATTTTCCAACGACCGAGAGGGGAGTACAGAACTTATTTTTTTAAAAATTCCCATTAAAACTTTCTTTCAATCATCTTGAAATATTCATATCAGAAAATACTTCTAAATACTACTAATATTATATTCCAAAACTCTTTGAAAGAAATTTCAAAAATCCCAAAACTACAGTTCTCAACTTCCAATTTATATTTACTTTATTTGTAATTCCTATTTTTGAATCAATATTCATAAAATTTTCTACCTAAAAAACAACATATCACATCCAACTATATCATTCATAAATCTATTATTTTATATACAAAATATATAGTAGGAAAAATTATTTCATTTACCTATATTTCGAAACACATATTATGTCAATTTGCCCTACTAAGTGCTTAGAAATCCCTATCGATGTCGTAGTGTCCTATGCACTGACCAGAATTTATAAATACAAAACAAAACAAATTAACACAATACAAAAACCTTTTATAACACTAACAAATGCGGTCTCTCATATATATACACCCAGCGACTCATTCTAGGGTATTACTACCCTAATTAATACGAGTCAAACCCCACAAAGATAAGGTTATCGCTAAACCAAAGCTCAGATACCAACTGTAACGACCTGCCTTTTTGGACGGTTCGATGATAAACCACACAAGTCAGACTCAACCCATTCAAAAGGGCAGATTGTAATAGGTTAAATAAGAAAAAAATAGAGAAAGAAAGAAAATAACTACAGAATCTCACATCGGAATAACAAAATATAATAATCAAATAAACAGTTTATGAAGCTGTTTACAAATAACATTGATTAACTTTATAGTACAGATCAGAGTTACATAAAACAAGAATAAATAATAAATAAATACAGTGGAACAACATGATGTAGTGGAATAAATATAATGAATAATAATAGTACAAAATCTTCGTCTTCATCCTCTAAAAAGCAGTATTCGATGGCTGAAATGCTCAGGCTGACCCTAGCAAATTGAAAAGACAAAACATTCGAGTCTGAACTAAAAGATCTTATATAAGTTAAATCAATAGTAAATAAACATGAGTGTAACGGTGTCAGAGATGTTT
Source organism: Allium cepa (assembly GCA_030765085.1). Lineage (NCBI taxonomy): Eukaryota > Viridiplantae > Streptophyta > Magnoliopsida > Asparagales > Amaryllidaceae > Allium > Allium cepa. The sequence continues at coordinate 308,188,133 of CM060929.1, forward strand.
ACGGAGTTTGACATCTCCTATCAAGTGTCTTACGTGAGTGCAATAACTTAAGAGATGTTTGGGATTTCCATCTCCAAGGATCCTTTAAACTATCTACTATGTAATACAATACGCTATTATAATAGTGTCTACAATAAAGTATAGTGTTAAAATAGCGATAAGGCGTTATCCATATCCTCCTTAACACATTTTATTTATTCCAATAGTCTATACACTACTGTAATTCCTCTGTAAACTGGAGGGCTATCAGAGGGCACTCCATTGGTATGATACAAACCAAACTCGTAGTAGGCACGCTAGGGTATGTGAACACGGTACTCGAGGCAATGCCAGGGTAGATATGCTAATTGTGGATCCAGACCGGTGGTAATGCATAGCAGCAAATACCGTCCATCTCGTAACACACTCCCATCATCAAAATCGAGGGGTGGCCACCAAATCGTCACAAAGTCATAATATGGTATCGAAGAAATGTGTCCGATCAGAGGTGCGACCTCACTTGGCTCGACGTACCTTCTATTTTAGTCACATCTAAGCTGACTCACGAGTGTTAGGGTCACGTAAATACCTCATACAGAATCGTATCCCAAACCATCCTACTTCATTTTTGGAATCTCCACCACGTGTACAGTTGTTAAAGTGGTTTTCGGTATTGGCAGAGAGTATGATAATATTTGATCCCGGTCTCTTTAACAACCAAACATTTATTACACACCGGATAGTTCGTTTACATTTTCAAAACCATTTTATATTGATATCAAAATATCATACTCAATTCAAACCATATCACTTTGGAATCATATTCATTTTGAAATCATATTTTCAAAAATAGGTTAAACACTCATTTCAAATCATCATATTTACTCAAAATAAGTTATTAAATCCAAATTAGGTTATTATGTCATTTAGTTGTATTCTACTTAAAAATCAAGGATTCAAATATAAACTTCCGCTTTAAAAAACCTGAAATTCAAAAAATAGTTTAGATAGTTTAAATTAGTTTAAAAATATTTTGGGATGGTTAAAATCGATTAGATTAATATAGTTTAAAATAGGTTAAAATGGATTTATATTGTTTAAATAGATTAAAATAGATGAAATAGGTTAAAATACTTCAAATAAATTAAAAGGTTGAAATACTTTAAATAGATTTAAACTAGATTAGTATAGATTAAAATACTTTAAATAGATTTAATATAGATTAAAATAAATTAAAATAATTTAAATAGATTTAAAATAGATTAGAATAAATTAAAATACTTTAAATAGATTTAAAATGGTTCAAAATAATTAAAATTGATATATTTAGTTTAAAGGTTGAAAATGTTAATAATTTAGAATTTTAAAGAACATTTTACAATTTATATTAAGAAAAATTAATTTGAAATTAACATCAAATTTAACCATTTCTTCCATTTCAAACAATCTGGACCATATCCAAATTTTAATCAAAACCTAATTTTATGTCTTCAAATATTAGTTTTAGCTATTCCAATTCCAGTAGATTTCAAAGTTACAAAATTTCAATGTTTCAATAAATCAAGTTCGATAATTTCATTTATACTTCAAAATCAACTTTAGAATTTCAATTTAACTCCTTTAAATAATTCATTTAAAACAATCCAATTTATCAATCAAATTCTATTTCAAAATATCGTTTAACTGGATTCAAAGTTTAAAGATTTAAAATCATTTAATTTAACCAATCTGGTGTCCGTATATAATTTTCTACCCTATAGTCAAGTGACATGGATATTTATCATTTCAATCCGCAATTCAAAATTTTATAGTTATATAATCATTTCAAACCGCAACCCCGAGTTAAATAAAATCCATAAAATCGCTCGAGTTTATCATTTCAACCTATGGCGATTTTTCCCCAATCTATAGATCGTCGGGTATGTATCATTTCAACCCATGGGGAACTTGCAGTGTTATAACAATATAAAGTACAACATCCAGTCATCCAATATTGCAATCAAACATCAATCACAATTATCATCCAAATCAACCAATAAATATCAATATACAACTGATTATCATTAACAAGTATTATATTGACAATTAAATTCAATATTAAATTAAATGATGATTAAATGCAAAAAAGTAAAATTTAACTAGAATGACAATTTAAACATACCAAAAATCAATCAACTAATTTCTAATCACATCATAAATTTAATTTAACTAATATAAGATAATCTAGTAGTTGCGAGTGGGTTAAACACTCACCTTTGACTTCAAATCGATTTGAAATCCAAATATGGCTCAAATTCAATAGTCTCAGAATTCGTCCACACTAGTTTTATAATGTCCGAAATTTTGATACGATCGTAATGGAGAAAAATGCGCGTGAATCCGAGCTCGTATACAAAAGTAATTGAGATTAGAACGATCGAAAATTTAAAATTTAAATTAAAATATAGACAAACCAAGAACTGACACGTCACCTTATCTCCTACGCAATGCTACAACCATGATCGAAGAACGAAACCCAAAACACGCCTATAACCGAAACTTTGACCACGAAATTAGACCCCCTCCAACCACCGTTCACCATGCCGCTGCCATTGTGCTTTCCTCCACTACCGCTACCCTCGACCAGGACCCTCGGCCTTTCGTCGCCTCCCACATCGAATGCTGCCCCCTTAAAGTTAGGGTTTTTCGAACCCTAACGAGAAAAATTCGACCGCCTCAGGTAGTGTTAGGTCACGAGACTACTTGTAATCGACTGCTCTTGATGTACTCTCCAAAACCCATATCCCAATTTCAAAAATTGTTACCAAAACCAAAAACGTCCAAATCGGTGGTCTCGTTCACGTTTTATGACGTTTAACCACAATTTATGACTGATATGTGCACTGTTACGATAAAAGAATACAAGACGTAGGTTCCATCGTCGAGACCTTTCCAACAATATATAATTCGATATATTTTGAGGAGTTTACATTTTTTGAATTGATTTTGATTTGCAATTTGGATCTAGGTAATGGAGTTTCTGCCATTGGGAAGGAGGTGTAGACAGATGGAATGGTATGTACTAAGATAAGAAATAAAAAGGTTGCTAGGGTTTAGAAAGATATATTTATGTTAACGAAGCTCGATAAGAAAAAAAACATATCGAATTTTGTACGAACGACGAATAGCGACCCAAAAAGCGCATTTCGCTTTCGAATCGAAATGAATTCATCCCTTATATCGAAATAGATTTTTTCAATTTTTCTAAACTCAATGTAATAGGTTTCAAGTCCTAATTCCATCGTATGAAGAAGTTAGCTTAAAATCAGCTTATTTCAAATTGATTTTAATTAAATTGATTTCTAGGCATTTCAAGTCCGTATGATCCAACGACAAGTCCAATCGCTACGAAACTTGAAACCATATAATAATTCACTGTTAAGGATCTGATGAAACTGGTTTCGTCGAAATCCGAGCCAGTGATCAAAATGGCTGTTTTCAAGTTAATTAAATAAGTTAGTATTAAATTAATTAAATCACTTTTAAACTTCAAATTTAATGACTAACAATTTTCATCATTTTTGATTACGTGACAATTACAATAATTTAAAGTAAGTTTATATATAATTTTAGTGTTAAATATTACAATAATTACGGTGTTTAATTTCAACTGTAATTATATCCAATTTATTATATTTTAATTCCAATTACTTGATTTAAATTTGATTTCATTCTTTTTATTCAATCAATCATTACTCTATAGACATAGTTAACATTTATTTATATTTTATTACATTAATACTCTATAACTATCATCTTTTACCATACTAGTTGCAGTATTTCAATTACATTGAACTTTTGTCAATTTTATTATAATTTAAAGGGGGAATTAATTTAAAGGACAAAAACTCGTATATTTTTAGCCTCAAGGACACAACCTCAATATTTTAACAAGGACAAACATTCTCCTAAATATTATTCAAAAGGACAAACATTCTTCCACAATTATTCATAAGGACAAACATTCTTCCAAACTGCTACCGAACTAAAAACTGATACCTAAAAACTGCTATCGATAACTGCAAACCGATATCTAAAAAATGCTATCAATAACTAAAAACTGATACCTAAAGGAAGTTGTCGTTCAGGCTAAAATACTGAAGGTCTGCCCTTGAGGCTAAAATGTTGAAAATAAATTCCTTCATAATAATTTCCTGCAATTTGAAATCAAAATAAATTAATTTATCTTTGTTTCAATCATTTATTTAAATCATTTTTTGCCTCATGAAAATAATTGAAATTTCCGTACATTTTATTGCATTCACCTTTTACAGTTATTGTCTTAAATCATTTTACGTTACATTTAATTTCATTTAATTATAATTTATTAAATAATTTGGTAGCAAATAACAATTGTCACCATTTTATATTTCTTCACATTTGTATGTTTGTCGTCTACACAGAAATGTTATAGTTATTTACACAACACTAATTTTGTTCAATTACATTTTATTACCTACTATTTCATTAATTAATACAACATTTAAATTATCAGTAAATCATTTAATCCAATTTTAAATTAATACACACATTATTACAACTAGTTTACAATCTATCACCAATCATAACTCTTTAATCATTTCAATTAATTAGAATTTCATTTAAGTAGTTATCAATTGCCTTAAATTAATACTATTTAACTTCATTCCAATTATATTATTTTTATTAAATCAAAATTTTATTTTTTCCAACATTAAATCACAAAACTTTATTTAATTTACTATTTTAGTTATCGAAAATTACGGGTCGTTACAATATCCTTCAACATGGCTTAGGGGGTAGCATGTACAAGTGATGGGAGGGAGGTATGGTGGTTGTCATGTGCATGGCATGTAAATATATTATTTTATACAAAGGATATCTTTGTGAGGGCGCATTTCTTCGACTCCTAGAAATCGACATTAATACATCCCCGTTATTCACATGTGGTAAATCCAAGTGCCGGAGAAACGGATTCTCAGGCGTAAGAATGAAAAGTAAGACGCGACAGAATCTCACATATATTATTTCAACAAATAATCTTTACAGCGGAAATTAAAATATATTTATCAGAGTTAACATAGATAGTTATAAATTCTTGTCCTTACAAATTTGCAGAATACTATAGTACAAGAGTGGGGTGGAAATAGACAAAATCTTTAGAAAAATCTTCTGCCTCCATGCTTTAAGCTCCATCCAGCTTTCTTCTAAACTAAACCCGACAACTAGGCTACCTCAAACAAATTAGGGCGCCTAAAGTTAAAAGAAAATAAAAAAAACTTCAGGTCAGTCGTGTACTGGTGTGAGAACTCAAAATACGTATTTTGAAATGAAAAAGGCATGTCATAAGACCATGCCGCACTTAAACACGAAACGAATTTTTACCTTATGATAACCAAAACATTCTTACGTAAAAATACTTGATATTCTTTTTAATGACATATCTTTGATAACATTTGAAAATATACTTATTACTCTAAGCCAAAATTGTTACCATTATTAAATTCCAGCATACTAGGCTCTACAAACCAAATGGCAGGCATTTATTTGAGAATGGATTCCATACAAATGATCGGCTGAAGGGACTACCTTCCGGCAGTACATCTCTAGAGGAATGTACCGAGGTCAATAGAACATCTGCACCTCTACCAACAAAAGACCGACCAATCTTTCTCACTAGATAGTACCCAATATGTCATCACGCTATTTGTTACCGACCTATCCGAGATCCTTGTAGCATACATCCATATTAATTTAAACCCAAATGTCATAGCTGGTAGAAATACATGCAGAAGGGGATGATCATTCCTAATGGTTGCAAACCACATAGCCTTGCTGCATTTACCCTATTTCGGTCATTTCCCGGGTGTGAGGCATGAGGTAGCGATTACCTTTCACTTTGCACATTCTGCTTTGCATGCCACATCTTCATTCCATCAATCCCTATCAACTTCCACAAACATATAACCTCCAAGCCCATGCATCTCACAAAAGCGTGTTAAGCGAAGAGAAGTTGCCTTCTCCGCTGCCAAACAGATGTATATTTACAAAAGTCAACTATGAAATCCTAAGAATGCATTGTCAGACATCTGTTCGTACAAGTTTGTTCTAGCACTAAACAAAACGAAGGCGCCCTCCTACAACATCTTGTCTGGAATTATGCCTAGGATTTGTATCGAAAAGTCCTTGCAATCCAAAGAGTTTCATAAATGAAGGAACTGCTGCTACTTAAGTATTTGGGAGCTATTCAGAATTATCAACAAACATTTCTTCCACCTCGAAAATACTCGGTCTTCTTCCTTCATTTTCTTTATCGTGTCTTCATTTTTCGAATGCATGCATCGGTTCGAAGTAGTTCTCAAATAGGGATTACCCCAGATCCAACCTCGGTTCTTTTGAACCAATCATCGATAAAAAGAGGTTTTGTGAATATGGAATCATTCTTTAATTGATTAAGTTCTTTTTTATCAAAATATCCTTTGGAGATATGTAACATTTAAAACACTTCTTTTTTATATATACAGAATTATTAAACCCCTCTTATCAAAACCATTGATTACTTAAACTTTTTTAAACCTAGAATAATTCAAAATCATTTCATTTTACTTTTAGGAAAATATTTTCGAAATCATTTCATTTAAATCTTTGCAAAAGATTTCTTAATTAAAAACTCAAAATTTGATTGAGTTAAAACCATGATATCTAGGATGTTAATCCAAAGCCAATAAATACTAAGTGAGCTAAATCTATAGAAATCATCTAATTCTACTCAATATCAATTTCCATATTTAACAAATACTATAAGTGGAATAATGGTGAAATCACCTTTTAAATTCCACGAATAGTATGAGTTCCCTCTTCGGGCTTTACATCGGGTACAAGAAGATTATCTCTATAAAATCAAATTGTTTAAATCTGGAAAAATATTTTTCTTTACATTTTTGAAGTTTCGATCCGTGTAAATCAAATTCACTATCTTCTCCATTGGGCCAGTCTGGATAGCTAGGGAGAGCAGGAAACTGGTTTTTCAAATTCAAGCCTAATCACTATCTCTTTGATACCCAAAAGGCGATCAAGTTATTTGATCGACACTAAATTTTTAACCATTCCAAAAATTCTTCAAATCATCTTTAAAACACATTATTAATCATTTTCAAACAGTTACAACAGATTTGTAAATGAATTGTTAAGCTGAATACTATATTTCAAAGGTTATAGACAAGTGCTACGAAAAAGTGCTACGGAAAGTTCCTTTTAAGCTATATTGATTAAAACGACCTTTTTTATTTTAAAAATCATTTTTATTACTTAAATCGCTTTTAAAACATTTGTAAGATTTATTAAACATTTTTAAGCATTTTAAAACGTCATTTTCAAAAAAATCCGGTTTTGGATTTGGAACTGTAAAATCGGGATTTTTCCAAACGTTGTTTTCCACGTGTTTCAAAATCTACTTATTAGAATCTCGATTTTCATTCTTCGTTCGAAAACTATGGAAATAATAGTTTGAAAAATTATTATCTCGAAGAATTTTGAGAAATATTCCATTCTTTACACTTGTTTGACTTTCATGGCGCGAAATCGTGAACTACCGTATGCGACGCGCTTATTTTTAACTGAATGTTCCATTTCTTTTCAAACTTCACCAAAATACTTCTAAATGTTTATAAGAAATTTCAAATACATTTTAAACCATTTTTAAAAGGTTTAATAATTCCATATACATCTTTTCATTAATTTAAGGAAAGTGATTTCCTTTGTATTTATCGACGTATACATTCGTGACTTGCATATATATTCAACAACAGCATTAAACAACCAAACTTGATGATCAAAGCATACTAAACATCCATTTGTAAACACCATATCATCATCCAACATATGTAGTAGTTTAGGAGTTCTCACCTTCATTTTCACTTCAGCTAGTTTTAAAACGGCTATAGCTCCGCTATCTCGAAATTAAACACCACAAAATCGAGCTTTGGACCATGAAGGGGCTTGGCCTAGCCTTGGTGCTCACAGCCTAGGTTGAAAAGGGGTAGAGCTCATGGCCAAGGGAGGTGGAAGGTGGTGCCTTGGGTTTGGGAGGTGGAGAGATGGAGATTTGAGCTTATTTTGAGGTTTTTAAGGATATATAACTATATATTATAATTTAATTTCTTTTTGCAATAAATTTTGACATTTTTTCTCTTAGGATGGAAGCCATTAAAGTGGAAGCAAAAGCCTGAAAATATGAATAAGAAGATAAATGAAAATGAAGAGAATAGGGTATTCGTAGGAAAGGAAGGGTGTAAAATTATACGTACATACATCATCGCATTATCACCATTTCAAAGCTTCTCCAACACACTTTTCCCCTCCGTATGCATGGCTAGAACCTCCCCCCACATGCACATCACTTCCATCATCTCATCTATGCATATGTTGACTTATTTAAGATTATGGAGTAAGAAATCTTTAAAATATTTAATATATTTTTTATTATATTTCTTATATGTAATTATATTCACATATGTATGTTTATATTAATGTTATCATGTGTATGTAACATATATATACATATATAGGTGTATAACACTTCGAACATGTTAACATTTTAAACTAAATAAAATGATAACATTTTAATTATAAACCTTATAAATTCATTATCATGGCCCTTTTTCCATAGCCTTTGAATCGACCATAAACCACATATGTCCAATTCAAATTGTACGAAAATACGGAACATGAAGGGTAACAAAGAAAAATAGACAAAACAGAATCTCACTCGGATGGAATAACATATAATATTGAACAAATATCTCTACAGCAGAAAACTTTTAAAAACATATATAAGAGTCTAACCTAAATTCAGCTTGGACAATTATTGTGACGCCCCACCTCTATACCCACGCTAGTCAAGAACATTACGGAATAATGCTGTCAACTAGCACGAAGAATAAGGCTGTTGAGGAGCGACCATCCGTGTAATTTCTTCGCGCGAGCACCGATATGTCAGATAATATAACATGAATTCTATTTCAAGAGGAAATCCGACATACCGACACAAACTCAAAGGTACTACACGGTGGCTATATAAGTCCTTCGGAAAACAAATATAGAAATAAGCATAACACAAATCAGTCACAGACAATTCATATCACAAAGGCGGAATAAGATATGAATATTACACTAGAAAGTGTACATCAGAGTAGTGGTCTAAAAAGATCCACAATATCACAAAAGAATAGTTACATGAACTACACAAAAGAATAAGTATACATTAAGGAGTCTATATCTCAAATGTATACAACAAAAACTACTAATCTAAGTAGTAAACCAAAGATAGAGAAATAAATCCCAAGAGAGAAGTCAAGCAAAAGCACCTGTAACATCTCGGTCTGACCCGAGTATTATTTAATAAGAAAATAATAAACGGATCAGTCTAACTATAAATATCAGATGAAACGATATAGAATAAGAGATATGACTAAACACATAATAATCACAATGCCAAGCTGTGATAGATATATATATATACATATACTTAGTTGATAATCATCAAGAGATTAATCAATGTCACCAAATCTACACAAGAATCAAAGAAGTGTCATACTTTTTATTTCGTTCATCAAACCACAAATATTGACGATAATATCAATGTCAATCGCAAAAGTCAATGACGCACAAATTCCAGAAGACTACACAAGAAATCCAGAAATCACAAAAGTCAATGACACACAAATTCACCAGTACACAAATATCGATAAAACTTATCAATGGAAATCACGAAAATTGGTGAAACACAAATTCTAGGAATCTACACAAGAAATCCAGAAATCACAAAGGGGGGAAGGCCTATCACAAACGGGAGCATAAAGCTCACCAACACGTGTATCACAAACGGAACGCTAATTCCATGGTCGCTAACCATCACAAATTGAGCCGAAGCTCCACAAACGGCCCGAAGACCATGGGTTGCTACCCCATCACAAATTGAGTCGAAACTCCACAAAACGGGGTTTAGTCTCCCTCGCAGACAAAGAGACATCGCACATTGCTAGTCTAAATCACAAAGATGATCGTCATGATCAGCGAGAAGTGTCGATTACACTAAGCTAGTAAATATATGAGTTTAGCTTCATGTCCCATAACCACTTGCTTAACTTAAATATTTACGAACAAACTGTAAATCTCCACTAGAAAATTGTCACAAGAGGTTCAATCGAACAAGTCCAATAATTAACCGACAAAGTAAACGCAAGCGTTTCATACCACTTGTTTTACTAAGCCGTTTAATTAGATTTCTCATACGAGTGAGGTAAAGGTTTGTATATACTAATAGATTGGAAAACGGTTTTATAAACGAATTTGGTATTAAAATAGTATTGAAATCGTTTGAGGAAAGAGTTTTGATATTTACTACTAGTATAGAAAACCTTTATATTTTTAAAGTGACAAATCACGAAGAAGATTGTAAGAACAATCAATCGCAAAAATTCACATATGAAGACGTGAATAAAATCCAACGAAATCGATAAAGGATCCATCGAAATGGATATTCAAAAATCCCTAAAAAGAGTCATCAAAGTCATAATAGATGATAACAACAAATAGGGTTATCACGAATCGATTTAAATTTAGAATTTCAATCCAAAAAGGCAAATTGGACTCAAATAGCAGGTTCAGTCGACTGAACAGAGTTTTTCAGTCGACTGACCCTGTTCCTGGAAATTCTCCAGGTTCAGGAAACTTTCTGTTTCCAGTTTCAGTCGACTGTGCAGAGTTTTTCAGTCGACTGAAACATGCCCGGAAACTCTCGGGTTTCAGATTCAGTCGACTGAACAGAGTTTTCAGTCGACTGAATCATGCCTGAGCTGTTTTTCAGCCTTATTCAAATGAAAAGCAAACTCTTCCAAAATGCAACCGGACGAACATTGGCTCTAAGGGTTTATGCCAATCGGCAACCCGGCCCTATATGCTCCTCGATGCATCACCAAAAGCATGATCAAACATCCATAAAAGGATTTCACACAAATTTGACTTAAAAGCTGAAAAATTGGAATATTCACAAAACCAATCCAAATCAAGAGCAAATGCACATGAATAAGTGTTAGGAATTTACACCCAACAACCAAAGATAATAATAGTCATAGATGTGAGATAAAAATCTCACCTTTTCTCAAAATCAAACAAGAAGAAGCTTGAAAGCAAGTGGAGAATCAACCTCTCTTCAACACAACCCAAATGAGCTTGAATCTAAGCTCAAAAACAAGAACATTCCCGAAATTAGGTTTAGGAATTTCTGAAATTGGTAAGAGAATAAGTTGGAGAAGAAGAAGAGAAGCTTACCAATGGGTTCTTCTTGAGTTTGGAGCTAGGAATTTGATTTGCAAGAGAAACTAGGGTTTTGGAGTTTTAATTTCCAATCTCCTCCACCATTAATGTTATAAAACTGAAAAGAGAAGAGAATGAGGGTGAGTGGGGGAGAGTGGCTCAGATTTGAGCATAAGTTAACATAGGGCTGAGCCCAAAAACCAAACCCAAAGTAAAAAATAGCAAAAATCAACTTTCTCCAAACATATCGAAGCTTATACTCAAAAAGGTCGCAAACGGCATTTTAAACTCAATGGGAGTGGTCCCGAGCCCTAATTCGACCGTATGCAAAAAGTAGCTTTTCGGACAAAAATCCGACTAACGATAAAATATTTAAATATAAAATCGATAAATATGCGGGTTGTTACAACTATAAACATCTATCCTTACAATTGCTAACAAACATCAACTAAAACAAACTAAGTACAGCGGATAATAGAATATGTCCATACATAGATGAAAATTTCTAGCTCTCCTTTGGAAACTCCAATCGTCTTCTACTAAACCTAAAACTACTCTGATATGACCCGAGTATTGAAAATACCCAGATCAAGCTTGAAAACCAGCGTGAGAAAAACTCAACAATTAATGACATTGTCATATATCAGCTGTAACGACCCGGAATTTTGGGCAATATATATTTAATAATCTGTATAAATAATTTAACTGGTTTGATAATTTTTCTTTATAATTTTAATTTAAACTGATAAATTTAATCTTTTAAAGGTTAATAAATATTTAATCTGATAATTGTGATCAATATCTTTCTGACAATTTAAAATATTGATAAGATTTATTTTTCAAAGCAAATCAAATTTTATTTTGTTTATAATATATATATTTTTGATATATATTGTGAATAGAATATCTTTTGTTGAAATAAAATATAAATCTTCAAATTGTAATATATATATTTGTATATGTTATAATTTGGTATGGTTTTGAAATTTAATTTAATCAATTGATAATTTGTATATGTATGAATATTGTAAATTGAAGCTTTATTTTAATTAATATTTTTCAAAAAGTAAATTTAAGATTTATTCAATTGTTTTTAAAATATAAGATTTGTTATTTATTTTAAATAAGATAGTTTAAAAAAGGGATTTAAACAAAGTTGTTTTGCTTTTTTTAAAATGTTTCAATTTAAATTGTTATAAGTGTATAAATATAAATGTTAGATTTTAAATAACATGTATAAGACGTATATTTATATTTGAATTATAATTAGTTTTAGAATAATTTCTTTTTAAAGTAAATTTATAAATACTTATGTAAACATTTATTCATTTAGTAACTTAAGAATGTAAGTTTATATTTACATTTAAACTGAGTAAAAACTAATTTAAAAACACTTAAGAAAAATATGTGTAGACATATTAACAAGTTAGTAACAATTGTAAAGCTATTAAGGAAATCTAATAACACATGTAAGAAGATTTAGGAATTAAAATGACAAATGTAATTCTTATGGGACAAGTGGCCTTCATTTTTTTCATTTGAATTCAAACATAAAGAAAATCAGGTTTTTACAAACACTTTCACTCCTTTGTTTCCTTTCTTTCATTCTTTAAAATTTTAATGGCTGTCAAAACTTTTCTTCAACAATGAGAAAAAAAATCAAATCTGAATTTAAATTAAGTCCTGCAATTTCAAAGCCTCAACCTGCATTTCAAAAATGATGTTCAACCTGCAACTTTCAAACCAAAAGATCATGAAGATCCGCAGTTTCAATCTTTAAAGCATGCAGATAGATTTTACAACAGCAATTAAAAGCTTTTTCAAAATCTAAGATTCAAGAGCCTGGAAAAAGAGAAAAATCTGCTCTGCATATAATCAAGTGAGTAAACTATTTTTAAAGACAGTTTGATTTTAGATTTCATCTTGATTTTATGATGACATCGTGATGTTATATGAAAAATTCGTTTTAAATTGGAATGCATGTTGAATTAAAATATTGAATTGCCTGTAAAATTTAAAATGGAAACTGTGTTTATTAAAAACAGTTCAAATCCTTCAAAATCTCAATAACTTGATTTTGAACACGAACTAGACCGTGATTTGTTAATGGAAGTTGTTTGTAATCAAGTGGTTTATCATCTAAAAATAGTTATAAGGTTTTAAATGAATTAGTTATTCATATTTTTCAAATTTACAGTGAAAATCAAAATTTGGGCAAAAATTTGTGATTTCAATTTCTAGTTTTGAATTTATAATTGAATTACAATAGGAAAGTTATGATTTTTAGAGTTTGTATCATAATTTTTAGTTGTGTTTTTAAGTTGAATTTTTAGTTTGAATGATTTGGGGATTTTTATGAACTACGGATGATATGCGTATTAATTTGAGTTGATAATTGGATTGAAGCTTGCATGTATGTTATAGATAATGGGAAAATATGTTTGGAATTTTCGAATGACAGATTCATTCGAAATCGATTGGATTAGGGTTATATTTTGTTTGAGGTTCGGCTTGGCTGTGGGTGCTTTTGCGATCTGGATATGTGACCGGAGGTGATCGCGACTTGGGGAAGGGCAGCGTGGAGGTTGCGGCGATGCTTCAGAGTGATTGTTGGAGTTCCGGTGGTTGTTTTGGTTGTTGGCGATGTGGGGTTGTAGTTCGAGTTTTTTGCAAATTTTTGGATGGTAGGTCAAATTTCGATTCGTTATAGTATTTTTGGATTGGGTTGGTCGTAAGGCACAACGTGGTCGCCGCTGACTTGGAGATGGTCGGAGGGAGGATCGACGACGCTTGGTTCACCATGCATTGTGCACGCATGTACGCTTTGTATTCTGGAAGCTCATGGGTTTACGTACAGGGGAGTTTGTTTGGGGAAGACGAATGTTGACTCGGTGGGGAACTTGCGATATCATAGTGTCGTCTCGAAGCAGTTAGGTTTAGGTTTTGTCTCGAGGCAAGCACGGGATAACTAGGGGTTGAACTCGAGATTTTCTCGGCTTGGTTCTGTAGTGATATGCAGACTTTATTTATTGTATAAAATAAATAAAAAATCAAGTTTAAGTTAGAAAACAAGTTTATTTAAGGAAACGAGATATAAAGTTAACTTGTTGATTTAAAATGAAAATGAATCAAACATCTAAAAGTGAAAAATTAATTTATATTTCAAATTTAAAATGTTTTAAGATGTTTTGTTTGAAAATAATTATCTTAATTAAGTTTTAAAATTCAAATTTAAAGAGTGTTTTGAATTTAATTATTAAATCAAAGATTAAAGTTAAAGCTTTGAAGTAATGTTTTAATAACAAATTTTCAATTTATATTGAAAATAAATTAGTTTAAAACTTGATAATTTAAAGTGTTTTAAATTTGGAAATGATTTATAAATGCTTTATCTCCAAGTAAGACTATTATTATGATTTTGTAAACCAAGTTTAATAATTTGTCTTTGAATTAATAAGATTTAAATAAATAAGGTTAAATTATTTGGATAATTAACTTAAGAATACTTATTTAATATGATTTGTTAATAAATTAAGTTTGATTAAGATTTATGGTTTTCTTAATTTATTGGAGATTTTCTTTAATATTAGAAGTTAATTAATTAATTGTTTAATTAATTTTAAATAATTAGTTAATTGTTTATTTAATTTTAATATCACTTAATTATGGATTATTTAAGTATGATTACTTAATGAAGTAATCAATGGTTAATGTTGAATATAATTAAGAATGGAAGTAATTAATTATGAAGTAATTAATGGTCAATTATTGAATGTAATTAAGAATGGAAATTACTTATGGAAGTAATTAATAGGAAATTAATCATGGGAGTAATTAAATGGAAGTGATTAATGGATAATCACTTAATGTTATCAATTGAGGAATTGATTAATATAATTGTTTTAAAGTTAATTATTTATGGAGTAATTAATTAATTAATGAATTAGGGATTGTTCAATAATGGGATTAATTATTTGTTAAGTAATTAATTAAGCAAGTAATCAAGATTGATTAATAGAGGTAATTAGAAATAACTACTTATGTAAGTAATTAAGAGTTAATTACTTAATTATTTTAGTTAATTAATTAATTAATGAAATGTGTTTAATTAAAGATTAATTACTAAATGTAATTAATTAAAGTGTAATTAATTAATAAAGTAATTAATTAAGGATTTATTTAATAATTTAATTGTTTAATAATTACTTAATAAAGTAATTAAAGATTAATTTATTAGATTAATTAATCAAGGGTTAACATAATTAAATAAGAATTTAATTAATTAAGATAAGTAATTACAAACTGTTTAAATACTGATTATGATTAATGAGTCGATCAATTTCAAGTTAATTATTTAAAGAGAATTATTAATTAATAAGGATCATTAATTAATATAATTAATGAATAAATCAAGGTTGATTAATATAAGTAATTAATTTAAGTGTGATTAATTAATTATAATTAATTAAGGTCTAATGTAATTAATTATAATTGATTAATGGAAGTAAATGAAGGATCATTAATTTTTGTAGTTAATGATAGTAATTAAAGGTTAGCTACTGAATATGGTTAAGGATGATTTCTTAAATGTAATAAAAGTTAATTAATCAAGGGAAAGATCATTAGAGATGGTTAATTTATTTGGAATAATAATTAATGATGAAGGATTTAGGGTAATCCAATTGATTAAGAGTTAATCAATTATGCTTGGTTGATTGGTTAATATTGGTTGATTGATTGGTATTGGATGATCAATTTATATTGGGTAATTGATATTGGGTGTTTGGTTGATACTGGATGATTTGGATACCTATGATATGTGATATGCTACTTTGTGAAGATGAATGTTGTTATGAATTATCTATTGTGATAATGTAATTCATCTATCTGTTCATATATCATCCTGGATATAAGTAAATTGTTTAAACCCTTAAGTACAACTTGGACATTAAAATGGCGTTTGGTTTCGATGAGACCGGGATCGGGTTTCCATATTTGGGATCCGAAAACCACATCGATTCCAACTAAACATTAGGTCGTGAATCCAGGTGGAGCTAGTGAAGACTCGAGGTGTAAGGACTATACGTCATAATAACTCTGTGGGTGATTCCGTAATGAGTTGACGGAATAGTGGTTATAGATTCGAGATGGTGATTTAGAGTGCAAGGGCTTTGGTCATTGACTCTGAGGGTGATTCCAAAATGAGTGCAACGAGATAGTGCCTTCGGTTTCGTTCGAACCCGGAACGAACTTGTATGGATTGAATGCTTTTAGCAAATCGTCAGGCGGGCGATGAGCATTCTAAGATAGATGTGTTCTATAAAGGTAATCGCAGCCTCAAGCCTCATCAACCGGGAATGGCTAAAACAGGGAAGGTGCTGCAAGGCTTCGTGGGTAGCTCCCACTGAAGAGCAAGATTTTCCCCGTCTAGAAGTCCCTTTTTATTCGGCTGTGTGGGCAGTTGGGTCGCGGCCAACTGCGGGGTTGCCTTGTTCGGGACTGTTCAGTAAGGAATGGTTCTTGCCTTGTGTTGCAGGGGAGCGGGCGTACACCTCGGTACGTTGATCTAGGCCACGTACTGTGACGGGCGGTACCCCAGTAACCCTGCCATTGATGGAAACCCATTCTTCCTACGAGACCCTACGGTTTTGTTTCTATTACCCACTTTTGTGGCTAGTAGCTGGAATTTAATCATGTAACAATTTCAGCTATTTCTTATTTACTTGAAAACCCTAGACACTATTATAATATCACTGGATTTCCTATCAAATGTTCTGGTTAGCGTAAGGTAAAAACTTTTCCATGTTTATGTGTGGAAAGTCTTACGTGATACCTTTTCTTTCAAAGGTTTTCTAAAGTTAAGCAATTTTAACCCATTTACTCACACCAGACCCCTGTTTGACCCGAGTGTTCATTTTCTGTTTTATTAAACTCTTGGGTACTCATAGTAGTCAAGTGATTCAGGTTTGCTTGACGAACTCTGGAGGAGATATGGAGCAGGAGGCTTCCACGTGTAGATATATTATGGTTCCGCTGTGTTTGTTGTATCTGTTTATGTTGTACTTGAGTTATATAGTTAGACAGAAGATTATAACTGTCTAATATCTGTTGTTTTAAGTTGTGTACTCTGATGTAATATGAAACTATGTAATGTTTTATGTGATATATTATATTTCATTCATTCCGTTGTGAGTTCTCTGATGTTGTTCTGTTTCTTCTTTCTCTTTCTTTTCTTCTTCTATCCCTTTCTTTCTTCATTAGCGATGCGTCTTCCTGGAGATAGGAAGTCGGGTCGTGTAACAACCCAGAATTTTTGAACAATTTAATTTGTAAATATTTAATTTATTTTAAATATTTAAATGATAATTTGACTTAAATTTCAAATTATCAGAATTAATTAGCGATTAAATTTTAGAATTTAATCTATTTAAAGTTGAATAGAATTTGAATTTAACTTTGGAGTTTGAAATTGAATATTGAATTGGTATTTAAAATTTGAACAAATGACTAGGAATAATAATTTGGATTTGAGAATTATTGTTTATTTAAATTGATAAAAGATGGTTAGTTTAATAACATTTTTCTTTAACTTAAATAAAAATAAAATAAATTAATACACTTAGTTAAAATTTTAACAACAAAATTTTAACAAAACAAAGTAAAGAAAATTTATACAAAACAATTGGATTTAAAATAAGAAAAAATATATATATATAAACATATAAAAATAAACATAAAATAAAAGGAGTACATTGCCTTACCCTTACCAGCTAAAAACACGCCTTCAACCACGCCATAAATCACGCAAATTTCACGTCTCCCCTCTTTTATATTCATTCGAAACCCTACCTCCTTCTTCCATCATTCAAACCAAAGAAAAAAATGGCGTTCCTCTTCGTCTTCGATCGAAAAATTAGGGCTTCAATTCGATTCGTCCTCCTGTTCGTTCGTCTCCTAGCTCGCGACCGCGCCAGGCAAAGGTGAGTGATCCCCTCACTCACATCTAATTTCAGCCTTCAGTCATTCGAGTATCTTTTTAGATGTTGATGATTTTTATCTATCCTGGTTCGTCTTCTTGTTTTACAAGGCTGTGATGATTTTTGCTGTGATGATTTTGTTTATATAGGGTTTGAATTCATGTTTTCTCGTTCGTATAAAAATTGGGCTTCGGCCATTTGATTTTGTTTTAATTTAACATTGCTTCGATTTTGGCTTTGCTGGCCACCACGATGTCGACTTATGACTCGTTCAACTTCGACTTCGATTTTGAAATAGTATTTTGACTTCGCCAATTTTTTTATTTATTTTTCGTGAATTGCTGGCCTTGACTTGGAACTTCATTGACTAGTACAAGTGTTGTTGCTTGATCGTGTGCCATTGAGCCTTGCTCGAATTTGCCACTACCGTTTTGATTCTCTAAAACTGCTGCTTTAAATTCTTTGGCATTCGATTTAAATTCTAAATGGCCTTCGGCCATTTTGACTATTGAAACCCGCTGCTTGTTTATTTGGAAACTGCAGTTTGAAATCTCTGTTGGTCTTTACCGCTACTACATTGTGACTGTATGTTGTGTTGCTTCGAGTTTGAAATGTCCTCTATCTGTACATTTGTATTATTGAACACTTGAGTTGTTCCACTGTGCACTGTTGTATGTTGTGCTATTGCTGCGTTGTTTTTTTTTTTTACTATGGCATTTGTTTTGATACAACTACTGTTAGTTGCATACATGTTAATGCCAATTGCCTCTGTTGCGTAGCTAGTCACTGTGTTGCACTATGCTATGCTGTGTCACTACTTCACTATCATTTTGTTGACATTAGTTGAACCAGCCGCATGTTTGGTTCTTATGAACCTAGTATGACACGAGCTTTGCCTCTATTTTCACTGTGCAGTTGTGTTCCCTTATCTTTGAGCTTTTGACAGTCATGTCTAATTTGAGAACAATTGTATTGTTTTGAAAGTGCTGTTGTTTTATATTTGGACTTCATTGATTTTCCATTTCGTATAAAGTAATACTGGAATTGGTCATTTGTGTTTACTGCCATTGGTAACTTGAAAATTTTTTTTTACAATAATTTGTTATCATCACACGAGACAGTCTGCATACCTGTCTCATATAGCAATTGGATTTGGTCGAGTTGCTTGGTTCACTGCAACCATATTATTATAGTCTGGGTTCATTTTGAGCTTGAGATGCTTAGTTGAACTATTGTCCACTGATTCACTGCATACATATATAAATACATATATGCTGAGTACTTCATGCTTTTATTCTCGAGTCATCATGTAATTTTGTTATTGCCCTGTGTCCTGTTATTTGCTGGGCCTGGCTGTGTTACCTTGCCTTTAGTGCACTGTCCAGTTCATTAAGTCGTTCACTTTTGCCTTCGTGAACATTGTAGTTGATTATGAATTTAAGTTTCATATCTACATCTATATATGCATTCATTCTTGCACTGTCCAGATTTATAGTTGCATATATTATCTTTTGTGCACTTGTCACTATAGTCTGGGTTCATTGATGACTTTCTTGCTTTGTTGCACTTGCTTTGCACCTCTCTGATTATGGCTGGTCTGGTAATACGTTTGGCATCGTCACTGACTGTGTACAATGAGTTCAGACCCTTGCTTGTCTGCATTGCCTCATTTGAAATTTTGGGTTTATGATGGCACTGTGTTGTAGTTACTTTGTCACCTGTTATTAAAATCTGCATATATGTACATGCATACATGTGTATGTTTGTGTACATATATGGCTGGACTTGTACCAAGCTTGAATTATTTTTGCTGTGCATTTGTAGTTGAGCTTGAATTATATATTCAATGTTGCAGATGTCCTTGATCACTTTGAAATTCATTTGTTGACTTGTAGTTTACATACTTGTTGACATCTCTGATTTTATTTTGGGGTTTGAATCACGACTTGATGGAGTTGCTGTCAGTACTGTTGGCACTGACTTCATCTTGTCTGCACTTTGATGGTCTGGTTGCCCTGTGCACATTTGTGTGTATACTTGAATCTGGGTTTGTTGCCTTGATCATTTTGACTTCAGATGTATAGTTGCATTCCACTTGAATTCGGTTGTGTTTAAATTTATGCTCGACAGTTTTAAGTGGTTTCATGTGGATCTTGTGGTGGCTGCGTTTTGATTGCAGATTCGCCCTTGTGTCCAAGTAATGACTGCAGTTTCATTTTTATGGAAATTTTGCACTTGTTGAAATGTGCAGTAATGAGTTGTATGGAAACTTGTTTTATTTCATAAGTTGTTGTGGCGAGGCAGCGCACGCGTGCGTGCCCTGCAGCCACGTACTATCGACATCTTGAATCGATATTTGAACCTTCATTGATTTTGGTTCGTTGACTTTTTTGAGTACGTTATCACGATAGTGGCGAGGCAGTGCCCGCAAGCGTGAACTGCAGCCATGGAGTTGACATTTTAAATGTGGCGAGGCCGTATACGCGTGTGTGTACTGCAGCCCTACCAAATTTTAATGTTTAAATTGATGTTTTCTTTTTGATGAAAATTATTTTGTGCTGCCAATTCAATGTATTTTGAATCGATTTTGATGATTTTGTTGTAAATTGCCGTTTAGGCAAATTTTAATTGTTTTCTAAATTATCTTCATCAATAATCCCTTCATCTATCTCATTGAAAATCTGAATCTACTGAATTGTTGTTTAACACTTTTAAGTGTTATATTTACCGTTATCCGATTTCTTGTAAAGGATCGGATAGGTAAATTATATTTGACTGTCATCTAATTGTTGATTATTATTGCCTCTATGCACTAATAACTGAGTTTGAATTAGACTGACCTGTGTATTATTTTCTTCTGAATATAATACTCGGGTCAGACCGAGTACTTTTACAGCTTGAAGATTTTCAGGCCGCGAAGTTAGAGAGAGTTGGGGAAAGCACTCCACTAAAGTTTTTTTTCTAGAAATTTTTTTTCTTGTACTCAAAAATAGAAAATAAATTGTTCCGCTGTATAAAAATTTAATGCATTGTACAAACTCTGATATATGTATGTAAAAAAAATTCATTTATGAATAATATTATGATTAATCTGTGATTCTGTGGCTGATTCTGTTTAAACTTTATAAACTGAACAACAATCCGTCATTTTGAACGTTTCGAGTTGGTTTAATTACCGACTAGAGGCGGTAAGAGCGGCGGGTCGTTACAAAAGTGGTATCAGAGCTTTGGTTTACACAAAGCTCAGTTTATGATGTTTAATATGAATAGTTACTAGAAACACTTTAAAGAAAAATGTTTTTTCAAATTTAAAATAAGTTTGAAATTGTTTTCTTTGTAAAATAAAAAGTATTTTGAAAATTAGAATTATTTTGAAAATTCCCCTCTCTAAATTTAGGATTGCGATAGTTTCTCGTTCGGAAACTCATTATCGAATTATTGAGACTTATGAAATATAAGTGAAGTGAATTAATGAAATTGGTTTAAATTGGTTTGAATCAAATATTGTGAATATCTACAAAATAATAATTGTGAAATAAAATGATATTTCAATTTAGTTATAGCCAAGAGGATAATTAAACTATAACTTGAGAATTTGATTCTGAATTCTTTTGAAAATTAATTTCAAATGTTTTGAAGAACGATTTAGTGAATAAATGGATTATAAGTATTTAACTTATAATATGAACTTTTGGTATATAACTGAGTTATATAAATTGAATTGAATTAATAAAAAGATTTATAAATTGAAGTTTTATAAATAGAAATGGAATTATTAAAGATTGTTTATAAATTCGAAATCAATTGAATTTGATAAATGAAAAAAATAGAAGTTATTAAAGGAGATATATTCGTGATTTTGGACAGCGAATTATCCTTTAAGTTAAATATTGTGATAGTAAATGTTGGTTGGGAATTTTATCCACGATTTTGGACAGTGGATAATCCTTTAAATAAAAAGTGTAGAAACACTGAATTGAATAGATAAGTATATTCACGATTTTGGACAGTGAATATATTATTGACTAAAACAGATATGTTTTAGGTAAAATGATTGAATAATCCAACCTCTGCTAATAAGAATTGCAAATATTGATAGGAAACTTCGAAAACACCTTGTTTATTATAATGGCGAAAACCGAAGCACAAAAAGCAGCACGCCGTGAACGAAGAGCAATTGCTCGTAGAGAAGCAGAAGCGAGATGTGCGGAAATTGAAAGGAGATTCAGTGAAAGGCAAGCACCTGGTCCATATGATGAGGTTATTTGCTATCGATGTCATAAAAAGGGACATTATGCCATTAAGTGCCGAGTAAGGAGAAAGAAAAGGAATGTGGATGACCGGTTCGCTCGTCCTGAGATTGTGTGTTTTAAATGTCGGGAGAAAGGGCATTTTCTTAGTCATTGCCCTAAAGTGAAAAGGAAAAAGTGCGTACTCAATTTACCCGTCGATAGATTGACAATCTGCTACCATTGTCGTCAGTCTGGACATATAGCCAGAAACTGCACCGAAAGACAACAGGGAAAGCAAGCTATAGCCCGACCAGCTAGAGCGAAAAGTGCTAAGGTGATAGGTAAGGATGGAAACATGTCATATTTTTGCAATAACTGTAAGGAGTGGGGACATGTGGATTTTGAATGTGTTAATTCTCCTTTAACACAACATGAAATAGTGTCATCCGAAGATGAAAGTTTGGCAAAGATGCATACTATCGGACAAGAAGTCGTTAGTCCTTAATTATTCTGAATCTTAAACCAATCGATATATTTTGTAATACTATCCTTTGTAATCCACAATCTTTTGTGTACGTCTTTTAAAAGTATTAAGCTATGTAAAATTTTGTACGGAGGAAATATTTTAATGAAATAGCATCTTGGGAAGTGATATTATGGAAGGAAGTTTAATTGTTGATTTAACTGTATGAATCAAACTAGTTTAATGTGAAGTTTATATTCCAAGTTTAAAACTATTGCCTAAAATAGTTAATATGGAAATATAGATCTAAAGGAACCAATTCGATGAATAATTTACTAAAGAACTAGTTGATTATTTTTGAAATAGAAAGCAATGTAAAGTTCAAATGAAATTTAGATTTCAAATTTGAAGTTGTCAACAGGATAATCCATTATAGGTTTAATAAATTCAGTGATGAATTTGAATTTAAACGTGCGGAAAATTGAATTAAGTGAAAAAATTAATATTGAAAAGTTTGAAATCGATTTAAAACTAATACTATGAAAGGTATGAAGAACTCAAATTATGAATTAAGTTGAAGTTGAAAAAGTTAATAGTTTTAAAGATGTTTTAAAATGCATTAAGTATCGAATACATAGATTTCAACATTCAATTGTTGAAATAGGCGTTTTCGAGAAAAATAAGAAAATGGTGGACTATAACATTGTTGTTATAGTAAATGGTTTCCGGAAGGAAATGTTGTTTATAGTATTGGGATTTATATATCTATTTTAAATCCGAATCCCTATACTAGTGATTTTGAGTTGTCGTAACGATGTTTTACGCAACATTCGTTTTAACTCAAATAAATGTGTTTAAAAGAATGATTTCCTTAAAGAGTGAAATATATACTTAATTTTGATTCAAGTATATCGAATATTTTCAAAGTGTTGAAAATAAAAGAATTTGTGAATTACTTATTATTTAATAAGTATGGAAATGTTTTCCAATATGAAATGAAAGGTTTGAAATTTTATCTTTTAAAGATAAATTGAAAAAAAAATGAGTATTTGAAATTAGTTTCAAATGGCTAAGTGTGAAAATTATATATCTTGTAAAGATATTATTTTGAGAAATGTGAACAATTAGTTCAACTTGGAAATCTTCCAAAGAAGATTGAATCTTGAGTAAAATTGAGTTTAACTTTGACACCAAAAACAATATAAGTTGAACTTTGAATTTTGGATAGTCGATTGGGATTGTATGTCTAACATTGTGAATTGATGACATAGCATTTGATCTCTATTAAATATATATCTGTGGTGGCGGAGAATTTATTCTTTTAGCTTAACACCCTTCTCTGAGACGTACGAGCTTAGAGGTTATATATCGATAGACATCAATTATGTGTTGAGAATTGACGATGTAACGTGAAATCCAAATCGAATGAGAAGTCTATAATGAATTGGATTGTGAATGTGAATTAGGTTTGAGATAACCTTAAATTTTCAAATCGATTTAGAGGAAAATTTTAAACGTGATGGAAAATTTGGAATCCTCTATTTGTGATGAATGTGAATTAAGTTTTCGTAACTTATATATGTGAATATAATCGAAAACCATCAGTTTGGAAAGTCATTATTATGAAAATCCTGTGTAAGTTTACATAGGTATGATAAGTACGAAATGTGAAATGAAGTACTATATGTATATGACATATGTTTTCTAAAAACTGAGGATATGGAAATGTACCTTCCATTTATTATGTGTGAAGGTGATTGGAACTCGGTGGAGTGTCCATTGGAAATCGTAGCTACGTAGAATTCCATTAGTGGAATGTCCATTTGGACTGATATGATATCCCCCACGATGGATCATCGTGTTTGGGATTATGTGAATTGATGCTGGCGTAATTCGTGGGGCGTGATGCCTACAGTTACAAGCGATTCCACTGAGATAGTGGCGCAACCGCCGAGTAAACTGCGATCTAGAAACCGAAGCGAAATTCGAGGGGCGTGATGCCTAAGGCTACAAGCGATTCTACTGAGATAGTAGCGTAACCGCCGTGTGGACCGCGATCTAAGGCGACAACCATGGCGAAATTCAGGAGTGATGAGAAATCTAAGGTTACAAGTGATTCTACTGAGATAGTAGCGTAACCGCCGGGTAAACTGTGATCCATGGGGGAACGTGCTTTCCATATCCATTTTTACAAGAACTTTTTTTAAAAAGTATTTTCACTGGGAGTTGAAGCAAGTATGTTTAGTACTTGGAGATTTTTAGTCTTGCGCCTGGCCAGCGTATGCCTAATGTCTGTAAGAACGACGATGGACTTGTTAAACTTCGAGTTATCAAGTATTTTCAAACTTTAAATAGAAAATCAATAATCTGAAATTAGAATTACATAATTCTAACTTAATGAATTAAGGAAGAAGATTTCTAAAATATCTTGAAAGTCCACAGTTTTGGATAAGATATATTATGCAAATATTTAGCATGAAAGATTTCAAGTTTAAAAATTTGAGTTTTGTAAGTCAAAAATTTGATAAAAGACTTTTGTGTCTTGATTATTAAAATTGATGAACAAAACTAGTGAGATAAAATAAATGGAATGAATCCTATATTATTTGTGAGTTTGAAACTTGATAAAATTGTGTAGGATATAAATATTGGTGAGATCTTAGCAATCGTTTTTCCTAACTTATAATTTCGGGACGAAATTCTTTTGAGTAGGGGAGTTTGTAACAACCCAGAATTTTTGAAAAATTTAATTTGTAAATATTTAATTTATTTTAAATATTTAAATGATAATTTGACTTAAATTTCAAATTATCAGAATTAATTAGCGATTAAATTTTAGAATTTAATCTATTTAAAGTTGAATAGAATTTGAATTTAACTTTGGAGTTTGAAATTGAATATTGAATTGGTATTTAAAATTTGAACAAATGACTAGGAATAATAATTTGGATTTGAGAATTATTGTTTATTTAAATTGATAAAAGATGGTTAGTTTAATAACATTTTTCTTTAACTTAAATAAAAATAAAATAAATTAATACACTTAGTTAAAATTTTAACAACAAAATTTTAACAAAACAAAGTAAAGAAAATTTATACAAAACAATTGGATTTAAAATAAGAAAAAAAAAATATATATAAACATATAAAAATAAACATAAAATAAAAGGAGTACATTGCCTTACCCTTACCAGCTAAAAACACGCCTTCAACCACGCCATAAATCACGCAAATTTCACGTCTCCCCTCTTTTATATTCATTCGAAACCCTACCTCCTTCTTCCATCATTCAAACCAAAGAAAAAATGGCGTTCCTCTTCGTTTTCGATCGAAAAATTAGGGCTTCAATTCGATTCATCCTCCTGTTCGTTCGTCTCCTAGCTCGCGACCGCGCCAGGCAAAGGTGAGTGATCCCCTCACTCACATCTAATTTCATCCTTCAGTCATTCGAGTATCTTTTTAGACGTTGATGATTTTTATCTATCCTAGTTCGTCTTCTTGTTTTACAAGGCTGTGATGATTTTTGCTGTGATGATTTTGTTTATATAGGGTTTGAATTCATGTTTTCTCGTTCGTATAAAAATTGGGCTTCGGCCATTTGATTTTGTTTTAATTTAACATTGCTTCGATTTTGGCTTTGCTGGCCACCACGATGTCGACTTATGACTCGTTCAACTTCGACTTCGATTTTGAAATAGTATTTTGACTTCGCCAATTTTTTTTATTTATTTTTCGTGAATTGCTGGCCTTGACTTGGAACTTCATTGACTAGTACAAGTGTTGTTGCTTGATCGTGTGCCATTGAGCCTTGCTCGAATTTGCCACTACCGTTTTGATTCTCTAAAACTGCTGCTTTAAATTCTTTGGCATTCGATTTAAATTCTAAATGGCCTTCGGCCATTTTGACTATTGAAACCCGCTGCTTGTTTATTTGGAAACTGCAGTTTGAAATCTCTGTTGGTCTTTACCGCTACTACATTGTGACTGTATGTTGTGTTGCTTCGAGTTTGAAATGTCCTCTATCTGTACATTTGTATTATTGAACACTTGAGTTGTTCCACTGTGCACTGTTGTATGTTGTGCTATTGCTGCATTGTTTTTTTTTTTTACTATGGCATTTGTTTTGATACAACTACTGTTAGTTGCATACATGTTAATGCCAATTGCCTCTGTTGCGTAGCTAGTCACTGTGTTGCACTATGCTATGCTGTGTCACTACTTCACTATCATTTTGTTGACATTAGTTGAACCAGCCGCATGTTTGGTTCTTATGAACCTAGTATGACACGAGCTTTGCCTCTATTTTCACTGTGCAGTTGTGTTCCCTTATCTTTGAGCTTTTGACAGTCATGTCTAATTTGAGAACAATTGTATTGTTTTGAAAGTGCTGTTGTTTTATATTTGGACTTCATTGATTTTCCATTTCGTATAAAGTAATACTGGAATTGGTCATTTGTGTTTACTGCCATTGGTAACTTGAAATTTTTTTTTTACAATAATTTGTTATCATCACACGAGACAGTCTGCATACCTGTCTCATATAGCAATTGGATTTGGTCGAGTTGCTTGGTTCACTGCAACCATATTATTATAGTCTGGGTTCATTTTGAGCTTGAGATGCTTAGTTGAACTATTGTCCACTGATTCACTGCATACATATATAAATACATATATGCTGAGTACTTCATGCTTTTGTTCTCGAGTCATCATGTAATTTTGTTATTGCCCTGTGTCCTGTTATTTGCTGGGCCTGGCTGTGTTACCTTGCCTTTAGTGCACTGTCCAGTTCATTAAGTCGTTCACTTTTGCCTTCGTGAACATTGTAGTTGATTATGAATTTAAGTTTCATATCTACATCTATATATGCATTCATTCTTGCACTGTCCAGATTTATAGTTGCATATATTATCTTTTGTGCACTTGTCACTATAGTCTGGGTTCATTGATGACTTTCTTGCTTTGTTGCACTTGCTTTGCACCTCTCTGATTATGGCTGGTCTGGTAATACGTTTGGCATCGTCACTGACTGTGTACAATGAGTTCAGACCCTTGCTTGTCTGCATTGCCTCATTTGAAATTTTGGGTTTATGATGGCACTGTGTTGTAGTTACTTTGTCACCTGTTATTAAAATCTGCATATATGTACATGCATACATGTGTATGTTTGTGTACATATATGGCTGGACTTGTACCAAGCTTGAATTATTTTTGCTGTGCATTTGTAGTTGAGCTTGAATTATATATTCAATGTTGCAGATGTCCTTGATCACTTTGAAATTCATTTGTTGACTTGTAGTTTACATACTTGTTGACATCTCTGATTTTATTTTGGGGTTTGAATCACGACTTGATGGAGTTGCTGTCAGTACTGTTGGCACTGACTTCATCTTGTCTGCACTTTGATGGTCTGGTTGCCCTGTGCACATTTGTGTGTATACTTGAATCTGGGTTTGTTGCCTTGATCATTTTGACTTCAGATGTATAGTTGCATTCCACTTGAATTCGGTTGTGTTTAAATTTATGCTCGACAGTTTTAAGTGGTTTCATGTGGATCTTGTGGTGGCTGCGTTTTGATTGCAGATTCGCCCTTGTGTCCAAGTAATGACTGCAGTTTCATTTTTATGGAAATTTTGCACTTGTTGAAATGTGCAGTAATGAGTTGTATGGAAACTTGTTTTATTTCATAAGTTGTTGTGGCGAGGCAGCGCACGCGTGCGTGCCCTGCAGCCACGTACTATCGACATCTTGAATCGATATTTGAACCTTCATTGATTTTGGTTCGTTGACTTTTTTGAGTACGTTATCACGATAGTGGCGAGGCAGTGCCCGCAAGCGTGAACTGCAGCCACGGAGTTGACATTTTAAATGTGGCGAGGCCGTATACGCGTGTGTGTACTGCAGCCCTACCAAATTTTAATGTTTAAATTGATGTTTTCTTTTTGATGAAAATTATTTTGTGCTGCCAATTCAATGTATTTTGAATCGATTTTGATGATTTTGTTGTAAATTGCCGTTTAGGCAAATTTTAATTGTTTTCTAAATTATCTTCATCAATAATCCCTTCATCTATCTCGTTGAAAATCTGAATCTACTGAATTGTTGTTTAACACTTTTAAGTGTTATATTTACCGTTATCCGATTTCTTGTAAAGGATCGGATAGGTAAATTATATTTGACTGTCATCTAATTGTTGATTATTATTGCCTCTATGCACTAATAACTGAGTTTGAATTAGACTGACCTGTGTATTATTTTCTTTTGAATATAATACTCGGGTCAGACCGAGTACTTTTACAGCTTGAAGATTTTCAGGCCGCGAAGTTAGAGAGAGTTGGGGAAAGCACTCCACTAAAGTTTTTTTTCTAGAAATTTTTTTTCTTGTACTCAAAAATAGAAAATAAATTGTTCCGCTGTATAAAAATTTAATGCATTGTACAAACTCTGATATATGTATGTAAAAAAAATTCATTTATGAATAATATTATGATTATTCTGTGATTCTGTGGCTGATTCTGTTTAAACTTTATAAACTGAACAACAATCCGTCATTTTGAACGTTTCGAGTTGGTTTAATTACCGACTAGAGGCGGTCAGAGCGGCGGGTCGTTACAGGTCGTCTCATTTGGTATCAGAGCATTAGCTTGAGTGAATAACTAGGCTCTGGAGTGGAGTCTTTCTTGAGAGAGCGTATTTGTAAATTTTTATATATAACTATATATATATATATATATCTACCTAATCGGTTGGGTTATCTGTTCGGATTTTCCAACGTAAGTTTTAGAGGTAGATGGAGTAGTGGTGTATGTGGCGAACACGACTACCACTAATGGGAAAGGTCTATATGTTCGAAGTTGGAAGTATTTGTCGAGACTGTAGACCTAATACCGTCTCAAGTGAGATTTGTAGTTTGGAGTAAGGATTTCTCTATTATCCGAAGGAAATCTTTTCAAAATATTCGGAGTTTATCTTTGAAGTGTAAGTTTGGATTTCGCTCGGGTGAGCGAATTATTCTTGAGTTTGGATCTGTTGGAAGTGCAGAAGTAAGTGATGGTGTCTTGATAACTGCGTGATGAGATGTAGTATCCATGGATATTTTCAGGAGGTGTTTTCTCTTGAAGCAGTTTAGTAGTAGTTGAGAAGCGGTCTTTAACTACCACGGAGAAGATTCGTCTGTGTAGAAGTTGTTTGGACCTTTAGCAAGAAGGTTGGCTGTTCTGGAATATAAGACTAAGGTCTATAAGTTATTCGTTTTGGCATGGTCTCATCTGTCATTCCTTTAGGAGAGCGAGTTGTTGATGCTTGGTTTGGAGGCCGAGTTTCTTTTGGGATGTCTGCCATCTCGAAGGTCCGTTGTGTGGTTTGTTGATAGTTTTGGTTTTCGAGAAGCTCTTGGATTAGAAGTCTTTAGTTATCTGTGGTAGCAGTTCAGCTCGAAGTGATCGGTGTGCTGACGAGTGGATCTTTTAGCTTTATAGTATCTTTGAGGTAGAGTTTGGAAGCAGTAATGAAGCTTGTTTCTCCGATGGTTCAGGAATATCAATGGTTCTTCTTTCAGCAGTCCGGGCAGTCGGTGAATGTTTCTTGAAAGGTTAACCTTGTTTGGAGAAGCTTAAAGCTATTCTAATTGGTAAAGAGAGGACAGTTTTCTTTGGAACCCGAACTAGGTAGGATCGCAAAAGTGACTTGTGATTTGTTTGGGAATTTTTCTTGAGCATTCTTTTGTTTGAGACTGAGAATTCTTATGTGCAGTAGGAGCTACTGAAGTAATCGGAAGTTGTCTGCATCTGGAGTTGAGTTCCATATTGTTTTGGTTCCAGAAGCAATTTTAGGTAGTTAGCTTGATAGTATGATGGTTCTTGGAGTAGAGGAGTTGATGTAGCAGCTCGGAATATTTTTTTGAATTTGAGATTGATCAGATCTAGTTTTTGGTTTGGATTCTATGGTAATGTAGTGTGATTGAGTCAGATGAGTCACTAAGATTATATGGATTTGATGAACAAAGTTTCCCGGGTGTATTGGATAAGTTTGTACTTGTGTTCACCAACGGTACTCCCATCTATTTCAGAATCAGAGTTGCGCAGCGGAAGCAAGGTAGCAGTTGTGTAAGAAAGGAAGCAAGCTCATATTGCTATTGCTTCGGAATAGAGCTTGAGATCTGGATTTCGATGGATTTTAGAAGACTTTTCTATTAAATAGGATCCAGAAACTGGATTGCTTTGGCCTAGTTGTTTCTGAAAGCATCAGCATAGGTTGAGCTGATCCGGAAGAGTTGGCAGTCCAGGATTGTCTGTTGAGTTATACAGATATGAGATAAGGAGTTTGAAATTTGAAGTTGAAAACTTCATTGTTGTTGAGATTTCTCTGGTTAAGAGAATAGTAATTGGGTAAGATTGGTTAGTTAGTGTTGTGGCATTTGAAGATTTCTTATCTGTATTTTGATAAGA
This sequence comes from Allium cepa, assembly GCA_030765085.1. Taxonomy (NCBI): domain Eukaryota; kingdom Viridiplantae; phylum Streptophyta; class Magnoliopsida; order Asparagales; family Amaryllidaceae; genus Allium; species Allium cepa. Next base: position 308,219,562 of record CM060929.1, read on the forward strand.
TAAGATTGAATTGCCAGTTTGGATAGCTGGAATTCATTGTGTATCACGTATTTCTGAGGGAGTACGTGTATGATTTATTGTTGGTTGTTGAATCTGTGGTTCAGTTAGATTTGGAAGTTGAGATAGACTTGAGTATAGTCTGATGTTCTGTTCAGATTGATGGATTTAGAGACGAGAAGAGCTCTGGTTTCTGGTGGTGTAGTTTGTTGAGCTTTTGTAGAGCGAGTCTCCCGGTGATTTATACTTGGGAAACTCGAGATAGTGTTAGAGATTTATTCTGATTTGGGTCAGGATAATTAGTTAGATATGTTTGTTTGATTGATTGCTATGGTTGTTAGTAACTGGTTAATAGGTATGCTTTACTATTTGTAAAATCTTTGCTGTGTTATTAAATTGCCTTTGCTTTTAAATTTTGGGGACGAAATTCTTTTATGGGGGGAGGATTGCAACGACCTGGAATTTTGGGCAATATAAATTTAATAATATGTATAAATAATTTAACTGGTTTGATACTTTTTCTTTATAATTTTAATTTAAACTGATAAATTTAATCTTTTAAAGGTTAATAAATATATAATCTGATAATTGTGATCAATATCTTTCTGACAATTTAAAATATTGATAAGATTTATTTTTCAAAGCTAATCAAATTTTATTCTGTTTATAATATATATATTTCTGATATATATTGTGAATAGAATATCTTTTGTTAAAATAAAAGATAAATTTTCAAAGTGTAATATATATATATATATATATTTGTATATGTTATAATTTGGTATGGTTTTGAAATTTAGTTTAATCAATTGATAATTTGTATATGTATGAATATTGTAAATTGAAGCTTTATTTTAATTAATATTTTACAAAAAGTAAATTTAAGATTTATTCAATTGTTTTTAAAATATAAGATTTGTTATTTATTTTAAATAAGATAGTTTAAAAAAGGGATTTAAACAAAGTTGTTTTGCTTTTTTTTAAATGCTTTAATTTAAAATGTTATAAGTGTATAAATATAAATGTTAGATTTTAAATAACATGTATAAGACGTATATTTATATTTGAATTATAATTAGTTTTAGAATAATTTCTTTTTAAAGTAAATTTATAAATACTTATGTAAACATTTATTCATTTAGTAACTTAAGAAAGTAAGCTTATATTTACATTTAAACTAAGTAAAAAGTAATTTAAAAACACTTAAGAAAAATATGTGTAGACATATTAACAAGTTAGTAACAATTGTAAAGCTATTAAGGAAATCTAATAACACAAGTAAGAAGATTTAGGAATTAAAATGACAAATGTAATTCTTATGGGACAAGTGGCCTACATTTTTTTCATTTGAATTCAAACATAAAGAAAATCAGTTTTTTACAAACACTTTCACTTCTTTGTTTCCTTTCTTTCATTCTTTAAAATTTTAATGGCTGTCAAAACTTTTCTTCAACAGTGAGGAAAAAAAATCAAATCTGAATTTAAATTAAGACCTGCAATTTCAAAGCCTCAACCTGCATTTCAAAAATGATGTTCAACCTGCAACTTTCAAACCTGAAGATCATGAAGATCTGCGGTTTCAATCTTTAAAGCATGCAGATGGATTTTACAACAGCAATTAAAAGCTTTTTCAAAATCTAAGATTCAAGAGCCTGGAAAATGAAAAAAATCTGCTCTGCATATAATCAAGTGAGTAAACTATTTTTAAAAATAGTTTGATTTTAGATTTCATCTTGATTTTATGATGACATCGTGATGTTATATGAAAAATTCGTTTTAAATTGGAATGCATGTTGAATTAAAATATTGAATTGCCTGTAAAATTTAAAATGGAAACTGTGTTTATTAAAAACAGTTCAAATCCTTCAAAATCTCAATAACTTGATTTTGAACACGAATTAGACTGTGATTTGTTAATGGAAGTTGTTTGTAATCAAGTGGTTTATCATCTAAAAATAGTTATAGGGTTTTAAATGAATTAGTTATTTATATTTTTCAAATTTACAGTGAAAATCAAAATTTTGGCAAAAATTTGTGATATCAATTTCTAGTTTTGAATTTATAATTGAATTACAATAGGAAAGCTATGATTTTTAGAGTTTGTACCATAATTTTTAATTGTTTTTTTAAGTTGAATTTTTGGTTTGAATGATTTGGGGATTTTTATGAACTACGGATGATATACGTATTAATTTGAGTTGATAATTGGATTGAAGCTTGCATGTATGTTATAGATAATGGGAAAAATATGTTTGGAATTTTCGAATGACAGATTCATTCGAAATCGATTGGATTAGGGTTATATTTTGTTTGAGGTTCGGCTTGGCTGTGGGTGCTTTTGCGATCCGGATATGTGACCGGAGGTGATCGCGACTAGGGGATGGGCAGCGTGGAGGTTGCGGCAATGCTTCGGAGTGATTGTTGGAGTTTCTGTGGTTGTTTTGGTCGTTGGTGATGTGGGGTTGTAGTTCGAGTTTTCTGTAAATTTTTGGGTGGTAGGTCAAATTTCGATTCGTTATAGGATTTTTGGATTGGGTTGGTCGTAAGGCACGACGTGGTCGCCGCTGACTTGGGGATGGTCGGAGGGAGGATCGACGATGCTTGGTTCGTCGTGCATTGTGCATGGATGTACGCTTTGTATTCTAGAAGCTCATGGGTTTAGGTACATGGGAGTTTGTTTGGGGAAGACGAGTGTTGACTCGGTGGGGAACTCGCGATATCATAGTGTCGTCTCGAAGCAGTTAGGTTTAGGATTTGTCTCGAGGCAAGCACGGGGTAACTAGGGGTTGAACTCGAGATTTTCTCGGCTTGGTTCTGTAGTGATATGCAGACTTTATTTGTTATATAAAATAAATACTAAAAAAATCAATTTTAAGTTAGAAACCAAGTTTATTTAAGGAAACGAGATATAAAGTTAACATGTTGATTTAAAATGAAAATGAATCAAACATTTAAAAGTGAAAATTTAATTTATATTTCAAATTTAAAATGTTTTAAGATGTTTTGTTTGAAAATAATTATCTTAATTAAGTTTTAAAATTCAAATTTAAAGAGTGTTTTGAATTTAATTATTAAATCAAAGATTAAAGTTAATGTTTTGAAGTAATGTTTTAATAACAAATTTTCAATTTATATTGAAAATAAATTAGTTTAAAACTTGATAATTTAAAGTGTTTTAAATTTGGAAATGATTTATAAAAGCTTTATCTCCAAGTAAGACTATTATTATGATTTTGTAAACCAAGTTTAATAATTTGTCTTTGAATTAATAAGATTTAAATAAATAAGGTTAAATTATTTGGATAATTAACTTAAGATACTTATTTAATATGATTTGTTAATAAGTTAAGTTTGATTAAGATTTATGGTTTTCTTAATTTATTGAAGATTTTCTTTAATATTAGAAGTTAATTAATTAATTGTTTAATTAATTTTAAATAATTAGTTAATTGTTTATTTAATTTTAATATCACTTAATTATGGATTAATTAAGTATGATTACTTAATGAAGTAATCAATGATTAATGTTGAATATAATTAAGAATGGAAGTAATTAATTATGAAGTAATTAATGGTCAATTATTGAATGTAATTAAGAATGAAATTACTTATGGAAGTAATTAATAGGAAATTACTCATGGGATTAATTAAATGGAAGTGATTAATGGATAATCACTTAATGTTATCAATTGAGGAATTGATTAATATAATTGTTTTAAAGTTAATTAATTATGGAGTAATTCATTAATTAATGAATTAGGGATTGTTTAATAATGGGATTAATTATTTGTTAAGTAATTAATTAAGGAAGTAATCAAGATTGATTAATAGAGGTAATTAGAAATAACTACTTATGTAAGTAATTAAGAGTTAATTACTTAATTATTTTAGTTAATTAATTAATGAGATTAATTAATCAATGAAATGTGTTTAATTAAAGATTAATTACTAAGTGTAATTAATTAATAAAGTAATTGATTAAGGATTTATTAATAATTTAATTGTTTAATAATTACTTAATAAAGTAATTAAAGATTAATTAATTAGATTAATTAATCAAGGGTTAACATAATTAAATAAGAATTTAATTAATTAAGATAAGTAATTACAAACTGTTTAAATACTGATTATGATTAATGAGTTGATCAATTTCAAGTTAATAATTTAAAGAGAATTATTAATTAATAAGGATCATTAATTAATATAATTAATGAATAAATCAAGGTTGATTAATATAGGTAATTAATTTAAGTGTGATTAATTAATTGTAATTAATTAAGGTCTAATGTAATTAATTATAATTGACTAATGGAAGTAAATGAAGGATCGTTAATTTTTGTAATTAATGATAGTAATTAAAGGTTAATTACTGAATATAGTTAAGGATGATTTCTTGAATGTAATAAAAGATAATTAATCAAGGAAGATTAATTTGGGAAAGATCATTAGAGATGATTAATTTATTTGGAATAATAATTAATGATGAAGGATTTAGGGTAATCTAGTTGATTAAGAGTTAATCAATTCTGCTTGGTTGATTGGTTAATATTGATTGATTGATTGGTATTGGATGATCAATTTATATTGGGTAATTGATATTGGGTGTTTGGTTGATACTGGATGATTTGGATACCTATGATATGTGATATGCTGCTTTGTGAAGATGAATGTTGTTATGAATTATCTATTGTGATAATGTGATTCATCTATCTGTTTATATATCATCCTGGATATAAGTTAATTGTTTAAACCCTTAAGTACAACTTTGACATTAAAATGGCATTTGGTTTCGATGAGACAGGGATCGGGTTTCCATATTTGGGATCCGAAAACCACATCGATTCCAATTAAACATTAGGTCGTGAATCCAAGTGGAGCTAGTGAAGACTCGAGGTGTAAGGACTATACGTCAGAATAACTCTGTGGGTGATTCCGTAATGAGTTAACGGAATAGTGCTTATAGATTCGAGATGGTGATTTAGAGTGCAAGCGCTATGGTCGTTGACTCTGACGGTGATTCCAAAATGAGTGCAACGAGGTAGTGCCTTCGGTTTCATTCGAACCCGGAACGAACTTACAAGGATTGAATGCTTTCAGCACATCGTCAGGCGGGTGATAAGCATTCTAAGATAGATGTGTTCTATAAAGGTAATCGCAGCCTCAAGCCTCATCAACCGGGAATGGCTAAAACAGGGGAGGGCAGCAAGGCTTCGTGGGTAGCTCTCACTGGAGAGCAAGATTTTTCCCTGTCTAGAAGTCCCTTTTTATTCGGCTGTGTGGGCAGTTGGGTCGCAGCCAACTGCGGGGTTGTCTTGTTCAGGACTGTTCAGTACGGAATGGTTCCAGCCCTGTGTTGCAGGGGAGCGGGCGTACTCCTCGGTATGTTGATCTAGGCCATGTACTATGACGGGCAGTACCCCAGTAGCCATGCCATTGATGAAAACCCATTCTTCCTACGAGACCCTACGGTTTTGCTTGTATTACCCACTTTTGTGGCTAGTATCTGGAATTTAATCATGTAACAATTTCGGCTATTTCTTATTTACTTGAAAACCCTAGACACTATTATAATATCACTGGATTTCCTATCGAATGTTTTGGTTAGCGTAAGGTAAAAACTTTTCCATGTTTATGTGTGGAAAGTCTTACGTGATACCTTTTCTTTCAAAGGTTTTCTAAAGTTAAGCAATTTTAACATGTTTACTCACACCAGACCCTTGTCTGACCCGAATGTTTATTTTCTGTTTTATTAAACTCTTGGGTACTCATATTATGTATGAGTAGTCAAGTGATTCAGGTTTGCTTGACGAACTCTGGAGGAGATATGGAGCAGGAGGTTTCCACGTGTAGATATATTATGGTTCCGCTGTGTTTGTTGTATCTGTTTCTGTTGTACTTGAGTTGTATAGTTAGACAGAAGATTATATCTGTTGTTTTAAGTTGTGTACTCTGATGTAATATGATACTATGTAATGTTTTATGTGATATATTATATTTCATTCGTTCCGCTGTGAGTTCTCTGATGTTGTTCTGTTTCTTCTTTCTCTTTCTTTTCTTCTTCTATCCCTTTCTTTCTTCATTAGCGATGCATCTTCCTGGATATAGGAAGTCGGTCGTCTCATCAGCCTTCAAATAGAAATCCTTTAAAAAGAAAGAGTATCTCATAAGACCATGCCACACATAAACACAGACAGGTTTTTACCTTATGATAACTAAAACACTTTTATATCAAAGCCTTTGATATTATTTCTAATAACATTCTTTGAAAACATTTGCAAATGAACTTACTAACCTTATCCAAAATGGTTATCCATATAGCATTTCGAGGTTATTCATTGGGCTAATATAAACAAAACTGTAGGTTCTTATTGGAGAATGGATTTCCATACAAATAACTAGGTGAAGGATCTACCCTCTGAAATGGGTAAACCACCAGATGGACGTCCCGAGTAACCATCACAAAGCTCCTCTACCAACACAAGACCAGCCTACCTCAATAACTAGATAGTACCGAATATGTCATCCCTTGGTCATTATCGACCTTTAACCGAGCGCTCATTTCCATATACCACATTAATTTACATTTCGAATGTTATAGCGGAAAGGAATATATCTAGAAGTGGATGATCATACCCTAATTGGGAATGACACACTTAGCCTTGCTGCATCTAGTCTTGTTTCGGTCATTTCTGGTTTGATGAGGCTTGAGGTAACGATTACCTTTTCTTATAGCACATATCACTTCTTTGAATGTCACGTTGCTATTTTCGTTAACTATTAATTGCCTTCACAAAAAATATAACCCTTGAGCTCGTACGCCTGAAGGAGGGTGTTAAGCTAACAGAAGTTGCCATCTCTGCCACGATTGATGTACGTTTGTAAAAACCAATGTACGTAATCTTTAGAAATGCAATGTCAAACAAACGACCATACAAGTTGACCAAGAATAGGTCAAACCAAAGGCACTCTGCTACTACCATTGGTAGCGAGTAGTCCTTGCAATCTGAAAAATCTCCACAACGAGGAGACCACTGCTATATATAACCCTATAATGTGTATGAGCTAGAGCAAGTCAACAAGCACTTCTCAAGCGATGAAGATCCACGGTCTTCAATCATCATATTCAACATGTCTTCACATTCGAACGTATATATGGGTTCGAAGTGGTTTTCGGATAGGAATCACCCAATCCGACCCTGGTTCTTTCGAAATCTAATTATTGATCAAAAGTGAATATGAGAATACATGATTTATTAAGTCTTTTTCACTTTAATTCTTTTCGGATGGTTTGAAAATCTCTTTCTTTTGATTGAGAATAATTCTAAGCTATTTATTCTTTTACTTTGGATAATATTTTCAAATTTCCTCACTTAACTCTCGATCTAAATTTCTAAACTTTTTGGCGGGTCAAAAACAATGTTATTTGGGTTTATCGTTTACGATAAACCCTAAAATCAATCTTAGCAAACATTTTTGAGTAAATAGGATCATAGAAATCACTCATTTTTTGGAGATTTATTAAATTTTGTATAATACCAATCTTCTTTTATTTTGAAAAACTTAGTACAATCTTTTTATTTAAGAGCATCCGGGCTTTCCTTTCGATTTATTCCACCCCTCGCCTAAGAAAAGAAAAATAGACCGGGTAAGTTCAGGGCACTGGTTGCTCCATCCCTAACCTTAGTTACACACCTTGTTTTGGCTTCCCAGATCTCACGGGAGGGATAAATGTACTAGTCGTTTCCGCATACTTAGATTTTCAAATTAATTTTAGAATTGATTATAAAGATTCCAAATTATCTTTTAAATGCTTAATCTTCCTTTTAAAAATATTCACAATTGATTCTGGGAAAAATAATTACGTTTAAACTCATTTTCAAAAAGTTATACAATTCGCAGCATAAAAGTGTTGTAGAAAGTGTTATATAAGCTTATTTGATTAAGTCAACTTTTAAAATTTGATAATTCATATTTTCCAATCCAAATATCAAATTTATTCCATATTTTCCATAATTAAAAACATTAATTTAAACAGATTTCCTATTATGGTCACTTAACTAGTAATAGTGCGATTTTTTCCGAAAATTGATTTGGACTTAATTCAAAATCTACTCAACGAAATTTTGATTTTCTTTATTCGTTTAGAAGATATGGATATAATAGTCTGGAATTTTTTTCTCTCGAAGAATTCCAAGCTGTATTCCACTCTACACACTCATTTGAAATTTTTGACACGAAATCGCGAACTACCGTTGCGCGGCGCACCTAGTTTTAACAATTTTTTCGATATTTGAAATAATCTATTAAATTTGAATTTTATCACTTATAAAATCGTTATAAATCATTTTTAATCAATATTTTCATTTTTTATGATATTTAAAATGAGTTTTCAGTATTATCATATTACAATATTATTTTATCCCTATTAATTTAATATTGAATTTTAAATTCCAATTTTAATTCAATTTCAATTCTAACTTCAAATTAAACTCATTTAAAACTTAGATTTCAAATAAAATAATTTTAATTGAAACTTCAATTCAACCTTAATCTCAAATTCAATTTTCAAAATTGATTTCAATTTCACTATTCATCACAATTTCGTTTTCAATTTAACTACCCTTTTTAAACCCGTTTCACTTCAAATTACAAATTCTCTTTTATTTTACTTTAATTTCACTTCTACATGAAAAGAGAATTATTTTTCTAAAATATATGATATTACTAAAATATGATCTTATTAATAAAGGGATTATTAAATCAAAATGAACATAATCAATATCCATATTTATCACTAACATAACATCCATTCAACCAATCACATAACATATGATTTCAAATCCAATATTCAATATTAATACCATAATGGGATATATTATCATAATTCAATTATTTAAACAACTATTAAATCATCCGTATTAACAATCAATTGGTATAAAAATTCATATGTCATAAGGGTATCACTGTGATTGTTTTATCATAACCAAAATATGAATTCAAAAGCGATGAGGATTTTTCACCTTCATATCCACTCCGTCAATCTTTTTTTCCAAACTAGCGTGCTTTTGTTTCTTGAACGTCCCGAGTTTGTCATTTCCTCTCGTTTTCCTTTTGTTTTGTTTTCTTTATTTTATTCTGGAGGTGCATGAGCATAGGGGATGGTATGGCCTAGGGTAATGGGGTGTGTGTGGCTTGGGTAGTCACTTTGGGCTCGGGTAGGGCTTGCACACGGTGGGTATGGAATCTTTGGCTCGGTAGAGGTGTGTAGGTGAATGTGGGAGGTGGGTAGGTAGAAGTTTGGGCTTGGGTTGGCTTGTAGGTGCTCGGGTTTGGGTCTTTTGGGCTCGGCCTTGGAGTTTTGGAAGGGGTAGGTGGGTTTGGCCGTGAGGGTGTAGGGTGATGGTGTGGCTAGGTTTTGGTGATGTGGAGGTGTGGTGAAGTTTGGTGATGGTGGTGGAGCGAAATGAAGAAGTAGTGAAGGATTTTGGAAATTTTGTGAAATAAAAGTGAAGTGAAAATGAAGGGGTCTGAAGTTGTACTTATAAGTGGAGATTTTGGTGGTAGATGACACAAATAGCCTTTTTTACTTCTGAACTTTGATTAGCTTTGATTTGAGTTGCATTTAATGTGTGGAATGATGATTATGAAAGCGTGTGCTAAGAGATGAAGAGGTGTCACTTTCTTATGGTTTGTAAGTGTTTAACCATAAATTTTGCTCCTTTTATATGTATAAGCATAACATCTCATTAATGAGATAAGAGGTAAAGTAATGATGTTGTTCATAAAGGCTTTAATTAAATTTAAATTTGTCAAATCGTACTTTTATACTTTTTTGTTTATTTAAACTTTTCAAAAGTAAACTCATTTTTCCGTTTAGTGCTTAAGGTAAAGTGATTAAAAAAATTGTAAACTTGTGTTTATATGTTAGAAAATGTATCAAGTTGCAACAACTTGACGACAACTTGTTTTGGTTGAAAACCGTGTTTTTGTCGATAAATTTTATAGTAAAAATTTGTTGTTTTTGTTAAGCTATATAATGAAGTAAACCAAACTTTAAAATGAACTTTTTAATTCTTGAAATAAATTAAAACTTGTGTTTTTATATTTCAAAATCATATTTAATTAATATCAAAATCTCTAATTTTACACTGTATGCAAAACTTACAAAATATGACAAAATTTGGTTATTTTTGTAAAACGATTATTAACATATTTTTAAATCTTCTAGTATACTTTTATTATCTTTATTAGAAGATTTAAATAAGATTTATCTTTTTAAATAAATATTTAAACTTGTTTATTTAAGTCTTACTTTATTTTTAGCAAAACATAACTTTTGTTGATTTGTTCTAAAATCCAAATTTATACTTTTTAATTTATTAACTATAAGAATAAATGATTTCTTCATTATTATTACATTTTTATTTAAGATTTAAATTCCTTCTAAATTTATAACGAACGAAAACTCTCATTTCTGAAGTAGCGAAATTACAAGTTGTTACATTCTCCCCTACTTAAAAGCATTTCATCCTCAAAGTGAAATCAAGGATACATACCTATAAGGGTCAATAATGTATGTCAAAGGAAATACTACTACTAAATACTGATCATGAAATACAAGCATTGATCCTAGTCCCAATCTGAGCGCGTACTACACGCTTGAGGTAAATACATAGTCATAAGTAAACTATCTATATCGGTCAACCAAAATATCATACTAAAGGACTAAATCCCATAACTTAGCGCTACAACATGCTTAAGATAATAATAGCTGCTATAATACAAACCCAAAATATCCCTAACTGTGAAACACTACTCATCGGATGAACCCTCTGATAGTGCCTCCAAGTCAATCTCTACCGGTTGCTCTACTTCTTCTCCGTCCTCAACTGGCTCCTCATCATCTATCATCTCTGAAGCTATGTCCTAACCTAGCGGGCGCCACTGCTGGCCTCTTGGAATCCATGGCTCATGCTCCTCCATCTCAATATCCTCCAAACCGAGATCCTCGGCTATCTCTGGAACGGGAGATCCTATCTCCTGAATGGGCGTACCCATCTCCCAAATGATTTTCTCATCACTCTCCGAATTATCATCTTCATATAACCATGCATCGTAAATCCTAGAATCTTCAATCTCCATTGCTATGGGTTCCTCTATCAGCAGCTCGATCTCCTCTGATTCTTCAATGGGTTTCTCTATAGGCTCTTCTTCCTCAGGCTCCTCGTCCTCACTCAAAGGATCCAACATCCAATCATCTTCTTCATCATTTGCTTCTGCCCCTGCACCAATATCTGCGCCTACTAGCAACACATCCTCCTCACCTGAAATAACTGTCAACTCCTCATACTCTGAGATATCAATCGGATAGTCGAATTAACCTGGTACTATCCCCGAGGGCTCTCCTACTTGCAGATCCTCCTCATCACTCGAAATCGGTGTATCCAAAACTTTTATGTCTTCGTATTTATACAAGGCTTCCCTAAATCTCTGCCTAATTTCCAGTCTTTTGGCATCGGTTACTTTCTACAATTTATATAAAAGAATTTAAAATCAGTTATCATTTCTTATCAAAGATCCTACCTCAACTTTATTTATTTCATCTCATTTTATTAAGTGCTTCTTACTTAATTATTATCGTTTTTCTTTTCATTCTTTCTAAATGAGATTAATCTTTTTAGCTTTTCTAATAAGTTCTAACAGAATTTAGTAATGACAATGCAGCAAAATGATAGTCTATATATATATATATATATATATATATATATATATATATATTTCCAAAATACTTCATACTAAGTGACTTCTACATAATACACTCAAAAGTTTTACAAAAGTCATACAGTTAAAATACTTAGATGGCATTTACTAAGACATGCTTAACTATCTTATGCTTCCACTATCCCATTTTTTTTTTCTGCAGTAGTAGGTGGACGAGTAAGGGTAACAAAAGGCTTAGACTGTTCTATCGTCTTGAGCATTGGATAGTCTCTGGCGATATGTCCTATGATATGGCAGTAATAACAACTCTTTGGGATAGTTTTCTTAAAGGTCTTGATTTTTACCCTTGATCTAAACTATTTTGCAAGGTGACCACTTTTTCCACATTTGAAACAACTTTGTTCTCCTTGTGCCTTTCTTCTTGGTTGGTACTTCAGTAATTGGTTGTGGAACAGCATCTTCAAATTTCAAGGCATTACTTATCATCTCGCTAAATGATCCGTAGATGAAGCTTACCATGCTATGCTGGAGCTCATCATACTTGCTTAACTAATCCATAACTTCCATAATCTTTTCCGATCCCAAAAACTTTCTTTGACTTAGGAACTCGAATTCCCAACAAAGTAAAGCAAATTCAGTGGGTTTGGTCTTTCCTGAAAAGAAAATAGTTTTTCTACATATTATCATCAAATACCTTATAGTCAAATTGTGAAACTTAATTCACAAGGTATTTGTTCTTAGTCCCTTTAAATTAACCCATTTTATACTTATCAAATCATTATTATTCCTTAAGGCTGAATGATTAAGGTTATATGATAAAAGTTCTAAATTCTAGTTCTCAACCAATTGATTCTATATGAAATATCTTACAGTCAAATTGTGAAATTCTAATCACATAATATTCATATTTTAGTTTTACTGAAAAAATTATAATCTATCCTTAATTTCTAACAGATAACAATAATATCCTCTTTGATGTTTAAAATATAAACCAAAGGTAAAATTATTTTATTTACCGTCTTCTTTAAATCAAATTCATTTTTATAAAATTAACAAATACGCACTCGTATATACAATACTCTCATAACACATTCTAGGGTGTTACTAACCCTATCTCTAATGTGTGACTCATCCTGGGATATTGCTAATCCTATCTCTGATGAGACTTACCCCTATCAGGCTCCGGTGTTCACTCAACTAAAAGCTCTGATACCAAATGCCACGACCCGTTTTTCCGTACCCTTTGAATCGACCATAAATCACATATGTCCAATTCAAATTACACTAAAATACGGAACATGAAGGGTAACAAAGAAAAATAAACATAATAGAATGTCATTTGAATGGAATAACATATAATATTGAACAAATATTTCTACAATGGAAAACTTTTAAATACATATATCAGAGTCTAACCAAAATTTAGCTTTGACAGTTATAAACATCTATCCATACAATTGCTGACAAACATCAACTAAAACAAACTAAGTACAATGGATAATAGAATATATCCATACGTAGATGAAAATCTCCAGCTCTCCTCTAGAAACTCCAACCGTCCTCGATTAAACCTGAAATTACTTGGATCTGACCCGAGTATTGAAAATACCTAGATTAGGCTTGATAAACCAATGTAAGAAAAACTTAATAATTGATGAAAATGTCATATATCAGCCTTTGAATACAAATCCTTTGAAAAGAAAGAGTATCTCATAAGATCACGCCTACACATAATAACTAAAACATTTTTATGTCAAAACCTTTGATATTATTTCAAATGACATTCTTTGAAAACATTTGCAAAGAAACTTATTAATCTTATCCAAAATGGCTACCCATATAGCATTTTGAGGCTATTCACAAACAAAACTATAGGTTCTTATTGGAGAATGGATTTCCTTACAAATGACCAGGTGAAGGATCTACCTCACGAAGTGGGTACTCCTCTAGATGAATGTTCTGAGGAACCATCACAAAGCTCATCTACTAACACAAGACCGGCCTACCTCTATAACTACATAGTACCGAATATGTCATCCCCCAGCCGTTACCGACCTTTAACCGACTACTCTTTCCATACACCACATTAATTTACATTTCAAACATCATAGCGGGCAGAAATATATCTAAAAGGGGATGATCATACCCTAATTGGAAATGACCCACTAAGTCTTCCTGCATCTAATCCAGTTTCGGGCATTTCTGGTTTGATGAGGCTGGAGGTAACGATTACCTTTTCTCAAAGCATATATCACATCTTTGAATGCCACATTGCCATTTCCGTTAACTACTAATTGCCATCCACAAAAATATAACCCTTGAACTCGTACGTCTCAAGGAAGGTGTTAAGCTAACAGAAGCATTCTCCTCCACCATTGATGTACGTTTGTAAAAACAAATGTACGTAATCTTTAGAAATGCAATGTCAGACAAACGTCCATTCAAGTTGTCCAGGAACAAAACAAACAGAAGGCACTGTCCTACTACCACTAGTAGCGAGTAGTCCATGCAATCCGAAAATCTCCACAACAAGGATAGCACTGATATATATAACTCTATAATGGGTGCGACCTAGAGCAAGTCAACAAGCAGTCCTCACGCAATGAAGATCCATGGTCTTCAATCATCATCTTCAACATGTCTTCACATTTGAACATATATATTGGTTCTAAATGGTTTTTGGATAGGAATCACCCAAATCCAACCCCGTTCCTTCGAAATCCAATTATCGATAAAAAGTGAATATGAGTATATACAAGATTTATAAAGTCTCTTTTCACTAATTCTTTTCGGATGATTTCGAAATCTCTTTCTTTTGATTTGGAATAATTCTAAGTTATTCATTCTTTTACTTTAGATAATATTTTCAAATTTCCTCACTTAACTCTCGATCCAAATTACTAAACTTTTAGGCTGGTAAAAAACAATGTTATTTGAGACATCGTTTATGATAAACCCCAAAATCAATCTTAGTAAACATTTTTGAGCAAATAGGATCATAGAAATCATTTATTTTTTAAGAGATTGCTTAAATTTTGGATAATACCAATCTTCTTTTATTTTGGAAAAACTTAATATAGTCTTTTTATTTAGGCTTTCCTTTCATTCTATTCCACCCCACGCCTAAGAAAAAAATAATAGGCCATGTAAGTTCAAGGCACCGCTTGCTCCATCCCCAACCTTAGTTAGACATCTTTTTTTATCTTCCTTGATCTCACAGGCATGACAAATGTACTAGTCGTTTCTGTATACTCACTTTTTCATCTTAATTTTGGAATTGATTATAAAGATTTCAAATTGTCTTTTAAACACTTAATCTACCTTTTAAAAATATACGCAATTGGTTCTGGGAAAAATCATTACGGTTAAACTCATTTTCAAAAAGTTATACAATTCGTAGCATAAAAGTGCTCGGAAAGTGCTATATAAGCTTATTTGATTAAATCAACTTTTAAACATTCGATAGTTCATATTTTCCAATCCAAATCTCTTTTAAACTATTAAAATAGATTTATCAAATTTATTCCATATTTTTTCAAGATTAAAAACATTAATTTAAACAGATTTCCTGTTATGCTCACTTAACCGCACTAGCGCGATTTTTCTAGAAAATTGATTTAGACTTAATTCAAAATCTACTCAACGAGATTTTGATTTTCTTTATTCATTTTAAAGATATTGATATAATAGTCTAGAATTTTTTATCTCGAAGAACTCTGAGCTATATTCCACTCTACACATTCATTTGAATTTTTTGGCGTGAAATCGCGAACTACCATTGCGCGACGTATCTAGTTTTAACAATTTTTTCGATATTTGAAATAATCTATTCAAATTGAATTTTATCACTTATAAAATCATTATAAATCATTTTAAATCAATATTTCCACTTTTTAAAGTATTTAAAATGAATTTTAACTATTACCATATTATAATATTATTTTATTCCTATTATTTTAATAATAAATTTTAAATTCCAATTTCAATCCAATTTCAATTATAATTTCAAATTAAAATCATTTAAACTTAGATTTCAAATCTAATTTTAATTTAAACTTCAATTCATCCTTAATCTCAAATTCAATTTTCAAAATTGATTTCAACTTCAATTTCACCATTCATCTCAACTTCAATTTCAATTTAACTATCAAACCCGTTTTACTTCAAATTTCAAATTTTCTTTTATTTTTACCTTAATTTCACTTCTACAGGAAAAGAGGCTTATTTTTTCAAATATCTCATATTACTAAAATATGGTGTTATTAATAAAGGGATTATTAAATCAAAATGAACATAACCAATATCCATATTTATCACTAACATAACATCCATTCAACCAATCGCATAACATATTATTTCAAATCCAACATTCATTATTAATACCATAACGGAATATATTATCACAATTCAATTATCTAACCAACTATCAAATCATCCGTATTAATAATCAATTGGTATAAACATTTATATGTCATAAGGGTATCAATGTGATTGTTTTAACATAACAAAAATATGAATTCAAAAGCGATGAGGATTGCTCACCTTCATATCCACCCCATCAATCTTTTTTTCTGAACTAGCGTGCTTTTGTTTCTCAAACGTCTCGAGTTTGTCGTTTCCTCTCTTTTTCTTTTTATTTCCTTTTCTTTATTTTATTTTGGAGGTGCATGAGCTATAGGGGAGAGTACGGCCTAGGGTAGTGGAGTGTGTATGGCTTGGGTAGTTGCTTTGGGCTCGGATAGGGCTTGCACACAGCGGGTATGGTATCTTTGGGCTCAAGTTTTGTGGGGTAGAGGTGTGTAGGTGAGTATGGGAGGTGGGTAGGTGAAAGTTTGGGCTCGAGTTGGCTTGTGGTGCTCGGGTGTGCGTCTTTTGGGCTTGGACTTGGAGTTTTGGAAGGGTCAGGTGGGTTTGGCCGTGAGTTTTGAGGGTGTAGGGTGATGGTGTAGCCAGGTTTTGGTGATGTAGAGGTGTGGTGATGTTTGATGTTGCTGGTGGAAGGAAATAAAGAAGTAGAGAATGATATAGGAAATTTTGTGAAATGAAAGTGAAGAGAAAACGAAGGGACTTGAAATTGTATTTATAAGTGGAGATTTTGGTGGTGATGACACAAACAGCCTTGTTTACTTTTAAACTTTGATTGGCTTAGATTTCTGTTGCATTTAATATGTGGAATGATGGTTATGGAAATGTGTGTTAAGAGGTGAAGAGGGGTCACTTGTTTATGATTTGTAATTGTTTAAACATAAATTTTGCTCCTTTTCTATGACAAGCATAACATCTCATTAATGAGATAAGAGGTAAAGTAATGATGTTGTTTATAAAGGCTTTAATTAAATTTAAATTTGTCAAATCATGCTTTTATACATTTTTTTATTTATTTAAACTTTTCAAAAGTAAAATCCTTTTGTCTTTTAGTGCTAAATGTAAAGTGTTTAAAAAATTTATAAACTTGTGTTTATATGTTAGAAAATGTATCAAGTTAAAACAACATGACGACAACTTGTTTTGATTGAAAACGGTGTTTTTGTCGATAAATTTTGCGGTCAAAATTTGAAGTTTTGTTAAGCTATATATTGAAGCAAACCAAACTTTGAAATGAACTTTTTACTTCTTTAAATAGATTAAAACATGTCTCTTTATATTTAAAAATCATATTTAATTAATATCAAAATCTCTAATTTTACAGTGTATACAAAACTGACAAAATATGGCAAAATTTGGTTATTTTTGTAAAATGATTATTAACATATTTTTAAATCTTTTAATATACTTTTACTATCTTTATTAGATGTTTTAAATAAGATTTATCTTTTGAAATAAAAACTTAAACTTACTTATTCAATCGTTAATTTATTTTTAACAAAACATAACTTTGTTGATTTGTTCTAAAATCCAAATTTATAATTTTTAATTTATTAACTATAAGAATAAATGATTTCTTCATTATTATCTATTATATATTAAATTATTATCTAAGATTTAAATTCCTTTTAAATTTAAAGCGAATAAAATCTCTCATTTCCAAAGTAGCGAAATTACGGGTCGTTACATTCTCCCTTATTTAAAAGCATTTTGTCCTTGAAATGAAATCAAAGATATAGAACTTTAAGGGTCAACAATGTATGTCAAAGGAAATACTACTACTAAATACCGATCATGAAATGCAATCATTAATCCTAGTCCCAACCTTAGTGCGTATTACACACTTGAGGTAAATACAATCATAAGTCAACTATCTATATCAATCAACCAAAATATCATACTAAAGGGCTAAATCCCATATCTTAATGCGTACAACGTGCTTAAGATAATAACAACTACTATAATAAAAAACCAAAATATCACTAAGTGTGAAACACTACTCATCGGATGAACCCTCTGATGGTGCCTCCAAGTCGATCTCTACCGGTTGCTCTACTTCTTCCCCATCCTCAACTGGCTCCTAATCATCTATCATCTCTGGAGCAATGTCCCAACCTAGCGGCTACCACTACTGGCCTTTTGGAATCCACGGCTCATGCTACTTCATCTTAATATCCTCCAAACCGAGATCCACAGCTATCTTTGGAATGAGAGATCCTATCTCCTAAATGGGCGTACCCATCTCTCAAATGATCTGCCCATCACTCTATGAATCATCACCCTCATATAATCATGCATCTTAAATCCCCAAATCTTCCATCTCCATTGCCATGGGTTCCTCTATCAGTAGCTCGATCTCCTCTGATTCTTCCATGGGTTCCTCTACAGGCTCTTCTTCCTCAAGCTCCTCGTCCTCACTCAAAGGATCCAACATCCAATCATCTGCTTCATCGTAGGCTTCTGCCCCTACATCAATGTCTACACCTACTGGCAACACATCCTCCTCATCTGAAATAACAATCAACTCCTCGTCCTCTAAGATATCTGTCGGATGGTCGAATGATCATAGTACTATCCCCGAGGGCTCTCCTACTTGCAGATCCTCCTCATCACTCGAAATCGGTGTATCCAAAATTTCTAAGTGTCCGTATTTAGACAGGGTTTCCCTAAATCTCTGCCTAATTTCTAGTCTTTCGGCCTTGGTTACTTTCTACAATTTACATAAAAGAACTTAAAATCAGTTATCATTTCTTATCAAAGATCCTATCTCAACTTTATTTATTTCAACTCATTTTATTAAGTGCTTCTTACTTAATTACTCGTTTTTCTTTTCATTCTTTTTAAATGAAAGTAATCATTTTTGCTTTTTTAATAAGTTCTAACAGAATTTGGTATGGACAAAGCAGCAAAATGATAATCTATATATATTGATTCCCAAAATACATTCATACTAAGTGACTTCTACGGAGTACACTCAAAAAGTTTTACAAAAGTCATAAGGTTAAAATACTTAGATGGAATTTACTAATACATGCTTAACTAACTTATGCTTCCACTATCCCTTTTCCGTTTTCTACAACAGTAGGTGGACGAGTAAGGGTTACAAAAGGCCTAGGTTGTTCTGTCGTCTTGAGTATTGGACAGTCTCTGGCGATATGCCTTATAATATGGCAGTAATAACAACTCTTTGGGACATTTTTCTTAATGGTCTTTATTTTTACCCCTGATCTACACTCTTTTGCAAGGTGACGACTTTGTCTACATTTGAAACAACAAACTTATTTCTCCTTTTGCGTTTTCTTCTTGGCCGGTACTTCAGTAGTTGGCTTTGGAACATCATCTTCGAATTTCAGGACATTGCTTATCATCTCCCTAAATGATCCATGGATGAAGCTTACCATGCTATGCTGGAGCTCATCACACTTGCTTAACCAATCCTTAACTTCCATAATCTTTTTCGATCCTAAAAAATTTCTTTGACTTAGGAACTCGAATTCCCAACAAAGTGAAGTTCAATGGGTTTGGTCTTTCTTGAAAAGAATATTATTTTTCTACATATTATCATCAAATACCTTATAGTCAAATTGTGAAACATAATTCATAAGATATTTGTTCTTAGTCCTTTTAAATTAACCAATTTTATACTTATCAAATCATTATTATTTCTTAAGGCTGAATGTCTACGGTTATATGATAAAAGTGATAAATTCTAGGTCTCAACCAATTGATTATATATGAAATATCTTATAATCAAATTTGTGTAACCCTAATCACAACATATTCATATTTTTGTTTTACTGAGAAAAATTACAATCAATCCTTAATTTCTAACCGATAATAATAATATCCTCTTTGATTTTTAAAATATAAACCCAAGGTAAAATTATTTTATTTACCATCTTCTTTAAATCAAAATTATTTTTATAAAATGAACAAATACTCGCTCATATATATAATACTCTCATAACACATTCTAAGGTGTTACTAACCATATCACTAATAAGCGACTCATCCTAGAATATTACTAATCCTATCTCTGATGAGACTTACCCTTATTAGGCTTCGGTATTCTCTCAACCAAAAGCTCTAATGCCAAATGTCATGACCTGTTTTTCCTTACCCTTGAATCAACCATAAACCTCATATGTCCAATTCAAATTGCATGAAAATACGGAACGTGAAGGGAAATAAAGAAAAAGAGACAAAAAAAATCTCACTCGAATGGAATAGCATATAATGTTGAACAAATATCTCTACAGCAGAAAACTTTGAAATACATATATCAGAGTCTAACCTAAATTCAGCTTGGACATTATAAACATATGTACTTGCAATTGCTGGAAAACATCAACTAAAACAAACTAAGTACAGCGGATAATAGAATATGTCCATACGTAGATGAAAATCTCCAGCTCTCCTCTGAAACTCCAACCATCTTCGACTAAACCTGAAATTACTCGAATCTGTCCCAAGTATTGAAAATACCCAGATCAGGCTTGATAAATCAGCATGAGAAAAAATTAATAATTAATGACAGTGTCATATATCAGCCTTCGAATAGAAATCCTTTGTAAAGAAAGAGTATCTCATAAGACCACGCCCACACATAAACACGGACGAGTTTTCACCTTATGATAACTAAAATACTTTATATTAAAACCTTTGATATTATTTCTAATGACATTCTTTGAAAACATTTGTAAATAAACTTATTAATCTTATCCGAAATGGTTACCACATAGCATTTCGAGGCTATTCATTACGCCAATACAAACAAAATCGTAGGTTCTTATTGAAGAATGGATTTCCATACAAATGACCAAGCGAAGGATTTACCTTTCAAAATGGGTACACCTCTAGATGGATGTCCCGAGGAACCATCATAAAGCTCCTCTACCAACACAAGACCGGCCTACCTCTATAACTAGATAGTACCGAATATGTCATCCCTCGATCGTTACCGACCTTTGACCTAGCGCTCCTTTCCGTACACCACATTAATTTACATTCCCAACATCATAGCAGGAAGAAATTTATCTAGAAGGGGATGATCGTACCCTAATTGGGAATGACCCATTTATCCTTGCTACATCTAATCCTGTTTCGGTCATTTCCGGTTTGATGAGGCTTGAGGTAATGATTACTTTTCTCATAGCACATATCACATCTTTGAATGCCACATTGCCATTTCCGTTAATACTAATCGCCTTCCATAAAATGCAACCCTTTACCTCGTACGTCTCAAGGAGGGTGTTAGGCTAACAGAAGTTGTCGTCTCCACCACCACTGATGTACGTTTGTAAAACCAATGTACGTAATCTTTAGAAATGCAATGTCAGACAAACGTCCATGCAAGTTGTCCAGGAACAGGATAAACCGAAGGCACTCTTCTTTTACCACTAGTAGTGAGTAGTCCTTTCAAACCGAAAAATCTCTACAACGAGGAGACCACTACTATATATAACTCTATAATGGGTGCGACCCATAGCAAGTCAACAAGCACTCCTCATGCAATGAAGATCCACGGTCTTCAATATCATCTTCAACATGTCTTCACATTCGAACGTATATATTGGTCCGAAGTGGTTTTCGAATAGGAATCGCTCAAATACAACCCGGTTCCTTCGAAATTCAATTATCAATAAAAAGTGAATATGAGTATACAGCATTTATTAAGTTTTCTTTCACTTTAATTCTTTTCGGATGATTTTGAAATTTCTTTCTTTTGATTTAGAATAATTCTAAGTTATTTATTCTTTTACTTTGGATAATATTTTCAAATTTCCTCACTTAACTCTCGATCCAAATTTCTTAACTTTTAGGCGGGTCAAAAACAATGTTATTTGAGACATCGTTTACGATAAACCCTAAAATCAATCTAGCAAACATTTTTGAGTAAATAGGATCATACAAAAAATTCTTTTTTTAAAGGTTGCTTAAATTTTGGATAATACCAATCTTCTTTTATTTTGGAAAAAATTAATATAATCTTTTTATTTAAAAGCATCTGGGCTTTCCTTTTGATCTGTTCCACCCCTTGCCTAAGAAAAGAAAACATGGGCCATGTAAATTTAGGGTATTGGTTGCTCCATCCCTAATCTTAGTTATATTAGTTATATTAATACTCTTTTATTAATGGAAACTTCTTATATATATATATATATATATATATATATATATATATATTCTCTTTACTTATATTGCTTTTAATACTTTAAAAAGTATTTATACACTTATTCAAATATTTTAAGTATAATCCAATTTACTTAACAAGTTTTACTTACTTTAAAATGTAATCGAAGAGATTAAAACAATTACTACTGAAACATTGTTATAATTAACTTCTCCTTTCATAATAATTTAAACTCATAATATTTCCATCTTTATATAAAAGGTCCCAATATTTGTCATTGTCTTTAAAATCCCATTATTAAAAATTTAAATGTTCTCATAAGTTTTCTTCTAAAGTGTCATTCAAGGGTTAAAAAACAAATGTTGCTAAAACATCGTTTACTACAAACCCAAAACCATTTAACTTCAATTGTTTACTTAAAGATTGGTACTAATAAAAAGTTGGGATAATCATTTATAAATCTTCGCATTCTTACATCATTTAAACCTTCCAACACTAAGGTCAAAAAAAGATTCCCCTCTCCTCCC
This sequence comes from Allium cepa, assembly GCA_030765085.1. Lineage (NCBI taxonomy): Eukaryota > Viridiplantae > Streptophyta > Magnoliopsida > Asparagales > Amaryllidaceae > Allium > Allium cepa. The sequence goes on from CM060929.1 coordinate 308,242,305, forward strand.
TAAACTGTTATATTCCCAACATTATATCAAAACAAACATCCCACTCATACATACTCAACTCCTCATATTCTATTCTTATTCTTTTGGGTCCGAAGATAAAGGTGGACTCCAACATCTCAAATCAATCATTACCTCCCCTTCTCCCTCTTCTTCACTATCCAACACGTCATCAGCCCCATTGTCGTCTTCCTCTTACGCCTCTTCAATTCCCTGGGTTAACCGTGGCTGATTCCATTTGATACGTCCCATGCCTACTGGTAATCCTGGTATGAATTCTCCTTCATCCAACTCCTCCAATCCTTGCATATTTTCCTCCTATGGATTTTCAAATTTTCTGACTCCCTCCTCCTCTTCTTCTTCTGCCATCTCCTCATTGTTTCTTTCTATTGCATCCTAGTTTATGTATGAATTGGATGACGCCTCTTGCGATATAACATTCTGCTATGCACTCGCTCCATATGATAACATTCAGGTCTTCCATCGGCTCTGATTCCTCCTCCATTGGCTCTACCTCCTCTTCTATAGGTTCTCATTCCTCATTCATTGGTTCATCCTCCTCTATTGGTTCGAAAATGGAGCTAGCAGGATCTACTACCCAATTTCCCTCTGAAGATTGCCTGGGTTCATTGTCACTAGTGATCATAATTATTTCTGGAGTTGGGGATGGTATAAGCATTCCGGCAACAGGGTACGCATCTTCATCCTTACGTGTATATGTGGCATAGTTTTCCTTAATTAGAGATCCACCATTGCTAGATGGATGTTTTGGTTGTTCCTCTTCGTTACTAGAGAGAACTATAAGGCTATTCTTCTCGCCCTAATTCACTCTAGAGGATTCCCCTTTCACATAACTTCCCCTATATGTTTCTACAAGGCAAACCATTATTCTTTTAGACACAAGTAGTAGGTAATTGCTAGTGTATTCTTAGATAGAGAGGTTTGGTCAATACTCAGAAAATGTTTCGAGATTTATTTCTAAAGATATCTCTCAAAATTCTTTGGACAAAATATTTATTGTTTCAAGAAAACTCTTTGAAAATTTTACTAAAATATTCTTTTGTTTTCAGATACATAAACAAAAAAAATTATAAATTTTTTTATATTTTAAATATGCGCTCATATATATACACACACTTAAACTTATTCTAGGGTGCAACCATCCCTATTTTTAATGAGTTACTCATCCTAGGGTATTACTATCCCTATCTCTGATGAGTCTTTTACGCTTATTAGGTTCAGGTATTCGCTCAACATAGCTATGATACCACGATGTGAGGGCCCGTTTCTTCGAATCCTAGAAATCGACACTAATACATCCTCGATATTCACGTGCCGTAAATCCAAGTGCTGGAGAAGCAAATTCTCAAGGGTAAGAAAGAAAAATAAGATAGAACAAAATCTCACATATATTATTTCAATAAGTAATCTTTATAGCGGAAATTAAAATATTTTTATCAGAGTTAACATAGACAGTTATAAATTCCTGTTCTTACATATTTACGGAATACTATAGTACAAGAGTGTGGTGGAAATAGAGAAAATCTTCAGAAAAATCTTCTAACTCCTTGCTTTGAGCTCCATCTAGCTTTTTTCTAAACTAAACCTGACTATTATGCTACTCGAGGAAAATTAAGGCACCTAGAGTTTAAGAAAAAGGAAAAAAACTCTGGATCAGTCATGGAACTGGTGTGAGAACTCAATACGCGTTTTGAAAATAAAATGGTATCTCATAAGATCACGCTACGCATAAATACGGAACGGGTTTTTACCTTATGATAACCAAAACATTCTTATGTCAAAATACTTAATATTATTTTTAATGAAATATCTTTGGAAACATTTGCATTAATCTTAGCCAAAATTGTTACCATTATTAAATTCCAACATACTATGCTCTACAAACGAAATGGCAGGCACATAGTGGGGAATGGATTCCATACAAATGACCAGGTAAAGGGACTACATTCCAGCAGCACATCTTTAGCAGAATGTATCGAGGTCAACAGAACATCTGCACTTCTACCAATACAAGACTGGCTTACCTTTCTCACTAGGTAGTACCGAATATGTCATCATCCCAGTCATTACCAACCTATCTGAGAATCCTCGTAGCATACATCTGCATTAATTTAAACCCAAACGTCATAGTGGGTAGAAATATATCTAGAAGGGGACGATCATACCATATTGGTTGTGAACCATGTAGCCTTACTGCATCTACCTTGTTTCGTTCATTTCCCGAGTGTGAGGCTTGAGGTAGCGATTACCTTTCACTTTGCACATTCCACTTTGAATGCCACATTGCCATTCCATCGATCCCTATTGACTTCCACAAACATATGACCTCTTAGCTCATACGTCTTAGAAAAATGTGTTAAGCTAAGAGAAGTTGCCTTTCCCACAACAAACATATGTATATTTATAAAAGTCAACAATGAAATCTCAAGAATGCATTGTCAGACATCGGTCCATATGTAACGATACACCTTTTGGACAGTTTAAGTCGACAATAAACCATACATGTCAACTCAAACCATTCAAAAAGGAGAATTGTTAATGGATAAAGAAGAAAATAAGAAAATAAGAGATAAAGAAGGAGAAAACAAATACAGAATCTCGTAGCAGAACGATAAAATATAATAATTAAATAAATAGTTCATGAAGCTGTTTATACAATACATTCGATTATAATTTATACTACATTAATCAGAGTTATGTATACATCAGGGATAAATAAATAATGTAGCAGACAACATGATACATGAATGCTAATAGTAATAATACACCAAATCTTCGTCTTCGTCCTCCAGAATAAATCTTCAATAAGCTGAAAACTCAGGGCTGACCCGAGCATAATGAAAAGACAAAACAGTCGGATCAGGACTAAAATATCCTTATGTTAGTCAAATGATATCGCATAAACATAAGTGCAACGGCATTAGAGATGTTTATGGGTGTTCACATCTCCTATCCAGTATATAATATGCATGCAATAACTCAAGAGATGTTACGGGATTTTTCATCCCTTATGAATCCATCAAAACATTTATGTGTAGTAGAATACGCTATATATATAATGTCTAGTCAGTAAAATAAATATTCTTCTTAGCGTTAAGGCTTTACATTAATCCCCCTTAACGCATTTTTAAGCATTGGCGCACAGTTTGCATTTGACACCACCTGTAGCACATCGATAGTCAGGGATGCGCCATGATATGACAACACTAAACCAAAATCGTATGGGTCTCGTATAGGGATAAATATATGACAAGGCACGTGAGGCAATGCCCAAGGTAGGATACTACCAGTTCGGGTCGTAGGCTGGTGGTAACGCATCATAGCCATGACCGCCCACCGCGTCTATCCATCCCATATCGAGTCAAAGGGAGGCTATCCTAAATCAACGTGCACCAATTGAAACCAACAAAAGAGTAATAATATGGACGAGTCTAAGAAAATCGAAGAACGGATGTCCGCTCGGGGTACTTAGCCCATTTGGCCCTATCAAGCCATCATGTTTTTGTGATTTTAAATTGGCACAAGTGTCGAGGTCTATCCATCATCAATCTCTTTCTTTGAATCCAGCAATCACCGTCAAATCCAACCACTTCGTTCTAGAGTCTCCTCCTTGTACACAGGTGTTAAACTGGTTCCGGTATCGATAGCGAGTATGCTCATATCCGGCTCCGGTTTTTTTACAACCAAACGTCGTTTTACACACCGGTTGGTACTTTTACATTTTGAAAACAAATCATACTTTATATCAAAATATCGACTTTGCTTCAAAATCAAATTCGTTTCAAAATCATCATATTTACTCAAATATACAATTTCAATTCAAAATTATATGTGCCTTAATATCTCGATTTCGATTCCAAAGTTATTTCGAATTTCAATTTTGGGTTATAACTTCATTTAACCCAATTCGTATTTAAGTCCATGATTAAAAAAACTTTCTACCCTTGACCAATTTGAATTTTTGAAAAATAGCTTGAATAGTTTTAAAATCGTTTACATAATAAAAATAGATAAAAATAGTTTAAATGGTTGAACTGGTTGAAAATTGTTTAATATGAAATAGTTTAAGTATTAAAATGGTTTATATAGTAAAAAAAATGGAAAATCAAAATAATTTGAATATTAAAATAATGTAGATTTTAAAACAGTTTATACTAAAGCAACTACGCAGACAGCAACAACTATAAGGGAAGTCTTTAATAACATGAAGAGAATTACTGGTTTGGATTAAGTTGTGAAAAGTCTAATGTTTTCTTTGGTAAAGGGGTAGAGCTTTGCAATGATATTAGTATCATCCTCAATGTTCAGCAATCAGAACTTCCAGTACGATACTTGGGCATTCCTCTGTCAAGTACTAATTTGAGGGATAAAGACTGTGTTTCTTTGATTGAGAAGATTAAATTAAGAGTAGGAGGTTGGGAAAACAGAATGCTCAGCTTAGCTGGAAGACTCGAGCTTATTAAATCTACTATCTACCCTATAATTCAATTTTGGATGCAATGTTTCCGACTTCCAGTCTCTACGGTTCAAAAAATAAAACATCTGATTCTTAATTTTCTATGGAAAAGTCGTAATAGTAAGATCCCTTGGGAAATTCTCTATAGAGAAAAAGAAGAGGGAGGAATGGGATTGAGGAACCTCGAAGAGTTGAATCGAGCGTTATATGTAAAGCTGATATGGAAAATTATAAACGAAGAAGGCATCTGGGCCAAATACATGAAGCGTAAGTATATTGGCAACAAAAGCTTTTGGGAAATTTCTGAATGATTGGATGATTCGGGAGTGTGGAATTTATTTTGAAAAATAGACAGGAGGCTCGAAAATGTCTTTCCCTCAACATCATAGACGGTAAAACCACGTCCCTTTGGTACGACCCATGGTTAAATGGTAGTTCTATAATGGAGCGTATCGGCAGAGACGCTGCAATTAGAACTGGTACAGAAAATCTGTTTCTTTGTAAGATCATTAAGAATGGTGAGTGGAAGTGGGGTGAGTTCGGTTTTTTTTATCAGATACGTGCAGAGATTGAAGGAGTAGCGATTCATAAGGACAGGGAGAGGGACTACTGGTCTTGGAAATGCACTAGGGACGGGTTATACCAATTCAAGAAAGTCTGGAATTCGATTAGAACCAGTTTTGAAACTAAAAACTGGTCGACAGTAGTATGGAACAAAATTCATGTACCCAAAATGGCGGTTTTCCTTTTTAAAGCCATTAATGACTTTTTACTTACCAAAGAAAGGCTGGTGCAGAAACAGATAATTGTGGACCCTATTTGCGTTTTATGTAATAAACACATTGAAACCATAGATCATCTATTTTTTCAATGTGACTTTTCAGAGAAAATTTGGTTGTGGAGTTGTAAAAAAATTTTCACCCATCCGAAAAGAATGCTCTCATTTTATTTGAAGGACGATTTACAGAAAATAGTCTCTTCAACTAGAGCTAAGAATCTAACTTCAGACTTACTTCATCTTTCGATATCAGTTTGCGTGTGGCATATTTAGAGGGAAAGAAACGAAAGAATATTTCAGAACAGGTTCACCGATCAAACACTGATTTGTACTAAAATATTTCAGACTATGAACATCAGAATGGTGAAATCTAAATTCTACAATAACTTCACAGATACGAAAGACACAATTGCTAGGAAATGGGGATATACCTCCCAACGCTGAATTGGGGCATCTTCATTATCATATGTGCTGACCTCCTGCTTCTGAATCTTTGCTCTTGGTCTGAGCTAACAGGAATCTCCGAAGCACAGGTTACCGAAGCAAGAATCTCTGTGACCAACTTTTGTTCAGATCTTCATTCCTGTGGAGTACTGACCTCTGATTCCCGAAGAGATATAAAAGCTTAAAGCTAACATCTTTAGGGAATTAGAAGAATTACCTGTACTTTCTGGAACTTCGAACGACTGCTGATGGCCTTTTGCTTTTTAAGCACTGGAATTTGTACAGATCTGGAAGAAGTTGCTGATGCTCCCTCGATGCTAAGGGTCTCTTCTTTATTTTGAAGTGATCCCCCATTTCTACTCTGAGCAACCTAGATCTGTGCTGATTCGACTTGAAGGGGAGTTTATCTCCCAGTCTTGCTGTCAATGGACATCATCTGCCCTGTAATGTTGCTTGGCCGTGGATACAGTAGCTAAAAAGATGAGAATTGTTGATATCGAAGAGTAAACTGAGAAGATTTTCTCTATTCTCATTTCGCCGCCATGAAAGTAACTACTCTTAGATAATTTAATGAAGTAACTGGAAGTGTTCGTATTGCCTTTTTTGTTTGTAGGGTTATCTCGAAGCTTCGAATAAAAGGGCCAAAATGTGTAGGCTTCGGGTATTTTCGCATTAGTTTTGCTGGCCTGTTTAGCTTTTTAGTTTTTTTGTTGAGAATATGCCTTATGGCATTTGTAAATATTGATACTATTGATTTAATAGAAAAGTTTGAACCCGTTTTCAAAAAAAAAATATCCTTTTATAAAACTATTATAAATGATTCATTAGCACTTTATAACTATTCAAAATGAATTATCATCATTTTTAAAATAATTATTTGTATAACTAAAATAATTATTAAATTATTAAATCTTGATTTAAATTAAATAAATATATATTTAAAATATGATGCCGCTTATCGATATAAATTTCGAGGAAATATTTTATTTAAATATTTATTAAAAATAAAATTACTATTGCTTATTATAACTTGAAACAATATTATCTTTTTATATGCATAAATTTAAAAATAAATACAGTTTGTTAAAGTGATAAATTGGCGAGTCGGTACAATTTTAGTAATCACTGGATTTCTACGCTTATAAATACCTCAACCATCTCATGTCATTCACTTTACACTCTCATTTCTTCATTTCCATTTTCCTAACACTTTTCATGCATACTAATTATTTCCGTGGCTTCCAAAAAAAATTTGCTAAGTTAAAAATTTGTGTATAAAATTTAACAACTAGCTTAAAGCACTCCACTACACTTATAGTACCACTACCCTCCTAAACAAACAACATATACCCCTAAAACCAAGTAGGCTGAGCCCAACACTAGCCAAGGATGAGCCAAACTTGTCCCTCCAAGGCCATAGAAAGTCATATTTTTAAGTTAAGGCGGTTTGCTAGGAGTATATTCAAGTTTGGTAGAAGTTTGCTTTGATTTAGTGAATGTTTGGTGAGTGAATTCCATGTTTTTAAACCTCAAGTTACTAAATTTTTTAAAGCTGTAAAATTTATGAGTTAAAATGCTGCTTAAGTATATGGTAATGTTATATGTTATGTATGCAAGCATATATGTTAATTTGGAACTGATTGCTTATGCTGAAGTTTAAGTAGGCGATAAAGATTATGCCTTGAATATTGGAAAAGTTGGTTAGTAATTGTGAAGTAATGTTCTTGCTTATGATTATGCTATAATTTTATGATACAATATTGTTAGAATGTTGATTTATTTTGCATGTGGGTTCATGACACCACAATAGCGATTCGCTAATCAATAGCGACAAAGAAATCCACTTTTTCGTCGAAAGTTTGATTTTTATTTCAAAGTGAAAAGTTTTCAAGTTTAAAACTTTGATTTTAGTTTTAAAAGTTTATTTTAATTTTTTAAAGATGGAAAAAGTTTAAAAGGGAAGTTTTAAAGTTAGAAACTCAAAATTTCAAGTTTTGAAAATTACGGGTCCGTATAGCGATATTTGTTATATCGCAGTTCGGAAAATCTAACTATTTTTCTAATCTAAACTTATTTTAACTTAAAATATGTTTAAAAAATATTTTCTAACTTTATTTTAGTAATTAGAGAACAATTACTTAATTATTTATTTATTTAATGATTATTCTTTTGATTAATTAATTAATGGCTGTAATTTGTACTTAATCATTAGTTAATAATGGTTTTTAAACTTAAATATTAATCAATTAAGTTAATCATGAGTTATTACGTAATTAAGGTTAATTATTATTTAACTTTTAACTAAGGATTAATTAATTGTTATTTAATTATTTACTAAAGATAATTATTAATTAATTACTATTTTTAAAAGAGGTTTTATTTAATTAATCTTTAATTAATTATATTTTAATAAGGTTAATTACTTTTATTTAGAGTTTAATTACTATTTAACAAAGATTTGATTCTCATTTACAAGGCTTTTTATTTTAAAATCGCTCTGAGTTTAAGTAATCAGATTTGTTTTAAACTGTTTTCTTTTCAAGTTTATTTTCAATCAAGGGATTTCTGTGTCACTTACCCTAAAGTAACCCCATATGATTAGGAAAAGTAAATAACATCTATTAGCAGAATAAAACACCATTCTTCTATTACAATTAACTTGGGTTTTTGTTTAAGTTGATTGGTTATTATGTGTTGATCCTTTGTATACCAATTGTTATGTGATGCCATGTTAAACTGGATAAATAAAACCAAATTAAAAGCACCATTGTGGTCAATAAACCTCTGTTTGATTTTGTAAGGATAAATATTTCATTTTCTTTTAGAAATGGTTTCAAAGTTATTGCATTTTGAATAAGATATTTAAGAATGATTTGACAAATGGTTTTGCTAAAGATGTTTTTAAATAATAGGAATGGTTTTTCGGGTTATATAAAGAAGTTTAATAAAGAGTTTTATAAAGGGACTTGGAAATTTATAACGAGTTTTAGGTAAATGGATTTAAGTTTTTGAGCAAAGAAGATTTCATAAATACGGGAGATTTATAAAATGGATTTTCATATTAAAGGAAGCTAATTTGATTTAGGGTTATTTAAGAAGTTGTTTCAATCGGAAAGGTTTATAAAGAAGTTTTATAACCGATTTGGTGTATTTAAAAAAGAAGTTTTAGAAATTTTTTTGGATAATCATAAAGGGAGTTTATAAAAGGTTTGGATATTTATAAGAAATTTATGTAAAAAGTTTGGATTTTTATAAAAGCAATTTATATAAATGATTTTGAATATTTACAAAAGGGTTTTTGAAATGAATTTGGAAGTTGGAAAGTATTTCGAAATGGTTTTGATTTCAAAATAAAAAAAGATTTCATGAACGAAATATATTTGTTTAAAATGGGTTTACCGAAATAAATATAAAAAGAATTTGAGTTCTGGGTTTATCTAAACTGACCTTGTAAAAATGGTGGTACGGAACATTCATTCCACATATAACACCGAGGGGATAGTTTTAGGGTTGTCCTTACCTCTAATTTAAACAACATTTGTTTAATCCTTTTTAACATGATTTGGATATAAGAATTTATTCAATTTTTTTGAGAATAAACTTATGTTAGAAGCATATGAATGTTCTAGACAAACGTTTTGAAAAGAGATATATTAAATAAAGATTTTTTTTTGAGGCTTAGTAGTTGCTATAGATAAATAAATCTCAAATGAAATTAGTTGGTGTTGTTTATTTGAAAGTTAAATAACCGACTATTAACTTGGATCTGCTTTGACTCTGGTGGTATGTCGGGTATATTCGAGTTCCCTGATGAGGACTTGATTGCTTATTGCATACTTCCAAAAGAACTGGAATTGAGTTAGCCATAAATTATCACTTAGTTTTGAGACACCGATCTTCAAACTTATCCTAACCACTCCTAACTAATAACAAACGATGTCAAAATCATATTGAAGTATGCTATGGAGTTATACTATTCTTCCTAAGGGTGGTTTCAAAATGGAAGATAGTGATTGGAATGTTTGTTCGATCTTGAAACAACTTTCATGGATGAATATTGGCATTGTATCTCTGCCTAGAGGGCAGTGTTAGCATTCTAAGAAGGTTTGCTAAGAGTAAGAAGGTAAAGAAGTGACCTCATAAGCCTCACAAACTCTAACGACCTGGATTTTTCAACGTTTTAAAACAAGAATTTAATGGAAATTTTGAAATAAAATTTATATTCTAAAAATAAATATATGACAAAGAAAACTAGATATTTGGAATGCGTCCATTGAAATAAAACCAATATTTTACATCAAAATTCTTTCGAAACTCGGTCAGCACATTTTTAGTGCGAATTATCAATTTTTAAAGTATGAATGTTTTTACATAGAAATGATCTAGAAAATTTTCCAATTAAAACGTCAAAGTTTATCCCGTCCAATTTCAACCTTTGTAGCTCCGTTTATGAAAAATTACCGTTGGCGTTCAATTTTGAAGCAGTAACAGCGGCGATTGATGAAATTTTGCTACAATCGTTATAGCATAGATTTGAGTACATCGTTGGATTCGTCTCATCGCGCTGATCTCCATGATATATTTAATTTTGCATTTTGGCTTCCTTGGCAAAATGCTAAATGGTCAGGATAGTGGTCCATGACTTTTGGCTTCCTTGGCAAAATGCTAAATGGTCAGGATAGTGGTCCATGACTGTCCCTGGAGTCATAATTGAATACATTCTTTCAGCCAACAAATTTTCTTTTCAGCCGATATACCTTCCATGAGCAGCCAGATTTATGAAATGCAGCATTTGTTGAGCCTCCTTCGTGCATTCTTCTATATATATGCATGCTTATTCCTACTCCTAACCCACTCTTGTTTTGTTGGCAACCTTTACGTGTGGAGAAAAAAAATAAAACAAGGTTTATACGTATATATTCCTTCTCATCCTACCTTTATCCTACTTCCCTTCAACAGCCACATCCCACCAACCTCACCATCTTCCACCCGCACTCACCCGCCATAGCCGCACCTGCACCCAGTCACCACCTCCTCGATTTCACCTGAGCAACCTCCGCCCGACCACCACCTTTCCCCGACCTGAGCCTTCCCCACCAGCAGCCTCCACCTATCCCCAACTGCTTTCCCATAAGCCCCTGACTACCCGAAGCCACCCATGACCGAACAACCACCCACCTTTTTTCCACCCACCTCCTGACCCAACAGTCCCTCCTCTGGCCTTGCCTACCAACCCGCACCCAGTCCACCGAAGCCTCCTCGGCCTAGCTCCCACCGTGCAACCCACCGACCTACCGCCAACCACACTCCTTGCCTCAACCAACCCTGTCCCGCTCGCCAAGCCCAGCCACTGCCCTCATCGTTGCCTCCACCGTGCCACCTACCCCTGCCCAAAACCTACCCAACCGAACTCCCGCACCACCTTCCCATTTGCCCAGGCCCTTCGTCGAACCTCCATCCTCAGCCTTCCAGCCACCCACAAAACGATCCACCTCAGCCTCCTTAGCCAGCAGCGAACCTAGTTCCGAACCTCACCTAAACCCGCGACCTGCATCCGCATCACTTACCTGAACTCGCCTAGCCCGCATCACCACCTGACCATGCGTAGTCCTTTATGTCGAACCATACATGATAACTTTTCACCAAAGGCAGCCGTCATCTCCCCGCATTAGTGTGTGCATGTGTCCATATCGCCATAGCACCGTGTCCATGCTCATTTTCCAAAGCCACGAAGGTTAGCGATTTTAAGCTCACGGTTAAATTTTCATATTGTAAGTACCCGCGATGTTATAAATAATTGGTCGACAATTATGATCGAAATTGAAATTGGAAACCGTTGATTGTTGACGCGGCAGTATATGATTCACTGAAATAATTAAATGATTGATTGGGATCCCAATTGCATGAAAAACCCGCTAAATATGGAAAATTTTGAATATTGGATGTTGATTGATTAATTGATACCATGTCGCCTTTATATTGTTGTTGTATGCATTGAACTGGAAACTAAAATTTAAACCAGGATATGGGTTGAAATAATACATACCTACGTTAAATCACTCGGCCCAGGATAGAAAATTTAAATGATAAGCATCGATTGGTCAATTGAATTTATTTTCGATATTTAATATATAATTTTGAAATTAAGAAATAATTTGGAAATTTAATGTGAATTTATAATTTAAATTTATGTTGAAGTTAATATTTAATTTTTAAATCTATTAAGTAAATTTAGATTTTAAGATGAAATATCAATTGAACCGTTTAAAATTATGAAATTATATTAAAAATGGTTATGTTAAATATTAAAGAGATTTAAACTCGTTAAGTTGATTATTTTCAATTCAATGAAATTTGTTAATATTGTATATGTAATTAAATTTTAATTAAATATTTAATTAAACTAAAAGGAGAATTTTAATTGATTTTATTGAATTAAAATATAAAGATTAAACTGAATTGTTTTGAATTAAAGTTTAACAAAAGATGTTAAGTTACATAATTAAGTAAATTAATTCTGAAGTTTAATTAAATTGGATATTTAATAATAAACTTTTGCATATGAACAATTAACTAATTTTGTTAAATTGAATAGTTATTCAATTTGGATAATGTTGCAAAAATGAAATATTTATTTAAAGTCGAATCTTTCAATTTTAAATCCGAATTTAATAAAGTCAAATATGAATATGTTCTTTGGAAATAAAAGATATTTTGGTTTAATAAAATATCCAATCGGTGTGAAAATGACGTTGCTTATTAAAGAGACCGAGGCCGGGGCCGGATATGGGCATACTCTTTGTCGATACAGGAACTACTTTAATAACTGTGTACGTGGAGTGGTGATCCAGAATGAAGTGGTTGGATTTGGCGTACGATTGCTGGATTTGAAGAAAGAGAACGATGATGGATTTACCTGGCACTTATGCTAATTTGAAATGTCTAAAACAGGAGTTGTACCGGCCAAGTGGGCTAGCTACCCCGAGCAGACAACTTCTTCGTTTATTCCATTTGCTACTGATTAGTGATCACCCTTCGATTATGGGAGTATTGGACGTGGTGGGCGATCATGGCTATGATGCGTTGCTACCGGCGGGGAAGGGTGAATTTGTAGTATCCTACCTTGGGCATTGTGTAATGACCCGCATTTTTCGATAATTAAAAATAGTTAATTTAATAAGGTTTTGTGATTTAGTGTAGGAAGAAATAAAAAAATTGTGATTTAATAATAAAAATATAATTGGAATGAAATATAATAGTATTAATTTAAGTTAATAGCAAATTATTTTGATGTAATTCCAATAAATTAAAATGATTAAAAAGTTATAATTAGTTATAGACTGTAAATTAATTATAATAGGATGTGTATTAACTGATAATTGGATCAAAAGAAAATTGATAATTTAAGTGTAGTATTGGTTAATGAAATAATATGTAATAAATTGTAATTAGATGAAATTAGTGTTATGTAAGTAGTTATGACATTTGTGTGTAGATAACAAACTTACAAATGTTATTAAATGTGAAAAAGGTGACAATTGTTAGTGTTACCAATCTATTTAATCAATTATAAATAAATGTTACGTTAATGTGAGTGAAGACGATAGCCGTAAAAGGTGAATGCAATAAAATGTATAGAAATGTTAATTATATTCACAAGGCAATAATTGATTTATTGGGATTTTAAAATTATAATAAAATTGACAAAATTCAATGTAATTGAAATATTGCAACTAATATGTTAAAAGATGATAAAAGAAGAACATTAACGAAATAAAATATAAACAAATGCTAACTATGTCTATAGAGTAATGACTAGTTGAATAAAAAGGATTAAAATCAAATCAAACCAATTTATTGGAATTAAGTTATAATCAATTGGATTTAATTACATTCGAAATTGAACACTGTAATTAGTGTAATAGTCAACACTGAATTGATGTGTAAATTTGTTTTAAATTATTGTAAATGTCTAAGTAATTAAAATGATAAATTCGGTTAGTTATAAGATTTTAAACTAAATAATGATTTAATAAATTTAATAATAATTTATTTAATTAACGTGAAATTGCCATTTTGGTCACTGTCTTGGATTTCGAGGAAACTAGTATCATCGGATCCGCAACGGTGAATTATTATAGGATTTCAAGTTTCGTAACGATCGAAGTTGTCGTTTGATTGTACGAACTCGAAACGCGTAGAAATCAATTTAATTAAATTCAATTGAGATGAATTTAAAGTAAGCTGATTTTTTAGCTAACTTCTTCATGCAATGGAATTAGGGCTTGAAACCGGTTCTATTGAGTTCAAAAATATCGAAAACATCTATTTTGATATATGGGATGACCCACTTTTGTTTCTGAGGCAGAACGGGCTTTTTGGTCTTAATTGTCAGTCGAACAAATTAGATTGTGTTTATTTTCTTATCGGGCCTTGTCTATATAAATTGTTCTGTTCTAATCCTACCAGCCTTTGTATTTCTTATTCCAATACGTACATCAACTATTGTCTTTTCATTCTTCAATGGCAGAAGCAAATTCCTATTCCAAACACTACAATTCAATCTCCAAACCAATTTCAAAATCAAACTCCTCCAAACCATATAAACTTATATACTGTTCGAAGCTCTCAATGAGCGCAACTCATATCTGTAATTCCTTTTTGCAATCGAAGCACCATTTGTTCAAAAATTGAGGTTGAACCACGACCGTCCATTCTAGGTTTTTGACTTTCCAATGGTGGATCTTTGCCGAATCGACAATCGGGAAGCGGCGTTGGGAAGGGGATGGAGAGCAGGTCGCATCGGTGGTGTTCATTCATCAAGATGTGGTAGGATTTTGCTGTGAGTGGACGTGGAAGTCAAACGTCGACGGAGGCATTGCGTAGGGCCGGAGGTGGCTGCTCGACAATGGATGGCGCAGCTCAAGGAGGGGGTCGTAGTGGTGGGTCTCGATCGAATGGACTGGCGACATGGTGGTGGCAATTTTAGCTTGAACAGCGGCGACTCTCGTGTACAGTGGTCCATCGGTAGTCTATAAGGTTAATGCAATAATTCACGTAATGAAGTGGTTGTGTTGGTGGTAACGTTTGTTTTTTGTTTATTTAAGTTAATTTAATTTTAAAACATTCTAACCTTAATAACTTTTGCATATGAGATCCGATTCATGCACGATTTATTCCGCTGTGATTGTATCGAAATTTCAGACATTCTGGAACTTGTTTAGATGAATTCTGAGACTGTCGAATTTTGAGCCCTATTTTGGATTTTGAAATCGATTTGAAATCAAAGTTGAGTGTTTTGACCCACTCACAACTACTAGATTATCTTATCTTAGTTAAATTAAATTTATGATGTGATTAGAAATTAATTGATTAATGTTTGGTATGTTTAAATTGTCGTTCTAGTTAAATTTGACTTTTGTTGCATTTAATCATTGTTTAATTTGATATTAAATTTAATTGTCAATTTAATACCTGCTAATGATAGTCAGTTCTCTATTGATGTTTATTGGTTGATTTGAATGATGATTGTGATGGTTGTTTGATTGTTGATATTGGATGACCAGATGTTGTATTTTTATACTGTTATAGCACTGTAAGTTCCATATGGGTTGAAATGATACATACCCGCACAATCTATAGATTAAGGAAAAATCGTTATGGGTTGAAATGATAGACTCGAACGACTTTCTGGATTTCATTTAATTCGAGTTTGTGGGTTGAAATGATATATACCCATAAAATTTTAAATTGCGGATTGAAATGAAAAATATCCGTATCACTTGACCATAGGGTAGAAAATTATATACGGATAGCGGATTGGTTAAATTAAATGATTTTTAATTCCTTAAATTTTGAATTCAATTAACTGGCATTCTGAAATAGAAACTGATTTATATAAACTGAATTTTTTTCGATAATCTAAGTGTTAATGTCGAAATTGGAATTGATTTAATGAATTGTTCAAAGGATTTAAATTGCAAAGTTGAAGTGTCAAATATAAATGAATTTATCGGAATTGAGTTATTGAAAATGTTTGGATATAACTTTGAAATCTATTTTAAACTAATTTAAACTATTTTAATTAATTTAAACTATTTTAATCAATTTAAACTATTTTAATTTATTTTAATCTATCATAAACTATTTAATCCAATTTAATATACTGTACCTCTTTTAAACTAATCAAATTTATTTAATCTATTTTAAATCTATTTAATACAATTTAAATCTATTAAATTTATTTATATTTATTTAATCTATTTAAAACCTACATAATATAATTTAAATTTGTGTAATCTATATTCAATCAATTTAAATCATTTTAAATATAATTAAATCAAATTTAAATCTATTTAAACTATTTTTACTATTTAAACTATTTTAATCTATTAAAACTATTAAAACTATTTATGACTATCTAAATTATTTTCTAAAAATTCTAGACTGTGTAAAGTCAAAGTACTTATATTTAAATCTTTGATGATGGTACAACCTAAGTTGGAATTTGAAATTAATACCTTTTTTGAAATGGCATATTTGAGCGAATTTGATGGTTTTGGAACGAGGATTTAATTAACCTATCTTATCAATACATTCAAAAGTGAATATGATTTTGAAAGTGTATATGATTTTGGAAGTGAATATGATTTTGAAAGTGAATATGATTCGAAAGTGATATGGTTTTGAGAATATGATACTTTGCTATCAATTATGAATTGGTTTTGGGAAATGTAAAAGAACCATCTAGTGTGTAATAAGCGTTTGGTTGTTAAAGAGATCGGGATCGAGTATTGTCATACTCTCTGCAAATACCGAAAACCACTTTAATAACTGTGTATGTGGTGGAGATTCCAGAAATGAAGTAGGATGATCTGGCGAACGATTCTGTATGAGGTATTTACGTGATCCTGACTCCCGTGAGTCAGCTTAAATGCGACTAAAACCGGAGCCACGCTAGGCCAAGTGAGGTCGCCCTTCAATCGGACACATTTCTTCGATACCATATTATACCTTTGTGAAGATTTGGTGGCCACCCCTCATTTTGATTATGGGAGAGCATTCCGAGGTGGACGGTAGTTGCTGCCATGCACGACCATCAGTCCGGATCCATAATGGTATATCTACCCTAGCATTGCCTCGAATGTCATGTTCACATGCGTATCGTGAGTTCTACAAGTTTATTTTATACCATACCTATGGAGTGCTCTTTGAGTAAACCTCACAAAGGAGCTTACAGTACTGTATAGACTATGGGAATATATAAAATGTGTTAAGGGGGATATGGGTAACGCCTTAACGCTATTTTAGTACTTCACTTTACTGTAGATACTATTATAATAGCGTATTGTATTATGTATGTAGACAATTTAATGGATCCTTAGGAGATGTAGTCTCGAATATCTCATAAGTTATTGCACTCACGTTGACGCTAGATAGGAGATGTCAAACCCTGTAAACATCTCTAACGCTGTTACACTCATATTTATTTATTGTTGATTTAACTTACATAAGAACTTTTAGTTCTAACTCGAGTGTTTTGCCTTTTCAATTCATTCAGGTCAGCCTGAGCTTTTCAGATTATCGAAGACTGCTTTTTTGAGGACGAAGACCAAGATTTTGTAATATTATTATTTACTATATTTATTCCACTGCATCATGTAGTTCCACTTCACTTATTTATTATTTATTCTTGTTTTATGTAACTCTGACCTGTATTACAAAGGTTAACCAATGTTATTTGTAACAGCTTCGTGAACTGTTTATTTTATTATTTTATTTGTCATTCCGCTGTGATATTCTGTATTTGTTTTCTTTCTTTCTCTGCTTGTTCTTATTTACCCAATAAAAATTTGCTCATTTGAATCGTTTGAGTTTGATGTGTGTGATTTATCGTTGATTTAAACCATCCAAAAGGCAGGTCGTTACACATTGCCTCATGCGCCTTATCATAATTTTATCCTTATACAATACCACTACAATTTTGGTTTAGTGTTGTTGTATTACGGTGCATCACTAACTACCGACGTGCTACTAGTGGTGTCAAATGCAAACTGTACGACAATGCTTTAAAACATGTTAAGAGTGATTAATGTAAAGCCTTAGTGCTAAGAAAAATATTTATTTTATTGATGGATCCTTAAGAGATGGAAAATCTCGTAACATCTCTTGAGTTATTAGTACATTTTCACTTGAGGATGACTACTTTCATGATAACATCTAGTCCTGACTTGAGTATATTGTTTTATTTTATGCTTAGGTTAGCTTAAGTATTGCAGTGTATGAGCAGTGCTTATTTTGGGAGCCGAAGACTTGTTGAAGACTCCACTCTATCCCGTCTTAGTTATCTACATTCATTTTGGTTTGTATCAGTAAACTTTTATGTATCTCTCATATTGTATAATTAAAATCTGAAAACTCTAATGTATTTTGTCTAGTAGCTTCATGAACTACTATGTATATTATTTAATTCCGCTGCGACATTCTGTATTATTTTGTGTGTGATTCTGCATCTTATTTTATATTAAAACCCCAAATTGATAATCGGTCTAATTTGAATGGTTTAAGTTGGACAAGGATGGTTTATTGTCAACTTAAGTTGTTCAGAAAAGGCGGGTCGTCACACAAACCGAGAAATGGAAAAAACATGGTATGTAGCAGAGCTATGTGGTCAGCTACCATTAGAGCCGCCATCTTATTCTAGATTGTCCATATTCGAGTTGTTTTGTGCGCAAACACCATGGAAGTACAAAGCCTCGGTGTCAAAAAAGGATAAGGTTATCTGGTTGGTTACGTTAAAGGGGCAGCCGGCTATGTGTAGCAAGGGTACAAGAAGTTCTTTTCAGACTCCGGTACATTTTATAAGGGTGTACCATCGGAAGGTAGTTCCTTTCTTTGCTATAGAATGAAATTTAATCTCCAATACATGCCTTTAAGGTTTTGATTATAGAGTATAGTATGTTGGAATTTAATTCGATAACAATTTCATCTACGTTGATATTTATTTGAAACCGTAGACGTTATGATAATATCACTTGAATTTTATATACAAATATGTTTTGATTATCGTAGGTAAAAATCCGTCCATTTGTTATACGCGACACGGTCTTACGAGATGTCTTTGATTTAATGATTTTTACAAAGTTAAAGACTTATGTTTTACTCACACCATACCCATGTCTGATCTGGAGTTTATTTTCTTTTCCTAAACTCTTAGGTGGTCAAATTTGAATGGGTAGCCAAGTAGTTTAGGTTTTTTTCTAGATTTACCTTGGAGGAGTTTGGAGCAGGTGGCTTCGTCGATAACTAGTTATTTTTCTTATTTCAACTGTATTATATTTATATTGTATCTGTTAGATATGTAAAGTTTGTTATAACCGT
The DNA here is from genome assembly GCA_030765085.1 of Allium cepa. Taxonomy (NCBI): domain Eukaryota; kingdom Viridiplantae; phylum Streptophyta; class Magnoliopsida; order Asparagales; family Amaryllidaceae; genus Allium; species Allium cepa. The sequence continues at coordinate 308,261,381 of CM060929.1, forward strand.
CCTTGGATAGAACTTTTATTAGTATGACTCTGATATAACATTTTGAAATGACTTTGTTATATACAATGTTAAGTAATATATATTGTGCCATTGCGTTTTAAGATTCTGTGTTGTTTAGTTTCTTCTATTCTATCTTTCTTTCACCCATAATGACCTTTACTTCCGACGACTAAATGATCAACATACGAATGCCGAGGATGTATCAAGTGTTGTCTTTGGTAGTAAGAAAGGCGGATCATTACAATTTGGTATCAGAACCAGGTTAAGCGAACACCTAGGCTTTGGTGGGATAAACTTAGTATAGATAGGGTCAGTAGTGCCCTAGAATGAGTTTGAGTGTAATATATATGGGTGCATATTTGTTGGTGAATAAAAATTTTTATATTGTGTTGTTTGACTTGTTGTGTGGCTTAAGAATTCCAGTCGATGCGCCTGATCAACATTATCGATAGGGATTTTCTAGACACTTGAACAAGTCAAATTGACATAATATTGTTTTAAACTTGGTAAATGAAATAATTTTACCTAGGAATATATTTTCTATGTATAAAAGGGATTATTCTCAAAATCTATGTAGTTATCTATGAGGACAATGGGTTAGGAGTTAATAATATTTAAATTATTAGCATTTACGACTTAACTAGTCATGCTCATCTAGTTTTGAGCATTGACTATTGTCGAATTAATAGTATATTTCTTTCTCCCATCATGTGTTGGGTAGATAGAGTTGGTAGATACGTTGAATCGAACACCTTGTGAATCAAGTTTCACAATTTGGCTATAAGGTGTTCGACGATATGTAAGGTTAAATATTGAATTTTAATAAAGGTGCTCATTAAAGAAATTCTTTAGACAGTTTTATACGATGAACTAAGTGAGATGATTTTACAAATCAAAACTATTAAGTGTGTTTTACAAATGAAAAGGGTTTTGAGAATGTTAAATCCCGGTGGCTTTGATAATTCCAAATGATTTTGGAAAATAGCAGTAATCTTTCTTAAGGTTATTTTAAGATATAGATATTTTAAAACAAAGTTTGAGGGTAAGGTTTCTTTGGACAGTTCGGGAATAAGTTTTGATCTGTTTTGTGATGATAAGAATAATCTTCTAAGTGACAATTGAATGTATGCTTAGGCAGATATGATGTGCACTTAATAGATTACCCACTTTGTCATTGTACAATCGGGATGAGTTCAAATACGAATGAATCCAAAGAAAGTGGATGATTTTATTAAAAATTATTTACTGTAAATAGTATTGTTTCAAGATGAAAATTGGAAAGAAAAAAGAAATATTTTAATTAACTAGTCTGAGTGTCTCAGAAATGATAAAAATGGATAAGAAATGTGTTTGGATGGCAGACACTTCTCTTGAGTATTTCCCTTCTTGGTAAAGATATATAAGATACTATTTTGTAGCACTCGGTTCCTTAACATCGTTTTGGAGTTACTCAAGCTATATGTATGCTTTCAAAAGGTTTATGAAATAAAACCCAGGTATTGTTTTCTCGCATGCCTTAAAAGGAAGCGTTTTCAAAATAAAACGATATTTTGATTAAAAATGTGGATTAATAAATGTAGTTTTAATTAGGTTATATGCAATAAGGAGGCTTAATAAACTTTGTTCATTTATACTATGTCTTTTGATTTTAATATCTAGGATGTGAAGAATTATTTGATGTTATTAGGCCGGTTAATAGACATTTTTACCGTAGTAATGTCTAAGAAAAAGTAGAATCTATGATGGAGTTTGGATATCATCATCCTACTCTTCTTAGCTACTTACCAGATCAATTATGGTAAAAAGGTTGATTTGGTCGACTTATTTTCAAGATCAAACTAATTTTGGCCTGCATCTAATATTTAGAAGTGATTAGAATTAGAAATTAGAAATTTGAGTATACTCTTAGGATGTAGAGGGGTATTATATAATTTAATGAATTTAAAATTTAATTCTTATGAAGCATTATGGAAGGGTAGAAAGTATTTAAATAGTAAGAATTGTTAGATCAGTACGTAGGCTGTATGAAGACCGTTTCTCCTTTTCATATAGTTCTCGATCCTAGATTCAAGTATATGACTGGAGGTGTTTTACACCGTTTTGGATAAGAATTTATCACTTGATTTTTGACAATGAGAGTTGGTGAGGGTTCTTACGTGGAACCAAAAGTTGTCTATCATAGTTTATAGTTATGTAAGGAGAACAGAGGTTTCTAATTAAGAGGCCTGATCAAAGTCTGCATTAGGAAGTCAAGTGAGCGATACTAGTTCAGAAGTAAAGTTTTACGTACATTGAATGATCAAATAAGATTTTACGTAGGAATGATCTATGTACATGATACGAACTGATGAATAGTTTAAGTGTTTTTGGGAATTAGGGTGTGGTGCAATTTCGAGGAAAAATTTCGTTTAAGGGCGAAGAGTGTAATGACCAAGAATTTTACAACCTTAATTTGAAAATATTTGATAAATTTTTAAATATTAAAATAATCGGTCTTATAATTAAAATATAACTCTTTTAAATAACACCAAATGATGGTAAAATAGATTCGTAATGACCCGAATTTTGCCGCTTTGAAATAGGCTATTTAAATATATTTTATATAATCAATAAATGGATTTTTATTAGCATATAAACCTATTTTAATTATTTAATAGGGATGATAAAATAGTTTTCAAAATTTGTTTACCAATATAGATTGTTCAAATAAAAATAAAAAATATGACTGAAGAACGTTTTTTGAAATTTTGACTTTTCGACACCTAAAAATCGTCGGGAGCGTTGTGCACGCTTGGTACAACATGCATACATTTATATATGTTAGGATTAGTATTAATTAAGCATACTTATGTATATTAACTTATATATATTTATAGTTAAGCTAGGATGTGACAAATTATGTTATAAAAGGCATATACTTGCATATAAAACACTTTTACATATATATATACAATCCTATGCCATACCTTAAATACCCTACAACATGGCTGGGGGTAAGGTGTACAAGTGATGGGAGGGAGGTGTGATGGTTTTCATGTGCAAGGCATGTATATGTTTGTGTTTTTATATATATATATATATTATTTTATACAAAGGATATTTTAGTAATATCAAGTTTTCTTTACTTATATATACCTCAACCTTCTCATGTCATTCATTTTACACTTCTGTTTCTTCATTTCACTTTCCTATCACTCTTTTTACATACACTTATTTTCACGGCTTCTAAAAAAATTCCTAAGTTAGAAACTTGTGTATACACTTTAAAACTAACTTAAAGCATTCCATTACACTTATACTACCAGTACACTCCAAAATAAACACCATATACCCCCAAACCCAAGTAGGCTGAGCCCAATACTAGCCAAGGCCGAGCCAAACTTGTCCCTCTATGGTAACACAAAGTCATATTTTTAGGTTAAGGCGGTTTTCTAGGAGTATATTCAAGTTCGGTAGAAGTTTGCCTTGATTTAGTGAAAATTTGGTGAGTAAAGTCCATTTTTTAAAACTCAAGTTACCATATAAAGTTGTAAAATTTATGAGCTAAAACATTGCTTAATTATGTGGTAATGTTATATGTTGTGTGTGCATGCATATATGTTGATTTGGAGCTAATTGCTTATGCCGAAGTTTGAGTAGGCGATAAAGATTATACCTTGAATATTAGAAAAGTTGGTTAGTATTTGTGAAGTAATATTCTTGCTTATGATTGTGGTATAATATTATGATATGATATTATCTTGGAATTTTTTATTTGTTGTATGTCGGTACATGACATGAAGATAGTGACTCGCTAACCAAAAACGATGTAGAAATCCCTTTTTTTAGTCGGAAGTTTGATTTTTATTTCAGAGTGAAAAGTTTCCAAGTTTAAAATTTTGATTTTGGTTTCAAAGGTTTATTTTCAAGTTTTAAAGAATACAAGAGTTCAAAAGGTAAGTTTTAAAAGTTAGAAAATCAAAAATTCAAGTTCTGAGAATTACGGGTCCGTATAGGAATAGTCGTTATATGCGCAATTCGGAAAATGTAACTATTTTTTTAATCTAAACTTGTTTTAACTTAAAATATTTTTAGAAAATGTTTTCTAACTTTAATTTAGTAAATAGAGAACAATTGTTTAATTATTTAATTATTTAATGATTATTCAATTGATTGATTGATTAATTAAGGTAATTAGTACTTAATCATTAGTTAATAATGGGTTTTAAACTTAAATGTTAATCATTTAAGTTAATCGTGAGTTGTTACTGGTTAATTATTATTTAATTTTTAATTAATTATTAATTAATTACTATTTAATTACTTATTTAAGATAATTATTAATCAATTATTATTGTAAAAAAGGGTTTTATTATATTAATCTTTGATTAAAGTTGATTATATTATAATAAGGTTTAATTACTTTTAATTAAAGTTTAATTACTATTTAACAAGGATTTGATTCTTATTTACATAGGTTTTAATTTATATTAATGGCTCTAAGTTTATGTAATCAGTTTTATTTTAAACTGTTTTCTTTTCTAATTTATTTCCAATCAAGGGGTTTCTATGTCACTTACCCTTAAGTAACCTCATATTATTAGGATAATAAATGACATCTATTAGCAGAACAAAACTGTTAAATCATAAGTTTTGATTCATGACAAAGGGCTTAAACAAATCAGTGAATGAGACTAAATGGGCAAGCGACAAAAAGAGAAAGAAATATGTTGTTAATACTACAAAGGAAACAAGACTACAAAACTGAGTATAATACGTTTATTTGTCGAAGTTTTTAGTCTTAGAATTGTTAAAATCTATCCTCAAGTAGTCCACACAAATAAAAGTTGTTTTAAGCTTCAAATTCTTTAACAAATATGAGAATTGTGTATTGACAGTCAGGTCAGTCGACTGATCAAATATGGACAGTCGACTGAATCTGCACAAGCACACAGATACTCTCTATTTTGTACCAACTTTGAACATTCAGTTGACTGGTCGTTTTGGGTCAGTCGACTGAATTTTTCCAAAAGCTATTTTTCTGAATAGACGCTTCCATTTGCAAAGAGATACGATCTAGATTGAAGAGTTATGGATGCTTCTCTTGGTCAGAACTCTTCGTGAATGGTTGCATCTTTTATCTACTATATAAACATATAAGATTCACTTCACAAATCGATGAATTTCTTTTTATTTTCTGATCATACGCTTTTCTATCTCTGCATTCTGAAAAGCAATCACAACTTACATGTATTGCTTGAATCTTTGAGTCAGTTAACTTATTCTTCGATTCAAAGCAATATTCTCCTTTCTAAATCTTTACACACACATATATACTTGAGGAAAAGATTATAGAAAGGTTGTACTATCAAATACAAATTAGTGTTATCAAGACACAAAGTGTCAAAGCAATTTTATTGAAACCGTTGAAGTCCTGTTCGGTTGTTCAGGCGGGTAAAGTCCTCTTTCGGTTGTTAGAGGTGGAAAAATCCTGATCGGTTGCTCAGGTGTTGTATACCTATTCCTCGGGGTTAAGTGAAAGGTTATTGTGAGAAATTCCAGAGGGAAGTCTGGGACTAGACGTAGAACGGGAGTTCGAACCAGTATAAAAACTCATGATGTGCTTATTCTTATTTACTTTACTCTTATTATCTGTTTCCACATTTAGATTATAATACATTCCATATTACATGGTCCTAAGTGATAACTAGCAATACAGTAGTCACTTTCATTTGGTATCAGAGCGAGAAATCCTATAACCGTAACACAATTATTTGATAATCTTTTGCTAACATGGAAAATAACACCAGCACAAGCACTTTCACCTAGTTTTATTGAGGGTCAATCTACTGCGTGACCTCCTCTATTCAATGGCATGAATTATAATTACTGGTCAACTAGAATGAGAATATGTATGAAATCTATTGGTTTTGAAACTTGGAACATTACTCAAAACGATATACTATTACAACAGAAGATTTTTCAACTTGGACTGCTGCATAGAAAGCTGATGCTACATCAAATGCTAAAGCTATGAACATGTTATTTTGTGAATTAGATAGAAATGATTTTAATAGAGTCAGTATGTGTATAGATGCTTATGAGATATGGAGAACTCTAAAAGTAACTCATGAAGGAACTAACAAAGTTAAACAAAGCAAAATTTCTATGTTGAAAAATTAGTTCAAAATTTCAAAATGAAATCAAATGAAAATATAAATGACATGTACTCTAGATTTCAAGGTATATATCATTCACTATTGGCACTAGGAGAAAAATTTTCTGACTTTGATATAGTATCAAAAATCCTGCTCTCTTTAATGGATGAATGGAAAAGAAAGGTTCCAACTATTAAAGAAGCAAACGATCTTTCTACCATGAAACCAAAAGAGTTAATAGGAAATCTAATGTCATATGAAGTAAATTTGCAGGTAAAAAAAGTTCAGGCACAGGATAAGAAGAATCTAGCATTTCAAGCAGAACAAGATGACTCTAACTCAGACGAAGAGGATATGGCATTTATTGCTAAGAATTTCAAAATATTTTTAAAATTTAAAAAGAATAACAAGATCAAGAGTTACACAAATAACTCTGGTAACAATAATAGCAATAAACCATCATCGTCTGTCATGGAATGTTATGAATATCATAAAAAGGGTCATATTAAGAAAGATTGTCCAAAGAAATAGAAAAATAAATTCAAGAAGAACAAATTCAAGAAGAAAGAATTTTCTATAACATGGGATGATTCAGATTCTTCATCATCAGAAAGCGACAGTGACAGTGACACAGAGCAAGCAAATGTATGCTTCATGGCTACAAATGACGATGTACCACTTAAAAAGAGAGGAAAATGGATTCTAGACAGCGATTGCTCGAAACGCATGACTGGTAATAAAGACATGTTAACAAACATAGTCTACTCAAATGGAGAATCAATCACTTTTGGAGATAATTCAAAAGGTTATGTCATTGGCAAAGGCGATGTAAGCAATAATGGTATCTCTAACTCACCTCTCATTACTGACGTTTATTAGTTAAAAATTTAAAACATAACTTATTAAGTATAAGTCAATTATGTGATAAAGGTTTTAATATATCTTTTTCAGAAAATAAATGTAATATTTTCGATAAAAATCAAAATTTAATTTTTGAATGTATAAGAGATAGAAATATTTATATTTTAAATATGAATATAAATTATAACACAAATATGTGTTTAATTGCTACAGAGAATGATTCTTGGCTATGGCATAAAAGATTTTGTCATATAAATATTAATACTATTAATAAAATAACTAAAAATAAACTTGTTAAAGGACTACCTGATATGAAATTCAAAATTGATAATATTTGTGATGCATGTCAGTTAGGAAAATTAATAAAATCTTCTTTTAAATCTAAGAAAGTCATATCTATAACACAACTACTTGAACTACTAAATATGGACCTCTTCGGACCTACTCAAGTTCAATCTATTAATCACAATAGATATGTGTTTGTTATTGTAGATGATTTCTTAAGATATACATGGACTATTTTTATGAAACATAAAAGTGATACTTTTGAGAATTTCAAAATTTTTGTTAAAATAATTCAAAATATAAAGAATTTAAAAGTTAAAAATATTATCATGGAGGTGAATTTGAAAATGAAGCTTTCGAACATTTTTGTAACAAGAAAGGAATTAATCATAATTTCTCCTTTCCTAGAACACCACAACAAAATGGAGTTGGTAGAAAGGAAAACAAAACATTACAAGAATGTGCACGAACTTTATTAAATAGAACCACTATACCTAATCATTTTTAGGCAGAAGCTGTTGCAACTGCCTGCTATGTTTTGAATCTATTTCTATTTGATCATTAACAAAACATCCTCCATATGAACTTTTTATTGGTAGAAAACCAAATATATCATATTTCAAAAAAATTTGGTTCAAAATGTTTTATACTTAACACTAAAGATCAGCTTGGCAAATTTGATCCAAAATCCGATGAAGGAATATTCATAGGATATTCGGAAAGAAGCAAAGCTAATCGAGTTTTTAATACAAGAACTAAAGTAATCGAAGAAACTCTTCATGTTTCATTCGATGAAAATTCAAAATTTCTTCTAAAACTACAAATTTGGAAAATAAATCAAATAAAATTATAACAAATAATTCAGAAGATGATGATATTATTTTTCAAAATAATAATTCTGATATTTCTATAGAAAATGAAAACATTGTTAATAATGATAATATAGTAAGATCTCCTCCATGAATTCTCAGAGATAACCCCATTCAAAATATAATTAGTGAAGTAAATTCAAATGTAAGAACAAGATATCAATTAAATCAAATGGGCCATATAGCTTTTCTCTCTAATATAGAACCTAAAAATATTAAGGAAGCCTCAACTGATGACTACTGGATTATAGCTATGCTAGAAGAGCTAAATCAATTTGAACGAAATGGAGTTTGAGAATTAGTTCCTTGACCAAGTGATCAATCGGTCATTGGTACAAAATGGGTTTTCAAAAACAAGGCTGATGAACAAGGTAATATTACTAGAAATAAAGCTAGATTAGTAGCACAAGGTTATAATCAAGAAGAGGGAATAGACTATGAAGAAACGTTTTCTCCAGTTGCAAGACTAGAAGCTATATGTATTCTACTGGCTTTTGCATGTTTTCATAACTTTAAATTATATCAAATGGACGTTAAAAGTGCTTTTCTAAATGGATTTAAAAGAGAAAATATTTATGTTGAACAACCTCCTTTTTTTACTCATGAAAAATTCCAGATCACGTTTATAAACTTAAGAAAGCTTTATATGGTTTAAAACAAGCGCCTCGTGCTTGGTACGACCGACTTAAAAGCTATCTACTAGAATCTGGTTTTGAGATTGGAAAGTTGATCAAACATTATTTATTAAGAAAATTAAACAAGATTTTTAGTTATACAAATATATGTTGATGTTATTATATTTGGTTCAACAAATGAAAAATTATGTCAAGAATTTTCATCTACCATTACAAATGAATTTGAAATGTGAAATGTGGGAGAACTATCATATTTTCTTGGATTACAAAAACAACTACAAAATGGCATTTTTATTAATCAAGAAAATTATTGTATTAATCTAATTAAACGGTACGGTATGGAAAACACTTCTGCCAAACCAATTCCTATGAGTACAATTATACATCTCGAAAAAGATGAAAATGGTAAGAGCGTCGCTCAAAAACTATATTATAGTACGATTGGATCATTACTTTACTTAACTGCTAGTCGACCAGACATTATGATGAGTGTTTGTTTATGTGCTCGATTTCAAGCAAATCCTAAAGAGTCACATATGTGAGCAGTTAGACGTATAATTCATTACCTTAGCAAAACCAAAGATTTAGGATTATTTTATCCAAAAGAATGTCCTTTTGAATTAGTATCATATAGTGATGCTGATTTTGGAGGAAGTCGGACAGAAAGAAAAAGTACAAGTGGAACTTGTCATTTCATTGGACGATCCTTAGTATCTTGGTTTAGCAAGAAACAAAATTGCATTTCACTATCGACATGTGAAGCGGAATATATATCTATAGCCTTGGTATGTGCTAAATTAATCTACATGCAACAAACGTTACAAGATTTTGATATAAAATTAAATAAATCTATAATATATTACGCTAAAACTAATGCAATAAATTTATCAAAAATCCTGTCAATCACTCACGAACTAAACATATTGATACTCGTCATCATTTTCTTCTTGATAATATTGAAAAGGATATAATATTTTTAGAATTTGTAAATTCTAAAAATCAATTAGCTGATATTTTCACTAAACCACTCAATGAAAATTGTTTTATAAAACTAAGAAGAGAACTAGGTATTGTTTCTTTAAAGGAATTATACAATTTCTAAATTAATAAAATAAAAATAAAAAATATATACTAAAAATTTTCTCTGGTACTCGAACTCTGGACCTCGAATTTGATTAGCCTATGCCTCTGCCACTTGACCATTTAATATTTCACAACTACTTCTTCCACAGTTTTCTCCTTATCTATTTGTTACTTTTTATGGAAAAAAAATCAGCTGCAAATTTTTTGTTTTATTTTCATCCTCTATTTTTTCAGTTTGTACGTAAATCCATCAAATTCTAAATGTTTATTCCTCTGTATATATCTTAGAGTTCTGCACTTTATTCTTTCATATATTTTTGTTTTAAACATATTTTATCTTCTCTCTACCACTATGTCTTCTCAAGAAAATTCATCAAATGGTTCCGCTTACTCTACTACCGATTTATCGACGCTTTCATCTGGTTCGTCAAGCTTACCTACACGTACACGTACTCACGAACTGGCCAGACCGTCGAACTATCACACAGGCCATACTCTCGAGAAAAAGGAGGCGCGACGTTTTCTGTTCTTTGTTTCTCCTCAAACCAAACAAAAAATTGATGATCTGCATCATCATCAGAGGGATCTATAGCGATTCAACGCGAGATGTACCATGAACAGAAAATGAATTCAAGACGCCTAAGTTTTCTGGAGCAGATTGGATGGAAGATCTGTGGGTCATCTTCATCTGTGATTTATCAACCTACAACATCTTCCTCTTGGAATCCATGGGATCAGTCGCCACAAGCTCCATCCGTCTCTCTGAATTCATGGAAGCATGGAAACTGTTGGTCACCACTGAAACCATATGAAGAGAAGAGGAAGGATGAACGAACGAACTCCAAGTCTCCATCCACTCCTTCTTCCAAATAATTATTTTTTTATTTTATTTTATCTCATTCCTACTTTGTATGCATTATTTCAAATATATTGAATATATTATTTCTATGCAAAAATATTCTATAAATGCTGCAAATAAGAGAATTCAGTCGACTAAAATTATTCGACCAGTCGGTTGAATCTGAAAACAGTAAGTTTTCATACTATATTCAGTCGACTGAACGAACACAGCCAGTCGACTGAATCATAAAACAGAGAGCATTCATGTTTCAATCAGTCGACTAAAATAATATTGCCAGTCGGATGAATCTGAAATAGAAAGTTTCGGGATACTATTTTAGTCGACTGGCCATATTCGACCAGTCGACTGAATGGCAATCTGAGCATATTTTGCACCTTTTTACCTACATTTTTAACCCACCTACCCTTTATCTCCTCTTTTACTTTTCATCTTTACCTTCTCACTTCAGAATTCTAAACCCTAGCTCCCAAAATGTATAAAATTCCTTCACTACATTACTATTTCCAATCGCTCCACGTCAACCCAAGAGATCTAAACATGCCTCTACCTCCTGCTCTAAGCCAATTGACTCTCAAATTGATCAATGGCTCTATGATGCTACAGCAGTTCAAAGGTGGAATAAAATGAAAGAAGCGTGATTTTTTGAAGGTTCTTTTGTTGTGTTTCTCGATTTTTCTCCATATAGGATTCAAGAGCTAGCAAGGAGAAGCCATCTAGAGTTTCTCCTAGATCACAATCAGAATAATATCAAGATAAATCACACCTTGGTAAAACTTTTCTATGCTAATTTGAACTTAAGCCATCATAACCCACATAATCATAATAATTGCGTTTGGAGTTTAGTCTGCGGTTGACAAGTATTTCTTTCCTTAGATAGAGTTGGTCATATTCTTCATACTCCAACTGTCATTTGGAAGTATTAAATGTACCCATAAGCGAGCGATACGAATTAAGTCATCGGTTCTTAGAAGTTGACATGATCGAATTTAAGTCTATCGCCTTACGACCTACAGCTAGAATTATGCATCGAGCTTTAATGCACACAATTCTTCCCCATACTGGCTCTTATGAGCTTGTATATCCAAACAACTTTAGGGCATTGTATGCTATATGGGGAGAAGTCCAAATAAATTGGCCGAAACTTATTCTAGAGGAATTCTTATCATTTAACCAAGGTCGTATGAACATTATTTATTATGGAGAATATATTATGCGATTACTTATGAATCTCTAGGTTTCTATTTCACAATCTGATACTTCTATTCCCAAAACTCTAAATAGCCACAAAATAAGCCTTATGAAATTTCCACAACAACAAGAATGGAAATCACGACCTCGTCAACAAACTTCTACTCCACAGCAACAACAATCAAGAGATGACATTCGAACACCAACTCCATCCCAAAGAACTCAGGAATCCATTGATTTAATTGTACGAAATAAAGTTATTTTGGATTCTCGCATCAAAAATCTCGATAAGAAAATTGACAAAAAATTTGACAAAATTAAGAGCTTCTTCGGGATCTTATGGGATGTGATTCTTGTCCCTCTTCCACCACTACGGAAACTTCACACCGGGATCCAAGCAAATGTGTAGCTCCTCGCTTTACATGGTCAACATCAGAAGAACACACAAGTTCCGACACAAGCGGAAATGGGGGTGGCAGACAGTTTGTGGGAGGTTCCTCCAAAGCAAAAGTCCAATACAAGTGGAAGAAGAAGAAGAGACAGAGTCTGACTTTGATTGATGTTGGTATTTCTAGGTAGTAGTAAGTTATCTATTTATTCCAAACATTTTATTTATAAGTTTGTATGAGTAACAATTTAAAAACTTTTTCCTGTGATTGTGATTTTAGTTAGTCCAATGATGGAATTATCATTATTATTTCCTTTTTGTCGATGACAAAGGGGGAGAAATTTGTATGACTAACCATTTCTTGCAGGAATTAAATATGTCGCCATACATTTAGGGAAGATATATATAACTCCTGTTATATATTACTCAAAATATAGTATCATCTATAATATGTTGTCATCAATCAAAAAGGGGGAGAATGTTACATAAGCTTTGATTCATGACAAAGAGCTTAAACAAATCATGAATGAGACTATATCGACAAGCGACAAAAAGAGAAAGAAATATGCTATTAATACTACAAAGAAGACAAGACTACAAAACTGAATATAGTATGTTTATTTGTAGAAGTTTTTAGTCTTAGAATTGTTAAAATCTATCCTAAAGTAGTCCATACAAATCAAAGTTGTTTTAAGCTTCAAATTCTTTAACATATATGAGAACTGTGCACTGACAGCCAGGCCAGTCGACTGACCAAATGTGGCCAGTCAACCGAATCTGCAAAGTTGCAAAGATACTCCTTATTTTGCACCAACTTTGAATATTCAGTTGACTGTTCGTTTTGGGTCAGTCGACTGAATTTTTCCAATAGCTATTTTTCTGAATAGACACTTCCATTTGCCAAGAGATACGATCTAAATTGAAGAGTTATGGATGCTTCTCTTTGTTAGAACTCTTCATGAATGGCTGCAGCTGTTTAACTACTATATAAACATATAAGATTCACTTCAAAAATCATCGAATTTCTTTTTATTTTCTGATCATACTCTCTACTATCTATGCATTCTAAAAAGCCATCACAACTTACATATATTGCTTGAATCTCTGAATCAATTAACTTATTCTTCGATTCAAAGAAATATTCTCCTTTCTAAATCTTTACACACACATATATACATGAGGAAAAGATTATAGGAAGGTTGTACTATCAATGACAAATCAGTTTGTTAAGAATACAAAGTGTCAAAGTAATTTTATTGAAACTGTTGAAGTCATGTTCGATTGTTCAAGCGGGTAAAGTCCTCTTTCGATTGTTAGAGGTGGAAAAATCCTGATTGGTTTCTTAGGTGTTGTGTACCCATTCCTCCGGGTTAAGTGTGGGGTTATTGTGAGAAATTCCAAAGGGAAGTTTGGAACTGGACGTAGAACGGGAAGTTCGAACCTGTATAAAAACTCCTGGTGTGCTTATTCTTATTTACTTTACTATTATTATCTGTTTCTGCATTTAGATTATAATACATTCCATATAACATGATCCTAAGTGATAACTAGCAACACAGTAGTCAATTTCAAAAACACCATTCTACTATTACAATTAACTTGGACATTTACTTAAGTTGATTGATTTTTATGTGTTGACCCCTTATATACTGTTGGTATGTGATGCCATGTTAAACTAGATAAGTAAAACCAAATTAAAAGCACCATTGTGGTAATTATGCCTCCATTTGATTTTGTAAGGATAAATACATTTTCTTTTTGAAATGGTTCCAAAGTTATTGCACCTTGAATAAGATATTTAAGAATGATTTCATAAATGGTTTTACTAAAGATGTTTTTAACTAATGGGAATGGTTTTCTAGCTTATAAAAAGAAGTTTATATAAAGAGTTTTGTAAAAAGAATTGGAAATTTATAAGGTGTTTTGGATAAATGGATTTGAGTTTTAAAGCAAAGAAAATTTCATAAATAAGGGAGATTCATAAAATGATTTTCTTATTAAAGGAAGCTAGTTTGATTTAGGGTTATTGAAGAAGTTGCTTAAACACGAAAGGTTTATAAAGAAGTTTTATAAATGATTTAGGGGTATTCATAAAAGAAGTTTCAAAAAATGTTTTGGATATTCGTAAAGGGAGTTTATAAAAGATTTGGATATTTATAAGAAATTTATATCAAAAGTTCAGATGTTTATAAAAGCAATTTATATAAAAGATTTTGAATATTTATAAAAGGGTTTTAAAAATGAATTTGGAAGTTGGAAAGTATTTTGAAATGGTTTGATTTCAAAATAAAAGGAGATTTCATGAATGAAATAAATTTGTTTAAAAAGGGTTTATCGAAAGAAATATAAAAAGAATTTGAGATCGTGGTTTCTCTAAATTGAACTTTTAAAAATGGTGGAATGGAACATCCATTCCACTCTTAACATCGAAGAAATAGTCTTTATGGTTAACCTTACCTCCAATTTAAACAACATTTTTTCAATCCTTTTTAACATGATTTAGGAGTAAGAAGTTATTCACAAATGTTTTGTGAATATACTTATGTCAGAGAGATAAGCATATGAATGTTTTAGACAACGTTTTGAAAAGAGATTTATTGAATAAAGATTTGTTTCTGGGGTTAGCGGTTGCTATGGATAAATAAATCTCAAATGGAATTGGTTGGTATTGTTTATTTGATAGTTAAATAACCGACTATCAATCTGGATCTGTTTTTACTCAGGAGGTATGTCGGCTATATTCGAGTTCCCCAGTTAGGACTCTATTGCTTGGTGCATACTTCCAAGTTTGCCGAAAATTATCGCTTAGTTTTGGAGACAATGGTATACAGATTTATTTGAACCACTCCAAACTAATAAGGAACGATGTTAAATCATATTTGAAGTATGCTGTGGAGTTATATTATTCTTCCTGAGGGTGATTCCAAACTGGAAGATAGTAACGTGGAATGTTTTTTTGATCCTAGAACAACTTGCATGGATGAATAGTGGCATTGTATCTTTGCCTGTAGGGTAGTGTTTGCATTCCAACATGGTTTGCTAAAAAGAAGAAGATAAAGACATGACCTACCTAGCCTCACAAATCGAGAAATGGAAAAAACAAGTTATTCAGCAGAGTTATGTGGTCAGCTACCATCTGGAGCCATCATCCTATTCTAGATTGTCTATATTCAAGTTGTTTTACACACAAACACCATGATAGTATAAGGCCTCGGCGTCAAAAAAGGATGAGATAATCTGGTTGACCATGTTAAAGGGGCAGCCGGCTCTGTGTAGCAGGGGTACAAGAAGTTCTTCTCAGGCTTGGGTGCATTTTCCATGGGTGTACCATCGGAAGGTTGTTCCTTGTCCTGCCATAGTATAGAATCCAATCTCCAAAACGTTCCTTTACGGTTTTGATTTAAAGTGTAGTATGCTTGAATTTAATATGGTAACAATTTCAACTATTTTGATATTTATTTGGAACCATAGACATTATGATAATATCAGTGGACTTTTATATACAAATATGTTTTGGTTATTATCGTAAGATAAAACCCTTCAGTGTGTTATATACGGCGTGGTCTTATAGGATGCCTTTGATTTAAAGATTTTTATAAAATTAAGGACTTATGCTTTACTTACACTAGACCCGTATCTGAGCTGGAGTTTATTTTCTTTTCCAAACTCTTGGGTGTTCAAATTTGAATAGGCGGCTAAGTAATTCAGGGTTTTTCCGCAGATTTACCTTGGAGGAGCTTGGAACAGGTGGCTTCATCGATGGCTAGTTATTTTTCTTATTTCCACTATATTATATGTTTATTTTATCTGTTAGATAGGGACGGGTTGTTATTATTGTCCTAGGGTAGAATTTATATCGGTATGACTCTGATGTAACATTTTGAAATGACTTTGTAATATATTATGTTGAGTTATATATATTGTTTCATTGCATTGTCAGATTCTTGTTGTTTAGTTTCTTTTGTTCTATCTTTCTTTCTTTCAACCTTAATGACTTGTCTTTTGAACGACTAAATGATCGGCTCAAGAATACCAAGGAAGTATTAAGTGTCATCTTTGGTATAAGAAAGGTGGACCGTCATGGTAGATGTTTCATCAGCAACAACATAATATACTGTATTCTCCAAAAAAAACACCAAATAGTCACCGCAGCCTTCCTATCCAAGGTTTCTATCTTTGTTTAGATACATTACTAGGTTTTTCCCCTTTATTTTCTAATAATTGGTAAAGATCATTAAGATATAAAAAATCCTCCATGTTTGCCTTCCAAAACCTCAAATTTCGCTCATTATGTTTTTTAACACTTTTCTTCTCCATAATGAAATTCTCTATAGAAATATTCATCCAATAATCTCTGATACCAACCAATAAGGATTTTTTAAGGATCCCTACATAATCATATTTGAGGAGAGATAAAGAGTGAAGAAAAATGAAAGACAAAGAAATTTCTCCAAACAAACCTTATTATATTACCATAAAGATTACAAGAGAAAGTCATAAAACAAAGAAGAAATTGTAATCCCTAAACTCTAGAAAAATAAACCTTTTTCCATACCTTACAATGACCTCTATACAAGTCATTTTATAATAAGAGATTACCTATGCTCAAATCCTCATTTGTATGTTAATAGATAAATTATTGCAACATAATTTAAAAGAGTACAATCTTCTTTTTTATTATGATATCCATATCTATATATGTAAGATTATTTTGAGCAAGTTCAAGTATTTGCTTACCTTTTACTGTATTTATTTATTCTAAATGAGCAACAACCTAGAATTTTGTCATTTGATTTTGATTACTTAATTAATTTTAGATATTGAAAAAATGGTTTTTAAAATTTTAATATCTTGAATTCAAATATAGGGATTATTTAAATATTTAAATCGTGAATTAAAATATTAAATGGTAAATTAAATATTAACTAAATAGATTTAATAGCATTATTTAACTCCTTTTAATTAATAGATAAAAATGGAAAACTCGTTTTGTAAATTTATTTACAACAATAAATAGTTCAAATAAATAACAAGAAAATCAATTGTTGATAAAACGATTCAATCTTAATGACATGTTTTTAATTTAATTTATGGGATTTATCCATAATTTATAATTTGAAAATTATTTAAATTTTCGTTGACGTAATTTACGGAAAACAGTCGTGCTTTTTAAATTTTCATAGAATTAGATAATCTATGTATTTTATTATTGATATATGATTGTGTCATATTTTGGTGCACGATCGTATTTTTATTTTTGTCATTCGTATACGAATGAGATATTTTGTGGTGGAATGCTGTAAGTATTTCTTTTCAAAACTTTATAAAATCAAATTAAATTCAAAATTTTGAACTTGAACTGATGTTGAAGTGATTTTGGTGAGATATGTTACTTGAAAGATTTGTTTATCTTATGATGAAAGAGAAGTAGAGTAGTTTGGTTGTTTATGAAATCAAGTAAATATATTCACTTTTCTTCATTTTTCTCAATCCTTTCTATTTTACTCTTTTCCCGCCTCTCTTCTTTTCTTCATTTTCAATTACTAGTAAACTTCAAAAATGTAAATCACTTAATCTACTTCACTAAAAATCATAAAAAATTATTTCTTTAGTTTGTATCGCTGAGATCTATCGATCCATGTGCATCTCAAAGCATGCGGTCGTGATTTGGTTGTTCAATGCTTTGAGAGTCGAACTAGGATTTTGGGTTGTGGCAGATTTTGGCGACGACCAACTGCGTCATTGATGCATTCAATTTTTTCATGTCGTATCTCACCTCCCCATCATTTTTCATCAACTTTGGTCACCTATTTAAAGAAGCAACATGTTTGGATGCAGATTCAATGTTAGGTTGCGATTGGGTCGAGGATGTCGAGCTTCATGGCATGGAGTCCGGTGGAAGGAGATATCATGGTGGAGTTTTTTGCAAATCATGTGGGTCAATTTCGTTGAGAATTGAGCATAGGAGAGGGAGATGAAATGCACGACAGTGGTGGTTCACGTACATGTAGGGGAGTACCAGCATGCATATTTTATTTAGGAAGAAGGATTAAGGTTGTGATTAGGATAATTAATCATGGATTAAGTAATTAATTTGTTTAATTAATTCCAAATCTTATAAAAACGATATTTTGCACATGCTAGGTCGAATACGGATGCGGTCAATTGCATTGGAATTGTAAAAACTTTAGCTATGTAGTGGAACTGATTTCGTTGGATCTGGAGCTAGTTGAATTTCGGGCTAAAATGACCAAATAGAACACAAAAGCGTCTATCGGAATTTTTCTAAGTTTATTCACCTTTAAATAAATTGTATGATATTAGGGTTTCTATAAATTAGCGTTGAATGCTTAAATGATAGTTTATATTGTTGTTTGGTTATTTGATTGGATTTTAAATTCCTGCTTAAAATGGCGGATGGTATAAATAACCATTGTATTGCAGGGAACAAAATAAAAGGAAAGTTGAAGTGGTATGGGACACTTTGAAGTACACATATATATGTATGTGTCATTTCCATGGACTTTTGTAGAGAGGCCCTAAGGGTTTTCTTGCCAAATTAATTTACTTATATTCTTATGTCGCTTATATTATTATTTAGTTGAAAATATTTATGACGTACTGTTTGATTGTGTAAGTGTAGTTATAACGATTATCGTTGTACCATCACTTTTGAAATATCATCCCCTTAAACCCTTGTTGTGATTGAACTTAAGCCTATACTTTTACAAAATAAATGTTTGATCATTTTTTTCTGAACTTTGAAAATTATTTAAACTATATTTTCAAATATCTTAGGAATTTCGAAAATAAAGCATATGTGGGATTAAAATTTATAAAAGGAGTTAAAATTTAATCAATTATTTTTCGAGATAATTAATGCTGCGTTAAATTTACAAAGAGATTATAAATTTGATTAACTATCTTTCGAGATAATTAATGTCATTTTAAATTTATAAAAGAATATAAATTGGATTTAATTATCGTTTAGGGTAATAAATGTTGTTATAAACTTATAAGGTTAATTACCTTATATATTTTGTAAATTCTTTCAAATGGGTTTGTATGTATTGTATAAGTATTTGAAAGGAATTGGAGGTTTAAATATGTTCCCAATTATAATTAACTATAATAAATTTAATTAATAAATTTATTAATAATGTTTAATGTTAATTAACTAATTTAATAGAAGTGTTTTAAAGTTAATTAACTGATTTAATAAAAGAGATTAAAGGTAATTAACTGATTTAATAAAGAGGTTTAAAGTAAATTAATCATTTTAAATAAGAAGGTTTAAGGTTAATTAATCATTTTAATAATGATGTTTAAAGTTAATTAAATATTTCAGTAATGATGTTTCAGATTAATTAATCATTTTAATAAATGTTGTTTAAAATTAATTTATTGGTTTAATATAGGTGTTTAAAATTAAGTACCTGATTTGATAAAGGTATTTAGAGATAACTGATTTATTTATTAAAGGAGTTATATAGTTGATTAATTCTATTTCGGAATAATTAATGTGGTTTTTAATGTATAAAAGTACTTTAACTAATTTATTATCTTCTGGGATAATAAATGTTGTTTGTACTTTATAAATGATGGATTATAAATGAGAAAATCTTTTAAAAAGAAATAATTTTAAAGGGTATTTTTTCTAATGTGTTTTACAAATATTTGTGATGCGAAAACCAAGCACAAGTTTGGTTTTATAAGTTTAAAGGTTTGATTCAACGATGGAAACAAATTTAATTTCTATAAATGGTATCACTTATATGGAAAGGATTTAGTCATACTCTTAGGACTAACTGTTTGAGGTATGCAAACTCGTTTCTATCTCGAAGATCAAAAATGTCAAAGTCATTGCCTAAAGGTAACACTACCTTAACTTGCCTAGCTTCATTTTTAACCGAGGAATAATACAAATTTGCAGTCGATGAGTAGTGGTAAGGATATGAGATTTAATTTCCATATACGATCATTTTGATTATTCTCGATAGTTGATTTAATGACTATTGATTCAGCTTTCTTCTTTGTGTATCATCAGCCTAAGAGGATTTGTTGCTCATTTGGGTATTGGCTTTGTTGGAAATGACTAAACCAAAGAGCGAGTGGACATCTAGCTATATGGGATTGCTTCCATTAGGGTATCTTTACATCTACTCTAAATTGGAATCCGTTGTATGTGCACCGAGATATGAAATACTCGAATGCTCGATAAGGTTGGCGGGGTCCGGCTAGTACATTTCCTAGAGAGTCACGGAGAAAATGACCCTCTCAAGTATATTCTTAATAGGTATACTTTCAGTGAGGGGGGCACATCCTTCTAGTCATCATTGGAAAATTCCTTTCCTTGTTGTTGATTCAAATCTTTAAAAAAATTTCTTAATTACATCGAGAAGTGACTGGAGCTCTTCTTGTTGTTTAATTATTTGTGTGCATTCTTTAAGTTTGGATTTTGACTTTATTTATACCCATCTTTTTAGGTTTGGATTTGGTTTTAATTTGCTTCCATTCATTTATGTGGGGAAGTTGTTCCTCTAAGGAAAAACTTATTATGCATTTAGTGGCTTGGTCTCACAGAATTATTATATGCCCATCATATATTTTGAGTTTTCTCACACTGGTATTTCAATACCGATCCGGGTATATCTTATTATAATGCTCGGGTCTAACCAAGTATTTTTCCATGTTGTCGTTGGTGAAGCATGGAGCTCATGGAGTAGAGCTGGATGTTCACCTGCCATAGTATTTTATTTCCACTATGTTATTATATATACCCATAAACTGTAAAGTCAAGAAGTTAACTGTCCAGGCTAATGAAGTTTGTTTTTAACTCTAATATACTATGTTATTTTTGAGTGACAGCTTTTACCATCTTTGTTATATTATGTGTAATCGTTTTGCTATGAGATTCTCTTTCTCATGTTTGTTTTCTTTTCATTTTCTTTTTACCCTAACAATCTGCTTTTCTGGTGATTGGGTGTTCAAAATTAGAATACCGTGGATTATTTGGTCTCGACTTTCAATAAACGAAAAGGCGGCTCATTACAGCTGGTATCAAAGCTTAAGGTTAAGCGAGAACATTGGCTTTGGTAGCATATGGCTCATTAGAGATAGGGTAAGGGACACCTTAAAATGAGTTGAGAGTATTATATATACGTGAGCTTGTTTGTTATTGTTACAAAAACGTGTTGTGTTAATTGGTTTATTGAGTTGTTCATGAATTTCAATCGAAACGCGGGACACCACTGTGTCGATAAGGATTTCTAAACACTTGAACAAGGCAAACAGTCACGATATTGATTTTTAAAAATTGATAAATGAAATATTTTACCTTGGATTTTACATTTATATATATAAAGGAATAATTTTAAATATATATACTTGTTTGAAGATGATAATATTTGTCCACTGTCATTGTTGTTTGATTAGTCGTGCTCGATTTTTTTTGGAGCATTGACTAATGTTTGTTGATTGTTAATTTAAACTCAACTAGTTTATGAGTGTTTATTGTTTGATAATTATAAGTACATTGGAACGAAATCCTTGTGAGTTAAGTTTCATAATTTGATCATAAGCTATTCGGAGAAAATTTTAAGTTGAAAATCTTTTAATAATGTTGAGTTTTACTTTTAATCAAAGTTGTTCAATATAATCTTAGTAGTTAGATAAGATATTTAGGGGATTAAATATTTGAGAAATTTTTTATTATAATAAAGGAGAGTTATTACAATATGAAATGATTTTATATAAAGGAAATTTTATATAAATTTGGTTTATAAAATGTGTTATAGAAAGGGTCTTTGAGAATTTATATCCCGACATTGCTTGAATTGATTTCAAATGATTTTTGAGAAAGGTAATAGTGGTATTACTTTGAAATATTAGCAAGTATAAACATTTCAAAGGGAATTTCTAATAAATATACATTTTCTTTAGATTATTAAGGGAAAAACATCTCAATTAGTTTTATGGTAATCAGACTAATCTTTAAAGTCTCGATTGAATGTTTGCTTTGGTGAACGTTATAGTGTACTTAGTATATTACTCTCTTTTTCATTGTGCGATCGAAATGAGTTCAAATCCAAATGTACCAGGATGCGAGTATTAGTGAACAAATTGTTAAAATTACTATATACACAGGAATATATGTAGTATGATTTTCAAAAATATTTCGAATATAAAAATCGGGCATTTATTTCTTAATTTTCTTAAAGGAAATTGGTTTAAAAATAAGTATTTTGATACAATAATGTTTTGACAAATGAAATTTTAAACTCTTAGGTAGAAAAGAGAAAATTTAATTCAAGTTTTAAATGGATTAAATTGGATAAGAAGGTTTTAATAAGCATTGTTTTATTAAAAGCATAGTTTTTGTTAATCATCTAAGTTTTGTAAACTATTTGGTGATATTGGGACAGCTTGTAAACATCTTTCCTTAGAACAAGGTAAAGGAGTCGAAGGGTTTATTTAGTTTTAAAGACCCATATTTTGTTTGGACTTCCATTTGAATTTTAAATTAATAAATTAAAATTGACATTTTGTATATACTCTAAGGATGTAGAAGAGTATTATACAAGTAAATAAAAAGTGGAGTACGTCTTTAATTTAATGTCGCAATAGATGTGTCTTTGTAAAATGCTTATAAAACATAAGTTAAATTTTGTTAAATGATTCATAAATAATTTTAGTGTTGAACGAAATATCATAAATGGAAATGTAAATAAATTTGAAAGTTATTTTCAAAGAAATTAGTGTATTTTAGAAACCAATAAGAGTAAGTACGTAAGTTATACATGGATCATTTTATTCATACGATTTTTGATCTAGGATTCGAATACATAACTTCGAGGTGATTCACACCTTTTCGAAAAAAGATTTCTCACTTGATTCTTGTTAGCAAACAATTGATTCGAATTCTCGGTATGACACTGTGGTTTTTAATCAAGAGACCTGATCGGATTCCTCACTAGGGAGGTCGAGCAACTGATACTAGTTTACAAGTGAAGTTTACGTATCCGAGCAAGTGGTTGGATCAGATATTGCATACGGATAATTTACGTACATCATACAGGCTTAAGTATATTTGTAAGTTGTGTTGTGTGGCTTAGGAAAGTTTAGGGAATAACATTCGATTTTGTTTGAGGGAGCTTAGACAATCTTCTAATCGATAACCAAACGCTAATAAGCGTAATGGTAAGCTTAGGAAATTATCTAACCTTGGACGATCTTGAAAGTTGTAAACCTAAGCAAATAATAATTATTGTTTGAGTCATTTAACATTTTCAAATGTTGTGTGTTATTTATTCCTTTATGGGATTTGAATTGAATAGAAATTGTGATCATAGACTACGGTTTATAAAGTAGTTGTTTATTAGGACATAAAACCTGGTGCTTTTGGGAAAAAAGTGTTTTCGAAAGAATAAGTGCAAGAAATAATAATATTTTTTGAAACTTTAGTGAAATATTATTATTTTAGAATATATGAAAAGGGTTTTGTGAGATTTCCCATATATTTCTGGTTATGACTGAAGTTGGGCAACTGGGAGTTTTTTTATTCGGAAGGCTTGTTGGTTATATTTATTCCTCTAATTGTTGTTTTAGGAGGAACCGGAAAGCCACTGGATCTCCGTGTTTTTTTTAATTCTAAAGTTATATCATGCTTCGGTAGGAGGATCCCCCTCTTTGTCATAATCGATTTTGGATTTAATTTATTTCTCTTTGGAGGAATTTGAAAATAAATTTTGAAATAAAACCAGGGCATTTAGTTTTAAATTTATCTTTTGAAAGATTGGATGCTTAGTACTTTATTATAGAGCATTCTATATAGTTTTGTTGCATATAGTTGTTATAGTGTTTATATTGCTAGTATGTTTCTCTTTTGTCAACATGATTCTCTAGTGAATTAGGTGTGTACAATAAACCAAGGGATTACTATTTGATTTATTGTGCACCGGCATTCGCATCAAGATAAATTGCTTGCTAAAACAAAAATCGAATGTAGAAGTGGTATGTATTAGAATTGGAAACTGAAAATTGATCGATGATTTTATACCCCAGATATGGAAGGCTATTTAGCTTTTGTTTCTTTTATTGTTTCGGGCCAGTTGTGGCGAGTTATAATTTTTTCGTACATGTCGCGTAAAGTTGGTGCTGCCAAAAATCAAGTGTTTACTATAGTTTTTAAATTTAAATTTAAGTGGAAAGAATGTGACAACCTAAAATTTTTTCGTTTGATTTTGATTATTTAACTAATTTTAAATGTTGCAATAATTGGTTTTTAAAGTTTAATTTAACTTAAATTCAAGTACAAAGATTATTTAAACATTTGAATGGTAAATTAAATATTAATTAAACGGATTTAATATTCTTAACTCCTTTTAATCAATAAATAATAATAACGAACTCATTTAGTAAATTTATCTACAATAATAAATAGTTTGAATAAATAACAGGACAATCAATTGTTAATAAAACGATTCAATTTTAGTGACATATTTTTAACTAAATTTGTGGGATTTATCCATAATTTATAATTTTAAAAATATTTAACTTTTCGTTATCATATTTTACGGTAAACGATGGTACTTTTTACAAATTCATAGAATTAAACAATTTATATATTTTATGGTTGATATGTGATCTGTCACATTTTGGTGCATGGTTATATTTTTATTTTTGCTGTTCACGGTTCATATGTGGACGGGATATTTTGTGGCGGGATACTGCAAATATTTCTTTTCAAAACCTTTTAAAATCAAATTAAATTCAAAATTTTGAGCTTGAGTTGATGTTGACTTGATTTTGACGAGATATTTTGCTTGAAAGATTTGTTTATCTTGTGATGGAAGAGAAGTAGAGTATATTGGTTGTTTATAAAATCAAGTAAATATATTCACTTTTCATCATTTTTCTCAATCCTTTCTATTTTATTCTTTTCCCGCCTCTATTCTTTTCTTCATTTTCAATTGCCAGTAAACGTCAAAATTGTAAATCACTTAATCTGCTTCACTTAAAATCATAAATCTTGTTGTTTTTGAGTTTGTTTCGCTGAGATCTATCGATCCACGTACATCCCAAAGCGTGCGGTCATGATTTGGGTAGTTCGACGCTTTGATAGTCGAACTAGGATTTTTGGTTACGGTGGATTTAAGCAAAGATCGACTGCGCCATTAAAACTTAATGTACGTCAAGTTTCGCGGCGTGGATTCGGTGGAAGGAGATGTCTAAATAGAGTTGTTTGCAAGTTGTTTGAGTCGATTTGATCGAGAATTGAGCGTGGAAGAGGGAGGCGAAGTGCACGACAGTGGTGATTCATGTATAGGCAGGGTTGTTTCAACATGCATGTTCTATTTGGGATGATAGACTTAAGGTTGTGATTAGGATAATTAAACTTAAATTAAGTAATTAAATTTTTTAATTAATTCCAAATCTTATAAAAACGATAGCTTAATCATATAAGGTCGGATATGGACGTGATTTTTTGCGTTGGAATCATGGGTACGTTAGCTAAGTATTGGAACTAATTTTGATGGATTTTATGCTAGCGGGCTAAAATCGAACGTTCGATTTTAGACTAAACCGGAATGCGAAAGTGTCCACTAGAACTTCTGCAAGACTAGTAAATTTTTGACGATTTTAAATAATATAATTAACTAAATTTTCATGAAAATAAACAATTAAATTTTAACAATGAAAATTTGATATTTAGTATGCGTCTATTGAAGCATAGCGAATGACAAATTTTCATTGGAAAATACGAAAGTTAGTTCTGCTGTGTAATTCTCAATTTCAATTTAAAATCAGTTAAATTGATGAAAATAAAATATTTTCGAAATCTAAATATTTTTATATAATAAAATATAAATCATTTTCTTAGTGAGACGTCGTAATTCGTTTCGCCAAATTTAAACTGCTCTAACCGCGTTTGTCTTATTTTCGGCATTTTAGCAGCATTTTGATAGTAATATCTGAAAGAAATGCAGATTACGGATCTTAACGCTAGGATTAACACTAGAGGGGGGGTAAACAGCGTTTATAAAGAATTACTAAATATTTTTTAATTTATGTTGAATTGAACACGGATGTATGCAATATACAGACATAGATATGATCACAGAAACAAACACAAATGCAGAAATAAGGTAAAAGCAATAAAGGAAAGAACACTCTGGATTTTATACGGGTTCGGAGTTACCCTACATCCAGTCCCGCAACACAAGTACGGATTTCCTTTCAAAAGCAATTGTACAATTACACCCTCGATTTCAAGGCTACGAGGTACACCCTCCAGAATCGCAATCCTATGGGTAGAGATACTTGATTTCCGGGCCACAAGTTTACCCAATTGATTTACCAAGGCTACAATCACACCTTATCTCGCTTGATTGATTTTCAAGGCCTAACTCACACCTTTTCTCACTTAATAGATTACAAAGAAGCCTATAACTCTGAATAGCACTGAGAATCTTGTTGAGATAGTGATAGAGAATCAAACTAGAAAAGGTCGAGTTCGATTCAATGTTTATTTCGGTAGAGTAATGGTAAGAATATGTAATAAGAAATATGGAAGAAGAAGAGGAGTGAAAAACCAGAAAATCAGATATTTAATTCATTGAAACTAACCCCTATTTATACAAGAACAACTGCCATGTCCATTCGTGAAGAGTTATGGTGAATAGACACTTCTTTTGAAATTTAAATTTGAACTCAACTGACACCATGTCGACATGGTCACCATAGGCATGTCGACATCCCAAAGCAATTTTTAATGATTTGATTTTCTTTGAAAATAACCTTTACCTTATATTAAAAATATTTTAAACTATTCTAATATAATTGACTATAGTTAAAATACATAAGTAAATATAGAGAATAATATATATATAATTAAATATTATTTTATATTTAAATCTTAAGTATAAATATTTAAAAGTTAAATATATTCTATTAAAAGATAGTTTAAAATCAGGAGTAATTTAACTTTGAAATTAAAGATAATTTTGAGGCTAAAATTATTTAAAATCAGGACAGAGGGTTTTGAATCTTTTAAAAGAAAGTTTTGAAATCATTTTGAAAACAAGATAATTTTGTAAAATCATTTGAATTAAAATTAGTGGATACAAAATAATGTTCCACTAGATATTTCATAGGTTCCATCTTACTTAGGGTACCATCCCTTTAACAGGATCAAAGTGGATCTCGTTCCATGAATAATTTGAATTTTAAGATGCCAGTGCTTTTCTATGAGTTTTAATAAAATTTCTAATTAAAGAATAAATTACTTCAATTCTTGTACTCTTGATAATCTTGGTACTCATGAGTCTTCAATCTTGATATCTTGAATCTCTATACTGTACAGTCTTCATTCTTGGTACCTGCATGGTTAAATCCTGCATATACATGTTTATCTAAACTTATAATGTTAGTATTTATATTTTATAATCTATTCTAAGGTTGTTGTAATTAAAACCATCATCTCACGGACTAACAATCTCCCCCTTTTTGATGATGACAAACTTTTTTTTAAAATATTGATTTCTATCTTAATAACTCCCTCTAAAACTAATAACTCCCCCTTAATCTATGCCTAATTACCCTATTTTAAATTTCTCCCCCTTTGTCATCAACAAAAACTAACTCCCCCTCATTCTTGGACTAGAGTACCCGCATTAATAAACTATACAATGGAATATATAATAGATAGATTAAGAAATAATTATCCTTATGAACATGATAATTAATCAAGGATTATATACATTTCAATGTACATATATACATGTTTTATGTAGCAACCATTAAACCAATTAAAGAAATCAATCCACACCGAGTATCAATCCAAACCAAATCAAATTAATTCAAACAAACAATTCAAACAAAGCAAACAAATAAAAATCAAAAGTTACGTGGAACTTCCACCCATCCTTCTAAACCAAAGATTGGGTCTGCCTTAATAGCATCCCAATAATCATTGTCATTGGTGACAGAGACAGGAGGATGTGCTTCGTTATCATCCTTGTGTAGGGAGGAAATCATCCATCGTATTGCATCGAAATGCCTTTCTTGCTCCTTGATCATCTGCATTTGACTCAATTCTAAGTGTCACTGGTTACGAAGAATGAACGAGAGAATACTTTGAACGAATTAAGAGTTTCTTCAAGATTTTCGGATAAATTGTGAATTGGATTAGCCATAATTGAATTTGTGAAAGAAATGAAGAATTAGAAGATAGGAAATAATTTTCAGTGAAGAATTCTGGAAGAAATAGGTATATATAGGTGTAGAAATTCGTCTGAAATGAATAGACATATGGTTGTTATTCAAATTTCAAATTCAAAATGAATTGTCATTTCTGACCAGTACATGTCGACATGGTCATAGGGGGTATGTCGACATGGGTTAGTAAAAAAATGACTATTTAGATTTTGTGAATAATTGTGTACATATATATTTTTATATAATATACTAACATTTATTATGGCGATAAGATAAGCTAGATAACAGAAAAAAAATTCATTTCATTGCATACTAAGATGATACAATGATTAAACATACGAAACTACATGAACTTTCGAATTAAAACAAGCTAAAACACATAGAACAAGATACGAAAAGATAAAACTAGTTAGAGGATGATGATGATGAAGAAAGTCTAAGTTTCTTGCTGACTTTGTAAATGAACTGGTTCATCTTGGATGAAATTTTGTCCAACTTCTTACTAACGGATCGTTTAAGAATCCATTGATTCTCAACAATCGTCTTTTGGTTTTTGAGAAGGGTTTTGGTGGATGGATTAGGAGGATAGTCAATGATTTCCAAAGAGGTTTCACCTTCTTCTTCTTCAATTTCCATTTCATCCCCTTCTTCTTCTTCCTCTTCCTTTTCCTCTTCCTTTTCGGCAAAGGTCTCATAAGGTTGAAAAACAAATGGAATTTTCATAAGCGAAATGTTGAAATGATTGAAAACTTTTCTAGAAATAAATTCTTCGCCTTTGAAATCCACTCCAAAATAGTTAAAAATCTGAGTGAGATAAATTCCATGATATAAAGTATTCTCACCCATTTCAAGATTTTTAGGACGGAGTTCATCCAAAATAACTTGAGCCCAATTTATGTCATAATTTCAAAAATAGCAAAAAGAGCTTTGCAAACTTTTGAAGTAGGATTATTAAAATTCCCCGATCTTGAGGTTAAAGTATGTTGCAAAAGAAGATTGACAATTCTTGCCTTTGGTTGAAAATTTCAATTTTTGAATTCAAAATTATCATTCCCTTCAAAAATGTGATGAACTGTCTCACGATCATTTTCATCGATTTTAAAATTAGAAAGATCCATTCCCGTACACTTGCAATTGAGAATGGTAACCAAAAGATCACAATTCAAAACAATTCTAGTGCCTTTGACACTACTCCAAATTTCATCCTCATTTCCATGATAAAATCCATGGTTTGAATTAGCATAGAAAATTTTGACAAGATTTGGATAGCAAACAAAATCATTTTGAGAAGCATCAATAAGACTAAGAACTTCATTATTTGCAAAAAGAGAATCAAGTTCATAAGAAGAGAAATCTTGAAAAATAGTAAACTTTCCGGGATGGACTTTGGTATAATTAGCATAATTGATGTATGCTTTCATTGCCTCTGGATCATTGAATAGTTGCTCTTTTATTTTTCTGGAAATTCTCATGGTGGAGGGGTTGCTTGAAGAAGCCATTAAAGTAGAGAGTAGAGAGCTTGAAGTTTTGAAGAGAGAGTTTGAATTTGAAAATGAGAGTGAAAAGATATAATAAAAGATAGTGAATAAATAGATTCTCAAAGGACATATTCTCTGGTCAAAAGGTAGCTTTTCAGAGAATTGAATGAAGTGAAAAGGTGAAGGGAAATTCAAACATTTGAATTCAAATTTTGAAGTTCAAATTCTAGTACCCATGTCGACATCATGGTAGGGACCACGTCGACATATGCCAGTGAATTTTGATAATTTATTTTTCCTAAGTTCTCTAAAATATATATATATGTATATATATACATATATATATACTTATTTTTTTTAATGTCTATATATATATCTGAAATATTTATAGTATATTTCAAAAAATTAGACTATTAAAAAATAATAAAAATAATAATAAAATAATAAGATAATAATAAAAAATGAAAAAAATAAATTTTAAAATTCAAACAACACACCAATTCAAAATCAATCAAGCAAGCAATCAAGCAACTAATTCTAAGCAAGCAATTTCAACCAATTGTATTGTAAATGTGTACTTTTTTCTGAGTCCGTTTCTTTGAATTTTTCGAAGTCGTGAACAGTTGATCATCATCACTTGAGGACGAGTCTGAGTCATCTAGAGTAGCAGTATATGCATGCTTCCGTTTCTTTGCTGGATCATTGTTCATAGGAGGATTTTTCCACTCTGAATATAGAAAATCTCTTTTGAAATGGCCTGGTTCATCATAGTTGTAACATTTGACATTATTTGGTACTACATTCTGATTTCCAGAGTTCTTATAGTTGTTTCTCTTGAGATTATTCATCTTTCTGTATTTCAGGAATTTCCTAAAATTTCTGGTCCTAAAGGCTATCTCCTCATCATTATCGATGTTTGAGTCTAATCCATCGGTCAATGCATTGAATGCCATTGATTTCTTTTCAAACGCTTTGTTTTCTCTTCTCCCGATCATTTGAACTTCATACAACATTAGATTTCCAATTAATTCTTCTATCTTTGAAGTACTGATGTCATTTGCCTCTTCGATAGCAAGTATCTTTTGATCACATTCTGGAGTAAGAGAATTTAAAATCTTTCTAACTTGATCTTCTTCAGAAAATTCCTTTCACAAAGATATTAGAGAATGCACAATATCCTGAAATCTACTATACATATCTGACATAGACTCATTAGGATTCATTTTAAATAATTGAAACTGATTTGTAAGTATGGAAATTTTGGTCTGTTTAACTTTGCTTGTTCCTTCGTGAGTAACTTGCAAAGTTTTCCAGATTTCATATGCAGACTTACAAACTGACACTCTATTGAATTCATTTATTTCTAGTGAACAAAACAAAATATTCATTGCCTTAGAATTATTTTGTGCAACAGTCTTTTGCTCAGCAGTCCACTGTGCAAAATCAGTTGTGGGTTCAGAATATTCAGTTTGTGTAATATTCCAAATGTCTAATCCTATAGATTGTAAGTATATTTTCATCCTACATGCCCAATATGCATAGTTACTACCATTAAAAAGTGGTGGTCTGACAGTAGATCGACCTTCCACTAATGAACTAGTGACAGGAATACTAGTATTAGTAACAGTACCAGTGTTAATAGCCATTTTGAAATTTTTTCAAAAATCAGATTATGAAACTTTGAAAACCTCGTTCTGATACCAATTGAAAGAAATGCGGATTACGGATCTTAAGGCTAGGATTAACACCAGAGGGGAGGTGAATAGTGTTTATAAAGAATTACTAAATCTTTTTGAATTTATGTTGAATTGAACACGGATGTATGCAATATACAGACACAGATATGATCACAGAAACAAACACAAATGCAGAAATAAAGTAAAAGCAATAAAGGAAAGAACACACTGGATTTTATACTGGTTCGGAGTTACCCTACATCCAATCCCGCAACACAAGTACGGATTTCCTTTCAAAAGGAATTGTACAATTACACCCTCGATTTCAAGGATACGAGGTACACCCTCCGGAATCACAATCTCTGGGTAGAGATACTTGACTTCCGAGCCACAAGGTTACCCAATTGATTTACCAAGGCTACAATCACACCTTATCTCGCTTGATTGATTTTCATGGCCACAATTGAACCTTTTCTCACTTAATAGATTACAAAGAAGCCTATAACTCTAAATATGTGACGATCCTGACTCGACCTTCGAAAATCGGCACCGAATATGTCACCTATATTCAAATGCCACAGATCCAAACGTCGAATCTGGTGCGCTGGAGCTTATAACACCATTACGTAAACAACACAGCGGAAGAAATAATGAATATCAATATACAACATCCGATACAACATCCTGATACAACAGATGATACAATAGATATCGATATACATCAAAGATATGATACAATAACATAGCAGCGGAAAAGAAAATAGCTAACACCAGCAGCGGAACAGATAACTCCAATATAATCTTCAAGAGAGAACTCCAACAGCAGCTCGAACCATCATCACAAAACACTAAGACAAGCAAGTCTCGTCCATATCTAAAGACTGAACTAACCTCAGATCATCTACCAAACCTAATTATCTGAAAAACCCAACTCTAGACTGCTCGTGTGGAAAATAGTGAGCACGCAGAGTTTAGGAAAGGAACAATAAACTCCGGGTCAGTCATGGGACTGGTGTGAGTAACAAAAACAGTTTATCTTTAAAAACAAACAACAAGAGAATTTTAAAAGTAAATTCGCAATGCTTTTAGAAAATGAAACTACCACAAGACCTCCCGCCACACACACAATGCAAACGCAGAATTGGAGGAGATTTCTTCTTATGATAGTCAAACATGCTTAATACACAGAAAATTTCTTTGATATTATTATTATAAGTGCACAGTGCAGAAAATATTTCGAAAGTAGAATATTAATCTTAGCCAGCATACGACCATTATCGTATGCCTACTATAGCTACCATGTTCAATAGCAGGTTACCACCACATTCCATGGCAGGTAATACAACTAAAACCGTACAAGGCTCGTATTGTTTCTTTGGATTTTCCAACAAATGGTCAGGCTAAGGAACTTCCTACTGCCACATGGGATCGCCTCTGGTGGGACGTCCCGAGAACCTAACCGGATCTCTACCAACACAAGGCCGGGTTACCTCTGTAACTAGGTAACTACTACTCGAGCAAGCCATTCCCCGGTCCTTTGGGACCTTTATCCGAGGCGCCTCTAAGCAACAACCACACAGTAAATGAGATTGGAGCTACCACATAGGTAAATATCTGGGCTCCATACCATGATACCACCCTTTACCAGAAGGGAATGACACACCCTAAAGGGCGCGACCCTCATAACCTTGCCGCATCTTTCCTATTTTGACCATTTCCGGGGTGTGAGGTCCTGATGCAGTTTCGTCCACAAAGCTACGCTTTATACAAAAGCCATGCTTTGATTACAAATTATCATCAGTTTCCATTACTTGGAAAATTATTTTCATTGTTTAACTTGAAATCCTTTTAACACCAGTTGGACGTTCATTACTTAAGTGAAAGCTTTTATTACTTGAAAACAACTAATTTTCGTTTCAGAAAGATCCAATTGAGTTAAAGCCTTTGAATTTAAATCCCAATTTCCAAATCAATACCTTTAAAATGGTTTATCCCATATAAACTGATATAACGTCTTTAGTCCCTAGTTTCCAGATCATGGAATTCAATTTCAAATATTGAATTCAAATCTAAATCAATATATTTAAATTCCAAAATTCAATCAAGTTATTCAAAATAAATTTCATCTTTGAAATTTCATTTCAAAAGCTTTTCATTTTAATCCCAAAACATTTCCAAAACCATTTGGCCTTAAATATTCAACTTTTAAACTATTTCAAATCTGTGACTTAATCAATTTCCCCGTGAATCCATATTTGTGTGTGTATAAGTGTGGTCCAGGGGTTTAACACAATAGTGCAACATGATTCAATCATCACAGATTAAAACACAGAAATATAGTTGATAAGCGATATAACTATAACGCTTATCGTCTATTCACAGATTCACAGATAATGTACAAAGGTATCATAAATGAATGAATACGTTATACACAGCTCAATCTACATAACAAAATATCATAGATCAGATAGGACAATTAATTTAAGGCATATCACTCGATACAATCATTCATAAGTAAGGTCAAGAATTAATGATCATTTATATGCAGGATCAATTAATTGTTTAATCCTAATAAATTCAATTTATTTCCAATTTAATCAATTACTTATGAATCAATTATCCAATCTTGATTAATTAATTACAAATCATTTGATACTAACTTATTTATCAAATACTTTAGTTAATTAAATTATCCTTAATTAATCATATTAATTATATCAACCTTTAAACCAATTACATAATTAATTAATTTTAATTATCTAATTAGCAATTCTTATTTACAAATTTAATAGACACATAATTATTAATAAATTAACCAATCTTTAGTTACCAATTGGTAGACCTCTAATTACTTAGTTAGTTATAATTACTAATTAATCATTCTTAATTTCTTTCCAAACAAATGGATTTATTTAACGAAAATCATTTATCTAAATTACCTTCTAACTTATCATTTAAAAATCTTCTTAATTAACTTTGAAATCAAATTACTTCTAACTTAAAAAGCTTTAATGTTAATTAAATTTAAACATTTATCTTAATTTACTACTTGATTAAAATATTAATTAGGATTCAAAACATTCCAAAATATTCTCATAATTAAAACTCATAGTAAATTCTTACTTAAATTTCAAAACATTAATTACTTCCCTAAAACAGAGATTTTGCTTAACATTATTAACTTAACTTTAAAAAAAATTATCGGCTAAACTTAGAAAACAAAACCCGAGAATATCCTTCTGCTTACTCGCGTTAATGTTCGAGATACTTTTTTCATTTCCCCTGGATCTCCTCTCTTCTTCTTTTTATTTTCTTTTTAGCTTAAGTTTCAACATCAGGTTTATATACTTAAATCAGGTGAATTAAACACCCAGGCAAACTCACACTAAACTCGAACCAAAAACACAAACACGCGAGAACCCTTAATCGCCACGAACAAGCATCAGATCCCCAAACGTGGCTGTGCACGTGCACGCCACTTCACCACCGCTCTGGCAAACTCCGCCACCACCAGCAAGTGGCTTTCGACCTTCTCAATCCATCAGACCACCCAAATCCCTTACAGCGACTCGAATCAAAAATTGAGCTACATTTCCAAACCTGGAAACGCATAACCCATCACCTCCTTAACCTGTCAACCATTCGTCCTCGCCGCCTCGAACACCGGAGGTCACTAATTTCCGGCCACGGCCTCTCCTTCCACCCCGCTACCATCCTCCAAAGTGCGGTCGCACTCGAGGCATCAATGAAGGCAAACAAGCCCGAAAACCCAAACGCATATTTACTGTCCTTAAATCCTACTTACAGCTCGTTCACAAAATTATTGCAATAGATAATTTTTTTTAAGATTTTTCCTGGAATCGATGAGGATCATGCAAGCTTTAAACAAAAGTTCAACATCCAAAATTCGCTTGATCATTAGAATTTGACAAAAAAAATTTTTGGTTCAAATACAAATTGCTCTTGAAACACAAAATGAAAAATCATCATATTAGTTTTAAAAATCGTATTTTTGTATGTAGATTCGAGCCATATAGTTGAATCAATAATTCGTGAAGTCCGAATATTCCAGAATTTAAAGTTTCTACTGTAAATTTTTTTATTTTCCATTATATATACATTCTTATTTCATGAAACTATTTTTAGATACTAACTCATACTTAGACATAAATATTTTGTCTTAAAGCAAAAGCCTAATACTGATTGGAAGAACAAGAAATTGAATTTCTTGTTGGTCTGTACTTTGTAAAACAAGCAGAGAAGAAAAAAACAGATACATACATATACAGACACAGCACTTTCAAATATATACTCAAGTTAAAATTGCTAACTGAAACTCACATATTTATTCTTTAAATTGTTTTAATGAAAGGTTACTCACAGTGATTTTCTAGAGGAAATGAACAGAGCTGTTTCCATCTTGAAACAGACTTGAATTTCCAGATGAATTACTCACTATTACTACTTGTTTTTATTTTTAAAAATAACATTACACCATTAATTTTTTTTTCAAGAATCATAATCTAATAATGTTTATTTAGGAAGGTATAAATTTTTTTCTTCTATTGTCCTTTACTTATGAATATTTAACAAGGGTACAAATGCCTATAAACAATCTGTATACAATATATATATTCATACACACAAACATACAAGCATCTCAACATCCCTACAAACAATAGCATCAAAATATTATGACCAGTTCAAGGTTAGTTACTCACTTTGATTTTTTTGTTCGAAACAGAGAGCATGAGCAGCTGGAAGTGCTCTGAGAACTGGAAACTGGATTTGCTTTTGTTGTTGTAATTAAAGTTTTTGTTTAAGTTTACAAATGAAGTTTGCTTCAGATGCCATTCAGTTTTGATGGAACGAAACTGAGATAAGGAGAAGTTGATATATAGGAAAAATGCACAGGGATTAAAATGTTTGTTTGTACAATAGGGTGACAATTCTTTTGTTTGTACAAATATAAATCAGAGATATTTTTCTCTTTGATTGACTAAGCTAAATTTCGGCTGATAGATATGCATTTTGTATGCTAAGATTTTGTATTAATTGAGCTTGTCTTGATTTGCAAGTGGTTCATGTTTTGTATTTTGTTCACTTTTGCTTTTAAAATGGTGGCTGCATTTATTAGCATTTGTTCCTTCTTTTGCAAGCTTCCTTCATGTGTATACTTGAGTGTATTATCTTTTGTACATAGATATTTATCTACAGGCTGCATTATATTTTAACAATTCGAATTGACCCATTAATACTTTAAAATGTAAACAATTCCTACTTTAATATGTTGTTTGAATTTGTCAAATATGTTTTACTTTATATTTTGTAATTTATCTTTTATATAAAACTATAAACTTATTTAAGATATGTATATTTTTATTTAAAGACTTCATTATTGATTTTTCAAATCAATTTATCGATAAATCTCACCATTTTAAGTCAAAATTTAATTTAATTATCAATTTAAAATAAATTAAAATTCGGGATCGTTACAGACTTCCCCCCTTAAAAAGAATTTCGTCCTCGAAATTCGCAGGCACGAAAACAACAAAGGTAGATACACCAAGATAGGGAAATAGCTTTCCAGGTCAAAATGGATATCTATCCTGTATTTGGCTCACCAAATCAGAATATCAACAATATGAAAACGAACTCATTCAATACTACTCAGGATACTCGGGTCATAAATTTTACGAAATATGCAAAGCACTAGTTAGTTCGAAGGGATAACTAACCATTCGTAATATATCTCTAGACCCAAATATTGACAGCTATATGGATACAATTTCAAAATGTTGAGTTTAAAAACCCAATTTATACCTATCAACCATAGCAACCAAAGCAAACAAACAACCAATACATCCAAACAAACAATTCTGGTCTTTCCGGAGTTTGTGTCCCATACTAATATATCAAATCTTCTTCCTGGATCTACCAGGAACCATCAAAGAATTGAAAAGATGACGCTGAACAAAAGAGATAGATTTACTCTTCTATAATTTTTCAAATACTAGGAATGGATTCCAAATTCAAGTCGGAATACCTCAAAATATATACCAATTTGTCCCTCGTCGGACTTCGATCAACCCAAGAAATTATAATAGAATTTCAAATTTGGTTTTAAACGAAATCGTTTTATTGATACAATTCAAATTATCCTTCATATTCTATTAATCGAATTAACTCAATCTAAAATTTCCAATTTATTTAAAATTTTAATTCCAAATTTCCAATTTATTCATATTTATTAAAGTTCAAATCGAAAACTGATAAGAAACCGATGAATTACGAAGTAAAGATTACCTACAACGATTCATAGGTCCATCATCACACTGAAACTTCTTCTGGAGCTGGCACGAAGCAATCAAAAGAATTTGAAAGTGAATCAAAGTAAATTGATAGAGAAAGATTGTTCTCACTGTTGCAGGGCATTGACCATTTATAGTCGTATTTCCCTATCCCCTATCTCGTTCTCTTCTTGCACTCATACTCACTATCAGTGGATAGAAAGAGAATTTACTGAGGCATTCAAACGGATATCTTAGGGATTATTCATTCTAGGGTATACTTCACCCTATCTCTAATGAGCTACTTAATGTGTTATACTCCTGAGCTAAAGTTTTTACCCCTCGGCTCTGATACCAAATGTGACGATCCTGACTCGACCTTCGAAAATCGGCACCGAATATGTCACCTATATTCAAATGTCGCAGATCCAAACGTCGAATCTGCTGCGCCGGAACTTATAACACCATTACGTAAACAACACAGCAGAAGAAATAATGAATATCAATATACACATCTGATAAAACATCCTGATACAACAGATGATACAATAGATATCGATATACATCAGAGATATGATATAATAACATAGCAGCGGAAAAGAAAATAGCTAACACCAGCAGCGGAACAGATAACTCCAATATAATCTTCAAGAGAGAACTCCAACAGCAGCTCGAACCATCATCACAAAACACTAAGACAAGCAAGTCTCGTCCATATCCAAAGACTGAACTAACCTCAGATCATCTACCAAACCTAATTATTTGAAAAGCCCAACTCTAGACTGCTCGTGTGGAAAATAGTGAGCACCCAGAGTTTAGGAAAGGAACAATAAACTCCGGGTCAGTCATGGGACTGGTGTGAGTAACAAAAACAGTTTATCTTTAAAAACAAATAACAAGAGAATTTTAAAAGTAAATTCGCAATGCTTTTAGAAAATGAAACTACCACAAGACCTCCCGCCACACACACAATGCAAACGCAGAATTGGAGGAGATTTCTTCTTATGATAGTCAAATATGCTTAATACGCAGAAAATTTCTTTGATATTATTATTATAAGTGCACAGTGCAGAAAATATTTCGAAAGTAGAATATTAATCTTAGCCAGCATACGACCATTATCGTATGCCTACTATAGCTACCATGTTCAATAGCAGGTTACCACCACATTCCATGGTAGGTAATACAACTAAAACCGTACAAGGCTCGTATTGTTTCTTTGGATTTTCCAACAAATGGTCAGGCTAAGGAACTTCCTACTGCCACATGGGATCGCCTCTGGTGGGACGTCCCGAGAACCTAGCCGGATCTCTGCCAACACAAGGCCGGGTTACCTCTGTAACTAGGTAACTACTACTCGAGCAAGCCATTCCCCGGTCCTTTGGGACCTTTATCCGAGGTGCCTCTAAGCAACAACCACACAGTAAATGAGATTGGAGCTACCACATAGGTAAATATCTGGGCTCCATACCATGATACACACTTTACCAGAAGGGAATGACACACCCTAAAGGGCGCGACCCTCATAACCTTGCCGCATCTTTCCTGTTTTGACCATTTCTGGGGTGTGAGGTCCTGATGCGGTTTCGTCCACAAAGCTACGCTTTATACAAAAGCCATGCTTTGATCACAAATGATCATCAACACACAGCAGCACTCAGCATGCCACACTACAAAATTGGGAGTATATTGCTGATAACCTTCAACTACATAACCTCTGAGCTCGTACGTCTCAGAGAAGGGTGTTAAGCTAAGAGAATAAATTCTCCGTCACCAACAGAAATGTATTTGAAAGAAATCTGCTTTATATCTCAAAGTGTAGTGTCAGACATACAATCCATACAAGTCTGTTCCGGGTTCGAACAGAACCGAAGGCACTTCCAAAGAAGTCCTTGCAATCCGGGTATTCACAATCCCGATCGGACTTCCCATCACTTAGGGAATCTCTATACCGGCGCGACTCGGTGCAGAGACAATTGATAGGTCATCTATCGTTTTCACAAATACCCGGTCTTCACCACCGGTCTTCAATTGCAATCCATATACGACGTATCAAATATTCGGAATGGGTTATATGACACAAAGGTCCTCTCCCAGCTAAACCGAATAGTGAGCGCAACATTTAAAACATGTGGATATTGGGATTTCAATTAAGTCACAACTTAATAATTCAAAACTTTCTTTCAAATGGTTTAAACCAATTACCATTTCCAAATCTTTTAAACAAAAGACTTATTTCACTAAGTTCACCCATTTTCACAAAGATCCATTTACAACTTTCAAAACAACTTCCATTTCAATTGGATTAACTCGTTAAATCTTTAAATCAAAGATTTAACTCATAGCTTTCAAACCATTTCCATAACTTGGAAAATTATTGTCATTGTTTAACTTGAAATCCTTTTAACACCAGTTGGACGTTCATTACTTAAGTGAAAGCTTTTATTATTTGAAAACAACTAATTTTCGTTTCAGAAAGATCCAATTGAGTTAAAGCCTTTGAATTTAAATCCCAATTTCCAAATCAATACCTTTAAAATGGTTTATCCCATATAAACTGATATAACGTCTTTAGTCCCTAGTTTCCAGATCATGGAATTCAATTTCAAATATTGAATTCAAATCTAAATCAATATATTTAAATTCCAAAATTCAATCAAGTTATTCAAAATAAATTTCATCTTTGAAATTTCATTTCAAAAGCTTTTCATTTTAATCCCAAAACATTTCCAAAACCATTTGGCCTTAAATATTCAACTTTTAAACTATTTCAAATCTGTGACTTAATCAATTTCCCCGTGAATCCATATTTGTGTGTGTATAAGTGTGGTCCAGGGGTTTAACACAATATTGCAACATGATTCAATCATCACAGATTAAAACACAGAAATATAGTTGATAAGCGATATAACTATAACGCTTATCGTCTATTCACAGATTCACAGATAATATACAAAGGTATCATAAATGAATGAATACGTCATACACAGCTCAATCTACATAACAAAATATCATAGATCAGATAGGACAGTTAATTTAAGGCATATCACTCAATATAATCATTCATAAGTAAGGTCAAGCATTTAATGATCATTTATAAGCAGGATCAATTAATTGTTTAATCCTAATAAATTCAATTTATTTCCAATTTAATCAATTACTTATGAATCAATTATCCAATCTTGATTAATTAATTACAAATCATTTGATACTAATTTATTTATCAAATACTTTAGTTAATTAAATTATCCTTAATTAATCATATTAATTATATCAACCTTTAAACCAATTACATAATTAATTAACTTTAATTATCTAATTAGCAATTCTTATTTACAAATTTATTAGACACATAATTATTAATAAATTAACCAATCTTTAGTTACCAATTGATAGACCTCTAATTACTTAGTTAGTTATAATTACTAATTAATCATTCTTAATTTCTTTCCAAACAAATGGATTTATTTAACGAAAATCATTTATCTAAATTACCTTCTAACTTATCATTTAAAAATCTTCTTAATTAACTTTGAAATCAAATTACTTCTAACTTAAAAAGCTTTAATGTTAATTAAATTTAAACATTTATCTTAATTTACTACTTGATTAAAATATTAATTAGGATTCAAAACATTCCAAAATATTCTCATAATTAAAACTCATAGTAAATTCTTACTTAAATTTCAAAACATTAATTACTTCCCTAAAACAGAGATTTTGCTTAACATTATTAACTTAACTTTAAAAAAAATTATCAGCTAAACTTAGAAAACAAAACCCGAGAATATCCTTCTGCTTACTCGCGTTAAAGTTCGAGATAGTTTTTTCATTTCACCTGGATCTCCTCTCTTCTTCTTATTTTCTTTTTAGCTTAAGTTTCAACATCAGGTTTATATACTTAAATCAGGTGAATTAAACACCCAGGCAAACTCACACTAAACTCGAACCAAAAACACAAACACGCGAGAACCCTTAATCGCCACGAACAAGCATCAGATCCCCAAACGTGGCTGTGCATGTGCACGCCACTTCACCGCCGCTCTGGCGAACTCCGCCACCACCAGCAAGTGGCTTTCGACCTTCTCAATCCATCAGACCACCCAAATCCCTTACAGCGACTCGAATCAAAAATTGAGTTAAATTTCCAAACCTGGAAACGCATAACCCATCACCTCCTCAACCTGTCAACCATTCGTCCTCGCCGCCTCGAACACCGGAGGTCACTAATTTCCGGCCACGGCCTCTCCTTCCACCCCGCTACCATCCTCCAAAGTGCGGTCGCACTCGAGGCATCAATGAAGGCAAACAAGCCCGAAAACCCAAACGCATATTTACTGTCCTTAAACCTTACTTACAGATCCTTCACAAAATTATTGCAATAGATAATTTTTTTAAGATTTTTCCTGGAATCGATGAGGATCAAGCAAGATTTAAACAAAAGTTCAACATCCAAAATTCGCTTGATCATTAGAATTTGACAAAAAACATTTTTGGTTCAAATACAAATTGCTCTTGAAATACAAAATGAAAAATCATCATATTAGTTTTAAAAATCGTATTTTTGTATGTAGATTCGAGCCATATAGTTGAATCAATAATTCGTGAAGTTCGAATATTCCAGAATTTAAAGTTTCTACTGTAAATTTTTTTATTTTCCATTATATATACATTCTTATTTCATGAAACTATTTTTAGATACTAACTCATACCTAGACATAAATATTTTGTCTTAAAGCAAAAGCCTAATACTGATTCGAAGAACAAGAAATTGAATTTCTTGTTGGTCTGTACTTTGTAAAACAAG
This sequence comes from Allium cepa, assembly GCA_030765085.1. Lineage (NCBI taxonomy): Eukaryota > Viridiplantae > Streptophyta > Magnoliopsida > Asparagales > Amaryllidaceae > Allium > Allium cepa. The sequence continues at coordinate 308,304,158 of CM060929.1, forward strand.
CAGAGAAGAAAAAAACAGATACATACATATACAGACACAGCACTTTCAAATACATACTCAAGTTAAAATTGCTAACTGAAACTCACATATTTATTCTTTAAATTGTTTTAATGAAAGGTTACTCATAGTGATTTTCTAGAGGAAATGAACAGAGCTGTTTCCATCTTGAAACAGACTTGAATTTCCAGATGAATTACTCAGTATTACTACTTGTTTTTATTTTTAAAAATAACATTACACCGTTAATTTTTTTTTTCAAGAATCATAATCTAATAGTGTTTATTTAGGAAGGTATAAAAAAATTTCTTCTGTTGTCCTTTACTTATGAATATTTAACAAGGGTACAGATGCTTGTAAACAATCTGTATACAATATATATATTCATACACACAAACATACAAGCATCTCAACATCCCTACAAACAATAGCATCAAAATATTATGACCAGTTCAAGGTTAGTTACTCACTTTGATTTTTTTGTTCGAAACAGAGAGCATGAGCAGCTGGAAGTGCTCTGAGAACTGGAAACTGGATTTGCTTTTGTTGTTGTAATTAAAGTTTTTTTTAAGTTTTCAAATGAAGTTTGCTTCAGATGCCATTCAGTTTTGATGGAACGAAACTGAGATAAGGAGAAGTTGATATATAGGAAAAATGCACAGGGATTAAAATGTTTGTTTGTACAAAAGGGTGACAATTCTTTTGTTTGTACAAATATAAATCAGAGATATTTTTCTCTTTGATTGACTAAGCTAAATTTCGGCTGATAGATATGTATTTTGTATGCTAAGATTTTGTATTAATTGAGCTTGTCTTGATTTGCAAGCGGTTCATGTTTTGTATTTTGTTCACTTTTTCTTTTAAAATGGTGGCTGCATTTATTAGCATTTGTTCCTTCTTTTGCAAGCTTCCTTCATGTGTATACTTGAGTGTATTATCTTTTGTACATAGATATTTATCTACAGGCTGCATTATATTTTAACAATTCGAATTGACCCGTTAATACTTTAAAATGTAAACAATTCCTACTTTAATATGTTGTTTGAATTTGTCAAATATGTTTTACTTTATATTTTGCAATTTATCTTTTATATAAAACTATAAACTTATTTCAGATATGTATATTTTTATCTAAAGACTTCATTATTGAATTTTCAAATCAATTTATCGATAAATCTCACCATTTTAAGTCAAAATTTAATTTAATTATCAATTTAAAATAAATTAAAATTCGGGATCGTTACAAAATAGCACTAAGAATCTTGTTGAGATAGTGATAGGGAATCAATCTAGAAAAGATCGAGTTCAATTCAATGTTGATTCTGGTAGAATAATGGTAAGAATATGTATTAAGAAATATGGAAGAAGAAGAGGATTGAAAAGCTAGAAAATTTGATATCAAATTCGTTGAAACTAACCCCTATTTATAGAAGAGCAACAGCCATGTCCATTCGTGAAGAGTTATGACGAATAGACACTTCTTTTGAAATTTAAATTTTGAACTCAATTGACACCATGTCGACATGGTCACCATAGGCATGTCGACATCCCAAAGCAATTTTTGATGATTTGATTTTCTTTGAAAATAACCTTTATCTTATATTAAAACTATTTTAAACTTTTCTAATATACTTGACTATATTTAAAATACATAAGTAAATATAGAGAATAATATATATATAATTTAACTATAATTTTATATTTAAATCTTAAGTATAAATATTTAAAAGTTAAATATATTATATTAAAAGATATTTTAAAATCAGGAGTAATTTGACTTTGAAATTAAAGATAATTTTGAGGCTAAAATTATTTAAAATCAGGATAGAGGGTTTTGAATCTTTTAAAAGGAAAGTTTTGAAATCATTTTGAAAACAAGATAATTTTGTAAAATCATTTGAATTAAAATTAGTGGATACGAAATAATGTTCCACTAGATATTTCGTAGGTTCCATCCTACTTAGGGTTCCATCCCTTTAACAGGCTCAAAGTGGATTCCATTCCATGAATAAATTGGATTTTAAGATGCCAGTGCTTTTATATGGATTTTAACAAAAATTTTGATTAAAGAATAAATTACTTCAATTCTTGAACTCTTGATAATCTTGACACTCATGAGTCTTCAATCTTGATATCTTGAATCTCTATACTGTACAGTCTTCATTCTTGGAACCTGCATGGTTAAATCCTGCGTATACATATTTATCTAAACTTATAATGTTAGTATTTATATTTTATAATCTATTCTAAGGTTGTTGTCATCGTAACCATCATCTCACGGACTAACAATATTGAATTTTGATAGGATGGTCGTATCTTTTATATTTGTGTACCATTTTGCTCACCTCGTCGTGCTGATCTCCACGGTATATTCATTTGTATGTTTCGGTATCTGGTACACGGCGAAATTGGTGAAACGATTAGTCGTATCGGTTGTGTATTTGGGATTTTGGTTTTCCTTTGTCTTTTCATTATCCACCGTGATAATCAATAGCCATCAACCATTAGCTTTTGTTATTCCTTGAATTCAACGCTGGCCTTTACTATTCTCCATATTCTATTTATAATTTACCGGTTCATTTTGCCCCTTTCCCTTCTTTGTTCTATTCTCGCTTGGGAAATTATAATAATCATACGTATTATACTTATTCCACCTGAGTGCTAATTCGTTTATTTCCTTCTACCCATGACCTATCAACCGAGTACATCTCCACCCCATCATGACTAACAGCCGCCCAAGCTTACCACGTCAACCCTCCGCCTTATCAACCTTGCACACCGCCTCCACGCCGTGTTTCACCTCCAACCGAGCCACCATCTCCAGCTTCATGCACTGAAACTCACATACTTCAAACTCGCTCAACATCACCACCCAGGTCGGCCTTCCCTTGCTCACCGATCTCCCTCTTAGGTCGCCTCCCTACCTACCAAACCCATTAGCCAAATTTCACATGACACGGTCGTCCCTCCAACCACAAACAGTTCCGACATTTCCCCTTCGACCATTGCCCAATCCTCCGCCACTTCTAGCCGAACAGCCAATAACCCACTTAGCCACCATTTCTCACTTCACAACAAAGCCCCATCCACCATCTCATAGGAGATCTGAGCAATCCCTCTATCCGTAAACACCAATGACCCATTTATTCAACACCATCCCATGAAAACTCGAACCCTTCCATCACCTAGTTCAGTCACACCAAACAGCAGCCTGAACTCCGACCAATCACCATGCTGCAGCCTGCTTCGAGACCCTCCTCGGTAGCTCCGGACCCTTGCAGCACTTGCCTCTCTTCTTCTTCAAATGTAGGGGTTTGTTTAATTTACATAGATATTTTGAAATATGTGTTTAATATATATATATATATATATATATATATATATATATATTGATTTTTAAAATATAGATTTTGAACTATAATATGTATATACGTACCTTGACTTTAATATATATATATATATATAGATGTTTTGATTTTATTTAATGCGTTTTAAGAAGAAACAATTTTGGAATATATATATATATGTATGTGTATATATATATATATATATATAAAGATTTTATTTTTATATGTGTTTGAAATGAATAGTGATGTTAAAAGAATTTGTTTTGATATGTGTTTCAAATTTGAATATTGATTATAAAAGAAAATATAATATAAAGATTTTTATACGAGTAAATTTCGGATTTAAAAAAAATTATTTGATCGATTCAAGTCCATCGTGTTTTGCGTTGTTCGTCGAATTCATGTTCATCATGTTAGGCTTTGGAATTTGTGCTCGGATTCGTAGCTTGTTTCAGTGTCCTGTTTTCTCTAGCCTTGAAAGGTGAGCAATCACTCATGATTAACATTCCTATGCTTAGTAAATTGATTTCACATGAAATAACGATTGAAATATGTTGTAAATATTGAATCCACTAGTAATTAAATCATTAAATATGATATGTTATTATTTGCATTTGTTCGAATATGCTAATTGACAGTATTGACACCAATAACCTGTTATATATTATATTTTCAATTATGATATATGCTTATTGTTAATATGTTATATTATTAATATTGCTCTCACTCTGCAGGTTGCCTATTTGTTAGGAATTCCCTATAAGTCGAAACGATACATACCTGAATGTTATTATTGATTAGGGGAAATCGTTATGGGTTAAAATGATGAACCCAAGCAATTTTCATTAATTTTAAATTTTAGGATTGTGGGCTAAAATGATATATACCCATAAATATTTAAATTGCAGATTGAAATGATAAATATTTGTATCACTCGACCATAGGATAGAAAATTATATACGGACACCATTGGTCTATGTTTTGAAAATGATTTTCAAAGTTTGAAAGGAAATATATAGGTTTTATTAAATATTGATTTTTAAATATAATAGCAAGATTTTAATTTTATTATATGTGTAAAATTTAGATTTTAAATTATATGTTTTAAAAATTTTAAAATTACAAGTTAAGTTGTGAAAATGTAAATTTTAAGATTTTACTTATATTCTATTATTTTTAAAATATATAAAATAAGATTTAAAATTGATTTAATAATAAGATTTAATTTAATAAAAATTTAATTTAATTAGTATATATTTAATATATTTAAAAAAATTATAAATATTTTTAAATAAATTTTGTAATAACTTTAATAAATAGAGGTTGGAATGATAAATTAAAGTTGATTTGAAATTTAAATTGGTTTATAATTGAATTAAAACAAAATCGAATTGAAACTTATTTATTTGAGATTTTAAAGATATGATTTTTATAAAGTAATAACTTGATTTGATTAAAGATGATTAAACAAACATTTTCAGATTTAAATAAAATTGAAATTGAATATTTAAATTTGAATTTGAGATTCTATTTAAATCGTTATAAAAGGTGATTAAGTGAATATTTCATAATTAAATAAAATGGAGTTAGATATTTAATATTTTAATTTTAATATATATTTGTGATCCGGGATTCTATTTATGTGGTTATTAAAGATGATTTGGTAGATATTTCAAATTTAAATAAAATTAAAGTTGAATTTTGTAATATAAATGAATTACTGTAAATTGTTTGAATATTTAAACATTGAAACCAATTGAATTGGAAGTGGTTTTAATTTGAAATCGATCTTAATTAAAATGGTTATATTGCGAATTTGAATTGAATTGTAATTGATAAACTGAGATTGATTTTAAATTGAATTTTGGATCTAAAGTTGATTTGAATTGATTTCTGAAATTTGAAGAAACAATTCTAATTTGAAACTATTTTCGATATAAACTCTTTTAATATATAAACTGTTTTTAATATATAAACTATTTTAATCTATAACCTATTTTTAAATATATAAACTATTTTCAATATATATAAACTATTTTCGATATTCAAACTGTTTAAATTGGAACTGTTGGTTTAAACTATTTTGTGATAATGATTTCAAAAGTGATATGATTTCGAAAGTGATAGGATTTTGAATTGAATATGATATTTTGATATGAAGTATAAACTGTTTTAAATGTAAAATGACCACAGTGTGTAATAAGCGTTTGGTTGTTAAAGAGACCGGGATCGGATATTGTCATACTCTCTGCCAATGTCGAAAACCACTTTAACAACTGTGTACATGGTGGAAATTCCAGAATGAAGTAGGATGGTTTGGCGACGTCCATACGAGGTATTAACGCAGCCTTGACTCCCACGAGTCAGCTTGCTGTGGCTAAATCAGGAGCAATACTGGGCCAAGTAAGGTTGCACCTTCGATCGAGTATGCTTCTTCGATACCATTCTACTACTTTATGATTTGATTGGGTGCACCTTTGATTTGAGAGTGTGTCTTAAGGTGGACGGTAGTAGCTGCTATGCGTTACCACCAGTCCAGGAGTGCAAACGGTAGGAGCTACCCTGGCATTGCCTCGCGTGCCTTATCACATACCTTATCTTACCCACTACGACTTTGCTTTGTACCATACCTATGGAGTGCTTCCTGAGTAAACTACCGGTTTAGTGGAGCTTATAGTATCTGTATAGACTATGGGAATATATAAAATGTTTTAAGGAGGATATGGGTAATGCCTTAACGCTATTTTAATATTTTACTTTACTGTAGACGTTATATATGTAGCATATTGTTTAATGTATGCAAATAGTTTAATGGATCCTTAAAGGATGGAATCCCAAACATTTTTAAGTTATTTTTGTTTCACTTGGACATTTAACTTGAGTTGATTTACTTGCATAAGAATGTTAATCCTGACTCGAGTGTTTTGTGTTTTGCTTTATGCTCGGGTCAGACTTAGTGTCACAGCATTTGAGACCCACCTTTGGAACTTGGAGTTTTGCTTGAGGAACTGTCTTTTATCTATTCGACTTTCAGTTATTTCTGGTTGTTTATGCTTAGACTTGTTATGTTCTTGGTATTTGAAACTTATATGTATTCAAGATTCCATTGTATTTCGTTTTAGACTCTGATGTTCTGTAGTAGCTTCATGAACTACTATTTATCTATTCCACTGCTTGTTATTATATTACTCCGTGTCTGTGATTCTGTAATTGATTTATTTACTATATGTTTTAAGTTTTGCCAAATATAAATTAGCAATCTGTTGTTTTGAGCAATTCAACTCTGACATGAGTAGATGATTGCCAATTCGAATGGTTCAAAATTCCCGATCATTATAGGTTGTATCAGAGCTCTGGTTTAGGCAAAATTTAGCATATGGAGTAAAAAATCATTAGAGACAGGGTAGTGATACCTTAGAAAGGTGAATTTATTTCAGAATTATATACATTCGAGCTTGAAATTCTTCGTTAGGATCGCACAGGATTATGATTTCTTTTGAATTTTTGGAACTTTCCTCTTTTTTCTCAAATCCATTCTTGTCTTTTCCTTTCCATGTTCTTCTTGATACTGGAGCAACCCATAGCTCTATTTCTATTGATCTCTATAATAAATCTAAACATATCTTGCCACCTCTAAAGGCAATTTAATCCTTATGTGTGACAATCCCATTAGCGGTCCTGCCAACCTTAGTATGATTTGTAAAGGGGTGAAACTCTTTTACAACTAGCGTCGATTCACCAGAGATTTCTTTGTCCTCGGTTATGATGATGTTATCTCTTGAAAAAGCCAGAATCGTTTCTTTGGTAGACGACCAGGGTAATTCTCTTGTGATTGAATGTCGATTGCCTCAATATATGCAGGAAGTTTTATCTTTCCGCTTAATGCTCAGCCTAGTGAACTTGACTCTACCCTGTTGTCCAACTATTTTTGGATATCTTTGGTGAAGTCACTTCTCTCCCTCCTAAGTGGAAATTGAATTCCGTGTCGATCTTATTTCTGGAGCTCGACCTATTGTCCTTCCTCCTGGACGAATGGTTTCTATAAATGGTTAGTCATGCACTTTTGATTAACCAAGGCTCTTGCTTTCTTCTTTAATCTCATGAATCGCGTTTTCTATGATGTTCCCATCATGTTTGTCCTGGTTTTCATTGGTGATATTCTCGTTTCTCTGAGTCTCGGTTGACCAGATTAAGGTCACCCGCGATTAATACAAGTATATCTATCTTTCATCTTTTGAAATTTAATTATCTTATCTTCCTTTCGATCCTATCTTCGTTTTTAGAATTCTTGGATTCGGGGTCCCTCTAAATTTGAATCTCTATCCTTGTTCTAAAATCCTTTCTTGAATTATCCTATGAGGGAATGTATTTGTAATTGATATAAAAAGTTTTGTATTATGCTGTTTGAGTCGTTAAGTTTGAATTTTAGGTTTTGATTGATTCGTCTTGCCAACGTTATCGATAGAAATTTCAAAACACTTGAACAGAACAAAATGATACAATAATGTTTTCGATATTTATAAATGATATAATTTATGTATGATTATATTTTATACATAAAAGTATATTTTTCTGAAATTAGCTAGTTAAATGAATTGGTTGTTTGAAATGATAACACTAGGTTATCAATTATTGTTTTGTCAACATTTCCTAAATCATTAACTATTGTTGTATGTATAAGGGGATGAAAATTTTAAATATAGTTTAGAAATTTGATTTGAAAATGAAATGAATTTAAATTAAGGATTTAAGAACTAAATTTTCGATACTTTTTTTAAATTTGGTTTTCAAAGTCTTGAAAATTATATTATTTGAAAGTATTTTCAAATGGAAATTGTCTCCAAAGAATTTTAAAAGAAGTAAGTCTATACTCTCCCTATTGTCGCTGGAAAATAATTTCGGTTGATGACTGCAGCTTCATCAACATTCATTTTCGAGTCTCAAAGTGAAGAGACCACTTAGTAGCTTTGCTACATTTTTATTTGGAAAATGGACTTCATTTAAATTCCTTGAATATAATTTGATTTATATATAATATATATATATATATATATATCTATGTATATAGTTATTTCAAAATGGTTTGAAGTGAAACTGAAAACTTAGCTCTTCAGTTCTATATTAGGTGATGGTTTTCAATTATTGAAATGAAGCAAGAATTTTGAATAATTGGAGTGTCTGAAATGAAATTTAAATTGAAACAACTTGAAACTGTTGAACCAGGATAAATTTATTTGTATAATACTCAATTGCATTCTAAACATATAAAACTTACCTAAAATATTCAAAAAGTTAAAATGTCAATGTTAATATCTAAATGAAGGTTATACAAGAGAATTTAAGTAATAATAATGTTCAAACTAAATTTTTCTTAATATAAATTTTGTAATAAAAGGTAAATTTATATAGTGTTCAATTACATTCAGAAATATTAATAAAAATTATCTAGGAAAAGTTTGAATGTAATAAGAACATGTAATTGAATAGTATACAATATAAATGTAAGTAATAAGATGTCCAAAATGAAATTTATATGGTTTTGAATTAATTGTTATATCTGGTTCTATGTATTTCGGATCTATCAATCCTCTCTGTTGCTTCTATTCTCCTATCTCCTTCCTTTTTGGGGACGAAAAGTTTTAAGTAGAGGAGAGTGTAACGACCTGTAAATTTTAACGATTTTAAATAACATAATTAACTAAATTTTTCATGAAAATAAACAATTAAAGTTTGACAATGAAAATTTGATATTTAATATGCGTCTATTGAAGCATAGCGAATGGTAGATTTTCATTGGGAAAAAGGGAAGTTAGTTCTGTTGTGTAATTCTCAATTTCAATCTAAAATTAGTTAAATTGATGAAAATAAAATATTTTCGAAATTTGAATATTTTTATATAGTAAAATTTAAATCATTTTCTGAGTGAGACATCGTATTTCATTTTGCCAAATTTGAACTGCTTTAGCCCCGTTTATCTTATTTCCGGTGTTTCAACAGCATTTGGGCAACGAATATCGACTTTTGCTAAGATGCTCGTATCTCTGATATTTTTGTACCATTTTGTTCGTCTTGTGGTGCCTGTCTCTATAGTATATTCATTTGTGTGTTTCAGTGTCCGGTACATGGCGAAAACGGCGAAACAATTAGCTTATCGGTTGCGTATTTGGGTTTTGGATTTCCTTTGTCTTTTCATTATCCATCACGATAATCAATAACCATTAGCTTTTATTATTCCTTGAATTCAACCCTAGCTTTTGCTATTCCCCATATTCTATTTATAATTTACTGGTTTGTTTTGCCCCTTTCTCTTCTTTGTTCTGTTCTCTCTTGAGAAATTATAATAATTATATATATATATTAAACTTATATCCACCTAAGTGCTGATTCGTTTCTTCCTTGTACCTATGACCTATCAACCGAGTACATCTCCACCCCATCATAGCTGACAGCTGCCCAAGCCTGCCACGTCAACCCTCCGACCTGTCAACCTTGCACAACCCCTCCACACCGTGTTTCAACTCCAACCGAGCCGCCATGCCCAGCCTCACGCACCAAACCCCACCTACTTTGAACTTGCTCAACATCACCACCGAGGTCGGACTTCTCTTGCTTGCTGATCTCTCCCTAAGGCCACCTCCCTACCTACCGAAAGCATTTTCCAAACATCCCCTGACACAGTCGTCCATCCAGCCACAAACAGATCCAACATTTCCCGTTCGACCATTCCCTAGCCTTCGCCACTTCTAGCCGAACAGCCAATAATCCTCTTAGCCACCGTTTCTCACTTCACGGCAATGCCATGTCTGCTATCTCATAGGCACTCCGACCATTCCCTCTTTTCGCAAACACTAGCGACCCATTCGTTCAACACCATACCTTGACAACTCGACCCCTTCCATCACCGAGTGCAGTCGCAACACACAGCAACTTGAGCTCCGACCAATTGCCATGCTACAGCCTGCTTCGTGACCCTCCTCGACAACTCCGGATCCTAGCAGCACTTGCCTCTCTTCCTCTTTAAATGTAGGGTTTGCTTAATGTATATAGATATTTTGAAAGATGTGTTTTAATATATATATATATATATATATTATTAAAATATAGATTTTAAAATATAATATGTATATAGATATCTTGATTTTTAAATATATGCAGATATTTTGATTTTATTTAATGTGTTTTAAGAAAGTAAAATTTCGAAACACACACACACACATATATATATAAAGATTTTATTTTTAAATATGTTTGAATTATATAGTGATTTTAAAAGAATTTGTTTTGATATTTGTTTCAAATTTGAATATTGATTATAAAAGAATTTGTTTTGATATATGTTCCAAATTTGAATATTGATTATAAAAGAAAATATAATATAAAGATTTTTATATAAATTTTTTATATATATATTTTGTTTCATCGATTCAAGTCCGCCGTGCTTTGCCTTGTTCGTCGAATTCGTGCTCATCGTGCTATGCTTTGGAATTGGTGCTCAGATTCGTAGCTTGTTTCAGTGTCTTACTTTCTCTAGCCTCGAAAGGTATGCAATCAGTCAGGATTAACATTCTTATATTTAGTAAATTGATTTCACATGAAATGACGATTGAAGTATGTTGTAAAATTTGAATCTGTTAGTAATTAAATCGTTAAATGTGATATGTTATTATTTTCATTTGTTCACCTATGCTAATTGACGGTATTGAAACCAATAACCCGTCATATATTATATTGTCAATTATGATATATGCCTGTTGTTAATGTGTTATATTATTATATTGTTCTCACTCTTCAAGTTCCATGTTAGTGGAATTCCCTATGGGTAGAAATGATACAAACCAGAACGATATTATAAATTAGGGAAATCATTATGGGTTGAAATAATAAACCTAAACGATTTTCATTGATTTTGAATTTTAGGATTAGGGGTTGAATTAATATGTACCCGTAAATATTTAAATTGCGGAATGAAATGATAAATATCTGTAACACTTGACCATATGATAGAATATTATATACATACACCATTAGTCTATATTTTGAAAATGATTTCCAAAGTTTGAAATGAAATAAATGGGTTTTTATTAAATATTAATTTTTAACTATAATAGAAAGGTTTTAATTTTATTATATGTGTAAAATTTCGATTTTAAAATGTATGTTTTGGAAATTTTAAAATTATAAGTTAAGTTTTGAAAATGTAAATTTTAAGATTTTACTTATATTTTATTATTTTTAAAATATATAAAATAAGATTTAAAATAAATTTAATAATAAGATTTAATTTAACAAAAATTTAATATAATTTAATTTAATTAGTATATGTATAATCTGTTCAAAAATTTATTTGAAAATTTTATTAACATTTTTAGATTTATGATAACTTTAATAAATAGAGGTTGGAAAGATTAATTAAAGTTGACTTGAAATTTAAATTGTTTAATAATTGAATTTAAATAAAACTGATTTGAAACTTATTGATTTAAGATTTTAAAGATATGATTTTTATAAAGTAATAACTTGATTTTATTAAAGGTGATTAAACAAATATTTTTTAGATTTAAATAAAATTGAAATTGAATATTTTGATTTTGATTTAAATTTGAATTTGAGATTTTATTTAAATGTTTATTAAATGTGATTAAGTGAATATTTCAGAATTAAATAAAATGAGTTAGATATTTAATATTTTAATCTTGATTTAAATTTGTAATCTGGGATTCTATTTAAATGGTTATTAAAGATGATTTGGTGGATATTTCAAATTTTAATAAAATTAAAGTTGAATTTTGTAATATAAATGAAATTTATCAAATTGAGTTATTGTAAATTGTTTGAATATTTAAACTTTGGCACTTATTGAATTGGAAGTGGTTTAAAATATGAAATTGATATCAATTAAAATGGTTTTGTTAAGAATTTCAATTGAATTGTAATTGATAAATTGAGATTGATTTAGATTTAATCTTATAACTTAAGTTAATTTGAATTGAGTTGTGAAATTTGAAGAAACAATTCTAATTTGAAACAATTTTCGATATAAGAATTTTTGATATATAAACTATTTTTAATATATAAACTATTTTAATCTATAACACATTTCTAAATATATAAACTATTTTTAATTTATATCTATTTCAGTATATATAAACTATTCTCAATATTTAAACTATTTAAGTTGGAACTATTGGTTTAAACTACTTTGTGGTAATGATTTCAAAAGTGATATGATTTCGAAAATGAATATGATTTCGAAATTGATAGGATTTTGAAATGAATATGATATTTTGATATGAAGTATAAACCGTTTGAAATGTAAAATGACCACGGTGTGTAATAAGCGTTTGGTTGTTAAATATACCGGGATCGGATATTGTCATACTCTCTACCAATACCGAAAACCACTTTAACAACTATGTAAGTGGTGGAGATTCTAGAACGAATTATGATGGTTTAGCGATGTTGATATGAAGTATTAATGTAGCCCTGACTTCCGCGAGTCAGCTTGATGTAGCTAAAACAGGAGCAATACCTGGCTACGTGAGGTCGAACCTCCGATCAAGCATGCTTCTCTGACACCACTCTTTTACTTTGTGATTTGATTGAGTGCACCTTTGATTTGGGAGTATGTCTCAAGGTGGGCGGTAGTAGCTGCTATGCATTACCACTAGTCTGGTTGTGCAAACAGTAGAATCCTACCCTGGCATTGTCTCGCGTGCCTTGTCATATGCCTTATCGCGCCCATTACAACTTTATTTTGTACCGCACCTACGAAGTGCTCCATGAGTAAACCACCGGTTTTGGTGGAGCTTACAGTATCTGTATAGACTATGGGAATATATAAAATGTGTTAAGGGGGATATGGGTAACGCCTTAGCGCTATTTTAATATTTTATTTAACTGTAGACATTATATATATAACATATTGTATTATATATGTAGATAGTTTAACAGATCCTTAAAGGATGGAATCCCAAACATCCTTTAAGTTATTTGCATTTCACTTGGACATTTCACTTGAGTTGATTTACTTGTATAAGAATGTTAAACCTGACTCGAGTGTTTTTTGTTTTGCTTTACGCTCGGGTCAGAATGAGAGTCGCAGCATTTAAGACCCACCTTTAGTGTTGGAGTTTTGCTTGAGGATCTGTCTTTTATGTATTCGGCTTTTAGTTATTTTCAGTTGTTTATGCTCAGACGTGTTATTTTCTTTGTATTTGGGATTTCTATGTATTTAGGATTCTGTTGTATTTTGTTTTAGACTATGTTGGTCTGTAGTAGTTTCATGAACTACTATTTATCTATTCTATTGCTTGTTGTTATATTAACCTGTGTCTGTGATTCTCTGATTGATTTATTTACTGTATGTTCTAAGTTTTTCCAAATATAAATTAACAATCTTTTGTTTTGAGCAATTCAAGTATGACATGAGTGGATGGTTGTCGATTTTAATGGTTCGAAATGCTAGGTTGTTATAATTTCGGTTAGTTTACTCACCTTAAAATAAATTATATAATATCTGGGTTGATATAAATCAGTGTTGAATGCTTAGTGATAGTTTATATTGTCGTTTAATTGTTTGATTGGAATTTTAAATTCTCTCTTAAAGAGCCAGATGTAAAAAATAACCATTATGTTGTAGAGGACAAAAATAAAAAGAAAGTCGGAGTGTATGTAGTGGATAGGTAGCTAGGGACACTTCAAAGTACACATACATATGTGTGATTTGCATGTGACTTTTGCAAAGCGACCCCATGGATCTCCCGCTAATATTAATTACTTATATTCTTAGGTCGCTTAGATTGTTATTTGGTTGAAAATATTTATGACATGCTATATGATTGTGTGAGTGTGATTACAGTGGTTATCGCTTTACCGTAACTTATGAAATATCATCCCCTTAAACAATTGTTGTGTGTTGAACATGACAAATTAAACGTTTAGTCGTTTTTTCACACTCTGAAAAAAATTTAAACTATATTTTCAAATATTTTGGGAATTTTGAAAATAAAGGATACGTTTGATTAAAAATTTATAAAGGAGTTATAAATTTAGTTAACTATCTTTTGGGATAATTAACGTTGTGTTAAATTTAAAAAGAGATATAAATTTGTTTAATTAATTCAAGATAATTAATATCGTTTTAAATTTATAAACGATTATAAATTGGATTTAATTATCTTTTAGGGTAATTAATGTTGTTATAAACTTATAAGGTTAATTACCTTAAACATTTTGTAAATTCTTTCAAATGTGTTTATAAGTATTGTATAAGTAATTAAAAGGAATTGGAGGTTTAAATATATTCTTAATTATTAATTAACTATGTTAATTAACTGATTTAATAAAAGTGTTTTAAAGCTGATTAACTAATTTAATAAAAGTGTTTTAAAGTTAATTAACTGATTTAATAAAAGAGATAAAAGTTAATTAAAAGATTTAATAAATGGATTTAAGGTTAATTAGTCATTTTAAATAATGAAGTTTAAGGTTAATTAATCATTTAAATAATGATATTTTAAAGTCAATTAATCATTTTTAATAGCGTTGTTTTAGATTAATTAATCATTATAATAAATGACGTTTAAAGTAAATTTATTGGTTTAAATAAGGGTGTTTAAAATTAATTATCTGATTCAATAAAGGTGTTTAAAGATAATTGATTTATTTATTAAAGGGGTTATTAATTTGATTAATTCTCTTTTGGGATGATTAATATGGTTTCTAATATATAAAAGTATTTTAACTAATTTATTGTCTTCCGGGATGATAAATGCTGATAATTTTAAAGAGACGGTTTATAAATGAGAAAATTTTGTAAAAAAGATATCTTTAAAGAGTATTTTTAAAATGTTTTACAAATATTTCTAATGTGAAAACCAAACACAAGTTCGGTTTTATAAGTTTAAAGGTTTGATTCGGTTTTGAAAAGAAATTTAATTTTCGTAAACGATATCACTTATATGGAAAGGATTTAGTCATAATCTTAGCACTAAACGTCCAGGAATGGAAACTCATTTTTAACTCGAATAATGTCATCAAGGAAATGCCTAGAGGTAACGCTACCCTAACTTGTCCGACTTAATTTTTAACCGACGGATAGTACAAGTTTGAAAACGATGAGTAGTAGTAAGGGTATGAAATTTAATTTCCATATACGATTATTTTGATTATTCTCGATAGTTGATTTATTGACTATTGATTCTGCTATCCTTTCGTGTTTCGTCAATCGAAAATGATTTTTTTCTCATTTGAACAATGATATCCTTTGTTCGAAATAACTAAAACCAAAAGGCGAGTAGGCATCTAGCTATATGGCGTTGCTCTCATTAGGGTATCTTCACATCCACTCTAGATTAGATTCGGTTGTACATGCATGGAGATGTGTAATACTCGGTGATATGCATGTAAAAGTGTATTCTTTACTCCTATATTTAATCTTCTTTCGTTAAAAAATGAGCATGTTGTTGAATATGCGAGTATATGATTTTTGTTTGATGAATAAAATAAATAACACAGTATTTAAATTCAAACAGATATTTTGTTCAAACAAATATTTATTACAATTATGAATAGTACAAATTTGAACTCTCACTATATATATACAAATTCAATGATAATACAATTTCAATTACATCACAATTTCTAATTTACAAATACACCTTACTACATATCGCTCATTCGCTCATATTTATCTTCAACTTTATTCCAGTTTGAATCCAGCATTTGAGTAATCTGCAAAATAAACACTAACGCAGTAGAATTGAATAGAAAATATTTTGCGGTATAATATAAAATGTGATTTTGAAAATATTATTTGCCTTGGTTATTTGGGTTGTTCGTTATTATTTAAATTTGAATTCATTATACACGAACAACTTGTGACATGCACAATGCATCACTGTACATGCCACAAGGCCGTGCACACCAATATACACTTGATAAATCTACAGGGACAGGTGAGCACAGGGTCAAACCCAAATCAAAAGCCGGGTTCAACTCAAGTGAAATACAAATAAAATTATGATATGAGCACAAGGTCAAACTCGAGCTTTAAAGCTGGATTCAACTCAGGTGCAATACAAAACTATGGGTCAAGATACATACAACACAACCTCGACCAAAAATTCGAATATACACTTGAACCCAGGCTGGTCATAGAAACAAGGAGTCAAAGTCAAATTCCTTCAAATGAAATTGACCAAATCACTCCAAATGAAACAAAGAACAGACTTGTATCAAAACAATTCACCGGGCTCAATATGAAGTTCAACAGCAATGTAGCAGTTTGAGGTTTCACATGCAACACAACACAATGAAACAGTGATACCAGTGAAAACTACAAGTACAAATCCAAATGAAACACAATAAAACCCAAATGTACATATATGCTGATAAACAAGTTTAAAACAATGGGACAGCAAAGGTATGAATGCAAGCAGTATCATTGCAATCTGAACCAGACTCGAGCAGAACAAGACTGCATCATGTAAACAAGTCAAGTAGGCTGTACATATATGTATATAATTCGAAGTAGTAAAACCCCAATGCAGACCAGTGAACAGCAAGTGGCCAAAGGAACAAGCCACTGTGACAGCAATGCATATAGACCAGACAAGGGCATAGAGACCACACTCGAGTACACATAAAAGAAACTCCAACTTAAGCCAGAGAAGACGGCACAGATGTATACATGAAGACCAGACAACACAATGCAAATGAACTCATGTGGAACAAGTGAAGACAACAAGTTTACACGACAGTAAAGTATGAATGCCACGACATAAGAGGTGACTTCAACATAATAGTGACAACAATGAAGACCGGACTACAAGTGCAAATACGATATGACAACAAATGCAGTAACAAATCGATGAAGCAGTGTCAATGATCAAGAAAGTTCGGCATCAGGTTGAAAATATAACAGGGCACTCAACAGAGATGATCAAGTGACCAAATCCAAAGCTAACACATTTACATATATATGAGCAAATGCACAAGTACAGGCCGAGACAAACTCAAGAAAGAAATTTCAAAAATGACCAAAGTCAAATAGCAATTTTATCAAAATCGAACAAGTCCAGGTTAACAGAAAAATGTCAAACTCAAAGCCGCAATGAACAAGTCAGAACACAGAACCAAAATCAACATCGTCAAAGAATTCAATGGCCAAGCAAAGTTAGAGTCGTGATGACCAAGGAGCTAGCCGTGTGAATCAAATAATCAGAAATATACGAATTGAAGAAGTCAGATATCATCTCGAACATTCAATCAAAATCATACGGTCGAACAAAGAAATTGACGAACTCAAACAAATATATACGAACGAAAATTAAGGGGTTCGAACCTTATACAAAAACCCTAAACATTATCGGCAAAGACAGCATTCGAGTTAAAAGCCAAATAGAGAAAAATAAATCAATGACTCGAATCGAGTTTGAATCAAGGCAAAATAATAGTGCATTTAAACGATACAATTCACATACCAGATTCGTTGATTCGAACTCAATACTAGAAGCAGCCGTGAGCGAGCGCTAAAAGAAGAGAGCATCAATCGATAAAGGAAGCACGTCAATCATCATTTGATCGAGCAATTGAAGATGGCAGCTTCAATATTTCTCGAAGCGCTAATTTCGAGCAAAGAGGGACGAGCAGAGGAACAAGGCCGACGTTTACAAAGCAAAGGAATAAGGCTGAAATAAAAGAAATAAAAGGTCGGCCTTGTTTTTTTAATAAAGGCTTTATTATAAATGAAAAAGAAAATTTGGGTTTTTTTATAATTGTTTTAAATTTGTATTTTCTTTTTATACAATTGTAATTTCTAGTCGTGTGACTAGGGTACGAACTGCGGGGGTATAGTTCGAGAATTAGCAACTCAATGGCTAAGTTGTGGCAGGATTTTCCGCATAGAGTTAAGGCTAGTCGATAGCGGGTGTCGCGAGTTTACGTGTGTAAGCGTCTGACTGCTTAATTTCTAGTAGAAACCTTGGGGGCAGCACGTAGGCAGGGTTTTTCCAAAGATGGGTAAATTATATGTTGTTCAATTTCTACATTTATTATTCTGCTGTTATTTGTGCTGCTATTCTGATATATCTGTGTTGAGATTATTTTATATAAACTTCCGCAATAAATTTTTATAATTAATAGTATCACCCTATTCACCCCCTTCTAGGGTGAAATCGATCCTACAAGTGGTATCAGAGCGAGGTTCAAAAGCCATTTTTGTTTTAAAATTTTGATTTTTCAAAAACTAATTTTTCAAATAATACTGCTTTTGCTAAGGGTCAGTCTATAGTTAGACCACCAATGTTCAAGGGTGAATATGCTTACTGGAAAAATTGAATGAAATTTTTTATGAAAACCATTGATGCTTGGAACATTGTTGCGACAGGTTATAGAGCATCCGCTATAGTTGTAAATAATCAAGAAATTGAAAAACCATTTAATCAATGGGAAGAACTAGAAATTAAGTTACAGAATGCTAATGTCAAAGATATGATTCAATTATTTGTTCATTGGATTAATTTGAATTTAATCGTGTCTCACATTGTCAAACTGCATAGGAAATATGGCACACACTAGAAGTGACTCACGAAGGAACATCTCAAGTCAAGAAATCTCGCCTTGCCATGCTGAGTAGCGAATACGATAATTTAGAATGGCAAAGGAAGAAAATGTTAAAGAGATGTACAGACAGCTTTCCAACATCGTATACAAATCAAAATCTCTGGGAAAATCATACACGGAATTGGAAATAGTCCAAAAAATCCACAAAGTCCTTCCACGATGTTTTGAAGCGAAAGTGACTGCCATTCAAGAATCGAAAGATTTAAAACAAATCAAAGTTGAAGAACTCATCGAAAATCTCACCACTTATAAGCTAGAAATGAAATTCAAGGAAGAGCATGAAGGAGGAGATACTCGAAAGAAATTAATCGCCCTCAAAGGAAGAACTGAAAGTGATGATGATGACGATGGTGAAGGAGCAGCAAAGCTGGAAATGGTAATAAAGAGATTCAAAAAGTGGAACCGCAAATACGGAAATCTAGCTCTAAATCAAAAATTAAAAAGCAGAATAATCAAAGTTTTAGATAACCCAGAACAACAAGAAATCATCTGTCATAAGTGCAACCAACCTAGACACATCAAGCCCAATTGCCCTCAAAATCGACACGACTTAGAAAAGAAATCAGAAGGGAGAAATTTTGCAGCCACGTGGAATACAAGTGATGAAGATAATAAAAGTACTAGCAGTGAGAGTGAAAAAGCAGATATGTGCCTTCAAGGTAATATAACTGATAGCGACGATGACGAGCCAAGCGAGGTAACAAAACTCACTCACTCAAAATTACTTATATATTTCCATGAAGTAAATGACTATTTTGGAAGACTTAGGGAGAAGTATGCCAAACTTGAATCACAAAAAGATACTTTGATATATTTAAATAAACAACTTGACTAATTAGTTAAAAACTATCAAAGTAGGATTCCTAAGTGTGATAAGTGTCCAACATTCGAAGAAGAGATTAAAAAATCAGAAATCAAAATTAAATCGATTGAAAATGAAATTCTGATTTTGAAAGAAAGTGAAAATATAAGAAGAGAAAATTCTATTAAAAAGTGCACACAATTATTAAACTAAAATGAATCTCTCAAAACACAAGTCCAACAACTGTCAACGACTTTAGGAAAATTTTCCAAATGTGAAAGATCGTTGAATATGCTATTAGGGAAATAAACTGTTAATACAGTTAGACAACGACTTGGATATAATCGATCTAAAAATGTTAGAAAAGAAATTAATCAAGTCAATTCAATGCGCACAATTTGTAGAAAATTTGGACACAATCAAAATAATTGTTGGTATAGACCCAAACACATGAAAAATATACCAATTTGGGTTCCAAAAGGCACAAAATAGAATACCTCAAAGTTAAACAAATTTGGGTGCCGAAAGGAACATACGTAAATAGTTTGGGTCTTCACAAACATATTTTTCAAATTATTATGCCACTAACAACCATGGACCTATAAAAACAAGTAGGTCACAAAAATCTTTCATCGTGTAGGTATGGTGGCAGGCTAAGGAACAACAATAGTGTTACTTGGATTCTGGCTGTTCCAAGGACACAACGAGCGTCAAAGCAAAGTTCCTTAGCCTAGTACAAAGGTAACAGAATCACAATGGACAACAACGGAAAAATATGGTAAAGGTAAAAGAGGTAATGGTATATTCATCTTGAACAATATATTAATGCGATAATCTGCACCATATCTGATTTGAATTAATTCAGCCAGTTATGTGATGAAGAAATAAATGTTGATGATTAATTGACTTATTCAAAATTGTTAACCAATAATCTTTGAACAATTTGTGTCGATTATTGATGATGTTTTAATAATTAATGATGATGTATGATAATACATTTTGTTATTTACGACTGACACTATATTCACGATTTTGTTTATTGGCATGGCTTCAATTAAAATCCAAAAGAATTTCATTTAAAAAGTTGAAAAAAAAGGATTTCAAGAAATTGTTGAAAATTTCACGGTCTGGTCTATAACGTTCAATTAATAATAATCTTGAGTGAAAGGAAAATTCAGACGCAGATTACACCGGTAAACTAGTTGGTAGAAAAATGACTAGTGAAACATGATTTATGTTGAGACATTCAGTAACTGCATCGTTTTTTTCAAATAAAATATCTGCATATTTTTCATTTCAAATAATTTTCAAATAGCAGAAAATTTTCTTATAAAATCCCTTCTAGAAAATCATTTTTGACCTTATTTTCATATCATTTTTAGAAAAATTGATTATTTTTTAATATGATTTTAAATGATTGCATTGACTAATCTGGCTTCCTACTAATTATCGAAAAGATAAATAGTGTTTGAAAAAAGTGATGAGTGTTGATATTAATCATACATTATAACTTGAGATGGTATATTTAGTAAATTTCTTTAGAAATTCAAATGAGAGTTATAAACACTTTTTGTTGGTAAAAATTTCATGATCATTTCTATTTCTATCATTTTCTATCGACCATCACTCATCATAATCCAATATATGGTATGTCAATATATGGTACTTTAAATAGGAATCATTTATTTTTCGTTTATGTTTTAAAAAATATATATAAAAATAAATAAATAAAAATATCAAAGTATTCACTCTCATTTGAAAGTCCTCACGGTCATGCATGGGTGAATTACTTGGAATTTTTTATGTGCTTCCATGCTCATTTAAAAGTCCTCACGGTTATGCATGTATGAAACACATATCAAAATTGATTTATTAAATAAACAAGTTGATTCTAATCCCATTTAAAAGTCCTCACGGTTAGGCATGGTTAGAAGATACTTGAATTCATTTTTTAAAAATAAAATTGGAATACTACTAATCTCATTTAAAAGTCCTAACGGTTATGCATGGTTGGTAGATATTCAAATTCCTGATATAAATATACCACAAATAAACACAACTATATGGTTTTATGTGATGACATCATTCCCATCATTCTAAAAGTGGAATATGCCCCTAACAGAGTATTTATGATTTTTGTTTGATTTTTATTGAAATTTAATATTTATATTCGATTGAGTTTTGATGTTGTATTAATGTCTATCACTTAATCTCTATTTTTCTAACACTATTATTCTTTTGTTGATAACAAAAGGGGGAGAGAAAAGTTAAGATTTTGGCGAATAAAGGTCAAATATTTTCTATTTGCATCTAGGCTTAGGCTCATTTGCATATTTTTATTTACATGCATATATGAAGGGGGAGTTTCGTGTTGAGAGGAAGCATTCAAATAGGGGGAGAAAACTGAATGTTCAAATACATTTAACAAATTCAAATCTTAAATATATGTTTGTTATCATCAAAAGAGGGAGGTTGTTGAATATGTGAGTATATGATTTTTGTTTGATGATAATAATCATATGTGTATTCATTTAAACATATTTGTTAATGTACTATTTTATTTTTCACATAATTGAATAAATATTTGCTGAATAAAATAAATAACACTGTATTTAAATTCAAACAGATGTTTTGTTCAAACAAATATTTATTACAGTTTTGAATAGTATAAATTTGAACTCTCGCTATATATATACGAATTCAATGACAATACAATTTCGATTACATCACAATTTCTAATTTACAAATACACCTCACTACATATCGCTCATTCACTCGTATTTATCTTCAACTTTCTTCCAGTTTGAATCCAGCATCTAAGCAATCTGCAAAATAAACACAAACGTAGTAAAATTGAAAAGAAGATTTTTTGCAGTGTAAAATAAAATGTGATTTTGAAAATATTATTTGCCTTAGTTATTTGGGTTGTTCGTCATCATTTAAATTTGAATTCATTATACACGAACAACTTGTGACATGCACAGTGCATCACTGTACATTCCTGTAATATCCCGGAATTTTTAACAATATCAATATAATAATCTGTATTAAAAATTAAATTGATATTGATATTTTTGTTATTAATAATTCAGATTGATTAATAATCTTCTTCAATAAATATTCAATTGGTTATTTTATTTTTTAAAAATAATAAATTGATTTCTATTTAAAAATTAAATATATGGTTTATATTTTAAATAGGTTAGCATTGTTTTAATTTTAATAAATAAAGCATATTTTTTCTAATTCTAATATTTTTAGTAATTTGAGAATTTGTTTTTATTTAATAATAGCTTTTCAAAGTTATAAAATAAATGATCTTGTTTTAAATTAATAAATGAATCATGATTTAAAATTCTAATATATACATTAATAATTTGGAAAATTTGATTTTTATTAAGTCTAAAGTTTTGAAAGCTATTTAATAAATAAATATATGATTTTTAAATTGTTAAGAAAAATGTTTAAATGTTTAAAATAGTTTTAGCTTGAGTTTTAAATTTAATTAAATTGACAAAAGAGTTTTATAGCTTAATTAAATAAGTAACTTATTAATAAAAGAATAATTTCTTTTACAATTATTATATTTTAATAATAGGTCATTTCTAAAAATAATATTAATAGTATATTGTCTTTATAAAAAGATTTTGAATAAAAATGGCAATTGTTATTTCAAAGTTTAATTGTAGTTATAACTTGATTTTAAAATATTAGATTTTGAATTTAATTTGAATTTAAATTCCAAAGTATAGATTTTTGATTGTTTTAATTTAATATGTATAAGTTTTATTTATAAACATGATTTGTTTTTATTTCTTTTTATAATTTATATACATATTTAAATATTAGCTAACAAAGTAAAATTTAGTTTAATACATATGTGAACATGTAAATTAAATACAAACCACTTTAAAAAAAGACAAGTGTATTAATATTAAGCCTCTTATAACCAAATGTTACATGATTAAACATTTAACTTGACAAATGTTGGAAATCTTTACAAGTGGCCACTTTTAAATTTGTTTTCTTTTATTTTATAAAATCTGAAATTTTGCCTATATAAACATACATCCTTCACCCTTATTTATTTTTTTCTCATTTCCTTATCAAAGTTAAGAAATTTAAAACATAAACTCAACACAAATCTGAGAAATACATGAGAACTATTTTCAGATTCAAGACTAATTCTGCAAACCATTCTGCAATTACAAAATCTGTAGCATGCATCTTCAAAACCATGCATTTACCCTTTTCAAAACCCAAATTTATTACAAAACCCCTCAAATCAAAAACCGTAGCTCTTCAATCTCATCATCCTGAAATCATTCGGCAACTACAAACTCCAAAAGCATGCAACCGCATCCTTTAAAACTTGAGATCTGAAGCAAGTTTAAGTCCCATTAGCCTGCATTTTTCAACCTGAAGTTAAACAAAAAGCAAGTTCAAAAGAAAAGTCTGCAAACCCAAGTTTTTAAATTCAAATGCAAGTTGAATCTGGGAATCAAGTCACTTGCAGATGTTTTCAGCAACTCCATTCAAAGCTTTTCAAATATCAGGCTATGTTTCTTCTAAACTGTGAGTAACTTTTAAGTTTTAAAATTTTAAAAATGTTGCATGCTAGAATGTTTAATATAAATAAGCATTGTCTGTGTGATGACAAAAGTTTGCTGTGATATGTATTTGTTTGCATACAGTAATTCTCTATTGTTTCTGTTGTCAAACTGTCATACAATCTTTATCCTTTAATTTAGTTCCTGATATTTATAAAGCAATGTTGTTTGATTTTCCTAAGTCAATACTTAAAATTTAAGTAAGTTAAAAAAAAAATTATAAGTGTTTGTCTCTGGAAAACACAAGGAACATCAGTACATGATAATTTTAACTAAAATTAAAATAGGTTAAACTGGTAATGCAGTTTCATAAATATAAAGCATTAACTATAACTTGATTTTTAGATCAAGAATTAGGATTTTAAAATGATAGATGAAGTTGCAGTTGGGGTTTTAACTGTTATTGAATTTTTAGCAAAATCTGATGATTTTTTAATTTGGAAATCTTGAGTTACTTCTGGGTGATTGTGTAGGAATAGGAGAAGTTAGGAAAAACCTTGAATGATGATAAAATTTGTCAGAGTGATTGCAGATTTAGGATTTTACCTTTAAACCCTAGTTTTAGAATGGTTTGATGAATCGAACATTTCGATTTGTATAAGTGACCAAGTGCTTAGATATTTTGGAAATGGGTAGTATGATTGTAGTTGAAGCCATGGTCGAAGTCGTTGACCTGCTAATGGTCGGAGGGGTGCGTTCTCACCGTTGACAGGTTTTGAAGAAAAACCTGATTTTGCTGTTTTCAGGTTTGGGTAGTTAGCTCGTTTTTGATTTGAGCTACTGTGGTGGTTTCTGGTGTTCGTGTTCGAGTGTGGAGGTGATCACTGATGGGTAGAAGCGTTGGTGAAGGGCCGGTGATGGCGGGAGCCACGGTGCACATGCACCGTGCAGTGGAAGTCCAGGTGGTTGTTGAAGTTTTTTGTTTTGGAGTGACTCGAGTGAAATTTTGGTTGGACTCGAAGTAAATAGGAAGATTGCTCGGGGAAGAGGGTGTTTAACTCAAAGCATGCAGGGATGTGTCTCGGGTTGATTGTTGTTTCAGGTTTTCAAAATCTGTAACTCTGTGTTTTAATTTTTTTTTTTAAAAACCTGCAGCTTTTGTGTTTATAAAATTTGTAAACTCTGGAACTTTAAATATAAGAAGAGTTTAAATCAAGTTTAAATTCAAGTTTTGAATTTATTTGAATTCAAGTTAATTTAAAAATCCCAGTTTAAATAAAATGAAGTTTAAAAAAAAATTAAGCTTAAGTTACTACTTTATTTTGGTGAAAGTAGTTTGATCTTTTTAAAAAAATGAAGTTCTGTTAAAAATTTGAGAAAGATTTGAAATTCAATTTAAAATCTGGAAATTTAAAAATAAATTTCAGTTTTTAAAAATTAAAGAAGGTTTAATTTTGAAAAAAAATTTATATAAATATAAATTAAAGTTATTGAAAGATTAAAAGTTATAAATTGTTTAAACTTTGATAAGTTTAAATTATTTTCATTTTAAGCTTTTATTTAAAATGAAATTTGAAAGTAATTTCAAAGGTACTTTGTTTCAAAACAAAATTTGTGTTTTAAACATAATTTAGAAATGTTTTATTTTAAAATTAAGTTAAATGAATGTTTTGAAAATAAATTTATTAAAAAGGTAATTATGAAATAATTAATTAATTTAATTAATTAATTTATTAAGATTTAATGAATAGTGATTAGGGGTTAATCAATTTGAAATTAAGATCATTAATTAATGATTAAAGAATTATTAATAATTAAGTTTTAAATCAAGATTAATTAATTAAATAATTAGATTTTAATCAATGGATGATTAAAGATAATTAAATTTGTAATTAATCTCAGTTAATTACTTAATAAAAATAATTAGAGAATGGTTAATGAAGGTCATTAACCAGGATTATTTAAAAATTAATTAATATGGTTAATTTTTAATAATTAATTAGATTAATTAATTTAATAATAATCAATTATGAATTGTTGAGAATAATAACTTAATGAAGTAATTAAGAAATTAATTACTTAATGTAATTAATTAAGTTTAATGTGATTGTTTAAATTAATTAATTAAGTTTAATTAATTTTAAACACTTGAGGTTTTAAAGATAATTTCTTATGTAATTTATGGATTGAAAATTACGTGGTGAAGTAATTGATTAATAATTACAGATTGTAATTAATTGAAGATGTTTAAGAATGAAGTAATTTGGAGTACAATTACTTATAATTAATCAAGGGATTAATTAAGAAATTAATTTGGGAATAATTAATTTGTTTTAAATAAAGTAATTAAGTTAGTTAATTATTGAATATGATTAATCAGAGGGGATTAATAATTATGAGTTAATTCTTAAGGTAACTAATTTAGGAAGATAATTTATTAAATATAATTAAGGATCATTAATTATTTTAATTAATGATGTAATTAAAGTTGATTAATTATGATTAATTAACCAATGATAAATGATTAAAGGTAATTAATTATTATAATTAATTAAGGATTAAGGTAATTAATTATCGTTAATTAATTAATTGAAGTAATTAAGGGTAATTACTGTTTTGGTTAAGAATAATTAATTTGTGAAATTAATTAAGGATAATTACATGAATGTAATTGGGAATAATTAATTAAAGGATGGTTAATTGAGGTGAATAATTTTGAATGATTAATTACTTGGTTGTAATCAATTAAACGATTGAGTAAGCAAGATTTATACTAGTGAAGTAATTAATTTAATTCATTTTAAATTAATTAAAGATGAAGCAATTAATTTAATTCATTTTAAATTAATTAGAGATATAGATAGTTAATTTAATTCTTTTTAAATTAATTATATTGTGATGACATAAATCATTACTTATGTGTAAATGGATGACATTGATTGTCTTGGATGCTTTGCGATCTCAGAAATGAGATAAGTAATGTTGTGTGGTATGAATGCTTGGTTGCATTGTGATGATAACATAGATTATCTATTGTGATAGTGATATATGGATTATCTATTTTGATATTGATAATGTAGATTACCTGTTATTTGATAATGTTGATTTATCAATTGTGATTGTGAGTTATCTATCTGTGTGTATGTAGATAATTGAATTGTTTTAAACTTTAAAACAATTTGGACCTAAAAGGCACGCTTTGGATTTCGATGAAACGGGGATCGGGTTTCCATATTTGGATATCCGAAAAGCACATTGATCCGAATTAACGATAGGTCGTGAAATCTCTTGTGAAGAGTGAAGACTCGAGGTTAAGGACTATCCGTCAGTATAACTCTGGGGGTGATTCTGTGATCAGTTTGACGGAAATAGTACTTATAGGCTCGAGATGGTGATTTAGAATGCAAGGGCTATGGTCATTGACTCTGAGGGTGATTACAATAATGAGTGCAACGAGATAGTGCCTTCAGTTTCGTTCGAACCCGGAACGAACTTGTATGGATCGAATGCTTTCAGAACATCGTCAGGTGGACGATGAGCATTCTAAGTAATGTGTTTACTAAAGGTAACGTAGCCTCAAGCCTCATCAACCGGGAATGGCTAAAACAGGGGAGGTGCAGCAAGGCTTCGTGGGTAGCCCCCACTTGAGAGTGAGATTTACCCCTATCTAGAAGTCCCTTTTATTTCGGCTGTGTGGACGGTTGTGAGATCCAACCGTCGGGGTTGTCTTGTTCGGGACTGTCCAGTAAGGGATGGTTCCGGCCTTATGTTGCAGGGGAGTTAGAGTGGATCCTCGGTACGTTGATCTAGGCCACGTACTATGACGGGCGGTACCCCAGTAGCCCTGCCATTGTATGGAATCCAAAATCCAATAAGTGCCAACGGTTTTGATTGTATTACCCACTTTTATGGCTAGTAGCTGGAATTTAATAGATGTAACAATTTCGGCTATTTCTTATTTATTTGAAAACCCTAGACCTATTATAATATCATCGGATTTCCTATCAAATGTTTTGGTTAGCGTAAGGTAAAAACTTTTCCATGTTTATGTTTGGGAAGTCTTACGTGATACCTTTCTTTTCAAAGGTTTTTGAAAGTTAAGCAACCTTAACCTGTTACTCACACCAGACCCATGTCTGATCCGGAGTTTATTTTCGTTTTTCATAAACTCTTGGGTACTCAAATTTTTACGAGTAGCCAAGGGATTCGGGTTAGCTTTGACGAAGTATGGAGGAGCAATGGAGCAGGAGGCTTCTACGTGTAGATATGTAGTATTTCCGCTGTGTAGATTTCTCTGTGTTGTTCTTGTGTGTCGTATTGAGTTGTATAACTAGACAGGTGGTTATAACTGTCTAGTATGTGATGTATATCTGTGTAACTCTGATAGTGGTTGTAAACTTTGTAATGTTTATGTTATTAATACAATTTATTTGTTCCGTTGTTTAGATTCTGATGTTGTTTCTTTCTTCTCTTCTTTCTTTTCTTTTTCTATCTCTTTCTTTCATATTAATGATGTGTCATTCTGTGGAGACGGATGGCGGGTCGTTATAGTGGTATCAGAGCATTAAGTTGAGTGAATACCTAGGCTCTATAATGGCGTCTTTCTTGAGAGAGCGTATTTGTAATTTTTAATATATAAATATATTTATTTCTACCTATCTGTTGGGTTACCTGTTCAGGTTTTCCAATATAAGTTATAAAGGTAGATGGGGTAGTAGTGTGTGTAACACGACTACCATTGGTTGGAGTTTGAATGTTTGAGGTTGGAAGTGTTTTGTCAAGACTGTAGACCTAATATCGTCTCGAGTAAGCTTCGTGGTGATGAAGGATTTCACCAATCTCCGAAGGAAACCTGTTAAGGTTCGGAGTTTATTTCTGAAGTTGATGAGTAGAATTTGGATCTGTTGGTTGAGCAAAAGCGAGTGATGGTATTTTGATACCTCTGCGTGATGAGACGCAGTGACTATGGATGTTCCCGAAGATGTTTTCTTTGGAACAAGTTTAAGGAAGTGAGTCTGCTTCGGTGTTGTGGCTGTGTTCAGCCGGTGTTTCTGTTTGCTTTGAAGTCCGAGTTTCTCGGAGAGTTTTGATTTGGAATTCTTTGGCATCTGTTGCGGCAGTGCAGCTTGGAATGTTCTCGGGGTTGGCAAGAGATCTTCTGGCTTAGCAGTTTTTCTGGAAGTGGAGTTCAGAAGCAGTTAAGTGGACCCGTTTCTTCGATGGGTTGGCTAGTTTAGAGTGAGCTGTTCTATTTGGTTAAGGGAGAACAGTTTTCCATGGATTGGTTTGGGGTTGATCGCAAAATTGACTTGCGATTGTTTGAGTGATCTCTTGGATTATCAGGGTTTTTCTGGACGTCTTCAGGAAGTTAGAGTTTTGTTCGCATCTGGAGATTGAGTTTCCTTATCGTCTGGTTTCCAGGAGGGGTACCAGTGGTTCAGCTTTATAGAAGAATGATTCCTAGAAATTGAGTTGGTGTAGCAGCTCAGGATTTTGGAGAAGTTCTGAGTTTTCTTATGGATTTGTTGAACCATATTTTCTGAGGTGTGTTGTCCAGATTGTGCTCGTGTTCTTCTTCAGCATTCTCTTCTATTTCGGATCAGAGTTGAGCAGTGGAAGCAGTTTGGAAGTGTATCTGCTTTTCTTTTCTGGACAGAAGAAGTTGTTGTCTTTTGATGTTTGAGAAGTAGGGTTTGATCTTGATTGATCTTGAGAAGATCATTTTGTTGAGATAATTGGTCTAGTTTGTTTCTAGAGACATCAGCGAAGGTTGAGCTGATCAGGATGGTTGTAGGCAGCCCTGGATCGTCTGGAGAGTTTTATGGATAAGAGACGAAGGAATTTGGATTTCGGAATCGAAGATTTGACTTTGGATAAGTTTTCTCCAATCGTAAAGGAGCTATAAGTTTGAGCAAGGCTGGAAAGCTAGCTCTGAAGAGTTTTGGATCTTTTCTATGATCTTGGAGGTTAAGTGATCGATCTACAGGATTGAATTTCTAGTTTTGATAACTGGAATTCGATGAGTTTCACGTATCTCTAAGGAAGTACGTGTATAATCTATCTCTGGTTGTGGAACCAGCAATTTTGGAATTTTGGTTGATTGAGTCAGACTCGTCTGTAGTCTGATATCTTGTCTAGTGTTATAAATATAGATGAATAGGAGCTTTGTAACTTCATAGTATTGATTGTTTGAATTCTCTAGAGCGAGTATCCCGATATACACACACACACACCTAGGGAAACTCGAAGAAATTTTATCCAGAATTTTGTCTGGATAATTAGATTTGTTTGATTGGTTAAATTGGTTGCTATAGTTGTTAGCATATGTTTGATATATGTTTGTGTTTTAAAATATTTAATGAGATTATTAAATTACCTTTGTTTTAAATTTCGAGGACGAAATTCTTTTAAGGGGGAATGATTGTAATATCCTGGAATTTTTAACAATATCAATTTAATAATATGTATTGAAAATTAAATTGATATTGATATTTTTGTTATTAATAATTCAGATTGATTAATAATCTTCTTCAATAAATATTCAATTGGTTATTTTATCTTTTAAAAATAATAAATTGGTTTCTATTTACAATATAAATATATGGTTTATATTTTAAATAGACTAGCATTGTTTTAATTTTAATAAATAAAGCATATTTTTCTAATTCTAATATTTTTAGTAATTTGAGAATTTGTTTTTATTTAATAATAGCTTTTCAAAGTTATAAAATAAATGATCTTGGTTTAAATTAATAAATGAATCATGATTTAAAATTCTAATATATACATTAATAATTTGGAAAATTTTGATTTTTATTAAATATAAAGTTTTCAAAGCTATTTAATAAATAAATATATGGTTTTTAAATTGTTAAGAAAAATGTTTAAATGTTTAAAATAGTTTTAGCTTGAGTTTTAAATTTAATTAAATTGACAAAAGAGTTTTATAGCTTAATTAAATAAGTAATTTATTAATAAAAGAATAATTTCTTTTACAATTATTATATTTTAATAATAGGTCATTTCTAAAAATAATATTAATAGTATATTGTCTTTATAAATAGATTTTGAATAAAAATGGCAATTGTTATTTCAAAGTTTAATTGTAGTTATAACTTGATTTTAAAATATTAGATTTTGAATTTAATTTGAATTTAAATTCCAAAGTATAGATTTTTGATTGTTTTAATTTAATATGTATAAGTTTTATTTATAAACATGATTTGTTTTTATTTCTTTTTATAAGTTTATATACATATTTAAATATTAACTAACAAAGTAAAATTTAGTTTAATACATATGTGAACATGTAAATTAAATACAAACCACTTTAAAAAAAGACAAGTGTATTAATATTAAGCCTCTTATAACCAAATGTTACAAGATTAAACATTTAACTTGACAAATGTTGGAAATCTTTACAAGTGGCCTCTTTTAAATTTGTTTTCTTTTATTTTATGAAATCTGAAATTTTGCCTATATAAACATACATCCTTCACCCTTGTTTGTTTTTTTTCTCATTTCCTTATCAAAGTTAAGAAATTTAAAACGTAAACTCAACACAAATCTGAGAAATACATGAGAACTATTTTCAAATTCAAGACTAATTCTGCAAACCATTCTGGAATTACAAAATCTGTAGCATGCATCTTCAAAACCATGCATTTACCCTTTTCAAAACCCAAATCTATTACAAAACCCCTCATATCAAAAACCGTAGCTCTTCAATCTCATCATCCTGAAATCACTCTGCAACTACAAACTCCAAAAGCATGCAACTGCATCCTTTAAAACTTAAGATCTGAAGCAAGTTCAAGTCCCATTAGCCTGCATTTTTCAACCTGAAGTTAAACAAAAAGCAAGTTCAAAAGAAAAGTCTGCAAACCCAAGTTTGTAAATTCAAATGCAAGTTGAATCTGGGAATCAAGTCACTTACAGATTGTAATTAATTGAAGATGTTTAAGAATGAAGTAATTTGGAGTATAATTACTTGTAATTAATCAAGGGATTAATTAAGAAATTAATTTGGGAATAATTAATTTGTTTTAAATAAAGTAATTAAGTTAGTTAATTATTGAATATGATTAATCAAAGGGGATTAATAATTATGAGTTAATTACTTAAGGTAATTAATTTAGGAAGATAATTTATTAAATATAATTAAGGATCATTAATTATTTTAATTAATGATGTAATTAAAGTTGATTAATTATGATTAATTAACCAATGATAAATGATTAAAGGTAATTAATTATTATAATTAATTAAGGATTAAGGTAATTAATTATAGTTAATTAATTAATTGAAGTAATTATGGGTAATTACTGTTTTGGTTAAGGATAATTTATTTGTGAAATTAATTAAGGATAATTACATGAATGTAATTGGGAATAATTAATCAAAGGATGGTTAATTGAGGTGATTAATTTTGAATGATTAATTAATTGGTTGTAATCAGTTAAATGATCGAGTAAGCAAGATTTATACTAGTGAAGTAATTAATTTAATTCATTTTAAATTAGTTAAAGATGAAGCAAACTATAGCGACTCGACTTTCTATTACCAGAAAATCGCATCACTAATTAAGAAAGAAAGAGATAGAAGAAGAAAAGAAAGAGAAGAAAGAACAACAACACATCAGAATCTCACAGCGGAACGATTTAAATATAATATAGAACATATACATAGCATCATATACGTCAGAGTACACAACTATACATCTCAATTTAGACAGTTATAACATTTCTGTCTAATATACAATACAAGATCAACTACACAGAATAACGCACAGCGGAAACTCTATCTATATATCTACACGCTGAAGCCTCCTGCTCCAAAGCTCCTCCAAAATTCGTCAAAGATAACCTGAATCACTTGACTACTCATAATTTAATTCATTTTAAATTAATTAGAGATAGAGATAGTTAATTTAATTCATTTTAAATTAATTATATTGTGATGAAATAAATCATTGCTTATGTGTAAATGGATGACATTGATTGTCTTGGATGCTTTGCGATCTTAGAAATGAGATAAGTAATGTTGTGTGGTATGAATGCTTGGTTGCATTGTGATGATAACGTAGATTATCTATTGTGATAGTGATATATGGATTATCTATTTTGATATTGATAATGTGGATTACCTGTTATTTGATAATGTTGATTTATCAATTGTGATTGTGAGTTATCTATTTGTGCGTATATAGATAATTGAATTGTTTTAAACTTTAAAACAACTTGGACCTAAAAGACACACTTTGGATTTCAATGAAACCGGGATCGGGTTTCCATATTTGGATATCCGGAAACCACATCGATCCAAATTAACGATAGGTCATGAAATCTCTTGTGAAGAGTGAAGACTCGAGGTGTAAGGACTATCCGTCAGTATAACTCTGGGGGTGATTCCGTGATGAGTTTGACGGAAATGGTACTTATAGGCTCGAGATGGTGATTTAGAATGCAAGGGCTATGGTCGTTGACTCTGAGGGTGATTCCAATAATGAGTGCAACGAGATAGTGCCTTCGGTTTCGTTCAAACCCGGAACGAACTTGTATGGATCGAATGCTTTCAAAACATCGTCAGGTGGACGATAAGCATTCTAAGTGATGTGTTCACTAAAGGTAATCGTAGCCTCAAGCCTCATCAACCAGGAATGGCTAAAACAGGGGAGGAGCAGCAAGGCTTCGTGGGTAGCCCCCACTTGGGAGTGAGATTTACCCCTGTCTAGAAGTCCCTTTTATTTCGGCTGTGTGGACGGTTGTGAGATCCAACTGTCGAGGTTGTCTTGTTCGGGACTGTCCAGTAAGGGATGCTTCCGGCCTTGTGTTGCAGGGGAGTTAGAGTGGCTCCTCGGTACGTTGATCTAGGCCACGTATTGTGACGGACGGTACCCCAGTAGCCCTGCAAAGTCAGAACACGGAACCAAAATCAACATCGTCAAAGAATACAACGACCAAGCAAAGTCAGAGCCGTGAAAATTAAGTAATCAAAAATATACGAATTGAAGAAGTCAGATATCATCTCGAACATTTAATCAAAATCATAAGGCCAACACAAAGAAATTGACGAACTCGAACAAATATATACGAATGAAAATCAAGGGGTTCGAACCCTATATAAAAACCCTAAACATCATCGACAAAGACAACATTCGAGTTAAAAGCCAAAGAGAGAAAAATAAATCAACAACTCGAATCGAGTTCGAATCAAGGCAAAACAACAGTGCATTTAAATGATATAATTCGCATACCAGATTCGTTGATTCGAACTCAATACTAGAAGCAGCCGTGAACGAGCGCTAAAAGAAGAGGGCATCGATCGACAAAGGAAGCACGTCAATCATCATTCGATCGAGCAATTGAAGACGGCAGCTTCAATATTTCTCAAAGCCCTAATTTCGAGCAAAGAGGGACGAGCAAAGGAACAAGGCCGACGTTTTACAGAGCAAAGGAACAAGGCTGAAATAAAAGAAATAAAAGGGCTGGCCTTGTTTTTTTAATAAAAGCTTTATTATAATTGAAAAAGAAAATTAGGGTTTTGTTTTGTAATTGTTTTATATTTGTATTTTCTTTTTAAACAATTGCAATTTCTAGTCGTGTGACTAGAGTACGAACTGCGATGGTGTAGTTCGAGAATTCGCAACTCAATGGCTGAGTTGTGGCAGGGTTTTGAGCGTAGAGTTAAGGCTAGTCGATAGCGGGTGTCGCAAGTTTATGTATGTAAGCGTCTGACTGCTTAATTTCTAGTAGAAATCTTGGGGCAGCAAGTAGGCAGAGTTTTGTCGAAGCAGGGTAAATTATGTGTTGTTCTATTTCTGCATTTATTATTCTACTGTTATTTGTGTTGCTATTCTGGTATATCTGTGTTGATATTATTTTATATAAACTTCCACGATAAATTTTTATAATTGATAATATCACCCTATTCACCCCCCTCCCCCTTCTAGGATGAAATCGATCCTACACATGTTAGGGTATTTTACACGTTTAAACCAAAATTTATATTGTTTTAAAATCATCATTCATTTATTTTCATTTGGAGGCAGAATGGTAATTTTGTATATGAATTAATTTTAGGAAAATTTATTTGCACATTTTTATTTTTATTTGTAGGAAATTGAGTGAACATTGGATGGAGCTTCATGGATATATGCATGCACGTATTGAAAGCAAATGAAGTAAGGAAATAAAAGAATTCATGCAACATGGAGGAGCCTACATGCTCACTAACTAATAGACCATAATTAAAAGCACATGCACAAGTTAACAAAGACTTAATGGCATATTAGTAAAGATTAATTAATTCCCTAATGATTACTTGGAGGTAACATAATTTCAAGGGCATTTTTAGTAGTCCCCAAAAAATGGAATTTGGGTTTTAAGCATGTATAAATAACCCTTATGTTTCATGTAACAAGCTCTTTTTTTAATGAAAAGTTAGAGCATAAAATTAATGATAAATAAAATATCTCTTTAATGGGTTCTTAGCCTTGTTTCTTTACTTTCATTAATTCTTATTTCATACTTTTTTATTGCTATTTTATTTTATGCTCTCTTATTTAGTTTATGCTTCCCTTATTTCATGTTAGTAGCATAGATTTAATTCTTGCAATTAGTTTAGTTTTATTTTATGCAAGTAGTTAGATCTCTTTTCTTTTAATTAGTTCTCATTTTCTATGTTTTTATGTTGAAATCTGTAACACCCCATATTTTTATAACATTATTTAGGATATTAGATTGGTTAAATTAAGTTAAATAATGTGAAGATTAATGGGTTGAGATTTGATTAAACTAAGTGTAGTCGTGCCATGTTAATATGCAAATTAAAATAAGATAACATAAACTAATGTGTTAGGAAATAAGCAAGGGCAATATGGGAAATAGGAGAGGCTTATACCCTAAACCCTTAGGAAATGAAACTCATGTTTATTTCATTTTAGCAACTAAAACCATCTAAGGCCGGCCACCATGTTTTATTCTTAAGAAAGATAAAGCTAGGATTCAAGAAGAAAAAGTTAATCAATATCAAATCTCACATCTTTTCATCTCAAAGCTAAGGTGAATAATTACTTCATCCCATTTTCTTATAGCTTTTGGTTTCAAGATTAGATCCAAAACGTTTTTGCAAGTATATACCATGTTTTGATGATTAAAGTTATATATTTGTTTGTTGGTGAATTATGCATGTTCATATTAGTATTTACGAAATGTTTGTTGGTGAATTATGCATGTTCATTTTAGACATGCATTCCAATTTTCATAATTTTCTAAATTTATGTGGATTTTATATTGATTTTTTAGTGAAGAAAATGATTTATTGGGTTATAAATTTATTTAAGGCTAAACAAATAATTATTTGGCTTTGAAAATTTTATATGTCGAAAAACATACTAAAATAGATTTTCTGGAATTTTTTTAGATTTTTCCTTAGTGTTTTGATGAATATATAAAATTATTTAAGGTATGTAACTTAAATGTTTTTTGAAAGTATTTATTAACTAATGAGAATTTGACAAACAAAGGAAGGTTAGCTGAAAAGTTATCTTTTTTAAGTTAAAAACAAGAAAATCATACGTTTAGCATGTTTCATCCATTTTAGGCATTAAACCTTCCGGACCAGACCCTTCGACAAAGTTAAAAGTTTATAGACTTCAACAAGGTCAAAGTCCAATGCATATGGTATCAAATACTTGGTACGTAATGAATTGAACAAGGTCGAAGGGTACTTAATCTAAAGGTTGGTTGCCAAATATGTTGGGGTATGTTTTTTTTATAAACCAAAAGCTTACACCTGCTTGCTTTTGAAAAGGAGCTTTCGACTTGATTGCTTTCGATCAGTTCAATTATTTAAAATAAATGTTTTAAACTTTCGACAAAGTGGAAAGGTTACTGCCGCTTTGTCATTGTTTTGTTTTGAACCTTCTGACAAAGTCGAAAAGTTTACCTATTTCAAAAACCAGCCTCTTCTCAATGCTTTCGAAAGGTATCAAAGCTTTCGTCTTAGATGTTTTACCTAACATTTCTAGTTGAAGTATAACCCAAAGCTTTCGAAGGAGTTGTTTTAAAGGCGGGGACTATTGTTTTAAATAATGTGTTTTAAAGCTTTCAAAGCAGAGCTTCAATAAAGTCGAAAGGTAGCTTCCAATGAAGTCGAAAAGTTTTTAAAAGAAGATTTTGCCCATGTTTTAAATTGAACCCAGTAAGCTTTCGAAAGGTTCATGTTTTAAAATGTTAAATGCTTTCGAAAGGTTTTAGTTCAATGGTTTCGAAAGGTTTGAGTTCAATGATTTTGAAAGATTTCAGTTCAATGATTTCGAAAAGTTTGAGTTTAATGAATTGAAATGGTTTGGTTTGAATGGTTTCGGAGGTTTAAATGGAAGGTTTTCCAAAGGTTTTCTAAGGTAATGTTTCAAATTTTTTTTAAAGTAGGATGTCTAAAGTTTTATTGCTTTCGATAGGAATGATTTCAATAGTTTCGAAAGGTTTGATGTTTGGTTTCAAAAGGTAAGGTTTTGGCCTTTTGGCTTATAAAATTAAAGAGTTTCACTTTGTTTTGAACGAGATGTTTTCAAAAGTTTAGAAGGAGATACATTGAAATGTTTAAATGTTTTCATCAACTAAGGTTTGAGTAAAGAAGATATATATAACATGGTAATGTGATTTTGAGTAAAGCATAAAGATTATATATTTTCCTTGTTTGAATTTGATTTAAAGGTTTTAAATCATTTTGAAAATATTTTCAAGGAAAATTATGGGAGGGGATCCTTAAGTGAAAATGACTCGGATAATAGAATACTAGATGGGACTTGTATGGAGTCGCACCTTATACATTAGCTATTAGCCCCAGCTAATTGTTGTCAAAAATTCCAATGTGTAGGGTTTGGTCACAAGTAGACTAAAATTATGATTACACACCGAAGGGAATATTTGTTTGTATTCATATAGGTTATCGGTGAGCCCAAAAAACATTAGGATCAAGAAGACCTGGGAGATGATTAAATTTGGGACAGAATATCCAAAAGTGAAGTATTTAACAGATAGATAAGGATAGATAGTGCAGAAGAGGAATAACTAATAGGTGTTAGATTAATTTTGATTATATCGTCTGGTAGTCCCGAGTCAGTCAAAGGTTAAAAGTTATCCAAACAAAACATATGTGTTTGAATAGATAGTTCATTATTACTATTACCGAAGATAACTATTTAGGAGTAGCAGTTTTATATTTTGTTATATTTCCATTGTGTTTATATTAAGTCTATTATGACTATATGACTTTGATCATCCGAGGGGGTATCTTCATATACCGCTCTTGGAATATTTTGTATTAAGTATATTTGATCTGTACATGGGAACATATTGGGATTATGTATTAAGAATACGGACCATCATTTTTAAATATAATGAAGAAAATGTTGTTTTGAAATCTATGTTTTGTTTCATATTCAAGTGCTTCTAATATTGTAGATACTATTAACATAGCCATATTTATTCACCAGAAGCTGATACTATGGATGACAGCAGCATCTGTAGCGCTTAGTTTTGGTCTCTAGGCAGGGGATGTTACAACTTGGTATTAGAGCATGGTTTATGAAATACTTTAACTAAAAAAAGGATATTGAGAACATAATCCTTAGTAATTAGAGTTAAGATTGGAGTATGGATAACGCTATAGTAACGTACTTGTATTTTTTATATATAAGTATATGTTATATCTCTAGATTCCTATCTTAGATAGTCTAGTCATCTGTATCTTACGAAGCTTGAATACAGATATGGAAGGAAGAAGAGGCAGAGTTAATCTTGGAGGAGATAGCACCACCACTAATGGAAATGCCTGACCAAATGCTAGAAGAGGTCAAGGTCTAACTCAAGCTAAGACTGTTGGTGTTGGGGTTCCCTAAGTGAATATGGAAGCCATACGTCAGTTTTTCGTAAACATTATGCAAGCTAGAATTGCAACTGGAGTTGTTTGAAGGGAATGCTACTGGAGGAGGAGTTCAGAAAGCTCCGATAGTCAACCACTATGCTAACTTGAGTAGACACTATACCAGACTTGGAGGGAAGCCATTTATTGAAACTGAAGATGTGAATGAGGTGAAAAATTGGCTGCTACATTGTGAGAGAATCTTTGCTGACCTAGGATTGAATGACGAGCAGAAGTGGAGATTAGGTTCGAGACATCTTCAAGGAGCTGCTTTATTTTGGTGGAATACTATAGTAGCTGGTGTTGATGAGGAAACTATGACTTAGGTGGAGTTTAGTAGAAGGTTTCAAGAAAGGTTTATGTCAATCATGGCGTAGTTGGCATTGGTTAGGAAGTTTGTTGAACTAGAACAAGGGGAGATGTCTTTTTTAGAGCATGCAAGAAGATTTGAAGAGGTGGCTCGATATGGATATGCCTTGGTTGATATGATGATCAAGAGGAATGAGAAGTTTATAATAGGCTTGAGGCCGGAGTTGATAAGTGCTACATTACTGCACCTAAGGGATCCAAGTGATGTAGTGGTAGAAATTGCGTTGAGGCAGGAAGAGGCGCTATCTTGCTCGAAGAGGAAAATGAAGGAGGTCCAGATGGACAAGGCCAGAAAAGAAAGTTTTTCCAAAAGAAGAATGCTCAAAAGTGAGGAGCATAGAAGAAGGGAAAAGCTAAGGTGGTTTGTTATAAATGTGATAAGAAAGGACACTATGCCAATGAGTGTCGTATTGGAAAAGGAAAAGAGAAAGGAAAGGAGATGATTGGGAAGAAGAACATCCGATGCTTTAATTGTGATCAGATCGACCATTATAAGAACCAACGCAAAGAGCCCGTTAGAGATGGAAAGGGACAGATGTATGCATTGGAGCCCACAATTTCAAGACCGGTTGTGCGGGAGAATGGGAAGGCTGTTCTGGGAGGTTCGCTACATATTCACGATATGTCTGTTATTGTTCTTATTGATACTGGTTCATCATATTCTTTTATTTCTCAATGTTTGGTAGATAGCTTAACCTAGAACTCTCATATTTAGTTACTTCGTTAAGGGTTGCAAATTCGATAGGAGGGTATACGACACTTAGGATGAGGTGTAACTATTTAGAGTTTGATTTTCTAGGCCATAGTTTTGATTGTTGTTTATATATATGTTGATTTTGTGGGGTTTGAGATTATCCTTGTGATGGATTGGTTAAGTAAATAAGATACTAGGATATTTTTCCATGATAGAGAAATATCACTGAGTCACCTAAATTGTAGTGATCGGATAGTTTACACCATAGAGAACCCTAGTTGCGAAGTGAAAGCTTTATTGGGTATCATGGAGTTGGAGGATGAGTTGCACCGAGTATTTGTGGTTAGAGAATTTTCTGATGTGTTTAAGCCGGTAGTTGGACTACCACTGTGACGCCCTACCCCAAGACTCACGTTAACAGAGAGTATTACTGAGTAATATCATCTGCTAATGCATAGAATAGGGTGGTTAGGAGCGACCATCTAGAGCCTTGTCTTAAATTTCTATTAAATATGTCGATAAATTCTCTCTATATTTTTTTCTAATTCAAGTGGATCAACATATCCAATAAATACTTAATACAAAGCCATAGGTGGCTATAAGATCTATCGGAACAAAATACAACAACTCAAATGCATAACACATAACAGAACAGCAAACAGATGTATATACATATATACTGATACATCCCAATACAATACAAATAATACATCATAAGTGGTATGACGACCAAAATATACACACGAGTCAAACCAATATACATATTAGAGTAGCGAGAAAAAGACTACAATAAAAGGGCTAGTAGATAAGTCCATGCAGATACGGAATAGGCTAAATCCATAATGGTACCTAACCTGAAATACCTCTATCTGACCCAAGCATAAGATACGTGGGTTAATCTAGCTAAATGAATCAGTTTATAGGGATAAGTGATAATATGAGCATAAGGCAAGGTAATAAACTCCTCAAAAGAGTAGATACAATTCAACACATACAGTTACTTCAAGTGGCATGGTCAACCAAGGATAGTTACTTCATGTGGTATAAGGTATCACAAAGCATGTGCACAATCTCAAAAGAGATGAAGCTCCAAAAAATCACAATAAAAGTACGTCTCATACCATCGACGTATCACAAAACACCAAATATGGTTTAGCGTTAAAACATAACTCCAAAGAGGAGAAATCCCAAACCCGCCAAATCGGCAAATCCAAAAACATACTCAAAGAGTTCCCATCTCAAAACATGCCATAAGGCAAACATATCTCCAATGGGAGAATAAAACCTCAAATAAATGCCAAAAGGCAAATCTTATATAATGTCACCACAAGGCAAATCTCAAATAATGCCAGTGTAGGTAATTCAAATCTCAAAAATTGAATTCCCAAGAGTTCAATTCGCGAAAGGTAATTGCCACAAATATATATCGAATGGTTCAAAGGACCATGTAACGACCCGTATATTTTAATAACTTTTATAACGTATTTAATTGAAATTTAGAGAAATTTTAAATAATAATATATTGAAATAAAAATTAATTATTTGGAATACATCTATTTAAACATAGCAATTGGTAAATTTTCATCTGATAATATGGAAGTTTATTTTCTTGTGTAATTTTATTCCAATTTAAATCAGTTAATAACAGTTGAATTTAAAAGTATTCCGAAACCAAAATATGTCAAGTGAGAAAATTTATTTAGAACCCTCTGAATAAGCCTGTGTAATACGTTTCACAAATTTCGGATGTTTCTAGCTCCGTTTGGATTTTTTCCATACGGAATAGCAATGTATATCAGTGTCCGTATCAACTTTTGATTAGACGGACGTACCACTAATATTTGTATGTCCTTTCAATCGTCTCGTCGTGCTGATCTCTGTGGTATGTCCAATTCTGGGTTTGAAGTCTGGTATGCAGCGTAATCCGAGTTAACGGCAACCGTATCGGTACCCGATTCACACTCTTTTGGTTTTCTTGACCAATTGTTTACTCCGCGGGATAACCAATGGTCATTAGCTCTTTGGAATTCCCAGAACTTAACTATTGACGTTTGGCTATCCACTACTATTTCCTCTGATCCATTTCTTTTCCAATTCCATTTGTT
Source organism: Allium cepa (assembly GCA_030765085.1). Taxonomy (NCBI): domain Eukaryota; kingdom Viridiplantae; phylum Streptophyta; class Magnoliopsida; order Asparagales; family Amaryllidaceae; genus Allium; species Allium cepa. Next base: position 308,346,574 of record CM060929.1, read on the forward strand.
GAAAATTTCTCACAGCACATAACCCAGAAAAATTTGAGATAAATATTTATATCAGCCTGTCCTTTTGCATTTGCATCTTCCTCTCTCATCTTTTATTCTTCTCAAGGCTTAACCCATTGAAGCATTCACAATCGGCCACGATTCTTCCTCTCCACCGAGTACCCGCAACCCCACCTGATAGCGGCAGCCATCCCCTACCTCTGCAGTCAACCACGCAGTGCACTCGAGCCTTTCCCCTCTTCAGTTTGGTCGCAGCCACCCCCTCAAAGCCTCACTTCCATGATCTACGTTCAAGCCTTTGAACCGAAGCCAGAGTCGCTCCTCCACAAGTCGCCTCGAACATCATCTCCTCCAGCCCTTCTTTTTTTGATCGTCCTTTCTTTTACTGCCTACACACTACCTCCGAGCAGCAGCTCCTTTCCGACAACCAACGGCCGAAGCGGTTTGCTTGAGCTCCGACCAAACTTCCCGCCGTAGCATTACCTCGGCATGTCCAAACATCTTGCTCTTCCTCCTTTTTTTCCTTTCGCCGTAAGCCACTCCCCTATATTTTATATTGGTTATATATATATGAAGGACGTGCATATATATTGCAACTCCTTGTGTTTCATGCCTTTAAAATTTTGTTCTGGTATATACTTTTTCATATAATTGATGTATCATTTTTTTTGTTACAAAATGCACATAGTAATACATATCGTTTTATTAAGCCTATATTGATTTATAATGAACATTGACTTTCAAATATATTATATACATATATTATACGTTTATATATAATCTGTGGTTATACGCATATTGTTTCTGTCTGTCGAGTTTGTATAAGTTGTATACTTATACTATGTTGTTGGTATATGGGTTAATATGATAGCTTATATATGTTTTAAAGTGTGTAAATTTTCATATTAGTGTATAGGGTATGGTTGGTTTTATATATATAAATGTTACAGCATTATATTACAGTGATACATATAAGTTATTTATATTTTTGGTTTCTCTTATTTTTATACCTTTCTTTCATTACAGATATACATATATATATATAGTAATCTATTTTGGGTGCTGTGGAAAGAAATTATACAAGGTTATATACTAATATATTAGTTTTAAGAAAGGGTTGCATGTTTTTACAAGGTCTCTTATAATATATATGTAGCAAAAGTGATGGATTTTGGGTTGTACGTATATTATAGGAAGTCCATGTGACGCCCCACCCCGAGACCCACATTAATAAAGAGAATTACTGGGTAATTCTGTCTTCTAATGCGGGGAATAGGGGAAGTTAGGAGTGACCATCTACAGCGGTGGCTTACATATCTATTGAATACGTCAATAATTGCAATCTATTTTTTTCTACTCAAGTGGATCGACATATCCAATAAATACTTAATACAAAACTATAGGTGGCTAATGGTCTATCAGAACAAAATACAATAATAGAATGCATATCATATCACAGAACATTAATAGTCATATATATAAATATATATACACTGATACATCCTAGTACAATACAAAACGATATACAAAAGTGGTTCAGAGACCATGCTATATACATCAAATCAAAATACACATCAGAGCCAAGCGGAAAGAAATGTATACTACACAAAAATGCTAGGATGACATCCAAGCCGACGCATTAAAGCTATGTCCTGAAACTATTATCTAACCTGAAACAACTCGGTTGACCCGAGTATAAAATACACGGGTCAGTCTAGCTAAAACAATCAGTTAGTAAGGATAGGCGATAATATGAAGCATAAGATACATGGTGATAATTCCTCTCAAATGAGAAGAGGCAATAGAAAGAACACATACTCATGACTTAAGTGAAACATTGTCGCTTAAGTATACAAAGGCCTTAAAAGAGGTGAATTCAATAACAATACTCAAATAATGTAAACATTCGCCTCATATCATCGGCGACATCTCAAAATGTATACATGGTTTCCATGAAACATATCTCCTCAAAAGGAGAAACATTAATATAAACTCTCACCAAAATGGCAAACCCATAATATCGTATAAAATCATGAAAACATCCAAACTCATAACTCAAGGAACTCGATAAGAGTTCAATTCATCATAAATGAAATCACCATATACATAACATCTCACATAGCACTAGGCAATCGATGTAATAAAACATCTTAAAATGGTGAAATCACAATAAAATAGAAAACTCAGAAAATCTGGATTGGCCAGATCCCCGATTGTAATGCCAAAGCAATGTTGCACGTGCTAAACTTAGATGGTCGAAGCCTCAGATAAGGTCGCTAACAACTCCCAAAGCAATTCGTCCTCCTGACAAAGTCATTGACACCTCTCCAAGCCATTTTTGTCAGCCCTAACAAGGTCACTAACACCTCCCAAAGTAGTTCGTCCTCATGACAAGGTGGATAACACCTCTCAAAGCAGTTCTGTTGGGTAAACATCGTGAATATGTCACATACTCATGGATAGGAACCCGAAAAATGTTAACGTGTGTCCCATACCACACATTCGCACTTAGCGGTTTACTAGCCGCTAGTCGATGCCATACTATAAACATCATAAAACTCAAAAAACCATATCTCGCCTAGTCTCATTGGCGAGTGCTAAAGAGACACCATACTTGTCTCATCTCATCGACAAGTGCAAACATCATGATGGTTCCTCATAAACCATACATCTCAAAATAGAAATCTCAAACCATAAAACTCTCCAAATATTGGCCTTCCCAAATAATTCCTAAATATAGGAATTATAATCTCAAAAACCCACCATAAATTGGCTAAGTAACTCAGAAATCATAACCCGGATAGTTTCGATCGTATAAGTCCGGAATTAGCCAAAATAGTAAACGCGCATGTCCTATACCATGTGTCTTATTTAATCGTTTAATTCTCTTTCTTATACATTCGAATAGTGCAAAAGTTTGTGTTATATTTAAAATAGTTTCCTAGAGAAAACAAGCTTTTAAAACTTTTCCCGAAAAGAATAATAAATCCAAAATTTGAAATTCCTTTATTATAGGAAATAAATAGATTTTATATTAGAAAAAATAATTTTAAATACTATACAATAATTTGAAATTTCCGTTTATTTCAAAAAAAATTGCTTCAAAATTGTTTAGTGAAAACTGTGCTCGAAAATAATGAAAAACAAGAAAGATAACTCAAGACCGATTACTTGAATTCAATACGAATTCATTTCAAATTTAACCCAAAATCAATTCAAATTCTATTTAAATTTGAATTTCAAATTCACTTCTAAAAAAACAACATCAAAATCAAACAAGAATGAGAGCAAAATAAGCTAATACAATTCTCAGGTCAATGATTGTTATTGCAGTCGTTTTGCTCTCAGGACAGCAACAAACAAACATAGTTTTGACCTAGCTAACTTTGAGATTTCAAAAAACATAAAACATTAAATGTAATGCACAAAGTCTATGCTTTTCGAAACATCTAAAATTATTGAATTTGGATTAGAAACATGAAAGTTATGGTCAATATAATTCTCATATTCTAAATTCACTGTCGCTGTTGTTTATTCTCAGGGAAGCGATAAAAATTATGATTTTGTCTATATAAATCTCAAAATTTAGCTAAACATAAACATGAAAGTTGTAGCTAAAAGTATAAGCATTTCATAACATTAAAAATTATCAAATTCTGATCGAAGACGCAAAAGAGGTGACCAAAACAATCATGTGTTTCAAAGTTAAAATTAATAACATAGGACAGAGAGGTTACTTGCTCTTCAAACACATATTATGGTTAGAAAATTGTAGATGTATAGAAAATGATAAACGTAAAAGCTGTTCCTTATAAATATATCTTCCAACTGGAAAAAATCTCACTCAATTTCTATTTATCATTCAAAAGTTATGGTGATTTTAGTTCTAGGTTTTAACTCGGAAAATCTACAGAGCAGAGCATGTTTATCAGTTTCAAACCCAATTTTGACCCTATAGATCATAGAATTTGCAAAAACTTACAACATAAAAGTTGTTCCTTTATGTCTTAGTATACATAATTTGGGTTTACGGCTAAAAATTTATGGCCATTTTACTGTCAGATATCAACTCAGAAAATTTGAAATGGTTGTGCTATAACATCAGTTTCAAACTTAATTTAGACCTTTTTAAACATATAATTTCGAAAAATGATTAAAATAGAACTTATATCTTATTTAAATATCTTTCTACCACAAAAAGAATGAACGAATTTGGATCATTCTACACTGAGTTATTGCTGTTATACCGCAGCAATGTTCACAGATAAATTTCAGCAACCACTTTGCAAATTTCAACAATTCAATCAAATTACTCAAACCATTCAATTATTTATTGATACAAATCACTCAATTCAAAGAATTAAGACTTTATAGAGATAGATATGTGAGTTTTCAACTCACCTTATAAATTTTGAAGAGCAAACCCTTGGAAATTTGAAGAAAGATGGAAGCTTGCCATTGATTTTAGCTTCTAGAATCTGAAAAAGAAGTTTGTATAGACATGCAAGTACAAAAACTCAATTACAAACAATAACTCACAAAAATCAGAAATAGATGAGAGGAATTTGGGTTTTGGCTTGGATTACCTGAAGTAAATTGGCTTTGAATTGATTATCACAGCAAATGATTGACTAAAGTTTGGGATTTTGGCTTTTGTTTTGAAAGAGGAAATGGGTTCATCTTCCTTTTTCTTAGTTTACAGGAAGAAGGAAAAATGCAGTACGTTCTAGAACTGAGAAGGAGATGTTTCTTATTTTTTGGTTATGAAATTTAATTGGCTAAGACCCAACAGCTAAATTAATTTAGCCTCTAAATGAAATTAACACACTAAAATCACTTATACACTAATATATTTCAAGTTATAACAATTATAAGTAAATGTTTTCACTTCTATAAAATCACACAACATATTTTATGTTCTAAAATATTTTTTACAACAAAATAGAAGACACATTTGAATTAAAAAAAAATTCATTAAAAAAATTTGTATTTTAATTAAATAAACAATTCACACAAATATCTACACAAAAACACCATTTTCAACTCTAAAAATTACACAAAAATAATTTTCTTGTATAATAAAGTGCAACAAACCATTTTAACATTTTTCTTACTTCCAAAAATTATTTTTTATCCAATATTTCACCTTTTTATCTACAATAAATAACATATTAAATCAAATACTTCATTAAAAAAATCAATAAATGCCCCATTTGGCAATAGTCACTAGAATTATTGCATTTTCTCAAATTACAATCATATATTGCTCATTTCGAATCCAGACAATCAAAATAAAGTTGTTTTTCTTGAAAAAAACTCTATTCTTAACATTTTGTATTTATTTCAACAAATTATTATTGAATTAAACACTTTTTTTTTATTTAACCCAATAAATTACCAAATTAATATATTCATTTTCCAACATTTATTACCAACATTATCATATTAACCAAATTTATTCTTTCAAAATCGTTATTTGTTCAAAATAAACAATTTTAAGCCTCCAATTTATTTTTATTCCTCCGTTATTAAATTGTAACCATTGTTGTAATTAAATTTCCAAGTAATCACCAAAATCAGAGTTGTTACAGACTCCCCCTTTATAAAAATTGCATCCTCGCAATTTCTAGAGACGAACTAAAAAAAATATGAATTAATTTCATCAAGCAAAGAGAAAGATAGACATGCTCGAGTTTTTTTAAAAAAATTCACACCCTCAACTTAAGCTGATAGAAAACCAAGATAAAAATGCTCAATAAATTCAATGTTTCCCAAGTGTAATTACTGGGATTAGCGGACCATTGAATTCCTACGGGCAATACATCATGATTTCAAAGGCGTCTCACCTTTGAAACAAGAATAAAAAAGATCAATCGAGTGAGATTGATTTCTTAGAAGCTTCACGAATAGAGTCGGGATTTTAGCATCATTTTATCCCATACTCCAATTAACAAGATAATTATCGACATGACTTTCCATGTGTTGCTGCGGAAAGAGCCACGTCGATTATAGATTGGCGACAATAGAGATAAAAAAATCGATGAGAGGTGGTTATTCAAATGCCATCAAACTCGGACGACCGCATAACTACAAGTCGTTAGACCATTGCACTAAGGCTAGATAACCACAGGGAATCTATATATCTATGTATGTATGTATGTATGTATGTATGTATGTACGTATGTATGTATGTACGTATGTATGTATGTACGTATGTATGTACGTATGTATGTATGTATTAATATTAATTTACAGCTAAAATTTCTTAGAGTTTCAAAATGCATTATCTTCATAATCATAATCTCAATTTTCAATACTTCAAAATTTACAAAATTCTTATTTAAATTTTAATTTAAACTCATTGCTTTTTATTTAGAGTAAATAAAATTTAAGTTGCTTAATCTCTAACTCTTCTATAAATATATTTTAATTTGCGAGGCATTATTTTTCAAATTTGTTTCTTAAATTTTCCAAGTGTTGGAAATTTTTGGAAAAATCGACGGAGTCTCTTTTGTATGGAGGACCGTATACAATAATAGAAAAATGATTTACATAATATACATCGACCATTAGGTCGAAAACACAAACATATCATCATTTAACTTTTTAAAATTAATCCAAAAACATACCTTCCTTCTCAGTATTTTAAAGCGAGTTTGCACAAACATATCTATTCTTTTTGCCCAAAATATATTCCAACTGTAACGACCCGAAATTTTCGGACTCGAAAATTCCAGATAGTTATGAAAAAGAAGAAAAGGATAGAAGAAAAAGAAGAACAAATTCAACAACATCTCACATTCGCAGCAGATAAAATATAATAATAAATAATAATAGCTTACAAAAGAATACTATATCTGTTGATTACATTAAATATACATCAGAGTTTTCACACTTATACAGTCACCGAATATATACAATCAATTTATCACAGAATTTCAATAATATAATTACAGTGGAAATATTCTATGCGTTCTTGCCATCCAGCTCGCCTTCTGAGCTCCAGAACGCCCTACCTGAAAATCTGTAATACTCGGTCTGACCCGAGCATTACACCAAAGTAACACCCGGTCAGGCTGGAAACCAGCGTGAGTAAATTCAAATAACAAGGAATACCAAAACAAACAACTTGTTTAAACCCCGGATAACTTATAACAGTTTAACCACTTCACAATTTGCTATAGACAATGCATATTTCACATATAAATTTCTAAGTACCAGACTTAGTTAAAATAATCCAATTCACTTAAATCATTTTATTCCAGCCTTTTGATTTCTCAAATCAATTTACAAAGTCACACCTTGTTATCAACATAACTTAATTTCAAAATAAGTATTATATGTGCCAAAATGTAGATTAAATAATCTGATTCCTTTAAATCCATTCATTTCAACCAATCAATTTCTCATATCAACCTATAAGAAATTCGAAGTGGTTTCGGGTATCTCCCCAATACCCGATCCCGGCCTCTTCGAGTCTCCTGTCATCCTAACCCAATTTATCCAAATGAAACACGCAACAATTCATATCAGAGATATCAACTCATTAAAAGCAACCAATACCAGTCAATCATCCAAAAGCGATGTTTAAACGCATTCAAAATTAATTCAATTGGTTATGATTGAATTTCCAACCAAATTCACTTAGATTCCCTTTTTCAATATTAATTAATTCCAAATCAATTAATAAATCAATCCTTCGTTAATCATCTTAGTTAATCATCCCGGATTAATTACCTTCAATTTCTTTCAAGTAATTATCTTTAATTAATTGCACAAATTAATTATCCTTAACCCACAACTGTAATTAAACGGTAGTAACTTCACAACCTAATTAACTTATTAAGTACGTTAATCCTTAATTTACTTATATTAATAAATTTCTCGTGAATCGCTTATTATTAATGAATAAATCTCAATTACTCTCTTGATTTCTTCACAATATAATTATGTTTTATTAACTATATTAAGTAACTACCTCTCCATCCACTGAATTAAACTAAACTTAATTAATTACCTTGAACCTTCAATTAATTATTTCAATCCTTCATTATTAAATTAATCAACCCAAATCATTTATTTAAACATTAATTTATTATCCATTTTAAATTAACCTACCAACTTAATGAATCACAAATCATTAAGCCCTTATTAACTTTCAAATGAAAACATTTTCCTATTTAAGATTTAAGTTTAACAATTTAAACCCGAATACTTCAAGTCAACCAATCCATTAATTCAAAAACCAAACAGAACCAAAGTCACTAGGTCATCAGTTCACACAGTACACATCAAATCAATTCAATCATTTCACCAATCATTTAAATTCAACGTTTAAAATTTAAATAAAAACTCATCTAAGTGAGATTAACTCACCTTTGCTTAAATTTGCAGTTCATTTCCCTTACGACTTATCCTTCACGATCATTGACCTTGGATAAACAATGGATGATCTATAAATATTTGAACTTATTCAACAACTTCTTTAGATAAGTTAATTAAACCCCTTAACACTTTAAAAAAAATAACTAGCATATTTGAAATGTGTATATACATATTTATTTTACTTTGAAACTACAAATGCTAAAAATAACTTTTATAAATATATAGCATTTACTTAAACAGAATCTTCCCCTCCTTACTGAAATTTTAATTATTATTATTTTTCGAATATTTATTAAGACATATATATAAAACCGATAAATTTGGAAACAACAAAACCTCACCTCGCTAGCTCGCATCGTCGCCGATCACCATGTCTGAGAGACGTGCCTTCATCCCTCCGGTCTAGCGATGCCCAGTTCACCTCTGCCCATGCGTGAGTCGCCACTCGAGCCAACTCCTCATCGTTGCAGTGCCTCGGGATCGACTCCACTTCGTTGTGCCACCGCGAAGCCTTCTGTCTGTTCGCGAGCGCCACCAGACGCTCGAAGTAGCAGCGTCGCCCCATGCTTCCTAATTCCAAACCCTACCTCCGACCTTCGTGCGCACCTATCATCGCGAGCTGAGGCGCCAACGCGTACGCCAGGCGATGCGTTCCTCTGCCCTAAATCACGAGTTTGGTTGCGACATATTTTTATTTATTTATTTTATGAACGAATCGATTTCGTTCAAGAAGAAGCGAAGGGAAAAATAGAGAGGGGAAATAAATTTCGGTTCCTATTTCATAAAAAGGGGAAGCATCGAACAACCATTTTTTTTTTAAGATTCGATCTTGTTTTTGAATGGAGAGGGGAGAACGAAGAAAAGTATAAGGTCAAGCCTGGCTTCCTGCGTACGCCTATTTGCTTATAAAAATATCTCTGACAAAAATGTACTTTTAATTTTATTATAAAATTTACAAACGTCTCGTTAAGCATAACGCGAAATTCCGAACCCCGAATCAGACACGCCGACAGGTCTTCAAAAGGTTTTACCTGCGTTCTGAACACAATGGAACGTGTTTCGGAGGCTAATTTGATTGTATGTGCGAGTTACAGAAGAAAACGATAAATTTTAAATTAAAACAATTAAAATAAATCTAAGCGTTTCGAGCTGCCAGTGTCAAACAAGAACTCCGATAGCTATGAAAATTGAAACCTGATAATAACTAACTATTACGGATCCAATGGAACTAGTTTCGTCGAATTCCGAGACTGTGCCTCAGAAGGCTATTTTCAAATATCAATTTAGACGATATATTATTAAAACTGAACAAAACATCTTTAAATTAAATTCCAGCCATTCTATTACCTTCAGTATTAGCATTATAAATTTTATAAGTCTTCAAATTATTTTTAACAGGCTTAGAAATTTCAGATTCAAACATTTACCCAATTTCAATTATTAAATTCATTTCTTAAACCTTATAATTCAATGATTTAATTATCAAATAAATATTGATATCTGGAATCCAAGTTAACTTTAAATATTTAAAATTGATTTATTATTCCAATTTATTTTGTTAAAATTTCCGGGTCGTCACATTCCTCTCCCCTTAAAAGAATTTCGTCCCCGAAATTACTAGTTAGGAAGAATAGACCAAGACCCGTCTACTAGTCCTAAAACTCACAATTCAACATCTTACCAACTATCCTTTATTAAAGACCTACTACCACCTTAACCAACTTCCCAAAACCCTCTATAGTTTCAAACAACACCCCTTTGCTCAATTATTTAAATTTCAATTTAAAACCAAATTTTGAATTATCAAAATTTTCTCAAAATTTTTCTAACTCCCTAAATTTCCGAAAATTTTTGCCAGCGTCTCCTTTGCGCGGCTAGCTCGGTACTACTACAAAAGGCCTCTACGGGCTCCCAAATCCAAAAGAAAACAAAAGCCAAGTGGCTACATCAAAAACCCAATCCAATTTCATCCAGAAATTTAAATACGTACCTCTTTGTCGGGCAATTCACATTTATCTTTTTGGAATCAAATCCAATTCCCTTTTCCCTTTAATACCTGCATAACCTACTTAGCAATAATATCTAATCATAGCTCTTTCGAATCTTTACATACTTTCCCTTACAGAAGTTTCATATCCATTTCTATTTAAATTAGTTTTTCCCCCCTTTCATACGGATTCAATTTACTTCAAATTTTGAATGTTGAAATTTATCTTTTCAGTATCTGATTCATATCAGTTTCATTTACTAATTTACTTTAGTTTCAAAGTTGAAATTGTTTTGTCGTTAATAAAAAAAATTTCAAAAATTTTCTTACTGCCAAAATTTTCGGAAAATTTTGACAGAGTCTCCTTTGTACGGAGGAGCTTTAGCAATTTAACAAGAGATATAAATATATATACATCGACCCATACGGTCGGAAAAAGCAAAAACAGTTCATATTTCCTATTTTTATTGCGTAGGCGTACCTTATTTAGCATTTTAAGCAAGCAGCTTATTTATATTAGCAATTAGCGCAATCCAATTCAACCAAACAGCTCCCCGGTACCTGTACTTGCTCAATTTAAGTATGTAAGTGCCATATATTGAAAATTTATTAGCTTTTCACTTACTTTCAATAGCTAAACACATGTATATCATAAGCAACAAGCACCAAAACCCTTCCATAAGAGATTTATAAAATCTTAAAGCTGATTCAATTGCTTTCAACCAATTCATATGCCATTTCATTCAATTTAAGGGTTTACAATGCAATTGCTTGCATTCAATTCATTTTTAAGCAAAACAAACTCGCATTCATAACAATTGATTCAAAAATCAATTATATTTGCTTTCACTAATTCATAGAATTTAATTAAATCTCATTTACGTTAAACGACAATCATTTCTACGCAATTTGATAATATCCATGTGAATCAGTAATTACTTAAGTCTTATAACCAATTAAAATTGATTCCAACTCAATTTTATTTAATTCCAATCCATTTTAATTTATTCACACCCATTTATTAGATTCGCCACATTCCATTCTTGTATACTACTAGCCATTCCCAAATTAACTATATCCAAGCTTTAATTAATGGGCTTTCATCCTTATTCGGAGCCAAGTTTCCAAAATTTTAAGCTTAAATTAATTTACTTTAATTTATTCCAACATCAAACTTAAGTTTACCTTTATTTGACTCTCATTTAATCAAATTCCTTTAAATTCAGTTAGCCCCTCCACTTTAACTTTAATTTTAGTTTACTTTCTTAATTTATCAATATAATATGTAACACATAGTTAACTCATTTATACTTCAAATTAATATGCCACCGAACTTAAGTTCAGTCTGATAATCCAATTCAAATCACAACTTTGATTTAAATATTATTATTTTTTATCAGACTTCATTCATTTATTATTTAATGTCATTAACTCATTTCATATTTCACTTTCTTAATTCATTTGCGAATTTATTTATTAATACAAGGCCATTCTCAACTTATCTCTATCCACCTGGGTTTTAATTGCAATTCAAACCATTACTATTATAGTTCATTTCAATTTCATTCTACAACTCTTCCATTATCTAATTTATTTGCAAATTTCGTTAAATATTATTCATATCACCTTTGAATTTTATTTGTAATTCAAACCTTCACTATTTGATCCAACTCTATTTTTATTTATGCAACATCACCACTTATTTAATTTATTATCAAACCCAAGTCCACTTCTATTTACAAATTCAAATTAATCTCCAAATTCCATTATTAACATACAATTCATTTTATTTAGCCGAGCTAAACTTAATTAATACCTTCTATTCAAATAATTTATTTAGCTGATTAGCTTACCTCCACTTTTAATTCAACATTGGATTTTTAATTACAAAGAATCACTTCATTAAATTTTCCCGAGTTTCAATTTTATTTTACAATTTCAGTTTGGATTTTCCTTGATTTTCCAAAATTCCATCTCTTTTATTTTAAAATTTTAGAAATGCCTATAAAATCTCATAATATTATTAAAATAGCTTTTATAAAATATTTCTTATAACTCGATGTCTCGACCAGTCCATCCTTGTTCTCACAGAAATTCAGTCATATGTTGATCAGGCGTAGGACTGAAAATCTATAAGTACTTGGTAAACCCGTTTTCAACACCCAGTGAAAATACTTGGAAACAAATTTATTGAAAATATTGAAAGCATTTTGAATTAGAGGAAATATCTTTGGTGAGAATGCTCTGGAAATCATCACCCCCATCCATGGTCACAGTTACATCCCAGGGTTACGTTGCCGTCACAGCAAAAGTCCATGTAACTGTAGGCTCTCCGCGACCTCTCGATTACGCCATGGATCCCTCACAACAGATCACAGTTACATCCAGGGTTACGTTGCCATCACAGCAAAAGTCCATGTAACTGCAGGCTCTCAGCGGCCTCTGATTTTCGCTGACGAAATGAAACTTCTCCACTCCTACATAGGTCGTAGTATGCCGATATAAAATCAAACGCAGACTGTTGGCTCTCAACGGCACACACGACTTTCGCTATGTTATACCATAGGTCGCAGTCTACCGATATAAAATCAAACGCAGACTGTTGGCTCTCCGCGGCACACACGACTTCCGCTATGGTATACACTACTCATAATCCCCAGGAACTAGTTTTGTCCGAACTCCTCACATGATCAACTTTAGAACCACCCCCCCTCCCCTTGGGGCTCAAGGCAGCACCACCCGGTGGCACCCCTGAGAAGTTCATTCCAAGGGAGCGCCTTTTTCCCCAGAGCCATCATCAAAACACTTTATACTATTCATATAGTATCTTTCAAGTCATACACCTAGTATGATCTCATACAAGGCTCCTTTACACAAAATCGATTATTCCAAAATCGATAATTTTCAAATTAGGCTTTCCAAATTCCAATATTGATTTTACCCAAAAATCAAAAGCCTTTCCAAATCCAAAGGTTCCCAAAACCCTTTCCAAAATCCTCGTAAGATCCTTTATATATAAATTTTTAAAACTTTGGATCTTTTCAAACTTGTATAAAATTTCTTTTATACTTCAAACATTTCCAAAAACCCCTTTTTCTTCCACAAATAAATTCCACAAGGAAAGATTTATCTTATATAACAAATATATATAACCTTGCTTATTAAAAATCAAATATTCAAATTTGATTACTCTTTCCAATATCAATTTCATTTAAATCCGTACGATGTACACATATCATCCGTACGCTATACCAATCTGATTGCTCACTCGATCACACAATTTCTCTTCCGAACTAGTATCGTCCACCCGACTTCCTAGTGCGGACTCAGATCTGGTTTCTTGATTAGAAACCCCAATTCTCCTTGCATAGCCATAACTATGATAGAGAATATCCAGAACCAATCAATAATCCATATCCAGGTTCGCCGTCGAAAATCGAGTGAAAAATCCCAACCCGGACCGATAAATTATCTCGAAATTCTGTTCTCGAATCTGGATCAAACCACTATGCGAATAGAATAATATTCGTACATCCTACGTATTTAACTTCATTGATTATTAGCCAAAAATTTCCTTTCCATTCACATTCACTTAAATTTCCACTCACTTATTCACATTTGCCTTAATCCCCATTTGCATTACCACCTCAATTCTTATCTCAGTTGGGTATTTAAATCAATAACAGTTTGAACTCCGACCAGTTTATATTTGGAAAATAGCTTGAAAATTTCAAAAATAGATAAGTAGTTTAAAAATAATTATTAGTTTGCAGAATAGCTATAAAATAGTTAACTAATTGTAAAATAATTGAAAAATAGTTAAATAGTTATAGAAATCTTAGATAATTGCAAAATAGTTGTAAAATAGTAATTAATTTATAGCATAGTTGAAATATAGTATTGAGGATAGTAAGCAATTGAAAATTGGTTAAATAGTTCCAAAAATAATTGTAAACAAGTATAAAATAATTAGGCTTTAAGAAGAAAGGTTGTATATATTTAAGAGCTTGGAAAAAAATAAGTTTACGTCAAAACAATTAAATTAAAAATAGTCCAGAGTCAAAACTGTTCACTTCCCCCAACAATTCAATTTAAACTTCCACTACCATTTAAATTGATTCAATTCTAACTTCAATTTCCATTGAAATTGATTTAATCCCAATTCAAGTTGAATTGATTCTCAATTTAGTTCCAACTTCAAATCAAATTCCATTTAGTCTTTAAACTTGTACAACTTTAATTACAATTTCAATTTTACAACTTCCATTTATAATCAATTACATTCACATTTTGCTTTTAACTCAGAATTATACATTTTATTTAGCCAATATATTTTTATTATTCCATAAACATTTAATCAAGATTCCAGAGTTTAAACAAATTTCCAAAATTTCAATATCACCTTAGAATTCAACTATATACAAAATTCTTTGGCAAATTCATTTATCCCTTTGAAATTAAAACCAAACCCAGTTCACAAACAACTCCAATTTAAAACAATTTGGTAGCAATTTCTCTTCTAGAAACTCGAAAATGAACATCGATGATGCTGCAGTCATCACTGACGTTATTTTCCTGTGACCGAAAGAGTTCAATGCTTTTATCTCTTTAAAAACATTTCCAAATATTTTAAATTTCAAATCTCCCAGATTTGAAATTCAACACAAAAAAAATATTTTTGAAATAATATTATTATTTCTCCAGAACCTTTGGAAACCACTTCCAAATCCAAAGGAATATTAAATTTTCCCCAATCCCTCCAATTCATATCTAAACATTACTCTGGAATTTCATCTTACTATATTTTCAAATATTCTCTGGAATTCTATTTCAACTTATAATCTCATTTATTTATGGAGTTTATTTCAATTTATAAATTACATTTACACTCTATATTTCAATTCCCTTTTGTTATATAAGTTTATTCTTCAACCTTGGTTGTAAGTTCAATTTGGTCGTACTTTATATTACTTCTTAACTTAATTCCAATAATTTAACAACCAATCACCTAGCTATTCATTAGAAGGAAATATTGCTTTATATATCAAAATATATTTTTATATAAAATCATTTAAAATCTTTATAAGCAAATAACAAGTACGCTCTCATATATATATATATATATATATATATATATATATATACTCCACTCATTCTAGAGTGCTACAGACTCTATTTAATGAGTAAATCCCCACCAGAGCCAAGGTTTTCGCTTAACCTTTCGGCTCTGATACCAAATGTAACGACCCGAAATTTTCGGACTCGAAAATTCCAGATAGTTATGAAAAAGAAGAAAACGATAAAAGAAAAAGAAGAACAAATTCAACAACATCTCACATTCGCAGCGGATAAAATATAATAATAAATAATAATAGCTTACAAAAGAATACTATATCTGTTGATTACATTTAATATACATCAGAGTTTTCACACTTATACAGTCACCGAATAAATACAATCAATTTATCACAGAATTTCAATAATATAATTACAGTGGAAATATTCTACGCGTTCTTGCCATTCAGCTCGCCTCCTGAGCTCCAGAACGTCCTACCTGAAAATCTGTAATACTCGGTCTGACCCGAGCATTACACCAAAGTAACACCCGGTCAGGCTGGAAACCAGCATGAGTAAATTTAAATAACAAGGAATACCAAAACAAACAACTTGTTTAAACCCTGGGTAACTTATAACAATTTAACCAATTCACAATTTGCTGTAGACAATGCATATTTCACATATAAATTTCTAAGTACCAGACTTAGTTAAAATAATCCAATTCACTTAAATCATTTAATTCCAGCCTTTTGATTTCTCAAATCAATTTACAAAGTCACACCTTGTTATCAACATAACTTAATTTCAAAATAAGTATTATATGTGCCCAAATGTAGATTAAATAATCTGATTCCTTTAAATCCATTCATTTCAACCAATCAATTTCTCATATCAACCTATAAGAAATTCGAAGTGGTTTCGGGTATCTCCCCAATACCCGATCCCGGCCTCTTCGAGTCTCCTGTCATCCTAACCCAACTTATCCAAATGAAACACGCAACATTTCATATCAGAGATATCAACTCATTAAAAGCAACCAATGCCAGTCAACCATCCAAAAGCGATGTTTAAACGCATTCAAAATTAATTCAATTGGTTATGATTGAATTTCCAACCAAATTCACTTAGATTCCCTTTTTCAATATTAATTAATTCCAAATCAATTAATAAATCAATCCTTCGTTATTCATCTTAGTTAATCGTCCCGGATTAATTACCTTCAATTTCTTTCAAGTAATTATCTTTAATTAATTGCACAAATTAATTATCCTTAACCCACAACTGTAATTAATCGGTAGTTACTTCACAACCTAATTAACTTATTAAGTACGTTAATCCTTAATTTACTTATATTAATAAATTTCTCGTGAATCGCTTATTATTAATGAATAAATCTCAATTACTCTCTTGATTTCTTCACAATATAATTATATTTTATTAACTATATTAAGTAACTACCTCTCCATCCACTGAATTAAACTAAACTTAATTAATTACCTTAAACCTTCAATTAATTATTTCAATCCTTCATTATTAAATTAATCAACCCAAATCATTTATTTAAACATTAATTTATTATCCATTTTAAATTAACCTACCAACTTAATGAATCACAAATCATTAAGCCCTTATTAACTTTCAAATGAAAACATTTTCCTATTTAAGATTTAAGTTTAACAATTTAAACCCGAATACTTCAAGTCAACCAATCCATTAATTCAAAAACCAAACAGAACCAAAGTCACAGGTCATCAGTTCACACAGTACACATCAAATCAATTCAATCATTTCACCAATCATTTAAATTCAACGTTTAAATTTTAAATAAAAACTCATCTAAGTGAGATTAACTCACCTTTGCTTAAATTTGCAGTTCATTTCCCTTACGACTTATCCTTCACGATCATTGACCTTGGATAAACAATGGATGATCTATAAATATTTGAACTTATTCAACAACTTCTTTAGATAAGTTAATTAAACGCCTTAACACTTTAAAAAAAATCAACTAGCATATTCGAAATGTGTATATACATATTTATTTTACTTTGAAACTACAAATGCTAAAAATAACTTTTATAAATATATAGCATTTACTTAAACAGAATCTTCCCCTCCTTACTGAAATTTTAATTATTGCTTTTTTTTCGAATATTTATTAAGACATATATATAAAACTGATAAATTTGAAAACAACAAAACCTGACATCGCTAGCTCGCATCGTCGCCGATCACCATGACCGAGAGACGTGCCTTCATCCCTCTGATCTAGCGATGCCCAGTTCACCTCTGCCCATGCGTGAGTCGCCACTCGAGCCAACTCCTCATCGTTGCAGTGCCTCGGGATCGACTCCACTTCGCTGTGCCACCGCGAAGCCTTCTGTCTGTTTGCGAGCGCCACCAGACGCTCGAAGTAGCAGCGCCTCCCCATGCTTCCTAATTCCAAACCCTACCTCCGACCTTCGTGCGCACCTATCATCGCGAGCTGAGGCGCCAACGCGTACGCCAGGCGATGCGTTCCTCTGCCCCAAATCACGAGTTTGGTTGCGACATAATTTTTTTTTTTATGAACGAATCGATTTCGTTCAAGAAGAAGCGAAGGGAAAAATAGAGAGGGGAAATAAATTTCGGTTCCTATTTCATAAAAAGGGGAAGCATCGAACAACCATTTTTTTTTTTAAGATTCGATCTTGTTTTTGAATGGAGAGGGGAGAACGAAGAAAAGTATAAGATCAAGCCTGGCTTCCTGCGTACGCCTATTTGCTTATAAAAATATCTCTGACAAAAATGTACTTTTAATTTTATTATCAAATTTACAAACGTCTCGTTAAGCATAACGCGAAATTCCGAACCCCGAATCCGACACGCCGACAGGTCTTCAAAAGGTTTTACCCGCGTTCTGAACATAATGGAACATGTTTCGGAGGCTAATTTGATTGTATATGCGAGTTACAGAAGAAAACGATAAATTTTAAATTAAAACGATTAAAATAAATCTAAGCGTTTCGAGCTGCCAGGGTCAAACAAAAACTCTGATAGCTATGAAAATTGAAACCCGATAATAACTAACTATTACGGATCTAATGGAACTAGTTTCGTCGAATTCCGAGACTGTGCCTCAGAAGGCTATTTTCAAATATCAATTTAGACGATATATTATTAAAACTGAACAAAACATCTTTAAATTAAATTCCAGCCATTCTATTACCTTCAGTATTAGCATTATAAATTTTATAAGTCTTCAAAATATTTTTAACAGGCTTAGAAATTTCAGATTCGAACATTTACCCAATTTCAATTATTAAATTCATTTCTTAAACCCTATAATTCAATGATTTAATTATCAAATAAATATTGATATCTGGAATCCAAGTTAAAATTAAATTTAAATATTTAAAATCGATTTATTATTCCAATTTATTTTGTTAAAATTTCCGTGTCGTCACACCAACCATTCTTTTTTCACCTGTACTTAACTCAAACAGATGATATTAGTTCATGATTATAATAAGAAGTGCTACACTAACTATTAAGGGAAATAGAACAATTTTACTTCAGACCTGCTGTAAAGAAGACTTGTTTTAAACCAGCGAACAACAAAATCTAAGAAACTTTATAGAATAAAAGTTAGTCTACTAAGTCTAAGATTTCCAAAAATATAAATATTATCAAAATCGGATTTACGGTTTGAAAGTTATGTCAAATTTACTTTCACCTTAATCTTAGAGAATTTTGTAATAGGGAAGAACTGCCTATCCATATTCCAACCCATTTTAGACTTAGAAAAAGTCAATATATTTAAAAGTGGTAAAAAGAAACTTTATAGCTTACTAAAATATCTTTCATTTACAAGAAGATGGAGCCCATTTGGAGTAACAAATCTCTGTTTATTGCTGTTTTAGTACAACACTTTTTTAAATGAAATTCCATCTTTTAAAATTAATTTGACATCTGTAATTCTCTGGAACCATTTTAATTTCAAACTAAAATTTCAAATAAACATTTTGCTAAATCATTTATCAAATGATCCTCTTTTACCTTGGAAAGCTAAGACATAAAATATTATGATCTACTTTATGTAATCATCGCAAACCATTTTATTAAGTGGAAATATTTTTATTACTTTCCAAAATCTAGCATTAAAAAAATGAATTATGAAATTCATTTTGGAAGAGATAACTAATTTCTTCCATTATCAAGAGATGATTATTGATTATTCATCAAAATAAATTTATATAGTCATCATTAATAACTTATACTAAAATATTCAATTAATATTTCAACTTTCAAACCAAAGTATTCTTTTATCTTAAATATATCATTTTATTAATCAAAGCATCAAATAATATTTTCTTCTAATTAAGACATCTCCTTAATTAGAATTATTCACTTTACTTACCAAAATTACATATTCAATTTCTCAAATTTTAAACGATGTAAGGGTATTGCCTCACCATTGATTTTATAGTGAATGATACCATCGATTGGCTGCAGAGTTGATCAAATGATCAAAACTGCCTCGCCACTCCTCCAACACTCACTATGGTTCAACGGTATCATTAAACATTCAAAACAAAATCAATACTCCACCATATCAATTATTTTCAAACTTCACTTATTGAAACTCAATTTACTGTGTTTGAGTGTCTCATCACAGCATTTAGAAAATCCATATTGATAACGTTGGCCAAATGCATCGACCAAAATTCTTAAAGCACTAGACGGAAAACCCAACACAAAAATTTGTTTTCTTTAAAAAGAAATACCTTATATATAATACTTAAAATATTCTTTGTTTTTCCCAAAAACATAGTCCAATTTCTAACATATCTTCAAATTTTTTTTGAAAATTTGAAAACACAACTTATTACTTATTCTCAAAATCGAAAACACAAGAAGAACTCATGAGATATTCCCAGAATACTCGATCCTCAAGATTGATGGAATAGACTGGTGTGTCCATTATTCCGAATGGTATAAAGAACCACTCACAAGACTTATAACGAGTGCGGAATGCGGTAAGAGTAACGCTATCCTCCGCGACTCATAGCTCATGAAAAATCCATGTAGGGTCAAACTGAGGAATGACCCTAGCACTGCATAGTAGATTAAAAAGAGAGAAATGATATGTAAAAGTAAGAGTAAATATCTTTTCAAAGGAGGAGAAGTAACATTAACAACAAATTACTACTTCAAGTGAAGTAATACCATAAAGTATATCAACAAGTGAGTATCTAAAGAGGATATCCCAAAAGGGGTCAAAATGGCAATATCAAATAAATTAATTTAATCACCTCATTTCCCTAGTGGACATATTCATGGAAGGATGACCTAAAGGCTAAGAATAGGAAAGGAGGTCAATACAATACTCGATTGCCCGATTGGGTGTCATACCCGTATTGAAGTGGACTCAAATAGAATAATCCCAATGGATTACTCCTAAGATAATATATCATAAATTATGGAATACTATGGACTAAAATATATTCCTAGACATATCCCAAATTATCTACTCCAACGAACTAAGGGAAGGCCAAGGACACAAAGAGTAAGGGATTCGTAACACTTGTATTACACTTAAATGTACCGTAATATGTGTTTTTGTCTTGTGTTTATCATACTTTGTTCTGAACCCATCTCTGATACCAAGCTGTGACGCCTCACCTCGAGACCCACATTCACAAAGAGAATTACTAGGTAATTCTGTCTTCTAATGTGGAGAATAGGGCTAGTTAGGAGCGACCATCTATAACATTGTCTTAAATATCTATTGAATATGTCAAAAATTGCAATCTATTTTTTTCTACTCAAGTGGATCGACATATCCAATAAATACTTAATACAAAACTATAGGTGGCGAATGGTCTATCAGAACAAAATACAATAATAGAATGCATATCATATCACGGAACAGTAATCGTCATATATATAAATACATATACACTGAGACATCCCAGTACAATACAAAACGATATACAAAAGTGGCTCAGAGGCCATGCTATATACATCGAATCAAAATACACATCAGAGCCAAGCGGAAAGAAATGTATACTACACAAAAATGCTAGGCTGATATCCAAGCAGATGCATCAAAGCTATGTCCTATAAGTGTTATCTAACCTGAAACAACTCGGTCTGACCCGAGTATAAAATACACGGGTCAGTCTAGCTAAAACAATCAGTTAGTAAGGATAAGCAATAATATGAAGCATAAGATACAAGGTGATAATTCTTATCAAATGAGAAGAGGCAATAGAAAGAACACATACTCATTACTTAAGTGAAACATTGTCACTTGAGTATACAAAGGCCTTAAAAGAGGTAAACTCAACAATAGTACTAAAATAATACAAACATTCACCTCATATCATCGGAGACATCTCAAAATGTATACATGGTTTCCATGAACCATATCTCCTCAAAAGGAGAAACATCAATACAAACTTTCGCCAAAATGGCAAACCCATAATATCATATAAAATCATCCAAACTCATAACTCAAGGAACTCGATAAGAGTTCAAAACATCATAAATGAAATCACCATATACATAACATCGCATATAGCACTAGGCTATCAATGTATTAAAACATATTAAAATGATGAAATCATAATAAAACAAAAAGCTAAGAAAATCCGAATTGGCCAAATCCTCAATTGTAATGCCAAAGCAATGTTGCACATGCTAAACTTAGATGGCCGAAACCTCAGACAAGGTCGCTAACACCTCCCAAAGCAGTTCATCCTCATGAAAAGGTCGTTGACACCTCTCTAAGCCATTTTTGTCTGCCCTAACAAGGTCGTGAACACCTCCCAAAGAAGTTCGTCCTCATGACAAGTCGCCAACACCTCTCAAAGTAGTTCTATTAGGTAAACATCGTGAATGTGTCATAAACTCATGGATAGGAACCCAAAAAGTGTTAACGTGTGTCCCATACCACACATACACACTTAGCGGTTTACTAGCTGCTAGTCGATGCCATACTAGAAACATCATAAAACTCAAAAAATCATATCTCTCCTAGTTTCATTGGCGAGTGCTAAAGAGGCACCATACTTGTCTCAGCTCATCGACAAGTGCAAACATCATGATAGTTCCTCATAAACCATAAATCTCAAAATAGAAATCTCAAACCATAAAACTTGCCAAATATCGGCCTTCCTAGATAATTCCTAAATATAGGAATTATAATCTCAAAAACCCGCCATAAATTGGCTAAGTAACTCAGAAATCATAACCCAGATAGTTTCGATCATACAAGTCCGTAATTAACCTATATAGTAAACGCATATGTCCCATACCATATGTTTTACTAAATCATTTAATTCTCTTTCTCATACGTTCGAATAGTGCAAAAGTGTGTGTTTTACATTTAAAATAGTTTGCTAGAGAAAACAAACTTTTAAAACTTTTCCCAAAAAGATTAATAAATCCAAAATTTGAAATTTCTTTATTATAGGAAATAAATAGAATTTATATTAGAAAAATAATTTTAAAATAATATATAATAATTTGAAACTTCCATTTAATTCAAAAAAAATCGCTTCAAAATTGTTTAGTGAAAACCGTGCTCGAAAACAATGAAAAACAAGAAAGATAACTCAAGACCGATAACTTGAAAAAATACGAATTAATTTCAAATTTAACCCAAAATCAATTCAAATTCTATTTAAATTTGAATTTCCAATTCTCTAGATATAGCTAGCCTATTAATAGGCATCATAGTTCTCAAAACATCTAAATAAACAACATCAAAATCGAACAAGAATGAGAGCGAAATAAGCTAATACAATTCTCAGGTCAATGATTGTTATTGCTGTCGTTTTACTCTCAGGACAGCAACGAACAAACATAGTTTTGACCAAGCTAACTTCGAAATTTCAAAAAAAACAAAACATGAAACTTTAAGAACAAAGTCTATGATTTTTGAAACATCTAAAATTATTGAATTTGGATTAGAAATGTGAAAGATATGGTCAATATTATTCTCAGATTCTAAATTCACTGTCGTTGTCGTTTATTCTAAGGGAAGCAATAAAAATTATGATTTTGACTATATAAATCTCAAAATTAAGCAAAACATAAAACATGAAAGTTATAGCTAAAAGTATAAGCTTTACGTAACATTAAAAATTATCAAATTTTGATCGAAGACGCAAAAGATATGACCAAAACAATTCTGTGTTTCAATGTTAAAATTAAAAACATAGGACAGAGAGGTTACTAGTTCTTCAAACACATATTACGCGTAGAAAAATGTAAATGTATAGAAATGATAAACATAAAAATTGTTCCTTATAAATATACCTTCTAACTGGAAAAAAACCTCACTTAATTTCTATTCATCGTTCAATAGTTATGGTGATTTTAGTTTTAGGTTTTAACTCGGAAAATCGACAGAGCAAAGCATGTGTATCAGTTTCAAACCCAATTTCGACCCTATAAATCATATAATTTGCAGAAACTTACAACATAAAAGTTGTTCCCTTATATCTTAGATTTCTATCGGAAAAAAGTATACATAATTTGGGTTTATGGATAAAAAGTTATGGCCATTTTACTCTCAGATATCAACTCAGGAAATTTGAAATGGCTGCGTTATTAGTTTCAAACTTAATTTAGACCCTTTTAAACATAGAATTTCGAAAATTGTTTAAAATAGAACTTATAGCATATTTAAATATCTTTCTAACACAAAAGAATGAACAAATTTGGATCATTCGACACTGAGTTATCGCTGTTTTACTGCAACAATGTTCACAAATAAATTTCAGCAATTCAACAATTCAATCAAATTACTCAAATCTTTCAAATATTTATTGATACATATCACTCAATTCAAAGAATTAAGACTTTATAGAGCTAGATATGTGATTTTTCAACTCACCTTAGAAATTTTGAAGAGCAAACCCTTGAAATTTTGAAGAAAGATGGAAGCTTTCCATTGATTTTAGCTTCTAGAATTTGAAAAGAAGTTTGTATAGACATGCAAGTACTAAAACTCAATTACAAACAATAACTCACAAAAATCAGAAATAGATGAGAGGTATTTGGGTTTTGGCTTTGATTATCTGATGTAAATTGGCTTTGAATTGATTATTATAGCAAATGATTGACCAAAGTAGGGGATTTTTGCTTTTGTTTTGAAAGAGGTAATGGGTTTATCTTCCTTTTTCTTAGATTACAGGAAGAAGGAAAATAATATGGTACGTTCTAGAAATGAGAAGGAGATGTTTCTTCTTTTTTGTTATGAAATTTAATGGGCTAAGACCCAACAACTAAATTAATTTAGCCTCTAAATGAAATTAACACACCAAAATCACTTATACAATAATATATTTCAAGGTATAACAATTATATGTAAATGTTTTCACTTCTATAAAATCACACAACAAATTTTATGTTCTAAAATTTATTTTACAACAAAATAAAAGACATTTTTGATTTACAAATTATTTTCATTTATAAAAATTCTTATTTTAATTAAATAAACAATTTGCACAAATATCTACACAAAAACACCATTTTCAACTCCAAAAATTACACAAAAATAATTTTCTTATATAATAAAATGCAAAATACCATTTTAACATTATTCTTACTTCCAAAAATTATTTTTTATCCAATATTTCACCTTTTTATTTACAATAAACAACATATTAAATTAAATACTTCATTAAAAAAATCAATAATGCCACATTTGGCAATAATTGCTAGAATTATTGCATTTTCTCAAATTACAATCATATATTGCTCATATCAAATCCAGAAAATCAAAATAAAGTTTTTTCTAAACCTATATTCTTAAAATTTTATATTTATTTCAAAAAATTATTGTTGAATTAACACTTTTTTCTTTTATTTAATCCAATAAATAACCAAATTAATATATTCATTTTTCCAACATTTATTACCACATTATCATCTTAACCCCATTTATTCTTTCCAAATTCATTGTTTGTTCGATATAAATAATTTTAAGTCTCCAATTTATTTTTATTTCTCCATTATTAAATAGTAACCACTGTTATAATAAAATTTTCAGGTAATCACCAAATCCAGGGTTGTTACAGTCCATCTATGTTATGTATTATTATTATATATATTTTTAGTATACAAGCTTTAAGTATTGCTTATATTTCGCAATTCGTATAGTGTATATTTATATACTAATTATAATATTAATTGAAATATGAGTATATACAATAATGTTGATTTAAGGTGTTATAAAATATATATATATTGACTTTAATATAGTGTTTTAGTTTAAACAATGATTTTATTTGGATAATTAGTCAGTTTTGTTTGGATAATTAGTTTTAAATTACATATATAGATACGTATTTGGATTTTGAATATGTATTTTAAATTTGATTTTTTTAAGAAGAAAATATAATATATTTATATTTCGTTCGTGTCTATATCTCGCAGATTCTGATTTATTTCATCAAATTCTACCTATCAGCTCTGTTCATCAAACTTGTTTCCATCTAGCGTTGCTTTGGATTTTGTAACTCAATTCATTGTCGATTCTCTCTCTAGCTCGAAAGGTGAGCAATCACTCACGATTAACATTCTTACATTTATCAAATTTGATTTCAATTGAAACGACAATTAGAATATGTTATTGTCAGTTATTTAAATTGTATATATGCTATTATTTGTAACTGTTCACCTGTGGGATATGACACCATATCCTGTTGTTTATATTATTATTATTGATGATATATATGCCTGTTACATTATTTTCATATCTGTTATCACTATGCAAGTTCCCTGTTCGTATAGAATTCTCTATGGGTTGAAATGATACATACCCAAACAATCTATAGAATAGGGGAAAATCATTATGGGTTGAAATGATAAATCCAAGCGATTTTCATTGAATTGAATTTGGGATTGCGGGTTGAAATGATATACACCCGTAGATATTTAAATTACGGATTGAAATGATAAATAACCTTATCACTTGACCATAGGATAGAAAATTTATATAGACATCATCCGTCTATATACAAATATTTGAAAATAAATTCTATGGTTTTAAAAGGAAATATGTGGTTTTAATAATGTTGATTCTTAAATTATCATATATATAAATGGTAATGATATATATAGATTTAATAATAATATTTAATTTAATTAAGATCGATTTAATACATACAATTTGTTTTAGTATTTAAATCTGTATTTCAAAAAAGATTTTGATAATAATTTGAATAAGTTAAGGTTGGGAAGTTAATTCGAATGTAGTTGAAATTGTATTCAATAATGAATTTTATTTAATTAAACCAATTTGGAACATATTGAAATTAAGATTTATATGATTTATAACTTGGTCTTGATTTAAATAATTTAATGAAGATTTCTCGTTTAAATAAATTTGAAGAAATATTTAGTAAAAACGTAATTTAAGGCTAGTTAAATGATATTGATTTATTAAGTGAATACTACCTGACTAAATAATAATGAAGTCAAATCGAGATCTATGTCAAACTGTTAAATTTAACTTTGAAAATATTGAATGTTAAAGCTTTGAAATATATTGGAATTTAAATGGTTTGTTTTGTGATTCAGATCTGTATTTGAAATCAATAAAATTTGAATTTGTTATTTAGAAACTGCATTGAATTAAAATGGAAAATTTTAGATTGAATTAATTTGGAATTTAGAACTCGAGTTGATTTGAATCAAATTTTGAAATTGAGGAAATATATATGTATTGGAATGAAAATGATACTTTTGTTTTGAAGTAAAAAATATTTTGAAAGGACCACGGTGTTATAGTGACGTTGGTTATTGATAGCTTATATTTCTACATTATAGATAGTCCGATGGACCTTAGAGGATGGGTATCCCAAAAATCCTCTAAGTTAATTGTATTTCAGTTGATGTTTCACTTGAGTTGGATTTATCGATATAAGAATGTTAATCCTGACTCGAGTGTTTTGTGTTTTACCTTACGCTTGGGCCAGACTGAGTAATTCAGCTTTTGACTCAACTTTGGAGTTTCGAGCTTCGTTGGAGACCAACTATCGATTCAGCTTCCAGCTTTTCCAGTTGATTTGTTCAGAGAAGTCATCTGTTTGGATTGGAGGCTTCACTGTATTTGGGATATTCTATTGTATTTTATTTCAAACTCTGCTGTTTATACGGTAGCTTCATGAACTACTGTTTATGTATTCTGCTGCATTATTATATTACTCTGTGTCTGTGATTATGTGATTGATTTATTTACTGTATATGTTGAGATTTTGCCAAATTTAAATTAAAAATATGATATTTTGAACAATTCAAGTCCGATATGTGTGGATGCGAATGATTGAATATATCAGGTCGTTACAGTTGGTATCAGAGCTTTAGCTCTAGGCAAACTTAGCATATATAGTAAGTTTATTCACAGAATCACTTTCGTTCGAGCTTGAATTTCTTCCTCTTTGATTAGGTTTTCTTTGGACTTTGGAACGTTCCCTGCGGTTCCAAAACCCATTATCCTCTCTTCCTATTCGTGTTTCTTGATTGAGTATCCCATAACTCCACTTCGAATGATCTCTATAAGAATAGGCGATCCCGCTGATCTTTGAATGATTTGTAAAGGGATGAAACTCCTTTACAACTGGCATTGTTTCACCAAAGATTTAAATATCCCTCGTTTTAGATTTTTCTATCTCTTGTTATGCCGAATTCTATCTCTGGCGATCGAAGGCCGATTTGCCTCAAAATTCTGCACTAATCATATTTTAAAGTCATGGTTGACCCGGTTAAGTTCGCTCACGATTTGTATAAGTATATCCATCTTCCATTTTGAAATTTAATTATCTCATCTTCGTCGAGCCTATCTTCAAATCAGAATTCTATTCGATTGGAGTTCCTCTAACTTAAATCTCTATCTTTGTTTTGAAATCCATTCTTGAATTATCCTTTGAAAAAAATCGGGTTTGTTGTGTACTAGAAATTGTTTTAGACATACCGAAATTATTATTTTGATAAGAATGATTATATTCTATTTATAAAAGTGAAATTGTTTTCGATAAGGATTATATACCTTTTTAAAAAACTAGAATTTGAATTTTTGAAAGGATTTGAATTTTTGAAAATTTTATACGAAATTTGATTTATCTAAAAATGATTTATAACTGAAGGATTTTAAATTGGAAATTCAAGGAGTTAAATTCCGGTGTTTTGAAATTGGTTTTAAGAATTTGAAGATATACCATAATACGATCTAAAAAGTATTTTTCGGATAGGAAACCTTTCAAATGATTTCAAATGAATTCCAGTGATTTCAAAGAAATCTCAAAGAAGTTTTCAAGAAAATAGAAGGTCCAGAACTCACTTGTGTCACCGAAAAATAATTTCGGTGATGAGTGTACGCATTATCAGCATTGATTTTTGAGTTTCAGAGTGGGGGAGAGGCCACTTTAGTAGCTTTGCTATGCGAGTGATTTTGTGAAATCAATTTTGATTTCAAAGTCCGAAGGATGATTTGATTTTCGAAAGATATATGTATATATATTTGAAACTATTTCAAGTGAGCCCGGTGTTAAGTGCTCGAGTTTCAGATTTTTTTTTGTATGAACCTAAATACATATTTAAATTGAGAACTTCGCTTTACTAAATACTTGATTTGGGAGTTATAGAATTTATATAAAACTGATTTGTATAAGTATGAAGTTTATTTGAAACTACTGATTTGAAAAGGTACTCAATTTGAAAAGTGAAATCTTATAGAATCGAAGTCTATATAAGATATACTATTTTTTTTGGAAATTATTCGATTTGAAAATGAAATCTTATATAATGGACTGTATATAAGTATGATATTTGAGATTGATTTGAAAAAGGTACTGTATGATACATATTTTCTAAGTAAAGATATGGAAAGTGCCTTCTGCTTGATATCCGCTTTATGGCCACATTGTGGATTCATTCTATCGATATTATTCTCTCTGATTTGGTTTTTCAGATGCGATACTCGAGTGTCCTTCCACCCATGGTCATTTTGTTGTTGTAGCGTAATCCGCAAGGCAGAGATTGCTTAAAGGGTACGGATGTTTCCTGGGGGATCCAGGCGTAAGCATTGTGTATCCTACGGTCTACCAGTTTTGCCATCGTGGCATAATCCGTAAGGCTGAGATTGCTTAAAGGATATGGATGTTTCCTAGGGATCCAGGCGTAACCATTATGTATCCTACGGTCCATGGGTTTTGGTTGTCATGGCAAAATTATCAAGGCGGTGATTTCTTAAAGGTAAGGATGTTTCCTGGGGGATCCAGGCATAACCATTGTGTATCTAGGATCCAGGTGATTTGTTTGGATTGTACTTTCCATATCGGTTTTGAAGTTTTTCAAGTATATTCACTGGGTGTTGAAACAGGTCTACTAAGTACTTGAAGAATTCTAGCTTTACGCTTGATCAACACATGGCCAGAG
Source organism: Allium cepa (assembly GCA_030765085.1). NCBI lineage: Eukaryota > Viridiplantae > Streptophyta > Magnoliopsida > Asparagales > Amaryllidaceae > Allium > Allium cepa. The sequence goes on from CM060929.1 coordinate 308,376,437, forward strand.
TTTGCAAGAACGAGGATAAATTTGTTGAAACATCGAGTTATAAAATTATTTTAGAAAGAAAATTTTGTTTCTATATAAAGGTATTTTATTATAAAAGTATTTCCAACAAAGAAACTTCGTATTAATAGTCGAAATTGAAATTCTTATGGTTTGAAATTAACTATTCGTGCCCAATACTATCCTTCCGAATATACCTTATCTGCTCAGCTTTATTTATTCACCCATATCCTGTTTTTAGATTCTACCTTCTTTTTCCTTTTGAATATATCCTTTTTAAATTATTGTTTATTTATATATAGCATGGTTTAATAGAAAGTTATTAGTATTATAAATATTTTAGAAGTTATTAATTAATATTAAAGTAAATGATTATCGATTTATTAATGATATTTGAAAAATATTAATGTATTGAAGATAATTGATCTGCAAATGATGTTTTCAAATAAATATTTCAAGAAAATTTGATATAGTTTCAAATTATTTTTTAATCTTGACTTTCAATCTATTTTTCTTTTGGTTTTTTCTATTCTCCTACCTACTTCCTTTTCGGGGACGAAAAGTTTTGAGTGGGGGAGGGTGTAACAACCCTTAAATTTTAATAACTTTTATAACATATTTAATTGAAATTTTGAGAAATTTTCAATAATAATATTTTTAAATAAAAATTTATTATTTGGAATACGTCTATTTAAAGGTAGCAATTGGTAAATTTTCATCTGATAATATAGAAGTTTATTTTCTTGTGTAATTTTATTCCAATGTAAGTCGGTTAATAACAGTTGAATTTAAAAGTATTCCGAAATCAAAATATGAAAACATGAGAAAATTTATTTAGAACACTCTGAATAAGACAGCGTAATTCGTTTCGCAAATTTCGGATGTTTCTAGCTTTGTTTGGATTTTTCCATATGGAATAGCAACGTATATCAGTGTCTGTATCAACTTTTGATTAGACGGACGTACCACTGATATCCGTATGCCTTTTCGATCATATCGTCTTGCTGGTCTCTGCAGTGTATCCAATTCTGGGTTTTGAAGTCCGGTACACGGCGGAATTCGAGATAATGGTAACTGTATCGGTACCCGATTCACACTCTTTTGGTTTTTTGACCAATTGTTTGCTCCGTGGGATAACCAATGGTCACTAGCTCTTTGGAATTCCCTGAACTTAATTACTGACATTGGCTATCCACTACTTCATTTCCTCTGATCCATTTCTTTTCCAATTCTATTCGTTAAAAATTTCTCACACCACATAACCCAGAAAAATTTGAGGTAAATATTTATATCAGCCTGTCCTTTTGCATTTGCATCTTCCTCTCTCATCTTTTATTCTTCTCAAGGCTTAACCCATTGAAGCATTCACAATTGGCCACGGTTCTTCCTCTCCACCGGGTATCTGATACTCCACCTGATAGTGGCAGCCATCCCCTACATCTCCAGACAACCACGCAGTGCACTCGAGCCATTCCCCTCTTCAGTTTGGCCGCAGCCACCCCCTCAAAGCCTCACTTCCCTGATCCACATTCAAGCCTCTGAACTAAAGCCAGAGCCGCTCCTCCACAAGTCGCCTCGAACACCATCTCCTCCAGCCCTTCTTTTTTCGATCGTCGTTTCTTTTACTCCCTCCACGCTACCTCCGAGCAGTAGCTCCTTTCCGACTAGCAACGGCCGAAGCGGCTTGCTCGAGCTCCGACCAAACTTCCCGTCGCAACATCTCCTCGGCATGGCCAAACATCTCGCCCTTCCTCCTTTTCATCCTTTCGCCGTAAGCCACTCCCCTATATTTTATATTGGTTATATATATGATGGACGTGTATATCTATTGCAACTCCTTGTGTTTCATGCCTTTAAAATTTGGTTTGGTATATATTTTTTCATATAATTGATGTGTCATTTTTTCTGTTACAAAATGCACTAAGTAATACATATCGTTTTATTAAGCCTGTATTGATTTATAATGAACAGTGACTTTCAAATATATTATATACATATATAATACGTTTATATATAATCTGTGGTTATACGCATATTGTTTCTGTCTGTCGAGTTTGTATAAGTAGTATACTTATATTATGTTGTTGGTATATTGGTTAATATGATAGCTTATATATGTTTTAAAGTGTGTAAATTTTCATATTAGTGTATAAGATCTAGTTGCTTTTATATATATATATATATATATATATATATATATATATATATATATGTTACAGTATTATATTACAGTGATATGTATAAGCTGTTTATATTTTTGGTTTCTCTTATTTTTATCTCTTTCTTTCTTACAGATATATATCTATATATAGTAATTTGTTTTGGGTTCTATGGGAAGAAATTATACAAGGTTATATACTAATGTATTAGTTTTAAGAACGGGTTGCATTTTTTTACAAGGTCTGTTATAATATATATGTGGTAAAAGTGATGGATTTTGGGTTGTACGTATATTATTGGAAGTCCATCTATGTTATATATTATTATTATATTTTTTTAGTAAACTAGCTTTAAGTATTGCTTATAGTTCGCAATTCGTATAGTGTGTATATATATATATACTAATTATAATATTAATATGAGTATATAAAATAATGTTGATTTAAGGTGTTATAAAATATGTATATTTGACTTTAATATAGTGTTCTAGTGTAAACAATGATTTTATTTGGATAATTAGTTGGTTTTGTTTGGATAATTGGTTTTAAATTACATATATAGATACGTATTTGGGTTTTGAATATGTATTTTAGATTTGATTTTGTTTTAAGAAGAAAATATAATATATTTATATTTTGTTCCAGTCTATATCACATAGATTTTGATTTATTTCATCAAATTCTATCTATCAGCTCTGTTCATCAAACTTGTTTCCATGGAGCGTTGCTTTGGATTTCGTAACTCAATTCATTGTCGAATCTCTCTCTAGCCTCGAAAGGTGAGCAATCACTCATGATGACGTTCTTATATTTATTAAATTTGATTTCAGTTGAAACTACAATTGGAGTATGCTGTTGTCAGTTATTTAAAATTGTATATATGCTATTATCTGTAACTGTTCACTTGTAGGATATGACACCATATCCTATTGTTTATACTATTATTGATGATATACATGTCTGTTACATTACTTTCATATCTGTTATCACTCTGCAAGTTCGCTGTTAGTACAGAATTCCCTATGGGATGAAATGATACATACCCGAACGATCTGTATAATAGGGGGAAATCATTATGGGTTGAAATGATAAACCCAAGCGATTTTCATTGAATTGAATTTGGGATTTCGGGTTCAAATGATATACACCCATAGATATTTAAATTATGGATTGAAATGATAAATATCCGTATCACTTGACCATAGGATAGAAAATTTATACAGACATCATTGGTCCATATACAAAATTTGAAAATAAATTCTATGGTTTTAGAAGGAAATATATGGTTTTAATAATGTTGATTCTTAAATTATTATATATATAAATGGTAATGATATATATAGATTTAATAATAATATTTAATTTAATTAAGATTGATTTAATTCATACAATTTGTTTAAATATTTAAATCTATATTTCAAAATAGATTTTGATAATAATTTGAATAAGTTAAGGTTGGGAAGATAATTCGAATGTAGATGAAATTGTATTCAATAAAGAATTTTATTTAATTAAACCGATTTGGAACATATTGAAATTAAGATTTAAGATATGATTTATAACTTGGTCTTGATTTAAATAATTTAATGAAGACTTCTCCTTTAAATAAATTTAAGGAAATTTTTAGTAAAAACATAATTTAAGGCTACTTAAATGATATTGAATTTATTAAGTGAATATTCGCTGACTAAATAATAATGAAGTCAAATCGAGATCTATGTGAAACTATTAAATTTAACTTTGAAAATGTTGAATGTTAAAGCTTTAAAATATATTGGAATTTAAATGGTTTATTTTGTGATTCAGATCTGTATTTGAAATCAATAAAATTTGAATTTGTTATTTAGAAACTGAATTGAATTAAAATGGAAAAAATTAGATTGGATTGAATTGGAATTTAGAACTCGAGTTGAATTGAATCGAATTTTGAAATTGAGGAAATATATATGTATTTGAAATGGAAATGATACTTTGGTTTTGAAGTAAAAATATTTTGAAAGGAACACGGTGTTATAGTAACGGTTGGTTGTTGATAGCTTATATTTATACATTGTAGATAGTCCCATGGATCCTTAGAGGATGGGTATCCCAAACATCCTCTAAGTTAATTATATTTCAGTTGATATTTCACTTGAGGTAGATTTATTGATATAAGAATGTTAATCCTGACTCGAATGTTTTGTATTTTGCTTTACGCTTGGGTCAGACTGAGTAATTCAGTTTTTGGCTCAACTTTGGAGTTTGGAGCTTCATTGGAGATCCAACTATCGATTCAGCTTTCAGCTTTTCCAGTTGATTTGTTCATAGAAGTCATCTGTTTGGATTGGAGGCTTCACTGTATTTAGGATATTCTGTTGTATTTTATTTCAAACTCTGCTGTTTATATAGTAGCTTCATGAACTACTATTTATCTATTCCGCTGCATTATTATATTACTGTGTCAGTGATTCTGTGATTGATTTATTTACTATATATGCTGAGATTTTGCCAAATTTAAATTAACAATCTGATATTTTGAAAAATTCAAGTCTGACATTTGCAGATGCGAATGGTTGAAAATATCAGGTCATTACAGACCAATTCCGGAAAGGGTCGAAACACTAGGGAAAATAGTCAAAGAAATCATCTCAAATTGCACATGCATGTGGTCGAAGCCTTGCCAAGTACTATTATCTCAAATTGGTACCTCACCCGAAGGAGAAACGTCATAATGACAAATACGCTGCAATGGCAAATACGCCGCAATAGCAAATACGCAGCAGTGGCAAACGCCGCAGTGGCAAACGCCACATTGGCAAACGTCTCGAAGACAAGTACGCCGAAATGGCAAACGCCACACTGGCAATGAACCGAAGGTCCAGTACTGGCATGCCGCAATGGCAATTGTGTCACAAACTCTTGGATAGGAACCCGACCGTGTTAACATGTGTCCCATACCACACGTTCACACTAAACGGTTTATTAACCGCTAGTAAATTTCATACTCAAAGCAGTAAAAAGTTTACCTCACCTCATTGGTAAACTCAACCCAAAAGTTAAAACGATCAAATGGACAAGTTAGGAATTGACTGATATGATAAACGCACATGTCTCATACCATGAGTTTTACCAAACAATTTAATTCTCCTTCTCATTCGCTTGAAATGTGCAAAAACGTGTCATTTATATATATAAAATAATCTACTTAGGAAAACAAGCTTTGAAAACCAATTCTCGAAATCAATTTGAAAATCCTATTTGAAAATTTCCCTTATTGTAGAGAGTAAATAGATTTTACACTTGAAAATACCTTAAAATATTATATAATGATTACTTTGAAATGCCTATAAATTTTAAAAATCATTTCAAATTGATTTGGAGAAAACCGTGCTCGAAAACGAATAAAAACAAGGAAAATCACTCAAACCGATATTCAGATTTAAATTCAAGACAACTCAAAATTTGAATTTCAAAATCTCCAAATTTGGCTAGTCTATGGATAGACATTATGGCCTCAAAACAGAACAAGTATATCTAGAAAATGAGAAGCCGAAGTCAAGAAAACGAGAAGGAAACGAAACCGAAAACAAAAGGAAGCAACACAAAAGACACAAGGGGACAACGCTCCTTAGGTCGACCTCTCTTGTCCCTAGGTCGATAGTGCAGTCGACCTAAGAGTATGCATGGTCGACCTGGAGGTCGTCCTATGCGGCCTTCCCACTCGAATTTTCTTCCAGACAATTTTCAAGCAATGACCTGATTTTCAAGTGAACATTTAACATAGCCAATGGATGTGAAATGCTATGAAATTTGGCATGCATGTGATACAACATCTAAGCTACCAAATGAAAGAAACCCTAATTCAAAGAAACAATATAAAACTGTTTTCACAAGGAAGAAAACTATAAACAAAAATCGATTACTGCAACTTGTTTTTCACAGAATCAATAAATTTGCCACTTTGATTTGCTAGTATGTGAGTTAACAAACTAAGCTTGCTGTAAGAAGATAAAACCTTGATAACTTGAAGAAAGATTAAAGCTTTTAGGAGGAAACGACTTCAAAAACTTGTAAAACTTCAATATACAGACATGCAATAAGAATGTACTGTAAATTAGAAAAACCACTCTTCACAAATCAGAATTTGGATGAAATAGTGAGGTTTGGAGTGATATTACCTTTTAATTTCATATTAGCTTGATAAAGTTCTCGATTTTTTGAAGTAATTTGAAGATTTTTGCTTGGAAATTGAAAATAGAGGGAATTAGATCTCATTTTCCCTTTTTCTGGTTAGAAGGAGAAGATGAGATGAAATGAACGTACTAGAAAACTCTTTTCTCACTATCACATTACTAGTCTAAGAGCTAATAGGCCAATGGACCCATAATTAAAAGAAAAGATAAATTAACCTAAGGTAAGATTCAACATTTAACACAAAAATGCATATACACATACTATATTATAAAACAAAGACATTTTCTTTCAAGTTTTCACTCAAATGAAATATGGAAATTTATATACATATGAAATAATTATTTTGCATTATATAAAAAGATTAGTTTTTATTTTTAAAATTTTTTATTACTAAAATCCTTTATTTCACAATAATACATAGTTTTCACCAAATAAATGTAAAAGTCTACGTTTTTAACTTCAAAAATTCAACAATTAGCATTTTCTTACATAAAAAAAATATCAAAAGCATTTCCAAACTTAATTTATAGCGAAAACATATTTTAAACAAATTCCCACCTTTTTATTTAAATAAAACACCTTAAAAATAAAATACTTCTTTTTAAAAACTATTAAAAGAGGCAATTGGGAAAATATTAATTATTGATTTTTCTCTAAAATAAAGTCATTACATTTATTTAAAGCCCATATTCCATTTATTATCACTCCAACAAAAATAAAATAAAGTTCTAAGCTTTATTTTCACTATTTAATTCCAATTTTATTATTTATTCCAAATAAACAAATTAATTTCTCCAATTTTAATTTAATTTACAATATTAAATTATAACTACCATTATAATTTAAAATTGATAGGCAGTCTCCAAACCAAAGTTGTTACAGACTCCCCCCTTAACAAAATTGCATCCATGAAATTTCAAGAGAAAAGTTTATATTCAACCTATTAGTTTCATCAATCAAAAGAAAGATAGACAATCTCGAGTTTTAAAATTCTCTTACTCACAAAATTGAATGGTAGAACACCAAGATAAGGCTTACTCGATTAATTCTATGGTTTCTAAAGTCAAATATTGGAATTAGCGAACATTAAATATTTTGAGCAACATAAAAGATTTCGAAGGCATCTCACCTTTGAATGAGAACACAACATGATGCCACACAAAGGATCAATCGAATAAGATTGATTTCTCATAAGCTCCTCGATAGGGTTGGGATTTAGCACGGATCTAACCCGAACTCTAACCAACAAAATGATTATCGATATAATTTTTCGTATGACACTACAGAAGGAACCACATTGATACAAGATAGACACAAAAGAGGCAAGATCGATCCACGAAAAGGTAGTTTCCTCAAAGGCCACCATACTCAATCGACGGCATAATTGCACGTCATTAGAAAATAACCTGAGAATAAGATAAACACAAGAAAATAAAATATACGTATGAACTCTTAATCAAAAATTCTTGGAGTTTCAAAATTCAATATTTTTTTAATTATAACCAAAATTTTCAACACTTGAAAATTTTCAAAACTTCTTACTTAGATTTTAAATTTAAATTCATTACTCTTAATTGGAGTAAATAAATTTTAAGTTGTTTATTCTCTAATTCTTCCATAGGTATTCTCTAGTTTGCGACATATTATTTTTTTCAATTTATTTCTCAACTTTTCTAAGTGGTAGAAATTTCCAAAAAAATCGATGGCCTTTGTATGAAGGGCCTTATACAATATTATAAAAAAAATTATATAATATACATCGACCATTAGGTCGGAAACACAATATATACCCTCATTTAACTCTTAAATTAATCTGAAAACATACCTTTCTTTTTGGCATTTTAAAGCGAGTTTGCACAATCTAATATATAATATTTTTGCTCAAACTATATTCCAACTATCCTCTTTTCACCTGTACTTGACTCAATAGATGATATTAGTTCATGTTCATAAATAAGAAGTGCTACATTTAATTATTAAGGGGAAATAGATCAATTTCATTTCATACCTACTGTACAGAAGACAAGTTTTGACATAACAAACAACAAAATCTAAAAATCTTTGTAAAATGAAAGTTATTCTACTCAGTCTAAGCTTTCCAGAAATATGAAGATCATCAAAATCGGATTTATGGTTTTAACGTTATGTTAAATTTACTTTTAGCTTATTCTTAGAAATTTCTTAAGAGGACAGAAATGTCTATCCACTTTCAAACCTATTTGAGACTCAGTAAATTGCAAAATCATTTAAAGTGGTAAAAAAATTTATAGCTTAGTGAAAGCTCTTTAATTTACAAAAATATTAAACTCATTTGGAGTTATGAATCTCAAGTTATCACTGTTTTAGCAAAACATTTTTTCAAACAAAATTTCAGCTTTTAAATCAATTTAAAATTTGAAATTTACCCAAACCATTTTAATCTCAAGCTACATTTTCAAGCAATCTTTTTGATAAATCATTTATTGAATGATTTTCTTTTTCCCTAGAAAGCTAAGACATACAAAATTATGATCAACTTTATGTAATTATCTTTTATTAAGTGGAAATGTTTCCAAAATCTACTTTAAAACAATTAACTTGAAAACCTATTTTGGAAGAGATAACTACTCTCTTTCATTATCATGAGATGACTATTGATTATCCACCAAAATAAATTTTAGGGAGATATATATATATATATATATATATATATATAAAGTTTAAAATTATTCTTACAATTTAAACTGATTATACTACATGAACAAAACAATCCAAATTCACATTTCCACTTGTCACAAAAATTAAATTTCCATCTAATTACCAACATAAAACTAACTAAAGTTGATAATTAATTCAAACTTGTTTCCAAAGAATTTTGTAGTTTCAAACCCACAACTTTTAAGACTATTTAAGTTTAAAACAAAAACTGGCTCATAAATTTATACTAAATGTTCTAAACTAACACTTCTTTATTGTCTCTTAAGATAGAGTTTTATATCTATCCTCTGCTATTACTCAAATAAGTAAGTCAAAATAAATTTTTATAGTTATCATTGATAACTTGTACTAAAATATTCAATTAATATTTTAATTTGCAAATCAAAGTATTCTTTTACCTTAAATACTTCATTTATTAATCAAAGCAAATAATATTTTCTTCTCTAATTAAGACATTCCCTCAATTATAATTACACGCTTTCACTTACCAAATTACCATATTCAATTTCTCAAATTTCAAATAATATAAGGGTATTACCTCACCACTGATTTATAGTGAATGACACCATCGATTGGCTATAGACTTGATCAAATTGTCAAAATTGACTCGCCACTCATCCAAAACTCACTATGGTTCAATGGCTTCATTAAACATCTACTCCACCATATTAATTATTTTCAAACTTTACTTATTAAAACTCAATTTACCATGTCTGACCGTCTCATCATAGTGTTTAGGAAATTCCTACCGATAATGTTGGCCAAACGTATCGACTAGAATTCTTAAAGCACTAGACGAACAACCCAACATAAAAATTCATTTTCTTTAAAAAGAAATACCTCATATATATACTCAAAATATTCTTTGTTTTACCCAAAAACAAAATCCAATTTCTCTTAGAGTAAAAAATTTGAAAACACAATTTATTACTTATTCTCAAAAACAAGGAACACAAAAAGAGCTCATTGAGATATTCCCAGAATACTCGATCCTCCAGATTGATGGAATAGACTATTATGAACGGTATAACGAGCCACTTACAAGACTCATAATGAGTGTGGAATGCGGTAAGAGTAACGTTATCCTCCGCGTCTCGTAGCTTATGAAAATCGGTGTAAGGTCAAGCTGAGGAATGACCCTAGCACCACTTAATGGATTAAAAAGAGATCAAATAGATATAAGAGTAAGGTTAAGATATCTTCTTGAATGAGAATAAGAACACTAACAACATATCATTACTTTGAGTGAAGTAATTTCACAAAGTATATCAACAATTAAGTATCCAAAGAGGATATCTCAAAAGGGGGTAAGAATGGCAATATCAAATAAATTCAATGAATCACCTCATTCCCTTATTAGACACCCTCATTGAAGGATGACCCAAAAGCTAAGAATAGGAAAAGAGGTCAATACAATACTCGATTGTCTGATTGGGTGTCATACCCAAATGTACTCATAGAAACCAATAGAGTCACAATGACTAGAATTAGAGACATATCATCAAATCACGAAACTCAAGAGTGAATACAGAGACTTCGAAATCATCGTTAACATTCCGAAGGACAAGTAGCAGCAAATAAACCGAATAAGGATACCTAATATAGGATTCTTAGAATCCCAGAATGTGGCTTGATAATAGGCAAGCCATTTCATCTCAAACACTCCAAACTCTAGATAGAAAATGGCATGCTAATTCGCACGAAAAGATAACCAATAAGCAATAATCCCAAATCCTCATACATCATGTCAAATATTGCAGATCCATTCAATAGGATTTGCAATCCTCACAAAAGAATAAGACAAGAACATCTAAAGCATCAGCAAACTCCTCCAATACGGATGGGTTTCAAGCACCTATATTGAAGAGGACTCGAATAAAACAATCATGATTATGATTACTCCTAAGATCAGATGTCATCAATTCTATTTTTCGAACACTACGGAATAAAAATATTCCTAGACATAACCCAAACTTCAATCTTAATGGACATGATAAGATAAAGGACACGATGATTAAGGGATTTGTAACACCTATACTATACTTGGATATATCGTAATATATGCTACTGTTATGTGTTTATCATATTTTGTTATGAACTCAGCTCTGATACCAGGCTATGATGCCCCATCTCGAGATCCACATTAACAGAGAGTATTAATGAGTAATATCATCTGCTAATGTGGAGAATAGGGCTGGTTAAGAGCGACCATCTATAGCTTTGTCTTAAATTTTTATTGAATACATCGATAAATGCTCTATATATTTTTTCTAATCAAAGTGGATCGACATATCCAATAAATACTTAATACAAAACCAAAGGTGGCTATAGGATCTATCAGAACAAAATACAACAACTAAAATGCATAACACATCACAGAACATCGAACAGATGTATATAGATATATACTGATACATCTCAATACAATACAAATAATACATCATAAGTGGTATGACGACCACAATATACACACGAGCCAAAACGATATACATATCAGAGTAGCGACAAAAAGACTACAACAAAAAGGGCTAGTAGATAAGTCCATGCGGATGTAGAATAGGCTAAGTCCATAAGGGTACCTAACCTGAAACACCTTGGTTTGAACCGAGTATTATACACCAATCAGTCTAGCTAAATGAATCAGTTTTTAAGAATAAGTGGTAATAAAAGCATAAAGCAACGTGATAAACTACTCAAAAGAGTAGATACAATTCAACACATATGGTTACTTCAAGTGGCATAGTCAAGTAAGGATAGTTACTTCACGTGGTATAACGTATCACAAAGCACATGCACAATCTCAAAGGAGATGAAACTCTAAAACAAATCTCAAATAAAAGCACGCCTCATACATTGGCGTATCACAAAACATCAAATATGGTTTAGGGGTAAAACATAACCCCAAAGAGGAGAAATCCCAAACTCGCCAAATCGGCAAATCCAAAAACGTACTCAAAGAGGTCCCATCTCAAAACATGCCATAAGGAAAATATATCTCCAATAGGAGAATAAAACCTCAAATAAACTCTAAAAAAGGCAAATCTCATATAATGTCACCAAAAGGCAAATCTCTAATGATGTTGCCAAAAGGAAAATCTTAAATAACGCCAGTGTAGAAAATTCAAATCTCAAACATAGAACTCCCAATAGTTCAACTCCCAAAAGGTAATCGCTACAAATATATATCGAATGGTTCAAAGGACCAATTCCGAAAAGGGGCAATACACTAGGGAAAATAGTCAAAGAAATCATCTCAAAAGTGTTTGCACGTGCATGTGGTCGAAGCCTTGCCAAGTACTATTATCTCAAATTGGTACCCCGCCTGACGGCAAAACGTCACAATGACATATATGCCGCAATGACAAATACGCTGCAGTGCCAAACGCCGCAATGGCAAACGTCTCGAAGACAAATACACCACTATGGCAAACGCTGCAATGGCAATGACCCAAAGGTCCAGACTAGCACACGCAATGGCAAATGTGTCACAAACTCTCGGATAGAAACACAAACAGTATTAACGTGTGTTCCATACCACAAGTTCACACTAAACGATTTACTAACCGATGAGTTTATTTAAAGCCCATATTCCATTTATTATCACTCCAAAAAAATAAAATAAAGTTCTTAGCTTTATGTTCACAATTTAATTCTAATTTTATTATTTGTTCCGAATAAACAATTTAATTTCTCCAATTTAAATTAAATTTACAATATTAACTTATAATTACCATTATAATTTAATATTGATAGGTAATCTCCAAACCAGGGTTGTTATAACTATCGAAACGAGCAAATGAGTTTTGGATTGATTTAGTGCCTGGAGCTGAACAGGTGAGTAGGCCACCAAGCACGATGACACCCACATAGATGAAAGAGTTGAGGGTGCGGTTGCTGGATTAGAAGGCAAGAATTTTATTTGACCGAGTAGTTCGCCTTGGGGAGCTGCAGGCAATGTTCGCTAAGAAGCCAGATAGATCGTTAAGGCTATTTATCGATTATCGTAAGCTAAATGAGAAACGGTAAAGAACTGATATCCATTGCCGAGAATTGGCGATTCGTTCGATTGGTTAAGTGGAGCCAAGGCATTCTCTCAGCTGGATTTGGCGATGGAATTTCATCAGCTTAGAGTGGTAGAGGATAGTATTCCTTTGACGATGTTCAGGACAAGGTATGGGTCGAGGAATGGCTAGTTATGTCGTTTGGACTAACAATGCACCGACATTCATCGTGGATTTGATGAACCGAATTTTCCAAGAGCACCTGGATAGGTTTGTGTTGGTCTTCATATATGACATTCTGATATACTCTAAGGATGAGAAGGAGCATGAAGTTCATCTTAGAGTTGTGCTAGATACGTTAAGGGAGCATCAGTTGAAGGCTAAATGTCATTTTTGGAAGAAGGAAGTGAAATTCCTTAGTCATGTAGTCTTAGAGAAAGGGTTGTCCGTAGATCTGACCAAGATTGAGGTGGTGAATAATTGGAATAGACCCAAGACGGTGACCGAGATAAAGAGCTTTCTTGGATTAGCTAGACATTATCGAAGGTTTATAAAGGATTTTTTGCAGATAGCAACACCAATGACTAAGATTACATGAAAGGATGTGAAGTTTGTATGGACTAATAAGTGTGTGGAAAGCATTCCAGAGCTTAAAACACTTATTGACCCATGCACCAGTATTGGTGGTTCTGGAGGGAAATCAGGATTTCGTTGTTTATACTGATGTGTATGAAGCTAGATTGGGAGCTATGTTGATACAAAGAGGTAAAGTGATTTCTTATGCTTCTAGACAGCTCATACCGCATGAGGCTAGATATCCAATGAATGATTTGGAGTTAGTTTCTATTATATTTGCTTTAAAGATGTGGAGGCATTACCTCTTGGGAGAGCGATTTGAGCTATATACAGATCATATATCGTTGAAGTACGTGTTCTCTTAAAAGGAGCTGAACATGAGACAACAGAGATGGTTGGAGTTTATTGCTGCTTATGATTTTGGAATTGAGTACACACCTGGAAAAGGAAACAAGGTGGAAGATGCACTTAGCAGGAAACATCAGAATGCAGTATTGGATATGATTGCTGAGTGAAAAGATTTGGAAGCATTATCAGCTTGTAGTGTGCAGTATAGGTCCGAGGCAGGTTCTAATGCAGGAAGTGCTATGTTATCTTGCTTTGAAGTTCGATCGGTAATGATTGAGAAGAAAGCTTTTAGACAGGAGGAGGATCCGTTTTTGGCTGAACGGATTAGAAAATTAAAGGAAGGAACAGAGGGCGATGGCTTGAAGGATTTCAGTCTTGACCAAAATGGGTGGTTAAGAAAGAAGGAAAGGTTGTATGTTCCAAATGAAGGAGACATGATGAAAGAAGTTTTGGATGAATGTCATCATTAGAAATTCACTATCCGTATAGAAGGAATGATGATTTATCAGGATATGAAGAGAAGTTTCTTCTGGAAAGGTATGAAACGGGACATTGGTTTATGTGTCAAGCAGTGCTTAAATTGCCAACGGGCAAAGGCCAGAAGCAAGTGGATTGCTTCAATCGTTGGAAGTTTTGTTATGGTAGTGGGATTCTATCTCTATGGATTTTAATGATGGGTAGCCAAGGTTTAGTAGAGGAACTGAAAGCATATGGGTCATTGTAGATAGACTAACTAAGCGTGCCCATTTCATTCCAGTAATGTCAACTAGGATGGCACCTATTTTGGGGATGTTATTTATGTAAGATGTAGTTAGACTGCACAGGATTCCTAGTAATATCATTAGTGATAGAGATTCTTTTTTTACTAGTGAGTTCTGCAAGAGTCTACAGGAAGCATTAGGAACTAAGCTTAGTATGTGTACCGCATACCATCCATAGACTGATGGGAAAATGGAAAGAGCTAACAAAGTCTTTGAGGATTTGTTAAGAGCTTATTTACTGGAATTCATAGGATCATGGGAGGACCATCCTTAATTATTCGAGTTCTCATATAACAATAGTTATCATACGATTATTGGGATGGCATCGTTTGAAGCTTTGTATGGGAGACTATGCAAATCTCCCATGTGTTGGTTAGAGACTGGGGATAGGTTGGTTCTAGGTCCAAATTTGGTGAAAGAAGCCGCAGAGAAGATTGAGTTGATCCGAGCTAGGATGAAGGAAGCTCAGTATAGACAGAAAAGTTATGCAGTCAAAAGAAGGAAAGACTTGGAATTCTTTGTTGGAGACTATGTGTTTATTAAGGTTTCACCGATGAAGGGTGTAATTAGATTTGGAACTTCAGGAAAGTTAGCACCTAGATTCATTGGACCCTTCCGTATTGTTAAAGGGATCGGGAAATTCGCTTATAAAATGGAGTTACCGAATGGTTTGGTAGGAGTCCATGATGTTTTCCATATTTCTCATCTTAGAAAGTGTGTTAGAGACCCGGAGACTACCATAGCACCTACAGTGTTAGAAGATTTAAAAGCAGAGCCTGATTTGACTATAGTTATAACGACCCGAAATTTTCGATCTCGAAAATTCTATATAGTTAGGAAAAAGAAGAAAGAGATAGAAGAATAAGAAGAACAGAAACACCAACATCTCACATTCGCAGCGGATAAAATATAATAACAAATAATAACAGTTATACAAAAGAATTCTGTATCTGTCAAATATATTTATAATACATCAGAGTTACATATATATACGGACACTAGATATACACAATCATCATGTCTCATATATACAACAATAAAATACAGTGGGAACACTCCATACGTTCTTGCCGTTCAGCTCGCCTCCTGAGCTCCAGAACGCCCTTACTTGAAAATCTGTAGTACTCGGTCTGACACGAGCATTACATCAAAGTAACCCTCGGGTCAGGCTGGAAACCAGCGTGAGTAAACCCATCTAACATGGAATACAAAGCATACAACATATATAAAACCTAGGTAGCTCGTATCAATTTACAAATTCACAATTTGTTATAGACATCACTTTTTCACACATCAATTTTCTAAGTATCAAATTTTAGATTAAATAGTCCAATTCACTTAAATCATTTCATTCCGGCCTATTGATTTCACATATCAATCTATAAAAATTCGAAGTGGTTTCCGGTATTTTCTAATACCCGACCCCAGTCTCTTCGAGTCTCATTCAAGGCATCCAATACCATTCAGTCATCCATAAGCAAACTTGATCACTTCCAAATTAATTTAATTAATTATAATTGAATTACTAACCTCAATCACTTAGATTCCTTCATTTAACATTAATTAATTTTCAAATCAATTAATTAATCATCCCTTAATTATCCATCTTAATTAATCACCCTGGATTAATTTTCCTTCAATTACATTCAAGTAATTATCTTTAATTAATTACACAAGTTAATTATTTTTAACCAAAATCAGTAATTAATCTTTAATTACTTCACAAATTAATTAACTATAATTAATTACATTAATCCTTAATTACATATATTAATTAATTTCTCATAAATCACTTATTATTGATTGATTAATCTTAATTAATCAATCTTTAATTACATCATTGACTATATAAATCAAGATTTCTAATTACATTTCAATTTATCCTAACCTAATTAATTACATTAAGAAATTAATCATTAATTAAACCATAAATATTGATCACTCTTGATTAATTT
Organism: Allium cepa; assembly: GCA_030765085.1. Lineage (NCBI taxonomy): Eukaryota > Viridiplantae > Streptophyta > Magnoliopsida > Asparagales > Amaryllidaceae > Allium > Allium cepa. Next base: position 308,393,104 of record CM060929.1, read on the forward strand.
CAACCAGTAATTAAGTACCTTTTTGTTTACTTCATTAAATAAATTAATTACTCATTTTATAAAAGAAGTTTAAAGGAATTTAAAACCAAATTCATTTTTAAATTCAAATCAATTTAAAAATGCACTTTAACATTCAAGTTGTTAAAACAATTTAAATTTAAAAACTTTATTTGTTAAAAAAAACTGAAATTCACTAAACTTAATTTCCAGATTTAACTTTGATTTAAAACTTGTTTTAAATCTCTACTTTAGAATTTAACTTCAGTTTTTAAAAATCACTTTTATTTCTTTCCAATTCAATCTTATTTTTATTCTATAATTATTTCATTTCCAAATTTTACTCTTATATTTCTTTTCAAAAATCCAATTCTATATATTTTGATAACCTAGTATACCGGAATATCCAATTAAACCATGGTAACCAATATTCCAATTATCAATATAATTCATCACAGCATATCAAATATTCATAACACAGAATATTAAACAATCTAAATAATTTTGAGGAATCCAGTTGGATCCCTCCAACATGTTTCCCCGCATTCACAGATGTTAGCACAATACCAATTCCACTTCGAGGTGGAATATCGCGGTATATGGGATTTATATAATATCATCCGCTATATAATGCGGGAAATCAATCACTCCAATATATATTATATACTACTATATATAATATAGCACATCCAATCAAATCAATCAATCAGCCAATTATTTAAATTTAACCATTTAAATTTAAATAAAAATCCAGAAGAGTGAGATTAACTCACCTTTGATTTTTTTTTTAGCAATCCATTTCAATCTCGACCATCCTTCATAATTTTAGACCTTGTACAAACATTCGTACGGTTTATTAATATTTGAACTAAACGAAAAATAAATTACCATTTATTAATTTCATTTAAACTAATAATTTAATTTTACCAATTTCTTTAATTCTTTTTGAAACTACATATATACTAATAAAATAATCCATATAGATTTTAAATCTATTTTTATACAAACCCCGCACATTTAAATTTCCCGCCTTTCCCAAAACCTTATCTATAAATATATATATATTTCTGTTTACATCATACTTTGCTTTTCTATTAATTCCTTTTCTTTCCTGTTCCTGATTTCAAACTAAGATTTAATACATTTTCAAATTTACAAATAAATCGACAGATTTCATTTACCTTTTTTTTAAACTTGTAGATTTTATATCAAAATGTTAAAAATCACGTTACCTGCTCGACGACAGAACCCAAACATCGTGCTCCTGCTCCAAGCTCTGCACGAGATCGAATTCGACCCTCATCTCCACTGCCGTCGACGCCGTAGCCATCACGTAGGTGTCACGATCCCAAACCCTAATCACCAAAGCCCACTGACTCGCGAATCCACAACTCGATCGAAACTCTAGCTCAGCACTCCACGAAGTCGTTGTCGATAGCCGCGACATCCGATAGCACTCCACGCAGAACAAATCGAATCACACAGTTCGACTCGCGAATGGAGAAACAAGCACGGTTGACGTAGAGAAGATCGGTGATGAAATTAAGAGGACGAGGCGGCCATTTTTTTCCGTTCGATTACAATTTAAAAATGAAGAGGAGAAGGAGCTAGGGTTTGATTTCGAACGAAAAAGGATGGAGTAGCTCAGGGTTTATACTGAAAACATCGCATTATTATTTTAGCTTCTGAGGGAAGACAAAGAGTACGTGATGTCTTTGAAAGGAGGGTAACGTGTTCAATTAGGCCATCTACAGTGACATTCGAAATGAAGGGAAAAGATCTGATGTGAAATTCTTTTTAACTGGTCAATATAACTTATTATTTATATTTGAATTTCAATTTAATTTTCAGCGTGTTTACCTCTCGTATGATCACACCACAACTCCAAATATTACGAAAATTGAAATCCGATAATAATACAATATTACGGATCCAACGAAACTGGTTTTATCGTAATCCGAGAATGTGCATCGAAAGGCTATTTTTAAACATCGATTTAAACGATATATTTTTAAAACCGAACAAATTACCTTTAAATTCAATTTTAGCACTTTTACTATCTTCAGTATTATCGATATAAATTTTATAATCCCTTAAATTATTTTTAACAAGCTTAAAACTGAAGATTCAATAATTCACCCGATTTCAGTTTATTAAATCCAATAACTTAATTGTAATTAATATCAATATTTGAATTCAAGTTAAAAATTAAATTTTTTAATATTTACAATCAATTAAATATTCTAATTTAAACTGTTAAAAATTCTGGGTCGTCACATTCCTCCTCCCTTAAAAGAATTTCGTCCTCGAAATTGCTAGTTAAGAAGAATGATCCAATACCCATTTATTTATTTTTCCAAAACCAAACAGTTTTATCAACTTGTCATAACATGTCTTTTATTAAAGACCCACTATTACTTCAACAAACTTCCCAGAACCTTCCATAGTTTCCAACAACATTATTTACTCCACTTATTCAAATTTAAATTTAAATTCAAATTTAAATTATCACAACTTTCTCAAAAATCTTCTAACTCTCTAAATTTTTGAAATTTTTTGCCAGCGTCTCCTTTGCGCGGCTAGCTCGGTACAACTACAAAATGCATCTACGGGCTCCCAAATTCTCAAAAGAAAACAAAAGCCAAGTGGCTAGATCGAAAACCCAGTCAAATTTCATACAGAAATTTAAACACATACCTTTTTAGTCGGGCAATTCAAATTATCTCCTGAAATCAAAACCAATTTTCCTTTCCCTTTTATAATACCTGAATATCCTACTTAGCAATAATATCCAATCATAGCTTTTAAAATCATTTATACATTTCCTTACAGAAGTTTTCATATCTACTTCTATTCAAATTAGTTTTCCCTGTTTCCTTATGAATTCAATTTATCTTCAACTCTGAATATTGAATTTTATCTTCCATTTATAACTGATTCATATCCTTATTTTAAATTAGTTTCATTCACTAATTTATTTCAATTTCCAATTTGAAATCATTTTGTCGCTAACAAAAATTTTCAAAAATTTTCTAACTCCCAAAATTTTCAAAATTTTTTGGCAGAATATCCTTTGTACGGAGGAGCTTTTGCAATTTGACAAGATATATATATATATATATATACATCGACCCACACGGTCGAAAAAACAAAAACAGTTCATATTTTCTATTTTTATTGCGTGGGCGTACCTTTATTTAGCCTTTTTAAGCAAGCGGCTTATTAATTTAGCAATTAGCGCGTCCAAATCCAGCCAAACGACCTTTAGGTACCTGTACTTACTTAATTTAAATATATAAGTGCCATATATAGGAAATTTATTTGCATTTCACTCATCTTCAATAGCTAACACATGGATTTCATAAGCCATACCTACCAAACAGCACTTAAAGGTAATTAACAAGGTTTCAATCACCAATTCATTTGCTTTCACTCGCTTTTCTTACCCTTGCATTCAATTTAAATGATGTACAACTCACTTACTTATCTTCAATTCATTTATAATTCCAAACAAACTCATATTCATATCAGTTGATTCAAAAATCAATTATATTTGCATCCACTAATTCATAGAATTTAATTAAATCTCATTTACGTCAAACGACAATCATTTGTATGAAAATTGATGATATCCATGTGAATAAATAATTACTTAAGTTTTATAACCAATTTAAGTTGATTCCGACTCAATTTTATTTAATTCAATTCCATTTTACTTTATTCATAACCATTTTATTTAGCTTGACACATTTCATGCTTGTGTACTACTAACCGTTCCCAAATTAATTCAATCCAACCTTTTATTTAATGGGCTTTCACCCTTATTCGAAGCCAAGCTCCCATAAATTTCAAACTTAAGTTAATTTGCTTTAATTTATTCCAACATCAAACTTAAGTTCACTTCTATTTGATTCTCATTTATCAAATTCCATTTAATTCAGTTAGCCCATCCATTTTAATTTTAATTCACATTCTCAATTTATAAAAATAATATCCAAGCACATATTTAACTCATTTATACTCGAATTGGATTTTATTTGTAACTCAAATCATTTCTATTATAATCCAATTCCATTTTATTTTTATTTTTTTTATAACATCTCCACTTATTTTAATTTATTATCAATCCAAATCGAACTCTATTTTAATTCGAGTTTATTTCCAAACTTCATTATCAACTTACAATCCATTTTATTTAACCGAGTTAAATTTTATTAACATACTCTATCAAATAATTATTTAGCTAATTAGCTTGCTTCCAACTTTTAATTCAATATTCGATTTTATTACAAAAATCACTTCATTAAATTTTTCTGAATTGAATTATTTTTTTAATTCAAGTTTGGATTTCTTTCATTTTCCAAAATTCCAACATTTTTATTTTAAAATTTTTAGAAATACTTTTAAATTCACATAATACTATTAAAATAGCTTTTTATAAAAATACTTCTTATAACTCGATGTCTCAACCAGTCCATCCTTGTTCTCATAGAAATTCAGTCATACGTTGATCGGGCGTAGGACTGAAAATCTATAAGTACTTGGTAAACCCGTTTCAACACCCAGTGAAAATACTTGGGAAAATAATTTTATTGAAAATATAGAAAACAGTTTTTGAAAATAGAGGAAATATCTTTGGTGAGAATGCTCTAGAAATCATCACCCCCATCTATGGTCGTAGTTATATCCTGGGTTACGTTGCCATCGCAGCAAAAGTCCATGTAACTATACGCACTCCACGCCCCTCGATTACGCCATGGAACCCACAACAGATCGCAGTTACATTCCAGGGTTACGTTGCCATCGCAGCAAAAGTCCATGTAATTGTAGGTATCAGCGCCCTCGATTTTCGCTGTCAAAAATGAAACTCCTCCACTCCCACACAGGTCGCAGTCTACCGATGTAAAATCAAACGCAGACTATTGGCTCTCAGAAGCACACACAATTTTCGCTATGTTACCATAGGTCGCAGTCTACCGATATAAAATCAAAGGCAGACTGTTGGCTCTCAACGACACACACGACTTTAGCTATGGTCTGCAGTAGATCGCAGTGACATCGAGTTACACTGTCATCAAAGCATAACCCAAATGCCTCTGTAGGCATCAGCACCCTCAACTTTCGCTACACACTACTCATAATCCTCGGGAACTAGTTTTATCCGGACTACTCACAGGATCAACTTTAGAACCCCCCTTAGGCTTCAAGGCAGTACCACCATATGGCACTCCTGGGAAGTTCATTTCAAATTAGCGCCTTTTTCTAAAGATCCATTATCAAAACACTTTATACTATACACATATAGTATCTTCCAAATCATACATCTAGTATGAATCCCATATAAATCTCCTTTTCTCAAAATCGATTATCCCAAAATCGATAATTCTCAAACTAGACTTTCCAAATTCCAGTATTGATTTTACCCAAAAATCAAAAGCCTTTCCAAAACCAAAGGTTCCCAAAACCTTTTTCCAAAATCCTCATAAGATCCTTTATATATATATATATATAATTTTTTTTAAATACTTTGGATCATTACAAACTTGTATAAAACTCCTTTTATACTTCAACACCTTCAAAATCCTTTTTTTCCGGCAATAGATTCAACAAGGTGGGATTTATCTTATATAACAAAGATATATAACTTTGTTTATTCAAAATTAAATATTCAAATTTGATTACTCTTTTATAAAGTTGTTTCCATCTTACTTATCATCATAAAAATATCAAAATTTCACTTTTATCCATTGTATATTTCACAAAATATACTTTCATTTCAAAAGAAATCATTTCACATTTCTTATTCACAAAATTTCAATATCAATTTCATTTAAACCCATACGATGTGCACATATCATCCGTACGCTATACCAATCTGATGGCTCGCTCGATCACACAATTTCACTTCCGAACTAGTATCGTTCACCCGACTTCCTAGTGCAGACACAGATCTGGTTTCTTGATCAGAAACCGTCATTCTCCTTGCATAGCCATAACTGTGATAGAGAATATCCAGAACCAATCAACAATCCATATCCAGGTTTGCGTCAAAAATCGAGTGAAAAATCCTAACTCGGATCGATAAACTATCTCGAAATTATGTGCTCGAATCTGGATCATATCACTATGCGAATAGAATAATATACGTACATCCTATGTAATTATCTTCATTGATTATCATCTAAATCAATTTCTCTTTCTATTCACATTTCCTTTATTTCTATCCACATGGTCACAATTGTTTCAATTCCATTGGATTATCACTTTAATCCTTTTCTCAAATGGATATTCAATCATAAACAGTTTGAACTCTGTCTAGCTTAAATTCAGAAAATTGCTTGAAAAGTTTAAAATAGATAAGTCGTTGAAAATTAATTATTAGTTTGTAAGATAGCTATAAAATATTTAAGTAATTGTAAAATAGTCAAATAGTTATAGAAATTTTTGAATAATTGCAAAATAGTTTTAAAATAGTAATTAATTTGTAAAATAGTTGCAAAATAGTAATTAGTTTATAAAACAGTTGGAAAATTGATAAATAGTTTCAAAAATAATTGTAGAATAAGTATAAAATAGTTTGGGGTTTAAAAAGAAAGGTTGTATATAGTAAATAGATAGGAAAATAGATTAAAAACAGTTTATATTAAGATATTTTATTTGGAAAAAATATTTCAGAGCCAAATTGTTTAATTCTTAATCTCCATTTCCAGTTAATTCAATTTAAATTTCCACTTCCATTTAAATTGACTCAATTTCAATTTAAATAACTTCAATTTCCATTGAAATTGATTTAACCCCAATTCAAGTTGAATTAACCTCGATTTCTATCCACAATCAAATTAAATTCCATTTGAATTCGAAACTATTCAACTTTAATCACAATTTCAATTAATTCAAATAAATTTCAAATTGAACCAATTTCAATTCAGTTCAATTTAAATTTTAAATTAATCCCAATTTCATTTTGCTTGTTAAATTACATAACTTTCCCAAAGTTAAATTCAATTCATTCATTCAGTCAATCCTACTCAAATTTGAATTCCCACTTCAAATTTTCAAATTTCTAATGATATTCTTTCTTACTTATAATTTCAAAACTTATATCACTTTGGGTTTCACATCACATTCCAAGGGAAATTCAAAACTCAACCTTAGAGTTTATTTCATATTTATTTCCTTTACGCCCCAGGTTACTTTTAAATTTTAAACCACCTTTGGTTATAAATTTAAACAAATTCCTTTAAGATTTTTCAAACGACTCTTGTTAAATCAAGCTCTATCATTCAAATAATATTAAATAACATTATTTATTATTTCTTCATTACTTTGAAACAAAATTTTCAAATTCTGGACCCAGATTTTAAAACTCCACAATTCAGATCAACTTCAGTTCCAATTTATAAGTCATACTTGCCTAAATGTTTTACTTCTTTAAAACATTTCATTTTGCTTACTCATTAATTATTAAACACAACAATCATTTATGAAAATAACCAAGTTTATCATATCTGAAACCATTCATTATCATCTTATTCTGAAACTCTTCCCCAATTCAAGATTTAATTTCAGTTTGGTTGTATTCCTATTACCACTTAGTTCTCATTGTTTCTATTTAATTCCGATGATTTAACAACCAATTAACTTAATATTTATTTGAATTAAATATTTCTTTATACATATCGAAATATATTCTTATATAAAATCATTTAAAATCTTTATATCAGAAAATAACAAGTACGCTCTCATATATATACATACTCAACTCATTCTAGAGTACTACGGACTCTATTTAATGAGTAATCCCCGCCAAAGCCAAGGTTCTCTCTTAACCTTTCAGCTCTGATACCAACTGTAACGACCCGAAATTTTCGATCTCGAAAATTCCAGATAGTTAGGAAAAAGAAGAAAGAGATAGAAGAATAAGAAGAACAGAAACACCAACATCTCACATTCGCAGCGGATAAAATATAATAACAAATAATAATAGTTATACAAAAGAATTTTGTATCATTCAAATATATTTATAATACATCAGAGTTAAATATATATATACTGACATTAGATATACACAATCATCATGTCTCAGATATACAACAATAAAATACAGCGGGAACACTCCATACGTTCTTGCCATCCAGCTCGCCTCCTGAGCTCCAGAACGTCCTTACCTAAAAATCTGTAATACTCGGTCTGACCCAAGCATTACATCAAAGTAACACCCGGGTCAGGCTGGAAACCAGCGTGAGTAAACCCATCTAACATGGAATACAAAGCATACAACTTATATAAAACCCGGGTAGCTCGTATCAATTTACATATTCACAATTTGTTATAGACATTACTTATTTCACACATCAATTTTCTAAGTATCAAATTTTAGATTAAATAGTCAAATTCACTTAAATCATTTCATTACGGTCTATTGATTTCACATATCAATCTATAAAAATTCGAAGTGGTTTCGGGTATTTTCTAATACCCGACCTCGGTCTCTTCGAGTCTCATTCAAAGGCATCCAATACCATTCAATCATGCATAAGCAAACTTGATCACTTCCAAATTAATTTAATTAATTCTAATTGAATTACTAACCTCAATCACTTAGATTCCTTCATTTAACATTAATTAATTTTCAAATCAATTAATTAATCATCCCTTAATTATCCATCTTAATTAATCATCCTGGATTAATTATCCTTCAATTATATTCGAGTAATTATCTTTAATTAATTACACAAATTAATTATTCTTAACCAAAATCAGTAATTAATCTTTAATTACTTCACAAATTAATTAACTATAATTAATTACATTAATCCTTAATTACTTATATTAATTTATTTCTTACAAATCACTTATTATTGGTTAATTAATCTTAATTAATCAATCTTTAGTTACATCATTGGTTATATAAATTAATGATTTCTAATTACATTTTAATTTATCATAATCTAAATTAATTGCATTAAGAAATTAATCATTAATTAAACCACAAATATTGATCGCTCTTGATTAATTTCAACCAGTAATTAACTACCTTTTTGTTTACTTCGTTAAATAAATTAATTACTCATTTTATAAAGAAGTTTAAAGGAATTTAAAACCAAATTCATTTTAAATTCAAATAAATTTAAAAATGCACCTTAACATTCAAGTTGTTAAAACAATTTAAATTTAAAAACTTTATTTGTTAAAAAAAACTGAAATTCACTAAGCTCGAATTCCAGATTTAACTTTGATTTAAAACTTGTTTTAAATCTCTACTTTACAATTTAACTTCAGTTTTTAAAAATCACTTTTATTTCTTTCCAATTCATTCTTATTTTTATTCTATAATTATTTCACTTCCAAATTTTACTCTTATATTTCTTTTCAAAAATCCAATTCTATATATTTTGATAACCCAGTGTACCGGAATATCCAATTAAACCATGGTAACCAATATTCCAATTATCAATATAATTCATCACAGCATATCAAATATTCATAACACAGAATATTAAACAATCTAAATAATTTTGAGGAATCCAGTTGGATCCCTCCAACCTGTTTCCCTACATCCACAGATGTTAGCACAATACCAATTCCACTTCGAGGTAGAATATCGTGGTATATGGGATTTGTATAATATTATCCGCTATTATGCGGCGCATAGGGTCTCATCCGCTATATAATGCGGGAAATCGGTCAATTCAATATATACTATATACTACTATATATATAATATAGCACATCCAATCAAATCAATCAATCGACCAATTATTTAAATTTAACCATTTAAATTTAAATAAAAATACAGAAGAGTGAGATTAACTCACCTTTGATTTTTGTTTAGCAATCATTTCCATCTCGACCATCCCTTCATACTTTTAGACCTTGTACAAACATTCGTACGGTTTATTAATATTTGAACTAAACAAAAAATAAATTACCATTTATTAATTTCATTTAAACTAATAATTTAATTTTACCACTTTCTTTAATTCTTTTTGAAACAACATATATACTAATAAAATAATCCATATAGATTTTAAAACTATTTTTATACAAACCCCGCACATTTAAAATTCCTGCCTTTTCCCAAAACCTTATCTATAAATATATATATATATATATATATATTTCTGTTTATATCATACTTTGCTTTACTGTTAATTCTTATTCTTTCCTGTTACTAATTTCAAACTAAATAGATTTAATAAATTTTCAAATTTACAAATAAATCGACAGATTTCATTTACCTTTTTTTTAACTTAAGTAGATTTTATATCAGAATGTTAAAAATCACGTTACCTGCTCGACGAAAGAACCCAAACATTGAGCTCCTACTCCAAGCTCTGCACGAGATCGAACTCAACCCTCATCTCCACTGCCGTCGACAGCCGCAGCCATCACGTAGGTGATGCGTTCCCAAACCCTAATCACCGAAGCCCACTGACTCGCGAATTCACAGCTCGATCGAAACTCGAGCTCAACACTCCACGAAGTCGTTGCCGATAGCCACGATATCCGATAACACTGCACGCAGAACAAATCGAACCCAACAGCTCGACTTGCGAATGAAAAAACGAGCGCGGTCGACGTAGAGAAGATCGGCGATGAAATTAAAAGACGAGGCGGCCATTTTTTTTCTTTTTTTGGTTCGATTACAATTTAAAAATGAAGAGGAGAAGGAGCTAGGGTTTGATTTCAAACGAAAAAGGATGGAGTAGCTCGGGGTTTATACTGAAAACATCGCGTTATTATTTTAGCTTCTGAGGGAAGACAAAGAGTACGTGATGTCTTTGATAGGAGGGTAACGTGTTCAATTAGGCCATCTACAGTGACATTCGAAATGAAGGGAAAAGATCTGATGTGAAATTCTTTTTGACTGGTCAATATAACTTATTATTTATATTTGAATTTCAATTTAATTTTCAGCTCGTTTACCTCTCGTATGATCACACCACAACTCCAAATATTATGAAAATTGAAATTCGATAATAATACAATATTACAGATCCAACGAAACTGGCTTCGTCGTAATCCAAGACTGTGCCTTGGAAGACTATTTTTAAATATCGATTTAAACGATATATTTCTAAACTGAACAAATTACCTTTAAATTCAATTTTAACACTTTTACTATCTTCAGTATTATCGATATAAATTTTACAAACCCTTAAATTATTTTTAGCAGGCTTAAAACTGAAGATTCAATAATTCACCCAATTTCAGTTTATTAAATCCAAGAACTTAATTGCTATTAATAACAGTATTTGAATTCAAGTTAAAAATTAACTTTTTATATATTTACAATTAGTTAAATATTCTAATTTAAATTGTTAAAAATTCCTGGTTGTCACAATAGTTAGAAAGCCAATTCAGATTATGGCTAGAGATGAGAAGAAATTGAGGAACAAGACAGCTAGGTTCGTAAAGTTCCAGTGGAGTGATGATGCTAGAGACTGTACATGGGAGACTGAGAGCAGGATTGGAGAAGCTTACCTTAATTTGTGTGATGGTATGTTTTACCTTTGATTGTTTTGATTTTCGTAATTTCGAGGACGATGTTCTTTAAGGTACGGAGTCTGTAACATTCCATATTTTTATAACATTATTTAGGATATTAAATTGGTTAAATAAAATAAAATAATGCGAAGATTAATAAGTTGGGATTTGATTAAACTAAGGTAGCTATGCCATGTTAATATGCAAATTAAAATAAGATAACATGAACTAATGTGTTAGGAAATGAGTAAGGGAAATATGAAAAATAGGAGAGGCTTATACCCAAAACCCTTAAGAAACGAAACTCACGTTTATTTCATTTTAGCAAACTAAAAACATCTAAGGCCGACCACCATTTTTATTCTCAAGGAAGATAAAGCTAGGATTCAAGAAGAAGAAGTTAATCAACATCAAATCTCATATCTTTTAGTCTCAAAGATAAGGTGAATAATTACTTCATCGCATTTTCTTATATTTTTTGGTTTTAGTATTAGATCCGAAATGTTTTTGCAAGTATATGCCATGTTTTGACGATTAAAGTTATATATTTTTTTGTTGATGAAATATGCATGTTTATATTAGTATTTATGAAATGTTTGATATGAAAACCCTATTAAATAACGTCCAAATGCCTTGAAAATTTAAATACAGGTCAAAAATGATATTTTAGAGATGAATTACAATTTTCATAAATTTGTGAATTCATGTGGGTTTTATATTGATTTTCTAGTGAATAAAATGATATATTGGGTTATAAATTTATTTATGGATAAATAAATAATTATTTGGATTTGAAATTTTTATATGTTGGAAAATATATTAAAATAGATTTTATGGAATTTTTCCATATTTTACCTAAGTGTTTTGATGGATATATAAAATTATTTATGGTATGGGACTTAAATGTTTTATATGTTGAATTAAGGAGAAGTGGCATTTTATAATATAAAATTATTGTTTAATTCTAAAATTAGTGGCAACACTTTTCTGAAAAATATTTATTAACCAATGAGAAGTTAACAAACAAAAGTAGGTTAGTTGAAAAGTTATCGTTTTTAAGTTAAAAACAAAAAAATCAAACCTTTCGACCCAGACCTTCCGACAAAGTCGAAAGATTATAGCCTTCGACATGGTCAAAGTTCAATTCGTATTGTATTAAGTTACTTGGCAAGTAATGAATTGAACAAGGTCAAAGGGTACTTAATCGAAAGGTTTGTTGCCAAAGTGGTTGGGGTATGTTTGTTTTATAAACCAAAAGCTTACACCTGCTTGCTTTTGAAAAAGTGCTTTCGACCTTGTTGCTTTCGAGAGGGTCAATTATTTAAAATAAAGATTTTAAATCTTTCAACAAAGTCGAAAAGATACTGTTGCTTTATCATTGTTTTGTTTTGAACCTTCTAACAAAGTCAAAAGTTTTACCTATTTCTAAAACCAGCCTCTTCTCAATGCTTTTGAAAGGTATCAAAGCTTTCGACTTAGATGTTTTACTTAACTGTTCTAATTGAAGTATAACCCAAAGCTTTCGAAAGAGTTATTTTAAAGGCGGAGTACTATTGTTTTAAATGATGGGTTTTAAAGCTTTCGAAGCAGAACTTTCGACAAAGTCAAAAAGTAGCTTCCAATGAAGTCGAAAGGTTTTTGAAAGAAGATTTTCTACATGTTTTAAATTCAACGCAGTAAGCTTTCGAAAGGTTTGTGTTTTAAAAGGTTAAATGCTTTTGAAAGGTTTTAGTTCAATGATTTCGAAAGGTTTGATACAGTGATTTCGAAAGGTTTTAATTCAATGGTTTCGAAAGGTTTGAGTTCAATGAATTCGAAAGATTTGCTTTAAATGGTTTCGAAAGGTTTAAATAGAAAGTTTTTCAAAGATTTTCTAAGGCAATGTTTTAAGTTTTTTTTAAAGTAGATGTCTAAAGTTTTATTGCTTTCAAAAGGAATAATTTCAATAGTTTTGAAAGGTTTGATGTTTGGTTTCGAAAGGTAAGGTTTTGGTCTTTTGGCCTAGAAAATTAAAAGGTTTCATTTGGTTTTGAACAAGATGTTTTCAAAAGTTTAGAAGGTGGTACTTTCAAATGTTTAAATGTTTTCATCAACTAAGGTTTGGGTAAAGAATATATATATACACACACACACAGACACACACACACACACACACACATACATACACATACATACACACACACATACACATATAACAAGGTAATGTGATTTTGAGTAAAGCATAAAGATTATATAGTTTTCTTGCTTGAGTTTGATTTAAAGGTTTTAAATCATTTTGAAAATGTTTTCAAGAAAAATTATGGGAGGGGATCCTTAAGTGAAAATGACTCAGATATTAGAATACCAAATGGGACTATTATGAGGTCACGTCATATATATTAGCTATTAGCTCCAGCTAATTGTTTTCCAAAATTCCAACATGTAAGGCTTGGTCATAGGTAGACTAAAATTATGATTACACACGAAAAGGAATATAAATGTTTGTATACAGATAGGTTATTGGTGAGCCCGAAAAACCATTGGGGTCAGGAAGACCTGGGAGATGATTAAGTTAGGGATAGACTATCCAGAAGTGAAGTATTTAACAGATAGTTAAGAATTGATATTTCAAAAGAAGAACAGCTAACAGATGTTAGATTAATTTTGATTATATTGTCTCGGAGGTCCGAATCAGCCGAAGGTTAAAATTTATCCAAACAAAACATACCTGTTTGAACAGATAGTTTAGTAGGATGACGAATGAGGCTACCGGAGGCATGCAGGAGGCAAACGGAGAGCGATTTAGGAGTTGCAGTTTTATGTTTTGTTGTATTTCTGTTATGTTTGTATTAAGTCTATTATGACTATATGACTCTGATCATCCAAGAGGGTATCTTCATATACCGCTCTTGGCGCATTTTGTATTAAGTATATTTTATCGATGCCTGGGAACGTATTAGAATTATGTATTAAGAATATAGAACATCTATTTTAAATATAATGAAGAAAATGTTGTTTTGAAATCTTAGTTTTGTTTCAAATTCAAGTGCTTCTGATATTATAGATACCATTAACATAGCCGTATTTAGTCGTCGAAAGCTAATACTATAAATGACTGCAGCATCTGTAGCGCTTAGTTTAGGGCCTCTAAACAAGGGATGTTACAAAATCACTTTATGTTAACATGCATTCAAATATGAGAAGTTAAACCCCTTCAATCTAGGGGTAATGAAGCACTCATGAAACATATTAAACTAACACAACGATTTCATTTATGACCTCTCTTCTGAGCTTAATGGAAATTATGAATGATGATAGTTTATGTTTCTTTTTTTAGTGAATTTGATAATCTATGTTGACATCTCAAATAGGCTATGCTTAATCCACTGTAAACATAAGCTATTGATTATTTGCTTAAGCGATTTTGATGATAAAAGTAAAACTAGAATCAAAATTTGATGATCTATGTTACTAGTTCATAGTAAATAGTCATGCATAAAATATATTTTATTTCATGTCATTTTAATTGACAAGTAGATTTGAATGGTGTGTTAGAGTTTGATGGTTTAAGTTGTGCTAATTAATAGCACAAATAAACTATACTTATAATAAATGTGTCAATCATTTCTACTTAAAATTCGAATGAGAGCTTATAGATGAATTTTGTGTTGATTGATATAAATGATAGGAAGTGGATTTTTCTTTAAATTTCTCCTTAATCTCATAGTTTTATTCACAGTTGCTCTAGTTTACTTTCTATAATTTTCTTAGTTTAAAACAATTTTAAAACTTTAGGCTAATTTGATTAAGTAATATTAGAATTTGATTCTTCTCCTATGGATCGACCCGTACTTACATACGTACTACGATTGTATGTCGTGTGCTTGCAGTTATTATAACGATATATTTTTGACTATTTTCTAATCAATAAAAATCCCGTTATCAAACACCCGGATAGTCGGTAAGGTTGGCTTGGTCCGCCTTGTACATTTCCGAGAGATTCATATACAAAATGACCCTCTTAACTTTACTTTCTAGGTGTATACTTTCGGTGAGGGGGTGCACCCTCCTAGTCATTGTTGGAAAATTCCTTTCCTTGTTGTTGGTTCAAATCTTTGAATTTTTTTTTTATTAATTGCATCGAGAAGTGACTAGCTCTCTTCTAGATGTTTAATTATTTGTTTCCATTTTTTGAGTTTGGATTTTGACCTTTTTTGTACCCATCCTTTCAAGTTTGGGTTTGGTTTTAATTTGCTTCCATTCATTCATTTGTGGAAGTTGTTCCTATGAGGAAAAATTCATTCCGTGTTTAGCGGCATGGTCTCATAGAATTACTATATGCCCGTTGTATCTCTTGAGTTTTCTCATGCTGAAATTTCCAAACCGATCCAGGTGCATTTTATTATAATGCTTGAGTGAGACTGCGTATTTTTCTAGGTTGTTGTCGGTGCGATGTGGAGCTCATGGAGTAGAGCTAGATGTTCACCTACCGTAGTATTTTATTTTCGCTATGTTATTATACATACCCATCAACAATCGTAAAGTCAGGAAGTTATAACTGTCCATGCAGATGAGGTTTGTTTTAAACTCTGATATACTGTATTTTTGAGTGACAACTTTTGCTGTTTTTGTTATATTATATGTAATCATTCCGCTATAAGATTCTGTTTCTCCTATTCCTTTTATTTTCTTTTTCTTTTTACCCTAACAATCTGTCTTTTCCACGATCAGACGTTCGACATTGGAACACCATGGATGTATTGGGTGCTGACTTTAGATGGTAGAAAAGGCGGCGTTTCAAAATATGATTTTTGTGACACAAATTACAACACTCTCCAACTCCAAGTGACAAAATATTGTAGCACCAATCCAAATAGTCATCTCCCCGATCTACATGATGGAAGCTCAGATTTGCTGATTCCGTAGTGGATGAGACTCGCTATCCTCCCTTTTCCACCAGCTGTAAATCCCTTTTCACCCATCACGACCAAATGCTCCTTGCACAATTTGTTGAGAGAAAAAGAAAATCATCAAGTTGAATGAATGATTGTTTTTTGGGGAGCGAGGGTGTAGAATATATTTATGAATGAAGAGAAAATTATTTTGGGATTTAGGCGGTGAATGAGCGATTTGTGATTTGTAGTTCATTTTAGGTTCTGGGAAAAAATTAAAGGTGTAGACGGTGAATGAAAATCACGGAGGAAACGCAGGTTTTAAAATTGAGTGGCGCGCTAAGTGCACCGACGTTTGGTACTTCAACTTACATAGAAATTTTGCCGAGAGGCTTTGAAGCAGCTCGGCATTATACTACCGAATGAAGCAAAAAAATTTCCTTTTCTAAGTAAATTTCATTCGGTAGTATACTGCCAAATGGAATTGGGTAATTTAGATATTATAATGTGGTATATGTAGCACCACTTTTAAGATTTTATTAAATAATGGCACCATGTTCTCTTTTTGTTGTAAATTTTTTTTGGGATGATTCGTATATTTAGTTGATTTAAAAAAATTACGAGAAGTGAAGGGATAGTTTAAAGCTAAAATTTTACAAAATAGAAAACCAACAAAAATCATTATAAATTATTAAATATATATTATAATTTATATTTTCTTATTTATACATTATTATTATAAAATTATTAATAATTAATTATGATAAATTATTAATTATAATTTTTTATTATAAAATAATTTTTAATTATAAATTATTTATTAATAATTATTAATCATAATAGGTCATAAATGATTAATTATATGAGTTACAATTAATAAATTATTAATTATAAATTATCGTTTAGAAATTATTAATTATTAATTATTAGTTATTAATTAGAAATTATTGATTATTATTTTTGAGTAAATAAGTCATCCTCTATTAGTAGCGTCGAGCACTTATATATTTTCTTTTACACTTAATAAATGGAGCTATTAACATGTCTGATAAGTGGAGATATCTTTCCCTTACAATACGAAAGAAAAATAAAATAAAAATCCATAACCTAGAAAACTAATGCCCATGGTAGGAAAAATACAAAATTAAAATCATGCACTGAAATTTCATAAACATGCTCTGCAACTTCACAAAACGTCACATTGCAATAATTCACTAAACTTCACGGTGCAACTTCACCAAACCATACTCTGCAAATTCACAAACATCTCAAAAATTTCACAGCACACGCCACTTCACGTAACATCACATTATAAAACTTCACTTAACTTTACAATGAAACTACATATTGCTACTAGACAAACATCACATCACACCTTTCGAATTCACTATCCAATCACGTACTGCAACTTCCTTGTCTCTTGCTCTACAACTTCACATTAATGCCTATACCCATCTTCTCCATACACCAGCTTCACCCTCATAACGTATCACCTCACACTGCAATTTCACAACCCCGTACACATTACAATTATTTATTTTACTCACACTTTGCTACTTCACACTACAACACAATCAAAATATTATCCATAATGCCTGTATTTCAAACGTCTTCACACTTGTATTATTGTATCATGCCTGTAACATTGTATCACTATACAACCAGCTAACCTTAGTCTTCAGGCTTGTATCACTGTATCACTCAATCTTCACACTTGTATCACTATACAACCAACTAAAACAATACAACATTCTTTACTGCATTTAGAACCATCACGTTGCAACAGAAAAATAAACTGAGCTCACACTACATCTACTCAAACCGCACACAACCTCCGTTATAACAATCACCGTATATTCAGACTTATGTTGTTTTGCAGTTTGATATCACCCGCTTATTACCATCAGCCCTCATGCATAGGATTGCATACAAATAGAAGCTTTAATTTTTAACAATCCAGGACTTCTTTTAATATTAACTGTTGAATTACTACCTTTTCTTTTTATCAGAAACCGCATATTTGGATGTATGAGTAGAACCACAAGCATAGATAGGAGGAGGCGGTCTTCTTGAAGATGCGAGGCAAAAGTACATAATAAATTTTTATAGGCCCAGTATAAAAAGTGATTGTTAATTCCTCTTTATTATCAGAGCTCTTGTTATTCATTGTAGTTGTTAGACCTTAATCATATTGCTCCTCAATAGCTGATGTCTTCAAAACTGTTGATGATGCAGTAATATTAGCTAACTCCTTATCATTTATAGAGACAACATCATCTAAGAAAACATCCTTAACAAAACTCTTAGCATTATCATCTAGAACCACCTCATCTATCCAAGAATTAACAACCAAATCCATATCAATAAACGCTGGAAAGTCACTAGAGATAACAAACTATTTAAAACCAAAATTAGTATCAACCTCCATCTCATCCCTAATGTAGCTGCCAAGGAGTCCAGGGATCAAGAATTCTATATTATGATTTCCAATGGTAATAGCAGCTAATTCATTACCTACACGTACAAAAGGATTAACCTCCCCATAGTTTGAATTATAATTATGAAAATTATTCCTACAAAATAACATAAAAGTAAAGAAATATAGCATCAATAAGCCCTCTGAATGAGATGAATCTAAGTTCTAACCAACAGAGCAATGATTTGTAAACCCCTACTCCATAGGTAATTTTTTGTCCTATTCTTTTTTAGGCAAAATCTCACCCTTCCTAACATAAGAATTCACTTAATACTGATTGAAAGATTGGAATTTCTCTTCGAACTTACTGTTAACTTTTTAATCTAGGCAACCAGGGACAATATCATAAATAGAATCCCACATCTCGTTGAATCGAACCAGAAAACTATCATTAGCAACCAATGCAAAATATAAAGCAATATCCCTATGCAACTAGTAAGTTTCTCCTGAAAACCCAAGCAAGAATCAATCAATTTAGATTTAGAAATTACCTTTTCAAGAAATTAGCGAAATTACGCTTACAATAATATCTCAGATGTCCAAAATCCCCAGAATTGAAACATACAACTGGATTTCTACAATTTATTACTAGATGTTCCATCCCCTCCAACGAAAGCAGTGAACTAGCTTTGAAGTAAAATTCCTGTCAATAAACGAGCCATAAGAAGAGTTTCTATATTGGGAAGCATGACCACGAGGGTGAGGAAGAAAAGAACGAGAATAATTTTCGTTTAGAAGTCGATCAGCTATTTTTATGGTATTATGGTGATTTAGTCTATAATTAATTATATGTTGCATAGATTACTAATTATTAGTTATTATAATAATTTAAACATTTATAAATGTATTCGAAAAATGAATGTTATTCAGCCTTTTCCTACAATCAAAGTTTGCTCGGAGAGTTTTATGCAATCATTTACCACATACAAGTAAGATAACTTCTAAAAAAACTTATTTTAAATTAATATATAGCGTACATAAATTTTCTTATAGAAAACAACATTTATACAATGTTTGTGTAACAATCGTTGTTAAAAGAGTATTACTAAAACCTATGTAATATAACAGATGTAAAAACCATTGTTTTTACAGTTTTTGCATAATAAACTTTGTTAAAAGGTTATTTTATACAACATTTAACGCAAAAACGTTCTAAACAAAACATTGTGATAAGGTCATTTTGTTATAGTGGACAACATTAATTGAATAATAATTAAAAAAATTAACTTGTATATATATATTTAATACATAAATAATTAAGTATATATATGCATGTTGTTTTTAATTATTTTGAAACATACATAGGTAAATATATATAAATTCAAACATACTTATATACATACATAGATACATATATATATATATATATATATATATATATATATATAGTTTATTTTTGGGAGTAAAAAAAATGAATTTTTCAAACTAAAATTTTATTTATATATTGATATAATAAAATTTAATTTTATAAACTTTTTTTCAATAAATAAGTACTATTATAATCTTATTTGCTAGTTTTGAACATAAAAGAATTTGAATTTTTAAATTATGTTAATATGTATGTATATATGTATCTGCACTAATATATATATATATATATGTATGTATGTATGTATGTATGTATGTATGTCTATGTATGTATATATATATATATATATATATATATATATATATAATTTAAACGCCAAAAGGTTTTAAAGTTTAAATTCTTTGAATTATTCAAAATAGATTTCTTTGGTAGAAACTAATTACCTAAAAAAAATTATTTCAAATGCGCGGGTGGTTGAAGCAACTAATTTTTTTATATTTTAAATAAGTTAAAATTATTTGAAAATTAAATCTTCAATTGCTTTACATAGAAGGCTAAAATAAATAAATCATATATATATAGTTAATAATTTTATAGTAAACAAAATTAACTTATATTTATTTTTACAAATATATAAATAAATATTTTTTTGAATTATATATTTATTGATATGTATATATAAATGTATATTTATTTCAAATGTAAAAAGTATTATTTAAAATATTATTGGTCGAAAATATTAATAATAATAAACATTTGAAATTTGATCATATTTTATTTCATATGTCTCATGTGTACACACACACAAACACAGGGACGTTGTAACGAACCGGATTTTCGACCCTCGAAAATTGACACTAATACATTCTCCGCATTCACGTGCCGCAAATCCGAGTGCTAGAAAGTCGGCCCGATTGTTAGGGAAAAAAGAAAATAAAGATAGAACAGAATCTCACATGAATGTAATAACATATATTATTTCAATAATAATTATTACAGCAGAAAATTTTGTATACAATATCAGAGTCTAGCCTAGATTCAGCCTGGACTGTTATAAACCTTCTATTTTTACAAATGCTGAAAAATAAAACAAATGCAATAGATGCAACGGATAATAGAATACGTCCATACGTAAATGAAGATCTCTGGCTCCCCTTTGGAAACTCCAAGCGTCTTCAACTAAACCTGAAACTGTTCAGATTAAACCCGAGTATTAAAAATACCAGGATCAGGCTTAATAAAACCAGCGTGAGATACTCAAAATTTTCAATGTATAGTTCATGCTCATGTCAATCAAAATCTTTGAGAAGAAGGGTATCTCATATGACCATGCCCACACATAAATATAGATGGGTTTTTACCGTATGATAACCAAAACACTTTTATACCAAAATAATTTGATATTATCTTTAATGACATTCCTTTGAAAACACTTTTCAAATAATATATCAAGATAGTTGAAATTGTTACATTGACTAAATTTGATGGTTTAATAGCTACTTTTTGAAAGTAGGTTCTACAATCAAAATCGTAAAGGCAACGTATTAGAATTGGATTTCCAACATGATAGGGAACTAGTCACCATTCAGACCTGAAAATCCACGTATAACACATAGTTTTCGCACGGCTTTATACGATCTGTGTCAGCCTCCGAACTACGCTGTTACACTACTATGGAACAGATTGCTGCTCGAATAGTCTTTACATGGTCTTTGTCAGCCTCCAATATCTTTCCCTTCATACAATATTGCAGAGGGACATCTTCCCTCAATAATAGCCCAAAATATATACTTCAGACCACATGGAATTCGTACCCTTTTTGGGATGTGAGGCTAGTGAGGCTACGCTCCACAAAGCCTCGCTTTGATCATTACAGATTCTACTTTGAATGCCACATTTCCATTCCTTTAATCACTGTTGACTCTCATGAATATACAACATCTAAGCTCGTACGTCTCAAAGAAGGGTGTTAAGCTGAGAAGTTGCCTTCTCCGCCACCAAATAGATGTATATTTGTAAAAGTCAACTTTGTGATCTCATAATTGCAATGTTAAACATTCATTCATACAAGTTCGTTCTGGGATTGAACGAAACCGAAGGCACTCCTCCTACCACATTCTATCGAGAGTTATCCCTAGGATTAGTAGCGATTAGTCCTTACAATTAAACATTTTAATAATAGAGCACTACTGCCACCATAAATATATGATATGGTAAATTTCACCCTACGAGACTAGTGGCGAGCAGCCCTTTATCAGGAAGATCTTCGTCTTCAAAAATCATCATCTTCATTAGGTCTTCACTTCTGAACGTTTTCATTGGTTCGAAGTGGTTTTCGGATAAGAGTTACCCAAATCTGACCCCGATTCCTCCAAATCAATCATCGATTAAAAGGATGTTAAGTTCATATATAGTTATCAATCATCATTTAAATTAATTTATCTTTTTATTCATTCACAAATATCTCAGAAAGACATATTATTTTAAATTCTTCCATTTATCTTCTTAACAGTATATGTGATCATTAAGCCTCATTTATTAAATCCTTTTAGTAAATTATACCTTTTTGAATCTTGGAATAATTCCAAATTATTTCATCTTTTATTTAGGAAAACATTTCCAAATCATTTATGTAAATCTCATATTGGAAAACATTATTGAGTAAAAACGATCGTGGAAATTATTTTTAATTTTACTCAATATCAGTTTCCATATTCAACCTTTACTATGGATCGAATAACAGTGCAATCACTTTTAATCGCGGTTTTGCAGTTTTCTAAATCCAAGTCTAGAGACTACCTCTTTGTCACCCATAAGGCGGTCAAGTTATTTGATTGACTATAAATCTTTTGACATACTTAATTAACTATTAATTATTTATTTAATCACTTTGAAATAATTTATAAATCATTTAAATCACCTTTAAAATAATTATTATTCATTTTCAAAACATTTACAAATGATTTGAAAAAGATTTGTTGCGTTTAGAATTATATTTCAAAAGTTATAGAAAAGCGCTACGAAAAGCGCTTCGAATAGTGCTTTTTAAGCTGTATTGATCACAACGACTTTTCTGTCATTGGGAAATTCATTTTTTATGACTTAAATCACTTTTAAAACATTTAAAAAGATTTTTAGAATTTATTTCATATTTTTAAACAATTTTAAAATATCATTTTTAATGATACCCTTTTAAGGATTTCGAACTGCAAAACCGCGATTATTTTGAAAACTCATTTTATTCAAATCTCAAAATCTTCTTTTCGAAATCTCGGTTTTCTTTCTTTGTTTAAAAGTTATGGATATAATAGTTCAAAAAATTCTTGTTTCAAAGAATTCTAAGCTATATTTTACTCTATGTGGTCATTTAACTTTTCCAACATGAAATCGCGAACTGCCATTATGTGACGTACCTTATTTTGACTTAATTTTCATAACTTGTCAAAACTTGTAACGACCCGTAAATTTTAATTATTTCTATAACTTAGTTAATTCGAATTTTGTGAAATTTTAAATAATAAAATTTTGAAATATAAATTTGATATTTGAAATACATCTATTTAAACATAGCAATTGGTAAACTTTCATCAGAAAATATGAAAGTTTATTTTTCTAGTGTTATTTTACTTAAATCTATATCAGTTAATATTTGATGATAATTAAATGTTTTTCCAAACCTGAATATTTTTCTATAGAAAAATTTTAAATCATCTTCTGAACAAGAAGTCATACTTCGTTTCTCTAAATTTTGACTGTTATTGCTCCTTCGATCTTATTTTCAGCGAAATAACAATTGGGTTTAAAAGTGTTCCGATACCTAAATATGTCAACATGAGAAAATTTATTTAGAACACTCTGAATCAGACAGCGAAATTCATTTCGTGAAATTCGGAGTCGCGAAGTTCGGACGTTTCTTGCTCCATTTGGATTTTTCTGTACGGAATAACAGCATTTTCGGTACCGATTATCGACTTTTGATCGGATGATCGTACCATAGATATCCTTATACTGTTTTCATCGTTGCGTCGTGCTGATCTCTAAGGTATATTTATTTCTGTATTTTGAGGCCTAGTACGCGACGGAACCAATAAAGTGTTCGTCGTAACGGTACCTTTATTTGTGACTTTATCCCTTCCTTCCGTTTCAAAATTTGAATGTGCAGCCCAAGCAACGTAATAAATTGCTTTAATGACTTTTGCTGTAACAATAGGCAGCTATTACCCATCCATCATTTCAATTTATTACAGTGGTCTGTTTCCTCTAGCGTTTATAATTCCCAGAACAAACTGTTGGCTTTTGTATCCCACTATATGATATTTAATATATATTTTGCTGTCGTTTTCGCACTCTTTCTCTTTTTATTTAAGTTGCATTTGTTTGTGAAACTTCCCCAAATCCTTCCTCTTTCCTTTAGTTTTTACAGTACAAGCCTTATTCTTTTGCATATATGAAACCCGTTCCTATTAATATAAATGATATTTTATCATATCTAGATTCTATATGGCCCTGTTGCTCTTCTGCATTTTTGTTCGTCTTTGCCTGCTCTCACGCTCCGCCTCCCTCTCCAAAGCAACCATTCCTTCCCTGTATGAATAGCCTCCGCGAGTTCCCAAGCCACGTCGCCCCGTGCCTTGGCCACCCTCCACCGTTCCATCCTCCTTCTCACGTGGCCTCCCGCACTGCAGCGCTGCCCGCCACTTAGTCCACCGCTACAACCCCCTTCCTCCACCTCCGCACCTTCCCGAACCACCAGCCAATGTGCCAAGGCCGAAGGCCTCCCACCACTACACTCAGCCCCACCTCACGCGCTCACCCTCCTCCATTCCCTGTGCATTTGTCGTGCATATCAGTGCCAATCTTATATGGGTTACGTGAGAACATGTAGGGATATTTGTATATATATATATATATTTTTTTTAAAAAACATTTCAGGTTTCCAGTTCCAATTTTTGGTATAGCAAATACTAGGCCTGTTTTCATATATTAGTACATATGTGTAAGTTTTGTTCGGTCTTGGTCTTTATTTATTTTACTGTATATTTTGTTTTGACAATATAGTATGTATATATTAGTCAACATATTTTGGTTTGTTGTGTTATGTAGTTTCGTGATTATTTCATATATACTATATTCTAAGTTTTGGCAAGCTAATATACGATTGACAAGATAGCTACTTATACTTATTATCTTTTATCAAATAAATTAATGGTACAATGTGCATTGACTGCTATTGAAAAGGATATTGGTTTTAAATATTTGCTTTGGATATAATATATATATATATATATATATATATATATATATATATATAGTTGTGTACATAAGTTATGGTATGGTTTAAGTATATAATATTTTTTGATTTTATAATAGCGGCAGCTTATGTTAGTATATAATAGCTTTTATATTAAGGTGTTCATATTTAAATATTTGTTTATTTGTCTGAGTAGATGTATACTAGTTATATAATTTTAGTATGAAAGTGTTAGTATATATATATATATATTTTATGAATATAGTTATTTTAAAGATTATAAGTTATTTGCTTATTTAAAATTTTAAGTTGTATATAATTTTATATATAGTATATATAGTTGTATATATATATATATTCACTTAGGCCAATTATTTTCATCGACCCAGTTTCGATTTTTTTATCTATTCGTATTATCAGATCTGTTCATCAATTCATGCCAATCAGCTTTGCTCATTGGATTCGTACAGATTTTGCTTTGCTTGAATTCGCAATTAAATTTCAGGGTCCGTATCAGTGTGTGTATCTGTGTCACCTTCTGTATTCTCTAGCATCGAAAGGTGAGAAATCACTCACGATTAACGTTCTTATATTTATTAAATTTGATTTCAATTGAAACGACAATTGAAATATGCTGCTGTAGTTATTTAAATTGTTATATTTATGTTATTATCTGTAGCTGTTCACTTATGGGATATGACACCATATCCTATTGTTTATATTATACCGTTATTGATGATATATGCCTGTTATATTATTATATCATCTGTTATCACTCTGCAAGTTTCCTATAGTTTAGAATTCACTATGGGTTTAAATGATACATACCCAAACGGACTTTAGAATAGGAGAATTTCGTTATGGGTTGAAATGATAAAACCAAGTGATTTTCAATTGAATTGAATTTGGGATTGCGGGTCGAAATGATATCTACCTGTATATATTTAAATTACGGATTGAAATAATAAATATCTGTATCCCTTGACCATAGGATATGAAACTTTACACAAACACCGCTGGTCCATGTATAAATATTTTGAAAATAAATTCTATGGTTTTGGAAAGAAATATATGGTTTTAATAAATGTTGATTCTTAAATTATTATATATAAATGATGATGATATATATATATATTTAATAATAATATTTAATTTAATTAAGATTGATCTAATACATATAATATGTTTAAGTATTTAAATTTATATTTCAAAATAGATTTTGATAATAATTTGATAAGTTAAGGTTGGGATGATAATTTGAATTTAGTTGAAATTATATTCAATAAAGAATTTTATTTAATTAAACTAATTTGAAACTCATTGAAATTGAGATTTAAGATATGATTTATACTTTGGTCTTGATTTAAGTAATTTAATGAATATTTCTCGTTTAAATAAATTTAAGGAAATATTTAATAAAAATGTAATTTAAAGCTAGCTAAATGATATTGAATTTATTAAGTGAATATTCCCTGACTAAATAAATGAAGTTAAATCAAAATATATGAAACTATTAATTTCAACTTTAAAAAATGTTGAATATTGAAACTTTGAGATATATTGGGAGTTAAATGGTTTATTTGTGATTCAGATATGTATTTGAAATCAATATAATTTGAATTTGTTATTTAGAAACTGAATTGAATTAAAATGGAATATTTTAGATTGGAATAAATTTGAATTTGGAACTCGAGTTGATTTGAATCAATTATTTTGAAATTGAGGAAATATATATATATATATATATAAATGAAATGGAAATGGTACTTTGGGTTTGTAGTATAAATTATTTTGAAAGGACCACGGTGTTGTAATATCGATTGGTTGTTGATAGCTTATGTTTCTTCATAGTAAATAGTTTCACGAATCCTTAGAGGATAGTTATCCCAAACTTCCTTTAAGTTATTTGTATTTCAGTTGATATTTCACTTGAGTTAGATTTATTGATACAAGCATGTTAATCCCGACTCGAGTGTTTTGTGTTTTGCTTTACGCTCGGGTGAGACTGAGTAATTCAGCATTTGAGACTCACCTTTGGAGTTTGGAGCTTCGCTTGGAGATCCAATAATCGATTCAGCTTTCAGCATTTTCGTTGATTTGTTCAGAGAGGTCATCTATTTGTACTGGCGACTTCACTGTATTTGAGATATTCTGTTGTATTTTATTCCTAACTCTGATGTTTATATAGTAGCTTCATGAACTAATACTTGTATATTATGCTGCATTATATTACTCTGTACTCTATGTCTGTGATTCTGTGATTGATATATTTATTGCATACGCTGAGTTTTGCCAAATTTAAATTAACAATCTGATATTTTGAGCAATTCAAGTCCGGCGTGTGCGGATGCGAATGGTTGAAAATATCGGGTCGTTACAGTTGGTATCTGAGCTTTGGCTCTAGGAAAAACTTAGAATATATAGTGAATTTATTTGCAGAATCACTTTCGTTCGAGCTTGAATTTCTTCCTTCTTGATTTGGTTTTCCTTTGGACTTTGGAACGTTCCCTGCGGTTCCAAAATCCATTACCTTCTCTCCCTATTCGTGTTTCTTCATTCTGGAGTATCCTATAACTCCACTTTGAATGATCTCTATGAGAATAGGTGATCCCGCCAATCTTTGAATGATTTGTAAAGGGGTGAAACTCCTTTACAGTTGGCATTGATTCACCGGAGATTTATATATCCCTCGGTTTAGATGCTGCTATCTCTTATCATGCCGAAGTCTATCTCTGGCGATCGAATGTCGATTTGCCTCAGAATTCTGCACTAATCTCATTTTGAAGTAACGGTTGACCGGTTAGGGTCGCCCCGAATTATATAAGTATATCCATCTCCTATTTGGAATTTAATTATCTCATCTTCGATCGAATCTATCTTCTAATCGAAATTCTATTTAGGTAGAGTTCCTCTAATTTGAAAACTCTATTTTGTTTTAAATCCTTTCTTAAATCATCTTTTGGAAAATCGGGTTTATTTGTACTTTAGAAATTGTTTTATATATCGAAATTTATTATTTTAATAACTATGATTTTATTCTATATATAAAAGTGAAAATGTTTCGATAAGGATTATATATATATATATATATATATATATATATATATAATGAATAAGAAATGTTTATTCTATATATAAAAGTTTTGAAAGGATTTGGAATTTTGAAAATTTAATAAGAAATTTGATTTATAAAAAAATGATTTATAATTGAAGGGTTTTGAATTTGAATTTCGAGTGATTGAACTCCGGTGTTTTGAAATTGGTTTTAAGATTTTGGAAAATATATAATAATAATATGATCTAAAAGTATTTTCTGAATAAGAAATGTTTCAAATGAGTACAAATGAATTCCAATGATTTCGAAGAAATTTCAAAGAAGATTCCATGAAAATTGAAGTCTAGAACTCACTTGTGTCGCTGGAAAATAATTTCGGTGATGAGTGCACACATCATCGATATTAATTTTCGAGTTTCAGAGTGGGGGAGAGGCCACTCTAGTAGCTTCGTTATGCGAGTGATTGTGTGAAACAGATTCTGATTTCAAGTTCCGAGGTATAATTTAATATTTTAGAAAAAAATATGTATATATTTGAAACGATTTGAAGTGAGACGGTGTTCAGTCCTCGAGTTTCGGATTTAACCCTATCTATTGAAGTCGATTTACTGGTTCGTTGCTGATTTCCATCTCTTGGATTTGAAATTTGATTTCTCCGACTATTTTGAATGTTCGAACACTTCCAAATCAAGGTTTAATTTTCAAAGCTAAGTAATTTTCAAAAGGTAAATTGGATCTTTTGAATATAAATAAACAGTTTAAAGTTTTTAAAGGGATAGTTATAAACTAGGAAATCATCTTGGGTATAATTGATTTTGAGAAAAATATTCGGTTGTGAAAATAGATTGGAATGTAAAATCCAGTATTTATATGATGATTTTGAAAATGAATTTGTTTGACCTAAATTATGTCGATTTGGAAACTTGGATTATTTTCCAAACCTATTATTTGGAAACTTTGAAACTGAAGATATTAAATTTGGAAGAAATAATTTGATGAAATCATATATGATTTTGAAACTGAAACGATATTGAAAGTAACCGAAATTGAGAACCTTGTTTTACTAAATACTTGATTTGGGTGTTATCGAACTTACATAAAATTGATTTGTGTAAGTATGAGGTTGGTTCGAAAACTATTAATTGGAAAGATTCTCAATTCGAAAAGAGAAATCTTATATAAATCGAAGACTATATATAAGTGTGATTTGATATACCATTGATTTTGGAAAGTATTCGATTCGAAAATGGAATCTTATATAAAATGGGCTTTATATGAGTATGATATTTGAAAGTGATTTGAAAAGGTACTATCTGATACATATTTTCTAAGTAAAGATATGGAAAGTGCCTTCTACTTGATATCCGCTTTGTAGCCACACTGTGGATTCATTCTATCGATATTATTCTATCTGATTTTGGTTTTTCGGATGTGATACTTGAGTTTCCTACCATGGCGTAACCCATGGTCATTTTTTTAGGTTAGCGTAATCCGCAAGGCAGAGATTGCTTAAAGGGTACGGATGTTTTCTGGGGTATCCATGCGTAACCATTGTTATGTATCCTACGGTCTACTGGTTTTGTTGTCGTGGCGTAATCCGCAAGGCAGAGAGTGCTTAAAGCGTATGAATGTTTCCTGGGGGATCTAGGCGTAACCATTGTTATATATCCTGCGGTCCACGAGTTTTGGTAATCATGGCATAATTCGCAAGGCAGTGATTTCTTAAATGTATGGATGTTTCCTGAGGGATCCAGGCGTAACCATTGTGTATCTACGATCCAGGTGATTTTTTTGGATTGTACTTTTCATATCGGTTTTGAAGATTTTTCAAGTATTTTCACTGGGTGTTGAAACAGGTCTACTAAGTACTTGAAGAAGTCTATTTGTGCGCCTGATCAACACATGTCCAGAGTCTGCAAGAACGAGGATAAACTTGTTGAAACATCAAGTTATAAAAGTATTTTATTATAAAAGTATTTTGTTATAAAGGTATTTCAATAGTATTTTTCAACAAAGAAATTATGTATTAATATTTGAAATTGAAACTATTATGGTTTGAATTAATTATTCATACCCGATGCCATTCTTTTGAATCTATCTTACCTGCTCAGCTTTTTTCATTCGCCTATATTCTTTTTTTTTTCGAATCCACCTTCTTTTCCTTGTCGACTATGTCCTTTCTAAATATTGTTATTTATATACTACATAGTGTAATAGAAAATTTTAGTGTTATAAATATTTTAGAAGTGATTAATTAAATAAAACGTATATAAAGTAAACGATTATTGATTTATTAATAATATTTAAAAGGTATCTTGAGATAAACTAATAATGTTTTCAATAGTTTCTTCGTAAAAATAAGTAATGATATAAATAATTGTTTTCAAATAGTTTTCATATATTTATAAAGGTATTCAAGTATTAAGATAATTGATTTGCAAATGAAGTTTCAAATGAATATTTCAAGTAAAATTTATATAGCCTCAAATTAATTGTTAAATCTTGACTTTCAATCAACTTTATTTCTGGTTGTTCTATTCTCCTACCACCTTCCTTTTCGGGGACGAAAAGTTTTGAGTGGGGGAGAGTGTAATGACCCGTAAATTTTAATTATTTCTATAATGCAGTTAATTGGAATTTTGTGAAATTTTAAATAATAAAATTTTGAAATATAAATTTGATATTTGAAATACGTCTATTTAAACATAGCAACGGGTAATTTTCATCAGAAAATATGGAAGTTTATTTTTCTAGTGTTATTTTATTTAAATCTATATCAGTTAACATTTGATGATAATTAAATGTTTTCCAAACCTGAATATTTTTCTATAGAAAAATTGTAAATCATCTTCTGAGCAAGACGTCATACTTCGTTTCTCCAAATTTTGATTGTTATTGCTCCATCGATCTTATTTTTGGCGAAATAACAGTTGGATTTAAATGTGTTCCAAAACCTAAATATGTCAACATGAGAAAATTTATTCAGAACACTCTGAATCAGACTGTGAAATTTGTTTCGCGAAATTCGGACATTTCAAGCTCCGTTTGGATTTTTCCGTACAGAATAGCAACACTTTCGATGCCGATTATCAACTTTTGATCGGATGATCGTACCATAGATATCCATATACCATTTTGATCATCGCATCGTGCTAATCTCTAAGGTATATTTATTTCTGTATTTTGAGATCTGATACGTGACAGAGCCAATAAAGTGTTCGTCATAACGGTACCTTTATTTGTGAATTTATCCATTCCTTCCATTTTAAAATTTGAACGTACAGCCCAAGCAACATAATAAATTGCTTTAATGACTTTTGCTGTAACAATAGGTAGCTGTTACCCATCCATCATTTCAATTTATTATAGTGGTCCGTTTCCTCTAGCGTTTATAATTCACAGAACTAACTGTTGGCTTTTGTATCCCGCTATATGATATTTAATATATATTTTGCTGTCGTTTCTGCACTCTTTCTCTTATTATTTAAGTTGCAATTGCTTGTGAAACTTTCTCAACTCCTTCCTCTTTCCTTTAGTTTTTACAGTACAAGCCTTGTTCTTTTGCATACATGAAACCCATTCTTATTAATATAAAAGATATTTTATCATATATATGGCCATATTGCTCTTCTGCATTTTTGTTCTTGTCTTTAATTGCTCTCACCCTCCGCCTCCCTCTCCAAAGCAGTCGTTCCTTCCCCACATGAACAGCCTCCGCGAGTTCCCAAGCCACGTCACCCCCTACCTTGGCCACCCTCCACTGTTCCATCCTCCTTCACACGCGGCTTCCGGCACTACAGCGTCGCCCGCCACTTCACCGCTATAGCCCACCTTCCTCCACCTCCGCACCTTCCCAAACCACCAGCCAATGAGCCAAGGCTAAAGGCCTCCCACCACCACACTCAGCCCCACCTCAAGCGCTCACCCTCCTCCTTTCCCTGTGCATTTGTTGTGCATATCAGTGTCAATCTTATATGGGTTATGTAAGAACATGCAGGTATATTTGTATATATATTTTTATTTTTATTTAAAAAACATATTTTAGGTTTCCAGTTTTGGTTTTTGGTATAGCAAATACTAGGCCTGTTATCGTATATTAGTATATATATGCAAGTTTTGTTCGGCCATAGTCTTTATTTATTTTACTGTATATTTTTTTGACATTATAGTATGTATATACTAGTCAATATATTTTGGTTTGCTGTGTTCTGTAGTTCTGTGATTATTTCATATATACTATATTCTAAGTTTTGGCAAGCTAATATACAATTGACAAGATAGCTGCTTATACTTATCATCTTTTATCAAATAAATTAATTATACAATGTACATTGACTGCTATTGAAATGAATATTGGTTTTAAATATTTTCTTTGAATATAATATATGTATATTTTTTTGTTAAATATTGTTGTTTATATATATATATATAATTGTGTACATAAGTTATGGTATGGTTTAAGTATATAATATGTTTTGATTTTATAATAGCCGTAGCTTATGTTAGGCATTCATATTTAAATATTTGTTTATTTGTTTGAGAAGATGTATACTAGTTATGTAAGTTTAGTATGAAAGTGTTAGTGTGTGTGTGTGTCTATATATTATGAATATAGTTATTTTAAAGATTAGAAGTTATTTGCTTATTTAAAATTTTAAGTTGTATATAATTTTATATATAGTATATATAGTTGTGTGTATATATATATTCACTTAGGCCAATTATTTTCATCGACCCAGTTCTGATTTTTTTATCTATTCGTAATGTCAGATCTGTTCGTCAATTCATGCCAATCTGCTTTGATCGTTGAATTCGTACCAATTTTGCTTTGCTTCAATTCGCAATAAATTTTAGGGTCCGTATCAATGTGTGTATCCATGTCACCTTCTGTATTCTCTAGTCTCGAAAGGTGAGCAATCACTCACGATTAACGTTCTTATATTTATTAAATTTGATTTCAATTGAAAAGACAATTGAAATATGCTGCTGTAGTTATTTAAATTATTATATTTATGTTATTATCTATACCTGTTCACCTATGGGATATGACACCATACCTATTGTTTATATTATACCACTATTGATGATATATGTATGTTATATTATTATATTATCTGTTATCACTCTGCAAGTTCCCTGTAGTTTAGAATTCACTATGGGTTGAAATGATACATACCCAAATGGACTTTAGAATAGGAGAATTTCGTTATGGGTTGAAATGATAAACCCAAGCGATTTTCAATTGAATTGAATTTGGGATTGCGGGTCGAAATGATATTTACCCGTATATATTTAAATTACAGATTGAAATGATAAATACCCGCATCCCTTGACCATAGAATAGGAAACTTTATACAGACACCTTTGGTCCATATATAAATATTTTGAAAATAAATTCTATGGTTTTGGAAAGAAATATATGGTTTTAATAAATGTTTATTCTTAAATTATTATATATAAATGACGATGATATATATAGATTTAATAATAATATTTAATTTAATTAAGATTGATCTAATAGGTATAATATGTTTAAGTATTTAAATTTATATTTCAAAATAGATTTTGATAATAATTTGATAAGTTAAGGTTGGGAAGATAATTTGAATTTAGTTGAAATTGTATTCAATAAAGAATTTTATTTAATTAAACCGATTTGAAACTTATTGAAATTGAAATTTAAGATATGATTTATACCTTGTTCTTGATTTAAGTAATCTAATTAATATTTCTCGT
Organism: Allium cepa; assembly: GCA_030765085.1. Taxonomy (NCBI): domain Eukaryota; kingdom Viridiplantae; phylum Streptophyta; class Magnoliopsida; order Asparagales; family Amaryllidaceae; genus Allium; species Allium cepa. Next base: position 308,427,289 of record CM060929.1, read on the forward strand.
TTAAATAAATTCAATGAAATATTTAATAAAAATGTAATTTAAAGCTAACTAAATGATATTGAATTTATTAAGTGACTATTCCCTGACTAAATAAAAATTAAGTTAAATCAAAATATATGAAACTATTAAATTCAACTTTTAAAAATGGTGAATATTTAAAATTTGAAATATATTGGGATTTAAATGGTTTATTTGTGATTTAGATCTGTACTTGAAATCAATATAATTTGAATTTGTTATTTAGAAACTGAATTGAATTAAAATGGAAAAATTTAGATTGAAATAAATTGGAATTTGGAACTCGAGTTGATTTGAATCAATTCTTTTGAAATTGAGGAAATATATATATAATTGAAATGGAAATGATACTTTGGGTTTGAAGTATAAACTATTTTGAAAGGTCCACGGTGTTGTAATAGTGATTGCTTGTTGATAACTTATATTTCTTCATAGTAAATAGTTCCATGGATCCTTAGAGGATGATTATCCCAAACATCCTTTAAGTTATTTGTATTTCAGTTGATATTTCACTTGAGTTAGATTTATTGGTGCAAGAATGTTAATCCTGACTCGAGTGTTTTGTGTTTTTGCTTTATGCTTGGGTGAGACTGAGTAATTCAGCATTTGAGACTCACCTTTGGAATTCGGAGCTTCGCTTAGAGATCCAACAATCGATTCAGCTTTTAGCTTTTCCGGTTGATTTGTTCAGAGAGGTCATCTATTTGTACTGGAGACTTCATTGTATTTGATATATTCTGTTGTATTTTATTCCTAACTCTGATGCTTATATAGTAGCTTCTTGAACTACTACTTGTATATTCCGCTGCATTATATTACCATGTACTCTGTGTCTGTGATTCTGTGATTGATTTATTTATTGTATACGCTGAGTTTTGCCAAATTTAAATTAGCAATCTAATATATTGAGTAATTCAACTCCGGCATGTGCGGATGCGAATGGGTGAAAATATCGGGTCGTTACAAAACTTATCCAAATTGAGTTTAATTATTTGTAAAACATTTATAAATCATTTAAACAAATATTTTCCATATTAAGTCTCATATTCACTTTTAAACCATTTCATAATGTTATATTATTACAATATTTCAACTTTTTTATATTTTAAAACCATTAAGAGTTTCAATAAACTCCATAAACATATTATTATAAATTTATTTTCTATTAATTAACCATTTTTATTATGGTTTCTTATAATTTATCACAACCAAGTTATCAACCATATAAACATCCATATATTCAACCATGTAATCAACCAATTATCAAACATTCTTAATCATCAAGAGATTAAATGGTCATATTATCATACTTAAAAATACTTATAGAGATTATTTATCATTTAACAAGCATTGAGTACTCACTATTTTTATCCACTCCACCAAAATTTTCCATAGCTTCCAGAATCGATTCCAACGGCACTTCGGCAGCACTTCCTCCTCTTTTCCTTGCTCTGGAGCTCCTCGAATTGCTTCCTCCTCCTTTAGTGACCTCGGCCTTGACGTTGGATGAGTGGTGCTCGGCATCAGCTTGGGATATAGGGGTAGGGTTGGTAGTAGAGGAGAGAGAAAGGTGTTTGCACTTGGTTTAGACATATATTTATGTATATATATATATTTTTATTTTCCCTTCGATATTATTTCTTTATAATTATCTTAAGGTGGAAGCCATTAAAAAGCTAAAGAAAGAAGAGGAAGGATATGAAGAAATGAGTGAATGAAGGAGTGAATACATACTTATATTTATTGGCAAAAAGAAGTGAAAAAAATATCTAAAACACTATCATTATTCATCACCATCACCATGTGCACTCATCCCCTCCATTTTAGATTTTTTCCTTATATATGTTTATGTATAAGTGTATTTTTATATGCGTATGTGTATATGTGTTCGTGTTTGCATATTTATGTTATATATGTGTACATGACATATAAATAAGGTTGCAACAACTTTCGAATAACTTATGTTTATTAAACCGTTGAAAATTGAAAAACGCATTTTTACTTGTAATTTAAATTACATATATATGTAAACAAAGTTTGAATAAAAAATTCTAGTTTTTTTAGTTAAAAATGATCTCATTTGGATTATAAAATCATATAAATCAATATTAACAATTATTTACAAAAATTGCTATTATACTGATAAAGCGATATAAATTTTCTTATATTTTTCAATTAAACATATATCTTCATAAAGCTATTATAAAAGATTTATTATCACTTTGTAACTATTTAAAATGAAATATTATCATTTAAAAACAATTATTTGAATAATTATACTAATTATTTAATCATTTAATCATTTAATCTCTATTTTAAAATCATAAATCAATTATTAAATATAACGGCATCACTGATGTTGTCATAAATAAATTTAATGTCCAAAATTAAAATAAATAATTTTATTTCATATTTTTATTAAAATTATGTGTATGTATCCAGCTCCATGCGAGACGTTCGACAATTATAGAGTTGTTTATCAATAAAATGGTTTTAGGTCATTTTAACGCTATTTTTTCATATTATATATTTTTGCAAATACTAATTACCATTATTATTTATTTCAAAACATCATAATTTTGTTAAAAAAAGTCATATATTTGATTATTTAAAAATAAATATAATTTATTGAATTGATAAATTTGCGGGTCGTTACATACATACATACATACATATATACATATCACATATAATTATCTTATTGAATTAGGACAAAACTATTAATATCCCCCATGAACCCCTATCTTAGGTTACATACATACATACATACATATATATGTATTGTTATGATGTCTGTATTTTGAATATGGATACGATGACGTATTAAATACATATAAAATTAATTTATAAATTAATTTTAAATTAAAGTATAAATAAAAGTTCAACAATTAATAATAAATAATTATTTCAACCAATGTAATTAAATGAAAATAATCCAAACGTATTGTATTGGTCAATATACTAAATTTGATTTAGTACATACATATATTTATTTACAACCCAAAATAAAGATCTTGTGCAATTTTACAAAGGTTATATATTTTAAATTCACCCATTTAACCTTACCACCAGTTCATCCGATCCAATAGTTATAACCTTGGAAGTGGTAGTAATGGCTTCAACTTGTGGCCCAAAGCAAAGATGACCGTTGGAAGTAGGACAATCGTATGATGACCTGAAACAAGTAAAATATATTGGTATAAGTTAGCTATGGCTTCCAGAGTCATGTAAAGCCTTTTTAAAGATTGAAGAATTGAGTGAAATAACTTCGGTTGAACCACGAGAAGGTAGAGAGCTGGTGATAATTTTCCCTTCTTCAACAATAGAAGATAATGCAGGATCAGAAGGGACAGACAAGTCAACTAGCATGTACTTCGAGATACACTCTTCAACGGCGGAGGGAACGATAAAAATCATAGGTGAAAACATGAAGACATTAACAACCTCAGATATGACCACCTTGACAAGTGGAATCTCCACCATGGTCTCATAAAGTGAAGGAGCTAGCAGAACTTCATCTCTCTCCTTGGCGAGGAGATCAGCGGGAGCCTTTACAAAAGTTTTTGAGACCTCTTTAGCAAAGTTAATCTCTTTGCTTCCTTCCAGAGCAACCATAGATTTACATTTGAGTACAACTTATCACCCATAAACTGATAGTCATACCAAGAGTGTGAACCGTATACTAGAGGATTTCTACAAACTTGCATACTTGACTTGGTGGCTCATGGGATGATCAATCACATTTTATTGAGTTCGCATACAACAATTTTTATCAATTGTGCATTGTTATGCAATCATTTGAGACATTGTACGGTCAACTATGCAATACCCCTTTATGTTGGTTAGATATAGGTGAGAACCGATGCTAGGCTTAGATATGATTAGGGAGACATCAAGAAGATTGAGATCATTCAATAGTAAATGAAAGTTGCATAGGACGGATAAATGGGTTATGGTGAAAAGAGACTCTGTGATCTTGAGTTCTCTATTCGAGATATAGTGTTTGTCAAAATTTCTTCGTTTAAGAATACAGTGTAATTAAGTAGTAAGGGGAAGTTGGCATCGAGATTTGTAGGACCAATTCCGATACCCATGGGGATTGGAAACCTAGCATATAGAGTAGACTTATCTCAAAAGATGGAAAGTGTGCATAATGTATTCGATGTTTCGCACCTTCAAAAGTTTGTACATGACTAAGACATGAGTATTGCAGTAGGTCAACCATATGATATTGAAGTTAAACCTAAAGCGTTGAGACCTCGAAAGCCTATTCGTATTATTGAGAAGAGTTCAAAACCTTAGGAGGAAAGACGACAAAGCTAATAAAGGCTCAATGGAGCGAAAGCGAATAAGATGACACTTAGGAAACCAAAGTGAACATGAGGACATATTTTCCGGTGCTCTTTACTTAGTAAGATTCCATTTACTACATATGCTTTCATCATTGGTGTTTTCTTCGTTTAGTATCATGCATGCTAGGTTATTAGCGTATTTTTTTATTTGTTATGCTTGTTGGATTGCTATGTTTGTTTAGTTGCTATGCATGCTTGATATTGTTTTGGTTGTGCCTTTCTTCGAGAATAAAATTTCAAAGGAGAAATTCTTAATGAGGTGGAGTGGGAGAATATAACTTTTCATGACCCGAAATCCAGCTTTCAAAAATCGACATCAAATACCTCACTAGTATTCGGCTGCCGGAGATTTAAACGTTGAACTCTAATTTGGTAGAGCTTACAATAACATTAGATGAATATAAAACAACGGAAACCAAAATGAATTTCATTAATCATAATGTAGATATAACATTTATACAATATCCATTACAACAATGATCACCAAAAATCAGAGTAGAATGTATGTGGAGTACAACAAAACAATAACACCACAACGGAGAAACGACAGAGCCTTCAAAAAGAAAGAGTGAGAATCCAAACAAAGCATCTTCTTCCAAACTTCAAAGCTTCCAAAAGATTTCCAAACCAAAAGCTTCCAAAATCTGATAGCTTCTAAAAGACTTCAAGAATCTACTTCTACTATCCTAGCTAGCTCCAAAAAAGGGATAACCTGCTTCTAGGCTGCCCGTACGGAAAATTATGGGCATCCAGAATTTAGGAAGGGAACAATAAACTCCGGGTCAGTCATGGGACTGGTATGAGTAAACAAAAACAGTTGTTTGAACAAAAACAATTTATAAAAGAAATTCGTTCATGCTTTTGGAAAATGAAACTAACATAAGACCTCCCGCCACACACACAATGAAATCACACAATTGGAGGAGATTTCTTCTTATGATAGTCAAACATGCTTGATACGAGAAAATTCTTTGATATTAATATTAGTGCATAGTGTAGAAAACATTTCGAAAGTATAATATTAATCTTAGCCAGCATACCACCATTATGGTATACCTACTATAGCTACCAATTAAACGGAAGGTCACCACCGTAAGTAAAAGGCAGTTAATACAACCAAAACCGTACATGGCACATATTGTTTCTTTGGATTTCCAACAAATGGTCAGGCTAAGGTACTTCCTACACCAAATGTGTATGCCTCAGGAGGGACGCCCCGAGAACTTAACCAGCTCTCTGCCAATACAAGGCCGGGTTACCTCTGTAACTAGGTAATTAAATATCACGAGTATGCCATCCCCCGGTCGTAACCGACCTTTATCGAGGGCCCTCAACACAACAACCACAAAGCAAATTATTTAGGCTCCATACCAGAATACCATTTGTTATCCAGAAGGAAATGCACATACCCTAAAGGGCGTGACCCTCATAACCTTGCTGCATACATTCTTGTTTCGACCATTTCTGGGGTGTGAGGTTCGACGAGGTCTCGTCCACAAAGCTATGCTTTTCACAAAAGCCATGCTTCGATCAACAAATGATCAACAGCACTTAGCATGTCACACTACCAAGTTGGGAGTATATCACTAATAACCATCAACTACATAACCTCTGAGCTTGTACGTCTCAGAGAGGGGTGTTAAGCTAAGAGAACAAATTCTCCACCACCAACAGAAATGTATTTGATAGGGATCAGCTTTATACCTCAAAGTGTAATGTCAGACATACAAACATACAAGTCCATCCTGGGTCTGAATGGAACCGAAGGCACTTCATCCAATAAAGGAAGAAACCCTTGCAATCCGAAAATCCACAATCCCGATCGGACTCCCCATCACAATATGGAGATCTCTATACCGGAGCAACTCAGTGCAGAGATAATCGACGAGTAATCCTTTCGTTCTCGAAGATACCCAATCTTCACCATCATCTTCACATGCATTCCAATTCGTCATATCATTATTTGGAATGGGTTATATGACACAAAGTCCTCTACCGTCTATCCGAGTAAGAATCGCTTATTTTAAAACATGTGGATATATCAATCACAAAGATTCATCATTAAGATTCGATGTGCGTTTCGGATAACCGTTTGGAATCCGACACCCTATCGCATCGAAATTCAAGTGCCGTTTAAAGGCCAACAGTTTTCACATTCACACAGAAATATATCATAGATATCACAGATCAGTTCACAGTGATTCATAATACAAAGTATCACAATCACATATCAGAGGCATCAACCAATCCAAGGCATTCAATAATAATCAATCATCTACAAGTAAGATGAATTAATCGTGTGATTATAACTAATTAATCACATAATTATTTTTATTAATTATCATTAATTAATGATTAATTATTCTTAATTATAAATTAATTAGTCCTTAATTACTAATTAATTAATCTTAATCACTTTCATTAATTAATTATTCCTTAATTAATTACATTAATTAATCCTTAATTATCAATTAATTAACCTTAAATTAATAATTAATTAACCTTTAATTAATTATTCTTTAATTAATTAAGTAATTATAAATCATTTATCTTAATTAATCATTAAATTATTATTATTATTATTATTAATCTTTAATTACTAAACTTCAAAATTAGTCTTCATTAACACATAATTTAATTTATGAGATTAAGATTAATTTAAAATTTAGAAACAACATTTCATCTTAATTAACTTTTAATTACATTATTTATTCAAAATAAATTAAGAAGTAATTAATAAATAAGTAATGATCACATAATTATATAAATTAAACTAAATTACTTTAAATATAACTTCCTTAAAACCTTTATTAATCAAAATTTAAACTAAAACAATTATCTTTAAAACATAGCTTAAAATTTTTCAAAATTTGAAATTATTTTAAAATTTTGAAAACTGTTTTATCACAAACCCGAGAACTACCCGAGTGCTCCCCGAGACGAATGCATGTTTACTTCGAGTCTTCCCCGAGTGCTTCCCCAAATTTTCTTTTTAAAAATTAGAACTTTGTTTAAGTTTTTCATACCCGATACGTACATGAAAATACACGAATTAAAACTCGAGCCAGCGCATGAATCCCTCGAGACCGACTTCGAGTGCAACCCTTCTTCCCCAAAACTTGTCCTTACTGATACCACCATGACACCGTGCATATGCATAGGTGTTCCAACCATCTTCGGTCGACTTCCCCGACTTCAATACGTCAACGACCATCTACCCAAACCCTCTGATCACCCAGATCAACGAAACGACGTCGAACTCATAATCGAGCCACCCGATATCACTTGGAACTATATTTGATTGCCTATAATTGCCTTGCTCTATCACATCAGGCCACCGGTGGCTGCGCGATCCAGGTCCAAGCTACTTCGATAACCCATGAGTCATTTCCCCCACGTCCGGCTTCGTCCGATTCGACGTCGACGGCGAAATTGTCGTGAAACCAAGACTGACCAAAAGCCGAGTTAAAACCATCTTGCCCGACCACCACGATCGACTAAAAATTTGGCAAGAATTTTCCCCAAACCCCCATCATCTTGGCTTCCACCAGCCATGGCCCCGACCTCCCTCATTACGCCGATGACCAGTAATGGCCAAGAGACCCAAATTCGTTCAACATTGAATTTCTCAATAATAAGTCACTAAAAATTCTGATTCTACTTTTAAAAATCATGATTTTGGATGACGAGATGAATGGTATAGGTAAATCAAGCAATTACAACTTTCGAATTTCGACATATTTGGAATTCCACTGTATATTTTCTTTCCCAATCAAAATCATCTTCTGTTTTAACCTATAAATATGTTTAAAACTTAAATCTTGATTTCATAAACAGGTTTCTTTTAGATCTCAAAGCCTAAAAATTATTTGACAAAAAGCTTTTCATTTTTGAAACAGGTTTTTAAAACCTGGAACCAACCGAGGCATCACTGCGTGTATATCAGACATGCACATATCATTTTCATGTATAAATATACATGCATGCATAAATTTTCAATCCATACTTCAACATCATTCACAGCAACATGTTTTTAGTTCAAATCTTAAGAGGGTTTACTCACTTGTAGTTTAAAACAGAAAACCTTTAAAAAGCCTGGAACTTTTGATTTTTTTTTGAATTGAAAATCAGAGAAGGCTTTGGTCTGTTGTTTGAAAGCTTGACTTGCTTGATTTTTTTTGTTAGTTTGATTACTGAGTTGAATTCTGGAATTGAGCTTTGCTGTGTTGAGATGATCTCAGGTTTTCAGTTTTGAAAAAAAAATGTTTGTTTGATTTGTTTCTAAATTTGCTTTAATGATTTTCTGGTTTGAGAAATTTTACAGGCTTTTGATTTCTGATTTTTTTAGTTTTGAAAAGTTAAAAGAAAAGAGAAGAGAGGAGAGTAGAGATATTATATAGTTTCATTTCCTTTTTATTTATTATTTTAGAAATAATTAAAACAAATGACACTTGTTCATTTTTTATATTACATGGTTTACATTTGTTAAATCTCTTACTAAAACACTTACACTTGTTAATTGATATGTTAAATATTTAACACTTGCACTTTTGTAAGAGAAAAATATTTATACGTTATTTTTAAATTGTTTTTCCTATTTTATAAACACATTTTCCTTATTTATATATGTAATCTTAAAAGAAAAATGATTTTACATAAATTATATACTAATAAATTTCTCACATAAATTATTTTTAAATCCAAGTATTTTTAAAATATTTAATTTTATTGATTTTTAATTTCAAATTCAAATTACAATCCATTCATATATATATATATATATATATATATATATGTATATGTATATAATCACACACTCATTTCATTTGTTTTGAAATTTTCAATTCAATTTCAAATTAAATTCCATAAATTCGTATTTATTACTAATTTTAAATTTGATAAAAATTGGGATGTTACAGATTTCCTCTCTTAAGAAAATTTCGTCCTTGAAATTTGAAAGACAGAGAAACAAACAAAGAATATATGAATACACATAAAAAGATAAAGTAATAGCCTAACAGATTAACCCGAAATATCCACTCTGCAATTGGGATAGGACTTCTACATGCTATCCTATGCTTCCCAAGTATAGGCATTTGGATCGCCGCTCCATTGCAATTTATCCAGTTTTACAACTTTATTCCCTAGCTTCTTTTCATCTCGATCAATTGTCTTTAACTGTTCTCTTTTAACTGCCAGATTTGTTGTGATCTCCAAATCCTGCTAAGCGGCCTCTTCAATAATATAATTTGGATCGTGTATATATTTTCGAAGATGAGAAACATGAAACATGTTATGCACACAAGATAGCCAATTGGGTAGCTGAACTCGGTAGCCAAAGGACCGATCCTTTCCTATATAGGAAAAGGACCTATATATCGTGGTGCCAGCATACCAGTCTTTCCAAACCTCAACACTCCATGCATTGGAGAAACCTTTAGGAAAACGGAATCTCCAACTTAGAATTCTAAATCTCTTCTCCTGAGATCAGCATAACTTTTCTGACGAATTTGAGCCATTTTCAATTTCTTTCGAATAAAATCAATTTTCTCAGTAGCTTCTTTAATCATATCTGGTCCAAGAATGAGTCTATCATCTAATTCAATCCAACATGCAAGTGATCAACATGGACGACCATATAGAGCTTCGAAAGGAGCCATTTCGATACTGGCCTGATAGGTATTATTGTATGAGAATTCAACCAGATGCAAATGGTCCTCCCAGGAACCGCCGAAGTAAAGAATACAAGCATGCAAAAGGTCTTCTAAGATTCGATTTATCCTTTCAGTCTGCCCGTCAGACTGTGGGTGGTAAGCAGTACTAAAGTTCATTTTGGTTCCTAATGCAGCTTGAAATGCCTCCCAAAATCTGCTAGTGAAGATCGAGTCAAGATCGCTCACTATACTGTTGGGTTTACCATGGAAATAAACAATTTCTTTCATATACAATTGTGCTAAACTCATTGATGTCCGGGTAGATTTTACTGGAATAAAGTGGGCAGTCTTGGTTAGAGATCCACTATAACCCAAATCGCTTCATTACCCTTGCGAGTATGTGGAAATCCATCTATGAAATCCATATATACTTGATCCCATTTTCACTTAGGTACCTTCAATGGTTGGAGTAAACCCGCCATCTTCATCTGATCACTTTTGATTTGCTGACAAGCATAACCCTTAGATGGATACTAAGATTGGACTTGTGACACTCGTCCAAAACCTCACGTTTTAGATCCGGAATATCTGGGATGTAGATCCTGCCTTTCAACCTTATAGCTCTTCTATTATCCATTTCAAAACTAGAATCTTTACCATAACATATTCTTCTATAAATTTCTTGAAGAAACTTGCCTTCTGTCTGCTGACTTGCAATCTTCTCCAGAAGAGTAGGAGTGACAATGTAACGACCTAGAATTTTGGACATTTGGAATTGAAATATTTAATTGATTTTAAATATTTGAAAGTGGATTTAACTTGAATTTCAAATATGACTATGAATTTGACAATTAAATTATTGAATTTAAGTATGGAAATTTGGGTAAGATTTTGAATCTTCAATTTTATGTGTGTTAAAAATATTTTCAAGGTTTAGAAAATCTATAATGATAATACTGAAAATAATGGAAGCTTTAGAATTGAATTTGAAAATGATTTGTTCAGTTTTGAAATATATAGTTTAAATCGATATTTAAAATAGCCTTCCGGGGTATAATCTCGGATTTCGACGAAACTAGCTCCATTGAATCCGTAGTACTGTATTCTATGCAGTTAAAGCGCTCGGCAGATTCAAAGCGGTGGAGGTGCAAAAAGCCATAGCGGGGATACAGCGAGGATATAGCGGATAACTCTAAAATTGCATATAAACTCGTACTTAATGTTTTTACAAATATATAAATGGTAATTAAATGAAAAATTATCATTCAATTGAATTATAATTAATACATAAATGATTTTAAACAAAAAACATGTGCGAATATACTTTAAATAAACGTAAAACCGTTATATAACATAACTGAATTTAGTAGAATATTAGAATATTTTCATTTCTGAAAAATATTAAAAGTTAAATCAAATAAATTAGTTTCATAATTTTTATAATGTATAAATGCATTTTTTAATTCATTTATTAAAGAAGAAATAGCGGAAATAGCAAAATATAGCGGGAATAACGGGATATAGCGGAAATAGCGGGGATTAAAGCGGAAAGACTATATTTTGGGGCTATATGGAAAAATCGTAGCGGTAGAAATCCGCTATGAGATATTGCAGGGTTATAGCGGGGTAATAGCGGGGCATTAACTACACAGACTGTATTATTATTGGATTTCACTTTTTGTAGTGTTCGGAATGATCGTTTGGTCGTATGGTAAATAAATGCGTTGAAATTTAAATTGAAAATTCGATATTTTAATTGGTCCAAAAAAGCTATCGTCTTCATATGATCGAATTTGGACTCGGAACATTTTCCATTGTGTTTGGAATAGGCGTATAACAATATAAACACCTAGCGATATGCCTCAATTGGAGATCGAGATTGTGAGTTGCGAAATTGATACGATCTGAATTTGAATTTAAATTTAAAATATTATATATATATATATATATATATATATCTTTTCAATGAAATAATGATTTTTAAAGACAAATTATACACATTCTCCCCTCTTTTAACACTTGGCATTCCCTTTTGAACACTTGTCTTTAATTTTAATACGCTTTGAAAAAAAATTCTCATTAAAAAAAATAAAAAGGAATGAAGAAAACAATTAGAAGAAAAAAAAATCTCGGCTTCGATCAAAATTATAATGGCCGACCTCCTTCAATCATGAAAATATATTATGAAAATCAATTCATTCATGAATCAGTCGTCGAGCTATCTTCGCTTAAATAAATCAAGGCTGCTCAATTTCGTGAGGGGTTTCGATTTGTCGCGATGACGAGATAGCGAGGGCGACAGCATAGATTCATCGATATGATCGAGGGTCGCGATAATATTCTAGGCGAGGGTGACCGCTAAAATTCACGCAAGGTTAAGGCCGCATATTCCATCACATTGACAATTCGTGGAAGTGAGGGATTAGTGAAACTCGACTTCGAAACACAAGGCAATGGTAGCGGTCAGTGGGAATTTCAAAGCTGTGATATCTGGGATGATGTGGTCAACGATATCGGCTAGGGTTTTGTGCATCTCGGGTTTTAGCTAAAGGCAATGAAGGTATCATTAACTTGATTTTTGCAGTAGAAATAAAATTTGACAATTCTTTTTTAGTTTAATTTTTTTTATGACAGTGAAGTATATATGCAGATTTTTCAATCTAGATATATACGTGTGTGTGTGTGTGTGTGTGTGTGTGTGTGTGTGTGTGTTTGTGTGTGTGTCTAGAGAGAGAGAGAGAGAAATTTTTATACACGGTAAAATAAAAAAATTATTGATTAGTTACAGGAATTATTGTATATATATATTGAAGAAAGGAAGGTTTACAGTAAAGCAATTTACTGTTTGTTGTTTATAGAAAAATATAAATATGAATATGAATATATAAAATGTATATGCATGTTTTAAACTTACTATTTAATTTTTAAAAATAATATATAGTGATGATTAACATGTTTAATTAATTTACTTAATTATGTTAGTTACTAAGAAAATTATTTAAAAGGAAAATGTTAAACAGGGAATTGTTATAAGATTTTGGAAATAAATAAGAGTTTATATAAATATAGCTTATTTGTATATGAAGTTTCAGAAGAAAATAAAATATAGATATACCTATTTTCATTTGCTGGTTTAATTCTAAAATAATATATTATGGAAATTAAAACTTATTTAACTGTTGGTCACTAGAAAATATTTTATTAAAAGAAATTAGTTTAAAATTAAATTATTAGTTGAATTAAAATTATCAAATGGAATTTAATTATTCGATTTATTCGAATATTAATAAAATTGTATAATTGTTTATACAAGGTCTAGTACTGTGAAGGAAAGTCGAGATTGTATTGGACTGCAAAATAAAAGCAAAGGCGAGATTTTCTCTCTCAAATTTAAATTGAAATTTCAGCTATTGACTGACTGTTGGATGTGGTAGTACATATAGTAGTATACATATATATGTGTTTGGAGTGATTGATTTCCCGCTTGATATAGGTGATGAGACCCTATGCGCCGCATAATAGCAGATGATATTATATATAATCCCATATACCGCAATATTCCACCTCGAAGTGGAATTGGTATTTAATTGTTGTGCTAACATCTATGGATGCAGGGAAACATGTTGGATGTGTCCAACTGGATTCCTCAAATATTTGAATTTGTTTCATATGTTGTGTGTTGATTTATTTATAGTCTGTTTATGATTATATTTGTGATCGAAATCGTTGAAGGCCATAGTTTAGCCGAATATATTTTTGGTATCGTAGGATACCAGAAATAAACAAAATTGGATTTTTGAAATTTAAGTAGAAAATTTTATAGTAAAAATTTATTTTTAAGAATTGGGTGAATTTAAAAGGAAGAAATTTAAAAGTATAACGGCTGATTTTTGAAATATTTTCGAATTAATTCCAAAATATGGGAAAAAGGTTTGATAAATGGATTTCGAGTGATATTATTCAAAAGTTGACGAATTTATTTAAAATTCGAATTTTAAATAATTTTAAAGAGGTAATGGAATTTATTTTAAAAGGAAATAAATTTAGAAATCAAATCTGGAATTTAATTTGGTGTTTGATTAAATTTGAGAATCAATTTGAAATTTGATTTGGTATTTGAAACTAAATTTTAGGAAATCAACTCTAAAATTGATATGTTTTTTGAAGTAATTGGAAATCAATTTGGAATTTGACTTGGCGTTCGGAAATAAATTTATAAATCAATTTGGAATTTGATTTGGTGTTTGGAAATAAATTTAGAAATCAATTTGAAAATTTATTTGATGTTTGAAAGTGAATATTTGAAAATCAATTTTTAAAATGATAATGGGGCTCTAACTAAAAGATTTGTTTTAGCAATTTGATAAAACAATTTGGTTTTGGAAAGATAGTTAAAATGATAATGGGCCTCTAACTCAAAGATTTGTTTTAGCAATTTGATAAAACTATTTGGTTTGGGAAAGATAGCGAATGGGTTGAGGGTCATTCTTCTTAACTAGTAATTTCTTGACGAAATTCTATTAAGGGGGAAGAATGTGACGATCCAGAATTTTGGACATTTGAAATTGAAATATTTAATTGATTTTAAATATTTGGAAGTTGATTTAACTTGAATTTCAAATATGACTTTGAATTTGACAATTAAATTATTGAATTTAATTGTAGAAATTTGGGTAAGATTTTGAATCTTCAGTTTTATGCTTGTTAAAAATATTTTCATGGTTAAGAAAATCTATAATGATAATATTGAATATAATGGAAGCTTCAGAATTGAGTTTGAAAGCGATTTGTTCAGTTTTGAAAATAATTTAAATCGGTATTTAAAATAGCCTTCCGGGGCACAGTGTCGGATTTCGACTAAACTAGTTCCATTGGATCCGTAATATTGTATTATTATCGGATTTCAATTTTGTAGTGTTCGGAGTGATCGTTCGGTCGTACGATAAATAAACGTGCTGAAATTAAATCGAAAATTCGATATTTTAATTGGTCCAAAAAAGCTATCTTCTCTATGTGATCGAATTTGGACTCGAAACATTTTCCATTGCGTTCGGAATAGGTGTATAACATTATAAACGCCTAGCAGCACGCCTCGATTGGAAATCGAGATTGTGAGTTGCGAAATTGATACGATTTGAATTTGAATTTAAATTTAAAATATTATATATATATATATATATATATATATATATATATATGTTTTTCAATCAAATAATGATTTTTAAAGACAAATTTACACGTTCTCCTCTTTTTAACATTTGGCATTCCCTTTTGAACACATGTCTTTAATTTTTACATGCGTTGAAAAAAATTTCTCGTTCAAAAAAATAAAAAGGAATGAAGAAAACAATCGGAAGGAAAAAATCTAGGCTTCGATCAAAATTATCATTGCCGACCTCCTTCAATCAGAAAAAAATATATAAAAAAAATCGATACCATCTTCGTTTAAATAATCGAGGCTGCTCGATTTCGTGAAGGGTTTCGATTTATCGCGTTGACGAGATAGCGGGGGTGACAGCATAGATTCATCGATACGATCGGGGGTCGCGATAATGTTCTAGGCAAGGGCGGCAACTAAAATCCGCCCAAGATCGAGGCCACGGATTCCATCGCGTCGACGATTCGTGGAAGTGAGGGATTCCTGAAACTCGACTTCGAAACGCAAGGCAATGGTGGCGGTCAGTGGGAGTTTCTAAGCTGTGATATCTAGGGTGATGTGGTCAGCGATATCGGCTAGGATTTTAGGCATCTCGGGTTTTAGGTTGAGGTAGTGAAGGTATCATTAACCTGATTTTTACAGTAGAAATAAAATTTGATAGTTCTTTTTTAGTTTGAAATTTTTTATGACAGTGAAGTATATACATAGATTTTTCAATCTAGATATATATATACAGAGAAATTTTTATGCATGGTAAAATCAAATTTTTATTGATTAGTTACAGGAATTATTGTGTGTGTATATATATATATATATTGAAGAAAGGAAGGTTTACAGTAAAGCAATTTATTGTTTATTGTTTATAGAAAAATATATGTGTAAATATACCTATATAAAATATATATGCATGTTTTAAACATACTATTTAATTTTTAATGATAATATATAGTGATGATTAACATGTTTGACTAATTTATTCAATTATGTTAGTTACTAAGAAAATTACTTAAAAGGAAAATGTTAAACAGGGAATTGTTATAAGATTTTGGAAATAAATAAGAGTTTATGTAAATATAGCTTATTTTTATATGCAGTTTCAAAAGAAAACAAAAATATAGATATACTTATTTTCATTTCCTGGTTTATTCTAAAATAATATATTACGGAAATTTAAAATTATTTAACTATTGGCCACTAGAAAATATTTTATTAAAACAAAGTAGTTTAAAATTAAATTATTAGTTGAATTAAAATTGTCAAATGGAATTTAATTGTTCGATTTATTCGAATATTAATAAAATCGTGTAATTGTTTATACAAGGTCCAATACTATGAAGGAAAGTCGAGATTGGATTGGATTGCAAAATAAAAGCAAAGGTGAGATCTTCTCACTCAAATTTAAATTGGAATTTCAGTTATTGATTGACTGTTGGATGTGGTAGTATATATAGTAGTAGTGTGTGTGTGTGTATTTGGAGTGATTGATTTCCCCCATATATAGCGAATGAGACCCTATGCATCGCATAATAACGAATGATATTATATATAATCCCATATACCATGATATTCCACCTCGAAGTGGAATTGGTACTTAATTGTTGTGCTAACATCAGTGGATGCAGGGAAACAAGTTGGAGGGATCCAACCGGATTCCTCAAATATTTAAATTTGTTTCATATGTTGTGTGTTCATTTATTTATAATCTATGTATGATAATATTTGTGATTGAGATCGTTGAAGGCTATAGTTTAGCCAAATATATTTTTGGTATCGTAGGATACCAGAAATAAATAAAATTGGATTTTTGAAATTTAAGTAAAAAAGTTGATAGTAAAAAATCATTTTTAAGAATTGGGTGAATTAAAAAGAAGAAATTTAAAAGTATAAAGGTTGATTTTTGAAATCTTATCGAATTAATTTCAAAATATGGGAAAAAGGTTTAATAAATGGATTTCGAGTGATATTATTCAAAAGTCAAAGAATTTATTTAAAATTCGAATTTTAAATAATTTGGAAGAGGTAAAGGAATTTATTTTAAAAGGAAATAAATTTAGAAATCAAATTTGGAATTTAATTTGGTGTTTGAAGTAAATTTGAGAATCAATTTGAAATGTGATTTGGTATTAGAAAATAAATTTTGGGAAATCTGTTCTGAAATTGATTTGGCGTTTGAAATAATTGGAAATCAATTTGGAATTTGGCTTGGTGTTTGGAAATAAATTAAGAAATCAATTTGGAATTTGATTTGGTATGTGGAAATTAATTTAGAAATCAATTTAAAATTGATTTGGTATTTGAAAGTGAATATTTGGAAATCGATTTCTAAAATTGTATATCGGTGGATATTTTTGGAATTTAAATTCACAATGGGAATTTATAAAGGAATGGAAAATTTATTTGAAAAGTAAACAATAGTTTATTTTTAAAAGTGTGGAAAGAAATTTACGGATTTGGAATGTAAATTTAAAATAAATCCAGAAAGATTTATTAATTGATCTAAACGAACCGTTTTAGAATGGAAGGTGTATTTGTCCCTGGAAAGCCGAGTATATTTTCGATATAGCTTATAAATATAAATTGAAGTTTTAAGGCTGGTTTTAAGGTAAGAATGTTTTGGAGGAATTGTTTTCTTAAGTTGTTTTTAAATCCTTAAAGTAAAGATTTATTTAGTTAATTATAGAAGTGATTAATTTTAAGATTTAATTGATATTTGATTTAGAAATTGGTTATTTAAATATTTATACTCTATCTACTAATTTTATTTTAAAATTAGTTTGGGCTTGAAGTTTATATGAGATAATAGTATAATATTTTCACAACTAATATTTTGAATATAGTGTTTAAAATAGTTTTTATTTCAAGTGTTTCCAAATATATATATATATTTGGATAAGTAATTAAAAATACTTTTTAAAGTATTCGGACTCGGCAAATTTTCAGTGGAAATAAATATTTGGAAATTTATTCCGTGTAAGGAAAGTGATTTGAAATTTGTTTTCAAAGTGTTGAAGTGTTGGAATATATCTTGCGAAGATATTTTGAAAAGAAATAATTGGGGCAAAATTATTTGAAATCTGGTGATTGTTGTGAATATTGATTGATAGTTAAATAATCGCCTATCAATATTGGCCATTAAACGGTGTTTGAATTTCGATGCGACTAAGGGTTGGATGTCGAATGGTTATTCGAAAACCGCATCGAACCTTTGTGATGGATCTTTTTTTTAAATGATCAAAGTGGAAATTTGTTGTGATTTACTTGAAATCTGAATGAACACTTATTTTTAAAATAATCGCTTATTATTCGGATTAGTCGGGAGAGGACTTTGTGTCATAAAACCCATTTCGAGTAACGATATGACGAAATGGGATTACATTTGAAGATGGTATTGTAGACCGGGTATTTTTAAAAACGAAAGGATTACCTGTCGAAAGTCTCTGCACCGAATGACCCGGTATAGAGATTTGATCACCCTTTGTGATAGGAATTCCGGACGTAATTAGTGAATATCCGGATTGCAACGGCTTCTTTGAAGTGCATTCGGTTCCGTTCGAATCCGAAATGGACTTTTATGGATGTATGTTTGGCATTACACTTTTAGATGTAAAGTTGGTTTCTATCAAATACATTTCTGTTGGTGGGGGAGAATTTATTCTCTTAGCTTAACACCCTTCTCTGAGGCGTTCGAGTTGAGAGGTTATGTAGTTGATGGTTACTGGTGATATATTCCCAATTTGGTAATGTGGCATACGAAGTTCTGTTGATCATGTGTTGATCGAAGCATGGATTTTGTGAAAAGCGTAGCCTTATGTACGAGACCTCGTCGGACCTCACAACCCGGAAATGGTCGAAACAGGAAGGATGCAGCAAGACAATTTGGGGGTAGCGCCCTCAGGGTATGTCCATTTCTTCTGGAAAAGGATGATATCATGGTATGGAGCCCAGGTATCTAACGTATGTGGTTACTACAAATTTATGCTTTGTGGTTGCTGCTTTGTGGTTGAGGATCCTCGGATAAAGGTCGGTAACGACCGAGGATGGCATACTCGTGGTAGTTACCTTGTTCCAGCTGTAATTACAGCGTGAGGTAACTCGGCCTTGTGTTGGCAGAGAGCTGGTTAAGTTCTCAGGGCATCCCTCCAGAGGCATACCCATGTGGCATAGGAAGTTCTTTAGCCTGACCATTTGTTGGAAATCCAATCACCAATACGCGCCTTGTGCGGTTTTAGTTGTATAACCTGTCTTTTACTTATGGCGGTGACCCAATGTTTAATTGGTAGTTATAGTAGGTACATCATAATGGTGGTATGCTGGCTAAGATTTATATTATACTTTCGAAATGTTTTCCACGCTATGAACTAATAATAATATAAAAAGGAATTTTGCGTATCAAGCATATTTGACTATCACAAGGAGAAATCTCTTCCAATTCTGTGTTTGCATTGTGTGTGTGGCGGGAGGCCTTATGGTAGTTTCTTTTTCCAAAAGCATAGCGGATTTCTTTTTATTTTTTTGTGAAAATAACTGTTTTTAAGATCTCATACTTGTCCCATGATTGACCTGGAGTTTATTATTCCCTTTCTAAACTCTGGATGCCCATAATTTTCCAAACGGGCAGCCTAGAATCAGGTATCATTATTCTGGAGCGAAGTTAGGAAAATATGCTGTGGAGATCTGGAGTTCAAGTTGGATGGCGAGGCGTATCACTTGTATATGTTATATTCTTTTCCGCTATTTTGTTGTAACACTCTGATGATGTATGTATAAACTTATATAGTTCTTAGTTTTAAAGATTATTCATTTATCTATTATATTTGTTCCGCTGCAAAATGTGAGATTCTGTTATTGTTTCTGTTTCTTCTTCTATCTTCCTCTTCTTTAACCCTAACGGTTCGGTTTTCCGGCATTCAATTGTTCCGCATTTGATACAGTGGACGTATCGATGTCGACTTTCGAACGTCGAAAAATTAGGTCGTTGCAATGTGGTATCAAAGCATTTGATTAAGCAACAACCTTGGCTCAGGTGGGGATTACTCATTAGAGATAGAGTCGGTAGTACCCTAGAATGAGTTTGAGTGTAATAATAGATATGAGCGCGTATTTGTTAGTGAATATAAATTGTTCTATATTGTGTTGACTTATCGGTTGATTGTTTACAAATTCTAGTCGGTGCAGTTTGGCCAACTGTATCGATAAGGGTTTCCAAACTCTTAAACAAGATAAACCGATACGGCATTGTTTTAAAATAGGGTAAATGAGATAAATTTTATCCAAATTATTTTTGTATATAAAAGAAAATGATTTTCCGTAAGTTATTATTGTCATAAGAAATTGAAATCATAACTTAAAGCAAAGAAGATAAAATTCCTATACAAATGAGATTTGTAGATGTGAATTACAAATGAGATTTATAATTTGAAATAGAATTTCAGAGTAATATTTGAAAACTAACTTGAAGGATTTGAAATTTGAAATTTTGGTGAAAAGTTTAAATCCCTTTGATTTGAAAATGATTTTCAAAGGTTTGGAAAAAAAATGTTAAAAAGCACTAAACTCTTTTCTGTCGCTGGAAAATAACTTTGGTGATGACTGCAGCATCATCGATGTTCATTTTCGAGTTTCTAGAAGAGGAATTACTGCAAAATTATTTAAAAATTGAAGTTGTTTGGAGAACTGGGTTTGGTTTTTGAAATTCAAAAGATAATTTGAATTGATTTCAAAAATGATTTTGATATGTTGGAAAGACTCTGGAATTTGGTAAAAATAGTTATGGAATAAAATTGATTAAGGTGATAAATAAAATTATGAATGAATAAATAAATTTACAATTTCAAGAAAATGAAAGTAAAATTGAATGTTGAAAGTCATTTTTAATTTGTAAGTAAATAGAACTGAAATTGGAACTGAATTTGATTTGTGATAAACAAAGCGAAGAATTGAAATAAAAGTTATTTAGTGAAACTAATTGAAGGAATGACAAATTAAATATGGTTTGAAATCAATTGAATTCAATATTTGTAAATGAAGGTAAATTGAATTCATACGGAATCGAAAATCCATTTTAAATATAAGTATATATTAACCGAAGTGGCAAATTGAAAATAAATATAAGAAGTATGTAAAAATACTTATATCTAAGTTAAGAAATAAATGGCAAAATTCCTAAGTAAAATTTGGTATTGGATAATGTATTAAGTTAATAATTGAGTAAATGGTAAACTGGGGATTGTGGAATGGTAATTGCAAATAAGTGAATGAAAATCAATGTGAATAAAAGAAAAGAAGATTGATATAGCTAATAATCAATTGAAAATAAATACGTGGGATGTACGTATATTATTTTATTCGCATAGCGATTTGATCCAGAATTTGTGTAACAACCCGCATACTTTACGATTGTGTATTTAAATATTTTATTTAAATATAGCATCGTTAGTCGGATTATAGTCCGAAAAGCTAATTTTTGGAAACGGTCGAATTAGGGCTCGAGACCACCCCCGTCAAGTTCAAAATGACGTTTGCGACCTTTTTGAGTATAAACTTCGATATGTTTGGAGTTAGGGGAATTTTGCTACTTTTTCACTTAGGGCTTTGGTTTGGTTTCAGCCCATTAGACCCAAGCTTCACCCCCTCTACTCTTCACTCCTTCATAATTTTCCTAATATTCAAGCTTTAGCAACAATGGAGAGAGGAATGGGAAATAAAAACTCCAATCCCTAATCATTTTTGCAAATTCAAGTTCTAGCTCCAAATTCATAGAAGAAGCTTTGGTAAGCCTTCTCTTCATCTTCTCCAACTCGTTCTCTTTTCAATTTCAGAAATTCCTAAACCTAACTTAGGAAATGTTTCTCTTTTAAGCTTAGATTCAAGCTTGTTGGGTTGGAATTGAAGTGTGATTGTTCTTGCGATTGCTCTATAGCTTCTTCTTCATTTGTTTTGGGTTTAAAGGTGAGATTTTTATCTCACGTCTAAATCTATATCTATCTTTGTTGTTAGGTTTGAATTCCTAACACTTATTGATGATCATTTGCTTTTGATTTGAATTGGTTTTTATGAATATTCCAATTTTTGGTGTTTTGGAGTCAAATCTTTAAAAATCCTATCTTTGAGGTTTGAACATGTTTTTGGTGATGCATCGAGGAGCCCATAGAGCCGGGTGGCCGATAGCCGTAAACCCCTAGCGTTCGTGCTCGACCGATTGCGATTTGTAGGGATTTTGCCCTTTGGGAGCTAAGCAAAGAATACTGAATTTTTCAGTTCAGTCGATTGACCACTCTGAGTCAGCCGACTGAACCAAACCCAAGAAATTTCCTGGGCAAGAGTCAGTCACTGACCACTCTGAGTCAGTCAACTGAACCAAACCCAGGAAATTTCCTAGGCGAGAGTCAGTCACTGACCACTCCGAGTCAGTCGACTGAACCTGGAAACCGAAGGTTTCCAGGCATGATTCAGTCGACTGACCACTCTGCGTCAGTCGACTGGACCTGAAAACAGAAAGTTTCCAGATCTAAGTCAGTCGACTGACAACTCTGGTCCAGTCGACTGAATTTGATGTTTTTGCCCAATTTGCCTTTTGGGTTTGGGTTTCCACTTTTTAATCGATTCTTCATCCTCCGACTAGTTGTTATCTCCTTGTTGGCTTTGATAACATCTTCATTGGAACTTTCGGGAATATCCATTTTGATGGATTTGGAATCGATTTTTTTGAATTTAATTCACGTCTTCGAATGTGGATTTTTGGTGATTGATTGTTTCTACAATCATTTCATTGATTTGTCACTTTAAAATTATAAAGGTTTCATTGCTAGTAGTAAATATCAAAACTCTTTCATCTAAACGATTTCAACACTATTTTATTACAAAGCTCATTTCTTAAACCTTTTTCTAATCTACTGGCATATACAAACCTTTACCTCGCTCGTATGAGAAATCTAATTAAACGGCTTAGTAAAACAAGTGTATGAAACGCTTGCGTTTACTTCGTCGGTTAATTCTTGGACTTGTTCGATTGAAACTCTTGTGACAACTTTCTAGTGGAGATCTACAATTTTTTCGTAAATATTTAAGTTAAGCTATGGTTTTGGGACATGAAGCTAAACTCATCTATTTACTAGCTTAGCGTAATTGACACTTCTTGATGATTGATGATGATCATTTTATGATTTAATCTAGTGATATACTATGTTTCTTTGTCCACGTAGGGGACAGTACCTCGTATCATTGAGTTTCGTCTCATTACTTTTTAGGCTAACGATCCATGTATTCTTTGGAGTTTCCACTCAATTTTTGTGGGCTAGCGACCCATATTCCTTTATGGAGTTCGGTTCATCGGACGTACCGTTGTACTACGTAGATGTTCCGACCTATTCGAGTTTCAGGTTCCTCGGGCGTACCGATATTGTACTACGTCGTTGCACCGGCTCTATGGTTAGCGACCATGGGATAGCGTCCAGTTTGTGATACATGTGTTGGTGAGTTTTCATGCTCCCGTTTATGATAGGCCTCCCCCTTTTTGTGATTTTTGGATTTCTATTGATGATTTCTAGAATTTGTGTTCCACCAGCTTTTATGATTGGCATCGATATGATGTCGATATTTGTGATTTGGTGAATAAAACTAAAGAGTATGACATTCTTTTGATCTTTGAGAAGATTCTTGTGATAGTGATTAATCTCTGGTTGATTTTCAATTACATACTTATCATAGTATGGCTTTATGGTTATCATACGTTTTTGTCATACCTATTATTCTATATCATTTTATCTGATATTTATAGTTAGACTGATCCGTTTATTATTTTCTTACTAAATAATACTCGGGTAGACCGAGATGTTGCAGGTGCTTCTGTTTGACTCCTTGTCGGGGAGAATTATCTGAATTTTGGCTAACTACTTAGATTAGTAGTTTATTTTGTTGTATACATTTGACATATAGACTCCATGATGTATACTTATTCTTTTGTGTAGCACTTGTAACTACTCTTTTGTGATGTTGTGGATCTTGTTAGACCACTACTCTAATATACACTTTTATATGCATATCTGTTTCCGCATTTGAGATATGAACTTCTATGACTGATTTGTTTATGATATTTCTTTATTTGTTTCCGAAGATTATATATAGCCACTGTGTAGTAGCTTTGTGTTTGTGTCGGTATGTCGGATTTCCTCTTCAGATGAAAAGTTATATTTTTATCTGGCATATCGGTACTCGCACAAAGCAATTATACAGATGGTCGCTCCTCAACAGCCTCATTCTCCATGCTAGTTGACGGTATTACCCCGTAGTGTCCTTGCCTAGCATGGATATAGAGGTGGGGCGTCACATCTTGGTATCAGAGCCAAACTTTGGAACAATGTAGAATAATCTAGCAAGGATCATTGTCCTAAGTCTTTCTTAGGAGTCGTGCTTTAGGGTTTAATTCGAGTCTTCGTACCGATTCATCCTACTTTCTTTATGATTCCTTGTTTTAACTATCAAGATTGATTGATATTTATTTGGAGAATAACTTTTCTTCTTCTTTCTTTCTTAAAGAAGAGAAATGGCTAGATCAAATCATCCCAGTGCCGGACAATCCAGCGCCACTCCCCAGGATGGAGTTTTTATGTCTACCCAGCAACTTCTTGATCTAGTAAAGAATGCTCAGGAAGCCGGACCTAATCCAGAGCCTACTCACCCTAAGTTTGGATTTGCACGTTTGTGCAACGATTATACCAACTTGGGTGGGAAGCCATTCAAAGGTTCTGAAACTATTATTGAAGTCCAAGCTTGGCTAAGAACATGCGATCGAATCTTTTCTCGCATGAATCTTATTGATCTTCACCGAGTTCAGGTAGCCTCTAGTATGCTCCAAGAAAGGGCATTAGATTGGTACGAGCTTCTGAATTCTGAAATAAATGAAGTGGATCTTACTTGGGAGAAATTCCGGGAACGATTCGAATTAAAATTTGTGCCAGAAGCTGAGAAGGTGACATTGGCTTGTCGTTTCATTGACCTTGTTCAAGGTGAATCCTCTGTGGTAGATTATGCGCATCCTTCGAGTCACTTTCTAAATATGGGGTCGAGTACATAAACACCCCATTGAAGAAGAACCAAAGATTTGTCTATGGCTTGAATAAAAATCTCAAGAATCCATTACTTCTAAAATTAGAAGTTTCTTTTGATCAACTCATTGATATCGCTCTTCGTCTTGAAGAGGCGGATTGGGAGAGCGATGTTGAAGTTGTGGGTGCCAAACCAAACTTCAATAACAACAAGAAAAGGCCTATTAAATTCAAAGGCCCTAATCTCAACAAGAAAGGAAAACAAGCAGCTTCTGTAGAAAGACTCCTACCCCTAGTAGTGGGCAATGCTAAAATTGTGGTTCTAAAGACCATTATGTCAATAGATGTCTGAAACCTCTCTTTTGTCGCTATTGCAAAAGTTCGGGTCATCTTTTATCTTCATGTCCCAAACTTCAAGGCAAGAAGGAGGGAAAGTTAAATGTTGCACAAGCCCCTAGCAACACTTCTCGTGGTCAAGGTATTTCTTATTCTATCCTTGATGGTATTATTTTATTTCGTGATCAACCTATTCGAGTTCTTTTTGATATGGGTGCATCCCATTCTTTTATATCAAAAGAACTTGTTGATACTTTTTCTTTGAGTGTTGTTTCTTTAATGACTTCTTTAAGAATCACGAATCCGGTTGGTGGATCCGCAACACTCAGTTTACTTTGTAAAGATGTCGAGATTTTTTTATGTGATTTTTCTTTCCAAGTCGATTTGCATGTAATGCGTTACTTAGGCTTTGGAATGATTTTGGGAATGGATTGGCTTAACCATTATGAAGTTCATATCCTATGTCCTGAGTGGACTATTTATCTTCGACATCCTCAATCTGTTAAGCAGATTTCTATTGTACTTAAAGATTCGGATTCCAACGTGGCAGCATCTTTATATTCTTTAAATCCTTATGATGACGATAATGATGATGAGTAAGATGTCATTTCTCTTATTCATGTTGTTCGTGAATTTTCCGACATATTTGAGCCCGTTTTAGTATTACCACCTAAGCGACCAATTGAGTTCAGAATTAATCTTATCCCTGGAGCTCTACCTATTACTCGTCCTCCTTATCGAATGTCCAATAAAGAGAATGAGGAGATGCGCAAACAATTATCCGAATTGGAGATGAAGCAATTTATTCACTCTAGTTCCTCACCTTGGGGAGCTTCGGCTACTTTCGTGAAGAAATCCGATGGTACACTTAGGCTTTGCGTTGACTACCGCAACCTTAATGATCTTACTATCAAGAATAAATATTCTTTACCTCGGATTGATGATCTATTCGATCAACTTAGTGGTGCTAGAGTCTTTTCACAATTGGACTTGGTAACCGGTTTTCATCAGCTTCGTATTGCAGAGGATAGTATTCCTTTGACGTCGTTCCATACTCGCTATGGATCTTATGAATGGCTTGTCATGCCATTTGGTTTAACGAATGCTCCGGCCTATTTCGTTGACCTTATGAATCGATTTTTCAAAGATTTCCTCAATCGATTTGTTCTCATTTTTATTGATGATATTCTAGTGTATTCAAAAGCCGAGGAAGAGCATGAAAAGCATCTTCGGATTGTGTTGGAAACTCTTAGGAGCAATAATTAAAAGCAAAATTTTCTAAATGTCATTTTTGGCAATCTCGCATGAAGTTTCTCGGTCATATTATTTCCGAATCTTGAATTTCCATGGATCCTTCAAAGGTTGAAGCGATTCAAAGTTGGAAGAGACCGAATAGTGTTATGGAAGTCCACAGTTTTCTTGGATTGGCGGGCTACTACCGCCGTTTTATAAAAGTCTTTTCAAAAATTGCCATGCCTCTTACTAGCTTAACAAAGAAAGGAGTTAAATACATTTGGTCGCACAAATGTGAAGCTTCTTTTCAGAAATTAAAAGAACTCCTTTCCGATGCTTCTATTCTTGTTAGTCCCGAAGGGAATCAAGATTTTATTGTTTATACCGACGCTAGTCATGTTGGTTTGGGAGTCGTTCTCATGCAAAGAGAACGTGTTATTGCTTATGCTTCTAGGAAATTCAAGCCAGCCGAGACTAGATATGCCACTCATGATTTGGAGCTCACGGCTATTGTTTTCTCCCTTCGGATTTGGCATCATTATCTTTTGGGAGAAAAATTTATTCTTTACACCGATCATAAATCTTTGAAGTATTTATTTTCTCAAAAGGAACTTGATTTGCGTCAACAATGTTGGCTCGAGTTCCTTGCATCATATGATCTTGATATTCTTTATACTCCCAAAAAGGGGAATCGAGTTGCCGATGCACTTAGTCGTAAGCAACACGCGGCTGTTTCCATGATGATATCCGAATGGAATGACCTCAAGACTTTATCCACTTGTGAGATTCGAGATCGTGAATCCGATTTATGTTCATCTCTTGTTTTATGTAGCCTTGAGGCTCATCCTTCTCTTTTAGACCGCATTCTTGAAGCTCAAAAGCTAGATCCCAAATTGGCTCTTCTTACCCAAAATTTTAGGGATAAAATTGATATTGAAGGTTTGAAGGACTTTGATATTGATTCTCGTGGCGGTATTCGAAAATTTGGTAGATTTATCGTGTCAAATATTAATGATCTTGGCAAAGACGTTTTAGAAGATTTCCATCGTTCTAAATTTACCATTCATCCCGGTAGTAGTAAAATGTATGTGGATATGAAGCGACTTTATTATTGGAAGGGAATGAAATTTGATATCGCTAACTTCGTTAAGCGATGCATGACTTGCCAACTCATTAAGGTCGAGCATCAAAGGCCCGGTGGGTTATTGCAACCGTTAGACATTCCAATTTGGAAGTGGGATGATATTTCCATGGAATTTTATCGACGGCCTTCCCCGTTTTCGTTCAGGTCATGATAGCTTATGGGTGATAGTTGATAGACTTACTAAATCCGCCCATTTTATTCTCATTCGGTCTAATCGGACCGTTCCTCTTTTGGCCAAACTCTTAATTAAAGAAATTGTTAAATTGCATGGAGTTCCTACTTCTATTGTTAGCGACCGTGATCCATTTTTTACTAGTGGATTTTGGAAGAGTCTTCAAAAAGCTTTGGGAACGAAGCTTAATTTTAGCACCGCTTATCACCCCCAGTCCGATGGACAAACCAAGCGTGTGAATCAAACTCTTAAAGATCTTCTTCGTGCGTGTGTTCTTGATTTTGATGGAAGTTGGGAAGATCATATTTCTCTTGCTGAGTTTTCCTATAAGAATACCTTCCAATCTAGTATTGGTATGGCACCTTTCGAGGCACTCTATGGAAGGCCATGTTGATCTCCTTCTTGTTGGCTTGAGGCCGGTGAGAAGCTGGTTTTAGGTCCAGATTTCATTCGTGATTCCACAGAAAAGATTGACCTTATTCGTCATAGGATGAAAGAAGCCCAAAGTACACAAAAATCCTACGTCGATAACCGAAGAAGGAAATTGGAATTTTCTGTGGGAGATTTTGTGTTTATTCATGTTTCACCTTTGAAGGGTGTTGTGCGTTTCAGTTGATCGGGAAAATTAGCACCTCGATATATTGGCCCATTTTCCATCACCGAACGTATTGGTTCTGTGGCTTATCGCCTCTTATTACCGGCTCAGTTTTCTGCTATTCATGACGTGTTTCACATTTCTCAACTATGGAAATGCCTTCGAGATTCTGATTCTATTCTTGAGCCCGGTATTGTGGAAGAAATTGAAGTTTCACCTAATTTGACTTATGAGCAAAATCCTATTTGTGTTATTGCTTCGGAGGTAAAACGCATTCGAAATAAAGATGTTCCACTTGTGAAAGTTCAATGGTCCTCAAATCCTAAGGATTGCTCTTGGGATTCTAGAGAATTCATTGAGCAAACACATCCGGACTTACTTTCTAGTGCTCTTTGAGGTGAACTTTTTATTTCAAAATTATTTTATGTTGATATGCTTTTATGGGTGTTACTTTTTATTTTTCTTCTTAAATATTATGAGGACACAATTTCTTTAAGGAGGGGAGTCTGTAACAACCCGCATTTTTTACGATTGTGTATTTAAATATTTTATTTAAATATAGCATCGTTAGTCGGATTATAGTCCGAAAAGCTACCTTTTGCAAACAGTCGAATTAGGACTCGAGACCACCCTCATCGAGTTCAAAATAACGTTTGCGATCTTTTTGAGTATAAACTTCGATATGTTTGGAGTTAGGGGAATTTTGCTACTTTTTCACTTAGGGCTTTGGTTTGGTTTCAACCATTAGACCCAAGCTTCACCCCTTCTTCTCTTCATTCCTTCATAATTTTCCTAATACTCAAGCTTTAGCAACAATGGAGAGAGGAATGGGAAATTAAAACTCCAAGCCCTAATCATTTTTGCAAATTCAAGTTCTAGCTCCAAATTCATAGAAGAAGCTTTGGTAAGCCTTCTCTTCATCTTCTCCAACTCGTTCTCTTTTCAATTTCAGAAATTCCTAAACCTAACTTAGGAAATGTTTCTCTTTTAAGCTTAGATTCAAGCTTGTTGGGTTGGAATTGAAGTGTGATTGTTCTTGCGACTGCTCTATAGCTTCTTCTTCATTTGTTTTGGGTTTAAAGGTGAGATTTTTATCTCACGTCTATGTCTATATCTATCTTTGTTGTTAGGTTTGAATTCCTAACACTTATTGATGATCATTTGCTTTTGATTTGAATTGGTTTTTATGAATATTCCAATTTTTGGTGTTTTGGAGTCAAATCTTTAAAAATCCTATCTTTGAGGTTTAAACATGTTTTTGGTGATGCATCGAGGAGCCCATAGAGCCGGGTTGCCGATAGGCGTAAACCCCTAGCATCCGTGCTCGACCGATTGCGATTTGTAGGGATTTTCCTCTTGGGGGCTAGGCAAAGAATACTGAATTTTTCAGTTTAGTCGACTGACCACTCTGAGTCAGTCGACTGAACCAAACCCAAGAAATTTCCCGGGCAAGAGTCAGTCACTGACCGCTCTGAGTCAGTCAACTGAACCAAACCCAGGAAATTTCCTGGCCAAGAATCAGCCATTGACCACTCTGAGTCAGTCGACTGAACCTGGAAACCAAAGGTTTCCAGGCATGGTTCAGTCGACTGACCACTCTGAGTCAATCGACTGGACCTGAAAACAGAAAGTTTCCAGATTTAAGTCAGTCGACTGACCACTCTGGTCCAGTCGACTGAATTTGATGTTTTTGCCCAATTGCCTTTTGGGTTTGGGTTTCCACTTTTTAATCAATTCTTCGTCCTCCGACTAGTTGTTATCTCCTTGTTGGCTTTGATAACATCTTCGTTGGAACTTTTGGGAATATCCATTTTGATGGATTTGGAATCGATTTTTTTGGATTTAATTCACGTCTTCGAATGTGCATTTTTGGTGACTGATTGTTTCTACAATCATTTCATTGATTTGTCACTTTAAAAATATAAAGGTTTCATTGCTAGTAGTAAATATCAAAACTCTTTCATCTAAACGATTTCAACACTATTTTATTACAAAGCTCATTTCTTAAACCTTTTTCCAATCTACTAGATGTACAAACCTTTACATCGCTCGTATGAAAAATCTAATTAAACGGCTTAGTAAAACAAGTGTATGAAACGCTTGCGTTTACTTCGTCGGTTAATTCTTGGACTTGTTCGATTGAAACTCTTGTGACAACTTTCTAGTGGAGATCTACAATTTGTTCATAAATATTTAAGTTAAACTATGGTTATGGGACATGAAGCTAAACTCATCTATTTACTAGCTTAGTGTAATTGACACTTCTTGATGATTGATGATGGTCATTTTATGATTCAATCTAGCGATATGATATGTCTCTTTGTCCGCGTAGGGGACAGTACCTCGTATCATTGAGTTTCGCCTCATTACTTTTTAGGCTAACGACCCATGCATTCTTTGGAGTTTAGACTCAATTTTTGTGGGCTAGCGACCCATATTCTTTTATGGAGTTCGGTTCATCGGACGTACCGTTGTACTACGTAGATGTTCCGACCTATTCGAGTTTCAGGTTCCTCGGGCGTACCGATATTGTACTACGTCGTTGCACCGATTCTATGGTTAGCGACCATGGGATAGCGTCCAGTTTGTGATACACGTGTTGGTGAGTTTTCATGCTCCCGTTTATGATAGGCCTCCACCTTTTTGTGATTTCTGGATTTCTATTAATGATTTCCAGAATTTGTGTTCCACCAGCTTTTATGATTGGCATCGATATGATGTCGATATTTGTGACTTGGTGAATAAAACTAAAGAGTATGACATTCTTTTGATCTTTGAGAAGATTCTTGTGATATTGATTAATCTCTGGTTGATTTTCAATTACATACTTATCATAGTATGGCTTTATGGTTATCATACGTTTTTGTCATACCTCTTATTCTATATCATTTTATCTGATATTTATAGTTAGACTGATCCGTTTATTATTTTCTTATCAAATAATACTCGGGTCAGACCGAGATGTTGCAGGTGCTTCTGTTTGACTCCTTGTCGGGGAGAATTATCTGAATTTTGGCTAACTACTTAGATTAGTATTTTATTTTGTTGTATACATTTGACATATAGACTCCATGATGTATACTTATTCTTTTGTGTAGCACTTGTAACTATTCTTTTATGATGTTGTGGATCTCGTTAGACCACTACTCTGATATACACTTTTATGTGTAATATTCATATATGTTTCCGCCTTTGAGATATGAACTTCTGTGACTGATTTGTGTTATGATATTTCTATATTTATTTCCGAAGATTATATATAGCCACTGTGCAGTAGCTTTGATTTTGTGTCGGTATGTCGGATTTCCTCTTGAGATGAAAAGTTATATTTTTATCTGGCATATCGGTACTCGCACAAAGCAATTATACAGATGGTCGCTCCTCAACAGCCTTATTCTCCGTGCTAGTTGACGGCATTACCCCGTAGTGTCCTTGGCTAGCGTAGGTATAGAGGCGGGGCGTCACAATTCGAGCATAGAATTTCAAGATAGTTATATCGATCCGAATTGGTATTTTTCACTCGATTTTCGGCAATGAACCTGGAAATGGATTTTTGTTTAATTCTTGAAATTCTCTATCATAGTTTACGGCTATGCAAGGGGAATAATGGTTTCTGATGAAGAAACCAGATCTGAGTCCGCACTAGGAAATCAGGTGGACGATACCAGTCGGAAGTGAAATTGTATGATCGAGTGAGCGATCAAATTTGATAATTGCGTATGAATGATATAAGTGTATCGTATGGATTTGAATGAAATAGACGTTGAATCTTTTATAAAGAAAAGTGCAAAATGGTTTTGAATGTTGTAATTGGATATTACTGCTAGTAGGATATACAGGTATTGTGATATCCCGGAAATTTTAGCAATATCAATTTAATAATCTGTATTTAAAATTAAATTGATTTGATAAAATTTTGTTAATAAAATTAACTTGATTTAATAATCCAATTGAATAAATGTTTAATTGGTGAATTTTATCTTTTAAAAACTAATAAAATGTTTTCCTATTTATAATGTATATTTATATATATATATTGTAAATAGATAAGTTTGATTTGTAGTTTAATTAACAAATAAAATCTTGTTTTAAATTCTAAAAATCATTTTGATAATTTGGAATTATGTATAGAAAATTTAAAATATCATTTATATGTAAAACATCAATGCATTTAAATACAAGTTAAATAAGATAAGTAATTTATAATTTCTTTTATAATTATTTAAATTGATAAATGAGTTATTTTCAAATAATAATAAATGTATAAATATAGATATGTTTTAAAAGACAATATTGTTATTTTTAAATTTAATATGTTAATATAAATTAGTTTTAAAATTGGATTTTAAGTGTATGAATAGAATTTGAACTTGAATTAATTTTGAATTCAAATAAATAAACATATATAAATCTTGTAAGTAAACTTTCATCTTTTATATAAATTGTTTTATTTCATTTTCTTTAAAAAGAAATGCATAAACATTTACATATGAAGATGATTTATATACATAAGTACTTAATAAATAAAGAAAAGGGTTTCATTTACTTTTAAAATAAATAAAAACAAATAAAATAATTCTCAAACACATGTTATTATATTAAGTGGTATAATGACAAGTGTAGTTGAATTAAATAACTAATGTGACAAATGTTGTTTTCTTTTTACATGTGTCCGTTTATTTTTAATTTTTCTTTAATTTATAAATAAATCATTTTTATCTTATATAAGCATGTTTCTTCAAGCTCTATTCTTTTCCAATGTTCATTCTTTTTTCAAAGTTAAGAATAGAAGAAAAATCTCAGCTGAAAACTTATTCAAACATGTCTGCAACTCTAACACTTCCTCCAAAAACCAGAAAATCTTGTTTAAATTCATTTATCTGTAACCCAGTTTGCAAAGCACAATCACCAATCTGTAATTCATTTTTCAACAACCTCCTCAATTATAAATCTGTAACCCAGTAACCATTTCAAACATGCAAACTGTAAAATCCATTTCCAAAAAGCTAGCCTGCAATCCACTATGTAAATCAAGGACATGCAACTGCATTCTTTGAAAAAGATGAGGTCTGAAGCAAACAAGTCCTCTGCAAAATCTTTTTCTTCAATCTGTTCTGTATGCTTGCACCTGAAATCTGTAATGCAAAAGCAAAGCATAATGAAAAATCCTGCATTTCCTTCTTCTTCAACTAGTCCAAGCCATCACAGCATATAACTGCAAGATTTTCAAATTAAAAATTTAAATGCATCTAGCCTGCAACTCAACTTCAAAAAAACAATGTGCAACTCAGTTTATAATCAGGAAGTAAAAGCAACCAAGTTGAAGTCTTTAAAAGCAAGGCACTCTGGTTTTAAAATCAAAACAAAAGCTTTTCAAATTGTGCTCTGTTTCATCTCTATTCCCAGGTGAGTAACACTTTTTAAAATTTAAATATAAGTTGGTTGTTTAAATAAGTATGTTTGTGTATGTTATCTGGATTGCATGTTGATTAGTGTGCCTGTGTATATGATTTTAAATGTATTGCTGAATATATGCATATAAATGTTTGAATGTATGGGATGTATATCTGCTCTTTCCTGTACTTAACTTCAGAAGTAAAGATTTTAATAAAAATCTTTTTTTTCTCTTAAACAAATTAATGTTAAGGTTTAGGATTCAAACGATATCTGATTGATTGATTATAAAGAAAGCTTTAAAAATTTATTTATGCTAAAACAAATTATAACTTGCTCTGGAAACAAGAACAACAGGAAACTTTAAGTTTTTAGTAAAAACTCAAACACAGTAATTCTTATACTTAGGATTATAAATTGAATACTGATTCAAAAATAGGATTTTTAAGATCTAAATCCTAATTTTTAAAATTAAATTGAAGTGCATGTCGGGGTTGCACTGTTTTTGGGGTTTTTGGAAAATTTAGATGATCTCGGGTTTTTGGAAGGTTGAGGTTGTTACTGGTGATGGTGGGATGATCGGTGGTGATGGGAAAAATAGGGGTGGAGGTGGAAGATCATCGGCGTGACGGTAGTGGGCTATTTTGTTCTGTAAACCTAATCTAACTGGTATGGGAATTTCGATCATCACGCAGTCAAGGGACGATCGTGTGCAACAATTTTTGGTGAGAGGGTAGCTCGGGCGTTGAAGAAGAGGTGGACGTGGTTCCAACGTCTCCGATGGTCGGCATTGAGGTGATGAGCTGTTTTCAGGTTGGGGTGTTATTCCATACTGTTGATGACAGGTTGGTTTGGGGTAACTCGAAATTGATTTCGAGCAGATGATAGGTTTTGGAGGATCGCGATGTGATTCAGGAAGGGTCGGCGACTTGTTCGTTGGTTGGGTAGTGGCCGGAGGTGGCTAGAACCACCGTGCATATGCACGGTGAAGAATAGTGTCAGGGGAAGGTTGGGGACTGCAGTATATTTTGACTCGGGCCATACTCGAGTAATTCGAGTTTTTACTCGATGTTGATCTAGGTTTTACTCGAAGTCAAGTAGGGGAAACTTGGGTATATTTTGTTTGTTTCAGGTTTCAGGTTTCAGAGAAACCTGTATATTATTCCAATTCAAAATTTTGTTTTAAAATCTGGAACAGGGTTTTAAAACAGAATTTATAACTTAAATTTAAATTATGGTTTTCAAACTGAGTATGAATCCAAGTTTTAAAATCTAATTTAAATTTTATTAATCAAAATGTTTAAACAATTTCAAAGAGTTTAAATATTTGAATTTAAGATAAAACTTTAAAACTTAAATTTTAAGTATGGATTCAAAACTAAGTTTGAATCCCAGTTTAAAATGTAATTTAAATTTTATAAATTAAAATGTTTAAACAATTTTAAAAGGGGTTGAGATAGTTTAAGTTTAAAGTAAAGCTAAAAAAATAAAAGTAAAGATTTAACTTAAGTTTAAATCTAGATTCAAATTCAGATTTGAATCATAATTTAGAAATAAGGGAAGTTTATAAAATTTAAATTGTTTAAATACAACTTTGAATGTTAAAGCTAATTTAAATATGATTTGTATTTGAAATGAAATTGGGTTTAAATTTCCTTTAAAATTCTTTGTAAAATAAGAAATTATTTAGTAGAAATTTTTAAAAGGTTTTAAATTGTTTATAAAACTTTGTTAAGGTTAAGTTTGGTTTTCATTTTAAATTTTAAACTGTAATTTGAAATCAAATTTTAAGTTAAATTGTTTTAAAATTATTTTGTTAATGATAATGTAATCATTAATGAGAAAAGCTTTATTTTAGAGTAAATCAAAGAATTCAATGATTTTTGAGTCATTAAACTAATAAGGTAATTTAAATAAGATAATTAATTAATTTAATTAATTAATTAAAGGTTTGAAATAAATTAATTAAGGTTAATTAAATTTGTAATTAATATTAATTAATTTAAATTAATTACTTAAGAAAGGTAATTAAAAGAATTAATGAAAAGTTAATGAAGGTCATTAACTTGGGATTATTTATCAATTAATTAATGTAATTAATTTTGATAATTTATTGGATTAATTAATTTAGATAATCAATTATGGAACTTGGTTGAGTATGATTACTTTATGGAGATAATTGAAGATATTAATTACTTATTGTAATTAATTTAATTATTAACTTGATTAGTTTAAATTAATTAATTAAGTTTAATTAATTTATAATAATCATTGGATGGGATGATAAGTAATCAATAAAGAATAATTACTTACAGAAGTAATTAAGTTAAGTAAATACTGGAGGTAATTAATTAAAGTAGAGAAGAGTTTTGGGAATTAATTACTTTGTGTAATTAATAATGAAGGTAATTTCTTTATGAAGTAATTAATAATTAATTACTTAGTGTAATTAATTTAAGCATTGATAGATTAAGTCAATGGAAAATAATTAAGTGATGTCATTAATTATGGGAATTAATTACTAATGAGATTAATCAGGGATGATTAATAAGTATAAGTAATTATTAAATGTAATTAATTTAGGAGTGATAAATGAGGTAATTAAGGTTGGTTAATTACTGAATATGATAAATCAAAAGTGATTTATAATTTTGGTTTAATTAAAGTTAATTACTTAATGTAACTAATTTAAATAAGTAATTAAATTTAATTAAGGATCATTAATTTAATATAATTAATGATGTAATTAAGGATTAATTAATTAAAATTAATTAATCAATGATAAGTGATTAATGAAGTAATCAATTAATGTAATTAATTAAGGATTAATGTAATTAATTATAATTAATTAATTAATGAAGTAATTAAAGGTTAATTACTGATTTTGGTTAAGGATAAGGATAATTACTTGAATGTAATTAAAGATAATTAATCAAGGGTGATTAATTAAGGTAATTAATTAAGGATGATTATTTAATTGATTTGTAATCAATTAATGGTTAAGTAAGCAAGTTTTAAATGGTGAAGTAATTAATTTAATTCATTTTAAATTAATTAAAGATTAAGTAATTAATTTAATTCACTTTAAATTAATTAGAAATAGAAGTAATTAATTTAATTCATTTTAAATTAATTATAGATAGTAATTATAGATCCTTGCTTATGAATGGATGATATGGTTTAACTTGAATGGTTTGAATCTCAGACATGAGATAAATAGTATTGTGTGATATGGATGCATTGGTTGCATTATGATGATGATATGAGTTATCTATGGGTGATGATAATGTAGATTATTAAGTTATGATGATAATATAGATTACCTGTTTATGATGATATTGTTGGTTATCTATTATGATGATGTGAATTATCTATCTATGTGTATATAGATAATTAGATTGAATTGTTTTAAACTTAAAACAACTTGGACCTAAAAGACACGCTTTGGATTTCGATGAGATCGGGATCGGGTTTCCATATTTGGGATCCGAAAACCACATTTATTCCAATTAACGATAGGTCGTGAATCTTATGTGAAGAGTGAAGACTCGAGGTGTAAGAGCTATACGTCAGTATAACTCTGTGGGTGATTCCGTAATGAGTTTGACGGAATAGTACTCATAGATTCGAGATAGAGATTCAGAGTGCAAGGGTTATCGTCGTTAACTCTGAAGGTGATTCCAAAACGAGTGTAACGAGATAATGCCTTCGGTTTCGTTCGAACCCGGAACAAACTTGTATGGATTGAATGCTTTCAGAACATCGTCAGGTGGACGATGAGCATTCTAAGTGATGTGTCCTATAAAGGTAATCGTAGCCTCAAGCCTCATCAACCGGGAATGGCTAAAACAGGGGAGGTGCAGCAAGGCTTCGTGGGTAGCACCCACTGGAGAGCAAGATTGATCCATGTCTAGAGGTCCTTTTTTATTCGGCATAGTGGGCAGTTGGAATCGCTCGCCAACTGCGGGGTTATCTTGTTCGGAACCGTTCAGTAAGGAATGGGTCCGGCCTTGTGTTGCAGGGGAGTGGGAGTACTCCTCGGTACGTTGATCTAGGCCACGTACTGTGACGGGCGGTACCCCAGTAGCCCAGCCATTGTATGGAATCCAAAATCCAATAAGTGCCAATCGTTTTGATTGTATTACCCACCTTTGTGGCTAGTAGCTGGAATTTAATAGATGTAACAATTTCGGCTATTTCATATTTACTTGAAAACCCTAGACCCTATTATAATATCACTGGATTTCCTATCAAATGTTTTGGTTAGCGTAAGGTAAAAACTTTTCCATGTTTATGTGTGGGAAGTCTTACGTGATACTTTTCTTTTCAAAAGGTTTTGAAACTTAAGCAACTTTAACCTGTTACTCACACCAGACCCATGTCTGACCCGGAGTTTATTTTTGTTTTTCATAAACTCTTGGGTACTCAAATTTTTACGAGTAGCCAAGGGATTCAGGTTAGTTTTGACGAATATTGGAGGAGAAATGGAGCAGAAGGCTTCTGCGTTAGATATATAGTATTCCGCTGTGTGTCCTGTGTTGTTTCTGAGTTGTATTATGTTGTAAATACTAGACAGGTGTTTATGACTGTCTAATATGTGTTGTATTATCTGTGTACTCGATAGTGATTGTAAACTATGTAATATTTTATGCTATTAATATAATTTATTCGTTCCGCTGCTTAGATTCTGATGTATTGTTTCTTCTTCTTCTCTTTCTTTCTCTTTTCTATCCCTTTCTTTCTTATTAACGATACGACTTCTTGAGGATATGGAAGCGGGGTCGTTACAAGTATTACAAAGGAAAAAGGGAATTGGATTTTTAATTTCGAAGATAAATTTGAATTGCTCGAAAAGGTAGGTATTTAAATTTCAGTATGAAATTTGATGACTTTCTTGTCTCGCCGCTTGTCTTTTCATTTTCATTTTGAAATCTGGGGTCCGTTGTGGCATTTTGCAGTCGTACCAAGCTAGCTGCGCAAAGGAGACGCTGGCGAAATTTTTCGAAAATTTAGGGAGTTAAAAAAAAATTGACCAAATTTTGAAAATTTAAAATTTGAATTTAAATTTAAATTCAAATTGTTAAGAAAACATTGTTGTTTGGAATTTATGGAAGGTTTTGGAAAGTTAGTTGAAATGATAAAGGGGCTCTAATTAAAAGATTTATTTTGGCAAGTTGATAAAACTATTCGGTTTTGGAAAGATAACAAATGGGTTAAGGATCATTCTTCTTAACTAGTAATTTTGGGACGAAATTCTTTTAAGGGTGGAAGAATGTGACGACCAAGAATTTTAGACATTTGAAATTGAAATATTTAATTAATTTCAAATATTTGAAAGTTGACTTAACTTGAATTTCAAATATGAGTATGAATTTGACAATTAAATTATTGAATTTAATTATAGAAATTTGGGGAAGATTTTGAATCTTCAGTTTTATGCTTGTTAAAAATATTTTCAAGGTTTAGAAAATCTATAATGATAATACTGAAGATAATGGAAGCTTCAGAAATGAATTTGAAAGTGATTTGTTCAATTTTGAAATATATAATTTAAATCGATATTTAAAATAGCCTTCCGGGGCACGGCCTCAGATTTCAACGAAACTAGTTCCATTGAATCCGTAATATTGTATTATTATCGAATTTCAATTTTTGTAGTGTTTGGAGTGATCGTTTGGCCGTATGATAAGTAAACGCGCTGAAATTTAAATCGAAAATTTGATATTTTAATTGGTCCAAAAAATCTATCTTCTTCATTTGATCGAATTTGGACTCGGAACCATTTTCGTTGCGCTCAAAATAGGCGTATAACATTATAAACACCTAGCGGCACGCCTCGATTGGAGATCGAGATTGTGAGTTGCGAAATTGATACGATTTGAATTTGAATTTAAATTTAAATTTAAAATATTATATATCTTGTTTACAATCAAATAACGATTTTTAAAGACAAATTAAACATGTTCTCCTCTCTTTTAACACTTGGCGTTCCCTTTTGAACGCTTGTCTTTAATTTTTACACGCGCTGAAAAAAAATTCTCGTTCAAAAAAAATAAAAGGGAATGAAGAAAACAATCAGAAGTAAAAAATATCGTCTTCGATCAAAATTATGATGGCTGACCTCCTTCAATCAGAAAAAAAATATATAAAGAAAATCGATTCATTCACGAATAAGTCGCCGAGCCATCTTCGTTTGAATAAATCGAGGCTGCTCGATTTCGTTAGGGGTTTCGATTTGTCGCGATGACGAGATAGCGAGGGCGACAGCATAGATTCATCGATACGACCGGGGGTCGTGATAATGTTCTAAGCGAGGGCGATAGCTAAAATTCATGCAAGGTCGAGGCCACGGATTCTATCATCTCGATGATTCGTGGAAGTGAGGGATTCATGAAACTCGACTTTGAAACCCAAGGCAATGGTGGCGGTCAGTTGGATGGCGAAACATATCACTTGTATATGTTATATTCTTTTCCGATGTTTTGTTGTACCACTCCGATGATGCATGTATAAATGGATATAGTTCTTTATTTTAAAAATTATTCATTTATCTATTATATTTGTTTCGTTGCGAAAGTGAGATTCTGTTATTGTTTCTGTTTTTTCTTCTATCTTCCTCTTCTTTAACCCTAACGGTTCAGTTTTCCGGCATTCGACTGTTTGGCATTTGATACAGTGGACTTATCGATGTCGACTTTCGGACATCGAAAAATTAGGTCATTGCAGACAACAAGATGAGCAAGAATAGCATGTCTTCTACTCAAAGCATCGGATACCACGTTGGCTTTTCCAGGCGTATACAGAATATTCAGGTCGTATGACGCTAGAAATTCTAACCAACGCCGTTGCCTCAGATTTAAATCTTTCTGGGTAAAGAGATACTTTAGAGATTTATGGTCGATGAATAATTCGAATTTTTCACCTAGAAGAAAGAGGGTTTATTAAGTATATTAAGTTAAGTTAACTTTTAAATTTTTAGGAAAGCTGAAAGAGATTTTTACCCAGAAGATAATGCACCCACACCTTCACCACAAGCGTCTGTATAAACAGATAAGCCTTGATTCCCGTTAATAATAGCGAAAACAGGAGCAGTAGTCAATCTCCTCTTTAACTATTGGAACACTTCATCACATTTTGGAGTCCAATCAAATTTAGCATTCTTCATAGTTAGCTTAGTCAACGGACTGGCTATCTTAGTGAAATCCAGGACGAATTCCCTATAGTATGCCACTAGACCCAGAAAACTTCTAATTTCTTTTGGAGTAGTGGACTGAATCCAGTTTAGAATAGCAGAAACCTTGCTAGAATCTACAGAAATTCCCTCTTCATTAACAATGTGTCCGAGAAATCTAACTTCTTTGACCTAAGACACTTAGAAAATTTGGCAAACAGAATGTTCTTTCTCAACATTTCCAAAACAATCCTCAAGTGCTCAATGTATTCCTCCTCAGTTTTGGAATATATCAGAATATCGTCAATAAACACAAGAAAAAATTTATTCAATACCTCTTGGAAGACGCGGGTCATTAAATCTATGAAATATGTGGGAGCATTGATTAGTCCGATAGGCATGACTAACCATTTGTAGAACGTGTCAGGATCCTTGAAAGCAGTTAAGTGAATACAGTCTTCGGCAATTCATGGAAGATGGAATCCTTGGGCTAGATCCATCTTCAAAAAGAATCTAGCGTCGTGAAACTCATTGAACAGATCGTCAATTCTCGGTAAAGGAAATTTTTTTTAAGAGTTAATTTATTGAGATCGCGGTAGTCCATGCACAATCTCAAGGATCCGTCAGACTTGGCTACAAACACCACAGTTGAACCCCAATCGAAAACACTGGGGCGTATTAATCCTTTCTCTAGCAAATCTCAGGTTTGCCTGACTAGTTCTATCCTTTCCCTAGGTGCCATCTTGTGGCTTGCATGAACAACAGGACGAGCATTGGGAACCAAATCAATTCTGAATTCAATTTCTCTGTGTAGAGGTAAAGATTTGACCTCTTCGAATACATTTGGAAATTCCTAAACAATAGTATAGACTCCAGACTGGGTTCGGGATATCCCAAAGTATACATCAACTTATCCCTTTTCGGACTTGGGTCTTCACAAGAAATCACAACGAAATTCCCAAGTTTTGTTTTGGCTGAAATCTTTCGATTATTACAATCTAGTTTAGCTTCGTATTTCATTAGCCAGTTCATTTCGAGTAAGATTTCAAATTCATTAAAATCGAGAACAAAGAGACTAATGGGAAATTGATAACAAGAATACATAATAGGAACTTTTTTAGATCGTAGACAAAGGTTCGCAGGGCCACCAACTGGATTTTTCACACAAATGGGCTCGTCGACAAATTCAGGTTCAAGTTTTAATTCATTTATGGGTTGTTGGGATAAAGCTATGGATGGCTCCAGTATCGTACAAAATTCTAACAACTTTATCATAAATGAGAAAATAACCTTCTAAAACTTCTTTTCCATTGTCAACTTCAGAGGTTGAAGGTTTATCTTTGATCGCATACACTTTCGTTACTTGAGCTTGCTTCATTTTCAGACAATCTTTAATTACGTGCCCAGGTTTATGACGGTAATAGTATTCCCTTGCTTGTTGATTTGTCTTCATGAGTTGATCCTTCTTCCCTTTTTTCTTAGGCTTCGTACACCTACTTGAGTGATGGACCTTTTCCAAACAATTAAAACAAGTAACGTCCTTGGTCTGGCTCTCCTAATTATTCTTCTTCTCCTTGCTGTGATATGGTTTCTTCCCTCCGAACTTCCTTGTCCTCCAATTCGGATTGCTTGTACTTCTTTTCTTATTTGAATCTTCCTGCTTATCCAAGGTAGCATATCTATAACCCATATCTATCAAGTCAGAAAAAGGTTCCTTCACGTGAGCAGTCATTCTCTCATGGAATTTCTTATTCATTCCATGAATAAATCTTTCATTCTTCTTCAAGGGGGTGTTCACCAACTCCAGACCAAACCGAGATAACTCATTAAATTTATTCAAGCATTCCTCAAACGATAAACTTCTCTGCTTCAAATCTATGAATTTCTGGTACATTCTAGAGATACCAGCAGACAGCATATAACGTTTCTCAAAAACTTCTTTGAATCGACCCCAAGTAAACTCATCCTCTAGCTCATTCACTGTAACAGTTTCCCACCAGGCTAGAGCTTCTTCTTGGAGTTGCCAAGAAGCCACCAATCTCATTTGCTCGTCTTCCAATTTCAATCCTCTGAAAATTCTTTCACACGATCGAATCCAGGCTTGTGCTTCAATAATAGACTCCTTGCTTGTGAATGGCTTTCCACCAAGTCTGCAAAACCACCGATATAGATCAGCCAGATTCGGCTGAGGTTGAGTGGGAATAGCTGCTTTCGTTGTTGTAGAGCTTTGACCAGTTGTAGTGGTATTTCCCCATCCCCTACCTTGTCCTCTTCTCCCGCTCATTCTCACTATCTGTAAATAGTAAGAAAACTTGATTTAGGCATACAGACAAGATATCTTAGGGATATACTCATTCTAGGGTATTTCTAACCCTATCTTCAATGAGTCACCTAATGTGTTATACTCTGAAGCTAAAGTTCTTACTCAACCTTTAGCTATGGCACCACTTTTCACAACCCGAAATCCAGTGTTCAAAAATCGACATCAAATACCTTACTTGTATTCGACTGCTAGAGATTCAAACGTTGAATTCCAATTCGGTGGAGCTTATAACAACATTAGATGAATATATAACAGCGGAAACCAAAATAAATTTCATTAATCACAACACAGATACAACATTTATAAAATATCCATTACAACAACAATCACCAACAATCAGAATAGAATGTATGTGGTATGCGACAAAACAATAACACAACAGCGGAGAAACGACAGAGTCTTCAAAAAGAAAGAGTGCGAATCCAAACTAAGCACCTTCTTCCAACACTACAAAACAGGCCATTTACATCGCCTCATTTGAATCGGTTTAAGTAAAAACTGATGCAAATAGAACTATTTGCATCAGTTCTGTCTTAATAACCAATGCAATTGGTACGTGGAAAGCAATAGGTAATAAAAAAGTCAAATTTGCATCAGTTGTCACCAACAAGTTATGCAAATACATCGATGCAAATAGTTTTAGTCGCATCGATTTTAAAGTCAACCGACGCAACTACGTCCAACATAATACTTTTCGCATCAGTTCCCTTGCGTACGCGATGCAATTTCAAAATTAGGTTATTTGTTTACACCCCACGTTTCCAATTTTTTTCCCGCCGCTCCCATTCTTTTCCCCCAATAATTCGCGTGCTTCAAAGAAAAGACCCTAAAACATCGTTAAGCGATCGGTTGATTTCGAGTTTCGAGTTTGCTGATTGATTTCGAGTTTCGAATTTGCTGGGCGAATTTGCTGGATTGATTTCACCGTTAAGCGACCAATTTCGAGTTTGCTGGATTGATTTTCAGGTATAAAATTTTCTTTCT
The DNA here is from genome assembly GCA_030765085.1 of Allium cepa. Lineage (NCBI taxonomy): Eukaryota > Viridiplantae > Streptophyta > Magnoliopsida > Asparagales > Amaryllidaceae > Allium > Allium cepa. Next base: position 308,471,866 of record CM060929.1, read on the forward strand.
TGAAAATTCCTACTACTTCCTATCATTATTTTCGAGTTTTCTCGATTCTAGCTAATTGATTATTATTAAAAAAATAAAGTCTCATCTTTCTTTTCTGATTTATTTCACGTGTTCGTGTTTTTTGCATTAAATGTATTTGAACGATGCCTATGAGATCTTTTTTTACTATTTGGCTTGCATTCTCTTTTTATACCTTGCAAAAAAAGAGTGTGATTGGTGTTGTTATAAACCATAGCTGATTAAGTGTATGATTGTAATTAAGAAAATAAGTGTGATTGGTGAAGTTTACTGAGGTGAGTTTGAATGAGGTATGCATATTGAAGTGTAGTGATGATGTATGTGGGAATGATGACTTGAGGCTTCAGGTTTGAGGAGTAGTTGGTGAAGGAGGAGTAATGTGTTTTTGAAAGGTTGTTGTATGCAGTAATAGATGAGATGTTTTATGGTATGTGAATGTTAAGAGGAGGAAATAGTGGTGGTCAGTTGCAAGAAATTGTTGATTTTGATGTAGTTTATGGCTATGAGGGGGTATAGTTGACAGCATGTGTGAAGGAGATTTTGTAGGCAGTAGTTTGTGGCTCGGTTGCAACAGTTGTTTGTATATGAAGACTTGTATGCGAGGCACAGTGGCAGTTTTGCAGTGATTATATGCAATATTTGAATGATAGTGGAAGAAGTGGAAGAGTATGGGCAGTATGCACTGTTATCTTGTGGTTTATGGATGGATAATGATGTTTGTTTGTTGTAGGGGTGCAGCAGAGGGATGGTTTATGGATGGATAAAAAAGTATGTTTTGTTTTATGCCAAAGACTTTTCACTCAAGTCTGTTTAGATGCATCACAGTTTCATGCAAACCAATTACAACTTTATGAATATTAGACCTGTAAAATTCAAAAATAAACAAATTGCATGTCTTTTTTATATGATTACACTTATATTTAGTCTAAATAATTCTAGCATATTTGTAAATGTATTTCTAACTAAAAAATAAACTTCTAAAAAAAATTATTATTATTAATTATTAAAATATTTAAATTAAATTCTAAACAAAAATTATTAACTGTTTAGTACAAAATAAAAATTAAACTTCTTTCATATTACTTCTTTTTCCACAAATGGCTTGACCTCTAATCTCTTTCCTTTAATAAAAAATATCCATGAATGCATCCAAAGAGTAATTCCAACATTAACTTATTGAAGTAAGAAACAAAGCCAAAGCCACTACCACGATTGAAAACTGATATATATGGACGGTTACTGCATTAAGACGAATGGTTTATTTGTCATTTTAATGTATTGTGCATTCGAATGACAAAACGATTGTATGCATTAATACGACAAAAAGTTGATTATCATTAAAATAAAATTAGAGTTGATTAAAATGAGTTGAATGTACTCTAAATTTACCCTATGATTCACGTTAACACCATTAATCATTATTTTTCACCTACTAATTATATAGATTTCGTAACTACATTCATTCCCTAATGGTTACGGGGACTTTTGTTTTCACCGCTATATACACAAAATTTTCATACTGTTTTGAAAGGTTGAAGGCCACAGTATGCTTCTGTCGTTGTGAAGAATTTTTTTTTAGATGAATGTACATGTGCACGCATCATTGCTAGAGTGAGACAACGATAGTTGAGCTTTATAATATAATTCTTTGCATTTTCTGGCCGTTCATCACACATCTTAATTTTCTTCAATTTCCATATGCCTTGTCCATTGTATAATGTGAATGTATTTAACTTTATACTTGTATTTAGTTCAAGGTTCCATTTATGTCATGTGTATCGATTCAAACATGCAGCTAATGCTGGTATTAACATTTTTTTTCTTGCATAATCACTTACAAAACTGCTAATGTATAAAAATAATAACGTGGTAACAAGTCTTACTAATGCCATAAAGCCCATCCAATCACTGAAAGATGAGTACATGGGCATTTCGTATGCTGACTTGTTGCAGTTAGCTAGTATATAATTTTGTGTCTGTATATAATTTCAGTTATACTATATATTTCATGATACACACACACACACACATGTGTGTGTATATGTGTTATATATACACACATATATATGTATGCGATATATATATATATATATATATATATATATATATACATATACATGTATGTATGTATGTATTTGTATGCATATGCATACACATACACATAAACACACACATAGATAGATACTGAACGTAATGCTTGCGACTTGAACTTGTGATGGTTGGAATTATATGGGTGAAGAGTCAAGACAATTACTGTAGGATAACTTATGAACTGAGTAAATTTTCTTCTTTTGCTGATTACATCAATTGATGGAAACTTTTGTGGTAGCTTAGAAAGTGAACACAAATATAAATAAGGTGATGCTGAAGGTAGCGTACAATTCTTTTTTCCCTCCATGTCAATATCCCAATTAAGTTTCCGTTAGTCATAGGTTTTAAGAGGCCATGCTTCGAACTTGAACCTGCCACCAGTGAATACATTGGTGAAGACAAGGCAATGTATTTATTGGTTTGAGGCCTAAATAGAACCTCGTTTTAAACTTAGCTTTTTTTTGGTTTTAAATTTTGATTTACTGCATTTTAATATTTCTTGTATTTCAGTTTTATACTACTGTTTTCGGAAGCAGTGTTCTGAGAGTTTGAGTGCTGTAATATGTTATAGTTGTAGATAAAAGATAAAATCATTATCTTTCGTTTTCCTTATATATAAAGAAAACTTCTATTGGTTGATCGCTTAATCCACAATCAGATTTTGATAAGTTTATCCGCTGAGTACTTTGTGAGTTAATCCTCGGAGGATTAACTAATATATTTCTCCCTTTCTTTTAAAAAGCTCGTCATTTTCATTCACTGTATTCTTCTTCAAACAACATGGTGTTTCGTCTTCTTAAATTCGTTACCATCTTTTCTAATACTTTGTTAATCTGATGCTGATACTGTAGAATGTTATTGCATGTTCATGCTGCTTTCTTGATACTTTTATTATGGTGCATGTTGGGGTTTGTTCCTGACCTCTCCTTATGGAGCTATAGCTCCTATTTTGGGTATGATAGTCCTAACAAAATGATTAGACTGCTTCCAGACACTTTACAAGTTAGGTCGTCCTCATCCCTATCTAAAATGGAAGTTTCTTCTGCCTCAGTTGTTCATATTCTCAACCTTCTTCAGCTTAACCACTCCTGCATCCTTATACGTTTAAGTTTAATGCAAGTAGTAACAGGACATGCAAATTCATAAATAGAATCTAGTTCAATATCAAAGTCCATTAATTTCAAAACCAGAGTTACTTGCTCAATAAATTAAAATGCAAACAGTCCAATAATAAGGTTGAGTACGAATTCAAAAGGTGTACATATTTCTACATATGTTGAGTCAGAAGAAAAGAACATTGCAATAAAATATTTCATTAGATGAACCATTGAATTTTATGTAATTTATATTGTTGTCGTATAGTTAAAATGAAATTTTATGTTAATTTTTAGTTTAAAATTTAGTGATTATCAATTATTAATAACTGAACAAAGGACCTTAATACAATTTAGCATCAAATGATATGTATCATATGGATTCATATTCAAGGTTTGATTAGGACTCTTTTTTTCGTTTGGTTGTTTTGTCTTTTCTATTGATTGTGTAGTTAAGTTTGCATCGTATGTTGGTTTGGTGTTTTATCTATGATGATGATTCAGAACTAGAATTTCCTTGTATTTTTATTTGGACAATGAGAATTTTTTTGTTTGTTGTGCAGTTTAGTTTGCTTGTGTTTGTGGAGTGATGTTGAACTGATTATCCACTCCACTTGAATTAGCTAAAAATATTGATTTAATAATGAATGCTCTTCGTAATCCAATGTTTTTTGCTTGTGTAGTGTGTCTCTAGCATTTTCATGTGGATCGTAGTTTGATGTACAACATAAAACGTAATGATGACGAGTTCCTAAACAAAATTGAAGAGTTCATCAATTATGCACTGAATGATCAATTAAGAAGAGGGGAAGAAACTATTTTTTGTCCTTGTAAACACTGCGAAAATAAGAGTAGACTTCGTAACATAGATCAGATTAGAGATCACATAATCTATTATGGGTTTAAGCAAAATTATACGCGGTGGATATGGCATGGTGAGAGTATACTTAGTAAAGCTAGTTCTAATAATCATGAGAATGATGAGAATGACCGAGAAGATAACATGAATAATGACGCGAATGATGAGAATGATTGTGTTCATGAGAAGTTTCGTGATGCTGAAGAACATTTGATGGAAGAGCCAAAGTTGTATGAAAGAATATTAATTGATGCCGAGAAGCCTTTGTTTCCCAATTGTGCTAAGTTCACAACATTGTCTGCTATGCTCATGCTTTTCAATTTAAAAGCAAAGCATGGGTGGAATGATAAAAGTTTTACATCTTTGTTGGAACTTTTGAATGACATGCTTCCGGAAGGTAATGAGCTTCCAACTTCTAACTATGAGGCAAAGAAAATTATGTGCCCAATTGGTATAGGATATAAAAAGATACATGTATGTCCAAATGATTGTAGATTGTATCGGAATGAATATGAGAACTTGCACGAGTGTCCCAAGTGTGGATTATCCCGTTACAAGTCGCGAGGGAACGTTCACAATGAACCAGATAAGAAATGGATTCCAGCAAAAGTCTTGTGGTATTTGCCAATTATACCAAGGTTTAAACGTTTATTTTCAAATAAAGAAAATGCAAAAAACTTAAGGTGGCATGCAGATGTGAGGAAAAATGATGGATTATTGAGGCATCCAACTGATTCTCCACAGTGGAGAAACATTGATACAATGTATCCTGATTTTGGTAAAGAAATTAGAAATCTCAGACTTGGTCTTTGTACAGATGGCATAAACCCATTTGGAAACTTTAGCAGCCAACATAGTACTTGGCCTGTTCTTTTGGTGATTTACGATCTTCCACCTCATTTGAGTATAAAGCGCAAGTATATCATGTTGTCTCTTTCAATCTCTGGACCACGACAACCAGGAAACGACATCGATGTTTACCTAACTCCTCTAATTGATAATCTAAAACTTCTATGGGATAAAGGTGTGCGTGTGTTTGACGCATATAGTCAAAGTAATTTTACATTGTGTGCCATGATTTTTGTACCATAAATGATTTTCCTGTGTATGGTAACTTGTCTGGATATAGTACAAAAGGTGCCAGAGCATGCCCAATTTGTGAAGATGATATGGTTGTTGAGCGTTTACATTATTGCAAAAAAATGTGTATATGCATCATCATAGATTTCTCCCTCCTAATCATCCTTATCGTAAAAAGAAGAAGCCTTTTAATGGGGAGATAGAGAATGGAGTTGCTCGTTTTCCATTAACAGGAAATGATGTTTACGAACGGGTTAAGGATATTGAAAATGCATTTGGCAAAGTATTTCCTCTTTTAAAAGGCTCATGGAAGAAGAAATCTATATTTTGGGAACTTCCGTATTGGAGACATTTACAGGTTAGACATTGTCTAGATGTAATGCATATAGAAAAAAATGTTTGCGACAGTATCGTTGGGACACTCTTGAATATACCTGGTAAGACAAAAGATGGTGAGAAATCTAGGCAAGATATGTTGAAAATGGGTATCCGGAAGGAGTTAGCACCGGTGCAGAAAGGTAAATGTACCTATTTGCCCCCCTCCCCCGCATGCTATACATTGTCCAAAAAAGAGAAAACTAGTTTATGTGAGTGTCTTTGTGGTGTGAAGGTTCCAATAGGTTATTCTTCAAACATTAGCAGTCGTGTATCAGTGAAGGATTTGAAATTGATCGGTATGAACTCTCATGATTGCCATGTGTTAATGCAACATTTATTACCTGTTGCAATTAGAGGTATATTGCCTAAACATGTTAGGCATGTTATTACAAAGGTTTGTCTCTTTTTTAATATAATTTGTAGCAAGCTAATTAATCCTGATACGTTGGATGCTCAACAAGCCGATATTATTGTTACCTTATGCCAATTTGAGATGTATTTTCCACCTTCATTTTTCGATGTTATGTTGCATTTGGTTGTTCATCTTGTAAGAGAAATCAAAATTTGTGGTCCTGTATTTATGAGATATATGTATCCGTTTGAAATGCATATGGGAACTTTAAAAAGAAAAAAAAACAGATATAGACCTGAAGCCAGTATCGTAGATGCTACTGTAGCTGAGGAGGTTATTGAATTTGTCACTCCATACTTAACTGGTGTTGAACCTATTGGACTTCGTAAGTCTCGACATGAAGGACGACTTGACGGCCAGGGTATAATTGGATCAAAATTGATTTCAATTGGTGATGAGATGTTTCACAAAGCTCAGCTACTTTTTTTGCAGCCCCTTAGTGAGGTACATCCTTACTTGGAGGAGCACATGGCAATTCTAAAGTCTCAGAATCCTTCAAAGAACGAAAGGTGTTGACGAATGAACATAACCGCTCTTTTGTCATATGGTTTAAACATACGATAATGTCTCAATTGTCTCAAACAAATCATGGTATTTCGGATACAATAAAATGGTTAGCATATAGGCCTCGATTGCATGTCAATTCATGGGAATGATATGATATGAACGGTTATGTCTTTTGTACGAAGCGTCAGGATGAGAAGAGCAAAATGCAAAATTGTGGAGTTAGCATCGTTGCATCTTCAAGAGAATTTGCTAGTGCTAAAGATAACAGGCCAATAAATGCGACAATGCTATATTATGGGATAATCGAGGATAGTTGGGAACTTGAGTATAAAGACTTCACAATCCTGCTATTTCGATGTAGATGGGCTGACAATCGTCGTGTTGTACGAGTGAATGAACATGGATTCACATTGGCTGACTTTGGTCAAGTGATTCATGATAATGATCCACTCATCTTGGCATCTCAAGCAAAACAAGTTTTTTACGTGACTGATCCTACCAATAATAAGTGGTCTGTTGTTCTTCCCGGCATAAGACGCATTTTTGGGATTGGTGATGTGGTGGATGAAGAAGAGTATAATCAATTTGATGAGAATCCACCTTTCTCCATCGGCTTAAATCTACCAGAAGAAGTTGATTTAAATGCAATTTATGCACGTTCTGATCACGATGAGGGGGTTTGGATAGTTGGGTAATTTTCTTTATGCTCATCATGCTTTAGTTTCCATTTGAAATCTTTCATTTTCTGTAATTCTTTAGTTTTTTTGAGAATAATTACTAATAAGATATTTTACAGGGATACTTGATCGCTGTTTTTGTTGCAGACTTCGGATATGAATAATGGACACAAGCACTGGTAAATTCGGCCCATTTTTAAAATAAGTACAGTTACACCATTTTCGTTTTCATTTGTACTCCATATATATATATTCAGCATCATATTCAATTTGTTCGTTTAATATGAGATAAATTGTCTACTTCATAAAATTACAAGTCAATAAGAAATCTGACTTGAGATATCTGTTGACGTGTGAGTTATGAATTATTAAGATACGCTGCTAGTATAAAATAGAAGATCCCTCATCATGAAAGTAAGATTCTACAAATATGGAAATCCATATGCAGGCTGAGTTGAGTATATATTATTGAAATTAGTGAATGTCATGAAATGGCAGTAACAACCAATATATGAAATTTAAACGGCATCTTTTACAGAATATGTTTTGCTGAAAAATAAATATGATTCATCACAATTGCTTCTTGAATTGTTCCATAAAATAAATTAAATCTACTTACTATATTGTAATCATTTAATTTGTCTTTCGTCGGTTTTCGAAATCAGGTAGATACTTGATAAAATACAACAAAGTGAAATTTTGTTGTTGAATGCATACATGTACATGTACTTTTTAATGCCTAACTTAAACTAAACATTTTTTCTGCAGGCTTAATGGCAATTTTATAAGTCAGCAACAAATGCAAATTCTGATATGAATAATGGACGCAAGCACTGGTAATTCAGCCCATTTTTAAAATAAGTACAGTTACACCATTTTCATTTTCTATATGCTACTCATTTAGTTACCTCGTAGATTTTTTGTAGACTCAGGCTAAGAATGCCATTCTCAGCAAAAACAGTAAACATATATACCCAATATTTCAGTGCATTATCTGCTCTTTAATTTGTGATATATGTATTCGGCCAAGGAGTTTCTGGCTCTTGAATTTTGTGGCATAACTCACCGGTCATTATATATATATATATATATATATATATATATATATATATATATTTCATACATGAAAGGTTCGTTTACATGTGATAGGATTTGTGTAACCTCTGTGTGGTATCTTTTGGATAATACAAGCATAAATGATCAGTTGTGCTCGAGTCTACAGCAGGAAACGTCTGATATTGTGTTTGATGTTATTTGGATGATTGAATATAACAGAATTGTTATTGCTGATTTTTACTTGCACTTCTTTGAAGCTTCTCTTTTTTTAAATTAGATAAAAACTTCATAATCCTGTCAATATTACATTATCCAACAACTAACTAATATTTTTAATTTCAATAGCTTGAGGTATAAAAATCTTTGTTCAGAAATGTTACTGGAGAATTTTAGAGTCGTTAATTTTTTTTATGTTCTGTAAGAAAATTACCATTGAATTTCTTAAAGTAGTGATAGCGCCAGTGTAAGTAAAAAATATAACTATTAAAGAAGTAAAAAAATAACATGTATGCCAAGATCTAGTCGTATAATAATAGAAATTTTGAAATATTTTCTTGTCATTTGATATTTCGTTACATGTAGGAGTGTCTTCAAAATCGTTCAGAGTAACATGATGATTAGTTAGAACTCCTCAAGTTAACATCATCTCAAATTTTCATTATTGCAGCTTAGTATTTCATTGTTACCAATTCTAGCTGATCAGTAAATTGAAGTTAAAATGTTTTACCACTTATGTTATGTCTGAAGATTTCACGTGATTATAAATATTCTTTTTATTTGATGATAGTGCTCAAACCATAAATTTGGATTTCCTCCTAGCTTTAGGAAATAGTGATACATAAATATGCTAACATAAACATTCATGATTCATGCATAAACACAGTCCTAACTTTAACACTGCAGCAACTATAAATAACCACAACAGTTGTGCATCAGTTAGCAATTCATTCACACTTTTGCACACAAAAAAAGGTTCATACTTCGTTCGCAACATAGCCACAATACATTAGTTATTCAATGTTTTGAACTCTAAAGTCCAAACAAAATATAAAAATACATTAATGCAACTATAGCTACAAAGTCGACTCCAAGTCTCTATTCTCCAATTTCATTCTTCATTCCCCAGGTTCGTCCAAAGATAAACATATATAAGTTAGCAATTAACTGAAGCATATAAGTGTAAACATGTATAACTATATTAAAACTGAAGCATACATGTTTAGATTTAATTGTACTAACTCTACTAACTATATAAGCTATAGACTGCATATGTACTAGTGATATGAATCCAAAATGTACTATTTGATATAAGCTATAGATACATCATAAGCCATATATCTCATATATGTATAAGCTATAGACTGCATATATATAGTTACATTAGTTCATATGACTATACATTATATTTGAAAAAAGATACAGAAAAAAATCAACTGAAGTATATAACTTCAGGTAAACTTAAAGCATATAAGTATTAGTGAATAATTAACTAAAGCATATAAGTATTAGTAAACTAAGAATATAGGTTGCAAGTATGTACATATAGGAAGTTTTTATCTAATTACACTAATAAACCTTTTAATGCCACTTATTTTTTAAATTACCCATTAGTATAACTATTAGCTATCTATTAACATTAAACTAACTACTATTGACTTTGACATCCATAATTAAATGGTCACTAAACAATCAACTACAAGAATAATGGAGATAGAACAATTTGGACAAAATAAAGAACATGATCCTTCTACTTCACAGTCATTGTCTAAGAAGAGGCGAAGAGGCCCAACAACCGGAAAGAAATATAAAACACAAGAAACAAAATTCATTGAGTGGAGTGATAATGGCAACCCCATTGGAAAGTGGGCGAAGTCTCCTAAGGCGTATGTGGACGATACTGCTAGATCTAAAATTGGTATCGATATTAAAAATTGGGATGGCGTTTGTAAAGGGCTTAAAGATACTATATAGGAAGATGTTAAGGTATTATAAATTCATTTATTCACTTATTACTTATTCGGCTTTGAGGCCCAATTGAACATTTGAAGTCTTATAAGGCGTATGTAACTATGATTTTTTTTAATCTCAGATCGAGTACCACATTGACGGCAACATGAAAGATAACGTGTTAAAATATGTCTGTGGACGATGGAAAGATTTCAAAACAAAATTGGTTGGTGGTTGGATTACGAAGACAAGAAAACTTCCAGTGGACCATAAAGAGCCGTACGAGCTTTATGATGGCATTACACAAGCACAGTGGGAAACGTTCAAGAAGAATTGTGAAACTGAGGAATTTAAGGTATTTTTTTGTTCATTTCACACTTTATCCTTTTAAAACGTATTTTTGTTTCCTTGACGATGTCGAAGAAAGTAATAATTGTAATTACTTCTTGCGTACATTATTGACTGTCTTGATTTAACACGTTTACTTCAGTTAGGTGTTATAATCTGTTTATATTGTCATCGTGTTTTGTGTGGGCGATGGACTCCCTTTTGTAACCAAATCCCCATAGAGTTGTACCAACTATCATGCGATTAATTTTACTTCAAACTGCAAATATTTGAATTTTCGGTTTCATGTTTATTATTATTTTGTTAAATCTGGAAGTATGCAATTTGTATATTTTGTTGTTTTATTTACTCTAAAGTTAATAAAAACAACCACGATTACGAAGTTTCTATTTTGGAAATTTGAATACTTGCTAATATTGACTGATATATGGAAAAGTTAGTCAAAATTTGTTCTTCGAAGGTTTTTTGGATTGAATTTGGAATTATGTAATATGTATATTTTTTATGATTTATTCGCTGTAAAAGTTAATAAAAGTTTACTACGACCTTCAAAACTTATGTTTTGAACAGTTAAGCGCATGCATATGTTGGCTAATATTTTTAGTTGATTGGAATATTTTATCCATAAATTTAAGTATATTATAACTTCAAAAAAATTAAAAAGAACCTTTTCAAAATTATTTTCAATATTACATATATCAAATTTTGCAACACTCAGTTCATATCGGTTGCTATGCATGAGATTTTGTGGATTTTTTTAGTTGCCATTTTTTCATAGTATATACTTTATTACTTGCTATTTCTTCATATTATAGATATCAAATGTCATTGTTCCAGGGCCCAATAATAAAACTGTAAAAGGCAAATACGGTAGAACAACGAAATCGCATTAAATATTACCATTACCATTAATATTGGCTTAACTTTCAATATCGAGTATTTACTGATATTTTATTGCATGCTTAACCTCTAAATTATCGCATTATTAGTTGTCATCTACATACAGCAAACGTCAAATGTTATTTATTCCATGGGAATCGGTAAGCATTTTGTACAACAATTACTACAAGCCTTGTTTGTGATTGATTTTTGTGATATTATGTTCTCTGTTAGTCAATTTGATCTTCCCCTCAAGTTATGTACTTACCATATCCTTCTCATTTTAAGATTTTGCATTACATTTTTTCCCTTATGATAAGCTATTTTTCCTGAGCATCAATAGTTGTAAAGTTTTGCTATTTCTTTTTAAATGATATTCATGATGTCCTCTTCATCTATGTCTGTATCTATATCGACCGCCATACTATCGACAAGTGGGCTCAATGAGTTTTCCATTAATAATAGCTTAAGTAATGTAGTTTTATATTTGATACGTGCTAATGTTTATTATTATTTACAATCATAAAATTATTTTCCACAATAGATTCTTCTATTAATACTAGTACATTACAGTCGACTGAATCTTATTTACAAATTAGCACATACACATTCATTTTAGACTTTTCATATGGTTGTAATGCTTTTCCAGAGATAAAATACTATGATTTTTTGCTGACGGCCACAGAGAGAGCTTCGACACTCTTGGCTTTCAGACAAGATGCATGAGTATTTATTTTTTAGTTTTGAAAGTGCTATTACCTTTTGTAATGTTTGACTAATTTTTCTTTTATGCATTTTTTGTCAATTTCTGAGTCGCAGTTCTTTTTCGTATTTTTATTGCTTTTATGGATGGAAGTTAGGTAGACATAAAAGTCACTATGGTTGTTTTATTATTTGTTGTTTGAAAATTCAAACTCAAGTGCATGTAGTGCCTATTGATGTTGTAGATCACGATTAATTGACGCTGTCGGAATTATAATCAGTATTAAGTTTACTGATTTTAAGTGGGAAAACTAATACAGGCAGAAAGTCTGAAAGATAACTGTGTTGTTGCTTGTAGTTGCACCAGTTTACCATTTAACCTGTTATAGTTAACGTTTTTTCTGTAAATGTTCAAGCCTTGCATTTCCGTTATTTTTTATAATAATTTATTGATTTGATTCTTCACCATTTTTTTGTTGCTATCGTAATGCTCGTTAAAACATGACTTGGTTGTATCTCTTTTCCTCGCTTTTGTTCGCATGCTACAATTGTTACAGCAACATACTAACATTTTGTTCGCTGTCCATTGATGCTCACAAGGAACTTCATTCTAACTAGTAGCTAATAATGGTTGTGAGCTTTCTTTTGCGTCTAATTTGAACTCTTTGGAGACATGGTATGAATTTACATAATCAAGTTGCATTTGAAAGATCTGGATTACATATGCTCTTACAAAGAATTTATCAGACGATGTTACCTAGGAAGCTCTAGATTACCATAGCATATATCATTAATTTGAAATATAGTATTCGATTGCTTCAACTGAGATTTCCATGTCCAGATTTTTTCTAGCATATTCAGATATAATCTTTTTGCAAGTTAGATCTGGGAAACTATGTTAAATGGTTTCAGCATTATATAGTTCTGAATAAAAGCGAAGTGCATCAGCTTTCAAATCCTTTTCATATGTAACCAATCTACCTTGTTGATCAAGTAATTGCTTGATTTCTTTTCTGTTAGTGGTTGCAGACATGTGATAATGCAAGAATTTTGTGCAGTGGAGTATATGTTAGCAGCAGAGTAGCAAGAATTTTATGCATGAACTTTAGGTATACATTAATATTCATTATTTTTGACAGCGATTAAGCGAGAAGGGTAGGAAGATTCAAGCATACAATGAGAATCCTCACTATTTGGGGCAAGCCGAATAAGCAGGGAAGAAAGCTAAATAAATAACAGAAGGTCATAGTTCATCGACTACATTACCAAGTGGTTCTTTTTTGGATCGAAGTATTGACTGGGTTTGGGCAAGATCAAAAAAAAGCTAATGGAAGTTATGTAATCCCTAATAAGAAAACTAGGATAGTTGCAGATAAAGCGGTATGACTAATTTCGATGCATTTTATCCCATTTGGTTAATCTCTTACAAAACAAAGCAATAAATTATTGAGAAAACTAATTTTTGTTGTTGTTGACAGAATGCTTGGAGAGAGAAAACCATTGAAGGAACATGGGTTCCAAATAGACATGATGATGTCCTAAATCGTGCTCTTGAAAAAAAAAAGGACATCCAGGTCGAGTAGAGGAATTGGTGGGACGGTCGGTATCAAAGATGTATTTGGAAAGGTAGTGAAATATAAAGGTCCAAGTGGTGTAATATCAGCAGAAGAACTACATCATATCACTCAGGAAATAGAAACTAAAGTGAGCCAAAGGTTCGAGTCTATGGTAGATACGGTGGTTGAGCAAAAGATTGCAAACTTTTTCAATAGGATGGGTATGCAAATGCCTAATGATATTGTGGTCGAAAATGTACCATCAGTTGGTCATCGTAGCAGCTGCCAATCAGTACAATTGGACAAATTACAAAATACCAGTACAAATCAAGAGATGGATCCTTATGAAAACTTGCAGGTAACTAATTCAAAAATCTATTTTTGTAAAATTATATGATTCTAAAACGTGTAAGTCAATAATTTTAATGTTGTACTTGTCATTCTAGAGGCCAAGTAAATGTCGTTTAGCTGTTAATTTGGACTCCAAAATTGTCGTAGTGGGTCACGGCATGGTGCATCCTGCTTCTAGGCCTGGAGATCAATGCCATAATCAACAAATCTTGACCAATCATGTAAAGGTTGGAATTGATGCAGTAGAGCCTATTCATGTAGGAACCCCTCTTCCGGTTCTAAGTAAATATCACATCACGATAGGAGAAGCACTTGGTAGTTTTGTACAATGGCCTAAAAATCTCATGCTTTTAGGCGATGATGATAAGGTAAAGAAAACACTTTTTGTATTTTTTTGAGCTTTGCTTGAGTAAAATATGCAGACTCCATGTTGCTTATGAATTTTTTGTGTGCAGGCTACACATATTAGGATCAAAGACAGAGTGGAAGAGTGTGTTGCTACGGACATGAATAATAACCAAAAGATGACAAATGAGCCTGCAAAGCGTAGGACGATCGTGGGTGAAGACATCATCAATACTTTAACGGATGAGTGTAAATATTTCCATGACCTGATAGTTCAAGTGCCATCCCATGATAATAATTTCATCAATGCAATTCATGTGAATAGGGATTTATTTACATACGATGAGGACTTTGAAATCCATGTCACTATGGATGGCATTATCCAATTCCTTAATATGGGATGGTTGAATGGAGAATGGTTGCAAATTTGCATCATGTGAGTATTATATATATATATATATATATATATATATATGATGAATATTTCTATCTGTGTACCAATATAGCTACTATGTGAATTACTTAGGTTACATTTACAACAAATAGCTTATAAATTCATTGTATATGTTCTATTTCATATTATGCATTATACATGAAATGGTAGAATAACAATATTTGTATGCTGTACTTATTTTTAGGTGGTTAAGTCATATGTGCAATGACCTCGGAGTGGAGACCATCGGGTTTATGTGTCTATATAAGTCGTCTCAAGTGCGGAAATATCCAGACGCGACAAATATATATATATATATTTCGAACACATGGCGTGCGTCACAATCGAAGAGCTTACTCTTAGCCCCACACTACAAAGGGTATGAGCAATAAACTTTTAGAAACTAGTTTACAAATCTAATGTTGATATTAACTTCATATAAATCTTATAATGTAGGAAACATTGTCTACTGCTTGTTTTTCGTATAGAAAAGAATGAGGTTTATGTTTTGGATCCCCAAGTCGAACGCAAATCTAAACTGGAAATTAGACCGCAAGTGAATATGTACGTTTTATTTATTTGCCTTCTGATATCTTTTTTACTTGATGCAAGTGAATATGTACGTTGTATTTAAATTTTTATTTTATGTGTAAGGCCTTTAAACTTATAAGGCGTATGGTGGAAAATCTCAAGGAATTTACTTGAAATGGAAGACTATTAAGGTGATTTATTTTGTACAAAATAAAAATAAACTTCTATGTTGGATATAAATTCAAATTAACCTATCTATTAAATTATTGTGTAATATTGTTGTAGTGTCCTCAACAATCTAGAACGACAGATTGTGTGTATTATGTGATGAGGTATATGTATGATATAGTAAAAAACCACGATCAAAGCACCGAAATACTTGAGGTACCACTTTAATTTTTTTCCTTCATAACTTTTGTTAAGTACTTATTCGATTAATGTTTTGAAACAATCTTGTAATTGCAGTACTTTGTACAAGATAGTTCTTATAGCCAGCAAGAGATAGATGAGGTTCATGATAATTTAGCTAGTTATATCATGCATAACTGGATGTAGTCTTCTTATATGCTACTATATGGTGAGTTTATTCTTTTCTCTTTCATACTTTCAGCATTACATGATTAGGAGCTAAAATAAAATAATTATAATTGAATACATTTTTTATATTTAAATTGGGAATTTTGAAGTAAAGATATTGGTTTTCAAAAATAAAATGAGTTATTGAGAATAATAATTATATGAATTCGAAAAAATGTTTTAAACAACATTAAAAGGAGAAATATTTGATAAATAATGTTAAAAATATTATTTTGGAACTTATTTGAAATAATTTTTTGTTAAATACAAAGGTGAAAATGTTTCATGGAAAAATTAATTAGGAGTTGTACTAATTATCGAATAACGGTTTGAATTTCATATCAAAGGATGAAAAATATTTTTGTGTGGTTTAAAATTAGTTTAAAATTCATATATATGGAATAAAAATATAAAAGTGAATATAAATTATTTGGTTAATCTTGAATGATGAGCCGAAGTCTGCTGTTTGCGTCTAGTTATTATTTCGAAATTGTCGTTGATCGCGTTCAAGCCAGACATGCCATACTACACTATACACTACCACGTCCACTAAAATTAAGTGTAGACCTGTAGTATTGTATCTTGACACAATCATTTCTAGAATGTCACAAAGTTTGTTGTTGTAGTTATTTTGAAATTCTAACATATTACTGATTGAGGACCACAAGTTGTTGTTGTATTCACACTTGAAAAACATGTGCTCGCTAGTCTTATCATCTTTGAGGCATAATCTGTAGATGGTTGAGTTGATATTCAACCATTTGCAGATTATGTCTAAGGTTTTATGCTGATTATTTAGTTCAAGGTATGAACACATTTAGTATTTGGGGGTAGAATCATATTACATATGTGATGACACTAGTTTTTGATAGAATCGCTAGTTCTTATGCAATTCCAGGAAATTTTTAAACTGATTTCTCTATTGTTAGTTGAGGTCCACCACCAGAAATCTGTTTTTTCATTACTGCATATGTATATCTGATTAATTTGGTTGCAGATGGTCAGTGATAGGAAAGGGGTGTTGGGGCACCATCTAGAATTCGAGATTAATGCTGACACTTTTTTGTTTTTGCTGATTAAGATAAAGTTTGAGTCTCATTTGAGCAAGGAAGTGCAAATTTAAGCTTTAAAAGATTATGGGTGAGTGTAAAAATAAATACTGCTCTCCGTTTCTGAAATATTTTGATGCTATAATGTTGTTTAAAAAAATTAAGTTAAAAGCTAAACGTACATATCCATTGCTCAAAATTAATATTTTGGCTATTTGTTTAAAATAAAAAAATCAAATGCACATGGTTTATGCCCAGGTTTGCCAAGATGTGTCTGCTAACGTCATCATTCATAGGGTGGCGTTAATGATCCAATTAATAAGGGAATTCATAAAGCTTGACCTGCATTAGTCAATTAAACATGTGTTGTCTTTGGTATTTGCCAAAGAGTTGAGTACTGTGGTCACAATTATGGTTTTTGCTTATAGGTTGAGAGTGCTTTTGTTGTTGAATTAGGAATGATGCAGGTGATTTATTTGTGATTGATTTTGTGTTTTGCACGTGTATATAAGATTCACCTCATGGTTTTCTTCGTAGATCGTGAGAACTTGGTCTGAGTTAGATTCATAGTTTAGATGAAATGGGTTTCATCAACCTCACACGATTCAAAGAACATACAATATATTAATAATGTGATAAAGTTTAAGGAGACTGTCTGGTTTAATGTAGGTATGCTTGGTTAGTTAGTTTGTTTTGAGAGAGGGTTTCCTTGCATATGTTGTAACATGAAGCATGATTATATTAGTTAATTGTACAGTGAAGGTTTATGCTACGCTTGTACAGTGAAGTGTTTGATTCTTCAAATTTGGCTGAAAAACAATTATAGTTAATCAGAGAAGAAATAGGCCGAAAATGACCAAAACCTGGAACAAAAATGATTGCATAAGATATTACATAAAATACATTTAAATTACATAAGATATGTTGTATTGGAAGTTAACTATTGTTCCAAATAGCAGTAAAGAGGTCATGTTTATTATAACTGAGAGATGTTGCCTCTGGCTTATATGTACCTCTTATATTTAGTATGATATATGAATTTTGAATAGTACCATTCACCCACGTATAATTTCCACTCGCAGTTGGGCCAAATAGTTTGATTTTCACCAAGTTTAAAGTTTTAAACTATCTTCCATCTAGGTAGCAAACCCAAAACATTAAAATGGTTGACACTTCGATGAACTAACATTAAGTAGATTTCTATTTGTTGAAAATTATACAGCAGTTGCACCAAGTAATCTTCGACCTGCAAGTCATCTACATGTTGCACTTCTGAATTATGATATTCCTAGTTTAAATTATGAAAAGAAACTCCTTTTTATGTTGGAAACATGTTTGATCATATCATTATTACAGGTTTCATCTGACTCTGCTGATTACCGCAACAGTTTGCTGTTGGATGATGTAAGTTCAAATTATTTTCTTCTGTTATCTAATCTGTTGATGTTGATGTACTTGTCCAAGATGCCTATGTTATGCATTGAATGTTTGTATTCTGCAGGATCATATGCATATGCAGATTGCACAGCTCAACTTCAGGTAGCTCAAGTACAAATTAGGATAAAGGTTTGTGCATTTAAAGACCATCTTCTGCTTAATTTATCTGCTGTCAACGATACATTCTCTTCTCTGTATATATGTATTTTTGTGTGTCTACATATAACACGCTGCATTTATTTTTTTCCACTGACTGTCTGATTATGTACTGTGGAATTTATTTATGTTTTTCATACTTTTGTCGAATTATTAAATCTGATTATGTATTTTCCATCAAATTTTATTTTGAATGATTGTAATATTGCATGCAATAATTGTTTGTTATAATCAATAATATATATACAGTCTATTTGAGTGCCGTAATAATGGTTTCTGAGAATGGCTTTTTTGCATCAGGTATAAATAGCTGATGCAATAGAGGGATTAGTTTGCATCGTTTGTTATAAAAAACCGATGCAACAAGATACTTTGTTGCATCGGTTTTCATTACAACCGATGCAACATGGGGGATTAGTTTGCATCGGTTAATATAAAAAACCGATGCAATAGAGGGAATAGTTTGCATCAGTTGTCATAAAAAACCGATGCAACAAGATACTTTGTTGCATCGGTTTTCATTACAATCGATGCAACATGGGGGCTGTGTTCAAGCAACCAACCATGATATTTTGCATCAGTTGTTAGTATCGGTTTCAGAACTGATGCAAAAGTGTTAAGCCTATTGTGTCGGTTGCATATGCATCGGTTGTTGAACTGATGCAAAAGGGGGATAAACAACCGATGCAAATGGCATGTTTTGTAGTAGTGCAAACTTCAAAGCTTCCAAAAGATTTCCATACCAAAAGCTTACAAAATCCGATAGCTTCCAAAAGACTTCAAGAATCTACCTCTACTATCCCAGCTAACTCCAAAACACGGATAACCTGCTTCTAGGCTACCCGTGTGGAAAATTATAGGCACCCAGATTTTAGGAAGGGAACAATAAACACTGGGTCAGTCATGGGGCTGGTACGAGTAAACAAAAACAGTTGTTTGTACAGAAACAATTTATAAAAGAAATTTGTTCATGCTTTTGGAAAATGAAACTATGATAAGACCTCCCGCCACACACATAATGAAATCGCACAATTGAAGGAGATTTCTTCATATGATAGTCAAACATGCTTGATACGAGAAAATTCTTTGATATTATTGTTAATGCGTAGTGTAGAAAACATTTCAAAAGTGTAATATTAATCTTAGCCAGCATACCACCATTATGGTATACCTACTATAGCTACCAATTAAACGGCAGGTCACCACCGTAAGTAAAAGGCAGGTAACACAACCAAAACCGTACAGGGCTCGTATTGTTTCTTTGAATTTCCAACAAACGGTCAGGCTAAGGACCTTCCTACACCGAATGGATACGCCTCTGGAGGGACGCCTCGAGAACTTAACCAACTCTCTGCCAACACAAGGCCGGGTTACCTCTGTAACTAGGTAACTAACTGTCATGAGTATTCCATCCCCCGGTTGTAACCGACCTTTATCGAGGACCCTCAACACCAACAACCACAAAGCAAATTATCTAGGCTCCATACTAGAATACCACTTATTATCCAGAAGGAAATGCACATACCCTAAAGAGCGCGACCCTCATAACCTTGCTGCATCCATTCTTATTTCGACCATTTTCGAGGTATGTGGCTCGACGAGGTCTCATCCACAAAGCTACGCTTTTCACAAAAGCCATGCTTCGATCAACAAATGATCAGCACTTAGCATGCCACACAACCAAGTTGGGAGTATATCACTAATAACCGTCAACTACATAACCTCTAAGCTAGTACGTCTCAGAGAAGGGTGTTAAGTTAAGAGAATAAATTCTCCGCCACCAACAGAAATGTATTTGATAGGGATCAGCTTTATATCTCAAAGTGTAATGCCAGACATACAACCATACAAGTCCATCCTGGGTCTGAATGGAACCGAAGGCACTTCGTCCAATAAAGGAAGAAGCCCTTGCAATCGAGACTCCACAATCCCGATCAGACTCCCTATCACAATATAGAGATCTCTATGCTGGAGCAACTCAGTGCAGAGACAATCAACAGGTAATCCTTTCGTTTTCGAAGATACCCGGTCTTCACCATCGTCTTCAAATGCATTCCAATTCGTCGTATCATTATTCAGAATGGGTTATATGACACAAAGTCCTCTCCCGGCTAATTCGAATAAAAATCGCTTATTTTAAAAAACGTGGATATATCAATCACAAAGATTCACCATTAAGATTCGATGTGGGTTTCCGATAACCATTTGGAATTCGACTCTCTGTCGCATCGAAAATCAAGTACCGTTTAAAGGCCAACCATTTTCACATTCACACAGAAATATATCATAGATATCACAGATCAATTCACAGCAATTCACATTACAAAGTATCACAATCGCATATCAGATATATCAACCAATTCAAGGAATTCAATAATAATCAATCATCTACAAGTAAGACGAATTAATCATGTGATTATAACTAATTAGTCACATAATTATTTTTATTAATTATCCTTAATTAATGATTAATTATTCTTAATTATAAATTAATCATTTCTTAATTACTAATTAATTAATCTTAATCACTTTCATTAATTAATTATTCCTTAATTAATTACATTAATTTATTAATCCTTAGTTATCAATTAATTAACCTTAAATTAATAAGTAATTAACCTTTAATTAATCATTCTTTAATTAATTAAGTAATTATAAATCATTTATCTTAATCAATCATTAAATTATTATTATTTATCTTTAATTAATAAACTTCAAAATTAATCTTCATTAACACATTATTTAATTTAAGAGATTGAGGTTAATTTAAAATTTAAAAACAACATTTCATCTTAATTAACTTTTTAATTACATCATTTATTCAAAATAAATTAAGAATTAATTAATAAATAAGTAATGATCACATAATTATATAAATTAAACTAAATTACTTTAAATATATCTTCCTTAAAACCTTTATTAACCCAAATTTAAACCAAAACAATTATCTTAAAAACATAGGTTAAAAATGTTTAAATTTTGAATTTATTATAAAATTTTGAAAATTGTTTTATCTTAACCCGAGAACTACCCGAGTGCTTCCCGAGACAAATGCATGCTTACTTCAAGTCTTCCTCAAGTGCTTCCCCAAATTTTCCTTTTGAAATTTAGAATTTCGTTTAAGTTTTTAATACCCGGTACATACTTGAAAATACACGAACTAAAACTCGAGCCAGCGCATGAATCCCTCGAGACCGACTTCACGTGCAACCCTTCTTCCCCAAAACTTGTCCTTATTGACACCACCATGACACCGTGCACATGCACAGGTGTTTCGACCACCTTCGGTCGACTTCGCCGACTTCAACACGTCAACGACCATCCACCCAAACTCTCTGATCGCCCAGATCAATGAAACGACGTCGAACTCATAATCGAGCCACTAGATATCACCTGGAACTAAATTCGATCGCCCATAACTGCCTCGCTCTATCACCTCAGGCCACCGGAGGCCACGCATCCTAGCCCAAGCCTCTTTGAAACCCAAGACACATTTCTCCCACGTATGGCTTCGTCCGATTCGACGTAGATAGCAAAATTGCCTTGAAACAAAGACAGACCAAAAACTGGGTTAAAACCCTAAAACCATCTCGCCCGACCACCACGATCGACTAAAAATTTGGCGCACATTTTTCCCCGAACCCCCATCATCTAGGCTTCTACCAGCCATGACCCCGACCTCCCTCATCATGCCGATGACCAGTAATGGCCGAAAGACCCAAATTCGTTCAATCTTGAATTTTTCAATCAAAAAGTCACTAAAAATTTCGATTCTACCTTTAAAATCATGATTTTGGAAGACGAGGTGACTGGTATAGGTAAATCAAGCAATTGCAACATTCGAATTTCGACATATTTGGAATTCCACTGTATATTTTCTTTCCCAGTCAAAATCATCTTTTGTTTTAACCTATAAAAACGTTTAAAACTTAAATCTTAATTTTATAAACAGGTTTCGTTTAGATCTCGAAGCCTAAAAATGATTTGAGGAAAAGCTTTTGATTTTTGAAACAGATTTCTAAAACCTAGAACCAACAGAGGCATCACTGCCTGTATATCAGACATGCACATATCATTTTCATGTATAAATATACATGCACACATAAATTTTCAATCCATACTTCAACATCATTCACAATAACATGTTTTTAGTTCAAATCTTAAGAGGGTTTACTCACCTGTAGTTTAAAATAGAAAACCTTTGAAAAGCCTAGAACGTTTGTTTTTTTTTTTTGAATTGAAAATCAGAGATGACTTTGATCTGTTGTTTGAAAGCTGGACTTGCTTGATCTTTATTTGTTAGTTTGAACTGAGTTGAATTCTAGAGCTTGATTATTGATTTGTGCTTTGCTGTGTTGAGATGATCTCAGGTTTTCAATTTTGAAAAAGATATGTTTGTTTGATTTGTTTTTAATTTTCTTTGATGATTTTCTGGTTTGAGAAAGTTTACAGGCTTTTAATTTCTGATTATTTTTAGTTTTGAAAAGTTAAAAGAAATGAGAAGAGAGGGGAGTAGAGATATTATATAGTTTCATTTCTTTTTTATTTATTATTTTAGAAATAATTGAAATAAATGACACTTGTTCATTTCATATATTACATGGTTTACATTTGTTAAATCTCTTACTAAAACACTTACACTTGTTAATTGATATGTTAAATATTTAACACTCGTACTTTTGCATGAGAGAAATATTTATACATTATTTTTAAATAGTTTTTCCTATTTTATAAACATTTTCCTTATTTATATATGTAATCATAAAAGAAAAATGATTTTAAATAAATTATATACTAATAAATTTCTCACATAAATTATTTTTAAATCCAAGTATTTTTAAAATATTTATTCTTTTTTAATTTCAATTTCAAATTCAAATTACAATCCATTCATAGATATATATATATATATATATATATATATATAATCACACATGTATTTAATTTGTTTAGAAAATTTCAATTCAATTTCAAATTAAATTCCAAAAAATCATATTAATTACTAAATTTAAATCTGATAAAAATTAGGGTGTTATAGTTACGTTCTACATTTTTACATATCAACGGATCGAAAAAAATTATCTTCATAACCAAATAATCTTAATTGGGCTATAAATTTGGGCAGCATTATGTTTTGAAATTTGTGATCCTTTGAGTTAATTGTAGATGAGTATGACCTAAAATCTTATAATGACTATAACTTATGATAAAAGTCGAATTAGGTCCTGAAACCTATTTCAAATGAAAGGTATGATAGTTTCTCTTTCTGTAGAGTGATTATAATTGGTTTTGACTAAGCGGATTTGGAGATTTCATGGTTTTAAGTTAACCAGTTTTTAGGTAGATATAGCGATGATTAGTCTAAGCATATACTAGGCCACTAACCCATTTTGGAATTAGTGCTAACTTCAACATTAGAGAACAGACTCAACCATTATTCTTCTTCTTAAAAAAACTAATCCTCTATTAATCTATCTCCTATCTAACACTTCTCTAATCTATATTAATTATAGCTAAATCCAGTAATTAAGGGTTGTTAGCAAGGCGATCAACTAAAGATTAGCAACTTAACATTTTAGGGCTTGAGATTTCTAGTCTACTACAGTTCAACTTGGATTCGCATTGCATTTTGTGATTTACATCGATTTCACATCAACCGGTGTATCATGTTTCATCTCACACCCTTTATATGTGCTTATATATGTGTGTGTGTGTGTGTTTAAAACATGTTATACGTCCACTTTCAAACCTAAAATTATGATTTCGAACTCTTTTGGATCTAAGATTGATTTGTAGGAGAATTTAAATGATTTTAAGTTGATTCAACATGTTTATCCATGCTTTGAATGTTAATATGAATGAAAGAATGGGATATGGATATTATATTCGTTGTTGTGATATGATGCATATATTGTTTGTTCGCATGTTTTGATTGCATGTTTGAATGGTTGATACACTTATCGAAGTGAACTAGTGAAGAAGATCATCTTATTAGCAAAGACCTTTGTGTTGAAGGAATGGCTATTCGATGTGCCATCTAAATTCGATACACAAGGGATTGAATATCTAAAGTGACAGAATGATCTTCGATAGATCGTTCGGAGTGTTTATACTCGTAGTCATGTAAAGGATAATGCATGTGGATCGAAGTAAAAGATCATAGTTAGATCGAATCATGGAAGCAAAAAATGACTTAGCCAAAAAATTTCAAAATACTGATCGATCGGTATCAATCAACTCATAGAGGTCGATATCGACCGACCCATAAGGGTCAGCACCGATAAAGTTTGGATCATGTACTATGGAATGGAATTGAAAGCCTATGGAGTTGATAAAAGCATGTGGTAGACATGAAGGCGGCTTTAAAATTTTTGATAAAAGATGTGGGACAGTGTCGAACATGACGTGGTGCTTGGGAAATGAAAAATATACCTATCCAAAAATTGGGTAAGTATACAATCGACTCGATTGGTACCGACCCAAGTACATACCAAGGAAACATGGAGAATGCTTTTGGGTTCCCTCATGGTCGATTGCATGATGTGGTGATGGGTGGTTTGCATGATATGGAGTGATTACCATTTGATGCTTACACGGGGCAAACATTAGAGCGAAGCAGCGACCGCTTTGCGGTTGATACTAAAGAAGTGATGGAACTTCAATGGATCGACGATATGAGTGGTTTGGATTCGGTGCTTTGAGAAGAAAGTTTTTGTAGGATCTAGTAGTAGTTCAAGCAAGCAAGTTCGATATAATGTGAACTTCTTCATAAGGGATCATTTATAAGTTAGAGGTTTAGATGTGTGCACATAAAGTGGCAATATATGAGGACACTCATGAGAATGCGCGATGTGATTTGCATGCCTTCGCCTTTCGATGATCGTCTGGTTTCTTGGCCATGCGAAGTGGTGTTGATTCGAAATTAATGAAACTGAGATATTGAGTAGTCTTTGATCTTTCAATATGATCATATGAGTTATCTTATACCCAACTACATTTGAGAAAGAGATGTGCGGTTTTTGAAGGCTGCCATGCTCACTATGTTTGTTATGGATTCATATGATGTTGGTATTATTGAATTGTATACCTAGATACCCTAGAGCATACTTTTAGTAGTAGTATACTCATATGATGATGATAGTAGATGAGCATATATTGATGTTATGTGCTAACTTTTTTACCTGAGCTTATTTGCAATTCTTCTTATCATTTTAGGTGCTCTTAAATAAGTTGATTGAGAGATAGGTAAAGATAGTTCATGGTGTTGTGCGAAGGATGGGCAGGAGGATGACGCCTTCTTTTATATATATATATATATATATATAGAGAGAGAGAGAGAGAGAGCTGTCATTGCTTATATTCCGATGTGTTAATATCAAACTATGTCAGCAATTATATATTATTTAGAGATGGTTATTTAGTGTTTATTTGATTCAGATGTATAAGCTCTATTATTATTCTACTTCGTATAATCTGATGAATCTGCAACACTCTGATATGTTGTTTTATTTTAGTTCTTTCGATTATACTATTGTCTCGCCTGTTTTATTTCTACGTAATTATTGTATTTTTTCTTTTTGCTATGAGAAATACCCTATGTTTTGGATTGATAAATCTTATTTGAGCCTTGGCTCCTTCCTTTCATTAGCCTGGTACAGATATAACGCACACTTATGGTATTATAAATTCACATATGTGGTACCAAAGGTAGAGGGAGGTCATCATAAGTAGGACCAAAGTGATCTCTATGATTGTTGTAAAGATGGAAAAAGTGTTGAAGATGCAGATTGATTATTAAGTAGGTTATCCTAGCTAGCCTTCGAGAATAGCTTGGAATTTTGTGATTATTCGCCTTAAACAATTATTGTCAATCATCAGTGGGATAAATGGAATGAAAAAGAAAAGGATTATCAATTTGGATGAAGCAAATCCATAGGAGGCGATAGTTGGACTAAAAAATGTTAGATTTGCATCCGGAGAGCCACTTTTCAGTAAACCTAAAAGGGCAGCATACGAAGAAGCAATCACTTTTGAAGTAGTTGCATTTTCTATGGAGGTCAATTATGAATTTGTGGTCCTTTAACGCTTCGAAGAAAGTACACGAAGGGTTGGAGGAGTAGTGTTTGAATCCGTAGAGGCAGCGGATAAAATATAATATTAGCAATAATAATTATTCCAAGAAAACTGTATCTATCAATTTTACATCTACATATCAGAGTTACAACAATTTTATACAACATTGGACAGATATAATTTAACATGTCTCAGATATATACAATATCATAGTGGAAACTCTCCATACGTTTCTGCTATCCAGCTCGCCTCCTGAGCTCCAGAACGTCCTTACCTGGAAATCTGTAATACTCGGTCTGACCCGAGCATTACACATCGAATATCGGCAAACGCCGGCTCCCTACTCAGATGTTGGACAAATATCATGAGTAGGCTCAATGGAACTGCATAAGTGTTAGATGCAGTTATGATGGAGCTAGCCTTGTCTACTGAGGAACATGGTGGACAAATGGATTGAAGGAAGGCAACTTGTACATGTTACGGGCCATGTAATCGGCTGGAGAGTTGTGAGCTAACTCGTGCTGCAATGGGAGTCTAACTTCATCAATTGAAATACAGTTCTGAGTTTAAATTCTTTAATGTTCAGCAACTGATAAACAAGAAGTGGGGGATTTTGGCGGATTGCATATAACCATGACCCCTTGTTAGTTAGCATCTAAATGATCTTCCTGTATGGTTCCTTGATGGTCATCAATGGAGCCATATCAATTGAAGGCATTAAGCTTGGCGGGGTCTAAAAGGACCAGCTATGGCAAGAGTGGAAGTTGAAGACAAGCTTTAAGTCGTGGTTAGCCATGTAAAACTGGAAACAACCACTACAGCTGTTGACATACGTAGCAGATGTCTACTGGGTTCCATAGCTAAACTAAAATCTCCGATGATGAGCATGATTAGGTAATCTTATTTAAATTTCCATACTTTAATGGATAACTATCTATTCCTCGTATGTAGTTGATGTACAACATTTAATGAATGTTGACATGTGTCAACTCATTAGATTATGCACGCCAACTAAGGATGGTATTTGTTATATGTAGTAAGTGTATTATGTGTCTTTTGCACGGTATATGAAAGCACTCTGTGTAGAAAGTCCTCTTATTTTATTAAGTGTGGTCTGACATGCAATAGAACATCATATTAGATTCAGGAAATTATTATCAAGGACAAAATTTCACAGCTTTTTAGCCTCAAGGACAGACCTTCAATATTTTATCCTGAAGGACAACTTTCTATAGGTATTAGTTTTTAGTTATTGATAGCAGTTTTTAGGTATCAGTTTGTAGTAATCGGTAGCAGTTTTTAGGTATCAGTTTTAGCTCGGTAGCAGTTTTGTTGTCCTTATGAATAATTTTGGAAAATGCTTGTCCTTATGAATAACTTTTAGAAGATGTTTGTCCTTGTGGTAAAAATATTGAGGTCATGTCCTGGAGGCAAAAAATATACAAATCTTTGTCCTTTAAATTAATTCCCCCTATTAGATTTTATCTATTAGCATAGGAATTATGTTAACGACATCGAATGGATCTCAAAGTAGTCTGGATCTTGAAATTCAACGAGGAATCTTGAAGAGATAATTCATTATTCGTAGAATGAAGATTCTTTTGCTAATGAATCTATTTGTCGATGGAATTCGTTTCCAGGACATATCGATGCTCTAATTCATTAGAATTCAAACCCAACCTCGTGAATCTTTTGGAACAAACCAAATTCTTAGCTAAATTTACCTTTCCACCGACCTATTTTCTAAACCTAAGATAAAGCTTAACCTAACCCTTATCAAAACCGTACGAATTCAACCTAATCCAGTGGAAATCGATCAATGTCAATCCAGTTGAATGGATTAGTTTTTAATGGCATTAACAGGATAGTTGATGTTCTAGGGTGAAGTCAAGAGTCGATGGTTGGGGCAGCATCTTAGAAAGGGGGAACAAAGTAATGGATCGATGATTATTCCTTGGATTGGTGATGGAAACGGAAGAGAGATAGTCGATGGTCGAGATTAGGGGTGAAACAAAATCCCAAGGTTGAGAATTCTAGAAGGAGAAGACTTGATAGAAAATGGTTCAATAAAAGGAAAAAAGGCTAAGTGTTTTGCTTATATATGAAATGGTAAGCATGGATCCATGCGATCCATTCAAGCATCACATTTGAAAAAATTGGAAGAAATATATATATCTACCTGACCATGTACTTGAGCAACTATCAAATAATTTTTAACGATGAATGAAATGGATGGAGCTTCTGGATTCAAAATTACAACATTTTTATCTTCTGAGAAGACATGACTTGATTACTGTTTGGAATGAAGGGCCAAAGTTCTCAATGAAGATGTAACATTTCATAGAAATGTACCGAGTATCAAAAGTGTCTTTGCATATTTGAAGTTGGTCATCTATCGATTAAAAACATGTTTTATGTTCAACGAAGCATACTTCAAGGAGAAAGTGTTGATAGGATTAGTGATATGACCTAGGGACAATTTTGTAAGTTATAATAAATATTTTACTCTATAATGAAATCTTGATTGGAATAAAATGTGTTTTTCTTTCTATTGTATACTTGTTATAATGTGTTATGTTAATTAATTTTTTAATTTAAGTATATTAGTAGAAAATCCATAAGTGGTATGTTTTGTGATAATAACTACAATATGTTGTAATCATGAGAGATTTACCACAATATGATAAACATATCGCTTTAAATATTCCTAGTCATGGTGTATCGACACTGAATATCAATACAACATTTGAAACTAGAGTATGTAACACTCTTCAAATGTTGAGCAATGTATTACTCATGGCTGCCGGGTGTACTAAAGGATTATGTAGTAACAGATATTGGATAACAATGAAATGACTCATTTGATAGTTTTTTGTTGGTTAATATAACTAAGATCAAATAGAAAATATCAAAATGACAATATTACACGGTTCTCACAACTTGAGAATACCGGTGAACTTCAATATGGAGACTCCACTTAGATTATAGTTAAATTATGATACGGCTTCCATCGAATGACTATACTTGGGTCTGAGTTGAAGCATTAAAAATGAAACACTATTCGATAGAGAATTCGTCTCTTTGGTTATATGAGGTTTGTAACACGGTCAACTGAGGTTTATTTTCATTCGTACGTGTGAATACATAAGCAAGAATTACTTACCTACGAAGGAAAGAATGGTACAAACCATTAATGCCAGCTACCAACAACCATTACCAAAATTTAATGCAAGGAAAGCATGACGGAGATCTTTGTGGTTTTTTTAAAATTTAGAGTTTTGGGGTATGAGGCTGCACAATGTTGCATTCGCGTACGAGTCACGAACAACCGAAATAAAATTATGACCGTGCACAACAACGTTACGCCATCACATAATAGCAATAAAATAGACCGCTTAACTTATTTTGTGAAATTTCAAAAGAACCAACGTTTGGTGCAAAACACGTTAAGCGAAAATATTTTTATTTTCAAAATTAAAAATTATGAAAAAATCAAATAAATTAAAATGATGTCATCAAAAACCAAGTCTTAATTTGAAATATATATTTCATTATAATTTAATTCAAATCCGAATATTTAAATAAATTAAATATTCAAATTTGATGACCCAAATACGAGTCGTTAAAGCATTTTTTAGCGCTATTATATTTTTTTTGTATTGTCCGCGGTTCGTACGGTGGAAAAATTCTATGAAGATGGACGCTAGAAATTTATGAATAAACACACCACTACACTTATATTTTTCAACGTTCATATTCTCTCTCTTGTTCGTTGTTGCTTTTCAATATAGAAAAAGTCAAGTTCTCATTTTTTTAACCAAAAACAAAGTTAACCACTTCTATTCAAACATAGAAATAAAAATATTTATGAACCAAGAATTTAAAAGGCAAGCTTCTTTAAATTTATAATCACTAGATCTACATGTTAGTGTGTTCTTGGAGGCCGCGGCATATTTGAGTAAGTCAAATGTATTTGTCAAAGCTAGGCTAAACTAGGGATTGGCATTTCATGTGATTGAGGAGGAATTAGAGCAAATGATGAATTGGAGTTTGTGGATGGAATTCGACAGCTAAAAAATGAAGGGGTGCGATCGAGTTTTAGGGTGGTAGAGTTTTTCCTGTAGCTGCAGGTGGCGACTGGGTCGCAGTAGTGAGGGAGGCGTCCAGCGTGTCAATTTTGGGTGGGATCGGAAGAGAACGAGTAGATAAGGTCATTGTTGGTAGTGAGGATGGCCATAGGGGACCGTAGCTTGGTGGAGTGAGGGTCAAAGATGTGTCAAGGGTTTTGGGTTCGAGCTGGTCATCTAAGTCATTTTCATTTGAGGGTGCCAAGTTTTTGGTGGTAGTGATCATTTCATAGAGGAGGTGAAGTGAAGCTCGATGGCGGATTCAAGTTTGAGAATGGTCGAGTATGAAGCGAAGGGGAGGCATGCGTGCACGGCTTATATTTGTGAATGTGTATAGGTGGTTTGAATTGGGGTGTCGGAGGGAAGATGATAAGTGAGAGATTATAGGGTAATTAATTTAAAAGTTGTTAATTAAGTATGGTTAATTAATATTTTAAATATCTAAACTTATAAAATCAATAACTTTCTCATACGAGGTCCGATCAAGACGTGCTCTTTTGTATTGCGCTCGTAATGGAGATAGCTACACGATGGAACTGGTTTCGTTGAAGAGTAAGAGGAATTTTTAACTAAAATCAAACATCCAATTTTAGTTCAGATTGGAATACTTCAATGCCAACTAGAATCTTGATGCGTTAAACCCACCTTTTTGGATAATCAACATGATTTATAATAGATAAAAATTTACCGTTTGTGTTTGAATGAATTATTGGATTGTTTAATTAAATATCCGCTTTTGAAAAGCGAATGACATTTGAATTTGAATATAGAGAATTTCGTGAAAAAATCATATTTCCCGACATTATGATTTTAATTTCAATTATATGCCTATTGATTTCATTTCAGTTATGTACCCGTTATATAGGTTGTCAAATGCTGAAATTTGATAGTTTGGCCATCATAGATTAGACACTGACATTATTAATTTTATTAATAATTTTAATAACATTAATTTTATCTATATAATAACATCATTATTAATGTACTGTTTTTGTTATTAATTTAACAACATTATTATTAATTTTATTAGTACACTCTTGTTATTTTTATTATTACTTTTAGTTGATAATAGAATTCACAAATATTTATTGTTATTTTTAATTAACGGTATTTACAAAAAATTTCAAAGGCATAGCCAGTGATTTCCAAAAAAAAATATAATGGTCGGTCATCCTATTTTCCACTACAAAAGCAATGATAAATACAATATTAAATCATTTCAAATCGTATGATTAGCAAAATTCCAATACCTCCCTTATCGCCTCAATCATATATGAAAGTGCATATGTGAGTAACAAGAAGGAAGTGGTGTCAAAATTTTGTTGACTATCTGCTTTTAAATATTTTTCCATGAAATGTAAATATTATTGCTTTTTTAACTTGTCCAATTCATGGACAAACCCAACAAATAACATATCAGATGAATATCAATTTCTATGTTAGTTAAAAAAAGGAATTTCAATATAAGATCAATATGCAGTAGTTATAAGATGTGGCCTAATTAAACATCTAAGGTGCAATTATTATGTGCAACTAAATTAAATTTACCATGTAACATCCTTAACATCATATTCTTAGTCACTAATAGAAGATAATTTAATTACTTATTATATTGGGGGTCCAGTAATAGCATGGGAGTGTGTGCTAGGGTATGCTAATAAGGACATAAATACTTAAAAGTTTATATGTTTATATTAATTTACATACACGCATGTGTGTGTATAAATAAGTAACTAATTATCAATTTGGTCCAAAACCTATGATAAAATTGTTATAAAATTAATAATCATGGGTTTATAATATATTAGAGATATTATTATGGATAATTTTAAACCGAAAATTGAATTAATAAGCATACGGCCAAATGTTAAAGCAGCTTAAAGGCGGTAATGGAATGGCTTGAACACAACTGATGTTGGAGCGATGTGATAGGAGCATGAGTGGATGAAGTGGTAGTGATGGATTCAACGGTGATGGGTTCGGCTTCGAAGGCTGCTGAGGCTTTGGGAGATGACCTCGACGGTGATGGTAATGGGGATGACTTTGAGGGAGGTAACGATGGCTTAGAGGGCGATAATGGCTTCGAAGGGGGTAGTGGGATCTTTATCCTTTTGTGATTGTCATGAATCATTGTCATGCTAAAATGGATGTAAGGTGGCTTATGATGTTACTTTCTTAAAGAACTGAAGGGTTAAGAAGGAACAACATGTTGTTAAGAATGAGATGGTGAGTTGAGTAGCAAGAAGAAAGTGGTGAAGTCAGTTTAAACAAGAAAAAGAATGTATAGGAAAAGGTGAGAAAATCTTATACTTAATTTTATTTCTCTCAAAGACATAACATATGTACATTACTATGACTCATATATATACATACTCATGATTGACTCACTCAAACTAGTCATTAGGATTGACAGCTCGTCATCAAATGATTAACTGATCATAAGTTTAGTAATCGAATTTAATAAAAATGCAAAACCAAAATGCTTTCCGCTGTGCAAGTGCAAACGTGCACATCGTGCACATTCCTTCTTCTACTCATCCATCGCAAATCTCTTGCGAGTGCTTGCTTCCTCATGAACCTGAACTTCCATTAAACTTTCGAAAGCCTTCATGTCTAATCTAGAATGGCTAGGAGGCGAGTTGGCCATGGCTTCCTAACCTATTCAATGAAATGTTTCAGGTGTTCGATGAAATGTCTATATGTAACAATTCTCCTCCCTATTGAAGAAGGACCTTGCCTCAAGGTCCGAAGCGGAGAACTTCCTCACAATACTCCAGTAATCCTCTCCAGTATATTCTGATTTGGGCTTGTTCTTCCATTTAATAAGTGCTTGTGCCACTGGCTTGTTGTCCCTTGGTAGTAATCTTCGATCAAGAATTTTTTTAGATTCATTTAATATTTCTTCTTTGAATGAAGGAAGACCATGCTGAAGGACCATATCAGTGCCCAGTTTCTTTTTCAATTGACTAATATGAAAAACTGGATGAATTTGAGCATTTGCAGGCAGTTCTAACTTATATGAAACCTCTCTTGTTCTCTAAACTATCTAAAATGATTCATAGTATTTTGTTGATAGCTTATTTTTTTAGTTATGCCAACTGAAATTTGTCTATAAGGCTGTAATATAAGATATACCCAATCATCCTTTGCAAAATACCTTTATGTTCTTTTGTTATTAGAAAAAATTTTCATTCTCTGTTGTGCCAAATTTAAAATGTCATTAAGAAACTGCATAGTTGTATCTCTAGAAAATAAGTGTTGTTCCACTTGTTCTACCTTTGTAGTGTGAGGAACATAAGAGAGAAGTGTTGGTGGCTGCTTCCCATATACAATTTCATATGGTGTCAATTTCTTAGACTCCTTCCATGAATTCTTGAACCAATATTCTACCAAAGTGAGTCAGCTTGGCTATTCAATAGGTTGGTGGGACACAAAGCAACACAGATATGTCTCTAGAACTTGGTTAGTGACTTCTGTTTGACCACAGTTTGAGGATGGTAAGTTGAACTAAATTTAATTGTACAACCTTGAATGGTAAACATGTCTTTCCAAAAGTCTCTTAAAAATACTGAGTCTCCGTCACTTACAATTGTCTAAGGCATCCACAAAGTTTAAAAATGGCATCAAAGAAAATTTTAGCCACCTTTTTTGCTGTATAAGGATGCTGAAGTGAAAAGAAATGCACATATTTTGATAATCTATCCACTACCACATAGATGACTATAGCATTGTTGCTTTTTGATAAATGTGTGGTAAAATCCATTGGAAAATCGTATATTTTCAAGAATTGGTAGTGGTTGTATAAGACCAAGGCAGGCAACATTTTATGTTTTTTATCTTTGACAAATATCACCCTGTTTAACATAGGATTCCACTGGTTTCTTTATGTGCTCCCAAAAGAATGCTTTTTTGATTATTTTTTGAGTATTTTCTTTACTCTTTCATGGTAGCAAAAGGAGATGAATGAAATTCGTAGAGTATGGAGTCTACCAAGGAAGTTTGTGAAGGGTCAAGTAGCATTCTACCCTTATAAAATATTAATTCATCAACTAGTTAATACTTGTTATAGTTAATACTTGCTAGAGGATAGACTACCTTGAAAATTTTGATATTTCTTTATTGTGTAGGATGGACTATGATTAATCTGTCCTCTCGGTTGAGTTATCCAGTCAGGTTGTACAACTGAAAGTGCTTTTATTTCTACTTTTTCATGCATTCTTGAGAGATTGTCTAAAATGATGATTTCTCTACCTTTTTTATATTCAACTTGATAGTCATAACCATTAAGCTTAGCTAACACTTTCCTTGAATTTCAGTGGTCAATTTTTGAGATAGTAAATGTTGCAAGCTTTGATGGTCGGTTTTTACGGTAAATCTCCTTCCTAATAAATATTGCGACCATTTCTTAGTTGCAAGAATTAAGGCCAACAGCTCTTTCTCATAAGTAGATAAATACAAGTTCCTTACTTACGGTGACCGACTGATATCTTTACTACTAATAAAGAGAATTCGTTAAACAGATTTATTCGATGTCTTTTTGAAATTCCAAATATACCCTTTTACATCTCATAGAGAAATAGTATTCAAATATAGGGATATAGTTTGTTATTTTCTAAGTAAACTGTCAGTCCTCACGGAGAACTTCGGTGTCCATCTACAAGATGAAGTATTCGAGTGTATCATATTGTCGGTAATTAGGCGGGAGTTCATCAGTCAAAGTTTTGCCTATTTTAGAGTTAGTATGAAGAAGTTATTACAGTTTGAACAAAAAAAATAGCGGCTTCTGCACTAGGCGGAGTTAAAATATGGGATGTGGTAGCTTGTTATTTTCTAAGTACAACTGTCAGTCCCTATGGACACTACAGTGTGCATTCACAATATGAAGTATCTGAGGATTCCATATTGCCCGTAGTTTAGGTGGGAGTTAATCGGTCGAAGTCTCGCCGGATTTCGAATTAGTATGAAGAAGTTATTGCAGTTTGAACAAAAAAATTAGCAGCTTCTGCACCAGGCGGAGTTGGGCATGAGGTGGCATGTTAATTTCTAAGTAAACTGTCAGTTCCCATGGAGAACTGCAGTGCGTTTTCACAAGATGAAGTATCTATGTGTGCCATATTGTCTGTAATTTAGGCGGGTGTTCATCGGTTGAAGTCTCACCGGATTTCAAGTTAGTCTGAAGAAGTTATTGTAGTCTGAACAAAAAAATAATGGCTTATGCACTAGGCAGAGTTCATATATGGGATGTGGTAACCTGTTATTTTCAAAGTACAACTGTCCGTCATGAGATGAAGTATCTGAGTGTTCTATGTTATCCGTAATTTAGGTGGGAGTTAATCGGTTGAAGTCTCATTGGATTTCGAATTAGTATGAAGAAGTTATTGCAGTTTGAACAAAAAAATAGTGGCTTTTGCACTAGGCAGAGTTCAAATATGGGGATGTGGTAGCATGTTATTTTCTAAGTAAACTATCAGTCTGCATGGAGAACTACAGTGTGCATTCATAAGATGAAGTATCCGAGTGTATCATATTGTCCATAATTTAGGTGGGAGTTCATCAATCAAAGTTTTGCCTGATTTCGAGTTGGTATGAAGAAGTTATTGCAGTCTGAAGAAATAAAATAGCGGGTTCTGCCAAGGCGGAGTTCAAATATGAGGATGCAGCCTATTATTTTCTAAGTACAACTATTAGTCACCATGGAGAATTACAATAAGCGTTGAAGTGGGGTATAGCATGTTATTTTCTAAGTACAACTATTAGTCAACATGGAGAGCTATAGTATGCGTTCACAAGATGAAGTATCTAAGTGAACTATATTTTCCGTACTTTAGGTAGGAGTTCATCAGTTGAAATATCGCCTAATTCCGAGTTAGTATGAAGAGGTTATTACGGTCTGAACAAAAAAAATAGCAGCTTCTGCATTAGGTGGAGTACAAATATAGGGATGTGGTAGCCTGTTATTTTCTAAGTACAGCTGTCAGTCCTCATGGAGAACTACAGTGTGCATTCACAAGATGAAGTATCCGAGTGTTCCATGTTGTCCGCAATTTAAGTGGGAGTTAATCGGTCGAAATCTTGTACGCAAAAGACTTATTGTTTTGCGGAAGCATAATGCTTATCCCTGAACCACTAGCATCACATTCCACCACAAATTCTTTGCTGTAGTTTTTCATTGACAATATAGATGGGTTAATGAGAAGATTTAAATTTATAAAATGCATCAGTAGCTTCTTGAGTCCAGAAAAAAGAATTCTTTTTGAGCATCATGGTTAGGGGTTTTGCTATCAAACCATAGCCTTTTATAAATTTTCTACAATAGCCTGCAAGTCCCAAAATACCTCTGCATGCTTTGATGTTTTGAGCTTGTGGCCAGTCCATTATTGCTCTTGTTTTTTCTTCATCAACGGCAATGCCATTTTCTGAAATAATATGACCAAGATATTTAATTTTATCTACAGCAAATGAGCACTTAATTAGGTTAATAACCAGCTTATTGTCTTGGATAATTTGTTGTGTAATTTTCAAATGATTCAAATGATCTGCCCAACGCCAACTACAGATTAAAATATCATCAAAGAATACAAGTATAAAAGTCTCAATTTTTTAGAAAAAACGTTGTTTATAAGAGACTGAAATGTTGATGAAGCATTTGTTAACCAAATAGCATTACTAAAAATTCATAGTGACCATCATGTGTTCTAAAGGCAGTTTTGTGAATATCATGCTCATGCATTCTAACTTGATGTTAACCACATTTCAACTCTAATTTTGGAAAACATTTATAGCCATAAAGTTCATCTAATAGATCGCCTATTAAAGGAATTGGAAACTTGTTTTTATAGTTTGTTTATTCAATGCCTTATAACCCACGCATAGTCTCCAAGACCCATCTTTTTTCTTAACCATCACAACTGATGTTGAAAAAGAGCTTGAATATTTTAAATAATACATGAACTAAGCGTATCATTGATTAATTTATCTAGCTCATTTTTTATCTGATGAGAATATCTATAAGGCTTTTGTGATAACCCTGATTTTTTTTAGGGTATTTTTATGATTCAATTTAGTTTATGATTGTTTAATAATTGGAAAAATATGAATAGAAACTTCTTGCCAATGAATGGTTAAAAAAAAAAGTATGTACTGCTGCACTAGACAGTACATACACATACACATATTTTCTACAATATAAAATAGGCAGAAATTAATTTGTAAGTTAGAATAAATAAATTTCAAATACATAGGCATGCAGACATGATTATTGCAGACATGAATATGTCTTTAAAACAAGTTTAGTATAAAGAAAATAAAGTATGTAGTCTAGAATAGTTATATGCAGAAGATAGTAAGTACTTAAATAAATAAATAAATAAATATGTTTACATATGATATGCAGGAGCATAAGAAAGCACTGCTGGTAGGAGACAAGGTTTGCATGGAAATAGTATGAATCTTTAATAAAACACTTTAGCTAATTTCAGTAATTCTTTTGTTTGAAAAAAAAAATGTAAGTCATGCATATAACATGACCTGGGGTAAGATAAAAGGAATAGGGTATATTTTGTGAGAAAAATATAACAAGGACCACTTACCCATTTTCTCTATAAAAAAATGAGAAGCAGATCATATTTAATGGGGCAAAACTGACATTGGGTGATTTTCTAAAACCCTAGTGGCAGCCAGGGTCTAGTATAAGAAGGCTTAAGGGTAGTGAGATCTGTCACTATTTTTAAAAACAGAGAAAAAAATATATAGCAATAGAAATATAAACCAGAGAGCATTGGCCATTAGAGTTAAGAGGAAGTGGAAGATCAAAGGGAAAAGGAAGGCTTAGGAAAAGGAGTTAAGGTGAGTAACCTCACTGGAAACATTGGCAATAAGCAATAAGTCCTGAATATTGAGGCAGCTTGACTAAATTTATATTTTTATTTGATTGCAAACTATGTTGTTTTTATGATTGGTAACTTTGACTTGCTTTATGATCAGTTTAAATGAAAACCCTTTTTATATTGATTTACCCAGAGTGAAATAGCCAGGGATTTAATGTTTAAATATGTCTTTCTGTGTTATGATTTAACTGTGAGATGAAGTAGTGAGTATGGGTTTTCTTTATATATATTTGTTAGTTTAAAACCCAGGATACTTAATATGGATATATGGTCTAAAAATGAAGGAGGATATGGGGCTGCAACATTGTATTGTTGCTTATGTCTCATATCAACAGAAAATGAAAATATAGGGGTGCAATATATACATGTGCTGAGCCTCTACATTCCATGAACTATCCAATAAAATCTCATACTTGTGATTTAGTCAGATTTGAGGACCTACATAGATCTGATTGAATCAGAGGTAGAAAGAAACCAACAGAAAATTTTATCTATGGCCATATGTTTGTATTAGGATCTATTGAAATTCATAGGAAAAATAACACGTTTAATAATCACCTCTGTTGCTATGGAAAAGTGCTTGCTAGTGGAAACATGATTTGTTAACCTATGGATGTATATATGGGCTGAATGTTTTCTTCATTGGTTGAACATGAGATGCAGAAAGGTATTAACACAGTATTAAAAGAAAAGGGGGAGTGACACTTAGTAACTTAACTAAGGACTTGGGATCTTAGGGCTACAAAATATAGCTTGGCAAGGTGAACATTGCAAGCTCACACATGGTATGATTATACCTAGGGGCCTGAGTGTGCTGGGTTAACAGTGAATATGCCCCAGACAGTGTGTGATTTAATAAAGGGAAAGTAGCTAAAGATCATAAAAACAAAATACTTGATATTGAACATAAGTAACAGGTTCATGTGAAGGCTTGGGTAAAATTCCTGATGGCCAGAAAATCTGTAGATGAGGAATGATGATTTAATTGATATTTGTGTTGACTATCTGATGGTGTTCTATGGATGAATTCTATGTTGGTTTTCTCTGTAACAAATCATTGAATTATGTATCATTTTGTGTACACTAATGAACATGCACAGGTTACCCAGAAATATGCATAGGAGAAATATTGCATTCTTCTATCTATTTTGTAGTTATTTGAATATGAGAAAAGTTATATAAAATTTATGTTTTCAGTTAGATTACTCATACTAGGCATTAGTCTGACCCATGTGTGTGTTGATGCACTATTGGGTGTCTCATATTTTATAGGGCAGTCCATAGTGATTGTGTAGGTAAATCATGGATCAAGCTTGGATGTTTAACTGCTTAGAGATTTTGGATGTTATGTTTAAAGAATTGCTGAAGTTAAATTTGATGTTTATGTTGAATTTTGTCAATCTGCTTAGTTTAAGTTTGCTTGAGAAGCCAATGTTTTGCTATATTGTTCTGCAAATATTAAACTTATATGTATCCGCTGAAACTCTTGTGTCTTGACTTACCAATGTGTTGTCTAGTAATGAAGTCTCTAAATTTTTAAACTGATCAACTTATGATGATAGATGATCTGAGTTCATAAGGATGTATGGATTGAAGGAATAACCAAGTATTTAACTGTAAAAACCTATATTTAAATTGATATAAAAATCTGGCAGAAGAAAGGGTTTTGAGTTGCTTTAAAAATGGTCTAAAAAGAATGATATGTTCTTTGTTTTAGAATAAATGCAAAATAGATATGGCTAACCTAACCACATTATTGAGTCTGGATTGAGCCAGCACTGAAAAAAAAGAAAAAGAGATTTAAATTCAATTTTGCAACAAAGCTATACAACTCAAAAATATAGGGGAGACTCAGTTATAAAAAAAAATGAATGAGCGCCTGAAATTTCCTAGAGACACACACATGCTCAAGCAAGGGCACAGTTTATACAATAATAAGATTATGGAAATAAATACAAAATGCTAAGCTTAGAAACCTGAAACCAAAAATCAAGCAATGATTTAAGTATGCCTAGAAATTTGATTTCTAGGAATTATATTGCTATGTGGGAAGTTATTATTAACAACTTTCAGCAGATTTCTACTTATAAATTTTTATACTCTGATTCAAGTAGAAATTAACTTATATATCTTCATATATGTAAGTTTAAGTTGAATTAAAACAAACCAATATTTATTGGCAGAAAGATCCTGGAAAGAAGAAAAATAAGAGAGATGATTTTCTCAATTTAGATGACCACTTTACATATGGAAAAAAAAAATTTAAGGAAAAAGAAAGTGGGTCATCTCATTTGGTATCAGAGCTATGTTGTTAAATAACATAGCAAAATTTTGTATGAACTTGTTTGCATTGATGTATGGTGTGTTGATTGCTTTAGATACTTTGTTCTGTTAGTACATATATTACTAATATCTATTATAACTAAATAAGGATAAATTGAAGTAAATTAATTTATAGAGGAATAGGCAAAATGAACTAACTTAAGTGTTATATCCATAGAACTATGGTGAGACCTAGACAACAAGATGTAGGACCAAGTGAACCACCTATGATGAATATGCAAGAATTTATCAGAGCCCTAAGGGATGGAGTAGGCAACAGGCAAGAAAATCCACATGAAGAGCTTTCCAAACTTCTCAAGACCTTTACCAATCTTGGAGGCAAAACTTTTGATGGAACAGAGGGGATCATGGGAGTTCAAAATTGGCTTAGAATTTTGGACAGAATTTTTACAGATATGCAAGTTGAAGACCAAAAGAAGAGGCAAATAGCATCTAGACAACTGAGAGGAGCAGCTTTGGACTGGTGGGAAGTTATCATAGCTGGAAGACCTGAAGGAGAAGTGACATGGAATCAATTTAAGGAAATGTTGGAAGGAAGATTTGTACCTGCATCAGCTAAAGAGTCTGCTAGAGGAATTCATTAAATTAAGGCAGGGGACTATGAGTGTTACTGAGTATACACAGAAGTTTGAATCACTAGCAAAATATGGTGCAGTGCTTATCACAACCAGAGAAGCTAAAAATGGCAGATACATTCAAGGGCTGAATGCTAGCCTTAGTAGAGCTATGTTGCCATATAAGGACAGGACATTTGATCAAGTTTTGGATCTGACTCTGAGTATTGAACAGCATGATAAAGCCAGGGAAAATTTCAGAGCACCAAGGAATAATCAAAATAAGAAAGGAAAGGGTAAGTTTCACCCTTATGATAAAAAGAAAACATATGTAATTTCCACCAAAAAATCAAAAGAAGTCAAAACTGTTGAGGTTAAGAAGAAAATCAGTTGCTATAATTGTGGACAAGAGGGACACATGAAAAATAGGTGTACAAATCCTAAACCAGCATCCTTCAAATGTCACCGGTGTGGAAAGGAATGTCACATAAGGAGGAACTGTCCAGAGTTTAAGCAAGGAAAAGGGAGTACTTTGGAAGTGAAAGGCAAAGCAACAGAAGGACCAAATGTTGAGAATCATGGCCAAGTTGAAGGTACTTTGCTTATTCACTCAATACCTTTTACAGTAGTGTATGATACTGGGGCTACACACTCTTTAATTTCTCATGATATTGCACAACAATTAAAATTGAATTGTATGATTGTTGATAGGCCATTGCTTATTAAAAGTCTTTAGGTAATTCCTGTGTTTTGGGTATGATGTGTATGCAATTGGGATTGAATATAGGGGGATATATGTTCAATGCAGATCTATATGTGTTGCAATATCCAGGCATAGGAGTTATTCTAGGAGTTGATTGGTTAAGAAAATATAAAGCTTTTATAAATATGGAGACCTCTACCATATCATTGAAAACTTCTGAAGGAAAAAGGATAGTTGTTCTTTGTGAAGTAAATAAGAACAGAAATATAGTTACCCTTGCTAACTTATCTAGTGAGAAGCACATGCCAGCATTAGAAGAAATTCCTATAATAAATGAATATGCCGATGTGTTTGATGAAGTTATAGGAGTTTCAAACCATAGACCAATAGAGTTTTCAATTAAACTGATTCCAGGAGCTAATCCAGTGGTTAAAAGGCCAACTAGAATGGGGCCTAAAGAATTGATAGAACTGAAGAAACAATTGGTTGAACTAGAAGAAAAAGGCTTCATCAGACCCAGTAGCTCATCATGGGGAGCACCAGTGGTTTTTGTTAAGAAGCAAGATGGATCTCTCAGACTATGTATTGATTATAGAGAGTTAAATAAAATTACAGTTAAAAACAAATACCCCTTACCAAGAATTGATGATCTTTTTGATCAATTAAGTGGTGCAAAAATATTCTCCAGACTTGATTTAGCTTCAGGATTTCATCAAATGAAAGTAGAAGAGGAAAGCATTAAATATACAGCTTTTAATACTAGGTATGGACTTTATGAATTTTTAGTGATGCCCTTTGGCTTGACAAATGCTCCCTCTTACTTTGTTGATTTGATGAATAGAATTTTTAGAAAATACTTAGATAAATTTGTATTGATATTTATTGATGATATCTTAATTTATTCTAAGACAGTTGAAGAGCATGAGAATCATTTGCATATAGTACTACAGAAATTGAGGCAAGAAAATTTGAAGGCAAAATTTTCAAAATGTACATTTTGGCAGAATGAGGTAAACTTTCTAGGACATGTGATATCATAAAAAGGTATATCTGTAGATCCCAATAAGGTAATTGCAGTTCAAGCTTGGAAAAGACCTACTTGTGTTACAGAGGTCAGATCTTTTATGGGGATGGCTGGTTATTATAAAAGGTTTATAAAAGATTTTGCAAAGATTTCAATTCCATTAACTAGGTTGACAAGGAAGAATCAGGTATTTGCTTGGACCGAGGAATGTGAGAAAGCCTTTGGGAAGTTGAAGGAGGCACTAATACAAGCTCCAATACTGAAAGTACCTGAAGGAAATGAAAATTTGGTGATATATAATGATGCAAGTGGACAAGGACTTGGGGCAGTATTGATGCAACAACATCAAGTGATAGCTTATGCATCTAGACAGTTAAAACCCAGTGAGATAAAGTATGCTACACATGACCTTGAATTGGCTGCTATAGTATATACTCTTAAATTATGGAGACATTATTTGTTAGGGGCAAAATTTGAAGTTTACACAGACCATAAGTCACTTAAATATTTGTTTTCACAAAAAGAGTTAAACATGAGGCAACAAAGGTGGGTTGAACTACTAGCCCCATATGATTTTGAAATATTGTATACACCTGGCAAGGCTAATAAAGTAGCAGATGCTTTAAGTAGACAGCATATTAATGTAGCTAGGTTAATGATAGAAGAGTTTAACACTCTATCACTATTGATTGACTCAGAAGTAGAAAGTGAAAGTGTAGAAAATATGAGCATATGCAGTGAGAATGTAGAGATGGGAAAGTTAAGTTTTGTTATTTTGGGGTCAGAGTTAAAAACTAAAGTTGAAAAGCTACAATACCAAGATTCATCTTTACTTGAGAAGAAAACTCAGATATTAAATGGAAAGATAGTGGAAGGTTTTCTGTTGAATGATCAGGGCCATTTGAAGAAAGGAAGAAGAATATGTGTTCCTGCCATCGATGAATTGAAGCAAGAAATATTGGATGCTTATCATAAAAGTAAATATACCATACATCCAGGAAGCACAAGAATGTATCATAACCTCAAAAGAGATTATTGGTGGAAAGGTATGAAAAGTGCAGTGGCAACTTATGTGTCTAAGTGCATGGTTTGTCAACAGGTAAAAGCTGAATACCAAAGACCTTCAGGGATGCTTCAACCTTTAAAAATACC
The DNA here is from genome assembly GCA_030765085.1 of Allium cepa. NCBI lineage: Eukaryota > Viridiplantae > Streptophyta > Magnoliopsida > Asparagales > Amaryllidaceae > Allium > Allium cepa. The sequence continues at coordinate 308,516,210 of CM060929.1, forward strand.
ACAGTGGAAATGGGAAGATATATCAATGGATTTCATTGATGGTTTGCCAAAAACTAGGAGGGGAAATGATAGTATTTGGGTTGTAGTAGATAGGCTAACTAAATCAGCTCATTTCATACCTGTAAAATCAGAAAGGAATGCATGCACATTAGCTCAATTATTTATTAAGGAAGTAGTTAGATTGCATGGAATACGAAAAACTATAGTAAGTGATAGAGATACCATCTTCACTTCAAAATTTTGGCAAAGTTTTCACAAGGCAATGGGGACTGATCTATGCTTGAGTACAGCACATCATCCTCAATCTGATGGTCAAACAGAAATTGTGAACAAATTGCTTGAAGACATGTTGAGGGCATGTATATTGGATTGGGGAGGAAACTGGGAAGATCACATATTTCTGGCAGAGTTTGCATATAACAACAGTTATCACAGTAGCATAGGCATGGCACTCTTTGAAGCACTCTATGGTAGGCCATGTTTATCACCTTCAAGTTGGATTGAATCTGGGGAGAAGGTGGTCTTAGGACCAGAAAATGTAAAAGAAATTTCTGAAAAGATAGCTTTGATTAGAAAAAGAATTGCTTCTGCCCAAGATAGGCAAAATAAATATGCAGATCAGAAGAGAAAGGCAGTACAATATGATGTAGGAGATTTTGTATTTGTTAAAATATCACCTATGAAGAAGGTTCTAAGGTTTGGGAAATAAGGAAAGTTAATTCCCAGATACATAGGACCATATAAAATTTTAGAAAGAATTGGAAATGTAGCCTATAAGTTAGAATTGCCAGAGGAGATGAGGGCAATGCATGATGTTTTTCACGTATCTCAGTTAAGGAGATGGATTCATGATGCAGAGACAATCTTGGAATCCACTAGGGATGTGCAGATTGATCCCAGTATGGTTTATGAAAAAGAGCCAGTAGGTATTGTTGCAAGAGAAATTAAGAAATTAAGGAATAAAGAAATTAAATTGGTAAAAGTGCAGTGGAGCCTTGACCCAAATGATTGCACATGGGAAGTGGAAGATAAAATCAGAAATGATTATCCAAAATTGTTTGTCCTTAACATGGGAAGTGGGAAGTGGAGCCTCTCCTTAACTATCAGTTAAATACTTCTCTTCTGGAGGGTTTGTCCTTAACTTAACATCTCCCAGGGGCACCTGATCCTAATGGTTTTGCGGGCTCACCAATAACCTATCAGTATACATATATATATTTCCTTCTGTGTGTAATCATAATTTTAGTATTACCGGTAACAAAGTACTACACATTGGAATTTTGGACTAAATTAGCTGGGGCCAATAGCTAATGTATAGGGCACGACCCAATAATAGTCTCATCTGGTATTCCAATATCCGACATTTAACTTAGAGATACCTTTCCATAATTTTCCTTGAAAACCTTTTTCATCTGAAATTGGTTTGAACCCTTTTAAAACCAAACTTAAACAACTAAAACATTTATCTCTATGCTTTACTCAAATCACATTGCCATGTTATACACACACATACATATTTTTTACTCAAACTTTAGTTGACGAAAACATTTCAACACTTGAAAGTACTCCTTCCATAACCCATTGAAAGCACCTCTTTCGAAACCAAGTAAAACCCTTCATTTATCTTAGGCCAAAATGCAAAACCTTCATCTCAAAACCATTCTCAAAACACTTTCAAAACCTTCGAAAACCTTTCTTTCAAAAGCTTTAAAACCTTAAACATCGTATCATAAAACTCTTCAGAGCATTGCCTCTATAAACCCTTGGAAAAACCTTCCATTTCAACCCTTTTGAAACAATAAGAAAGCATTTCCTTTCGACTCCTTCGAAACCATCTTTAAAGCCTTTTGAAAGTATCAATTCTTTAGAAACTTAAACCTTTCGAAAGCAATTGGATTCAATTTAAAATATGTGGGAAAACACCTTCCGAAACCATTTAAACCTTCTCTTTCGAAACCAGTGGGTTATACTTCAATAGAACAAATGGTCTATAACATCATATAAGTTGAAAGACAACCATTCGAAAGCATTCCTAAGCATGAAGAGATGGTGTCAAAACCACCATTTTGAAAGCATTGGAGAAGTGGCTAATTTTAAAAGCTAAGTATACCTTTCGAAACCATTGACTTCAAAAGGTAAAAAGGCGGCAGCTAGAGGTTTAGACCCTTCAAAAGCATTGCTTAACACAAGAGAGCGCAACCCTTTCAAAACCTTTTATTTAAAAACATTTGACACGGTCGCAAGCCAATTTTCGAAAGTTATCCCTTCGAAAGCAAAGCAGGCGCTATTTCAATTTAAAACAAAAGCATACTCCAACCCCTTTGGAACCCAACGTTTTGACTAGTACCTTCCGCCTTTATCCAATATGTTGCACCACTAAGTAACTTGATACCATGCGCATTGGCTTCGAAAGCATGCTGGCGAAACGTCCTAGTTGGAACCTCTGATGTCGAAAGTGGCGAAACATCCTAAAACATGTTATTTTTGTTTTTAACTTAAAAGAGAAGCACTTTTTAACTAACCTGGTATTATTTATCAAATTTCCATTGGTTGCTAAATGCCTTTATCAAAAGTGTTTCCAATATTTTTAGACATAAACAATAGTTTTATTTTACAAAATACCCCTTCTCCTTAATTAAATATGTAAAACATTTAAGCCCCATACCATAAATAATTTTATATATTCATCAAAACACTTAGTAAAATTCTATATAATTAATTTATAACCAATAAATCATTTTCTTCACTAGAAAATTCATATAAAATCCAAATTAATTCAAAAAATTATGAAAATTATAACCCATCTCTAGAATATTATTTTTGATCTATATCAAAAATCGCAAGACATTTAGATGTCATTTAATATGGTTTTCTTACCAAAACATATCATAAATCATTATGAACATGCATAAATCATCAACAATCATATATATCATTTAATTATTCAAAATCATGGCATACACTTGCAAGATAAATCAGATTTAACTTTAGAACTGAAAACATATAGAAAAGTGAGATTTAGTCATTATTCACCTTAGCTTTGTGATTAAGGATATGAGATTTGATCTTGAGTAATCGATTTGATCTTGAGTTATCAATTTGATTCTTCTCTTGGATTCCTAGCTTTACCTTCTCTTAAGATTGCTAATGGTGGTCGGCCTTAGAAGTTGTTTTTGAGAAAATGTGTAATTAACATTTGTTTTGGTTTCCTAGGGTTTAAGGTATAAAGTTAATCATTTTTCTATTTTTCCCTCCCTTATTTTCGAAAACCTTAATTCTTTAATTCATTGCTTATTCTTTAACATGGCACGGCTATCCCTTAATTAATTCACAAATCTCAATCCATTTACCAACCCATATTATTTAATTTAATTTGACTAATTAAATTTTCTAAATAATTTCACTTAAAATATAGGGTGTTACGATCTTCCCACCTTAAAGAATTTGTCCTCGAAATTACAATAAAGTCCGCATCAAAACAATCAAAGGTAAAACATACCATCAAACAAATCAGGATAAGCATCTCTAATTCTGCTCTCAGTCTCCCAAGATAGTCTCTAGTACCGTCATCCTACTGGAACTTTACTAATCTGACTATCTTGTTTCTCAATTTCTTTTCATATCTTACGACTATCTGGATAGGCTTCCTAACTATAGTTATGTGTGGTTCCACTACTAAATCATCCAACACAGTCGATGCTGTAGTATTGCCTGGATTCCTTACATACTTCCTTAGATGAGATACATGGAAAACATCGTGGACTCCTATCAAACTACTTGGCAACTCCACTCTATATGCGAGTTTCTCGATCCTTTCTAAAATAGGAAATGGTCCTAAGAATCTTGCTGCCACTTCCCCATCTTCCCAAACCTGATAACACCTTTCATCGGTGATAGTTTGATGAAAACATTATCTCCAATGGAGAACTCTAAATCTTTTCATCTCCTATTTTCATAGTTTTTCTGCCTAGACTGAGCTTCCTTCATTCTTGCCCTTATCAGCTCAATCTTTTCTGTTGCTTCCTTTACCAAATCAGGACCAAAGACCAATCTATCTTCGGTCTCTAACCAACATGCAGGAGAATTGTATGGCTGTCTGTACAAAGCCTCAAACGTGCCATCCCTATACTAGTCTGACAATTATTGTTATCCGAAAACTCGACTAGGTGTAGGTGGTCTTCCCATGATCCCTCGAAGTCTAATACACAAGCTCGCAACAAGTTCTCCAAGATCTTGTTAACCCTTTCTGTTTGCCATCGATTTGCGTATGGTAATTGGTACTCATCTTGAGCTTGGTTCCTAAACTTTCCTGAAGACTCTTCCAGAATTTGCTAGTGAATAAGGAATCTCTGTCACAAACAATGCTACTAGGAATTTTGTGCAGTCTAACCACGTTCTTCATAAATATCTTAGCCAATACAGGTGTCATCCTATTTGACTTAACTGGAATGAAATGGAAACTCTTAGTCAATCTATCCACTATGACCCATATACTTTCATTCCCTCTATTAGATCTCGGTAACCCGTCTATGAAATCCATAGAAATAGAATCTCGCTTCTATACCGAAATATTTAATGCTGAAGCAATCCACTTGGCTTCTTGTGCTCAGTTTTCACTTGCTAACAGTTCAAACAAGGTTTCACCTATAAACCAACATCCCTCATCATTCCTTCCCAAAAGAAACTTCTCTTCATATTTTGATACATCTTCGATCCACCTGGATGAATAGTGCACTTCGAACGTTGACACTCCTCCAAAACTTCCTTCTTTATGTCCCCCACATTTGGAGCACATAATCTACTCTTCTTTCCTAGCCATCCACTTTGGTCAAGACTGAGATCTTTCAAGTCATCGCTCTCCTTCCCATCCTTTAATTTCCTGATCCTTTCAACTAACACTGGATCCTCTTCCTGTTTAGAAGCAATCTTCTCAATCAATACAGTTCGGACTTCTAAATAAGGTAATGTAGCAGATCCTCCACAAGATCCAGCCTCGAGTCTCCACTGCACTCTGCAATCTGTCAAGGTTTCTAAGTCTTTTCATTCTGCTATCATAGCCATCATTACATTCTAATGCTTCATACTAAGCAAATTTACAACCTTTTTTCCTTGCCCTAGTGTGTACTCTATTCCAAAATCATAAGCGGCTGAAAAATCTAACCACCTACATTGTCTCATGTTTAGCTCCTTCTGAAAGCACAAGTACTTCAACGACTTATAGTTGATATAAAGCCCGTACCTCTCTCCCAAAAGGTAATTCCTCCACACCTTCAAAGAAAAAATAACTACAGCTAACACTAAGTCATGCATTGGATATTTGACTTCAGGCGGTCTAAGCTATCTAGAAGCGTAGGAAATCACTTTACCCTTCTGTATTAGTGCAGCTCCTACCTAATACCACACGCATCTGTATAAACTACCAAGTCCTGATTCCCCTCTGGAACCACTAACATAGGTTCATGATTCAATAAGTGCTTCCAGCTCTGGGACGCTTTCTCACATTGATCTGTCTACACAAACTTTACATCCTTTCGCGTTAGCTTGGTCATCAGTGCTGTTATTCGTGAAAAATCTTTTATGAACCTCTGGTAATACCCAGCCAATCCAAGGAAGCTTCTTATCTTAGTTACCATTTTGGTCTCTTCTAATTATTAACGGCTTTGATCTTTTCTAGATTTACTGATAATCCTTTCTCTGAAACCACCTGACCAAGAAACTTCACTTCCTTCTTCCAGAAATGACACTTCGAAAATTTTGCTTTTAGCTGATGCTGCCTCAGCGTTTCAATCACAACTCCAAGATGAACTTCTTGCTCCTTCTTATCCTTAGAGTATATCATAATATCATCTAAAAAACCAACATGAACCTATCTAAGTGCTCTAGCAAAATCCGGTTCATCAAATCCATAAAGTATGTCGGTGCATTAGTGAGTCCGAATGGCATTGCTAACCATTCGTATGACCCGTACCTTGTTCTAAATGTCGTCAAAGATATACTGTCTTCTGCTACTCCGAGCTGATGAAAACCTATGACCAAATCTAGTTGAGAAAATACCTTGGCTCCACTCAACTGATCGAACAACTCGTCAATCTAGACAGTGAATGTCGGTTCTTTATCGTCCTCTTATTCAACTTACGATAATCGATATATAGCCTCCTTTCAGCTTCTTAGCAAACACTGTCGTTGCTCCCCAAGGTGAACCACTTAGTTTGATAAAACTCTTGCCTTCCAAATCTACCAACTGTGCCTTCGACTCCTTCATCTATATTAGTGTCGTCCTACTTAGCGGCCTCACCGGTTCTGCTCCAGGCACCAAATCTATCCAAAACTCTATGGCTTGTTTCGGTGGTAATCCAACTACCGGCTCAAAAACATTTGCGAATTCTCTAACTACGAAAGCGATATTCAACTCATCTTCTAACTCCATAACACCCAACAAAGCATTCACCTCATAGCTAGGGTTTTCTACGGTATAAACTATCCGATCACTACAATCCGGGTGTCTAAGTAATGTTTTCCTATCCTGACAAAATATCCTAGCATTGTATTTACTTAACCAATCCATTCCCAATATAATTTCGAACCCTACAAAATCAAATACATGCAAACTGAAAACAAAGGTGCAGCCTAGTAAGTCAAACTCTAATTGTTCACACTTCATCCTAAGTGTCGCATACCCACCTATCAGATTTGCAACTCTTAAGGAGTAACTAAATATGTGGGTTCTAGGTTAATCTTATCAACCAAACATCGAGATATAAAAGAATGCGATGCACCAATATCAAATAAAATGCTAATAGATGTATCACGGATCTAAAACGGACCTCCCAATACTGCTTTTCCTTTCTTCTGCAACTGTCAACTTCGAAGTAGTAGGCTCCAATGCAAATACTTGGTCTTTATCTCCTTTAGCTATCTCTTTACACTGGTTCTCGTAGTGTCCAACTTGATCACAGTTGAAACACCTAATGTTCTTTCTAATCACCTCCTTTCCATTTCCTTTTCCAGCACGATACTCATAAGCATAATATCCTTTCTTGTTGCACTTATAGTAGACCACCTCAGACTTTCCTTTCTTCGGTACTCCTTCTTTCTAAGCGTTCTTCTTATGGAAAAACTTCCCCTTTTGGCCTTGTCCAACCTAGACCTCCTTTTCCTTCTTCTTCTCCAAACAAGCTAACATCTCTTTGTGTCTCAGTGACATCTCCACAACTACATTACATGGATCCCTAATGTGCAGTAAAGTTGCCCTAGCCAATTCTGCCTTCAAACCTCTAATGAACTTCTCATTCCTTTTCGTCACTGTATCAATAGTGGCATACCCATATCTAGCCAATTCTTCAAACCTGCTAGCATACTCCAGAACTGACATTTCTCCTTATTCCAACTCAGTGAACTTCCTAATCAAGATGGACTACGCCATTATTGATATGAAACTCTCCTGGAACTTTCTCCTAAACTCAGCCCATGTCATCTCCTCTTCGTTTACTCCAGCTGTCACACTATTCCACCAAAATAAGGTTGCCCGTTGAAGCTGTCTCAAGGCAACTCTTCTCTTCTTCTCGTCATTGAGCCCTAAATCAGCAAATATACTTTCATGGTGCAACAATCAGTTTTCTACTTCTATAGCATCCTTAGTTCTTATAAATGACTTCCCTCCAAGCCTAACGTAATCTCTACTCACGTTAGCATAATGATTGACAAATGGAGCTTCCTGAACCACTTATGCAGCATTTCCTCTAACAACCTCAGCAACAATCCCAACTTGCATCATGTTTATGAAAAACTGATACATAGCCCCCATATCTACCTCTAGGACTCCAGCATTAACATTCTCTACTTAAGCCTGACCTTGAGTTCTCCTCGTATTCGATCGGGCATTTCCATTTGCATTGATGTTGTCTCTTCCTAGATTAACTCTGCCTCTTCCTCCACCATATCTGTATTCAAGCCTAGTGAGATACAAAAGAATAGCCTAACAAAGATAGGAGACTAAAGATAAAGCATATAGTTATATATAACAAATACAAGTACGTTACTATAGCATTATCCCATACCCGATCCTAACTCTAATTCCTAAGAATTATGTTTTCAAAAATCATTTTTAGTTAAAGTATTTCATAAACCTATGCTCTGATACCAAGTTGTAACATCCCCTATCTAGAGGCCTAAAGCTAAGCGCTACAGATGTTGTAATCATCAATAATATTAACTCTCGATGACTAAATGTGGCTATATTAATGGTATCTATAATATTAGAAGCACTTGAACATGAAACAAATCATAGATTTCAAAACAGAATTTTCCATTACATTTTAAAACATATGTTCCATAATCAAAGTACATAATCCTATAACATTTTCCAAGCAAAGATCAAACAAAATTATTACAAAATATGCCAAGAGCGACATATGAAGATGCCCCATTGGTTGATCATAGTCATAACTAACTTAATACACAATGGAAATAAACACAAAACAAGAATTGCAACTTCCTAAATAGCTATCTGTTAGCCTCCTACTCGCCTTCGGTTGCTTTATTCGTCATCCTACTAAAAACTTGAAAAACCTCAATCCTCCCCTACTCAAATTAATTTTTAGCACTCGAGAACTTAAGGGAAAAACATAAACTTCAAGTCATACATAAAGCCTAGTATGAATAATACTATACATCTCGGTTATTTAATATTAAGTTAGACCACGACGTTTAGCGGAACGGGTTTCCTCTCACTAACAGCCTTTTAAAACATATCTTTTGCAAATCATCATCCTGCAACCAAAATGGTTAAAACTGTAATGCACTATTATGTAACCATACATACTAGGTAACAGTGGACTACATGTCTGAACTCTATAGTTTTGTTTATCTTACTATTAACATTTGGCTAACTCGGACATACCAAAAAAATGAAAACAATATCTAACATCTATTAGAGACCTCTTTTGGACGGCCTCTCATTAACTATCTGTTAAATACTTCTATTCTGTAGGGTCTATCCCAAACTTAACAACTCCCAGGGTCACCTGATCCTAATGGTTTTGTGGGCACACCAATAACCTATCTATATACAAATATATCTTTCCTTCTGTGTGTAATCATAATTTTAGTCTTACATGTGATATACACATTGGAATTTTGGATTAAATTAGCTGAGGCCAATAGCTAATGTATAGGGCGCGACCATATACCAGTCCTATCTGGTATTCTAATATCCTAGTCATTTTACTTAGGGATACCTTTCCATAATTTTCCTTGAAAATATTTTTCATCTGAAATTGATTTAAATCCTTTTAAAACCAAATTAAACAAGGAAATCATTTATACTATATGCTTTACTCAAATCGCATTGCCATGTTATATATATAAATATATACATACATACTTTACTAAAACTTTAGTTGACGAAAACATTTAAACACTTGAAAATACCCCTTTCAAAACCTATTGAAAACACCTCTTTTGAAACCAAATAAAACCCTTCATTTATCTTAGGCCAAAAGGCTAAAACCTTACTTTCGAAACCATTCTCAAAACCCTTTCAAAACCTTTGATATCCTTCCTTTAAAAAGTTTTAAAACCTTAGACATCATATCATAAAACACTTTAAAACATTTCCTTTATTAACCCTTGGAAATACATTCCATTTCAACCCTTTCAAAGCCATCAAAAAGCATTACCTTTCAACTCCTTCGAAACCATCTTTAAAGCATCTCGAAAGCATCAATCCTTTAGAAACTCAAACCTTTCGAAAGCACTTGGATTCAATTTTAAACATATGGGAAAACACCTTTCAAAACTATTTACCTTCTCTTTTGAAACATGTGGGTTATACTTCAACAAACCAAAAAGGGTCTATAACATCATTTAAGTCGAAAGCCAACCTTTCGAAAGCATTCCTAAGTAGGAAGAGATGGTGTTGAAACCTCCCTTTCGATAGCATTGGAGAAATGACTAATTTTAAAAGCTAAGTATACCTTTTGAAACCATTGATTTCGAAAGGTAGAAAGGTGGCACCTAGAGGTTTCGACTCCTTCGAAAGCATTTGTTCAAATAGAAGAGCGCAACCTTTTCAAAACCTTTTCTATAAAAATATTTAACACAGTCGCAAGCATTCATCATTTTCTTCCAATTAATTCCAATATTAAATTATAATATTCATTATAATTTAATATTTACGGTAATCTCCAAGCAGGGTTGTTACACCAACCGTGTCGAAAGCTATCCCTTTGAAAGCAAAGCAGGGTCTATTTCAATTTAAAACAAAGGCATACTCCAACCCCTTTAGAACCTAACGTTTTGACTATGTACCTTTCACCTTTATCCAATACGCTGCACACCAAGTAACTTGATACCATGCGCATTGGCTTCGAAAGCTTGGTGGTGAAACATCCTAGTCGGAACTTTTGATGCTGAAAGTGGCGGAACATGCTAAAACATGTTATTTTTGTTTTTAACTTAAAAGAGAAGCACTTTTTAACTAACCTGCTATTATTTATCAAACTTTCATTGGTTGCTAAATACCTTTTTCAAAAGTGCTGCCAATATTTTCAGAAATAAACAATAATTTTATTTTACAAAATACTTCTTCTCCTTAATTAAATATACAAAACATTTAAGTCTCATACCTTAAATAATTTTATATATTCATCAAAACACTTAGGAAAATTTCAAAAAATCCTTTTCAATATATTTTCTAGCATATATAAATTTCAGACCCAAGTAATTATTTATGTAGCCATAATTAATTTATAACCCAATAAATCATTTTCTTTACTAGAAAATTAATATAAAATCCACATTAATTCAGAAAATTATAAAAATTGAAATCCATCTTTAAAATATTATTTTCGATCTATACCCAAAATTGCAAGGCATTAATATGTTAATAGGGTTTTCGTACTAAAACATATCATAATAATCAATACGAACATGCATAAATCATCAACAAACATATATATCATTTAATCATTCAAAATCATGGCATAAACTTGCAAGATAAATCGGATTTAGCCTTGGAACCGAAAACATATAGAAAAGTGAGATGTAGTCATTATTCACCTTAGCTTTGTGATTAAGGATATGAGATTTGGTCATGATTAATCGATTTGATTCTTCTCTTGGATTCCTAGCTTTACCTTCTCCGGAAATTTCTAATGGTGGCCGGCCTTAGAAGTTTTTTTGTTTGTGAAAATGTGTAATGAACATTTTTTTGGTTTTCCAAGGGTTTAGGGTATAAGTTTAATCAACTTTCATATTTTGCCCTCCCTTGTTTCCTAACACCTTAATTCTTTAATTCATTGTTTATTCTTTAATATGGCATGGCTACCGCTTAATTAATTCACATATCTCAATCCATTAACTAACCTACATTATTTAATTTATTTTGACTAAATAAATTTTTTAAATAATATCACTAAAAATATGGGGTGTTACAAAAAGTAGGAAGATCAATTTTGATGTTCAGTTTGGTTAGATCTCTTGCTGGTGTAGGAGAATTATCAGAATTTCTTGATGGGAATGGTGATCAATGTTGATGTTGTCTGGTCTAGTAAGAATAGAAGGTTTGTTGTTTGGAGGAACATAGATATTTGATCTTATTTGAGAAGAAGAAGAACGTATAGATGATGGTATGTTATCTTGGTTTTTATGGTTCTTGATTTCATGAAGCTCGGTAAAAACATTTGACATCATTTCTTCTATTTTATCTGTCTTCTGATTAGTTTCTTGACTGCTTCTTATCCAATTCTGAGTGGTAATTGATTGATCTTGAGTTGTCTTTTCTGATTTCTTCAATGATAAAGCAGTTCTATTGTTAATCAAGCTTTGCTTCTGCCACATTTCAGGTAGTGGTTCATCAGTTGCAGATTCCAGTGAGGAGGAACCATCTCTGTTTGCATTAAGACCAGGAGAAGAAATTGGTCGGTGAGGGTCTGATCATGCTCACCATGTGGCTTTGATACCAAATGGTAGGATCTTTATCCTTTGTGAATGTGCATGAGTCATTGTCATGCTAAAATGGATGTAAGGTGGCTTCTATGTTACTTTCTTGAGGAACTGAAGGGTTAAGAAGGAACAACAGGTTGTTAAGAATGAGGTGGTGAGTTGAGTATGAATTCAGTTTAAACAAGAAAAAGAATGTATAAGAAAAAGGTGAGAAAATCCGATACTTAATTTTATTTCTCTCAAAAACATAACGTATGTACATGACTATGACTCATATATGTACATAGTCATGATTGACTCACTCAAACTAGTCGTTAGGATTAACAGCTCATCATCAAGTGATTACCTGATCATAAATTTAACAATCGAATTTAATAAAAATGCAAACTAAAATGCCTTCAGTTGTGCACGTGCACATTGTACACATTCCTTCTACTCATCCATCGCCAATCTCTTGCGAGTGCTTGCTTCCTCATTACCCTGATCTTCCATTAAACCTTCAGAAGCCTTCATGTCTGATCCAGAATGGCGAGGAGGTGAGTTGGCCACGGTTTCCCAACCTATTCGATTAAACTGAGAGTGGAGAGTAGGACGACTGCCTTATTTCAGGTTGGGGCAGCATCCTGCTGACATTGCTTGATGCCAATAATATGCTGTTAGCAAGACATTGGTAAAGATTCTTAAATAAATAATTAACCACGACATATGAACGTCATATTTCTTACATCATTGTGACATAGGTACTGTCAAGTAGAAGATTTACATATTTTTTAGTAGTGTAAAATTGAATTAATACAGAGGAATACGAGAAGTGGAATTGAGAAAAGCCAAGAAAAAAACTATCATCATTGAAGCGGAAGGGTGAGAGCTATGCATTTCAGAAACTGGAGATTAGTAAAACCCCGAAATAATAGGGTTCGGAATTACCTAAAATGGAGCTGAAGTAGAGCATATATGTTGCTCTGCTTGAATAGGGTTAATAATAAAAAATTAAAAAAAAAAAGCTATGGTGACAGTGCAATGCTGATTTGAGAATAAGCGATAATTATCGGTAAGAAATATCCTTGAATTTTTGGCATTCAGATTTGATGAATATTCCAATGCAAATAGTAATTTTTTCGTTATCCTTTAATCACTTAAGTGTTCAATTATGTTTTAACACAAACATAATCAACATACACTAAAGTTGTGCAATCTAATTGCCTATAAAATATCTTAGAGATTAAACTAGAAATAAAATTTTCGTTTTCTGTTCCATCTGAAACTGAATTAAAGGGAAATAAACAAGTACTAAAATTATTATGTTTGAAATAAAAATTAAGATTTTATTTTTCCATGTTGAAAGAATCTCGATCATCAATTTTTCTAATTTAAAATTTTAGCAAGCATAAAAACACATTTATTCTTCACCTTTAGGATTTTACTTTCATCATTACATTGATTTATTTTTCCTTTATGGTACGCAGATGATAGGATACAGCAGCAAAACAAGATTAAAATTTTAAAGGTTTACAAATATGCGTCTAAACGGGTAGAAACTCATCCAGCGGGGGAAAAGCGATGATCAGTAGTACTATTTTCCATATTATTGCTGTAGCTGCTATTTCCAAGGTGTGTTGCTTCCATTTTAGGCTCATCTTTGTTTGTTTCTTGAACATGATTTGTTGTGCTATAGTTAAAAGAAGACTGGATCCAGTCATATCCATATGGTGTTGCAATAATCGATGAGAAGTTGAAGCTTAGAAGCATAACTATGAATACAAAACAAGGTATTTTACTGTTTAACATTTTTCTTTTTGTGTACAACGTTGTTATGGTGAAATCAAAAGTAATTTGCTGTATTTATAGACATGGATCCATGTACGTAACTGCTTGGATTGTGATAGTATCATTTTGATCATTTAATGAGTGAAAGAGAAATTATTTGGCCAACGAGTCATACTTGAAAGCGAACAAGTGGAATAAGTGGAATTTTGTTCTTTTTTTGGTTCTATATAAGAGAGCAACAAAACCAAACTAGTACAAGTTAACATATACACACACATCACGCTTATTAGATTATGCTGTCGCATGCCTGATAGCTCTTTCCAATGAGAACATGCTTTGTCTTCTTGTTGCGTATCAGCATCTGGGACGCCTGAGCTGATTCAGTGAAATCATCTGGCCTATATTGTGTTATTTTCTTGTATTGAAGATTTCGGTTCTCCTTGGGAGTTTTCCTTCATCGGTTTTCATTGATGGTAAACGGTTTTATACTTCAGTGGTTGAGATTAATTAATTAAGACAATTAATTAAAAGATGATTAATTTATTAAAGGTTAATTACTTAATGTAATTAATTAATGATAATTACAATTTAATTAATTAAGTAATTAAGCATAAATTAAGTTGACTTATCACATATCTAAATTAAGTTTAAGGAGAACTGAGCTCATTGCTGCTTCGCTGACGCCTACAACTTGCGTTGCTGGAGAATGTGTTGTATGTGTAAGGAATTAGTTGAGATTGGCGATAGGAAGAACGTATGTCCCTTTTGTTCTCTTATTGTTCAAATTCTTACAGGCACACAAATTATTCGTAACAATGCTCAACCCACCATCCAAGCCACGCCATCATCCCCCAATCCTAACAGTGCTCCCAGTTTGCTGCAGGAGTTAATACTGTTTTATATGTAAGTCACCATTCATCAATTTCAATCCATCTATTTCTAGGACTATACTAAGACCGATCCTAAGCAATGGAGATATAATAAGCCCACACATGCGTGCGGTGGTTTTCACACAAAAATGTGCAATCTACTTGTATTAGAATGCACAAATCCAGGTTCTTAACCAGTACTAAAATGTGACATGACTTCCTTATATACTTATTTCAGAATGCATTCATGTTATAACCATTTCTAACTATGGAACAATGAATCTTCCTGCCTGATCTAATATAATCAAGAGCTATACAAGCTAGAATGATACAAGTGTATGCAAACTCATTTGCCTTTATCCCAGCTAAGTGCATTTCACTATATAACTACAATGCACCATAAAATTCTGCTAAAAACTCATCTATAAATAGTTAAATGCGCCAGTTAAGTTCATGAAGAGCCTTAACTGTCTAATGCACAGTATGTACATCAAAATCATAATCATTTGACATATGTGCAATATCTGATGCACAATATAAACAAAAAATTTGAACAACCTAGTCACTTATACATTTTGCATTTGTAAACTCCAAATATGGCATTAATCATACTAGAGATGAATCTATAATTGATGGTCAAATTTAGTTTTGCCTGTATGACCATGCGCATTACTCGTGCTGGACATACAGTAGCCACAGTCGTCTTTGGCTCGTTATTTTTTATTTTGAAATAAATGAAAGGTGGGCTCCACACATGAGTGATTGTCCAATAGTACCACAAGTAGCAGTACAATCGCTTTTTCAGCGAGTGGTGCTAGCAACTTTGTTCTGCTAGAAAACTCGTTCAGATTTATATAAGGATTCACATTTTGCATACATATCAATTAATGAACTAATCCCAACCATGTACTCGTCAATTTCAACCCCCAATGTTTGTCAGAAAGTCAAGTGACTGGGAAAAAATGATCTTCACAAAAAATGGTCTAAGAGGCCAAAATTTTGCATTTAATTCTTATTTTCGTAGAAATACGATTGAGGTGCAATAATGCAAAAAAACAAATTTATCACTATGCTAAAATTGACAAAGTATAATAATAACATATAACTCCTTCTGTATCTATATCGAATAACATTCTTTTAATAACACATATATAACTATCGATTCAAACTTCAGCAAAAGTCATTGTAAGAGGATGATTTTGTTTGATTGTTTTATCATTTGGTCGAAGTATATTATATACAAACAACTTTTCATGTGTTGGACATATAGATTTTACCTGTATAATGGATGTTGTTGAATCTCCGGATACAGAATATATAACAATAGCATCTAAATCATAGTTCAGGATTTCATATTTCTAATTGGCCGAACTGAGTGAATTCGGCTAATTAACAACGTCATTGTTCAGCATTCTACTAGCACTTTCCAAACGTGTACCACTTCTTCGTACATCGGTAGTAACGTCAGTATGTGATTTCCTTGATCCGTGTATTTCTTGAACATTTCGACCGGTCTTTTCAGTATACCCTCCGCATTTTTCGTCATAACTTTCAATTCTTTCAAGTCTCCTTGGAGATTACACAATTCAAACAATTATGAATTTGAATTTTTTCTATCCAAATCAAATTTTCAAGGAATGATCCACTTTTTTTTCAAGATTTTCCTTGAGTCCTTTTGATTTATTTAGGTACAATAGTACAAGGCTTGACTTGGATCATTGATAAATTGGTCTCAGTACTTCAAGTCCGAGCCCTTTTATTTTTTCCAAACAATTGTGACAAGATGTCTTCTTCAATGTCAAATCTTCTTCACCGCTTATCATCAATTGATTTTTTTGCTTTTGCGATTTTATCCTAAAATTTGATAATACTTGAGATGTTAGATGTATTTCGAAAACTTTATAGAATATCCGAGTTATTATTTATTTAACATAAGAAGTACGAAGTTATTGTATCTGATATGGTGCCATTCTTTTTTGTGTGAGTGTTTTTTCATATTTGACAACATATGATTTTTGTTGTTGATTTACACTGACCTGCAACAGAAATAACAGTCATCTAAAGCAAAACAACAAATTTTAACTAAACCAAGAAATATAGACTTTTGTTTTATACGAGCATAGATATTTAATGTGTGTTCATGTATTAATGTGTGTATATATGTGTGTATTGTGTATATAGATATTTACATGTGTGCTTATACGATCAAAGATCTGTTTTTTTTCTTCTGCCATTTAATATTACGTTGAAATCTGAATGTACCAATATTACTCTATTAGCTGATCCAATCTACATGTAATTATTCTATATTTTATGCTAAAATATGGTAATACTTGAGATGTTATATGCATTTCGAAAACTTTATAGAATATCTGAGTTATTATTTATTTACATAAGAAGTACGAAGTTATTGTATCTGATATGGTGCCGTTCTTTTTTATGTGGGTCTTTTTTCATATTTGACGACGTATGATTTCTGTTGTTGGATTTACACTGACCTGCAACAGAAATAACGGTCATCTAAAGCAAACCAATAAATTTTAACTAAACCAAGAAATGTAGACTTTTGTTTTATACGAGCATAGATATTTACATGTGTGCTCATGTATTAGTGTGTGTGTATATGTGTGTATTGTGTATATAGATATTTACATGTGTGTTTATACGAGCTTAGATCTGCTTTTTTTTCCATTTAATATTACGTTGAAATCTGAATGTACCAATATTACTCTATTAGCTAATCCAATCTTTATGTAATTAATATATATTTTAGCCTAAAATATGATAATACTTGAGATGTTATATGTATTTTGAAAACTTTATAGAATATCTGAGTTATTATTTATTTAACATAAGAAGTACGAAGTTATCGTATATGATATGGTGCCATTCTTTTTTGTGTGGGTCTTTTTTCATATTTGACGACGTATGATTTCTGTTGTTGGGTTTACACTGACCTGCAACAGAAATAACAGTCATCTAAAGCAAACCAATAA
The DNA here is from genome assembly GCA_030765085.1 of Allium cepa. Classification (NCBI taxonomy): domain Eukaryota; kingdom Viridiplantae; phylum Streptophyta; class Magnoliopsida; order Asparagales; family Amaryllidaceae; genus Allium; species Allium cepa. The sequence continues at coordinate 308,533,785 of CM060929.1, forward strand.
ATTTTAACTAAACCAAGAAATGTAGACTTTTTTTATATACGAGCACAGATATTTACATGTGTGTTCATGTAGTAATGTGTGTGTGTATGTCTGTATTGTGCATATAGATATTTACATGTGTGTTTATACGAGCATAGATCTTTTTTTTTGCCATTTAATATTACGTTGAAACCGAATGTACCAATATTACTCTATTAGCTAATACAATCTTCATGTAATTATTCTATATTTTATCCTAAAATATGATAATACTTGAGATGTTATATGTATTTCGAAAACTTTATAGAATAGCTGAGTTATTATTTATTTAACATAAGAAATACGAAGTTATTGTAACTGATATGGTGCCATTCTTTTTTGTGTGAGTCTTTTTTTCATATTTGACGACGTATGATTTATGTTGTTGGATTTACACTGACTTGCAACAGAAATAACGGTCATCTAAAGCAAACCAATAAATTTTAACTAAACCAAGAAATGTAGACTTTTGTTTTATACAAGCATATATATTTACATGTCTATTCATGTATTAATGTGTGTGTATATGTGTGTATTGTGTATATAGATATTTACATGTGTGTTTATACGAGTATAGATCTGTTTTTCGGCCATTTAATATTACGTTGAAATCTGAATGTACCAATATTAATCTATTAGCTAATCCAATCTACAAGTAATTATTCTATATTTTATGCTAAAATATGATAATACTTGAGATGTTATATGTATTTCAAAAACTTTATAGAATATATGTTTTTATTTATTTAATGTAAGAAGTACGAAGTTATTGTGTCTGATATGGTGCCATTCTTTTTTGTGCGGGTCCTTTTTCATATTTGACGACGTATGATTTTTGTTGTTGAATTTACACTGACCTACAATAGAAATAACGGCCATCTAAAGCAAACCAATAAATTTTATCTAAATCAAGAAATGTAGACTTTTGTTTTATGCGAGCATAGATATGTATATGTGTTCATGTATTAATTTGTGTGTATATGTGTGTATTGTGTATATAGATATTTGCATGTGTATTTTTACGAGCATAGATCTATTTTTTTTTTGCCATTTAATATTACGTTGAAATTTGGATGTACCAATATTACTCTATTAGCTAATCCAATCTACATGTAATTATTCTATATTTTTTCCTAAAATATGATAATACTTGAGATGTTATATGTATTTCAAAAACTTCATATAATATCTGAGTTATTATTCATTTAAAACAAGAAGTACGAAGTTATTGTAAAGTCCTGCCTTTTTGAACAGTTTAAATTGACGATAAGTTACACACGTCTAACTCAAACCATATAAAAGAGCAGATTGTTATTGAATAAATCAGAAAAAGCAGAGAATGAAAAAAACAAAACATAATCTCGCAGCGGAATAACCGAATATAATAATCAAATAACAGTTCATGAAGTTGTTTACAAAGCATTTGATTATACTTATACAACATGGAATCAGAGTTACATACAACATAGGTAAATAACAATGCAGCGGAACAAAATGATGCAGTGGAATACATATCATAAATAACAATAGTACAAAATCTTCATCTTCATCCTTCAGAAATAAGGTCTTCAACCTTGAAATGCTCAGCCTGACCCGAGCGAATTGAAAAGGTAAAACACACGAGTCAGAACTAAAAGATCTTATGTAAGTTAAATCAATGGTAAATATGAGTGTGAAGGCGTCAGAGATGTTTACGGGGTTTGACATCTCCTATCAAGTGTCTAAATGAGTGCAGTAACTTAAGAGTAGTTCGAGATCCACATCTCCTAAGGATTTGTTAAACTATCTACTATGCAGTACAATACGCTATTATAATATGTCTACCGTAAAGTAAAAGTATTAAATAAGCGTTAAGGCATTACACATATCCCCCTTAACATATTTTTATATATTCCCATAATGTATACAGTGCGGTAATTCCTCCGTAAACTAGAGGGCTATCAAAGAGCACTCCATAGGTATGGTACAAACCAAACTCGTAGAAGGCGCGCTAAGGCATGTGAATACAACACTCGAGGCAATGCTAGGATAGATATACCATTTCGTATCCGGACTAGTAGTAACGCATAGCAGCTGCTACCGCCCACCTCGGACACACTCCCAAATCAAAATCAAAGGGTGGCCACCAAATCAATCACAAAGTAATAGAATGGTATCGAAGAAATGTGCCCGATAGAAGGAATGATCTCACTTGGCCCAGCGTGGCTCCTTCTTTTAGTCACATCACGAGAGTCAGGGTCACGTCATACCTCATACAGAAATCATTCGCCAACCCATCCTACTTTATTTCTGAAATCTTCACCACGTATACAGTTGTTAAAGTGGTTTTGAGTATTGGCAAAGAGTATGACAGTATCCGATCCTTGCCTCTTTAACAACCAATCGCTTATTTCACACTGGATAGTTCTTTTAAATCTCCAAAAATCAACTCGTAATTGATATCAAAATATCATATTCAATTCAAACCATATCACTTTCGAAATTATATTCACTTTCAAAATCATATTACAAAATAGTTTAAAACCTTATTTCGAAACTCCATATTCAAATCAAATATGTAATTTAAATCACAGCTTATGTTATAATATCATGTAACCATATTCACTTTAAAATTGCGGATTTAAAATATAAACACATCTACTTTATTTAGTTGAAATTTTGAAAGATAATTTAGATAATTATAAATAGTTTAAATAATTATAAATAGTTAAAATACTCTTAAAAAAATAGATTAAAAATTAGTTTAACTTGATTTAAGATAGTTGAATAGATTTAAAATAGATGTAAATATAACTAAAATAGATTAAATAGCTTTAAAATAGATTAATTAGATTTAAATTAAATTAAATGGTTAAATTAGTTTAAAATAAATTAACCTGGTTCAAAATTAGGTTAAAATAATTTATAAAATTAATATGGGCTAAAATAGTTTAGTAATTTTGAAATCTTAATAATTAGGAATTTTAAAATAATATATTTTTAAAAGAGTTTATATTAAATTTGGAATTTATATAAATTTAACTATTCATTTTATTTCAACGTATCTGGACAATTTCACATTTCCAAATCACAAAACCCAATTTCAATCTTTTCAATTTAAATTTCTATAAACTATTGAATTTCATATCGTTTTCAATCCATGTTCAAATATCAATTCGAATTACTCCAATTTTAAAAAATTTCAAAGTTATATTTCAAACAAATTCAATAGCTCAACTCCGATAGAATTTCATATATACATAAAAATTTAACTTTAAACTTTCAACTAAATTTCTTAAAGCAATTTCTTTAAACCAATTTCAAGTTTCAACATAAAATTTGACTTTCAATAATAATTCAATTTATATAAATCAAATTTTATTTCAAAATACCATTAATTAAATTCAAATTTTTAGAATTTAAAAATCATTTAATTTAACAAATCCGGTGTCTGTATATAATTCTTTGCCCTAGGGTCAAGTAATACAGATATTTATCATTTCAACCACAATTTAAATTTTTACGGTTATATATCATTTCAAACCGCAATCCCGAAATAATATAAAATCCATAAAATCGCTCGAGTCTATCATTTCAATCATAATGATTTTTGCCTAATCTATAGATCGTTTGGGTATATATCATTTCAACACATAGGGAAGTTGCAATGTTATAACAATATGTAAGTCGAACATAACATCCAATCATCCAATATCAACAATCAACATCCATCATAATAATCATCTAATTCGACCAATAAATTTCAACAAATAACATGCTATCATTTACAGGTAATTAACTGGCAATTTAAATCTGATAATAAATTAAGTGATAATTAATTCAAAATAAATTCAAATTAACCGGAATGACGATTTAAATATACCCTACAACCCTAAATAAATTTCTAATCACATCATAAATTAATTTAACTAACATAATAAATTTTGGAAGTTGTGAGACACTCACCTTTGAATTTAAATTGAATTTAAAATCCAACTTAAGCCCAAAATTCAGACAGTCTCGGAATTCTTCTAAACCCTTGTCAAAATGTCCAAGATTTCAATACGATCCCAATGCAAGAAACTGCACGTGAATCGGACCTCATATGTAAAAGTTACGCATGTTTGAATTTATACGATTTATAATTAAACGAACTAAATAAAATAAATAAGTAAAAAAGAAAACCCACATTCTCCCACATTCGAACAGAGACGAACATCGCGGCCGCCACTCGTTGAAAATCCTAATCGTTTTTCGCCAGAGCCATGTTCGCCCAAGACCAGATCAGAGGCCGTCATCAACCTTCCACGCCGTGGCTATGGCGAGCACGCGGGCCACTCCGGTGGCCCCCGCGACCAGGGCCGATGCTTGATAGGATCGCCAAAATCTAGTGAACATGACCCCTAGAGCGCGAACGAACCCCATTGGTGCAAACTACTTGACGACAGTAGCACCCCCATGCATTCTGATCATCGTCGGGGGAAGATCCACCGTTAAAAACGATAACCCTATATGAACGGTCGAAACTAATCCATCGAATTCTAGGCACAAAGAAACTACATTTAGAAACAAACTGCAAATATAACTTGTGCCCGTCGAGAGCTTCAGATCGATATATAACTCGATATAGATTGAGTAGTTTAATTTTTTTGACATTGAAATTTGATTTGAAATTGAACTGAGGATTTGTTTGTCTGCCATTGGAACGAGGAGTTGAGAAGGAAATGTACATACGGACAAATGAGAATAAGAAACAACCTAGGGTTTATAACGAGCTATTTATAGAAAGAGCTGAAAAATAGAATGAATGGACAAGATTGATTTGGATTGAAAGATAAACGACCCAAAAAGTCCGTTCTGTCTCTGGAACGAAAATGGGTCAACACATATATCATAATGGATGTTTTTGATGATTTTAAACTCAATGGAATAGATTTCAAGTCTTAATTCCATCGTATGAAGAAGTTATGCTAAAATCAGTTTATTTTATATTGGTTTCAATTGATTTTAATTAAATTGATTTCTACGCGTTTTGAGTCCGTACGATCAAACGACAAGTCCAATCGCTACGAAACCTGGAACCCTACAATAATTCACTGTTATGGATCCGATGAAACTGGTTTCTTCGAAATCCGAGTCAGTGGCCAAAATGGCTATTTTCACGTTAATTTACTAAATTAATATCAAATTAATTAAATTACTTTTTCAACCACACTTAATAATTTACAATTTCTGTCACTTAGGCTTTACTTAGTAATTTATAATCCTTTAAAACAAATTTCTATATCAATTCAATGTTAATTATTTTACCAATTACAGTATTTAATTTCAATTGTAATTAAATCCAATTATTTGTAATTAATTCCTGTAAATTGATTTGATCCAATTTTAATATTTTTACCAATTTCAATATTTTTATTTAATCCATTATTATTCTATAAACATAGTTAACATTCGTTTTACCTTTCATTACAGTAATATATCCCAATTTCTATCTTTTATTTGTAATAAGTACTATAGTTTTCTTATATTGAATTTTTTTTCAGTTATATTATAAATTAGAATCTCAACAAATTTAGTTTATCTTTGTTTCACTCCATTCATTACATCAATTGTTGTCTTGCACTTATAATGACCTTTCCATACATTTTATTACAATATATATATAAATATATATATATATATATATATATATATATATATATATTCACCATTTCATCTTACTTTCCATTAAAGTGATCTTTAGTTATATTTAATTGTAATAAATTCACTTATTATAATTTAAATTCCAATAAGTTGGTCAAACTGGATTCCAATTCTTTTTATTCAAATCAATAGTCATATTATGATTGAAATTTACATTGGTTACATCTTATTGAATTAAATTATACAATGATCAATTTAATCTGCATTAACTGCATTAATTAAGTGAATTATTTTGTGATTGATTTTCAATTTTCGTTCAAGAGATTAGCCAAATAGGTAACATATAATTATTGTCACCATTAACCTTAATTGCATTTATAAGTTTATCACTTACAACCAAATTTTATAATTACCTACCTAACTCTGATTTAAATCAATTCCCTTTTATTATATTATTTCATTAATTAATTCAATATTACATTTGTTTTCATCTATTCCATTTATAACCAAATTATAACATTTACATTATTTCAATTGATTGGGATTCCATTCAAGTTGTTAATAATTAACTTTAATTAACATTGTTACCTTTCATTTTAGTTATTATTTCATTAATGAATCCAAAAATTTTATTTCTTTCAATATTAAATTACTAAAATCTTATTAAATTAACGAATTTTATTTGTCGAAAATTATGAGTCTTTACCCTCTCCCCCACTCAAAACTTTTCGTCCCTGAAAAGGAAAAAAGAAGGGAAAAGAAGGAATCAATATATCTTATTCAAAATATTATATTTATATCCAAATAAATTTACAAAATTAAATAATTTATATAAAATTTATCAATTTATAGCCATTAAATCCTTTTATACTCAAGTTAAAAGGTTTGAAAACACTTTACAAAAATTTCTAAGTCCAAGATTTACGGAAAAATTCGGTAGAGCCTCCTTTATACGGAGAGGTCTAGAAGATAAAATAATAACAATATATCATATTTTTTAAAATAATATATCCCTTTTATTTACAGGTTACAAATTCCACATCTCTTGTGTACTTCATTTATCTTAGCATTTAATTTCTTATTCTCATTTTAGAAGTTCCAGTTATTAATTAATTTTCATTTTATTACAATAATATAAATCTCTAATTTCTAGAAATTTAAGAATTTAAATGCCGGGTTCATTTCAATTCATTTAAAACAATATATATACTCATAGCTTTTTATTTTTATAACAAATCATATTTGAAAATTAAAATCAAGCTTTATTTATCAACCAAATGTGTAGTTAACTACTACTATGGTCTTTCCGTTGTGAAACTCGAAAATGAACGTTGATGGTGCGTGCACTCATCACCGAAATTGTTTTCCAACCACAAAGAGGGGTATAAAACTTATTTCTTTTCAATTTTTTTTTAAAACAATTCTTTCAAATCATATTGAAATATTTATATCAGAAAATACTTCTAAATAATATTGTTATTATATTCCAAAATCATTCGAAAGAAATTTTCACAAATCCCAAAACTTAAGTTCTAAAATCTCCAATTTATATTTATTTTATTTTCACATCTTTATTTTCAACCAATATTTATAAATTTCAGTACCTAACAAACAAATATATTGCAAACAAATATATCATTTATAAAATTTATTATTTTATATACAACAATATAATAGGTAGAATTATTTCATTTACCTATATTTCAAAATAAATATTGTGTCGATCTGCCCTATTAAGGGTTTAGAAATCCCTATCGATGTCATAGCATCCTATGCACCAACCAGAATTTATAAGTACAAAACGGAACAAATTAACATAATACCAAAACCTTTTTATAACACTAACAAATACGGTCTCTCATATATATGCACTCGGCGACTCATCATAGGGTATTACTACTCTGTTTAATATGAATCAGACCCCACAAAGCTAAGCTTATCGCTAAATCGAAGCTTTAATACCAACTGTAACGTCCTGCCTTTTTGGATAGTTTAAATCGACGATAAGCCACAAACGTCAAACACAAACAATACAAAAGAGAAGATTTTTATTAGGGTAAATCAGAAAAAGCAAAGAAAGAAAAAAAAACAAAATCTCAGAATGGAATGACCGAATATAATAACCAAATAACAGTTCGTGAAGCTGTTTACAAAACATTTGATTATACTTATATGACACAGAATCCGAGTTACATACGACATAGATAAATAACAATGCAGCGGAATAAAATGATGTAGTGGAATACATATCATAAATAATAAAAGTATAAATTTTCGTCTTCGTCCTTCAAAAATAAGGTCTTCAATCCTGTAATGCTCAGGCTAAGCCAAGTGAATTGAAAAGACAAAACACTCGAGTTAGAACGAAAAGATCTTATGTAAGTAAATCAATGGCAAATATGAGTGTGACGGCGTCAGTGATGTTTACGGGGTTTAACATCTCCTATCCACTGTCTAAATGAGTGCAGTAACTTAAGAGTTGTTCAGGATTCACATCTCCTAAGGATCTGTTAAACTATCTACTATGTAGTATAATACGCTATTATAATATGTCTAAAGTAATGTAAAAGTATTAAAATAGCATTAAGGCTTTACCCATACCTTCCTTAATACATTTTTGTATATTCCCTAGTCTATACAGTACCATAATTCCTCCTTAAACTGGAAGGCTATCAGAGGGCACTCCATAGGTATGGTACAAACGAAACTCGTAGAAGGCGCGCCTGGGCATATAAACACGACACTCGAGGCAATGCTAGGGTAGATATACCATTCCGTATCCGGACTGGTGGTAATGCATAACAACTACTACCACCCACCTCAAACACTCCGAAATCAAAATCAAAGGGTGGCCACCAAATCAATCACAAAGTAATAGAATGGTACCGAAGAAATGTGTCCAATAGGAGGATTGACCTCACTTGGCCCAGCGTGGCTCTTGATTTTAGTCACGTCTAAACCGAATCACGAGAGTCAGGGTCACGTCATACCTCATATAGAAATCGTTCGCTAAACCATCATATTTCATTTCTGGAATCTCCACCACGTATACAGCTGTTAAAGTGGTTTTCGGTATTGACAAAGAGTATGACAATATCTGATCCCGATCTCTTTAACAACCAATTGCTTATTTCACACCGGACGGTTCTTTTAAATCTCCAAAATTCAATTCATAATTGATGTCAAAATATCATATTCAATTCAAACCATATCACTTTCGAAATTATATTCACTTCCAAATCATATTTCAAAATAGTTTAAAACCTTAATTCGAAACTCCATATTCAAATCAAATATGTAATTTAAATCACAACTTAGATTATAATATTATGTAACCATATTCACTTTAAAATTACAGATTTAAAATATAAACACATCTACTTTATTTAGTTGAAATTTAAAAAGATAGTTTAAATAGCTGTAAATAGTTTAAATAGTTGCAAATAGTTAAAATACCATAAAATTTTTAAAATAGATCAAAAATTAATTTAACTTGATTTAAGATAGTTGAATGGATTTAAAATAGATTTAAATATAATTAAAATAGATTAAATAGCTTTCAAATATATTAAATAGATTTAAATTAAATTAGATGGTTAAAGTTTAAAATAAATTAACTTGGTTCAAAAATAGGTTAAAATAATTTATAAAATTAATATAGGCTAACATAGTTTAATAATTTTGAAATCTTAATATTAGGAATTTTAAAATAATATATTTTTAAAATAGTTTATATTAAATTTGAAATTTGGAATTTATATAAATTTTACTATTCATTTTATTTCAACGTATTTGGACAATTTCACATTTCCAAATCACAAAACCCAATTTCAATCTTTTCAATTTAAATTTCAATAAACTATTGAATTTCATATCGTTTTCAATCCATGTTCAAATACCAATTCGAATTATTCCAATTTTAAAAAATTTCAAAGTTATATTTTCAAACAAATTCAATAGCTCAATTCCAATAGAATTTCATTTATACATAAAAATTTAACTTTAAACTTTCAACTAAATTTCTTAAAGCAATTCCTTTAAACCAATTTCACGTTTCAACATAAAATTTTACCTTTTCAATAATAATTCAATTTATATAAATCAAATTTTATTTCGAAATATCATTTAATAAAATTCAAAATTTAAAAATTTAAAAATCATTTAATTTAACCAATCTGGTTTCCGTATATAATTCTCTACCCTAGGATCAAGTGATACAGATATTTATCATTTCAATTTGCAATTTAAACTTTTACGGTTGTATATCATTTCAAACCGCAATCCCAAATTAATATAAAATCCATAAAATTGCTCGAGTCTATCATTTCAACCCATAACGGTTTTCCCTAATCTATAGATCGTTTGGGCATATATCGTTTCAACACATAGGGAACTTGCAATGTTATAACAATATATAAGTCGAACATAACATCCAATCATCTAATATCAAAAACCAAACATCCATCATAATCATCCAATTCGACCAATAAATTTCAACAAGTAACAGGTTATCATTTACAGGTAATTAACTAGCAATTTAAATCTGATAATAAATTAAATGACAATTTAATTCAAAATAAATTCAAATTAACTGGAATGACGATTTAAATATACCGAACAACCATAAATAAATTTCTAATCACATCATAAGTTAATTTAACTAACAGAAGAAATTTTAGAAGTTGTGAGACACTCACCTTTGAATTTAAAATCCAATTTAAACCCAAAATTCAAACAGTCTCAGAATTTGTCCAAACCTACATCAAAATATTCGAAATTTCAATATGATCCCAATGTAAGAAACCGCACGTGAACCGGACCTCAAATGTAAAAGTTACGTATATTCGAAGTTATACGATTTATAATTAAACAAATAAAATAAAATAAAAAAAACAAACCCACATTCTCCCACTTTCGACCAGAGACGAATATCACGGTCGCCACTCGTTGAAAACCCTAATCCATTTGCGCCACAGCCATGTTTGCGCAAGACCAGATTAGAGGCCGCCATCGGCCTTCCTATTCCACGCCGCGGCTACGGCGAGCACGCGGCCCACTCCGGTGGCCCCCACGACCAGCGCCGCCGCTTGTTAGGATCACCAAAATCTGGTGAACATGACCCCTAGAGCGCGTACGAACCCCACCGATGCAAACTACTAAACGACAGCAACACCCCCATGCATTCTGATCGTCGCCGGGCGAAGATCCACCGTTAAAAAAGATAACCCTATACGAACGGCCGAAGCTAATCCATCGAATTCTGGGCACATAGAAACTCAGATCTAGAAACAAACTGGAAATTTAACTTGCGCTTGTCGAGAGCTTCAGATTGATATATAATTCGATATAGATTGGGGAGTTTATTTTTTTGATATTGAAATTTGATTTGAAATTGAACCGAGGATTTGTTTGTCTGCCATTGGAATGAGGAGTTGAGAAGGAAATGTACGTACAAACAAATGAGAACAAGAAAACAACTTAGGGTTTATAACGAGCTATCTATATGCAGAGCTGAAAAAAATAGAATGAATGGACAAGATGGATTTGGATTGAACGATAAACGACACCAAAAGCCCGTTTTGTCTCCGGAATGAAAACTGGGTCAACCCATATATCAAAATAGATGTTTTTGATGATTTTAAACTCAATGGAAAAGGTTTCAAGTTCTAATTCTATCATATGAAGAATTTATGTCAAAATCAACTTATTTAAATTGATTTCAATTGATGTTAATTAAATTGATTTCTATGCCTTTCGAGTCCATATGATCAAACGACAAGTCCAATCGTTACGAAACCTAAAACCCTACAATAATTCACTGTTAAAGATCCGATCAAACTGGTTTCGTTGAAATCCGAATCAGAGGCCAAATTGGCTATTTTCACGTTAATTAAATAAATTAATATTAAATTAATTAAATCACTTTTTCAGTCAAATTTAATAATTTACAATTTGTATCACTTTGGCTTTCTAAGTAATTTATAATCCTTTAAAACAAATTTCTATATCAATTGAATGTTAATTATTTTACCAATTACAGTGTTTAATTTCAATTTTAATTAAATCCAATTATTTATAATTAATTTCAATAAATTGATTTGATCCAATTTCAATCTTTTTATTAAATCTATTATTATTCTATAAACATAGTTAACATTCGTTTTACCTTTCATTGCTATAATATATCCCAATTTCCATCTTTTATTTGTAATAATTACTATAGTTTTCTTATATTGATTTTTTTCAATTATATTATAATTTAGGATCTCAACAAATTTAGTTTATCTTTGTTTCATTCCATTCATTGCGTCAATTGTTGTCTTGCACTTATAATGACCTTCCCATACATTTTATTACACTAAATATATTCACCATTTAATCTTACTTTCCATTAAAGTAATATTTAATTATTTTTAATTTTAATAAATTCACTTATTATAATTTAAATTCCAATAATTTGGGCAAACTGGATTCCAATTCTTTTTATTCAAATCAATAGTCATATTATGATTGAAATTTACATTGGTTACGTCTTATTGAATTAATATTACACAATGATCAATTTAATCTATATTAACTGCATTAATTAAGTGAATTATTTGCAATTGATTTCCAATTTTAATCTAACAGATTAACTAAATAGGTAACATATAATTATTGTCACCATTAACCTTAGTTGCATTTATAAATTTATCACTTACAACCAAATGTTATAATTTCCTACCTAACACTGATTTAAATCAATTCCCTTTTATTATATTATTTCATTAATTAATTCAATATTACATTTGTTTTCCTCTATTACATTTATAACCAAATTATAACATTTACATTATTTCAATTGATTGTGATTTCATTTAACTTGTTAATAATTAACTTTAATTAACATTGTTACCTTTCATTTTAGTTGTTACTTCATTAATGAATCCTAAATTTTTATTCTTTCAATATTAAATTACCAAAATCTTATTAAATTTACAAATTTTAATTGTCGAAAATAACGGGTCATTACACTCTCCCCCACTCAAAACTTTTCGTCCCCGAAAAGGAAAATGGAGGGAAAAGAAGGAATCAAGAAATCAATATATCTTATTCAAAATATTAAATTTATAACCAAAAAAATTTACAAAATTAAATAGTTTATATAAAATATATCAATTTATAGCCATTAAATCCTTTTATACTCAGGTTAATAAAGGTTTGAAAACACTTTACAAAAATTTCTAAGTTCAATTATGGAAAATTTCGGTAGCATCTCCTTTGTACGGAGAGGTCTAGAAGATAAAATAATATCAATAATAACAATATATCATATTTTTCAAGACAATATATCCCTTTTATTTACAGGTTACAAATTTCACATCTCTTGTATACTTCATTTATCTTAGCATTTAATTTCTTATTTTCATTTTAGAAGTTCCAACTATTAATTAATTAAAATTTTATTTTATTACAATAATTGAAATCTTTAATTTCTAGAAATTTAAGAATTTAAATTCCAGGTTCATTTCAATTCATTTAAAATAATACATGTATACTCATAGCTTTTTATATATATAACAAATCATATTTGAAAATTGAAATCAAGCTTTATTTATCAAACAAATGTGTAGTTAACTACTACTATGGTCTTCCAACTGTGAAACTCAAAAAATGAACGTCGCTAATGCGCGCACTCATCATCGAAATTATTTTCCAACCACAAAGAGGGGGTACAAAACTTATTTCTTTCCAAATTTCTTTAAAACAATTTTTTCAAATCATATTGAAATATTTATATCAGAAAGTACTTCTAAATAATATTTTTATTGTATTCCAAAATCATTCAAAAGAAGTTTTCAAAAATCCCGGAACTTAAGTTCTAAAATCTCCAATTTATATTTATTTTATTTACACATCTTTATTTTCAACCAATATTTATAAATTTCAGCGCTTAACAAACAAATATATTACAACCAAATGTATCATTTATAAAATTTATTATTTAATATACAGCAATAAATAGGTAGAATTATCTCATTTACCTATATTTCAAAACAAATATTGTGTTGGTTTGCCCTATTAAGTGTTCAAAAATCCCTATTGATGTCTTAGCGCCCTATGCACCAAGCAGAATTTATAAGTACAAAATGGAATGAATTAACACAATACCAAAATCTTTTTATAACGCCAACACTTACGCTCTCTCATATATAGACACTCAACGACTCATCATAGAGTATTACTACCCTATTTAATATGAGTCAGACCCCATAAAGCTAAGCTTAGTGCTAAATCGAAGCTTTGATACCAACCGTAACGTCTTGCTTTTTTAGACAGTCTAAATCAACGACAAGCCACACATGTCAGACTCAATCCATACAAAAGAGCATATTGTTATTGGGGTAAATCAGAAAAGCAGAGAAAGATAAAAAACAAAATAGAATCTCACAACTAAATGACCAAATATAATAATCAAATAACAGTTCATGAAGTTGTTTACAAAACATTTGATTATACTTATATAACACAAAATCAGAGTTACATACAACATAGATAAATAACAATGCAGCGGAACAAAATGATGCAGTGGAACAAAATGATGCAGTGGAACAAAATGATGCAGTGGAATACATATCATAAATAATAATAGTACAAAACTTCGTCTTCCTCCTTCAGAATAAGGTCTTAAACCCTGTAATGCTTAGGCTGACCCGACCGAATTGAAAATACAAAACACTCGAGTCAGAACTAAAAGATCTTATGTACGTTAAATCAATGGTAAATATGAGTGTGATGGCGTCGGAGATGTTTGCAGGGTTTGACATCTCCTATTCACTGTCTAAGTGAGTGCAGTAACTTAAAAGTTGTTCGGGATCTACATCTCCTATCCACTGTCTAAGTGAGTGCAGTAACTTAAGAGTTGTTCAGGATCCACATCTTCTAATGATCTGTTAAACTATCTGCTATGTAGTACAATAAGCTATTATAATATGTCTACAGTAAAGTGAAAATATTAAAATAGCGTTAAGGCGTTACCCATATCCCCCCTTAACACATTTTTATATATTCCCATAGTCTATACAGTATCGTAATTCCTCCATAAACTGGAGGGCTATCAAAGGGCACTCCATAGGTATAGTACAAACCAAACTTGTAAAAGTCACGCAAGGGCATGTGAACACGGCACTCGAGGCAATGCCTGAATAGATATACCATTTCGTATCCGGACTGGTGATAACGCATAGCAACTACTACCGCCCACCTCGGACACACTCCCAAATCAAAATAAAAGGGTGGCCAACAAATCAATCATAAAGTTATAGAATGATATCGAAGAAACTTTCCCGATAGGAGGAATGACCTCACTTGACCCAGCGTGGCTCCTTATTTTAGTCACATCTAAGCTGACTCATGGAAGTCAGGGTCCCGTCATACCTCATACAGAAATCGTTCGCCAAACAATCCTACTTCATTTCAGGAATCTCCACCACGTATACAGTAGTTAAAGTGGTTTTCGGTATTGGCAAAGAGTATGACAATATCCGATCCCGGTCTCTTTAACAACCAATCACTTATTTCACACCGGATGGTTCTTTTAAATCTCCAAAATTCAATTCATAATTGATGTCAAAATATCATCATATCACTTTCGAAATTATATTCACTTTCAAAATCATATTTCAAAATAGTTTAAAACCTTATTTCGAAACTCCATATTCAAATCAAATATGTAATTTAAATCATAACTTAGGTTATAATATCGTGTAACCATATTCACTTTAAAATTGTGGATTTAAAATATAAACACATGTGACGACCGCCTATGACTCCCGCACGAAACAAGGGAATGGTGCGCTGAAAAGTGTGCCAGGCAGCCATGGACGATAGTCAGGGTAAGATAAAACAGAATAGTCTATCGTATTACTCTCAACGCATGGATAAATTACAATAGAAAATATACATAGTGAAGCTCTATAGAACAGAAGTCTCATCATATAAACTCATAATAGTTTTATACAATTATCTGAATAGTCAATACATCAAGCCTCACTACATAACACTCAGAGTATCAAACAAACAGCGGAACATCCAGTACATATAGTAAGAAAACAATATGCAAAAGCCACCAGCTCGTCTTCGTCATCAACAGCGTTGGAAGCCACGAACAGCACCTGTCACCTGCTACCTAGTCTGCCCATCCCAACATGGATGAACAGCCCAAGGTAATAAGAGTTGAACATAAAACCTTGAGTCAGACAACAGTCTTAGTGAGCAGTAAATTAACTATCAAACATACCAAAAGAGCATAAAGGATAAAAGGAATAGGAACTCAACCATCCCACTCCACCTCATTCTACAGTGATAGCCCCCAGACCCACTAAGCAGAAACAAGCATAACAAAGCAGACATTTAAAGTAGAGTAATTATCACTCAAGTCAAGGTCGGTGTTTTCCAAGTACAAACCCCCAAGGCCTAAACCAAGATCAGATAAGCACCCTGAAAACATCGCTCTTGACCCAAATGACGATACAACCAAACATCCATGACTCTGGCTATCACTATTGTCATTGCCTCGATTTCACCGTTAATTGAATGACTATCTCATTCTTTCATCCATCCGTCAAGGGCTAATGGTAACCCCGGTTCTAGACATAACTCCGCACGTCGTCGCAGCCCGTGCCTAGGAATTTTCGCAACTACCCAGAGTACTAGCACGTCGTCGCAGCCCGTGCTTGGAACGTCGTCGCAGCCCATCCCAACGTACTCTTGCTTTGAGCATGCTAGAACCTTCAATAACGATGAAACCCAAGCCTCCTAGTCATCCTCCTCGATGACTATTCTCATACTAGCCCAAGCGCCTCTCGAGCCCACCATTATCAACCAACTCGCATCGCATCATCGAGTTATCAACATGCTTGGGATGATCCCGTCTGGATTAAACCAAGGCTTTCTCACATCATGCTTTGCTTCATCGCATCATAGCAAAGTCCTATCTCAACATCATGGTTTGCCTCATCGCATCATGGCAAAGTCCCATCTCAACATCATCATCAAATCTATCCATATGAGCTTCAACATCCGCTTCATATGCCACAAGCAGCTTTCCTTATTCAAGAGCCTTCCCACTTAGCTTTTGAATCATCTTCGACCAACTTGCCCAAATCAAGTTATCGATCAACTAATCAATCAAATCAAACATTAATCCAAGCAATCAATCATTCAAACAAGATCTAAATAACAATTACAACAATAATGGCAATTTCGTAAATAAAGAGTCCAAATCTAACATGCATTCTAACAAGCATGAATTATGAACAATATCTCTACAACTTGATGAATGAACTTGCATAGGTGAACATGTAGTAAAATAGATGTCAAAACTTCATGGATGATAGATCTACATGCATACTTAGGGAAAATGCAAGAAATCACTATCTTTAACACATAAACAAACCACCGATCCAATATACTCCTTTGGGTCCATGTGAGAGATAACCACCACTCATCGAATCACCTAAACACCTCAAAAGATAACAACTTCAGATCTGGACAGCGAAGAACTAAGCTTGATCCGGCAAAAATCTCGCTTCAATCGATGAAACTCCCTTTGTTGGATGAAGATCTTCAACTTTGGCTCTTGGATCTTCGATTTGATCTTCAATTTAGATGGAAGGAATCACTAGATTAGAGTGGAGAAAAGAAGTGAAGAAGTGTTGTAGTCGAGCTCTCAAAATGGCAGCACTTCGTCGCTTCAAAATCCGGTGCCAAAAAGTGAGCCAAACCCCTCTATTTATTGGCAGAATTCCCCATGAGTCGGCCGCCCCCATGAGTCGTCCACGACCTAAGACTCGCGACTCAAGCCCCTAACGACTCAACACAACAGCCGACCTAACCAAACACAGGGCCTCACGACTTAACCTTACCACGGCATACGACTCAACCTCAAGGCCTCAACGACTCAACACACACGCGGCCTATCGTCCTAATGACTCAACAGGGACACGACTCAACGTCCTAACACTAAGCCTAAGTCCCCAACGACTCAACATCCCACCGACTCATCAACTCCAACCTCTATGCGACTTATCACTAAGTCGTTCACACGACTCAGCGACCTAACTACAACACATACCAACCACTAGGTCGTTACTTCCTATAGGTCGGTCAGGACTCATTTCCTTAACCCGCTAACCTCCTTAGGTCGTACCAATAATCCCACCGACCTAACTATCACAAGACCTTACCCCCTTAGGTCGGTAACTCCTAAGTCGCTCCTTTATGCCACTAGTTCCTTAAGTCGGCTAATCCCCTAAGCCGTTAACCTACTGAGTCGCTAGCTAATGTAGGTTGTCCCAATCCTTAGACCGCTAACCCTTAAGTCGGCCAGTTCCTATAAGTCGTTAACTCGGCAACACGACCCAAGCTTCCACACGACTTAACTATTACACGGCCTAACCCCTTAAGGCGATAACCCTTAAGTCGGTCAACCTATGAGTCGGCCAAACCTCTAAGTCGTACAATACACTTATCTCCTACACAACTCAAGCTCCAAACGACTTAAATACTGAACGACTTATCGGCACAAACAATCTAATAACAACAATTTTACCATCTTTTTGATCCGTAAAAATACGGGTCGTTACATTCTCTCCCCCTTAGGAATTTCGCCTCCGAAATTTCAAACAAACAAGAGCAATCCAAGCTATTCTGCATGCCTACCATCCATAGCAATCAACAAACCATGCATCCAATTACTAGCCTAACATGCAGAATTCTAAGACTTAAAACAAGCTATAAATTCATGAGATGTCACGACACCTTAGGGCCATACCTCGAAGAGTTCAGGATGAGCTGCCTTCATCCTCTCTTCGTCCTCCCATGTACAGTCGTTAACATCATCACTCCATTGTACCTTGAGCAACTTAACCGTCTTCCTCCTAAGCTGTTTCGTGTCAGTTTCAACAACACGAAGCGGCTTACGAGGTCTCGTAACAACTGGGTCAACCTCTAAATCTTCACAGCTATCTGCAGAAACCACTGTATTCGAGTCATGCACATACTTCCGTAGATAAGATACATGAAAAACATTGTGCATACTCTCCATCTTTTCTGGTAACTCCAATCTATAAGCGAACTTTCCAATTCGCTCGATAATCGGGAATGGTCCAACAAATCTCGGAGTCAATTTTCCTTTCTTCCCGAATCGAATAACATTCTTCAGAGGAGAAATCTTCACAAAAACCATATCACCTACGTCGAATTCCAAATCCTTACGACGATTATCGGCATAACTTTTCTGACGGTCTTGGGCTGCCTTCATTCGTCGTCGAATGATCTCTATGCAATCCGAAGTCTGTCGAATCATCTCTGGCCCAAGTATCAGCTTTTCTCCTGTTTCCATCCAACATGTCGGAGAGTTACACGATCTTCCATACAGTGCTTCATATGGTGCCATACAATGCTTGACTGATAACTGTTATTATATGCAAACTCCACCAAATGAAGATGATCTTCCCATGATCCTCCGAAATCCAAAACACATGCCCTCAGGAGATCTTCCAAAACTCGGTTGACTCTCTCAGTCTAACCATCTGTTTGGGGATGATAAGCTGTACTCAAACACAACTCAGTTCCCAAAACTTCCTGGAAGCTCTTCCAAAATCCACTAGTGAACAATGGGTCTCGATCGCTCACTATACTCTTCGGAATACCATGGAATCGAACTATCCACTTAACATACAACTCAGCCAACTTCGATGCAGTCCTGGTAGATCGAACAGGAATGAATCTTGCACTCTTAGTCAAACGATCTACGATGACCCAAATCCCTTCATTCCCTGCCCTGGTTCTAGGTAGACCATCGATAAAATCCATCGATATCTGCTCCCACTTCCATGTAGGAACCTCTAATGGCTGAAGCAATCCACTTGGCTTCTTCTGTTCGGATTTTACCAACTGGGAGTTCATACATTTGGAAATAAAATTTCCAACATCCTTCTTCATACCTTCCCAGTAGTAAGTCCTTTTCATATCCCGATACATCTTATTTCCACCTGGATGAATTGTCAACTTCGAGTGATGACTTTCCTTTAGAACTTCATCTCTCAATTCATCTATATCGGGAACAACTAGTTGTCCTTGCTTCCAAAGCCAACCCTCTCGATCGACCTCGAATCCTTTATCCTTTTCTGGATCCAATCCAGATTCCAAATCACGGATAATCTTGACAAGCTTATCATCTCGCTTTTGGCTCTCGCCAATTCTTTCCACAAGAGTAGGTTTTATTGATAAGTTTGCCAACATCCCAGGTTCCAATTCACATCTAGGCCTGAAATCAAATCCAGCTAAATACTCAAGGCTCTTCCATTCCGAAAACATGGCTCCCAATCCTGCATGTCTTCGACTTAACGCATCCGCCACTGCGTTTCCTTTTCCCGGAGTATAAGCTATACCAAAATCATATGATGCTAAAAACTCTAGCCATCGTTGCTGCCGAAGATTCAAATCCTTTTGGGAGAACAGATACTTCAACGACTTATGATCCGTAAACAACTCGAATTGAACTCCCAATAGATAATGTCTCCACATCTTCAGAGCAAAAACAATCGCCGCTAACTCCAAATCATGAGTCGGGTAATTCCTTTCATGCGGCTTCAGTTGTCGACTTGCATACGCAACAACTTTATCCTTCTGCATTAGCACTGCTCCAAGTCCAGTACCACATGCATCGGTATAAACCACCATCTCATCATTCCCACTTGGAATAGTCAAAACAGGAGCACTTGTCAGTCGCTCTTTCAGGATTCCGAAAGCTTGCTCACACTTATCATCCCATCTGAACACTTGGTTCTTTTTCGTCAATCCTGTTAACGGTGCAGCTATCTTGGAAAAGTCTTTGATAAACTGACGATAATATCCTGCTAATCCAAGAAAACTTCTCACATCAGATGCATTCTTAGGTCTAATCCAATCCTGGATCACTGCCACCTTAGCGGGATCAACCGCTATTCCATTTCCATAGATAACATGGCCTAAGAACCTCACTTCACTCTTCCAGAAGTGACACTTCGAAAACTTAGCCTTCAGCTGATGTTTCCGCAAGATTTCCAAAACAATCCGCAAGTGCGTCTTGTGCTCTTCTTCAGTCCTGGAATAAATCAGAATGTCATCCACGAACAAAAGTACGAACTTGTTCAACTGATCTCTGAACACTCTATTCATAAGATCCACAAAATATGCTGGTGCATTAGTCAATCCAAACGGCATTACCAGCCACACATAAAAACCGGACAGTGTCCTGAAAGCAGTCTTTGGCACGCTATCCTTCGCCACTCTTAACTGGTGAAATCCCGTTGCCAAATCCATCTGAGAAAACACCTTAGCTTCGTGAAGCTGATCAAACAAGTCATCTATTCTCGGCAATGGATACTTGTTCTTCTTAGTCACCTTATTCAGCTCACGATAATCCACACACAACCTCAACGATCCATCCGCTTTGGTTGCGAACACAACTGGTGCACCCCATTCGGACACACTACGCCGAATGAATCCTTTCCGTAAAAGGTCATCAACTTGCACCTTCAACTCTTGCTGCTCCCTAGGCGCCATCCGCCTAAGAGGCATCACAACAGGTCTGGCTCCCTCAACTAGATCGATACGAAACTCGATCTCCCTATGCGGCGGTAACCCTTTGACCTCGTCAAAGACATCCTCAAATCCATTGACAATTGGCACCGATGACAGTCCATCCCGTGGACCAACCAGCGAATACATGAAGCTCATGAAGACGCCTTCCTCATGCTTACATCGTATCACAACCTTTCGCCCTCCACATTCTCGACTGTCACCTCCAGCCTCTCACAATCAATCCTTGCCACATACTTCCTAAGCCAGTCCATACCCAAAATAATTCCGAACACCGCAAAGTTCAGAACAAAACAATCACAAACAAAAGAGCAATCATGACTCGACACAACTAGACCACGACATAACATACACAAACAAGACGAACCCCCAACTGGATTAGTCACAATCAATGGTCTATCAACAATATCCGGTTCCAAACCCAACCGGCCTACAAGTTCATTACAAACAAAAGAATGCGACGCTCCAGTATCAAACAACACTCTAACTGGAACGCCACATATGGAAAGAATACCTTGAACCACCACACTCTTTCCTTTCTCTTCAGCAGTAGGAGATTTCGAAGACGATGACACAGCCCCCAAAGCATAAGCTTGCACAATCTGCTTGTCCTTCCTCGGTTCCGGATAATCCCTCTTGAAATGCCCCGGTTTGTCACAGTTGTGACACTTTGCCGGCACTCTTGGTTTCTTGCAATCCCTGGAGAGATGACCCTTCTGCTGACAGTTGTAGCAGACCACTTCACCCTTTGGCTTCTTCTGTCCATCCTTACCCTTCTGCTGCTGCTGCTTCCTCTTCTTGTTTCCATTTTGCTCCTTGGTCACAGCAACAACAGATCCTTCCTTAGGAAACAGACTCTCGTGCCTGAGTGCCTTCTCCACAAGCTTCTCAAATGGATCGTCCAGATGATCCACCAACTGTCTCCCTAGATAAGTATCCAAGCCTGTCACAAACTTCTCATTCTTCTGATAGGGAGAATCAATATACGACCGAGCATACTTGGACAAAGCTTCAAACTCAGAAACATACTCAAGAACTGGTCTTCCACCTTGCTTGAGCTCCACAAACTTCTTAAACAGAACAGATTTCTAAGCTGTAAAAATGAACTTAGCTTCAAATATAACTTGGAATTGCTCCCAAGTAATCTCTTCTTCCGGTGTATCAATGGTAATAGAATTCCACCAATCATAAGCTCTCCCTTGAAGCTGTCTTGATGCAGGCTTCCTCTTAGTTGCATCCTCAATTCCCAAGTCACCAAAGATCCTTCTACAAGCATCAATCCATCTTTGAACTTCAATGGTCGATTCCGTTCCCAAGAAAACCTTCCCTCCAAGAGCAGTATAGTCCTTGCACAACTTAGCAAAATCCACTGGTCTTGGAGCCTGAACTTGAACTCCAACATTTACTGACTGTCCTGAAGTTGGTATCCTTCTCATGATCGAAGTCATCATAGCTTCGAACATTGCAGCATAATCAGTAGCTCCCACAGCAGCACGGCTTCCCCTAGCAGCTTCTCTCTCACTTCGACTCATCTTTAATATCTACAAAAAGGAATGATTTAGAACACCTTGAGAAACAACTACATAAGGAGTTCAAATCCTTCTAAACTACTATATTATATATAGTAATCATCCATCAAAATACAATTACGTCTCTCATACGTAGTTACGTCAGCGAGCGTTGGCTTAAATCGATTAACCAAAGCTCTGATACCAAATGTGACGACCGCCCATGACTCCTGCACGAAACAAGGGAATGGTGCGCTGAAAAGTGTGTCAGGCAGCCATGGACGATAGTCAGGGTAAGATAAAACAGAATAGTCTATCGTATTACTCTCAGCGCATGGATAAATTACAATAGAAAATATACATAGTGAAGCTCTGTAGAACAGAAGTCTCATCATATAAACTCATAATAGTTTTATACAATCATCTGAATAGTCAATACATCAAGCCTCACTACATAACACTCAGAGTATCAAACAAACAGCGGAACATCCAGTACATATAGTAAGAAAACAATATGCAAAAGCCACCAGCTCGTCTTCGTCATCAACAGCGTTGGAAGCCACGAACAGCACCTGTCACCTGCTACCTAGTCTGCCCATCCCAACATGGATGAACAGCCCAAGGTAATAAGAGTTGAACATAAAACCTTGAGTCAGACAACAGTCTTAGTGAGCAGTAAATTAACTATCAAACATACCAAAAGAGCATAAAGGATAAAAGGAATAGGAACTCAACCATCCCACTCCACCTCATTCTACAGTGATAGCCCCCAGACCCACTAAGTAGAAACAAGCATAACAAAGCAGACATTTAAAGTAAAGTAATTATCACTCGAGTCAAGGTCGGTGTTTTCCAAGTACAAACCCCCAAGGCCTAAACCAAGATCAGATAAGCACCCTGAAAACATCGCTCTTGACCCAAATGACGATACAACCAAACATCCATGACTCTGGCTATCACCGTTGTCATTGCCTCGATTTCACCGTTAATTGAATGACTATCTCATTCTTTCATCCATCCGTCAAGGGCTAATGGTAACCCCGGTTCTAGACATAACTCCGCACGTCGTCGCAGCCCGTGCCTAGGAATTTTCGCAACTACCCAGAGTACTAGCACGTCGTCGCAGCCCGTGCTTGGAACGTCGTCGCAGCCCATCCCAACGTACTCTTGCTTTGAGCATGCTAGAACCTTCAATAACGATGAAACCCAAGCCTCCTAGTCATCCTCCTCGACGACTATTCTCATACTAGCCCAAGCGCCTCTCGAGCCCACCATTATCAACCAACTCGCATCGCATCATCGAGTTATCAACATGCTTGGGATGATCCCGTCTGGATTAAACCAAGGCTTTCTCACATCATGCTTTGCTTCATCGCATCATAGCAAAGTCCTATCTCAACATCATGGTTTGCCTCATCGCATCATGGCAAAGTCCCATCTCAACATCATCATCAAATCTATCCATATGAGCTTCAACATCCGCTTCATATGCCACAAGCAGCTTTCCTTATTCAAGAGCCTTTCCACTTAGCTTTTGAATCATCTTCGACCAACTTGCCCAAATCAAGTTATCGATCAACTAATCAATCAAATCAAACATTAATCCAAGCAATCAATCATTCAAACAAGATCTAAATAACAATTGCAACAATAATGGCAATTTCATAAATAAAGAGTCCAAATCTAACATGCATTCTAACAAGCATGAATTATGAACAATATCTCTACAACTTGATGAATGAACTTGCATAAGTGAACATGTAGTAAAATAGATGTCAAAACTTCATGGATGATAGATCTACATGCATACTTAGGGAAAATGCAAGAAATCACTATCTTTAACACATAAACAAACCACCGATCCAATATACTCCTTTGGGTCCGTGTGAGAGATAACCACCACTCACCGAATCACCTAAAGACCTCAAAAGATAACAACTTCAGATCTGGACAGCGAAGAACTAAGCTTGATCCGGCAAAAATCTCGCTTCAATCGATGAAATCTCCTTTTGTTGGATGAAGATCTTCAACTTTGGCTCTTGGATCTTCGATTTGATCTTCAATTTAGATGGAAGGAATCACTAGATTAGAGTGGTGAAAAGAAGCGAAGAAGTGTTGTAGTCGAGCTCTCAAAATGGCAGCACTTCGTCGCTTCAAAATCCGGTCCCAAAAAGTGAGCCAAACCCCTCTATTTATAGGCAGAATTCCCCATGAGTCGGCCGCCCCCATGAGTCGTCCACGACCTAAGACTCGCGACTCAAGCCCCTAACGACTCAACACAACAGCCGACCTAACCAAACACAGGGCCTCACGACTTAACCTTACCACGGCATACGACTCAACCTCAAGGCCTCAACGACTCAACACACACGCGGCCTATCGTCCTAACGACTCAACAGGGACACGACTCAACGTCCTAACACTATGCCTAAGTCCCCAATGACTCAACATCCCTCCGACTCATCAACTCCAACCTCTACGCGACTTATCACTAAGTCGTTCACACGACTCGGCAACCTAACTACAACACATACCAACCACTAGGTCGTTACTTCCTATAGGTCGGTCAGGACTCATTTCCTTAACCCGCTAACCTCCTTAGGTCGTACCAATAATCCCACCGACCTAACTGTCACACGACCTTACCCCATTAGGTCGGTAACTCCTAAGTCGCTCCTTTATGCCACTAGTTCCTTAAGTCGGCTAATCCCCTAAGCCGTTAACCTACTGAGTCGCTAGCTAATGTAGGTCGTCCCAATCCTTAGACCGCTAACCCTTAAGTCGGCCAGTTCCTATAAGTCGTTAACTCGGCAACACGACCCAAGCTTCCACACGACTTAACTATTACACGGCCTAACCCCTTAAGCCGATAACCCTTAAGTCGGTCAACCTATGAGTCGGCCAAACCTCTAAGTCGTACAATACACTTATCTCCTACACAACTCAAGCTCCAAACGACTTAAATACTGAACGACTTATCGGCACAAACAATCTAATAACAACAATTTTACCATCTTTTTAATCCGTAAAAATACGGGTTGTTACAACACATCTATTTATTTAGTCGAAATTTAGAAAGATAGTTTAGATAGTTATAAAAAGTTTAAATAGTTAAAATATTCTAAAATTTTTTAAAATAGATTAAAAACTAGTTTAACTTGATTTAAGATAGTTGAGTAGATTTAAATATAATTAAAATAAATTAAATAGCTTTAAAATAGATTAATTTGATTTAATTTAAATTAAATGGTTAAATTAGTTTAAAATTAATTACTTGGTTCAAAAATAGGATAAAATAATTTATAAAATTAATATAAGCTAAAATAGTTTAATAATTTTGAAATCTTAATAATTAGGAATTTTAAAATAATATATGTTTAAAACAGCTTATATTTAATATGAAATTTGGAATTTATGTAAATTTAACTATTCATTTTTTTCAACGTATCTAGACAAGTTCACATTTCTAAATCACAAGAATCAATTTCAATCTTTTCAACTTAAATTTCAGTAAACTATTGAATTTCATATTATTTTCAATCCATTTTCAAATATCAATTTGAATTACTCCTATTTTAAAAAAATTCAAAGTTATATTTCAAACAAATTCAATAGCTCAGTTCCGATAGAATTTCTTTTATACATAAAAATTAACTTTAATCTTTCAACTAAATTTCTTAAAGCACTTCCTTTAAACTAATTTCACGATTCAACATAAAATTTGATTTTTCAATAATAATTCAATTTATATAAATCAAATTTTATTTCAAAATATCATTTAATTAAATTCAAAATTTTAGAATTTAAAAATCATTTAATTCAACCAATCCAGTATCCGTATATAATTCTCTACTCTAGAGTCAAGTGATACAGATATTTATCGTTTCTATCTGCAATTTAAAATTTTACGGTTATATATCATTTAAAACCGCAATCCCGAATTAATATAAAATCCCTAAAATCACTCGAGTCTATCGTTTCAACCCATAACGATTTTTCTCGAATCTATAGATCGTTCGAGTATATATCATGTCAACCCATAGGCAACTTGCAATGTTATAACAATATATAAGTCGAACATAACATCCAATCATCCAATATCAACAATCAAACATCCATTATAATCATCATCCAGTTCAACCAATAAATTTCAACAAATAGCAGGTTATCATTTACAGGTAGTTAATTGGAAATTTAAATCCGACAATAAATTAAATGACAGTTTAATTCAAAATAAATTCAAATTAACTGTAAATATACCAAACGGTCATAAATAAATTTCTAGTCACATCATAAATTAATTTAATTAACATAAGAAATTTTAGAAGTTGTGAGACACTCACCTTTGAATTTAAATTGAATTTAAATCCAATTTAACCCCAAAATTCAAACAGTCTCAGAATTCATCTAAACCTGTGTCAAAATGTTCGAAATTTCAATATGATCCCAATGTGAGAAACTGCACGTGAATCAGACCTCGTATGTAAAAGTTACGCATATTTGAAGTTACACGATTTATAATCAAACCAAAAAAATAACAAACCCACGTTCTCCTGCATTCGAACAGAGACGAACATCGCGGCCGCCACTCGTTGAAAACCCTAATCCATTTTCGCTTAAGCCTTGTTCGCCCAAGACCAGATAAGAGGCCGCCATCGGCCTTCCCCTTCTACACCGCGACTACGGCGAGCACGCGGCCCACTCCGGTGGCCCCCACAACCAGCGCCGCCGCTTGATAGGATCGCCAAAATTTGGTGAACACAACCCCTGGAGCGCGAACGAACCTCACCGATGCAAACTACTCGACGACAGCAACACCCCCATGCATTTTGATCGTCGCCGAGGGAAGATTCACTGTTAGAAACGATAACCCTATATGAATGGCCGTAACTAATCCATTGAATTCTGAGCACATAGAAACTCAGATCTAGAAACAAACTGCTAATTTAACTTGCGCTCGTCGAGAGCTTCAGAGCGATATATAAGTTGATATAGATTGAGGATTTTAATTTTTTTGACATTGAAATTTGATTTGAAATTGAACTGAGGATCTGTTTGTCTGCCATTGGAATGAGGAGTTGAGAAGGAAATGTACATATATACAAATGAAAATAAGAAACAATGTAGGGTTTATAACGAGCTATTTATAGGTAGAGCTGAAAAAATAGAATGAATGGACAAGATTGATTTGGATGGAACGATAAACGACCCGAAAAGCCTGTTCTGTCTCCAGAACGAAATGGGTCAACCCATATATCAAAATAGATGTTTTTGATGATTTTAAACTCAATGGAATAGGGTTCAAATCCTAATTCCATCGTATGAAGAAGTTATGTCAAAATTAGCTTATTTCAAATTGATTTCAATTGATTTTAATTAAATTGATTTCTACGCATTCCGAGTCCGTACGATCAAACAACAAGTCCAATCGTTACAAAACCTGGAACTCTACAATAATTCACTGTTACGGATCCGATGAAAATGGTATCGTCAAAATCCGAGTCAGTGGCTAAAATGGCTATTTTCACATTAATTAAATAAATTAATATTAAATTAAGTAAATCCCTTTTTCAATCAAATTTAATAATTTACAATTTCTATCACTTTGGCTTTACTTAGTAATTTATAATCCTTTAAAACAAATTTCCAAATCAATTCAATGTTAGTGTTTGTACAAAAATTGGGCACAACACTCTGTGGAAATATTTGAAGAGATAAAAATGAAGAATAGAAATATAAAAAGAGAATTACCTAACAAACCCTTCAAAAACAGATACGAAAAATGCAGAAACACAACAATTTAGAGTAGTTCGGCGTATGGCCTACGTCCATTATGAAGTTGATGACCTTATTGACATTCACTTACGGATTACAACTGATTACAGCGGAATTCAGCTTATTATAGTTTTGAAATTCGAGTCCAGCTGCAGCTATGGAGTGCAAAGTTGAATTCGGTAAAGTCTGGATGTCAAAGAGCTAAAAAGATCCATTTTCTGTAGGCCCTGAGGCTCTATTCATAGGTGTAGGAGGCAAATATCTCGTTTAGATCTCGGGAGACTTCTTCTGGCACGTGGGTGGGCCTACACGATCGATCCCAGGTGATTTCGACTCGATCCGTGATCGAAAAAACGAATTTTGTATCGATCAAGTTTTGCTCCAATTGAGTCAAAATTTAGCAAGAACATTCTTTGAATTGTACGCAAGCTCCTGTGAAAATTTCATAGCATTTGGACTTGTGGATCATGTGTTATGATCGATGTAAGATTTCATTTTCTTTAGGCTGCTTGGTTCATATCGATACCCTTTGTATTGCTCTTATTCGCATCGGTCCAAGCACGTGCTTGCAGGTTGACATGACATCGAATTCTTGGGTTGATCCTCTTTTCGTGCCGCGTTGACCGAGTCGTTCCAAGGCTTTCGCCTCGTTCGTATCGAAGACTGTTGCCTCATTCGAATCGATGGAAGTTGTACAATTCGTATCAATGGAAACGACTCCGTTCGTATCGATCCAAAATGCATGGCATGTATCGGTCATATGGTCTTGTTCGCATCGATATATTTGGTCTTGTTTGTATCGATCGGAATCGACTCCAGTTGATCGAAATGAAGTTGAAGCGGCAGGATGGATAGGAACAAGCGATAGCTCGATGGATTCGAATAGTGGCAACATGATGGATACGAACTGTGGTTTCATGATGGATACAAAGTAACAGAGCTTGATGGATTCGAACAAGGCTCTTCTAGGATGGATACGAACCATTATTGCTCGATGGATTCAAATAGTTTGCCTCTTTGATTTGCATCGCTTACATCTTGAGCATATGAACTCCAATTGACTTGAAATTCGAAACGTTGGCTTTCTTAGCTTTGCTTGTCATGTCATATCAGTTGTAGCTTGATCCGAACTCGGAAAAAATTCATCGACATCCATAGTGAGCCTACGCATAACTGATCTTTAGGACGGACTGTTCATGGTTTCTAGTGAAATTCTTAGTATTGCGGCCTTGCTAAAAGGCGGGATAACATTTGCCTCCCAAAGTACGTCTTGTGATAACATGACGTGGTTTGAAAAACTGCAATCTTCACTTTGAATAGTTCCATTTAACTTGTTAAACAGTTATCGTCTTCTCGTTGGAAGTTGCAATGCTTAACTGTTTTTTTAGTAATATGAATTGTTGACTGCCAACTACTGTACCTGTACAGCTCTAACTGATTGTTGTATGGTAGTGATTAGCTATTTGTTGTTGTAATTATCATCAGGTGAATATTCAATTCCTGTGGATTTTGAAAATTGGATATTAGTCCGACATATGTGCATATATGTTAATTTGACTCTCGTTAAGGTCGCACATTCATGAGTCATTGTCAGTTTTCTCGCGTCGAATTCCATATCAATCCTCTCCTGAATCGATGTGAAATTCAAGTTGTAACAATGTTTTACGGTTGTTCTGGATTATCCTTTCGTATCGACCCTCTCCTCGATTGATGTGAAAAGTTAAACAGTTTTTTTTTCTTTTTCTTTTTTTTGTATCGATCCTCTCCGGGATCGATTCGAGGAGTTGAAAACGTGCGTTCGTGTCGATGGTGATCAATATGAGCCCATTATTTTCCAATTCACTTCGCATCGATGGAAGTGATCTTCTGTGGACTCTAGAGGAATGGATGTAGAATTATGATTTCATATCGATGGAATCCTCACCGATGGACACGAGATGGACGCTTCATATTGATGGACTTCAGATGGACTCGAATGGATGGATGCGAATAGCCCGCTTCGTATCGATATAAGAGACCTGTTGAAAATCGATCGTATAATACTGGGATGTGAATCATCATTTTCCTTTCATATATAAGGCCTTTATACTTAGAATACTTTCTTTACTTGCTAATTTTCCCTTCGACCTTGCCCTCGTATCGATAAAACAGAAGGAAATAAAAAGAACTGTCCTTGTCCCAAATCACTAAGCCTGTTAATCTATTGAACTAATCGCTCGAATTAGGTAATTACCAAACTAAACCCATTAAAAAATGATGAGACTTGAGTTCCTATGCCACTCCACGCGTGTTTATGGTCAATTCTGGTGATACTTAGGCTGGAGGTAGGCCGGAGCTTGGTTAAGGAAGGGTTAATGGCGCTTAGATGGATCGGGGGAAGAAGAAGGCGATTCGTATCGATCTCTATTGACTTTACTCTCATATCGATTGGAAATCTCATATTGTCATTTGGCTTCTCGTATCGATCGTGGAACGACCGCTTAGTATCAGTCGCTTCGTATCGCTACTGATTGATAGGAAGGCGAACATCTCAAATTGATACGTGGATGGTGAGTTCGATCGATACGGATTTGACGACGTTCGACTGGTATGAAATGGATTGAGATTCATCGATACGAAATGGAGGTTGAATTGATCGAACGCAATGAAGGTCGAATTGATCGATTTGAAATGGTCACTTAGAATCTATCCGAAAGTCTTCAGCCTGATCAATATGAATCGTGCATCCTAACAGATACAAAACCGATCGTTACGAACTAGGGTTCTTGCGACCGATACGAGTCAAACCTTAACGAACTTGAAATCTCTTGCATGCTTGAACACCTGACTCCGACGAGCTTCTTCCTTGCATATCTGAACTTAATTGATGAACTGCATATTTGACCGCCTTACGAAGCTCGTCGACGGAACTGTAACTCAACAAAATCTTAACAAATTGTAACTCGGATCGGTCTCTAAAGTCTGGATGGTACGGTTGTGACGGTCAATGATGACGGTCACTCTAGTTGAATTTGGAAGTCTCGTCGTTTGCATGTTTTTTCATACTCTGTTGAATTTTTCAAGTAATATGCCGCACCGCACTGCACAACATATTCACATACTTCACACTGGGGGATGCACGGGCTTATTACCGTCTAATGATGATTTCTCATAAGTTAGTTAGTTATGGAACCTTCAAGCTCTCAACAGCAGGATGTTTAGAGTTCACACCCACAACAATAGAGATACCAGCCATCGCGGCCGAAGTCATAGATCCAGCTTCGGATAAGATACTAGGTGTTGTTTTCACTGGTAATCCGCCAGATTCTGTTCCGTCCAACATTTCTGAAGACATGTTGGGAATAATATGTTTAAGGCACGACCTGCCACTAGACGATGTGCTATTACCGGGACCGAATGATAGACCGCACTATCCATCAGAAGAGTTTACTGCATTCAATCGTCATGCGTGCGTAGCTGGAACACTTCCTTCATTCAACCAATACATTGGGGAAGTGTTATCTTTTCTTCAAATCGCTCCATCTCAGTTACACCCCAATGGATATGTGCTGCTGAACAGCCTATTCATCGTGTTCATGGAGCATTCCTTTTGACCACCGACCCCAATTGAGATTAGATACCTATTTAATATCAAGAGTCGGGGTGATAGCCCTTCTTATACGTTCCTGAAAGCGGTCAGAAATTATCGAGTGGTTATGGGGTCATGGACCAGGTTGACCTACTTCATAATGGAAAGTTTTTATGTTCGCTGCCCCCCTAGGGTTCGCAAGCCGATGGCAATTCAGACGTATGTACCATAGTCTTTTCAAGTAGTTAATTAGATGATCATAACCGATGTCAAACTAACATCTCCTTCTCTTTACAGCTGTAATTCCATGACCCGATGGTGTCCATTTCATAGAGATAGTTCGGGCTCTCCAAGAAGTCTCGAGTGAAGAGAGGGACATTGACTCGGTTCCGACAGATAGAAATTTGAGAATTGTTGGATTAATCGAGCATAGCCAAAGTATAAGGCTTGAGGGAATGCTAAGGGCTCAAAGAAACGAGCTAATCATAAGACGTCCGGAGTTGTTATAACTGAAGAGGTTTATCTAGAGAGAACACCCACTGATGATTAACTTGTGGCCGGGCCTTCTGACGCGTTTCAAGATTCCGAAGGAAAGAGAGAAGGCAAGACAGCTACTTTCAAACGTTCTAAATCCATGAGATGGAAATCTGCGGTCATACCTTTGCATATTCTCGGGATTACATTTTCAGAGGCTCCTCCTCCATAGGTGGAAAACCTTTTCGAAGGGCTTGCTGATATCCTGATTCCAGATTATGTGTCACTTCAACATGATGCTGGATTGGAGGGGCTTCAATATGCTTTAGACTTAAGCGAGTCTCTTCCCACTAGTGTGGCTGACATTTTCGGTTGGTCGGGGGGTTGCACATACATACACACTTCACGGCACTACACGACTTCTGACCATAAGCTGTATACTCAAGGAGATTACTAACTCTATTCTTCTTTTACTTCACAGATACGATGACTAGATGGGATTCTATGCTCGATAGCCTTCGTTCATCCCGTTAGTCTTTGAATTCATATTATGAGCCCCGTAGATGGGAAGATGATAGAAACCATGACTGTGGTTATTCTAGTCAGGAACAATACGACAGAGATAGGGATAGGGACTATAGACGCCGATCCCGATCTCGCTCTCCCCCTCCCAAAAACCCTACACAGCCTCCTGCTTATGTATCACACCCCCCGAAAACCTCACGGCGCAATCCGTCTTCTCATGTCTCAAGGCCTGAACCTCACCATCATAGAACTGAAACAGTGGCTCCCTTAATTGCAGAGTAGGTCCTTACCGAGCCTACAGGGGAAGGAGCGATTAAAATCGCTCAATTGAAGAAAGATTTTCCAGATATCTGGTTCGATGGTTATATTTTCCCCCGCACTTAAAGAGACTTCCAGCGGAAGCTGAGAACACAGTGCACGATTACATCCATGACATTTACACTCAATATAAGGAGTGGGGTAAAGCCTCGAAAAAGGCATCGAAGCTGGCCTTTGAGCGAGCGGCCACCATTGAGAAGTTAGAGAATGAGCTTGCTCAGAAGGACCATATTATCCAAGTGCTTAATACTGAAGCTGAATCCTCCTGAAATTCAGAAATGGAGGCCATTCATACGGATGATGAGGCCAACTCGGCCATGGAGAGGATAAGGAAATCACACTATGCCCTGATGGAGCATATAGTGAAAGGACAGTGCGGATTGTGCTATATGGAATTATATTATACTAGTGCAGAAATAAATTAAGTTACTATAGCAATGAGTAAGTAAAATAAAAACAAGCAAACCATGAATTTTTATACTGGTTCAAACTTCCCGTTCTACGTCCAGTTCCAGACTCCTTCTGGATTCAACTATAACAACCCTCACTTAACCTGGAGGAACAGGATTACACTGCCTGAGCAACCGAACAGTACTTCACTCACCTAAGAAATTGAATAGAACTTCAACTGCCTGAGCAACCGAACATGACTTTTTTTACAAATAACAAATGTATCTAACCGTAGTGTATTCTTAAATAACACTGATAAGTCAATTAAGTACAATCTTCCTATAATCTTCTCCTTTATGATATATAGTGTGATGTGCTTTGAGAATTATGGAAGACAAGTGATTAATTATCAAAGTATGTAAGCAATTTGAGTGCAATTTGAAAGCTTGAGAACAGATGAGAATTCAAGAATGCTAAATGTAAATTCGGTTGATTGTTTGTTGAATTCTGTAATCTATTCATAGTGTACAAAGAGTTGCAACCATATATGAAAAGTTATATTGAAAAGAACAGACGCAACCGTTGATTTTGAAAATGTTTCTCTTCGATGAAGAGAAGCGTCTATTCATGAAAATAACCGTTAAGAATATTCAGATTTCTGAATAAAATAATTCAGACTTCTTAATTTGAAATACAAACAACAAGGAAATAGGCTATTTCTGGCATTATTCGGCCGTCTGAATAATTTCTTTCAAACGTCTGAATATTATGGAACAATAATTTTGTTTCAACATTCAGACGTCTGAATAAAGTCTTTCAGACGTCTGAATTTAGTTTGTAACAAAAAATTACTGTAGCTCAAATGGTTAGCATACTTGCCTTTTGAACTAGTGACTCAGGTTCGAGTCCCGCTTTATGCAATTTTTGAAAACTTGATTTTTCATTTAAAATATGAATCTATATGTGTGTATACCATTGGAGAAGATTTAACATTTGTAAACTCTAGACACGATACTATATGACTAATAATACTATGTTTGTCACATTTGTCTCGTCTTTATCGTGTATACCTCTTCTTGTATTTCCATATACATACTTTCATCCTTTTTTGTACTGTGTATCTTCATTTTAAATGTATTTTTTTATCTCTTTTTGATGCTCTCTTTTTGATGCTCATGTACCTGTAAATTAGCATAGAGATACTTTGGCATAATTGTATAGTTGTTGTCATTAAAATCCAATAATTAAGGTTCTAATATTCTCACCCTTTTGATGATGACAACTATTTAACAAATATTCATTCTATATATAAAATAATATTAATATGCTTAAAGCTCCCCTTAAGTATAAAATCTCTCTCTAAGTATAATATCTCCTCTACCAATATGCATATGAATTTCTCCCCCTTTGTCATTATCAAAAAGAATGAGGGAATATAATAAATATAGTGAGATAAACTCAATATTAATTATGGAGAAAAAATAAAATAGATTTTACCATATTTGTTGAAGTCCATATTTCATTGTAAGCACGTAATTCTATTAAACGTATGGAACATTCTTTAAAGTTTCAAAATCTATCCTTTTCCTTTTGTTTCTCCGAGTACCTGCAATAAATATTGATCATTTTCGGTACCCTCTTAATATGTTAGCTTCCAGGGGTTAGGTCTTAGGAAACCATACCCATTTGGGTGTGGTTGAACCTTTACAAATATAAGTTTCATTATTAACTACTATATCAAAATTATCATTAATGTATTTTTCTCTATTTTTCCATTTAACAGGATCACAAATACGTAGATAATTTTTATTCATATTTCCAGTTAATAATTTTGTACTTCTAGAGAAATTATTAACATTATAGTTCATAGCAACATCTGAATTTTTATAAAAACTAGATTTAAGCTTTAATTGAAATTTAGTACTAGCACTAACATTTTTACCATACATGAAAGCGTATCTAGTGTTATTTCTATGATTAGTTTTATTATATCCTAAACCACTTTTATCATGTAAAGGTCTAGAACAAGATAAAATCATGTTTAAATAGTTTTGACCTTTATTAAATTTTTTGACTTCAGTGTTAAGTTTATTAAAACTAGCTTTAAAGTCACAATTATTATTTTCAAAAGAAATATTACTATTTTTCAAAATATCAATTTTCTTATTTAATTCAGAATTCTTCTTTTTTAATGTACAGTTCTCATTTTTGAGAAGAAAATTTTGAGATTCTGAATTATCTAAAGATGATTACAATAAATCATTTTGCCTTTTCAAATCAAACATTTTTTTTCAAAATTTCTCTCTTTTTTTTTCAAATATGGTATTTTGTTCATCTAGAGAATCTTTAATAGTTATAAAATTATTCTTTAAAACATCAAGTTGATTTTCTAAATCTAACTTTTCATTTTTCAATTTCTCATTTTCATGTTCTATAGATTTTATCTTTTCTAAAATAATAAAATTAAGCTTTGAAATCTTATCGCTAATACTAACTAATTCATTATTATCTTTCACTGAAATTTGTAAATCAAAAAGTACCAAATGAAAGGACAGCGCAGATCGTGCTATATGGAATTATATTATACTAGTGTGGAAATAAACTAAGTTACTATAGCAATGAATAAGTAAAATAAAAACAAGCACACCAGGAATTTTTATACTGGTTCGAACTTCCCGTTCTACGTCCAGTCCCAGACTCCTTCTGGAATTTCAACTACAACAACCCTCACTTAACCCGGAGGAACAGGTTTACACTGCCTGAGCAACCGAACAGGACTTCATCCGCCTAAGCAATCGAATAGGACTTCAACTGCCTGAGCAACCGAATATGACTTCTTTTACAAATAACAAATGTATCTGACTGTAGTGTGTTCTTAAATAACACTGATAAGTCAATTAAGTACAATCTTCTTATAATCTTCTCCTTTATGATATATAGTGTGATGTGCATTGAGAATTGTGGAAGATAAAGTGATTAATGATCAAAGTATGTAAGCAATTTGAATGCAATTTGAAAGCTTGAGGATAGATGAAAATTCAAGAATGCTAAAAGTAAATTCGGTTGATTGTTTGTTGAATTCTGTAATCTATTTTGTAGTGTATAAAGAGTTGCAACCATATATGAAAAGTTATATTGAAAAGAGCAGGCGCAACCGTTGATTTTAAAAACGTTTCTCTTCGATGAAGAGAAGCGTCTATTCATGGAAATAACCATTAAGAATATTCAGACTTCTGAATAAAATAATTCAGACTTCTGAATTAAGTTGAAACGCAAACAACAAGGAAATGGGCTATTTTTGGCCTTATTCAGCCATATGAATAATTTCATTTAGTCGTCTGAATATGGTGGAACAATAATTTTGTTTCAACATTAGACGTCTGAATAAAGTCTTTCAAACTTCTGAATTTAGTTTGTAACAAAAAATTACCGTAGCTCAACTGGTTAGAGCACTTGCCTGTTGTACTTGTGACTAGGGTTCGAGTCCCGCTTCATGTAATTTTTGAAAACTTGATTTTTCATTTAAAATATGAATGTATATGTGTGTATACCATTTGGAGAAGATTTTAACATTTGTAAACTCTAGACATGACACTATACGACTGGTAATACTTTGTTTGTTACCTTCATCTTGTCCCTCTCGTGTATATCTCTTCTTGCATCTCCGTATACATACTTTCATCCTTTTTTGTACTGTGTATATTCATTTTGAATGTATTTTTTTTATCTTTTTTTGATGCTCATGTACCTGCGAATTAGCTTAGAGATTCTTTGGCATAATTGTATAGCTGTTTTCAATAAAATCCAATAATTAAGGTTTTAACAGATGAGCCATCATAACACCACCGTTACCGCCGAGCGGGATGCAGCCCTCAAAGAATTTAACGAGCTTAAGTCCAAATTTTCTAAAATCATTGAAGAGAGGGACGATGCCAATACTGCAGCGCAGGAGGCATGTGAGAAAGTGGTAGTACTTCGGGTTGAATGGGACACAACAACAGCTAAAGTCTGTGTGATGGAGACTGAGGTTAAGGAGAGGGTCCGAGCGGTGGAGTTTAGGCTAGAGGATGATATCGAAGATCTCCTTATCACTTATAATGCTAATGTGCTAAAGCACAGGAACTTGGCCTGGCTCGAAAACTACCTGGTAAATCTTCACAATGCCCGGGGCCGATTGGTTGAGGAGGAGAGGGCGGCGCATACAGATGAATCAGTCGACGAATTTGAGCTCGAGAATCGCATGCTGAATGAAGATGAAAGAAAGATTCTCCATGAGTCGATGATGTTGCACAAAAAGAAGAAGCTCGATGCCCAACGCTCGAAAGTTGGGGAACGTTTAGGTGTTGAGCATCACAATACAAGTCTGGATATTCCTACGCCAACTCAATCTGATCCTACACTAGCGGTTGAACCCCAATATGTCCCTGCTTATAATCCGGAACACCCGCAGCTATCTCCTGCTAAAGAGAATACTTCTAAAGCTGCTCAGCCGTCCACCAGCCTAACTGAGGAAGGTACTCTGAACATTCTCCATACGTGTCCAAAGTAAAAGGCTTGATGTGAAGCATTTACTAACAGTCTGTCTTTTTCTCCATCTTGTGATTGGAGTTACATTGATAGTGCATCCTGCAACCCAAGAATCGCATCAAACGTAGGAAGGCATCGTTACTGAGGCGATTACCATGACGACGACTGCACCAATTGATGGGACCCAGGGGGCACACTCTCATTCGACGAGAAAATGATGGAGGAACTCCTTAGTCGCAACAGTGACCCTTTTGCAGACCTACCATTTGTCATAAGTGGAATCACGCCCGATACTGGCTTTTCAATGCCGACCATCGATGCCCCTAGCGAGGCTCATCGATTCGCGAAGAAGAAATATTGACCGAAATTGATGCTGAAATGGAGGCATCGAATCGTGGTGGCAGTTGGAGGTGGAATGGCGGCGCCTAGTCCGGCTCCGTTGAGAATGATATCACCTGGAGGTACAGTTGTTGACACCGGTGTGCTTATCCCGCCCCCTACAGTTGACCCAGTTCCTCTGATTCCTCCTTTAGGAAGCATCCCCATACACTTGAGTTTGGAGGAAGATGTCGAGATCATGCCTTTGCCTGGAGATCGACCGCTAAAAGGCAAGATCTCATAGTAGAAAATCATTAGCGGCTCCAGTGGGTCCACACCGAAGATGAAGCCGAAAAGGAAAAAAGAGTAGACAGGCCTCTTCGGCACATTTTTTTGGTAGATG
Source organism: Allium cepa (assembly GCA_030765085.1). Taxonomy (NCBI): domain Eukaryota; kingdom Viridiplantae; phylum Streptophyta; class Magnoliopsida; order Asparagales; family Amaryllidaceae; genus Allium; species Allium cepa. Next base: position 308,572,861 of record CM060929.1, read on the forward strand.
GATAGGATCTATTTTACTTTCCTTTCGTAGGCCGTGTATAGATGCCTCTTCGGCACATTTTTTTGGTAGATGGATAGGATCTATTTTACTTTCCTTTCGTAGGCCGTGTATAGATGCGGGTTCGACCCCTGCTAGTAGGAATTTTGGAAAAACTTGTACATGAACTTCTTTCGCAGTTAGTTGAAATAAAATTCTTTTTTAGCTTCAACTGTATTATTGTTCATTTTTCTTAAGTGTTCCGGTATTTGAATTCCAGTCCAGTGCACTTGTGGATTTACAACCTTTGAGTTGAGTTTGTTTTTATTTGTCAAGTTCGAAAATCACCAACACAAGTCGTGATCGAGAATAAAGTTTAATTTCAATGTTGCACGACTTCATTCGATGGTTAACACTTAAACTCTGCGCCCAGTTTCAGGGATGAGTTGTAAAGATCAACCAGCGATTGCACTTCGCCTTCATTTCTTCGAGCTTAACATCATTAAATCGATGCTGAAACAAGTGAGAGTCGAGTGGTCGAGTCACACTTGCTCACTTAATAATGATTACGTCCATACTCCGAGGACCTGCATTCGTATATTGTGGTCAATCACGCCTTTTTAATTTTTAAGTATGTGTCCTAGGGACTTAAGTTATTTTATGAGTTGTCAATCACACCCGAGTTATGTTTATACTTTGACCACATTCTGGGGACTCAGAGTTATTTGCGATCGACTCCCTGGTTCACACTCTAGGAATCTAGGGATAGCCGAAATTTGTAATCTGGTTCAAACTCTTGGAACCCCAAGTTAGTGTTTATACTCCAACTCGCACTCTGGGAGTTTGGATTCGATGCTTATACTCCGACTCACGCTTTGGGAATTCGAAGTTTATGTTTATACTCCAATTCACACTCTGGGAATTTGGAGTTGGCCGACAGATGGTCATTCGCATCTATTTAGGCTTTAGGATTTCGTCCGCGCTCTGGGAACGATGGATTTATCAGGATCGTGGATGGTCGATTCACATCCACTCCGAGTTAACAAGTGAGGTCCTTGGATAGATGGATCCATCCTCCTCGAATTTGGTTAGGATACGGTCGAAGTCATTAGGTGGATGGGTCCACCCTCTTCGTAACCGTATTTATGAGTTTATACTCCAACTCGCACTCTAGGATTTTTGAGTTAGTTAAAGGATTGTCGTGTATCAATCCTTTTTTGGCTTTAGTGTAGTGACTTGCTTCCGAGCTTGGGTTTCACTTAGTGAGAGGCCGGTCGTATCAGAATCACTCCCTATTTGAATAAATCCCATTGTATGATGGAACTTAGCTCTTCGTGCGTCGTGATGGTTGTATGTCACATTCAATAACTCACAGCTCTGGCTCGAAGAGATGGCATTTCATTGCTGAAATGAGAAAAAATGGCAAAGTCAGTTCCCTTATTACAAACTAAAATTTCGAAATGCGGAAACAAATTACAAAGAAAAATAGACTGTAATAAATAAAGTCTGTCATGTGTAGTGGCGACGGAGACTCTCGCTGTTCCAGGCTTTCGACAAAGTAAGACCGTCGATGGTCGATTGCTTGAATGTGCCATCTTCGAGCTTTCGTTCAATCACATATGATCCTTCCCACGTTGGTTTCATGTGCGAAGGAACCGAATAGATTATTTTGAGGACGAGATCATTGAGTTCAATGGTTCGAGGTCGAACCTTGGCATTGTATAATCGGGTGACTCGACTTCGGTATGCGGCTGCCATCCGATAAGCCTTTTCATGCTTCTCATCCAACAAATCCAAGGATTCGGCAAGTAGTATGGCATTTATCTTTTGATCGTAATAAATCACATGATGAGAAGGTACTTCCATCTTGAATGGAATAACAGTTTCTGAACCATAGAATAGAGAAAATGGAGTGTGTCCGTTCGTGGACTTGTGGGTTGTCCGGTAATCCCATAAAGCCATCGGAAGTTCATCAACCCACTTGCCCCCGGCCTTTTCCAGTCGGTTCTTTAGAATAGACTTAATAAACTTATTAATAGCTTCAACCTGGCTATTTGCTTAAGGGTGTGCAACTGTAGAGAATTTCTTGTGGATGTGGAATCGCTGGCAGAAATCCCTGAATTCAACACTGTCAACTGGGTTCCATTATCAGTGATGATGGTATGCCGGAGACTAAATTGGCAGATAATGTTATGAACTACAAAGTTGATCACCTTCTACGTCGTGATTGTAGCAAGAAATTTAGCTTCGGCCCACTTGGTAAAGTAATCAACTGCGATGATGGCGTATTGCACACCACCTTTGGCCAGAGTTAGAAAGCCAATGATATTAATGCCCCATAATACAAATGGCCATGGACTGACCATTTGGGCTATCTCAGTATGTGGGGCTCGAGGGATCTGAGCATGCTTCTGATATTTATCACATTTCCTGATGTAGTCTGCTGCATCACGATTTACAGTTGGCCAATAATATCCGTATCGGAGTACTTTCTTAGCGAGAGCGTGCCCCCCGTTATGATCGCCACATTCTCCTTCATGTACATCATGTGACACTCGCTTGATTTCAACATGGTCGACACATCGGAGTAGTGGAACGAAATACCCTCTTCTATACATGACTCCATTCTAAATGGTGAACCGCGAAGCTTTTCAAAGAATCCGTCTCTTCTCACTCCAGCATTCAAACAGCGTTCCATGCTCGATGTAATTTCGGTACGGAGTCATCCACGACTCCTTATGGGGAGTGACTTCAAATACACAGTCTGTCCCCATCTGATCAATGCTTGGGGAAACTAACGTTTCCAGTGGAACGAGTCCCATTTGTTATGCTTCCCCCGTACTTGCTATCTTTTGCTAATGAATCAACCTTTTGATTGCATTTACAGGGTATGTAGAAGATGGCATAATAACCAAACCAATCAAGTATTTCCTGGACTCAAGCTAGATAAGCAATCGATCTTCGATCTTTGGCCTTATATTCACCCCGAACTTGACATACGACTAATTGCTAATCACAATAAATTTCCACAACAATAATTCTCAAATCTCGGTCGAGTTTCAATCCAGCAAGCAAGGCTTCATATTTAGCTTCATTATTGGTCGTACAAAAATCAAACTTCAGGGCATAACATATGGATTGACCTACGGGGTTTCAAGTACTACTCCAGCACCCGAGCACCAGTCGTTTGATGGACCATCAGTATGTAGCTTATAGATATACTTGAGAGATTTACTGGTCTCAGGCAAGTCCTCTAGGACGGTAAATTCAGCTATGAAATCCGATAGGACTTCTCCTTGAATAGTTCGTCTCGGAATGTAAGTAATGTCAAATCGGCTCAGTTTAACGTTCCATTTGAGTGACCTACCAGACATCTCAGGCCGCGTAAGGACCGGTCATAATGGTTGATCAGTGTAAACAGTGATGGGATGAGCCTGAAATATGGACGCAGCTTCCTTGAGGAAATAACGAGACAATAAGCCAATTTCTCTAGCTTTGGATAATTTCACTTAGCTCTGGTTAATCGTTTACTAACATAGTAGACCGGTTTCTGCACTCGGTTTTCCTCCCGAACTAAGGCAGCACTGATCGCGTTTTCAGATACCACCAGGTAAAGGTATAATTGCTCATGATGGATTTGAAAAAATCGGTGGTGTGGAAAGATGTTGAATAAGTGCTCGGAATACGCCTTCACGTTCCGTGGTCCACTCAAAGTATTGTCTCCCTTTTCGGATCAGATCGAAGACGGGAATGCATTTGTCGGTGGACTTTGAAATGAACCTGCTCAATGCTGGTACCTTCCCGTTAAGGCTCTGGACTTGGTTTATGGTTCTCGGAGTTTCAAGATTTTAGACTGCCCAGTTCTTTTTAGGATTTTCTTCAATTCCTTGAGCATTAATGATGAACCCAGGGAATTTTTCGGATGCGACTCCAAAATGACATTTTAGTGGATTGAGCTTCATCCTGCATTCTCGAAGGATGCTAAACATTGATTTCAAGTCTCTAACATGATCAGTGGAGAATAATGACTTCACCAGCATGTCGTCCACGTATACTTCCATGGTCTTTTCGATCTGGTTGGCAAACATTCGATTGACTAGTCGTTGATATGTTTCCCCGACTTTCTTGAGTCCGAAAGGCATGACTTTGTAACAGTGGAGTCCCAGATCGGTCATGAAGCTGGTATGTTCTTGGTCAGGTAAGTGCATGTTTATCTAGTTGTAACCGGAATAAGCATCCATAAAAGATAATAACTCGTGCCCAGCCGTTGAATCTACGAGCTGATCAATTTGGGGAAGTGGAAAACTGTCTTTCGGGCAAGATCGGTTCAAGTCAGAGTAATCAACACACGGTCTCCATTTTCCATTCGCCTTTCGGACAAGTACATGATTAGATACCCACTCCGGGTATAAGGCATCTCGAATAAACCCATACGATTTCAACTTTCGACCTCTTCTTTAAGGGCGGCAGATCTCTCTGGATCCATACCATGCGTTTTCTGTTTGACCGTGATATACTGTAGGTCAATATTCAAAGTGTGGCTCGCAATATCCGACGAGATCCCACACATGTTAGAATGCGTCCAGGCGAATACGTCGAGGTTTGCCCAGAGAAATTCAACCAATTCCTTTTGTGTCTGTTGGCTTAACCGAGATCCAATCTTTATCATCTTTGAATCGTCATCATCGTCGATCAGGACATCAACTGTCTATTCGGCCGGGGAAGTTTGACTGTCTTTAGTTTAATCTTTACTTTCAGTGTCTCTCAGGTCAAGATCCTTCTAGAATTGGTTGGGGTGCCTGGGCCCAGGCACCAATTTGTCAATTATAGGCAAAACAGATGTAGAGAGATTCCTCTACATCCTTCCCTTTCTCCTTTTGCTGTGCCTCGCGCAGCTCAGCATCATAACAGGCTCGTCTAGCAGCCTGATATCCTTGAACTACTCCAACCACATGATCAGTGGGAAACTTTAGAGTCAAACACCATGGGGAAATGGATGCCCTGAATTCAGCAAGGGCCGGCCGACCCAAGAAAGCATTGTAAGTGGAGTCTATGTCCAAAACGACAAATTGCAATATCCGAACTCACCGGCGTTCTCCTACTCCCAACTCCACTGGTAGTTCCACCACTTCAGTGGCTATAATAGCACTCCCATTGAAGCCATGGATTTGAGATTAGCAGGGTTTCAAATCTTTGGCTTCCATCCTCATTTGATCGTATGCTCGCTTAAATAAAATATTCACAAAGCTTCCACTATCAACCAAGATCCTATTCATCCAAGCAGGACCTACCTGCGTAGATATGACAAGTGGATCGATAGTGGAGGCTTCGACCTTATCAGCGTCTCTATTTCGAATCACGATGTCATCAGTCATCGTCTTCTGTTGCTTGGCCGGAGCCTCATCGTCACAACTACTTCAACATTCAAAGTCCGCATTCCTGATAGAGCTGGCATACGACTCAATTTCCCTCCAGCTTCGGTTTGCTGGATGAGAACCACCACTAACAGTGTTTACCGCCAACCTTCCGCCGGTACGGGCGAGTTCTTCCTGTCTATCCTGGTTTGGTACACGATTCTGATTTGATGGGCCCGCGCCTCCAGATTGCGGCGCCCGCACAAACTTATCCAACTTCCGTTCACATATCAGCTTTTCAATGAGATCTTGTAAATGACGACACTTATTTGTATTATGGTCGTAGCTTTCATGAAATCTGCAAAATTTCCCTGTTTGGGTTTGTCTCTCCGACGATGGCTTCGGAGCAGGCTTCTTGTACTCCATGGTATTGCAGGTTTGTAGATATACATTCTCTAGTGATGTATTCAGTGAAGCGTAATTGTTAAACATTGGAGCTCTACGTCATGGATCATGGTTTTGATCCCGCTTTCTATTATGATTCCCACCGTCATTCTTGTTTATTCTGGAAATTCAACAGAACTTTCCCGGAGCTCTCCCCGGACTGTTTAACTGCAACATTACTTTGAATTCCCTCTACACTCGGCCCTGCGTCATCCTGCTTCCTGGACTGTTTCGCATCCTACCTTCTTAAGAATTAGGCTGCCTTAGAATAAAAAAAGGTCCAATGACGCAGGTGGCTTTCCGGCCAACCAATTTCCAAACTCGAAATCCGGATCAATCCCCTTAGTTAATGCCATCGGAATAGAGTTGTCATTGGGATTGCTTATTTCTGCACACGCAACATGAAATCTCTCCGAGTAACATCTGAGTGTTTCTTCGGGAGCTTGAGTGACACTATACAGAGTATTAACATCTTTAGGCCTCGTAACATGCATGCGGAGTTGTTCTACAAACTTAGTGGCCAATTGGTCGAAGCAAGAAATGGATCAAGGTGGCAATCGCACGAACCACATAGTAGAAATGCCCCCTAAAGAAATGGGAAAACTACGGCATTTAATTACATCATCAGCTCTCACAACATTCATCAGCCATTCATACTTCAAAATGTGCTGGTTTGGATCGGAACTTCCTTCATAGACTAGTAAAGTCGGCATTCTAAATCACCGAGGGGGTTTAGCATAAAGTATCTCATCTGTAAAGGGAGTATGACTCCGAAAGATTCCCTAGTCGTCATTTGTGAGACCTTAACTCTCTCAAATCATCTGACGAATCATAGTTGGTATATCCAGCATCTGGACATTTTGTGCACGTTGAGCCAAGGTGTGGTCGGCTTCCATAATGCGAGGCTAGACCGGATGCGGTTGATGGTCCATGTCTCGCCTCCTTGGTTTCAAGTCTTCGGAGACGTAGGGTTCGGGAGTATGTCCATGCTGACGATGGTTCAGATCTGGTTGATTGCAGGCATCAACCCCTGGTTCAACAGCGGCGGTGGTAGAGCGATTATCTGTCGTGTAGTGAGGAACAGTACCTCCCCGGGAGGAGGGTCCAGTCTGGTAGCTGGTCGATGGGCCAACTCTTAGTCGTCCAACGTTCAAAGTAGGTTGATGTCCGGTGGCTTGGGTGTAACTCCCGTCAAGTCGTGGACGTGTAGAACTGTGATGGTAGTCGGATGAGGCTGAACTCTCAGTGGAGGAATGAGAAGCATGATCTCTTCTGTATCTTCTATGCCTTTGGTGATTCAGCTGGTTGGTCAACTTTGCATTGGCGCGTAGATGTTCAGTAATTTGCTGACAGCTTTGAATCAGCTCTTGCATATGCATTTGAAAATCTTGTCGGGTGACATGGCCTGACGGATTTGTTGGTCCACCGGCATTTTGGTTGGGCGGAGGCACTTGTATGGAATTCCGTCTATCCCGTGCTTCTTGATCTGCAGCTGTAGAGGCGGTCCTTTTGCTAACCATGGCAAACAACGAAGTCCTTTCCTAGATTTGATGCAAATTTGAATAAGTTGGAAGGATTCTGAACTTGAGATCTGGATCTTCTTCTTGGATTTGTGCAATTTGGTATCGATAGCAGATCTAAAGAGTAGGAGAAATACCGTGTTCTCTTAGTGGAAGCACCAAAGTGTTTGTTCCAAAATTGGGCACAACACACTTCTGAAGTATTTGAAGAGGTAAAAATGAAGAATAGAAATATAAAAAGAAGATTATCTAACAAACACTTCAAAAACAGATATGAAAACATGCAGAAACACAACAATTTAGAGTGTTTCAGCGTATGGCCTACGTCCACTATAAAGTTGATGACTTTATTGATATTCACTTATGGATTACAACTGATTACAGCGGATTACAGCTTATTATAGTGTTCAAATTCGAGTACAACAGCAGCTATGGAGTGCATAGTTGAATTCGGCAGAGTTTGGACGTCAAAGAGCCAAAAAGATCTATTTTCTGTAGGCCCTGGGGCTCTATTCATAGGCATTGGAGGCAAATATCTCGCTCAGATCTTAGGAGACTTCTTTTGGCACATGAGTGGGCCCACGCGATCGATCCTAGGCGATTTCGACTTGATCCGTGATCGATACGAACGAATTTTGTATCGATCAATATTTGCTCCAATCGAGTCGAAATTTGGTAGGAACATTCTTTAGGTTGTACGCAAGCTACTATGAAAATTTCATAGCATTTGGACTTGTGCATCGTGAGTTATGATCGATGCAAGATTGCGTTTTCTTTAGGCTGCTTCGTTCATATCGATACACTTCGTATCGTTCTTATTCGTATCGGTCCAAGTACGTGCTTGCAGGTTGACGTGGCGTTGAATTCTTGGATGGATCCTCTTTTCGTGCCGTGTTGACTAAGTCGCTCAAAGGCTTTCGCCTCGTTCGTATCGAAGACCGTTGCCTTGTTCGAATCGATGGAAGTTGTACAATTTGTATCGATGGAAATGACTCTATTCGTATCGATCCAAAATGCACGGCATGTATCAGTCATATGGTCTTGTTCGCATTGATAGACTTGACCTTGCTCTTATCGATCAGAATTGACTCTAGTTGATCGATACGAAGTTTAAGTGGCAGGATGGATACGAATAAGCGATAGCTCGATGGAGTCGAATAGTGGGAACATGATGGATACAAACAGTGGTTTCATGATGGATACGAAGTAACGGAGTTTGATGGATTCGAACAAGGCTCTTCTAGGATGGATATGAACTAGACAACTGATGGATATGAACCATTGTTGCTCGATGGATTCGAATAGTTTGCCTTGAAATTCGGCTACATCGATCACATCTTGAGCATACGAACTCCGGTTGACTTGAAATTCGGAACGTTGACTTTCTTAGCTTTGCTTGTCATGTCCTCAGTAGTAGCTTGATACGGACTCGGAAAAAATTCATCGACATCCATAGTGAGCATGCGTACAACTGATCTTTAGGACGCACTGTTCATGGTTTCTAGCTAAATTCTTGGTATCGCGGCCTTGCTAAAGGGCGGGATAACAGTGAATTATTTTACCAATTACAGTGTTTAATGTCACTTGTAATTAAATCCAATTATTTATAATTAATTCCAATAAATTGATTTGATCCAATTTCAATCTTTTTATTAAATCCATTATTATTCTATAAACATAGTTAACGTACGTTTTACCTTTCATTGCAATAATATATCCCAATTTCCATCTTTTATTTGTAATAATTACTATAGTTTTCTTATATTGAATTTTTTTTCAATTATATTATAATTTGGAATCTGAACAAATTTAGTTTATCTTTGTTTTACTCCATTCATTACATCAATTGTTGTCTTGCACTTATAATGACCTTCCCATACATTTTATTACAATATATATATATATATATATATATATATATATATATATTCACCATTTAATCTTACTTTCCATTAAAGTAATTTCTAATTATATTTAATTGTAATAAATTCACTTATTATAATTTAAATTCCAATAATTTGGTCAAACTTGATTCCAATTCTTTTTATTCAAATCAATAGTCATATTATGATTGAAATTTAAATTAGTTACATCTTATTAAATTAATATTACACAATGATCAAGTTAATCTACATTAACTGCGTTAATTAAGTGAATTATTTGCAACTGATTTTCAATTTTCATTTAACAGATTAACTAAATAGGTAACATATAATTATTGTCACCAACTAGGTAACATACAATTATTGTCATCATTAACCTTAGTTGCATTTATAAGTTTATCACTTAAAACCAAATATTATCATTACCTACCTAACACCGATTTAAATTAATTCCCTTTTATTATATTATTTCATTAATTAATTCAATATTACATTTGTTTTCCTCTATTCCATTTATAACCAAATTATAACATTTACATTATTTCAATAAATTGGGATTTCGTTTAAGTTGTTAATAATTAAATTTAATTAACATTGTTACCTTTCATTTTAGTTATTATTTCGTTAATGAATCCCAAATTTTTATTTCTTCAATATTAAATTACCAAAATCTTATTAAATTAACAAATTTTAATTGTCGAAAATTACGGATCGTCACAGTTATTGTATCTGGTATGGTGCCATTCTTTTTTATGTGGGTCTTTTTTCATATTTGATGACGTATGATTTCTGTTGTTGGATTTACACTGGCCTGCAACAGAAATAATGGTCATCTAAAGCAAATCAATAAATTTTAACTAAAAAAAGAAATGTATAATTTTGTTTTATACAAGGAAAGTATTTACATGTGTGTTTTAATGTGTGTATATATGTGTATTGTGTATATAGATATTTACATGTGTGTTTATACGAGCATGGATCTGTTTTTTTGCCACACGTAGAAATCTGAATGTAACAATATTATTCTATTAGCTAATCCAATCTACATATAATTATTCTATATTTCATCCTAAAATATGATAATATTTGCGATGTTATATGGTGGCCTCAAGTTTTTCCTCCCGTCCTTCCGCCCAACCCCCCGTCTATTTCTCCCCATCTCTTTCATTCTCTGGCATCTCCTTCGTCCCTCCCAAATATCGACATCGTTCTGAGCATCCTCCTCCCACTGTTCTGAGCCACTCACCCTATCCAGTCTCTAACTCTTTGCAACCCATTTCACATAACTTGGCGGCTACGGCCGCGGACCTTCCTCAACCCAGCACTGTCAGGGCGCGCACTTATGCTCAAGTGGTAGCGTCTCCCAAGCATCCGCCCATCCTTCCGACCCCACTGCATTTTAACAGTAGACGACCTATCCCGGCGTTTGCTTCTTGCCGCCAAACTCTAGAATTTTTAAAATAAAAAAAAAGATGTTTCCGTTCTGCAGATATGGGCCACGTAGCATCCAAATGTAGGGATCCAAAGATCTGCTTCTGTTGCGGTTACTACGGTCATGATTACGCAAGATGTCCTTCCAGATCAGCTGCATTGGGACCGGGCAAATACGTTTCGGCTATTGCAGACACTCATTTCGTCTGCAGTGAAAAATTAAATCCAGTCATTTCAGTACGATCTGAAGCACGTGCAAATCCATCAAGTCAATTTAATTCCTTTTTCCCTGTCCCCACACCAAAAACATCCAAATCCAACCAAATTGATCCTCTTACTCCCTCTAACCGAGACAATCCTTCCACTCACCTCTCTTCTCCTGTCTCTTCTCTTAACTTTCCAATGGCAGACCTCTCTCTCTATATCACCGCAACTATTATCGATGGCATCTGGTCAGTGGATTCTCTGAATAGAGTACTCCAGTCAGCTTTCGACCATACGGAGTGGCCGATATGGTTCCTAGACAATAACCGTTTCCTGATTGCATGCCCCTCCATGACCACCAGAAATACGGCCTTAACACAGAAAATCTTATCCAAAGCAGGAGGATCCATTTTTCTGGAAGCTTGGCCGGAATACGAAAGACCGACTCTGATTACTCTGGAGCCTCCTAGCTGGGCAACTGTCAAAGGAATCCCTGAGACCCTCAGACATAATACTGATGCAGTACAAGTGGCTACCAATCCAGTCGGAAGATTTACTGAGTTCGATCGATGCGATTGGTTGGAATTCGATCACAGACTCATATACATCAAAATGCAGTTCCTCGAAGGCGTCCCCTTCTCCTTTTCATACAGAGTGCGACTCAACAATGCAGATCATCTCATAACAGTAACAAGATGGGACCACGTCCAACCGAATTCCAGACCAGAAAACTACCTCCTAGGGCTGGACTACGAGAGAGACGTGAAATGCTTTAATGATCCCCTAGGTATACCATCATCTGAACTCTCTTCGGACGAGCGGATTGACGCAATGAATTTCGAGCCTTCCTCACCTTCCTGTCCTCCCCCAGTGCATCCAAACTTTGAAGATGAAGCCAACATTTTCCCCAGCCCCAACGCAGATCTCATTCCTCATAGGTGGGACCCTCTCCTTGATCTAGATCTCTCCACACCACAGCACCGCCAGGTTCCGGTCCCTGATCCAATTCATTTAGAAGCGTATCACCATGACCCTCCTTCCACTTATCCACACACACCGGTACCCTCATTTACCCTAGCTCCCAACCCAGATACCAATTCATCGCCAGATCCCAATTGGGTTGGTCCATCGTCCTCGCTGCATTTGTATTCAAACAGGACTGACTTCACTCCGACGCAAGTCAGAAGAAGTGCTAGGAACTCAAGATCTGTACCAGGTCAAACAGGTTGTTTTTACAAAACTGTTGTTTTTTCTTCTGCTAACTCTAAACTAAATAGAAAGCTAGCACGTTGCATGGGAATAACCATTTTCGATGAACAATATGATGCCATGCAAACCCTAGAATAAGAGAGAATATCCTCATCCCAATGAAAATCGTATCGTGGAATGTTCGCGGGCTTGGGGACCCCTCTAAGCGAAACTCAATCTATCTATCCCTGTCCCTCTTTAACTTAGACATTCTTCTGCTTCAAGAATCTAAATTATCTGACCCAACTCCCTCACAAATCAGGCAGCTAGGGGGTCCCAATCTCACAGGTTGTGCTCACTCCAACTCTATTGGTTCTAGGGGAGGTTTAATTACCATGTGGAATGAATCCAGTTGGTCCCTCTGTCAAATCATTTCCCACCCCTCGGCCCTCCATGTTGCTCTCAAACACATACAATCTGACACCCACTACACCACAAAAGGCTTTTAACAGCGTTTGATAAACGCTGTAATATGATACAACAGCGTTATTTCAAACGCTGTATAACGACATGCTGTCGTATATACATAACTTACAACAGCTTTTCTATAAACGCTGTTGAAACATCTCTGTGACAGCGTTTATTACGAGCTGTCAATAATGTTTTCAACAGCGTTTATAACGTGCTGTATTATGTTTTCTAAACGCTGTTATTGAATCATCAACAATTTCGACAGCATGTTAAAAACGCTGTTATTGAATCATCAACTATTTCGACAGCATGTAAAAAACGCTGTTATTGACAATTTCAAGATAATTACAGCACGAATTAAACGCTGTTGTTTCTTCATTGACAGCATTAATCAAACGCTGTCTTCTATTTATATAACAGCTTTAATATTCCACTCTATTTTTGAATATTCCAGAATTATATTTTGAGTATATTGAAGCAACTAGCATATATAACATGTTCTAATAACTATTAATTAGATACATAAACGTTTACATGATATATACGTTCAGTATATTACAATTACAAATATATACATTCAGTATATTACAATTACATGATATATACGTAAACTGCTAACAACTCCTTGCGGCAAATCAATAAAAAAGACTGCAATTGCAACTGCTAACAACTGCTACTACCATACAACCCCTCTGCCATATTTTCCCATCACTGCAATAACAAGTTCCATCACAACTATCCACCTGAAACACTTAAATCATTCACCAACCATCCATCATTTACCTCTGCTTTCAGCCACAGTTCAACTACAGACCACCGTTTAACCACATATAAACAGTCTCAACTCTACTTATCAACCTCAGGCCACTGCCAATAACCCTTGTTGTCACTTAACCACTGCAAATATTTACATCATCATCTTGCTTATAATTCACTTCTGGTATTCATTTCACTGCCATCAACTTCTGTGTTTCAATTCACTGTTGCTCCATATTTACATATCTCCTCCTCGCCACGAATCACCACTTCAAATATACCCTCCCTTCAAATATTCCCATACTTCAGATAATAACAGTGCTCCATATATGTGTTTCATTTCAGATACCCCCCTCACTTCCAAACACTGCTGCCTCACAACTTCTCCAACATCAAATACATCATCAACATCCTTTGCCTTCACCATTACAACTGCACCTCCATCATAACATCTACTCCCACTGCCATAATCACTGATTTACCCCAAACTGATACTACCACCATCACTTATACTGCTATAATCACTGATACATCACGAACTCTCAACATCTCATATCTTCTCCTCTAACACAGTGCCAACCCACATCATCATCCAAACCAACATTACCTTTGTGCATGCATGCATCTCATTACCTCTGACATCAACAACAACATCACCACAACCATTCATAAACATCACTTCATATATATCACTACAACTATTTCCATATCACAACTACACAAAACAATTTCATGAACACTTACTGTCTTTGCTTCTTACAAACACCCCCTTACATCCATTACTTCACCACTATCCACATTGCTTTATTGCCTGAACTAACTTCTGCACTGTTACATTCCCTTCCCCTATCATCAACTGTTCCATCACCCTGCATCAACACTAGTCACATAGCCAACTTCGACTGCCAACAGTACATCCCCTCTGCACTTTCACAATTCATCTACAAACACACTTCACTGCTGCAAAACTTCATACACCCATCACCATCCCAGTTCAACTCCACTCTTGCCACACATCACCAAATAAGCGTATACTGTCCTTTATCATAACCTCCCAGATTATGCCAGTGCAAGGAAAAGACCACAACTGCTATAGAAAATGAAAACTAGAGTTAATAGCATAGAGTATTTCTGTTTATAACAAAATATTAAAATATAAATCATATTTTACCATATGTAAGTTTGACTAAAAATTTAAGTACTTTTTTATATTTATGGAACAAAGTAAAGAGAGAAAGAGGGGAAAACCAAACGTCAAACTCAACCAAAGGGTATGTGGATAAGAACCTGTTATAGATATCCTAAAAAGTAGTTCATCTCATCACGAATCCATCTGTTATGGAATGATACGTCCAAGTAAAACCTGGGCATTAAAACAACAAAAATTTGAGCCATTAAAGCAACATCTACAATTTTTAACATCTATTAAGATTATAAGAATCAAAAACTTGTTTATCCAATTACCTCAAAAGAATGTTTAAGCAACAAAAATTTGATGTTCTGATCCTGTTTATGAAATAGTGCAACATATATAGAACCTTGAGTTGACATGATTATAAACTGATATTGCAGCAACAAAAAAATACAGACAATATTTAACTAACTAAAGCACTTCAAGAAGGGAAATGTCATGAGAATGGAAATAATGGCCTTGTGTTCTTGGACTTGAAGAGAGATTTGAAGGGCAGTGATTTTCCCATCAAATGATTTTGGTATTATATTTGAGTTTGATACGCACTTATACTCAAAAAAATTATTGATTAAACCATGAATAAGGATGTATCAACTTTACAATGCTGTATTCCAACGTCCCTAATAGCTTTGACATATGGGTGAAATGGTATTAGATAATAGCAAAGCAGATCATAACTTTAAAATATCTGAATTCAGTAAGTCCTATAGTCAAAGTGTCACAATTGGTGATACAAACTTACTGTCAATAGCGCATTACATCAAATGAAAAAACAATTTTGATTGTGTAGTTATATACATTATAATTCTGTAACTAAGCAACTAATATACATGGTCAAATATCATGTAAATGTAATAAATATACCTTATTAATTTGCACATTCCAACGACATATCAACATTTTATGTATGGGAGTACTGATGCTTGCAGATGCAAACAGAATCAGAATGCGAACCCCAAAGGAAGTAGTCAACTGCATCAAACAGTAGCAGTTATTATATGATGGTACACATAATAGTTCACAAATTTAATGCATTACTCACTTTTATTCTGCATGATCATTGACCTATAGGAAAAATTGAACTGCACCTCCATAAATGTTGGATAAAGTTACCCCAAAGTGGCTTTAAGTAGCTGTGGCAACGGTAAAAAATCTTTGTAACCATCAACAACGATTATGTTTGGGGATATAACAATAGTTACCGCAACCATAGCACTCCTAGATTTAAGTAAATCTAACAATGGTTAAAAAGATGAAGAATTCTGCTATTAGAAAAGGATGACATTGACAGGAAAAAGGGGTCACAAGTCGTGTAATACTT
This sequence comes from Allium cepa, assembly GCA_030765085.1. Taxonomy (NCBI): domain Eukaryota; kingdom Viridiplantae; phylum Streptophyta; class Magnoliopsida; order Asparagales; family Amaryllidaceae; genus Allium; species Allium cepa. The sequence goes on from CM060929.1 coordinate 308,588,601, forward strand.
TCAGATATCATTGCATATGAACGATCTAGATTACAACAAAACGTTAGGAAACAAGTGAATGATTTAAATAAAAACAGATTAGATAGTCAGACACACCAGGCTACCGCATAGTACATTGGGCAGGAACAGAATTCGTGGATCATGCATAATAAGCCTATTTTCCCCATGGTATGAAAAAGCCCTATAGCCATCAGTTAGGATCAAGAAGCAATGAAATCTTATTTATTGAAATCAAGCAGAAAAATTTGCTATATCAAGTTTATATAAATTATAAATATTAGTTTATGTTGATACGTCTTTTTGATTAGTTTTTATTATTATTATTACTATGGGTATGCTAATCATATTCAAGTCTTAGTTTCTAAGTCACTAAGTCACTACTTAACTAAACCTGAAAAACAGTACCTTTAAATTAAAGAGTGAAGGGTCCGCGCCTTAAATATGGAAGTAATCGAGCGACCACTAAGGTAGAAGTAATAGCTTTAATCCTGGTTATCACTGCCATCTCTTTTCTTAAGTGTAATCTTATTCAAATTTTTGAAAGAAACTCAATCGGTTCTGAATGATGTCATCCTCATCAAAGTGGAATTCGATGAGATTTAGATTTAGCTCTTCATATGCCACAATTACCCAACTGTTCTGACACTGCTCCATGTTATGTCGCTGTTCACATTATCTTAAGATCAGTAGGCTTAACTACATGCTTCCCACTATGCGGCAGAGCTCCTCTTGTTGCTGTAGATTTCCTATAACAGAAACACCAACATGTAGGAAATAAAAAAATAACCAAGGCAATATTAAATCAAATCATATTTTGAGACATTTCACATTTGTATCAACAAACTTCTCATGTTAGTCATATAAAAGTAATCTCAAATTATAATTTTCTACTACTTACGATTTTTTCGATTTATTTAACTTTATGGAGTATATTAGAAGTAGCACACAAAACTAGAAACAGAGCAAAAACAAACCAACAGCAAAATCCTATTTGACAATCGCAAAATTAGAATGTACACGTATTTTTAAGTTTGAGGATTTGATAGAATATTATAGCTCATAAATCTATCTTTTAGCTCATGAATCTATTAAAACTCACTGTTTATTCATAAATTGAATTTGAAAATTTTGAAAACCTTTAATGTACTTGAAGAATAAGGGTGCCGCCTGTGACTTGACATGTAGGGCATTTATACTGTTTTTCTCCATTGGAAACTTAGGTTCCTGCATAAGGGCATATCAACGAGAGGAAAAAAAGGAGGAAAAAGCAACTGATGAGGTAAACTAGCATAAAGGTCATATAAGATACGGTTGAGGACCACTACTAAATTGGTAAGGCCATTATAGCGTGATCCTAAATGTATTGGGCTTAAATCACACTATGTAGAAAATTTAAAAAATTGGAAAATGTCATAAGATAAACTATGTTTGGACAACAGAGTAGTAATATGTATAATCAATTGTAAGTACATGTATGTAGATTCAAAAAAGAAAAAAATGGAAAATTGAGAAATCAGACTGGCTATAAGAGACTATAGGTCAAGAAATAACCACATGGTAGGTGGAAAATATAAAAATAAAACAATACGTTGGGCGAACTTATTTATAGCTACTAAACTGTGGAGGTTGAAATCGAACATTGTTTAACTGTATTATATATATATATATATATATATATATATATATATATTTCATTTTTTGAGCATTTAAACAGCTAAGCTTTTTATATTACATGCTAATGATTTACCAGATCATATCCAAATTACTTCAATGAATTTATTTACTCATCAAACAATTTTTGACCCATCTTATGCCAAGTAACCAATTACAAGTGCAAATTATCAAATCAATTGACCAACATCATTCACCAAATCATAGCTAAGCTAAAAAGTTAACAAATGGTAATAAAAAATATTAACACATTAGCAACAACTTGATCTATCTATGCAGTAATGAATGAAGAAAAAAAGGCAGTTTAGAAGAAACTGATAACACACCACTGCAGTCACGTTTATCAGTGCATAAATTACACACACGCAACTACTTAGAATTAAAACCAATTGATAACGCTGCACATTACATACACACTCAACTACTTACTATATATTATAGCTTCATATATACTAATTGAAATTAAAACAATAATTGACAGCACATGTTCGGTAATATTCAGAACTTATAACAAACAATTTATAGGTGGTACTTATATAGCTTCAACTATCAGTGCGTAAATTAACTAAAACTTTCCTAAACATGAATCATACATTTAATAAATCATCTAACTAAATTCAGTCCCAAAATAACCCCGGTAAGCTTAGTTTTATATAACTATATGAAAAGAAAAAACATTAGAGTGAGAAAACGATCTCCATATTTCTAATTGTTAACAAAACGTGGAAGAGTGCCCTAAACTATCTCAGTAGCCTAAACAAATCATAAAACCAAATAGCTCATGGAAGCAATAAAGCTAAATCTACGAAAGGAAAATATGAATATTATTTAGTTAAAGTCGACAATAAACTACCATATAAATATGAATTAAGCTGACCTCTTTAGCTGAGCTAATTTAGGAACTCAACGAGTCCTTACAGCAAAACTTAAAGCACGAACGAGAGAGGTTTCTTATTGTCTATGTTTGAAATTTTAGAGTGGAGTAAGGGAAGAGGAAAAGAAGGCATGAGCGATTAGAGACTTTTGCTTACTGTATAGTAAGGGGAAAATAACCTTTAACCGGGAAGTAAAAATAACAGAGGGAAACTTAAGCGGGCTATCAAAATGTACTGGAAAGTAACTTAATACAGCACCATGCTGTGCTGTGCTCAGTTTTTTTTATTTACGTTGAGATTTACAACAGCAAGTAGTGTAAAATCGCTGTGTTAAGGTGTTGTCAAACATAATATTTCTTGTAGTGAGTTTGAATGTGCCTGACATAATTATAACCATTTAAAATAAAAATTAGAGAATTTCTAGCATAATAAAGATGCATTGTTATGAGAAACTAACATTTTTTAATTTTTGCAGGTATAAGTAATGACAATGGTGGAAGCAACAAGAAAACCACACAATAGAAGTGAAAAAACTTGTTATGCACATGTGATGCATTTCGCTCTGCTAGAAACATGATGGATTTGCAATAGCCAGTGGTCAGGAAATGTTCCATAATGCGTTAAACAACAAGTTTTCATTTTTCCTCCTTGATTCTTAAAAACTGTTCACATACAAGCCAGATCATCAAAATGCAATTCGAAAAAGAGTTTATCCAGAGATAGGATAAAGTTAGCTGGTGGCAAGAGTCAAGACCAGGTAAAATTCTACTATCAATTTTTCAAGGTGACTAATAAATAAACAATAGTAATCTGATTGATAAAAGAACGAAGGAATAATTCCTCAAGACCGCTCATCTACATCCTTCAATTCGACCACTTTCTAAAGCATAAATAATTGGCACATTTTGAGACAGTATTAAGTCAAAATAAATAAAGTTCTACCTTCTCTACCCCAAACTCATCAGCCCAAGATTCTTGGACTATCCTTTCCTTAATATGAAAATCAAGCATAAAATAATTCCCAAAATAATCATCAAAAGCCTTCATTTTATTGAGACATAGGAGTCGATATTCATGACCATGCCATTTAAAATTCAGTTACAAAGCTTTAGAGTGATTGGATATTAACTTCAATGTTTCTCAACAATTATATGGCACAGCTGAGGATTACAGTAGTGGTACAACAATCTTTCAATAAACTTCAAACCAGAGCCATCTAAAATTACATAAACATCCACTTCAGGAAAAAGGGGAAGAATCTAAAGATAAAAAGAGATTTTACCAAATTAGGGGAACGACGAGAAAATTGAGAGAATTCACCGAAAACTTTATTCATCACTTATTTTCTTGATGGATAGAGAGAGGGGAATTAACGAGGGTTCGCTCCTTTTTTTACAAACATGAAACGAAGAGTAAAGATAGGAGAGAGGAGAATATAATGTGAAATTGGAAACATTAGCGGGATAGAAGCAAATTTTCAGAATTAAAAGGAGGGAAATATGTGACAACGTTTTATACATAGTTTGATATTAGGGATTAATGCGTGGAACAGCAATAAGGCTATAAACGCTGACAATGAGTGCTGTAAACACTAAATTTTCTTGTAGTGACCATTTATTTCGTCTCAAATATCTATGGTCCCCACACCATTCATGATAGGTTAGACTTATGGTCGTCTTGTTCAGACTTCGCATCTTCTATTTATGGCCCATGGGTAATGGGTGGAGATTTCAACACAATAAGATACTCAGACGAAAGAAGCTCAGGCAACCTCTCATTGGATTTAGCGGAATTTAATGCTTTCATCAACGCCTGTTCGCTCATGGAACCCCCAATCAACAACCGTCGTTTTACCTGGACCAATAAACGTCAATCGCCTTCCATTGCTAAGTTGGATCGCTTCCTTTTTAACCCTACATGGAAAGATCTCCACCTCCTCTCCAGTTGTTCAGGCCTTGCCACCACTTTATCGGATCACTGCCCTCTCTGTCTTGATACAGGCTCGCTCCCCCTACCCAAGCTTCCTTTCAGATTCGAACGACTCTGGCTGCTTGAGCCGTCGTTCGAAGAATTTATCGAAAGAGCATGGGACCAACCGATCAGTTCTCCCTCTGCCACTGCTCGCATAGTCTGTAAACTTAGATCATTGAGAAAACTTCTTAAACCATGGGCAAAAACCATCTGGGGCTCCCTCCGCAGACGCATAACTGAGATTCAAAATGACATCCTAACACTAAACATCCAGGAAGAAGCCTTCCCCCACGATAACAGTGACAAATCTAAACTCTCAAACCTTGAAACCGAGCTTGAACGCTTAATGAAACAAGAAGAGATTGGTTGGAAACAAAGATCCAAAGCCAAATGGTTGAAAGAGGGTGACAAGAACTCGTCTTATTTTCACAAATGCGCTAGTGGTCGTCGCAGATCCCTTGATATCTCGGAAATTGTTCATAATAATGTCTCAATTAGAGACCCCACCGATATTATGAGCCTATTCACTAATTATTTCAGATGCGTCCTTGGCAAATCTTCCACTCTCCTCCCCCCATAGATTGGAATCTTCTGTATCCCAACCCCTCCCCAATTCCGATAGACTCACCTTTCTCAAAAGAAGAGATCCTGACTGCCCTTAAGGACATGGATGACAAAAAATCGCCGGGACCAGATGGCTTTAGCCCATTCTTCTTCAAGCATTTCTGGAGTGTTGTCAGGACTGACATGCTACAAATGTGTGTTGAATTCTGCTCCAATCCCCAGTCCATCGCTCGCCTAAACCATGCTACCATTATCCTTCTCCCAAAAACAGTTGGAGCCAACTCCCTCTCGGCATTCCGACCTATCAGCCTGCTAAATGCCACCTTCAAAATCATCACCAAAGTCCTCGCTAATCGTCTCCAATCGTTCATGGAATCGCTAGTCGGGGCAGAACTGTCCGCTTTCATTCATGGTAGAAACATTCTAGACTGTGTGGCTAGGACCCAAGAAGTAATCTCATCTTGTCACTCGAATAACATCCCGGGGGTCCTACTAAAACTTGACTTTTCCAAGGCCTTTGACTCTGTAAATTGGAATTTTATTCTGGAACTTCTTAGACATAGAGGTTTTCCACATGCTTGGTGCAACTGGATCCAATGTATTCTTTTTTCGAGCTTTTCATCGATTCAGATCGGAGGTGAGTCTGGTGGCCACATAAAATCAGCTAGGGGTCTCAGACAGGGAGATCCCCTCTCTCCACTCATCTTTGTCCTTATGGTTGATGTCTTCAATCGCATGATCAAACTGGCTACTCATAACAACTTCCTTGCCGGCATCTGTCCCCTTATCGCTGGCAACAATTCCTGTCCCAGGCCTATGATCTCTAATCTCCAGTTTGCAGACGACACAATCCTCTTTGTCTCTCCTTCACCTGAACATATCCATTGCCTAAAGGTCCTTCTCTATTCTTTCGATCTCATCTCCGGTTTGTCCATTAACTTTAGCAAAAGCTCCATCGTTATGCTTGGTAATGCAGACCTTCTTGGTCCCCCCATATCCTCCGCCTTGAACTGCCGCCTTGACTCATTTCCCTTAACCTACCTGGGTATTATCCTGCGCCCAACCAAGCTTCACAGATCGGACTGGATCCCTCTCATAACCAAACTTGAATCGCGACTTGCTGGATGGAAAGCTAATTCCTTATCGTCGGCGGGGAGGTTAGTGTTGGTCAAGGCAGTTCTCTCAGCTCTCCCCACTTATTGGCTCTCATTCCACAAGCTTCCAATCTGGGTATCCAAAAAAATAGATGTCATAAGACGATCCTTCCTATGGAATGGAGGGAAAATCAAGAGTCTCGTCAACTGGAAAATAGTATGTAAGCAGGAAGAACAAGGGGGGCTCGGAGTTTCCAACCTGGTCTCCTTTAATCAAGCTCTTCTTGCTAAATGGATCTGGCGAATCCTCTCGCCGGGGCATTTCATCTGGAAAGACTGGATCCTTTATTCCTTATACAAGGCTGACCCGTTCCTTGTCCTTCATTTCGCTCCTCAGTTTAAGGCCTCTCCCTTTTGGTCCAGTATTCTTGCCTCGGTTGATCATTTCAAATCCTTCATTCGGGTTACAATAGGAAATGGCTCGAGTTGCCTCTTCTGGTACGACTCCTGGCACAGTCTCTCCCCCCTCCACCGTTCCTTCCCACTTCTCTTTTCATTTTCCAGTTTTCCTCTCCTGACAGTGGCGGAGGCAGTTTCTCTCGGTCCTCCTAGCTTATGTCCTCCATCCCTTTTCTCCACTGACACCTTATCGGAGCTTCTCTCGGCTCTGCGCCTACTTCAGACCGTAACTCTTGACCCTTTATCAAATGACTGTCACCTCTGGTCCCTTTCCCCCTCACAACGCTTCTCCGTTCCTCAATATTCCTCCTTCCTTAACCATTCAGGCCGCCTGTTCTCATTCGCTCGTGTCTGGAAATGCCACATTCCTCCTCGTATCAAATTTTTTCAATGGTGCCTCATCCATGGGCGCATTAATACCAGAGACCGTCTCTCGCGTTTTAACATCTCATCTGATCTGTCATGTGTCTTATGCAACTCCGTAACCGAATCCATCAGTCATCTTTTCTTCGAATGTGACTCATCCTATTACATATGGGTCTCGGTCTGCATTCATATTCTTGGCCAAATCCACTTGATCTCGGACTTCTTTGATCACTGGCAGTACAGTACACCGAACACGCGCCTGGATTCCCTCTTAGCCATCTTCAGTTGGGTCATTTGGACCGAACGAAATGCCCTTATATTCAACAAACCAACCAGCACACCTTTTAGATTATGTTGTAAAATTTCTAATATTTTTGCATATTGGTCAGGCTCCACATCTGCTGCGCCTTTTAGACTTCGCCTTCCTGCACCTCGATCTCCCTCACAAGAATCTGCTGGTAGCGCTTCATCGTCAGCTTAGGGGGACAGTCATGGATTAGTGAACCTGTGCTAGTAACCTCGTGAATCACTCTTGACAGTAGTCTCTTTATTTTTCTTGCTGATCTTGCTGATCTACTTAGGGTTCACTATGTTTATATTAACAAACTCTGGGATGACTTTTTGTTGTAAGTATAACTTGGTAAACACTGATTCCGCTATCGACCAGGCTTGTTGGTCGACCTGCTTACACACACACACACACACACACATATATATATATATATATATATATATATATATATAATCTTAATCGGCTGTGTAGTTCCACGCTACACACCCGTTCTCCTCAAAAAAAAAAGTATGAAGTTATTGTATCTGATATGGGTCCATTCTTTTTTGTATGGGTCATTTTTCATATTTGACGACGTGTGATTTCTGTTGTTGGGGTTACACTGACCTACAACAGAAATAACGTTCATCTAAAGCAAACCAATAAATTTTAACTAAACCAAGAAATGTAGACTTTTGTTTTATACGAGCATAGATATTTACATGTGTGTTCAAGTATTAATATGTGTGTATATATCTGTAATGTGCGTATAGATATTTACATGTGTGTTTATACGAGCACAGATCTGTTTTTTTGCCATATAATATTACGTTGAAATCTGAATGTACCAATATTACCCTATTAGCTAATCCAATCTACATGTAATTATTCTATATTTTATCCTAAAATATGATAATACTTGAGATGTTATATGTATTTCGAAAAATTTATAGTATATCCGAGTTATTATTTATTTAACATAAGAAGTACGTAGTTATTGTATCTGATATAGTGCCATTCTTTTTTGTGTGGGTCTTATTTCATATTTGACGACGTATGATTTCTGTTGTTGGAATGACACTGACCTGCAACAGAAATAACGGTCATCTAAAGCAAACCAATAAATTTTAACTAAACTAAGAAATGTAAACTTTAATTTTATACGAGCATAGAAATTTACATGTGTGTTCATGTATTAATGTGTGTATATATGTGTGTATTGTGTATATAGATATTTACATGTGTGTTTATATGAGCATAGATCTGTTTTTTTGCCATTTAATATTACATTGAAATCTAAATGTACCAATATTACTCTATTAGCTAATCCAATCTACATGTAATTATTCTATATTTACCATAAGTGCATGTTCATACTGCTTCATAGATGCAATCATGATGCTTGTGTTAACTATAATAAATAATTATATCTATGCTACATGTGCATAGACACACTACAAGTGCTTATATATTACTCTCTAAAATTTATATGTACTATAAATGCATGTGCATAATTAGGGTGGGTTTGCGATCAAAGAAAGCAGGACATTTGAGTGGAGCATCTAAGTGGAAAATTTGAATGGGGAAGTTGAGTAAACGAGAAATATGTTTGGTGCTATGAACGTGGAATTTGAACGGGTATGTAAAACGTGATTTTTAATTTTGCCGATTTGTGGTTAATTAATTGTTTGTTTTAATATTAATTATTATTTTTATCATGCAAGTTGAGTTTAATAATTGCAGACAATAAAAAATAAACTACGCAATTTTTCATTAAAACAAACTACTATATTTAAAGTTCAAATACATGTAAAAAACAACAGAAAACTAACCACGTCGATTACCGAATAGAGTCAAGTGGTACATGACCGTTCGATGTGTCTGACGCATCGGATGCGAACGTAACCTTTAGTTCCAACCAGCTCAACATTTCATTTGAGGGATTTGAAACGTTGGAGCGTCCGACGCATCGAACGAGTCGCCAACATATCAAATTTTGACTGCGAACGATACCTTATTTTATAAACTGATCATACTACTTGTTACACCTGATTTAAAGTTAGCGTGAGGGGTTTTGGCATTGTAGGTATGTAATTATGGCAGGAGAGGCTTTAAAGTCTGTGAAAATAAGAGGCTTGTGGGAATTGCCACGAGATTGTAAAGCTTGTTTCCAATGTTTATGGCGGAAGAATTGTGGTATAAAATTATAAGGGGCAGTGATGCGAGATCTTGTTTTCGGTATGTCATGGCAACCCATCTCCAACGTACAATTTGACATATCTTTCCCAGGGAAGATGTATGCATGCCACGTTATTTATGTTTTCGGTCATGAGTCGTGTGCTACTTATGCTAATATATAATACGACTTATTTTAGTAACGCTTTATAAGAAAACAACAATAGTAATCAATTATGGTGGAAAGAGACAACGTATGAATAACATTGAAACAACGTGGATTTGAAAGCATTATTTGAGACTTTTCTGGGTTGAAGATCTCAAAGAATTTCTTTGATAAAATATCATGTACAAAGGATGATATCGTTTTTGCGTGACTGCTTTGATGTATGTTGACTTCATGACATGTAGGAAGCCAAGCAAAGCAGAGCAATTACTCAATCATGCACCTTGCATCACGTTCCGTATAAGACCACAAGCAAAATCATCATAGTAGAAAAGACACGTCATTGCATCATTTAAGCCAAAGAAAGTGGTAAACTTGAGCAACTTCCTTTTCGTCCAATGCCTTTTGTCTATTTACTCTTACCTTGCATGCTATACTCGCTGCAAGAATAGCTTAAAATACCGAGGACAATTGATGGCGGCTTCCGACGGTCTAAATACAACGGTTTTCGATGACTTTCGATGGATCGACGGCATTCGAAAGCCGTCGGAAATTCGCATTATTCTGGTCTCGGTCGAGACCTTTGTACCTCATTCCAGCTGAATGAAAAAAAAGTTTCTAAAATCTCTAAACCCATTTTCAAACTTCCAAACCTCAAATTCAAGCTTTCAGATCTTGCACGGCTCCTTAATCACTCTCTATTGCTTCCAATCTCAGCTATAATATCTAATTATTAATCTAAATCTAGATTTGCTTAATTTGATATATTAAGACTAATTTGTGATTCTAATTGTTTCTAATAGCCTAATGATGATTTATATTATATCATGGAATACCTATTTTATTTGCTAGCTTTAAATTGTGAAAAGTATATAATTCGTGAATTTGTTTATGTGTAAACTATTATATGTGTGTTATTTTCAGCATTGTCTTGTGTTAATTAGGGTGTTTATATGTTCATATATGTGTGTGTATATGTGTTAATCATATATATATATATATGTGTGTGTCTGTGTGTCTCTGTGTGTGTGTATAAACATACACGCGCACGCATACTGATAATTAAATAAATTGTTTTCTATCGTAAACATTGTAATTTTTTTTTTACATATTTACTATAATACGCTGAATTAACCTTGTTCGATAAAATACACGGAATGTAGTAAATTAATAATTTTTCGACATATATAAAATTAGTAATTTTTCAACCTTTTACAAACAATAATATATCATATAATAAATAATAAGCCAAACAATAAAACTGCTAATTTTTGTATAAGCCGCTATTTTATTACGTCCCCTAGAGAGTTTTGGCCCCATCCGAAAAGTGTTGTACATGATCGTTATATAGATATTCGTTTTTGTCATAAACGAACATTTATATTCATCTCGTATAATACTTGCTGGGTTTGTTTCTATATTGGACAAGTTAAAAGGACAGTAAACAAATTACATTTCGTATATTATTTTGTTTTAAATGGTTCATAAAATTTCACCGTCATTTTTTTTTGTTTCGTATGCACACGCATTTGTGTACAATACGGAAAACAAATGGGAAGTGCTGCCAACATTTTGTTGAATCGTTGAAAATGAAACAATTTACGAAATGTAATTGTTTAATGTGTTTGTAATGAGAAGTAGGATGACCGACCATCAAAATAGAAAACTATAAACCAACATTTCAATACTGTATTGGAGGAATTAACTTAAAGGACAAAAATTTATATATTTTTAGCCTCAACGACACGACCTCAATATTTTAACCACAAGGACAAACATTCTCCTAAAAATTAATCATAAGAGCAAACATTCTTTCAAAATTATTCATAAGGACAAACATTCTTCCAAAACTGATATCGAACTAAAAACTGATACTTAAAAACTGCTGTCGATAACTATAAACTGATACCTAAAAACTGTTGTCAATAACTAAAAACTGATATCTAAAGAAAGCTGTCATTTAGGCAAAAATACTGAAGGTCTGTCCTGGAGGCTAAAATGCTGAGAAATTTTGTCTTTGACAATAATTTCCTGTATTGTATTCTTAAGTTGGGTTAAACTAACACATATAAGAAATATGATGCTGAAAAATTAACTAATAATACATGCGTATTTGTTAGAGGTAGTGATAATCCAAAAAATCACATAAATGATTTTTATGGCGTTTTAACCCAAATTTTGCAACTGACATATTTCTCACGAACCACACAGGATGTTTTTTGTTTAGAGGCAACTGATTCAGCAATATTTCAAGTTCTGTAATTAATGTGTACAAGAATTATAATCTTATTGAAATAAAGCACCCATCGCATTATCACAAGTATCATCCTTTTGTACTAGTCAAACTACCATTGCAAGTTTACTACACTCCTTATCCTTCTCTAAAAAGGGATAAAGCAATTTGATTGGTAGTTTTTAAAACAAATGCAAGATTTACGTTTGATGGAAAGAATATTCCAAATGAACAAGCTTAACAGGCAGATCTTGAGCAAAGCAACAAAATAACAATAACAGACGATCGTACTGATTTTGGACATCTGAACGACTTGGTAGAAGCATTTGAGAATAGAGAGGAAAATAATTTAGAATATGAGACCGAATATGAATCAAAAGATGATGAGGATTGATAAAAATATTATGTTGAATTCTGATGTATTATGCAATTTATGTAATTGATGACATTTATTTTGCAAGTTGTGTAATTAATGAAACAGAATCTGCTTATGTAATTTATGTCATTCGCGTCATTTACACTATTTATGTCATTTATTTAGCAATTTATTTAAAAATGCTATATTCTGCTTATCGTCGGAATATGAGACCCAATTCGAATCAGATATATTTTTCAATTTATGTGCTTTATACCATTTGTCATTATTATACAATATATGTCATTATTATGCTATTATTCTTTTATAAAATGATGTGTCTGTGATAGGTATCATGTCGTCTAGAAGGAGGAGCTCATCCCATTCATCGGGAGGCGATGACAGCGGCCAATCACATCGGTCACAACATCCAGCTGTGTATCTGTAGTGCCTAAAGCGGAGGGGTAAGTATTAATTTTTTGTAATCATCATAAATATTATGTACAATATAATAATCTGTATCATATTTAACACAGTGGGTTCGATCTACATCCGTCATCTTTAGTTTTATCAGTTCTAGAGATTCATATAAGAGTAGGATGACAGTGGGTTCGACCTTTCGACACCAGAAATTTATCGGAAACGTTGTTCGTCTTTGTGTACTATATATACATATATATAAAAGTTATTTACCTAGATAATAATACACATAGTAATAAATTACCTTATATTAATTTATAAAAGAAAGTGATGTGACTAGACATAATAATTATATGTATAAAAAAAATGATGTGACTAAAAATAATTATATATATATATATAAGAAAGTGATGTGACTGGATATAATAATTATATATATATAAAAGAAAGTGATGTAACTAGACATAATTATATATATATATATATAAGAAAGTGATGTGACTGGACATAACAATTATATATAAAAAAGAAAATGATGTGACTAAACATAACTATATATATATTTAAAAAAGTTTGTGATGTGACTAGATATAATTATGATAAGTTATATTATTTAATTCCTATGCTTCTTCTATAAATACCCTCCACTTTCTCATTTTTTCTCATTTTATTTCATTTCTTCTCCTTCTTCATTTCTTCTCTCTCAAGCTTCATCAATGACTTTCCAATCCAAAATAAAAAAGAAATAGTTCAAAAAGCATGTAAAACTTAGATCCGACCATAGATCTAAGCTTCTTGAAACATTCTGAAGCCATCTACTTATGTTTCAACTCAAATAGAGTTCGTCTTCCTCCTTTTCATGCCATGACCGAAAGTTTAAGAGAAGAGGTGGAGAGTTTGAGTGCTCCAGCAAGGGAAAAAGAGAAGTATGTTATGCTGGAATGAAGGAGTGAAACACCGGAGGTCTTTAGAAGCAAATAGAAGAGCTAAAGGTTAAGTTAGTGCCTTGTATATGGTGAGGCCGAACCATGTTGGCTAGGGGAAGAGATTGGAAGCTTGTTGATGAGCGGCTATGGCTAAATCATTCGGAGAAGCTACGAAAAAGGATGGAGCTAAGAAGGTGAGATCTTGAGAAACACTTTCCTTTCTAGTTTATGATTAAAATGATTTGCAAGGTAGAAGCAAGTTAAGTTTATTATTTACAAGTATATAAAAGTTATTGACATGATTATACATGAATTGACATGTTTGTTTGGATGTTTATATGGATGTATACTTGATTGTTAATACTGGATGTTCACTTGAATGAATGAAAAAGAAGAATAAAGTTATAATGTGAAGTTTATGATGATAGTTAATATGTTAACTATAATTAATTCATGAAGGAATAAACGGTGGTATATGTGGAAAGTTAAATCTTGAAATGTTTGAAGTCATAAAAGAAGAATGCTTTGAAATGATTTAAAAATGAATAGATTTCATGTAGAAAAGGAAAGATAACATTTTTATAATGTTAAAGGAATAATATTTAATTTATATGGATATATAAATTAAATAATTGGAAGATAGATAATAAATAACTTTTTATGTTAGAGAATGTTTTGAAAAGTGAATGTGGAATTTAATATGATTTTATAATCATCTATGAAGTCAAATATGATATTATAATAATATAATATAAGTTAAAATATAAGGAAATAATATTTAAAAGTGAGAAAGAGATTGAATATGGAAAATATTAGCTTAATATTTGAAAATGGTTTATAAACATTAAAATTAAGTTTGAAGATGTTTTGACAAACATTGAGTTTGGAGTCAAAAATAGGCACGTCGCGTAACAGTAGTTCACGATTTCATGCTGTAAAAGTTAAATCCTTCTACAGGATGGAATCAGAATCAGATTTCTTTGCAATAACACATTTTCGAACTCTTATGACTATAGTTTTCAAATGAAAGAAAATGATCGAGATTCCATTTAATAGATTTTGAAATATGAGCAAATAAAGTTTTCAAGAAAATCGCGCTTTGCTAGTTCGGTGGCCAAAGTAGCAAATTTTTTAGATACCTATTTTTAAATTTTTTAAAAATATGGAATAAATCTTATAAATCATTTAAAAAGTGATTTGAGTTATAAAGATGAATCTCCAAATGATGGAAATTGGTTTGATCAATATAGCTTAAAAAACACTTTCCGCAGCACTTTTCTATAACTTTTGAAATATACTTTTAAACATAACCGTTCTTTTCAAAATCTTTTGTAAATATTTTCAAATGATTACTGAAGTATTTTAAACGTAATTTGAATAAGTTATGGAATGGTTAAATGATTAATGTTTTAGAGTCGATCAAATAACTTGACCACATTATGGGTATCAAAGAGATAATGTCTAGGCTTGAGTTTGGAAAACCAGTTCTCTACTCTCTCTAGCTATCCGGACTGGTCCGAAGGAGGGGATAGTAAATTTGATTTACTCAGATCAAAAAATTTCAAAGTACAAAGGATATAATTTTCCAAATATAAATAACTTGGATTTTGTGGAGATAATCTTCTTGTACTCAGTGTTAAAGGCCGAAGAGGGAACTCGTACTATTCGTGGAATTTAAAAGGCGATTTCGCCGTTATTCCGCCCACAGTACCAGTTGAATACGAAAATTGATATTGAGTATATTTAGATGATTTCTATAGATTCTTCTCACTTAATATTTATGGATTTTGGATTAACATCCTAAATAACATGGTTTTAACTCAATCAAATTGAATCAAGAAATTTTTGTAAAGATTTAAAGAAATGATTTGGAATTATTTTAATTTCTATACTTGAATTAAATGTTTTGCGTTTGTAGTAAACTATGTCTTAAATAATATCATTTTTGACCCATTGAAAAGTTATGTTTTGAAAATAAGACATCTTTAATTAAGATTTAATAAATGATTTGGAAATATTTTTCTAAGTAAAAGGTGAATTGATTTGGAACTATTCCAAGATTAAAAATATTTAAATTTACCAAATGATTTGATAAATGAGGCTTAATGATTCCATATACCGCTAAGAAGATAAAGGAATAATTAAATGAATGTATCCCTAAGAGATATTTATGAATGAATAAAAAGGTGAGTTAAATTGAATGATGATTGATAGTCACATATGAACTTAACATATTTTTAGTCGATGATAGGTTCGAAGGAACCAAGGTCGGATTCGGGTAACTCTTATCCGAAAACCACTTTGGACCAATACATACATTCGAAAGTGAAGACATGTTAAAAGTGAAGATCAGTGAAGACCGTAGATCTACATAGCGAAAGGACTGCTTGTTGACATTTTTTGGGTCGCTTCCAATTTATAGACATTTATTATAGCAGTGGTCCCATAGTGTTTTTAAATCTTAGGATTGCAATGACTACTTGCTACTAATTGTAGTAGGAGTGCCTTCGGTTTTGTTCAGTCCTAGACTGAACTTGTGTGGATGAGTGTCTGACATTGAATTTCTAAATCATGAACGTTGATTTTTACAAACATACATCTATAGGTGGCGTATGAGGCAACTCCTATCAGCTTAACACCATTCTCTAAGACATATGTGCTCGAAGATTGTATTTTTGTAGATATTAATTAGTGATAAACGGAAATGACAGTGTGGCATTCGAACTGAAACCAGTTGGTTAGTTAGAGCGCAGCCTCACGAGCCTCACATCTCAAAAATGATATGGGTTACTATGTTGTATGAAGAACACACATTCTGGCTATTGGTTGATGTATATGGTGGTTTTCAGTAGGGGACCCATTAGGGGAAGGCGTACCTCAAGGCATTTATTGCCCTACTATTTGAATATAGTAACTAGCTTGCGAAAAGTGATAAGGCTACCAAATACTTGTAGTGTAGCAAGTAGAGTTCCAAGCGACTTGCTTGAGAAAAGCGATTAAGGCACTGTGGGAACTATGTTTGCTATGCATGGATCGAAGGAAAAGGCCACTAGTTCCCTGTCATAGTGGAAATCCAATTCCAATACGGGCATTACGATTTTGATTGTATTCTCAAAATAGCTGTAATGCTTTGCAAACATTTCAGCTATCCTTTGGTATCATATATTTCGTCCTGGTATATTCCCTTTGACCTAGTCCGGATATATTATCATAGACTTAGTCCGGATATTGATACTTTATTTTGATATATTACTTGAAAAGTGTTTTGAAACCAATGTCATTAAAGATAATATCCAAGTATTTTCAGTACAAAGTATTTTGGTTATCATAAGATAAAAACCCTTCATGTTTATATGTTGGCATGGTCTTATGAGATACCATTCTTTTCAAAGATTTTGGTTTACATCAGCATTTAAAGTTTCGAGTATCTCACGCTGGTTTATCAAGCCCGATCGGGGTATTTTTAATACTCGGGTCAGATCCGAATAGTTTCAGGTTTATCTGAAGACACTTGGAGTGTCCAGAGGAGAGCTGGAGACTTTCATCTATGTATGGACGTATTCTATTACCCGCTGCATCTATTACATTTGTTTTTATTTTTCAACATTTGCAAGGACAGAGATTTATAACTGTCCATGCAGAATCTAGGTTAGACTCTGATATTGTATTCAATTTTCCACTGTAAAGATTGTTGTTGAAATAATATATGTTATTCCATTCGTGTGACATTCTGTTCTATCTTTATTTTCTTTTCCCCTAACAATCGGGCTTTTCGGCGCTTGGATTTGCGGCACAAGGATGTATTAGTGTTGATTTTCGAGGATTGAAAACCTCGGTCGTTACAATAATATTCCATTTTCAATTCTCAATTTGTTTGTCGCTTATTTATTGTTTACCTTATATTGTTTAATTATTTTTCACTTGTTTATCATGAAATAAAGGCCGAAGTCGATGTCCTAGCAGACGACATGCAGCTGATATGACACTATTGGATGTAGAAGATAAGGAAGAATTACCGGGATTCTTTGTCGTTTGTGAGGCATAAAGAGGAGAAGCCGAACTAGATGGGAGCGAGTGTGTGGGAGGGTTGGCTGGGGCATTGGGAGAGTGACGAAGCGAAGGTAAGTGTACTAATCTTTTATTAGTTATTCGATATGTAAATACCAAAAATATTTGATAAGTAAATAATGTATTGTTTATTTAAATGTACAAACAGAGTCGTAGAGAAACTCTTCAAATATGAACAGAAATCCTGTCACTCATCAAGGAGGGTCCAAGTCGTTCCAACAATATTGCCATGAGTTGGTAAATTTATTAACTGTGAACTGTAAATAGTTATTATGCTGTATAATTTTGAATAAATAATAACAGTATACAATAATCAATTTCAGGAAGTGGAGGCATGTGGTCTCATATCATACATTGATGTATTTAACCGTACTCATGCCTTCGAGCATGTAAATCCAGACGGGACTGTTTCATATACATGGCATGGCGATAAACCATGGGAGAGCCCTATAAGCATATTTTAGTTTATATTCTATTAGTAATTGTTTTAATTGTTAAAGTATAATGAATTAATATATTATGCTATTAATTTTAAATGTAATTTTACTTGTTCATGCTTGCACGGTTTTTGCAACAAAGGCAGAAACTCCTGGAGGAAACAGGTCGAGAGCAGCTGACTATGGACGGGGAGGATGTCATTTAGAATTAATCGTGGACCCACCTTCATAGAACAGACGTTATGGTTTTGGCGATCAAGCTGTAATGAATAATATATTTAGGTATAATAATTTAGTAATCTTTTAGTTCTAAAGAACAATATAGATATAACAAGCGTTACCGAGGAGAGCCAGCCAAAGCAAAGCTCAGATCGATCTAGTAGAGATCGAGAAATTGAGAGCAAGGACGACACAGTTGGAGGAGCAGAACCTTCGGCAGGCCATTGAGTTGACACAGCTACTGGACCAGCGTATTGTCGAGTACATGCAACAGTATGGTGGCCATTTTCCATCTTCAGCTGGTTTCAGAGGTTTTGGAGGTGACTGACATAAGTTATAGGTACGTTTTTTTTGTTACGCGACATTGTTTAGCATTGTTTGATGATACATTGAGACGGTGCGATTGGATACTTCGAGATGTTTTGTATATTATTTGATGATACGTTTGGTGATGGTCAGTTTGGCATTTGTGAGTTGATGATGATATTTGAGTTGTTGATGGTGTGAGATTTGTTGGTGTTTCACGGTGTATATATTGTATGATGACATGTATGTATATTATGTTAACGAAGTGTTGGCTAGTTTGATGTTATCTCAGTTATGGTTGGTTTAATTTTCTTTCTGTGATTTGCATATATTTGTATGATTTGAGATTAAATTGATTATCTGAATTCGATATGTGCTTGCGTATGACTATATTATATTTCTGAATTGTGTATGTGAGGCTAGTATGTAGTTGAAATCTGGAAAAATGCTTTAGGAATTCCGACGGCTTACAGGTCAATATTTTCCGATGACTTCCGACGATTAACGCGATTTTATTACTTTCTCTTGATTGGCTATGTGTCTTCCACAACCGTCTGGAGCCGTCGGGTTTTCTATCGGCAGTTGTCGGAAAGTTTATAACGGTGGTTGTTGGAAGCCGTCGGAAAAATTGTGCGGTGACGAGATAAATTGCGATGGTTTTTTACATCTGTTTCCAACGGCCGCCGATGGTTTTCAACCGTCGGAAATCGTATTTTTCTTGTGATGAATCAATGAGTGTCATCTGCCACGTATGTTTATATTGACTCTAACATTAACATTTTAGAAACTAAAAGCCTGTTTGGTTTATTTTGTGTTTTGGATTTTCAATATTAATTATAAAATATGAGAAGAGTAAAAAAACGATGAAAGGGGTTAAAGAACGATGGAGGGGGTGATAGAGGGAATGGAGGGACGATTGAATGGTGAATTGTTTATCATGTTTTCGTAATTATTCAAAAAATGAAAAATAAAAGTGTTTTATATTTTGTACGTTAACTTCGTTTTCTTAATTGATCATTTTTCTTAATATACATCCATTTTTGTATGAATGAAAACGCAAAACTAAAAAGGGTAAACTAATCGTATCCTAAATATTTTAGCAGACATGTTCATACTACATTACATGTACAATCGTTATGATTTTGTTGACTATAACAAATAATTATACATGTACTAAAAGTCTACAAGTGCATACATTCCTTTATAAAATCTGTGTGTACTTACAAAGCGTATGTTCATGCTACTCTATAGAGTAAACCAATCTATTTTCAATAATTCCACATGTGCATGCTGATGCATGTTGATATATATATTACTCTGGTACATGTACTATAAGTGCATAATTCTCTGTAAAATCTATTTGCACGGTGTAAGTACATATTGATATACCATTGTACAAATAAACATAATCATGGTGATTTTGTTAATTATAACGTACTATTTCATGTTCTATTACAGCTCATACGTCCAATACGATGATCATAATTATACAGTAATATGTTTTTTGCTTAGACCCCTTTTTTCGCCAGCATTGGGCTTTGCTTTATTTTCCAAGAACCCGTCTCAACCTTTTTTGTTAATTGCTGGTGGACAATTTTTCAACGTATCTTTAGCGTTATCAAAATTTTCACAATAATTTGTTCTCAATTTGCTCTTGTATTTCCTAAATGACTTCGACATTTGCAAAAAATTCTATTGCATGTGACTTAAAAATATATCTATAAAAATTAAGAATTTTTTACTTAAAAAGAGAAGCAAAGTGGAAAATATATATCATGGAGAAAACTGAAAATGGAATAAATAATCGATTTTGACTTACAAGCAATTCAATCCAAACATCATCCTAATATTTTTGAGGTAATTTATCCAAACTCTCATATGGGAACAGCACATGAATTCGTACTATTTTTTATAGCATTTTTTAAAAGATAACATCTATTTACATCTGTAGTTTCTTTCAGTTAATGCACAATAATTTCATTAAGTTAACCTACAAATTATTTGTAAGTTAATCTGCATGTGAATTAACTACCAGAATATGATATTCTAATTTTTATTCATTTCTTTTATCTTTAACTTTGCTATGTATAATTCCATTCTCGTACTTATGAAATACAAAATGTATACATTGGATCACGTCTTCTTCTTCTTTTTTGAAAGTCTTGTCATATATGAATGCCCTTCAAACTTCAATTTTTTTTCCCAATAGATGATTATGAAGTCCACAAATAACCTCCACTCTCCACTAATCCAACATTAGTAGTTTAACTCTCCTTTCAGAAAGAAAGGACATCCTTATTTTTTAGTTTCTACCTTTATAGACTTTATCTGATTATTGATCGTTTTATTTTCGGTTTTCTCAACATATATGCCACTTCTTTCGCACCAATATGTTATTCGACCTTTACGACCATTTTTTAGATTTTCACTTTGCTTGATGGTAACAACTACCCCATATGATTTTTCTATAATTTTGCACCATTCTATAAGTTCATCATATGAATGAAATTCCTATATCATATATAAAATATTGAGTTCTCTTTGATCTCATAAGTAACATTATCACTTACACAAAAAAAATAAAAATCTTTTACCTTATTATTTCTGAACGCAAGTGTGCAGTTACATTCTAGTACCAAATCTTCTAAACATATACTATAAAATATGAGAAGTAAAAAGTATACATGATGGATAAACTAATCATTTTTTAAATTATGTAAATGGTTAAAGATGCTATTTTTTGGATGGATTAGAAAACTAAAAGTGTGGATTCATATAAAACTTACCTTTTTTTAAATGAGTGCACTATATATGTTCACCTTAACTTTTTTGGATTTGCAGCGGATGATTGGCCAATTGACTGGATTGACGCTTCTACGGCTCCTGACATTGTTCCTTACAATACTGAAAACTAAAATGGATTTATAATGAAAACACTAAATAAACACAACGAGAATAAATGGCATAATTATTATTAAATCTATGTATTTATAGCCAAAAATTCAAAACAGAAACCAAACGGTTAGGAATAAATGACAAAGGTGGGCTTGAATTGCGCATTCTAATTTAAGTATATAAGTAGATTGGACATTTTTATATGAAAACAACCGCATGTGTGGGCATATTATATCTCCATCACTTAGGAGATGCAATTCTAGTTGTTTACTTTGTGATTTTGTAATAGTTTGCAGTCTAGGAGATTTTCCTGAACTTCAATGATAAGGCAGGTATTGCTAAACAACAAATTAGTCGAGCTTTGGATCAGTCTTAGTATAGTCCTAGAAATAGATGAACTGAAATTGATGAATGGTGACTTACATATAGAGCATTATTAACTCCTGCAGTATATGTAAGCTCATTGTAATTGTCAAACACGTTGTATTAGCAAATTTTTAACCTATTAGTTTTGTATATCTGGCCACCTTAATTATTTGCAGAACTTTTAACATGTATATGCTAAGTGATAATAGTTGCGAATAGTAAAATAAAAATGTACATTGGTATAGAACCATCAGACATAAAATATGATACTCGCATCATAAATAATTATTTCAGCTGATAACCGCTGAAGCTGTTAAAAGCTCAATACAGGTTATGTCGTTTGTTGTATAAGTGATAAAGACTCTTTTTTCTTTGAACACGTTTCACAAATCACAATCTAATATGCTTCATAAATACTACTTTGAACTGTCATATGCACTACTTTGAACTGTAGTACCAAATTGATGAATGGTGACTTCACATAAGAATCATATGACTTATACTACTTTGAACTAAACATGTAAGATCTCTTTATTTTGCAGCTTCTGTGGTTAACCATATTACATGGGAGGAGAATTCTTTAGAGCCATGATTGAAAGTTGATATTACTATATGCATTACATTACAGGTTTCTGTAGATTAAAATGGTTCAAAACAGAATGCAACAGTTTGTCTGCGTCACTACTCAACGCAATGTAACAATATTATATGTTACAACAACGAAACAGCAACACTTTAAATGTGTTTCAGCAAGTAAATTGCAACCGTTTAAAAATGTCGCAATGCAACAATGACATTCAATAACAGATCTGGCGTATCAGCAATTGAAAGCAAGAAGAATACCAATGTTCGTCGGAGGCTTGTCATGACGATCGCCTTAAGACTTTGTTCGAAGTCTCTCAGGGTACAACCGACGAAACTGCGTGAGACTGTACGGAGTACGTCAGTCCGAGATGATGATGGCAACAGAAATGAATCGAGTATGCCAGGGAAGAAGAAGAACTGTAAATCAGTGAGTGATTTGATCAAGATCCATCACTAATTTATAGTTGCTGAACGGTCACGGTTGCGTCCGTTCAAAATATACCCGTTCGGAAAAACGGCATCCCTTCATTCTTCCAACGGGTCGCACCCGTATTCAATTCAAATTAAAACGGGCCGCGCCCGTGTAGCCAAATAAAAACCCGTTGAAAATTGCAGTGTTTTCTGTAGCAAAAATAAGATTTCATAGTAGACCCAAACCCAAAGGGCCAATACAGGGAATGAGGGTCCTACATATATACACAATTTAATCTTTTATTTTGCCAATGTGGGACTAAAGCATATTTCATTCATCTTTTTAGAATTGTCAACAATCCCCCACATGAATGACAATATACTTTTCCCCCACACAAAGTGGAATATCTCAGACTACGTATGGAATAATGCTTTTTGAAGGATAAGTAGATATCTCACTTTGAACTTTCCCTTGTTAACATCATCGGATATACTTGGCTAATCGGTGAATTATTTCATCTTGAACCGTCTGCCGTTATTGTATAATCAGACAAGAAGGTTAACAAAGTATTGTTTCCCTTCTCATCCAATCTCTTGGTTGTGTTCATTTCGGTCCTGAACAAATTTGGTTCTGCGAGTGTATTTAGAGAATTTAAACCTTTAATATTCTCATAGAGCCGACCCAGCTCATACTAACATAAGTGATCGCAACCATGAGGAGTATCCTATATATAACCCACTTGTTATTTTACAAGATATGGTCATCCTTAAAAAGCATAGCTTTAACCTTTTAATACTACTGTAGGCATGCATTTATGTTTTGCACCATAGGAATGGAATGGACTATGTCCAGAAAAATGCATTACGTCTTGAGTTATTCAGAACTGGTTTGCCTATTTATCCTAGTCCGTGGGATCTTCAGTCGCTAGGATAGGTTTCCGTATAAGATAACTCTTGTTGGTTTAGGCTTTTAAACCCATTCCCTCGATGCGCAGTCTATTTTCTCTCTTGATAACCCTTTTGTAAATGGATCCACTAGGTTATCATTCGTTCTTACATAATCAATGGAGATAGTTCCATTAGAGAGTAACTGCCTAACTGTGGCGTCGATGAATGTGTCGTGATTTGCCATTATACACAAAGTTTTTCTCTCTACTTAGCGCAGTTTGATTGTCGCAGTGAATACATATGGCCGTTATATGTTTAGGCCGTAGAAATGATGAAGCCATTCTGCTTCTTGTCCTGCTTTGTCTAATGCAATGAACTCTGATTCCATAGTGGATCGAGCTATGCATGTTTGCTTCGTTGATTTCCATGACACTACTGCTCCTGCGAGAGTGAAGACATAACCACTTGTGGATTTTGATTCCTCTGAATCTGCAATCCAGTTTGCATCACTGTATCCTTCTAGAACAGCTGGATATTTTCCGTAATGCAAGGAATAATTTGTGGTATTCTTCAAGTATCCCAGCACTCTCATTAGTGCTTTCCAGTGTTCCTTCCCTCGATTACTTGTATACCTGCTTAGTCGACTTACTACATAAGCTGTATCTGGTCTCGTGCAATTCATGAGATACATTAGACATCCTATTACACGGGAATATTCCAGTTACATTACACTTTCACTAGAGTTTTTATGCAGTAATTACGATGGATTAAAAGGTGTTCTTACTCCTTTAATTCCATAATTTTGGAATTTCTCAATTATTTTGTCTACATAATGTGACTGAGATAATTGTATTCCATTAGGCGTTCTTATTATTTTGATTCCCAAAATAATGTCAGTAACTCCTAAATCTTTCATATCAAAATTGTTGATAAGCAATTTCTTTATGGTCTCTATAACTTTAATGTTAGGACCAAAGATTAGCATACCGTCCACATATAAACAAACAAACACGTATGATTGTCCAACTTGTTTACAATAAACACATTTGTCCTACTAATTTATACGAAAACCATTTCTCATCATGACACTGTCAAATTTTGCGTGCCATTGTTTCGGAGCTTTTTTGAGTCCGTATAATGATTTTACCAATTTACAGACTTTGTTTTCATTTCCCTTGGATAGAAATCCTTCGGGTTGCTCCATGTATATTTCCTCATCGAGATCTCCATTTAAGAATGTTGTCTTTACACCCGTTTGATTAATTTCTAGATTGTAGATGGATGCAATTGCTATTAGAATTCTTATTGAGGTTATTCGTGTAACTGGTGAATATGTGTCAAAAAAGTTTATACCTTCTTTTTGACGATATCCTTTGGCTACTATTCTGGCTTTATATTTATCAATAGAGCCATCTGGTTTCATTTTCTTCTTGAAAATCCATTTGCAGCCAATAGGTTTTATTCCAGGTGGAATATCAACAATTTCCCAAATTTTATTACTTAGGATTGAATCGATCTCACTTTGTATTGCTTCTTTCCAACATGAAGACTCAGAAGATGACATTGCTCCTTGTACGTTTGAAGTTTGTGTTCTAACACATATGTGAAAAAATCCGAACCAAATGATTTAGAAGTTCTAGCCCTTACACTTCTTCTTGCTTCTTCTTCATCACTTTCACGATGAGTTTCATCTTCATGTGGGCTATTTGATTCTTCTCCTGTCCTTTTAGGGACATTATTCCCTTCATTCTTTTTGCGTGGAAACACTTCTTCAAAGAATGAGGCATCTCTTGATTCTATGATTGTATTTACATGAATATCAGGTATATCAGACTTGAATACCAAAAATCTATATGCACTACTATTTTGGGCTGGTCCTAAATAGTAACAATCTACAGTTTTTGGTCCAAGTTTGACCTTCTTTGGAGGCGGGATATGAACTTTTGCTAAGCACGCCCACATTTTGAGGTATTTGAAGCTTGGTAGATGTCCTTTTCCATAATTTATATTAAATTTTTCCCGTTTTACTACGAGGAACCTTATTTAATATGTGATTAGACATATTTAAAGCTTCCCTCACAAGTTTGTTGGTAGGCCAGAGGTTAAGAGCATGGAATTAATCATATCTTTTAATGTTCTATTCTTTCTCTCGGCTATACCATTTTGTTGTGGCGAATATGGTGCTGTTGTTTGATGAATTATTCCATTTTTTCACGGAATTGTTCAAATGGCAACTCATATTCTCCACCTCGATCAGATCTCAATATCTTGATCTTTTTATTTAGCTGATTTTCTACTTCAGCCTTATATTTTATAAACGATGTAATTGCTTCATCTTTACTATTTAAAAGATATACGTAGCAATATCGTGTATAACCATCAACAAATATGATAAAATACTTTTTCCCACCTCTTGTAGGTAAGTTTTTGAAATCACATAAGTCAGTATGAGTCATTTGTAATGGTTCAGTACTTCTATCAACAGTATGAAATGGTTTCCTAACTATTTTTGCTTCTATACATGTCTCACATTTGTATTTTTATCTTCTTGAAACTTTGGAATTAAATCCAGATTTGCAAGTTTTTTCATCTTTCGAAAGTTTATATGTCTTAATCTTTCATGCCATAATAGAGCATCATACTCGACAACATAAGAAACTTCCTTTTTATTCATTTCAGAATTACAATATACATCATTATTGCCAATTACGGCCACATTAGCCTTAAATAGGCCATCACACAAGTATCCTCTCCCTATACAGATTCCAGTCTTAGACAGAACAACTTTATCTGATTCGAAGACCATTCAGAAGCCTTTCTTCGAGAGTACAGGTCTAGAGATCATGTTCTTGCGAATGTCTGGAACATGAAGCACATCATTCAGCGTAATAGTCTTACCAGATGTGAACTTGAGAATCACTTTCTCCCTTCCCTCAATCATTGACACTGCAGAGTTGCCCATGTACCACTTTTCTCATGATCAATTTTGTTGTAAGTAGAGAACATGGACTTTTTAGAACAGACATGTCGTGTAGCACCTGTGTCAAACCACCACCGAGAAGGATTCTGAACTAGATTGCATTCCGACACAACTCTAGAAAAGTTAGACCCATCGATGTCCATGTT
The DNA here is from genome assembly GCA_030765085.1 of Allium cepa. Classification (NCBI taxonomy): domain Eukaryota; kingdom Viridiplantae; phylum Streptophyta; class Magnoliopsida; order Asparagales; family Amaryllidaceae; genus Allium; species Allium cepa. The sequence goes on from CM060929.1 coordinate 308,615,448, forward strand.
TTCCACCACATTTGCTTCAGAATTATTCTATTTCTTGTGCATGCAATCCTTTGCTTGATGTCCAGTCTTGCCACAAACCCAACACTGCCCATTGAACTTCTTGGACGGCTTCTAATCATTTTGTTTGGTTTCTGGCGCCTTTATTTTCTTTTTATTTTCGTTGGGGTTTCCTTTTTTCTTTGCCCCTTCTGCAACAAAACCCTCTTCGTTTTTTGGTTTAGTGACTCCGCGATTATCTGCCTTGATCTTCAACCTAACGACGAGGTCTTGTAAGGATATCTCTTTCTCCTTGTGCTTCAAATAATTGCAGTAGTCCTTCCAAGATGGTGGTAGCTTTCCAGTGATTGCTTCAACCAGGAAAGGTTCACCAACTTCGTGGCCTTCTGCTTGCAATTAATGGATAATAATCTGAAGTTCATGCAATTGCGTAATTACGGATTTTGAATCTACCATCTTGTAGTCCATGAACTTGTCAACTATGAACTTCTTCAGGTTCACGTTTTTCATTTCGCATTAAGTGCATTCCAGAGAGCTTTTGCAGTCTTCAGTGGCTGATACACTTTGTACAAAACCTTATCCAAATAGTTTAGGATGTAATTCCTACACAAGAAATCCGAGTGCCTCCATGCATCAATTGCAGAAATATCATTTGCTGAATTTGTTTTGCCTGGCGTAGGCAGCACTGGTTCATCTTCATCAAGGTACTTCTGCAGGCCAAGGGTTGTGAGATAAAAGAGCATCTGACTCTGCCATGTAAGAAAATCGTCTCCATCACCCTTGAATGGGTCTGGTTTGTTTAAATTCGCTGTCTTGATCGACATTTGTTCTGCTGCCATCTTTGTTTTAACCAAAACAAAAAAGTATTAAAATATAGATTAAAATGGTTCAAAACAGAATGCAATAGTTTTTCTGCGTCACTACTCACGCAATGTAACAATATTATATGTTACAACAACGAAACAACAACACTTTAAATGTGTTTCGGCAAGTAAATTGCAACAGTTTAAAAACATCGCAATGCAACAATGGCATTCAGTAACAGATCTAGCGTATCAGCAATTAAAAGCAAGAAGAATACCAAAGTTCGTCGGAGGCTTGACGTGACAATCACCTTAAGACTTTGTTCAAAGTCTCCAGGGTACAACCGACGAAACTACGCGAGACTGTAAGGAGTACGACAGTCCGAGATGATGATGGCAATAGAAATGAATCGAGTATGCCAAGGAAGAAGAAGAACTTTAAATCAGTGAGTGATTTGATCAGGATCCATCACTAATTTATAGTTGCTGAACGGTCACGGTTGCGTCCGTTCAAAATATATCCGTTCTGAAAAACGGCATCCCTTCATTCTTCCAACGGGTCGCACCCGTTTTCAATTCAAATTAAAACAGGTCGTGCCCGTGTAGCCAAATAAAAACCCGCTGAAAATTGCAGTGTTTTCTGTAGCAAAAATAAGATTTCATACTAGACCCAACCCCAAACCCAAGTCCGAGCCCGGCCCGGTTCGGTATGGGACGGGCGGGCGGCGCGCGCGCGTGTGTTTATCAGATTTGGGTCCTCCCTCTCGCATAAAATTACCTGACCCTAAGAGCCAATATAGGGAATGAGGATCCTACATATATACATAATTTAACCTTTCATTTTGCCAATGTGGGACTGAAGCATATTTCATTCATCTCTTTAGAATTGTCAACAGTTTCAGTATCAGTAGTGGAGAAGCCAGGCAATATGTGAGCTCGTTCTATGTTACTTTTTGTGTGCAGCGTGTACTGATTATGTTTATTCAGACTATATATGTATTATATTTGTAAAGGTCGCCAAGACTTTTACTTTGTGACATTAAGTTAAATCTATAAATCTTAATTTCGTACAATGGTTTTTACTTAGTGATATCATGTTAAATGTGTAAATGTTTGTATTGGATTTATTTATTTTGTATTATAAGAAACAAAAGTGAAAGAAAGCAGTCGTGTCTGTCATGAATATTATCAATAACCTCATTTTTGTTCAAAATCAAGGTCAGAATGAAAAAAAAACTCTACAGCCATGGCTGCCATGACCATAAAAATAACCCATTTTTGATGAAAATCATGCTCAGAATTCTAAGTGCTCTTCAATCTTCCTTCTTGTTTCTCCGGCTCCTCCTCCACTCTCTTCTTTCTCAAATCAAAAAGATAAACCCCTAATCAAGAAATCAATGGTTTTCAACTGGTCAAACATGGACGCAAAGGTCCTGAGTGAAATTCCAGAGTCAAACTAAAGGACCTGCCATTTCTCTTCCGGAAAGATCAGTGCCCAAGCAGCAAAGAACCAACCAGAGTTACAATCTTCAGCAGTTAGGGAGCAAACAGGTCCTCAACGCCTCAAGAACTCAATCAACTGAAACAACCAACATAGTAAAACCATCATCTTCTTGGGAAGATCTGCTTAGGAAAGGTGGAATCAATTCAATTGCAGATTTGAGTTATTCAGCACCTATTAAATTAGGTGACAAAAGAATTTTTGTTGTAAAAGAAGAGATCAACTGAAGAACCAAGGATAAATTAAGTAATTCTATGATAGCTTATGTGTTCGGAACACGACCCTATTATCATTAATTCAGGGATTTTGTGATTAAAACATGGAATCTAGTCAACAAATTTGAAATCTACACAAGAAACAGTGGATTAAAACATGGAATCTAGTCGACAAATTTGTAATTTACACAAGAAACAGTGGATTCTTTATCATCAAATTCTCGAATGAATCTGATTGCAACAAAGTTATTCAAAATGGACATTTTTTATTAGCGGCAAGCTTATAATTTTGAAAAAATGGGGCAAGAAAATGATTTTTGATCGTGATCTTTTATCTACCTATCCAACCTAGATAAGACTACCAAAATTAAATCTCAGAGTGTGGGACATGGAAGCATTTGCTGCAATTTCTAGTGTGGTAGACAATCTGATAAAGCTAGATGAGCCTACAACATGAGACTAGACACAGCTATGCAAGAATCTTATTTGAAATCAAAGCCAATGAAATTTTACCAGATCTTCCTACATCGCCATGCATTATGGTGGAAACATTACACAGAAAATCGAGTATGAATGGATTCCACCAAGGTGTATGAAATGTGTTTGCTTAGGACATCACACTGAAGCTTTCTCATTGAAACCGGTTTTGAGAGAAAAAGAAAGCTTGAATTTCAATTCTGCTTTGAGAAAACCACCAATTTCTGAAAATCCAAGAAATAATCAACATCAGGTTATAAATGCCGATAACTCTAGAACTAATAACCCTTTTGAATACCCATTCTTCATAGTGACACAGTTTTAGAAAATATTCAAATCTTTGGAAATAAGGAAATCATTTCAAATCCAAAAATATCTAAAGATGATATGGATATGATATTTTTCGATGAGCAAACTGAGAGTCCATTATTGCAAGCAAATTCAAAAAGTACAAAAGGAAAACAAACTTATCTCAATGTAGCAATGGATATTGAACATCAGAAGGGAAAGGTTGATTCTGCTGTAAAATTAGCTCTGAATGGCAATATGAAAAAAATAATAGAGAATTATCAACAGTCATGGGGATAATAAAAAACAGTTCTTGATTCTTCCCCCCAGCGGGAAGAACCAAGTTTTATTACAAACAATAATATCTCAAATGACGCTCAAAAGGAAAACTATGCAATCTCAGCAAAAAACTTCCTACATAGGGGCTCTGCCATCTCCGAGACCTTATTAGAAAATACATGTATCCTCCTTTCCTCTTCTTCTACTCCTGTCAGCAAAAAAAGGAATAAAGCCAGAAAAAAGAATATACAGGATATTATGGACAATAATGTTATGGACAATATTTGTGTTGAAATTTTCAGCATCACCTCGCATCTTCCGCTATGCGTGCACTTCATTTAGTGTAGAAGAGGCTAGACCACAGAACTAAACTGATTTGGTGCCAGCATCATGATTGGATATCCCAACGTCCCCTAGAGTATATATATTTTCATGGCAACATTTATTTGTAACAAAAGGAATCTCTTGTTGTTACGTGCTATCAATCCCATATATATGCTCACCCCTTTTATAATATCTTATGATGTGGGACTTTATCATAATCCAATTTACACACCCACTCTAATACAATGCGAGCCACACCTAACAGATCTCGACCTTGGCGAGCATTTTCTCAATTCAACTTAAAGTTATATAGAGTCCTCAAACACTTGGATAAGGTCGTTAACACCTACAACAGTTTAGATTAGGTCGCTACCACCTCCAGTGTTTGCAGTTGGGCCAAGTTGTTTCACAAAGAGTTCTCTTTTCCACGGTTGGAGCGGACCGTGTTCTAACTTATAACTCCACCTTAACGAGAATTCTAAACTCAAACCACATACTAGAGCATACATAGGTCAACTCTACATCATATTGGTCCCATCAAACCATCAGCTTTGATACCATGTTGAAATTTTCGGCATCCCCTCGCATCTTCTGCTATGCGCGCACTTCACCTAGTGTAGAAGAGGCTAGATCACTGAACGAAGCTCATTTTGTGCCAGCGTCATGATTGGATATCCCTACATCCCCTAAAATACATATATTTTCATGGCAACATTTATTTGTAACAAAAGGGACCCCTTGTTGTTACGTGCTACCAATACCATATATATGCTCATCTCTTTTAGAATATTTTATGATGTGGGACTTTATCATAATCCAATCCAGACACCCACTCTAATGCAATGTGAGCCACACCTAGAAATTAGTTCAAAAGGTTTTGAGAAGAAATACATCATCAAAAATCCAAAATGGAAGGATTTCTTAAAAGTAAAAAGTAAAAAAGACTGTAAGAAAAAAGGAGGAAAAACTTCTAAAAGCATAGAAATTAGCAGCAATCTTTCTCTTTAGCTATTGTGATATCCTTTCATATATCCTTTTTTATTTTTTATTATCATGTCAATAATCTCTTGGAATGTTAGGGGACTTAGCTTCCCTGAAAGGAAACTGGATTTCTCAAAATTATTGCAATCTTTCAAACCTGGTTTGGTTGGTGTATTAGAATATAAACTTACTGAAAGCAATATTAATATGTTTCATAACAGATTTTTAAATAACTGGAATATTATTTATACTAATTCTATGGGAGGCAATGGTTGGATAATTGTCATTTGGGACCCCCAACATTTGGGATTTATGCCAATTTTCTCCTACTTTTCAATTTATTCATTGTTTTTTTTAAAATAAAGGGGGCCTTTAGTTGAATGTGACTATTGTTTATGCTTCAAATTCTGAAAAAGAAAGTTTTTCCTTATGGAATAATTTAGAACAGTTAAATAATAATATTAGTAAGCCTTGGATTACTATATGGGATTTCGATACATTTTTATGAAAGCTTCTAAAAAAGGGAGGAATTCCTATCCCTTTTAAGAAAATTGAATTCCTCTCCAATTTTATGTTTAAAACTGGTTTAATTGAACCTTCTATTAGAGAATATAAATTTACATGGAAATAAGGTGAATTTAGAAATATCCACTGTAAAATAGAATTTTTTTTAGCTAATCAAACTTTTATTTCAAAATTTCCTAACTTTAAATGCTTTATATTACCCCTAGCAACTAGTGACCATACTCCTTTACAACTTATTTTTTCTCAAAAAAACATTATCAAGCATAACTTCCCTTTTAGATTTAAAAAAGGTTGGGTATATGATAAAGAATACAAACTAATTACTCAAAATTGGTTTCAATTTTCTGCTGAAGGTTCTGCCCAGTATAAGTTTAAAAAACTTTTACATCATATTAAGGCTAATCTGAAAGTCTGGAATAAAAATAAAACAGCAATGAAATCAATAAAATTAGAGAGGAATGTGCGAAATTGCAAGACAATATAGATCTTGATAGCGCAGACCCAATTCAAATAAATAATTTTTTCATATGCAAAGAAAGCTACCTAATTCTCTTCATATTGAAGCTACCAATTTAAGACAGAAAGCCAAAGTAAGTTGGCTTACTGCTGGGACATGCTTAGTAAACTTTTCTATGCCAAAATATCAAGTAGAAAATACTGTAATGACATAGGAAAATTACTTAATGGCAATGGAACTATTGTCAATGATCCCCCACATTTTGAAAAGGAAGCAATTATGTAGTTCTCTGATCTGTTTAACTCTGAAGGGAGTCCAGGTACATTTCCTAATATCACAACTAAATACTACTGCATGCAAATAGTGAAGAAATATTACTTGCTCCAATTTGTTTAGATGATATAAAAATAATTGTTTTCTCTGCTAAAGATGACAAAAGCCCAGGCCAAATGAATTTTTGAGGCTGTTAATGATTATTTTTTACTATTATTTTTGAGGCTGTTAACGCAATTTTTTCTACTGGCAAGTTTTTAAAAAACATAAATCATACTTTCATTGCTTTAGTACCAAGAACAAAAATCCCCTATTATCTTAGGGATTTCAGGCAAATAGTTTGCGGCAATTTCTTATATAAAATTATTGCCGCAGTTTCAAGTCATAAAATTAGATTTTTCGTAAAATATCTTATTTCAAAGAACCAAAGTGCTTTTATCCCAGGCAGATGTATAACTGAGAATACTTTATTGGCGCATGAGTTAGTAAGAAATTTTAATCAAATCTAGAAAAAGAATATGTGCATAAAAATTGGTTTACATAAAGCATTCGAAAAAATAAAAAGGAATTTTATAATTTTTATGATGAGACAACTAGGCTTCAATGAAAATTTTTGTAACCTAGTTAAAGAATGTATCTGAAATATAATCTATCCATTCTCATTAATGGTTCCCCTTGCAGGTTTATTCATAGTTATAGAGGTATAAGACAAGGTGACCCCTATCTTGTTATTTATTTACATTAGCTATGGAATATTTTACATTACAAATGGAAAAGAAGTAATTGAATAAAAAAATTAAAACCAGTAAACTCAATTACTTTCTGTATTATTTTTGACAACCAAAAATTCTATGCTGGTCTTTAAATTAATGAAAATAAGAGCAAGATCTATTTCAGTAAAGCATGCAAAAGTAAGAAGGAGATTCCCAATGTTTTAAAGGTTCAAGAAAGTGAACTTCCTATCAAATATCTAGGACTCCCTCTCGTCTGCAATCAAATTAAAGATAGTGACTATGCTAAACTACATTATATTATTCAAAGCAAACTTGATAATTGGTCAAGCAAACTGCTATCAATTGCTAGAAGAGTTGAACTCATCCACACGGCCATCACAGCCGTTGTCATGTACTGGATGCAATCTCACAATATCCCAGTTAAAGCTATGAATTTTTTTGAAAAATATGTTGTAACAACCCGGTATTTTCAGCCATTCGCAGTCGCACATGTCGGACTTGAATTGCTCAAAATACCGCATTGTAAATAAATTTGGAGCAAATGAAATACAAATCACAGAATCACAGACATAGAACAAACAGAATACCTCGCAGCGGAATATAAAATACATAGTAGTTCATGAAGCTGCTACGGCAGAGTCTCAAACCAAATACATAATACAGTTTGAAAACAACATAATAGAAATCCCAAATACATAGACGTTCACTAATACATGAGACAAACTAGAATAGCTGAAACAGAAAGTAGGCACAAATGTAGATAAGCAGAAACTCCAGCAAAGACCAGCTCTAGAAAGAGAATCCAAAGCAGTGAGTACTCAGGCTGACCCTAACATAAAGTAAAACACAAAACACTCGAGTCAGGACAATATATACTTATATAATGTAAATCAACTCAAGTGAACTGTAGTAGAAATGCACCATAACTTAAAGGATGCTTGGGATCGCCCATCCTTTAAGGATCAGTTAAACCATAAATTAAATACATCCCGTGGTTAAAATTTCAAAAAAAGTATTTTATACTTCGAAATCAAATATCATTTAAAAATTCAGTATCATTCAAAATCCATTTCAAAATATCATATCTTCCAAACCACGTTCCTTTTTATTTAATTTAAATACCATTTCAAAACACATTTCAAAATAGCTTATATTTCGAAACAAATTACTTCATTTTTAAATCATTAAAATGAAGATATTATATTTAATAATTAAATTTCAAAATTTTAATCTTTCAAAGTTCATTCATTCACTTAAATATATTAAAACAATGAAAATTCAACTTTCGCAGAATTTAGAAAATGCTACGGAAAGTCACATTTAAAACAGTTCAATTTAACAAAAGACAACATTTAAAATGCTGTAATAGGGTTATATTAGTTTCAAATAAACTTAGTTAAATTCAACCATTATAACATTTACAAAAATGCTATAATAGCCTTTAATTATATTGAGCCATTTGGTTCATTATTATCAACTACAGCATTTACAAATGCCGTATTATCCTTTACGTTAGAATTAATAGCATTTTAGAAATGCAGTAATTTAACTTCAAATATTCAGTATAATTTCACAAACAATTATATTTTTATTTAAATCATTTTTAACTTATGAAATCATATAATTTCACTTTTAAAACAATCATTCAAATACCCTTATATTCATGATTTTATAAAGTTAACAAATACCCTTATATTCATGATTTTATAAAGTTAAATCTCCATTCAAAATCAAAATTTAATAGTAATTCACTTATTAAATTTGAACATTAAATTTTAAATTCATTAAATTAAATTTAACTTAACACTTAAGTTTAAATTTTCAAATATAGCTTAATTTCATTTTTATTTACTTAACCTAAAATTCACTTTTAAGCCAAATTTACAAATTTTCAATTTTAGTTATATTTCAAAATTTCAACTTAAATATCCATTCATTTCACATTTTAACTTAATTCAAAAATCATTAATGTATTATAAAATCATTTTAAATTCATTTAATTCAAAATATCATAAATTTATCATATTTTCATATTTAATTTAAATTCCATTTATCACCAAATTATAATTTCCAAAATAACTTACATTTCAGATTTCTAACTTTACCATTAATTTATTTCACTTATAAATTTTAGAAAGTCAATAATGCTTTACAAAAATCTATTTTAGTCAAATTTAAGTCAAAATATTATAATATTTACATTTCTAAAATATTTTAAAATTTTTAGAAAAACATATTTTAACAACGGGTCTGCATTTCATTTTCTAGCCTAGGTAAAGTGATACGGGTAATATATCATTTCAACCCGTAATTTACAAAGAAAACCCAGATTTGATCATTTCAAACCCGCAATCCCGAGTAAATGAAAATAATTGAAAATCATTCAGGCCTATCATTTTAGCCCATAATGATTTTCTCCAATTCTAGAGTCCTTTCGGGCATGTATCATTTCAACCCATAGTGATTCTAATCTAAAGGGAACTTGCAGTGTGATAAACTGATAAAAATAATAGAACAGCATAATATAACAGTAACATATGATAAAACAGGTGTTTAAGCATGGGTAAACATCATAAAATCATAACATAGTAGGTGTAACATGTTAATGCATTTTACAGATTCAAAAGGGGTCAATTTACTAGTTATATATGTACGTATTGTCTGGTGAGAATAACTCACATGTTCAAAGCTGGAGATCGCTACCAAAGCACACACACTGACACAATGAAGGCACGATAATATGGACAAGACTTGAGAGAGTGGAGAGCCAAAGATATATGGCTTGATAATATATACACACAACAATACATACATACATAAGTATTCAACACAATATATCATCAAATAACGTAAGAATCAACACCCAAAGCAATATCCATTTGCATTGCACTTGCTCTCTACCTCATGTACTTCAGTTATGTAGGTGTTTAGCCCGGCCTAGGGGTGCTATAAGTCTGGTTTGGGTGTGCAAGTGGTCGGCCAACATTTGTTTTGAAGGTGAATAGGTCTAGATGTACAAGGCTACAACATAAGGCAAATAACATCACATCTTGGCTATATTTTGGTTCGACCAAAGGTCATGGCTCACGGCCAGTGGCTCCAGGTGGTGGTGAGTGACGTGGAAGAGGGTGGAGGCCAGGCCAGAGGTGGTGATGGTGGAGGTAGTGGCGGCTAGAGGTTGAAGAAGGAGGTGTTGGCAAAGGTGGCTCATCTAGTGTATATAGTGATGGTTTTTGATGGATTTTCTGGTGATCTATACCTTGGGATCGCTCGGCCTGAAGAGGAGGGGTAGTAGGATGGGTGATGATCATAGGAAGGGGGTGGCGATGGTCGGCCAAAGCCTGGTTGAGGAGGAGTGGAGGCATGAATGTAGAGAACATATGCAAAATTCAATAGAAAGTAGAAAAAAACAAAGAAGAAAAAGAAGGTTTTTACCAAATCTCTTCAAGCAAATGGCCGCACAATTTTTTTGTGGTTTTGAGAAATGTTTTTCTCATGAAAATTGTTGAATAATGCAGCTGAAAGAAAGTAGAAAAGGTACGACCGAAATCATAAAGAATGGAGGTTGAGAAAGTGAAAGGTCGGAAGACAAAAGGACCCTGAAATTTTAAGAGTTTAAACCTTTTCAAATTACCTTTAATTTATTTATATAAGTTTATATTACTGAAAATAATAATAATTTCAGTCATAAATTCGAAAATATAATAAAATATAAAATATATATAAATATATCTTAATTATATAAGGTTAAAATAAGAAAATTGCACAAAATAGCAAACTAGCCTAGAAAAATGGAAAATAAACAGAATGAACTTTGGAAAATTTATATGGACTTGTAAAAATATTTATAACGAAGAAAAAAAAACATGAAATAAAAATGCATTCAAAAAATAAATATATAAATTTTAATTAAATATAATTTAAATGAAGAAAATAGCAGAAAAATAGAAAACAGCCTTTAAAAATAGGAAATAAATACAGTAAATTTTGGAAAAATTTTATTATCACTTTAAAAATATTAAAAGAGAAAATATACATAAAATAACATATTAAAAAATATTTGAATAAAATATAACAAATAAAATATGATTTATATAATTTAAAATAGACAAAATTGCAAAATAAAACAAATTATACTCAAAATTGAAATACACATAACTTTCATAATTTAAATCCGTTTTCAACGAACCGAAAAGTAGTATTCAAGTTATTAAATATATTTTCATAATAAAAGATAAAATTTAAGAATTTAAATATTTAAATCTGAAATTTAAATGTCAAGGTTTGACCAGTTTGAACAGAAATTCATCTTTCATTAAAATATCCAATTTATACCGGTTTGAAATTATAATTCACATAATAATCAACACTTATATTTAAAAATGAAATGTTTGAAATAAAATAAGTGTAAAATAATTTCAAAATAAAATAAAGTCAAATATTAAAATATATGAAAAAATCTAGGGTTGTTACACTCTCCCCCACTCAAATCTTTTCGTCCTCGAAAAGGAAGGAAACGAAGAAACAACAAGAAAGAACAATGGTTTGGAAGACATCCTGAAAGAAGGTAGGGAAAAAGTAGCTAGGGGGGAAAGCAGGTTGAAAGACATGGATGAACCATTATTTTAAAATTCGTTGTTTTTTTATATTTAACATGTTAAACATTTAATATGATAATTATTTATTTGATTCAAATTTGATAGTTCGAATTAAACAATATGTAAGACATTTTAAATCATGATTAGAATATCCTTTATACAATACTTTACCCAAAATATTTTTATAACTCGATGTCTTAACAAGTTTACTTTCGTTCCTACAGACTCTGGCTATGTGTTGATCAGGCGCAAAGCTAGAATTCTCCAAGTACTTAGTAGACCTGTTTCAACACCCAGTGAAAATACTAAAAAAATAGGTATGAGAAGTTCCGCTCAAAGTCCAATGTCAAATGATGATAATACGATAGCAGTGGCCCGCTGTTGATTCAATATTTACGCAATGGACACAACACTTTCCAGAAGATCCTTCTACCTTCCGGATTCCAAAAAAATATTGTAGCCAGTTCGTAAACAAGGGACCATCGACCCCTGCTGCCGTGGTACGCTGCTGATTCAATGATTTACGCAATGGATGCACTTCATTCCCGGAAGATCCATAAACAACAGATCCCAGGATCGAAAGCGCCTCCATTGCGTAAACTAAAGAACCATCTACCCTGAAAAAATCGAGGAACTCATGAGTTTAAGTCCGGACAACCATATCAGTTCGAATCCATTTCTGAATTCACCCAAGTCCATTAGGGTTTATCGATCGAATCCATTCCTGGATTCCTCCAAGTCCATTTGGGTCGAAGCATATCACTATACTTCTTCCGGAGGGTACTTCCCATACCTCTTACATCAAAATATAATATACCATATATAGTAGCCCTTTAAAATCATAGCTTCAAATATAGCACTTATATAAATTCCATTATATATAAGATTTCATTTTAAAATCGAATTCTTTCCAAAATCAATAGTATATCAAATCACACTTATATAGACCTTGATTATATAAGATTTTAATTTACAAATTGAGTACCTTTTCAATTCAACATTTTCAAATCAACTTCATACTTATACAAATCCATTTTATATAAGTTTGATAACTCCCAAATCAAGTATTTAGTAAAACAAGGTTCTCAAATTTTAATTTGTTTCAATAACCTTTCAATTTCAAAATCATATATGATTTCGCCAAATCATTTCTTCCAAATTACATATACTCAGTTTCAAAGTTTCTTAAAATAATAGATTTAGAAAATAATCCAAATTTCCAAATCAACAAAAATTTAGGTCAAACAAATTCATTTCCATTTCAAACATATGTTCACTTTCAAAAATCATAATACTTTCAAAGTTATAAATCTTTAAAAACCAAAATACTTGAAATCATTACACTTTAAAAATCATAACTTTTCTAAATCATACATTTGAAATCATAAAACATTCCTTTAATTCTTTACATTTCACAAATTTATTCAATTTAAACCCAAGTCTACAAGTTCCAGCTTTAATTCAATTCAAACCATCACTTTCAATTCAATTTAGTTTTCCAACAAAACCATTTCAAATATTATCAAATTTCAAATAAAGATTTGATCCACATAATAAACTATTCAATCTTTAATATATTTCAAAGCTTAAATGTACCATATTCCAAAACTAAATTTTATGATTTCATATATCTCAAATTTTACTTCATTATTACGTAGTTTTGAAATATTCATTACATAAATCCAATATCATTTAAATAAACCAGAATTTCCAGTAACTAAATATCCTTTCATACTAATATAAACTTCGAATATTCATTTATCAAAACCAATTATCTTTCCAAATTCACATTCTTTATCAAATAAAGATTATATCATTCAAAGCCTCATTATCAAATCGTTATTTAAATTCAATTTCAAAATTCAAATTTAAATATCATTTAAATTAAATCAAATATGTCATTCATTTATTATTTCAAATATCATTACAAAATACATTTCAAAATTCCATTCATATATTTATCTCATTACATTTCATTCCATTTAACACATAACCAAGTAAACCTTATTTAAATTCAAATTCAATTTAAATTCCTTAAAATTCAAATTTAAATATTAAATTGTATTCAAAACTCCTTAAATTTCACAAATAATCAATTCCAAAAAAATTAAATCATTTAACACTTTAAAACATAACTCAAACAGTGTTAAAATCTATAAGATTACGAAACATTGTCAAATTATAACAACGAGAGCGTTTAAAAGTGCTATCGTAACTTATAGTTTCCAAAATAGTTTAGTTCAAGAATAACGGCGTTTATAAAATGCCATAACAGATATTTAGATACTTCAAACAAAGTTAAATTCAAAAACAACAGCATTTTAAAGTGTTGTCATAACTATAGCATTTGAGAAATGCTATTAATAAAATTTCAGATTTTATTATAACTTTTCAAAAACAATAAAATTTCAATTTTAGAAAATTTTAAACTTATAAATCATATTTCTAGACCTCAAAATTTCACATTTAAATAATTTTTAACATATGATTTATCACAACAAATTTTAAATCAAATATTCAATTTAAAACTCACTTTCATTTGTTAAGTCAAAATTCACTATTTTCCTTAACTTATAAATTAAACAAAAACTCAACATTTTACTTCAAATATCTTTTTTAAACTATATTTCATATCAGTATAATTCAAAATAGTCTTATTTATTTCACTCCATAACAGTTTCAAACTTATATAAATCATATTACTTTATACATTAATCATACCAAACTAAACTTATACTTTATCAAATACCTTATACCATTCAAAATTTCTTAGCTTTGAAAAGTTAACATTGATTTGGAAGTGCTCAAACCTTCAAAATAGTCGAAGAAATCATATTTTCAATCCAAGAGTTGGAAATCACCAACAAATTAGTAAATCAATTCCAATAGGTAAGGTTATACCAAAACAAATCTGAATCTCGAGGACTGAACACCGGCTTATTTTAAATCATTTCAATTCTATACACACACACATATCTTTCGAATATCAAACCATACTTCGAAATCGGAAATCAAAATTTGGTTTCATAAAATAACTCGCATAGCAAAGCTACTAGAGTGGCCTCTCCCCAATACAGAAACTCAAAAATCAATGTCGATGATGCATGTATTCATCACCGAAATTATTTTTCAACGACATAAGTGGGTTCTGGACTTTTATTTCTTGAAACTTCTTTGAAATCTCTTTGAAATTATTGGAATTCATTCGAATACATTAGAAACATTTCTTATCTGAAAAAATATCTTTAAATCATATTATTATTATATATTTTCCAAAATCCTAAAAACCCATTTCAAAACACCGGAGTTCGATTCCTCGAAATTCAAATTCAAAACCCTTCATTTATAAATCATTTTTATATAAATCACAATTTCTTATAGATTTCCAAAACTTCAAATCCTTTCAAAGCTTCAAATTTTCATTTTCCAAAGGTAAAAATCCTTATTGAAAATATTTCACTTTTATATACAAAATAGGGTCATCCTTATCAAAATAATAATTTCGATGTATGCACAAATTCAAAATACAATCAATCACAAATTTCCAAAGAATGATTCAAGGTTAGATTTCAAGCAATACGGAGATTCGAATTTAGAGGAGCTCTAATCAAATAGAACTCTGGTTCGAAGATAAGCTCGAACGAAGATAAGATAATTTTATTACCAAATAGAAGATGATAAGCCTATATAAATCACGGGTGACCTTAACCGGTCAACCGTGACTTCAGGAATATAATCAATTCGAAAATCTAAGGCAAATCGACATTCGATCGCCAAAGATAGAATCTGGTAGAGTAGGAGATAGATAGCATCGAAAACCGAGAATACATGAATCTCCGGTGAATCAATGCCAATTATAAAGAATTTTCACCCCTTTACAAATCCATCAAAGATTTGCAGAATCACCGATCTTTATAGAGGTCATTCCAAAGTGGAGTTACGAAATGCTCCAAAATCAAAATGGATAGAATAGGGAAGACAAGACTGGATTTCAGAACAAGTGGGTGCGTTCTAAAGTTCAAGGAATCCTAATCGATAAGAATCATAACCAAGAGATTCCAAACAAGATGGATACTGAAGGGATGAAGTTTTTGAAAATCTTGGTTTCAAAATAAGAAATTTTTTATACCAAAATAATCTTTGAAAACCATTTGAAAATTATTTTATACTTCGAAAATACATTCTCTCACAAAGAAGGATTCTAAGATTGATTTCACTCATTCTAGGATATTTCTACCCTATTTCTAATGAGTTTTTGCTCCACAAGCTATGGTTTGCCTAAAACCAAAGCTCTGATACCAACTGTAACGGGCCACACCAGTGGGGTAACTCCCACCGTAGCATACATTGGTACCTGTGTTCTGCCTTTACGGCCAGCCTCTCGACTGCATCACCAACCCCCGCGGGGACATGTAGGAGTAAGAGTCAACCGTTCGCTACCAAACCAGGAAGCGAGAACTCCCTATCACGCTGCACCCTCCAAGTGCAATGGCAGACACACATGTCGGACTTAAATTGTTCAAAATACCGCATTGTAAATAAATTTGGAGCAAATGAAATACAAATCACAGAATCACAGACATAGAACAAACAGAATACCTCGCAGCGGAATATAAAATACATTTTAGTTCATGAAGCTACTACGGCAGAGTCTCAAACCAAATACATAATACAGTTTGAAAACAACATAATAAAAATCCCAAATACATAGAAGTTCACTAATACATGAGATAAACTAGAATAGCTGAAACAGAAAGTAGGTATAAATGTAGATAAGCAGAAACTCCAGCAAAGACCAGCTCCAGAAAGAGAATTCAAAGCTGTGAATACATAGGCTGACCCGAGCGTAAAGTAAAACACAAAACACTCGAGTCAGGATAATATATACTTATATAATGTAAATCAACTCAAGTGAACTGTAGTAGAAATGCACCATAACTTAAAGGATGCTTGGGATCGCCCATCCTTTAAGGATCAGTTAAACCATAAATTAAATACATCCCGTGGTTAAAATTTCAAAAAAAAGTATTTTATACTTCGAAATCAAATATCATTTAAAAATTCAGTATCATTCAAAATCCATTTCAAAATATCAAAATATCATATCTTCCAAACCACGTTCCTTTTTATTTAATTTAAATACCATTTCAAAACACATTTCAAAATAGTTTATATTTCGAAACAAATTACTTCATTTTAAATCATTAAAATGAAGATATCATATTTAATAATAAATTATTAAATATCCAAAATTTTAATCTTTCAAAGTTCATTCATTCACTTAAATTTAATTAAAACAATGAAAATTCAACTTTCGCAGAATTTAGAAAATGCTACGGAAAGTCACATTTAAAACAGTTCAATTTAACAAAAGACAGCATTTAAAATGCTGTAATAGGGTTACATTAGTTTCAAATAAAATTAGTTAAATTCAACCATTATAAAATTGCAAAAATGCTATAATAGCATTTAATTATATTGAGCCATTTGGTTCATTATTATCAACCACAGCATTTACAAATGTTGTATTATCCTTTACGTTAGAATTAATAGCATTTTAGAAATGCAGTAAATTAACTTCAAATATTCAGTATAATTTCACAAACAATTATATTTTTGTTTAAATCATTTTTAACTTATGAAATCATATAATTTCACTTTTAAAACAATCATTCAGATACCCTTATATTCATGATTTTATAAGTTAAATCTCCATTCAAAATCAAAATTTAATAGTAATTCACTTATTAAATTCCAACATTAAATTTTAAATTCATTAAATTAAATTTAACTTAACACTTAAGTTTAAATTTTCAAATATAACTTAATTTCATTTTTATTTACTTAACTTGAAATTCACTTTTAAGCCAAATTTACAAAATTTCCAATTTTAGTTATATTTCAAAATTTCAACTTAAATATTCATTCATTTCACATTTTAACTTAATTCAAAAAACATTAATATATTATAAAATCATTTTAAATTCATTTAATTCAAAATATCATAAATTTATCATATTTTCATATTTAATTTAAGTTCCATTTATCACCAAATTATAATTTCCAAAATAACTTACATTTCAGATTTCTAACTTTACCATTAATTTATTTCACTTATAAATTTCAGAAAGTCAATAATGCTTTACAAAAATAATTTTTAATCAAATTTAAATCTAAATATTATAATATTTACATTTCTAAAATATTTTAAATTTTTTAGAAAAACATATTCTAACAACGGGTCTGTATTTCATTTTCTAGCCTAGGTAAAGTGATACGGATAATATATCATTTCAACCCGCAATTTACAAAGAAAATCCGGGTTTGATCATTTCAAACCCGCAATCCCGAGTAAATGAAAATAATTGAAAATCATTCAGGCCTATCATTTCAACCCATAACGATTTTTCCTATTCTAAAGTCCGTTCGGGTATGTATCATTTCAACCCATAGTGATTCTAATCAAAAGGGAACTTGCAGTGTGATAAACTGATAAAAATAATAGAACAGCATAATATAACAGTAACATATGATATAACAGGTGTTTAAGCATGGGTAAACATCATAAAATCATAACATAGCAGGTGTAACATGATAATTCATTTTAAAGATTCAAAAGGGGTCAATTTACTAGTTATATATGTACATATTGTCTGGTGAGGAGAACTCACCTGTTCAAAGCTGGAGATCGCTACCAAAGCACACACACTGACACAATGAAGGTACGATAATATGGACAAGACTTGAGAGAGTGGAGAGGCAAAGCTATATGGCTTGATAACATATACACACAATAATACATACATACATAAGTATTCAACACAATATATCATCAAATAACATAAGAATCAACACCCAAAGCAATATCCATTTGCATTGCACTTGCTCTCTACCTCATGTACTTCAGTTATGCAGGTGTTTAGCTCGGCCTAGGGGTGCTATAGGTCTGGTTTGGGTGTGCAAGTGGTCGGCCAACATTTGTTTTGAAGGTGAATAGGTCTAGGTGTACAAGGCTACAACATAAGGCAAATAACATCACATCTTGGCTATATTTTGGTTCGGCCAGAGATCATGGCTCACGGCCAGTTGCTCCAGGAGGTGGTGAGTGATGTGGAAGAGGGTGGAGGTCAGGCCAGAGGTGGTGTTGGTGGAGGTAGTGGCGGCTAGAGGTTGAAGAAGGAGGTGTTGGCAAAGGTGGCTCATCTAGTGTATATAGTGATGGTTTTTGATGGATTTTCTGGTGATCTATGCCTTGAGATGGCTCGGCCTGAAGAGGAGGGGTAGTAGGATGGGTGATGGTCAGAGGAAGGGGGTGGTGATGGTCGGCCAAAGCCTGGTTGAGGAGGAGTGAAGGCATGAATGTAGAGAACATATGCAAAATTCAATAGAAAGTAGAAAAAACAAAGAAGAAAAAGAAGGTTTTTACCAAATCTCTTCAAGCAAATGGCTTTACAAATTTTTGTGGTTTTGAGAAATGTTTTTCTCGTGAAAAATGATGAAGAATGCAGCTGAAAGAAAGAAGAAAAGGTACGGCCAAAATCATAAAGAATGGAGGTTGAGAAAGTGAAAGGTCGGAAGACAAAAGGACCGTGGAATTTTAAGAGTTTAAACCTTTTCAAATTACCTTTAATTTATTTGTATAAGTTTATATTACTGAAAATAATAATAATTTCAGTCACAAATTCAAAAATATAACAAAATATAAAATATATATAAATATTTATTATTCATATAAGGTTAAAATCAGAAAATGGCACAAAATTGCAAACTAGTCTAGAAAAATGGAAAATAAACAGAATGAGCTTTGGAAAATTTATATGGACTTGTAAAAATATTTATAACAAAGATAATAACATAAAATAAAAATGCATTCAAAAAATAAATATATAAATTTTAATTAAATATATTTTAAATGAAGAAAATAGCAGAAAAATAGAAAACAGCCTTTAAAAATAGGAAATAAATACAGTAAATTTTGAAAAAAATTTATTATCACTTTAAAAATATTAAAAGAGAAAATATACATAAAATAACATATTAACAAATATTTGAATAAAATATAACAAAGAAAATATGATTTATATAATTTAAAATAGACAAAATTGCAAAATAAAACAAATTATACTCAAAATTGAA
This sequence comes from Allium cepa, assembly GCA_030765085.1. NCBI lineage: Eukaryota > Viridiplantae > Streptophyta > Magnoliopsida > Asparagales > Amaryllidaceae > Allium > Allium cepa. Next base: position 308,635,036 of record CM060929.1, read on the forward strand.
ATACACATGACTTACACAATTTAAATCCGTTTTCAACGAAATGAAAATTAGTATTCAAGTTATTAAATATATTTTCATAATAAACGATAAAATTTAAGAATTTAAATATTCAAATCTGAAATTTAAAAGTCAAGGTTTGACCTTGAATAGAAATTCATCTTTCAGTAAAATATCCAATTTATACCGGTTTGAAATTATAATTCACATAATAATCAACACTTATATTTAAAAATGAAATGTTTGAAATAAAATAAGTTTAAAAATAATTTTAAAATAAAATAAAGTCAAATATTAAAATATATGAAAAAAATCTAGGATTGTTACATATGTGCTAACTTCATTTGGAATGAGAGATTTCATAAAATCTCTTGGAATACAATCACAAAAAAGAAGGCAGGAGGCTTGGGAGTTAGAAATTTTGCTGACATTAATGAAGCTTGCAAGTACAAACTATTTTGGAAATTCAAAGAAGGAAAAATCTCTCTGGACCAAATGGATGAAAGCCAAATATGTCAAAAATAGAAAAATTTGGTCCACGCTAATGGAAAATCATTACTCTCATGCATGGAAAAGCATTCTTAAATGCAGAGAAATAGGTGCAAAATTATTAGAAAGAAAATTCAAAAATGGAAATCAAATAAGTCTCTGGTTTGACCAATTGATCAATGGAAAATCTTTGATCAGTTTACTTAGTTGGATCAATTTATATCAATTTAGGGGAGCCAATATAAAAGTTGAATGCATCATTCAAAATTCATCTTGGAATACTCAATCTCAACCAGCAGCATCTATATTCAACTCCACAATAAATAAAATAGTAATTGATTCAAGTCAAGATGAAGATATTTGGATTTGGAAATTATCATCAAAAGGAAAATTATCATGTAAAAACAGTTAGGATTACATTAAAGGGGGGAATGGAAGTTGACTAGTTCAAAACTATCTGGAACACAACCAACTGCCCAAAAATGGCTTTTTGTACATACATTGCTGTTTTTGAATCGATTGTCAACTAGAGAAAAGTATGCAAAATGGGATAAAAACAAAGGAAACATTGACTGTCTTCTTTGCAAAACTGAAATTGAAAATATTGATCAACTTTTCTTTGATTTTCAGTACTCTAGGCACATTTGGTTCATAGCCAAAAGGAAAATAAATCTCAATCAACATTTGGCTCTCCAGAATATCAGAAATAATGTTCAACACATTTAAAAAAATTCAAAGGAAGGAAAATAGAATTCAATAAAGCAAGTGTTGTTCTAACCACAGTTGTTTATTTTTTTATGGAAAGAAAGAAATAAAAGACTGTATAATATTATTGAAAAAGACCGCCTATAACTATGGAAAGCCATTAAAATAGAATGTAATATCATTCTTCAAAAGGATAACAAGTCAAACAACCTCAGCAATTAAAGCTATAATATCTGCGATTCATATAACTTTGAAGAAATAGTTGAAGAGTTACAAAGGGGAAACTCTCCCTCTGAGAAACTCCCTTCAATTAAAAAGCAACTGCTGGCCAGGAGAGCCAATAAATCATCAAGATTCTAACTGTATTAAAGCTCCAACTGAAGGTGGCCATTCCATGATCCAAATCAGAAATCATTCCTACAAGGGAAGTAAACAAAGCCTTGTTAGTTTCAAATCAAATAATATAAATAATTTATTTTCTAACAATATATTTTACGTGCGTGATTTGAATAGGCACTATCGCTCTTTCAACTCCGAGCTTGTTCGGTTTGGTAACTTGTATCTTTCAAATAGATATAATAAGTCAAGAGACGATCTCTTAAAATCCAAGTCTAAGTACAAAAACAATCACTTATCTGCTTGGATTCAAAAAGATAGCACATGAAACATTTCAAATAATATCCCTTTTGAGACTCAAACTAGCGCGTGCAAGGAAGTAACAAGACAATTATTAATAACAAATTTTTTAATTTAGATGATTCATATGCTAATCATAATTTATTTTTACTTGATTTGTATAGGAAAAGTTGCTTTCGTTTCAGTAATCTAGAACATACAGCAATTTCCTTCTGGCCATTAACGACCAAAGATTAGGAAACTCCTTTTATAAAAGCATACTCAACAGCCAGGTCTATCACTGATCTGTTTGGAATAGAGGCGAATCTAGCAAATCATTAGATCCAGTTTCAGATGCTATTGATAAGGATTTCGCTTATCTAAGCTTGATGATGTTTTGACTAGTAAAGCGTCTCGCTCCATGGAAGCTGAAATAGAAGCATCTAGAAAAGATTTCCATGTGAAAGCTTTAAATCTGGTTGCTTTTGCTAAGGATTTCTCAGATCCAAAACTTGTTGACATGGAAGCTGTAACAGAAGCAGCTCGAAAGGATCTCCACACGAAAACTACAAATCTTGTTGCTTCTGCTAAGGATCTCTCAGATACAAAACTTGATGAAGGTTTGATTAACGAAGCCAGAAACTTAATGGAAGCCAAAATGAAAATAGCTCTCCAGAGATATCTTTGCTCAGATCCAAAGATTATTGGACTAAATTGCAACGTCATGAAGGAGTGGAAGCCTCCCTGACTCTTTTTTCTCTTTTATTTTGAGTATCGAATGATCTGTTTGAACCGCCATTGTTTTTCTTTTAGAGGTGAGGCAGTATGTGGAGGTGCTGCTTTACCCTGATTGAATTAGCCTTTGGAGTTACGTTGTTTTTGTTGGGTTGTTCGAGTTGTATTTGGGTATTTACCTGTTCGCTTACTTTCTTTTGGACTTGGGCCCTCTTTAATAAAGTTTCAAGAAAAAGGTCAGAATGGGGGTCTTCTTTTCCTATTCCAGTCCATCCTCCTCCCTTGTCAAATCATAATCACCATTTACAACAAAATACACATAATAAATTCCCAATTGTCAACGAAGATGGATTTCAATTAGTTTCCAATCGGAGAAACAATATCCATCCAGATCATCGAAAGTTCACCCATGAGAGGCAGTCAAATGCTAATGGTACTGATTTATGAATCGCAAATCAAATTCTGACCCAAGAACCACATCAAGAAATGGTCTAGCAAGTATGAATGCACATTATCAAAATAAGGAAAATCAAGGAAAACCCTCTACATAGGTAGACATGATCAAGAAAAGGGAACTAAATTCAGATTTCACCTTCAGTTTGTTGCTCTTATCTCGGTCAATCAGAAGAAGACAATTGTTGTGAAAGAAGTGGTCAGTAAGATGACAGAGTGTAAGTGAAGTTGTTCAGTTGTTGCTTATGTCATTAGTAGCCGGCCCGCGTATCATCATTTCAAGGCTATCATCACAAGAACATGGAATCCAATAAGTAAATTCGAGACCTTTACTCGTAATAGTGGATTTCTTAACATTAGATTCTCAAATGAATTAAATCGTGAAAAAATAGTAAGTGGCGGTCCATACTTCATAAATAGAAAACTTATCATTTTGAAAAAATGGAACAAGAAATTATATCTTGATAAAGTCTTCTTTCAACTATGCCAGTATGAATTCGCTTACAAGAATTAAACTTAGGATTATGGGTTAAGGACGCTTTTAGCGCCATAGCTAGTGTTGTGGGAAACCCAATAATATTGGGTAAGACAACTGCTAAAGAGACAAAATTACGTTACACAAGAATCCTAGTTGAAATTACAGCAGATGCAATACTTCTTAATGAAGCCTTCGTATCGATGCATGATAGTGAATGTATAGTGTAAAGAACAAAGTACGAATGGATTCCTCCAAGGTGTAAATCATGTGCATGTTTTGGACATCAGATTAGAAAATATGTTCTTAAAAAGGTTTGGAAAGAAAAAAAAAGATGTCGAAAATCCAAGGCGAAAAACCAGGAAGAAAATGATTGGCACATGCAGGTTGACTGAAATCCAAGTTTGGAAAAGAGTACATTTGTAAATGAGGTAAATGCAAACGTCTCATTTGAAAATGTAGATAATTTAAGTAATGAGAATACAAATTCTCAATGCAAGACTCATTAAAAGGAAACAACAAACAATGTATAAACAAAAACTGAATAGGTAAACAATCAGGAGAATATTGCAAGCTTGGAGAAGAGCCTGCAAGACCACAATTTGAAGGATAAGAACATTGATGCGGTAGTTGTTAATACCGGCCCTACGGTGTCACATAAATTATTAACAGCAAAAGAATAAAAGAAGTATATAATCAGGTCATTGGGACACCTCCTAAGGATGTATCAAGTTTAAATATAGATATGGAAACAACGAATGTAGACGAAGGTTCTATCATTCATGCTCAAAAAAGATAATATGGATCTTTCAGTTGAGATGCCTGATTGCACAGATCTTTCTCAGCTAGTAAGTCACCTAGCCTCTCAATCCAGAAAATTTGTTTTCGCAACAATGTATTCGAAATGGAATAAGATTAGTACCATCTAGCGCTCCATCTACAAGCAAGAAAAAGAAAATGAAGAATAGACTGGAAAGCATTCATGGCCTAATGAGTTCAGAAAATACAATGGATGCAGAGGAAACTGAGTTCAGGCAAAAATATATCACCAAAAATAAAATATGGGATAATCTAAAAATTTGAGATAGGAAATCCGATAAGAAAAGGGGCAGAAATTTGATTGTAGGGGAGGAGTTGAATAGTTGTAGTGATTCACTGTAAGTGATATATATATATACACACACACATACACACATACACACATATATCATTTAATATTAACTTTAGTTTATATATATTATGACGATTATTGCTAGGAATGTAATGGGGCTTAATTCCTCAATAAAAAGTTAGATTTGTCTAACCTGCTATACACTTATAAACCTATTATTAAACAAAAACATAAACCACCCTTGGTTAACAGTGCGGGACTTTAACATTATTATGCATGCTTTTGAAGGATGGGGTAATGTAATTCCATTTAAAAAATTGGAGATGATAGAAATATCATGCTTAAAAGTGGTTTAACAGAACCACGTATGTCTGGCAATAAATATACATGGAAATCACGGGAGTTTAGAAATATATACTCTAATTTAGATAGAGTTTTAATAAGTCAAAATTTCTTAAACACCTTTCCAGATTTTGAGTGTCTTACGCTACCCCAAGCTTCTAGTGATCATACACCCATCTATATTTTACTTTCGAATAATAATTTGGCAAAAATAAAATACCCCTTTTAGATTTATCAATGGATGGGTATATGAAAAAGATTATAGAAATATAATCAAAAATAGTTAACTGTTAATATACAGGGCACTGCCCAGTATAAATTTAGTAAATTGCTCCAAATAACCAAGGGAATTTGAAAACATGGAACAGAAACATGAACAAAAATGAATTAAAAACTATTAGCGAGAAGTGTAAAAGGTTGCAAAATGAACTTGATAATGATTGCTTAGACTTGGATAAAGTTAGCAAAATTTTCTAGCCAAAAACAACCTTATTAAGTCAATAAATGTGCAAGCTGTCAATATGAGGCATAAGGCAAAGGGGATTGGCTCACTAGCGGGATGAAGCAAACAATTTTTTGTATGTAAAAATATATAGTAGGAAACATAAGAATGATATTGGAAAACTAGTAGATATAAAAGGCAAGTTCATAAATGAAATGTCTGTCATTCAAAGGGAAGCCATAAAATATTTTGAAAACTTATATAACTCAGATATATATACTAATAACTTCCAGAAAGTTGAAATAAAGCACTTGCTAAATGATAATAGTCAAGAGATTTTGTTTGCACCAGTAAATTTGATAGAGGTTAAAAATATTATTTTTAATGCAAACATTGATTAGAGTCTTAGCCCTGATGGTTTTGGGCTAAATTCTATAAAACTCATTTGAAGGAAATCAATACTCGTATTTTTGACGCAATCACCGAGTCTTTTAAGTCTAGAAAAATACTAAAATCTCTTAGTTATACTTTTTAACTCTAGTGCCAAAAGTTAAAATCCCCAATGGTCTAAAGGATTACAGACGCCTGTTATAATTTTGTATATAAAATAATCTGAAGTATCTTATATAACAGAATAATTTTTTTTAAATACTTAATTTCTGAAAACAAAAGTACTTTTATACCTGGAAGACTTATTTCAAAAAATACTATGTTAGCACATGAGTTGATTAGAAACATTAATATTAAAAAAATCTTATGTGCATAAAAATAGATTTACGCATAGCCTTTGATAAAATAAATAGGAAATTTATAATACATATGATGTTATAGATGTGTTTCAATGAATTTTTTTATGATTTGGTTAATGAATGCAAAAATAATGTAACATACTCAGTGATTATTAATGGATCCCTCAAGGGTTTATACATAGTAATAGGGGAATTAGACAAAGAGACCCACTTTCTCTTTATCTATTTACCATGGTTATGGAGTTTTTTTTCAATATTAATGGAAATTGATAAAATAAGTGGTAACATTAAACCAATAAATAAAACTAAACCTTCCATTTTGCATTTATTACATGCTGAAGAATTATTGTTATTTTTAAATGCAGATTTACAAAGTGTCAAGACTGTTATCAAATTTTTAAAAAAACTAGGGGAATATGCTGGTTTGAAAGTTAATGAATGCAAAAATAAAGTATATTTCGGCAAAGGATGTACAAGAAAGGAGGAGATTTTAAACATTTTAAAATTCAAGGTAGGAAGTCTACCTATCAAATATTTGGGGCTGCGTCTAAGTATAAATCAGATAAACAACAGAAATTGCACAAGGTTATATGACTTAATTCAAAATAGACTAGAAGGTTGGCTAGCTAGTTGTTGTCATTAGTTGGAAGAATAGAGCTAACGCATATAGTCATCATGGCAATTATCATATATTGGATTCAATCTCACAAAATTCCAGTAAAAGCAATACAAAAAATTGCGAAAACGTATGCAAATTTTATTAGGAGGGGAAAACAACACAAAATTGCATGGGAAAAGGTTTTCAAATCTAAAAAAGCAGGGCGTTGGGTTCTAAGGAACATACATGGTTTAATAGAAACATGCAAACTCAAACTATTTTGGTAATTCTTGGAAGGAAATCTTAATGGGCAATGGGTATATATGCATATCCAAATGGACCCGCATTTGATCGTTGAATCATATTTTTACAATGTAGCTATTACAAACACAAAGATAATAAGTCGGTGTAGCGATCATTTTCACTATTTCAAATTTTCTTAAGAGCACTAAAATTCCAACTACGATAGCATTACAATAGTTTTTTGAGCTTTGATAAGGACTATCATTGTTACTATAGTTGTAATAAATGATTGAGAACTTGACATCTCTAACTACATATGTTCATGCCTTAATTACCATTTAGAATGTACCAATTTTGAAGTCGTGACATATCTTTTATAAAATTAACAAATATACTAATTGAGTCATGTAGTTGAATACTTCATATTTAATTAGTTCTACTTTGCTATTAGGAAAACATATGTTCTAATACTTAGGTACTTGTGTTCGTTGCATCATGCAATTTGCATTCTAAAAAAGTTAATTCATTTTTTGAGCAAGTTTTAAATGTTGATGACTCATTTTGTTCAAGTAAAATTGGAAAACTTGCTTTCTTTTAAGTAGCAAATATCGAAGGCCAATATCTGAATCCAACTTTCAAACTAATAGCTGGTAGGATGTGTATCTCATATATCTCATATACACGGACCCCTAGAATAATCTAATGTCTTAACAATTTGTACTTTTATCCAACATGATCCATTTTGACATTCTAAATTGTCCAAGTATCGAGCTAAGATGCATTACACAATCCATTGGCCGGGTCTAATATATGTTTGTACAAATGATCCACTGACAAGGACTAATATACTTTTGCTATAAAACAGGAACATATGTAAAATCTTCCGTATAACTTTTACAACCTGGTGTAATATCTTTATTTTGTTATTCAATTGAATATTTAAATAGAAAGATTTTAAAAACATGAACCAACTGAATGTTTTGGTATGACATTTTTATTGTACATTTCATCCCAGTTAAGGTCATCAATTGTTAGCTTTGACCATGTGTGTAAATTTACTATGGCTTTAAGAGCTTTGCGATCTTTGCAATTTTTGGTACACATATCCTTGTACAAATATTAGAATCGTCCATCGAATTTCTAAACCATGTACATTGGTCCAAAGGCCGTTATTATGAGCATGACTCGTTCAGGTAACCGAAAGCCAACCATTTTCCCAAGCCTTATAGTGAGATGCTTTATGCTTGGAGTACCATCGTATCTTTTAGTTTACATTTTGTTGTATTTTATCTTTTTTCTATCACGCTTCAGCATCGCCTTTTAGGCATGCATAACGTTATAGTCACGTAGCTACACACTCACCCCGGTATCTGAAAGTGCGGTGTGTATACGATTATATGTGCTAATATAGTACACACGGATCGTGTAATATGGATTATAATATAAATGCGGAAAATAGACGATAGTAGCAAAGTAAAAATAAAAATAGAAAAATCACACCAGAGATTTTTATACTGGTTCGGAGCACCGTCCTACGTCCAGTCCCAGACTTCTATCTGGATTTTCACTATTAACTACCTCGATTCACCCGGAGGAACAGGTTTACAATACCCGAGCAAACTAACGGGATTTCACGCCTCTAATACACTGAGGACTTCAACACTTGCCTCTTACAACACCGAGAACTTCAACACTTGCCTCTTACAACACAGAGGACTTCAACAACAATGAATATAATTGTTTGTCGACGGTATGTGTTCTTGATAACACAGTTTTGTCACTTGTAGTACAAATTTCCTATAATCTTATCCTCAAAATATACGAATGATGTTTTGTGAAGATTAAGGAAAGTATATTACTTATTGAATCAAAAGATATGAAATAATTTCAATGATTCAATAAGCAATTAAAATAATTGAGAGCTTTTAGAATGCAGGAGTATGTAGAAAGTAAGATCAGAGATTAGAGTAAAAAGCATATACAATTATGTTATTTTAATCAACGATTTAGATGAGTTTATATGGAGAAGAATGGTTGTAACTCTTTGTGAGCAGTTGCCATTAAGAGATATGATCTTTGATGAAAGGTAAGAGATGCAACCTTTGGAGAAAAGAAGTGTCTTTTGGAAAAATTGCTTTCTGTTTAAAAACGGTCGACAGGTTAAAAAGTGACCAGTAGACAGGAATTCAAATATATATACGTTATGTGCATGTGTGCACGTTCAGTGTGCAAATTATGCAGGAACGGTCGATCGCATATATTATGACCGGTCGACCTGTCCCTGTAAAGTTGCACACTGAATGTGCAACTACAATTTAGTCGTATATATATTGATTTCCTTGAAATGCATGATTATTTGAGGATAGATTTTAACAAGTTTATCACTATTATAATATCAAATAATCAACCTACAATCTAGAGTACCATATGTAGCTCTTTATAGCCATAATGACCTTGTTTTGTCGATCGTCTTTATTTATTTGTCAGAAATCAAAACCTTCATAAAACTTATGACTCAACATTCTCCCCCTTTTTGATTGATGACAATATATATCTGCAAATCTGAATCTCCCCCTGAGTATGTGATCTCTCTCTTTGAATTCTTATATATGTACGTTCCTGCAAACAATTGTTAGCCCTTTCTCCCCCTTTGTCATCGACAAAAAGGAGTAACAGATACTAGAATAGTAGAGAAGTGTAATTAATATGATATGCATAGCAAAATAAAACATTAACACATCCAAAACATAACAGAGTATAATACAGACCATAATGTCAAACGAAAAATAAGAATAACGACACTATTTAGTACAAGTGTCGATGAATGTTTTTAAAGTGCTAAACCATAATAGAATCTAAGATGAAGCAGATCGTATCTCCTCTTCATCATCATCATCGTCGTCATCATCATCATCTTCTTCTTCTTCCTCATCATTGTTCCCTCTAGATGATTCTCCATGTCCATGACCACTCATACCAGTAGACTCGTCAGATGATGTCCAGGTGAAAACAGGAGCAGCAGGACATTTTCCTGGGTCTTGTGCTTGAACAGAGGTGGATGTGGAACATGATATAGCATCCCATAGAATACCAAAGAATGACTTGACCTTATTGAAGCGCTTATCACTTTTAGAGTCCATGCGCTTGAGACGTGATTCAAGCAAAAATTGGTTACGCGCAATAGTTTCAAGTGATTCTTTTGTGGATGATTTTGATTTTAATAGTTTTACTTCATCGGAACGAGGACGAGAGGAAGTTGCTTTTTGTTTTCTTGGTCCTCTTTGTTGCCATTCTTCAAAAGGCATAATCTCAAGATAAGGTGGAGGAAGCTTCATTCGTTTGATGGTTATGGAATCAATGCATTTTGGTTTTGAGGTTGCAGAATCAGGAGGCTTTACCCCCACAAGCTAACAAAAGTCGCATGATATATTCATTGTAGAAGAAATGAGGTCGTGTAGAGTTATTTACCTTGAGAATTTCATCAAAAAGCATGTGTACCCAGTTGATTTGGATTTCACCATAAATAGCATAGAGAGCTTTGAAGTTTTCTTTATATACAGCATCATAATTTCCAAGTCTAGGAAAAAGAGAATGCATCAAAACACGATGAAGTAGTCTGGCTGTGGGTCGAAGTCCAATAGACTTTGTGCCATCACTATTGTCTTCTATGAACTGATGACTGGTACTATTGCGAGTGAAGACTTCGCAGAAAGTAGATGAAAACTCATCGCCTCGATTTGGTATACCAAGTATAGAGGCAATTCTAGCATGAGTAAGAAAAATTTGCTTGCCACAGACGACAGACCAGATGACTCCGTTTGGATTATCAGGTTGATACTCGTCGAGATTCATGTTGGCGTAAAACAATTTGATCATCAAATGATTTATCTCCACATTATTTTCTGAAAAATCTATCAATGGAGTAATGTTGGAATTATTGGCTAACCTCCGAACTCCATAAGCCGTGAAATCATCAAATTTGATGAAAGAGCCTGGATGAAACTTGTAATTTGTCATCTGATTCCATCTTGTTACAGCAATTGGACTTTCAAGCCACTTTTTGGCGGAGATGCTCAGAGATGAAGTTTCAGAGGATGTTCCTTTCTTGGATTTCTTTTAAGGAGGAGCCATTGTTGGAAGATTTGAGATTTGGGAATTGAAAATAGGAAACTAGGGTTTGTGATTTTGGGAAAAAATAACAGCTTGAGTCAAAAGAGAAGGAGGGTAGAAAGAAAATGACGCATAGATATATATATAAAAACTGAAAATACGTCAACCGGTCGACCAATGAATTATGGTCGGTCGACCGTTTTCAACCAGAGAGCAAACGGTCGACCGGCTATAAATGGGGCGGTCGACAGGTTTTGCATGCTGAGTAAGAACGTTTTATTTTGCAAGTTTTTATAATATATCAAGCTATATATATTATATTTCATTCTTAATACAAAATATAACCGTTATTACACAAGTGATAGATAAAGATATAATAACTATATATAAATCTAATGAGAAGTGGAAGGTTCGTCATTAGAATTATCGTTATTTCCTTCAATACGTTTTGACCATGGACTCCAGTATTTCTGAGCACCTTCATTCTTCTCATAGTTCTGATCCCAAGAGTTAGGACTTTTAGATGTTGATGGCCTAGACGACATTGGTTCATGCACGTCATGCTTGTTGGAACTACAGAAAAATGTTGCCAACTTTTCTAAAATGGATAATCGTGCCGATGTCCGTTGTTGCTCATGATAAAGTTGACTTTTCCCATAATGGAGCTGTCTCTGAAGATCTATTTGATGTTTCTGATAGTGGTGAATCTCATCGATTTGTGCTTTGGTACGAGGAGAACAAAACAGTGTCCTCTTCACTCGTTTTGAATTTGGAGTATTATCAGAAATACAAGAGCATTGATGATGACAACTTGGTTTTTGTTTTGGTGTTGTAGGAGAATAATATTCCTCCGACTCAGAACTCGTAATAGAAATGTGTGATTCTTGAGCACATTTATCACAAATGTGAGCCATAGGGAATGTTGTATAGAATATTATGGTTAGATAAGAAAAGATGAACAAAATATGAAATTTTTGCAAGCTTATATACAAGTTTCTTATGTATAAACCTATGGATGTGAGTTAATAGAAAATTTTGACCAAGAAAACATAAGCAGAGACTTTATGTTAACTCTAAAAATAGCTCTCCTTCTAAAACTGAAATTATAAAATAAGAAAGGAAAGGACGATCACTAAAAGAAAAGAATGAAAAATGAGTAAAGAGAATTAACCATTAAATCAAGCAGTGGCTTATATTTAATGTAAAAAATAGTTTATGCAAAAGTTATGGTTAAAGAATAACTAAAAAGAAGACGTTCTTTAGAAATTACTTAGTCAAGATTTTTTCTTGAAATTAAACCAAGCTCTCTTCGTAATCTAATAAAATTAGATTCGAGCAGAGGCTTAGTAAAAATGTCCGCTAATTGATTGTCAGTATGGACATATTCAAGACATATATTTCCTTTGTCAATATTATCTCGAAGGAAATGATGACGGATATCAATGTGTTTGGTTCTAGAGTGATTTACTGGATTTTTAGAGAGATTTATAGCACTACTGTTATCACAGTATATAATAGAATTTGATAAATGAATATCAAAATCTTGAAGTGTTTGTTGCATATATAGTACTTGAGTACAAGCGAGAGCTGCTGATATATATTCAGCTTCACATGTTGATAGTGAAACACAATTCTGTTTCTTACTAAACCAAGAGACAAGTGATTTTCCAATAAAATGGCACGTACCACTTGTACTTTTTCTATCCGTTCGTGGGCCACCGAAATCAGCATCACTATATGATACTAATTCAAATGGACATTCTTTTGGATAAAAAAGACCGAAATCTTTGGTATTATTAAGATAACGAATCATACGTTTCACTGCTCGTAGATGTGATTCCTTTGGATCGGCTTGAAAAAGAGCACATAAACAAACACTCATTATTATATCTGGACGACTAGCTGTAAGATAAAGAAGAGAACCAATCATGCTTCGATATAATTTCTGGTCAACATTCTTACCACTTTCATCTTTTTCAAGATGTGTAGTTGTACTCATAGGAGTTGGTTTACCAGATGTATTTTCTAATCCGAAGCGTTTGATAAGGTTTTCACAGTATTTTTCTTGATTGATAAAAATACCGTTTGAAAGTTGCTTTATTTGAAGTCCAAGAAAATAAGATAGTTCTCCCATATGAGACATTTCGAATTCTTTGGTCATAATACTTGCAAATTCCTTGCAGAGTTTATCGTTTGTTGAACCAAAGATGATATCGTCTACATATATCTGGATAACTAGAATATCTTTTCGAGAATGTTTAATAAACAAAGTTTGATCGACTTTGCCTATTTGAAATCCTGAGTTAATAAGATAGCTACGTAGTCGTTCATACCAAGCACGAGGTGCTTGTTTTAAACCATACAGAGCTTTCTTAAGTTTGAACACATGGTCAGGATATTTTTCATGTACGAACAAAGGAGGTTGTTCGACATAGACATTCTCTTTGATAAATCCATTGAGAAAAGCACTTTTGACATCCATCTTATAAAGTTTGAAATTATGGTGACAAGCAAAAGATAATAGGATTCTAATAGCTTCTAGTCGAGCAACTGGTGCAAAAGTTTCTTCATAATCGATACCTTCTTCCTGATTATATCCTTGTGCTACTAATCTTGCTTTATTTTTGGTGATATTTCCTTGTTCGTCAGCCTTATTTTTATAGACCCATTTAGTACCAATAACTGACTGATCAGTTGGTCTTGGAACAAGTTCCCAAACGTCATTGCGCTCAAACTGATTTAGTTCTTCCTGCATGGCAATGATCCAGTAATCATCTGTAGCAGCTTCTTTTGGATTCTTAGGTTCGATATTTGAGAGAAAAGCGACATGACCCATTTGATTGAGTTGACTCCTTGTTCTGACATGTGATGTTATTTCACCGATTATATTTTGGGCCGGATGGTCTCTTAATATTCTTGGTGGTGATTGTAACTCACATATTTAAGGAATATTCTCAATAATTATTTCCGAGTCAGAATCAATATTTGTGATGATTGGATTGTCAGTGACTATTGATTCGTCATCATCTGATATAGTGTGAGGATGCTGATAGATTTCATCAAAAGAGACATGAAGTGATTCTTCAATAGTTTTGGTTCGTTTATTAAATATCCGATAGGCCTTACTTCGTTCCGAATAACCGACAAATATTCCTTCATCGGCTTTTGGATCGAATTTGCCAAGCTGGTCTTTCGTATTTAAAATAAAGCACTTGGAACCAAAAACTTTGAAGTATGAGATTTTAGGCTTCCTTTTGTTAAATAATTCATAAGGAGTATTCTTGTTAAGGGGTCTTATGGACACACGATTTAAAACATAACAGGCAGTTGCGACAGCTTCCGCCCAAAAATGTTTTGGTAAGGTGGTTCCATTCAATAATGTTCTTGCACATTCTTGTAAAGTTCGGTTCTTCCGTTCTACAACTCCGTTCTGCTGTGGAGTTCTGGGAAACGAAAAATTATGATATATACCTTTCTTTGTGCAAAAATGTTCAAATTCATTATTTTCAAACTCTCGGCCATGATCACTTCTTATATTTTTAACTTTAATCCCTTTTGATTTTTGAATTCTTTTGACGAAAGATTTGAAATGATCGAAAGTGTCACTTTTATTTTGTAAGAAAATTGTCCATGTATAACGAGAGAAATCATCAACAATTACAAGCACATATTGACTGTGATTTATTGATTGAACCCTAGTAGGTCCAAATAAATCCATGTGTAGTAACTTAAGTGGTTGTAATGTTGATATGACTTTCTTGGATTTAAAAGATGATTTGGTCAATTTTCCTAATTGACATGCATCACAAATGTTGTTAACTTTAAAACTCATTTTGGGTAGTCCTCTAACTAGATTGTTTTTGGCTAGCTTGTCAATAGTTCTGAAGTTTATATGACAGAAGCGTTTGTGCCATAGCCATGGATCATTGTCATTAGCCACAAGACACATATCTGAATTATGATTAATATTCATATTCAGAATATATATATTTCTGTCTCTATAACCTTCGAAAACCAAATTATGGTCTTTATCTAAAATACTACACACTTATTATTCGAAAATGAAATTATAAAACCCTTGTCACATAACTGACTAATACTAAGCAAATTGTGTTTTAAATTTCTAACTAGCATGACATTAGTAATAAGAGGTAAGTTAGATGTACCGCAATTGCTCACATCGCCTTTGCCGATGATATAGCCTTTTGAATTGTCTCCAAAAGTGACGGAGCCACCATCTGAGTATGTAATATTTGTTAATAAGCTCTTGTCTCCCGTCATGTTCTTTGAGCAACCACTGTCCAATATCCACTTTCCTCTTTTCTTAAGTGGGACCTGCAAAAAATAGAATTAAGTCCATGGTACCCACTTTTTATAGGGTCCTAAGAGTTAGGTCTTAGGAGTCCAAACCCATATAGGTCCGGTATCCCCTTTATATATATAATTATTATTAAAATGCACAGTATTCATGAATTGCTGAATGTATTTGTTCCTAATCAAATTGTTATTTGTTTTAGAAACCCATATTTTGATAGTCTTGACATTTTTCTTTTGAAATTTCACAACTGGTTTTGGTTTGGAATATAATAAACTAAGATTTTTCTTAGCTTCAGTTTTTTGTACTTTCTTCTTCCTTTTATTTCCAAGATGTTTCTTGGTTTCTTGTTTGTTATATCCCAATCCTTGTTTGTCTGAAATAGATTGTGAACTTTCAATGATTTTTGTCAAATTTTCTCGACCTTTGTTAAAGTTAGAAACATTTTGAGTAATGTCATCAAACTTTGTTTGTAAGCTAGCTTTTTCTAGGTCTAGAATTTTGACTTTTGCTTTAAGCTCATGATTTTCAGTAGTGAGAGCATTATTTTTCTCTTTTTGAGCTTCTATTTCTTGACTCAAAAGAGATATTTGAGAGTCAACATTAGATGATGATTCTTGAATATTTTCAAGTTCCTCTTCTAATATTTTCTTCTCATCTTTTAACATATCTCGTTCAAACTCTACTCTACTTAAATCTGCTTTGACTACTTTTAATTGACGTTTTATGTCTTTATATTTGACTATCAATTCAGCATTAATATCAAGTAATTCATCAAATGTAGGAATTTGTACCTCATCTTCTGTTGCCATAAAACAAACATTAGCTTGTTCATTCTCTGAGTCACTTTCACTTTCTGATGAAGATGACTCTGAATCATCCCATGTTACTGAGAAGGCTCGTTTCTTAGATTTGTCCTTCTTATATTTGAATTTGTCATTTTCCGACTTCTTCTTTTGTTCTGGACAATCCTTCTGCATGTGTCCCTTTTTGTGACAGTTGAAACATTCTATAGCAGATGAAGATGGTTTATTTGATCCAGGTTTACTTTTATTGTAACGACTGGCTTTTCGATATTTTAGGAATTTTTTGAATCCTTTCGCAATGAATGCCAAATCTTCGTCTTCAGAATCCGATTCATTTTTTCTCAACATGAAATGCTACATTTTTCTTTTCTTCTTTCTGTTCTTTTCTAGCCTGCAAATTTGCTTCATAGGACATTAAATTTCCTATCAATTCATCCGGCTTCATGACGGAAAGGTCATTAGCTTCTTCAATTGCTAATACTTTTCCTTCCCATTCACTAGTCAGAGAATGTAGGACTGTTGAAACAACATCGAAATCAGAATACTTTTGTCCTAAGCCAATAAGTGCATGATGAATAGTTTGAAACCGTGAATACATGTCATTGATTGTCTCATTTGGTTTTGAAATTTTGAAATTGACTTTTCAGCATGGCTATTTTGGCTTGTTTAACCTTGTTAGTACCTTCATGAGTGATTTTTAGTGTTTGCCAAATTTGATATGCAGTAGTGCAGATACTGACACGGTTATATTCATTTTGGTCTAATGCACAGAACAACATATTTATTGCTCTTGCATTTACGGCTGCTGCCGTTTTCTCAGCTGCAGTCCATTCTAAATAATCAGTTGTTGGATTCACTATTTCTCTTTGAGTGGCATTCCAAGCATCATAGCTATTTGATTGCATAAAGAATGACATACGTGTTGCCCAATAACTATAGTTAAGACCATTGAAAAATGGAGGTCTTTGTGTCGATTGACCCTCCGTGTAAGTGGTGTTTTGAGTGCTAGTACTTACGTTATTTGCCATATTACTATAATATATCAAATAACTGTGTTACGGTTATATGATGACCGTGCTCTGATACCAAATGAAAGTGCGGTGTGTATACGATTATATGTGCTAATATAGTACACACGGATCGTGTAATATGGACTATAATATAAATGCGGAAAATAGATGATAGTAACAAAGTAAAAATAAAAATAGAAAAATCACACCAGAGATTATTATACTGGTTCAGAGCACCGTCCTACGTCCAGTCCCAGACTTCTATCTGGATTTTCACTATTAACTACCTCGCTTCACCCGGAGGAATAGGTTTACAATACCCGAGCAAACTAACGGGATTTCACGCCTCTAATACACTGAGGACTTCAACACTTGCCTCTTACAACACCGAGGACTTCAACACTTGCCTCTTACAACACAGAGGACTTCAACAACAATGAATATAATTGTTTGTCGACGGTATGTGTTCTTGATAACACAGTTTTGTCACTTGTAGTACAAATTTCCTATAATCTTATCCTCAAAATATACGAATGATGTTTTGTGAAGATTAAGGAAAGTATATTACTTATTGAATCAAAAGATATGAAATAATTTCAATGATTCAATAAGCAATTAAAATAATTGAGAGCTTTTAGAATGCAGGAGTATGTAGAAAGTAAGATCAGAGATTAGAGTAAAAAGCATATACAATCATGTTATTTTAATCAACGATTTAGATGAGTTTATATGGAGAAGAATGGTTGTAACTCTTTGTGAGCAGTTGCCATTAAGAGATATGATCTTTGATGAAAGGTAAGAGATGCAACCTTTGGAGAAAAGAAGTGTCTTTTGGAAAAATTGCTTTCTGTTTAAAAACGGTCGACAGGTTAAAAAGTGACCAGTAGACAGGAATTCAAATATATATACGTTATGTGCATGTGTGCACGTTCAGTGTGCAAATTATGCAGGAACGGTCGATCGCATATATTATGACCGGTCGACCGGTCCCTGTAAAGTTGCACACTGAATGTGCAACTACAATTTAGTCGTATATATATTGATTTTCTTGAAATGCATGATTATTTGAGGATAGATTTTAACAAGTTTATCACTATTATAATATCAAATAATCAACCTACAATCTAGAGTACCATATGTAGCTCTTTATAGCCATAATGACCTTGTTTTGTCGATCGCCTTTATTTATTTGTCAGAAATCAAAACCTTCATAAAACTTGTGACTCAACAGTATCAAGTCATGTTATGGCTCTCCCCATCATCACAATCTACAACTCGCTGTTACTGAATATTTGTATTCCTATGCTCAAAGAGGTCAAGTCTGCAGCTTCATGTCCATAGAATATGTTCCATTTCAGCAAATTCGCCTATAGTTTCATGGCTCCAAAACCTGATCTAATAGTTTTTTTCGCAACTTCCTCAATAGAGCTTGGAAATGATCCTTGCCTCTCTACATCATATCTTGCTTCAGCCTCCTCAAACTGTATATCATCAAATTATCACCTTTTTCTGCCCGCTTAGATCAGACTGCATCAAATCAACAAAGCCTGCACGGACCCATTCTTTTCAGCCTACTCAGACTTTATCCTCGTCTCTCATTAGATCATGCTTCAGTGTTAATTCAACAGTATTTAACATAGCTTTGCATTTTCTCAAACTAATACATCATAGCCTGCCTCACAACAATCATTCATATATGCAGATAAGTTTTGCAGCTGATCATTATGTTTCTCTCAATCAAGCATAAATTTTTTCCAATCACTTTGCAACTCAAATTAGTTTCTTGCAATTATACACGACACGGTAATCTTGGTGAATGTTTCAAAAGGGTACAAAAGTCTTTGTGTAGATTTGAATCATCAGTAGCTACACCATTTTTTCCTACTTCCATTTTATTATTCTCCACAGCTACTGAATCATTTGCTTCAATAGACATCTCAATACAATAAATGGCCTGCCACATTATCCGTTCTTCTTGAAACATCTTGCAATCTATAAATGATCTTAGAGAAAATACATATCTTTTTTAGACTCATCTCTAGACCATTTGTCTTAGTACGAAATAAATAGTCTTCTAATGCGCGTGTTTGTATATAATCACTTTTTTGGATCGTAAGTATACATTCTTCAATGTAAAATTGAAATTTAGTCTTCAAATCTGCATATGTGTATAATCACTTTTTTCGATCATAAGTATATACTCTTAAATGTAAAATTTAAAGTGGTACTAAATATTAACATTTAAAAATAATATAGAGAAATTAAATTCAAAGTTAAAAAACCAGTGTAATACACATATCACATCATGCACTCAATGCTCTCAGGTAGGTTTTATAACATGATTTTTAATTTTAATCTCAAACTAAAGCTACATAAAAATATTTCAAAGCATTAGTTGATTCTTAGATTAAAGTCACGTGTTTTATTTCTTAGTTTAGGCAATACAATTTAATTGATATTTTAAATACTAATTAAATCAAAATATTTACTACTCGGTATTTGTATAATCAATAACCATAATGACTATAGTATTATGTCATTAAAAATTTGTATGAATGAAAAATCAGATGTAAAAATTGTCTTCAACGTCATAGGTTCACAAATCAAATCAGAACCAAAAATCGAATTAGAAAAATTATGTTCGACGTTCACAAATCAGATCATTCGGAACAAAAAATAATGAATAATGATGTTAGAAGCTGAAGAAAATCAAAACATATATTCATGATAAAAAATTATACCTTTGACAAAAAGTAGAAGGTGGTAACACGTGTAAGCAATGCTTGGAGATCCATCCATTCTCCTATCATGGATGCTATGTCTCTAGTGATGCTACCATCATTTATTCACAAGTAAGAGAAAATGATATTTTGAGATCGGATTATGATGATGAGTGGAATCGGGGTTTTGTGGAATAGAGTGTAGGATTTAGGGAGAAAGACTTAGGTTTTATGAATCGATAATAGGAATGGGAGGTTCATATGCGGGGCTGATGGGAGATCTAAGGGCATTTCGGGCATTTCGGGTATTTTAGAAAGACAAGGTTGAAATTAGTGCAATGAATTTACATTATTAGTAGTAAAGAAGTGGATAAAAGCAAAGTATCTCAAGAATATAAAAAATTGGACCGCCAGTATTGAAAGTCAACATTCATCACATGGAAAAACAATCTTAGTTATAAAGGAAATGGCATCAAAATTTTGGAAAGAAAAATTAAGTATGGTAAACAAACTAGCCTATGTTTTAGCCCATGGCTGTTTGGAAAATCACTGGTGAATCTACATAGATGGAATAATATATATTGTTTGGTGGGGTAAATGATAAAGTGCATAGCATCATTCAAAATCATAGTTGAATACATACAATCATCCAACCACTTCTATATTCAAACCAGCTATAGAAAAAAATGTAATAGATCCAAGTTAGCAAAAGGACACATGGAGTTGGAAACTCTCGTCCAGAGCAGATTTTATTTCAATAAATCTTGGAAGTTTACAAGGTAAAATGAAATAGTTGCTGACTGGTACAAGGTTATTTGGAATAGGACAAATTCCCCAAAAATGTCACGTTGTTCATATTTTTCTTCATTAAACAAGCTTCCAACCAGGGATAGATGTTTCAAGTGGAAAAAGTGGGGAAATCAGATGTTTATTTTGCAAAAATGAAGATGAAAACATAGAACACTTGTATTTTGACTATGAATATTCAGGACATATCTGGTTCATTGCCAATATGCGGTTAAAGTTCAATCTACAATAAGTAGTGCAAAACATCAGAGAAGGCATACAATACATATAACATAACTTAAAAGCAAAATAAAAAGAGTTCGGAAAAGCCTCAATATTATTAAAAACAGCAATACTCCACATATGGAGAGAAAGAAACACGAGATTGCACAAACATAAGGAAATAGAAAGTATGCAACTCTAAAAAATCATTAATTCAGAAAGCAAAATTCTGTTTATAAAAGCAAAAAAACAAGTAGAACTATCAAAAGTATATAATCAGGAAAAGCATGAACATGATAATTATGAAGAAAGGGTTGAAGCATTCTTACATTACGGTAAATATTTCGTTGATGTTCCCTAAGCCAGATTCTCACAT
Organism: Allium cepa; assembly: GCA_030765085.1. NCBI lineage: Eukaryota > Viridiplantae > Streptophyta > Magnoliopsida > Asparagales > Amaryllidaceae > Allium > Allium cepa. The sequence continues at coordinate 308,656,335 of CM060929.1, forward strand.
CATTTATCAGACCCAACCCATAAGTTATTAGTAAGTGGCCGATCGCTCCCCTAAACTAGAAGCTACTTCGACAAAATCATAGAAAGATAATTAGTGGCAAAAGAACAATTAGAAGCTGACTATGGAAAAGAGATATCTTATAAGGACAAAGAAACAAAGTACCTGGTTTGGAGGAGGACTGCTGGCCTGATTTCGCTTATCAAAGACTGGATCAAATAAGGCGATAAACTAAAGTTAACAAGCATGCTTTCAGTTTATATCGCACAAATAGGGGCTTTTGGGAAGATAACTTGGTTGGAGGCAGCTTCTCCAATATAAAAATTAGAGAAAATCATTGCAAGGAAAGTAAACAAGTAAATAAATATAACAATTATTCAACTAATCTAAGAAACAATAATATTAATTACAATTTCTATTTAAAAAAGATTGCTTCCTATAGCAAGACATTATTTCGCAACTCGAAGTCAATAATCAATGAAAAGTAGACAACTTTTTCAAAAGCAACCTCAACGAGCAAATACATCACTTATTTGTATGGAATATGGACGAGAGCAGTAAAATTCGGCTATAATAGAAACTAGTAGTGAGCATACTCAAAAACTTGAGCAAAAATAGCGGAACTGAAGATTCTACTTCAGATCTAAAGAATAAAGGAGCAGAAAGTAGCAAGGAGAAGACATGGAGCCTCATTGAAGCAGAAAGATGCATAAAGATTGCGGAATTGATATTTCTCCCCAAATCGCCTTAACCCTAATTTTCTTTAGTAGAAGTTGTTTTAAAGAAAGAAGTGCAAATGAAAAGAGCTAAAGAGCGGCTAGGGTTTAATCTATAAGATGTATAAGCAACTAGTGCATAGTTGGTATTATAACTAGTTTTATTCGGGCCATTGGGCTAACGTATTTGCTTTTTCAATTTTCTATTATTATTTTATTGTATTTAGTATGTAAAGGATGTCATTTTTGTTATTATATGCAACGGCCCATATTTTTAACTATTCTAAATTATTAAATTTAATATAATTATTGAACAAAAATGGTTAGAAATAAATTTTTAAATGTTTATTTATGCAATTTATTGAATTTAAATTCGGATAGAATTTTGAAATAACCAATTCCGAATATTTTCACAATAACAAATATTAAAATGAAATTCTATATATTGAACGTGTTTATAATCAATAGTTGGAATTGAATAATGAATGTTGAATGACTATGAAATGAGAATAGTTGTTCTGTTATTTGAATTTGTTTTAAAATTCAATTTTATAAGTCAAACAACCTATATTGAAATATGATGATTTATTGGATAATTAAATTGTTTAAATTTAATATTGAAATTATTTAAATAATTGAATCTTGAATTAATGTGAACAAAAATGATATCGAAAATTGATTTAAATTTTATTTAAATATGAATGAAGATTGTTGACATTTAAAATTGGGTTTAAAAGTGAATAGTTAGAAATTGAAAACTTTATATTATAATTAACTAGTAAAAATAGCCATTTTGGCCGCTGTCTCGGATTTTGACAAAACCAGTTTCATCGGGTAGGTAATAGTGATTATTGTAGTATTTCAAATTTCGTAGTGATCCGACTTGTTGTTTGGCCAGGCGAGCTTAAAACGCATAGAATTTAATTCCAAAATTTAAATAAATTGAATTTGAGAAGCTATCTTATGAATACGATCGAATTAAGCCTCGAGACTTGTACTATTGTGTTCAGAATAGAGATATAACATTATGAATGCCAGGCGATACACTTCGATCGGGATCTGAAAATTTTAACTAAATATTTTCATATTTAATTTTTTTTTAAAAATGGGTAAATTTTATTAAGGCATCTTTCAGCCCAAAGTGTTTAGTTGACCAGTACACTTCCGTTACTGGAACCTTACAAAAATAGACAACACATACATTTCATTCGTTCCAAACTATAATTCACGAAGTCATGGCGGCCGCTGGTGATTTCTATCTTGGTTTTCTGTCGATGGATGAGAACGATCCTCTACTCCAGTTTGAACTTCGTTTAGTACCCTCGAGGTAAGCTGATGGCCTTTGATTCTTTTCGTCGATAATCTCAGATCTCCAATTGCAATCTTGCTTACCTTTAATTGATTTCTTTGTTTATCGTGGAAAATTCTTCGATTCCTTTCCTTCCATATGTTCCACACAGCTACGGTGATGGCAATTTTATGCATTTTGGCTTTGAACTCTTTGCTGTCTACCCGCATCATCAGGTAATTAACTTCTTCTTCGAGTTTCTTTAAATGAGCAGTTAAATTAAAGAAGTTATTGCATGCATTCTATATCGAGCTAGAGATATTACAGTCAAAGAAGAGATGTTCGTGTGTTTCTGTCTCTTGTCCGCATAGTATGCATTCTGTTTCATTGGCTATACCCCATTTTGCTAATCTGTCCTTCGTAGTTAGTCTTCTCATAATCGCTTTGTAGGCAGTGAATGCCATTTTCGGATTTTTCCTATGGTCCCAGATGATTTTTCCCTAAGCCACTTTATTGTCTTTTTCCCTAATTTCGTTCCATGTAGCTTTGGAATTAAATTCTTTTCCAGTTGGTTTCCAAACCCAAATGTCCTTCTCCCTGCCATAATATAGTGGCATGTATTGTATTTCTTCTTTTTTGTCCTGTGGAATTGGCAGTGATGTGCAGTTCCATTTGTTATTGTTGATCATTTCCTGAACTGTTTTATTTGGGCAACCAAACGCAAAGAATGTCTGTAGTTCCAAAGTGTCAATTAACGATTTCCCATGCATCCATGGGTCTCTCCAAAGATCAGTCACTCTTACATTTGTTATTTCTCGTGTACAAAGGCCTGCTAAAATATGTCTAACTCTCAGTATTGCTTTCCAATTCGCTGAAGCATTATTATCAATAGCCATTTGCTAGAAATTCTCCTTGATGTATCTTTTGTTCATCCATTTCCCCCAAAGGCCTTTACCATTTATGATTCTCCAAGCTTGCTTAAGAGTGTGAACTGTTCTCATATCTTTAAGTCTTCTAAGTCCTACACCACCTTCGTCTTTTAGCCTACATAGTAAATCATATTTGATTTTGTGAAGCCCTCCTTTCCAAATGAAATCCGCACAAACCCTTTCTATTTTTTGAATAGATGCATCAGGTAATTGGAATGTTTGCAACCAGAAATTTACTTTTGAACGAATTACAGTGTGCACCAATTCTATACGACCTGCAAGTGACAAAAGATTGGATCTCCAGCCCTGTAGTTTTTCCCTGATCGAAGAGATAAGAACTGCACATTCTCTGAGGAAAGTGGAACCCCTAAGTATTTGACGGGAAGATTACCCTCTTTGACATTTAATATTTCCAACACCTGTGCTCTCCTGTTACAAGATTTATTAAAATAGCACTTGGTTTTCTGTTCATTTAGTTTTAACCTAGTGTACTTTTCTAAGTTGATGAAAATGTCTTTGATTGCTATTGCTAATTCAATACTGGATTTTATACAGATGCGCAAGTCATCTGCATAGAGTAAGTGACTCACCGTAGGCTGGAAGTTAAAAATATTGTGAATAAGCTTGTGATGAGTTGCCAACTCCATTTGTAGCGGAAAGTATTCCATGGCGATTGCAAACAAGTAGGGGGACAGAGGGTCACCCTGCCGTATACCTCTATTGGACCCTATGAAACCTTTTGGTATGCCATTAATCAGTATAAAGAAGGTAGGTGTAGATATGCATTCTTTTATAAGCCTAACAAATTTTGTGAGGAATCCCATGGCTCTTAGCATATGTATAATGAAATGTCTATTGATTTTATCACATGCTTTATGAAGATCTATCTTTAGACAAAATTTATCAGATCTTGGTTTGTTGAAGTTCCTTACCAATTCATGTGCCATAAGCGAGTTTTCAGATATACTTCTACCTTTAATAAAGGCACTTTGGCTTTCTGAAATGAGATCAGGTAATATCATCTTCATTCTGTTGCAGAGTATTTTGCTTAAAATTTTGTAGATCACATTACAACATGCTATAGGTCAGTAATCTTTAATTTTGGAAGGATTATCCTTTTTAGGAATAAGGCAGATAAATGTGTGGTTGATTTCTTTGACAAATTTTCCAGTTTGAAATATTTCTTGCATTGCTGAAATAATGTAATTTTTCAGGTCACTCCAGTGGAGAATGTAGAATTTCGAGCTGAGTCCTGTCGAGTCCAGGACTAGAGTCGATATGGATGGCTTTCAAGGATTCATGATTTCAGTTTCTATAATTTGCCTGGACAGCATCCTTCGTCCCCTGGAATTGATCAACCTCCTGCAGTGAATACTTGGTAAGTTGTCACAAACTTCACCATTAAACATTTCATTATAGTACTTGATTGCTTGCTCCTGGAATTCAACTGCATTGATAGTATAATCCCCTCCCTGATTGATGTTTTGGCTTATATTATTCTTATTGCAACGAATTGCCATTTTAGCGTAAAAGAATTTAGTACATTCATCTCCTTCAGTGAACCATTTCTCCTTTGCTTTTTGTTTGAGTTCTGTAGCTTTCAACTGAGGGCTTCTTTTAATTCATTTTGGCTTTGATAGTAATCTTTCCATGTATTTTCATCATCCGCACCATTATCTATCATTGTAAAGAAATCATCACATTTGCCATGTAATGTTGTAATTTGATCGTATTCCTTAGGCCTGCATCTATTCCAATTTTTAATGTCTTTTTTTGTTTTTTTAATAATGTGTAATAATCTATAACATTGAGAGCCTTCAACATTTGGAATATTGCTGAGATTTACAGCTTCTTTATAACCCTCTATTTCATGCCAATGATTACTATACCTGAATGGTCTGCCTTTATCTACCATGCACTTATCCACTAAGTCAACCATTATAGGACCATGGTCACTAGTAGAAGGAGAAAGGATGTTAATTTTAATGTTAGAAAACAAGATAATGCATTTCACATTTACAGCACTCTGTTTCATACATACATACATACATACATACATACATACACACACACACACACACACACATATATATATATATATATATGTTGATTGGACCACCAACCCACATTCTTTCACTTCAGCCCATATCCTTTCTTTTCCAGCCACCCTACCTATCACCTACCTGCTCCTTTCTATTTAAACACAACAGAGCAAACAGAAGATAATCTAAAACCAATTTGTAAATTCATCGTTTGGAAAGTGCTTCGATCTGCTATTGTTTTAAGAGGTGTAGCGTCAAGTTGAAGATCTCGACTATGAAAGTAGAACGATAGTTTTGCCTAGGGTTCGATATTGCCTTCGATTTGGGGCGTATTGGTCAATTTGGGCATTGGAAAGTGTTCGTGAGGCGGAGGAGAAGCGATGCCTTGGAGATGGTGAGGTTCGATCATTGTTTGGCCATTGTGAACTGACACTGTAGTAGGAAGAAGGAGTTTCGGTCGCGTTTTTCTAGAGGGTTTGGTCTGATGGGAAGAGTTTGCCATGGCGGGTTCATTAGCACATTCGGAAGGGGATTTCGGTGAGTAGGTAGAGCTTGGTGGTGTGCGTGCATGGTTAGTAATGGGGAAAGGAGTGTGCCCCTATGCTTGTTTGGGATAGTAGGAAGATGGCATTATCGTAAATAAGAAAAGATTGTGATTAAATTGATTTTAAAACTTTAAATTGTGTCGATATCTTATAAAATGTATATCTCTCACATACGAAGTCGAATCAAGGCATAGATTTTTGTATTGTCATCGGGATGATGAGAGCTTCGCAATAAAACTGGTTTGTACGGATTTGGAGACTATCCAAATTTGGGCTAAAATCGGATGTCGTCCGGTTTAAATGGAAGGTCTCGGCGACAATAGAAACTAAAAGGTGAGTGTTTTATAACGCTCGAAACATTCTATAATATTTTTATGCTAGTTAAATTCAAAATTATGAAGTGATATAAATTTATTGATCGTTGTTTGATAAATTTAATTGTCATTCGAATTAACTGTTAAAAATTAAAATTGACGGTTAAATTTGAAATTGGAATTTAATTGCCTATAAAATACCTGATATTGATAACTATGGAGTTGTTGTGAATTATTTGCTGATTTGAATGTTGATTGTGATGGATGCTATTGATTGATGTTTTGGATGATTTGGATGTTTATATATTTTGATATATCCTGTTATCACAATGTATATTATTTAGAATATATAAAACTATAAATCAAATTATTTCGAATAAATTAAGAAATAGGTTGAGATGATATGTATACCTATGACATTTATTTTGGATTGAAATGATATATACATCTTGAATTTAAATTGAAATAATGGATTCACTTGGCCATAAGATATAAAATTATATACAAACACCAGACGAGTGAAATTAAATGATTTTAAAATTTTGATTTGAAATTATTTAGATGATTTTGATTTTAAGAAATAAAATCGAATTTAAATGGAAGTGGAAATTGAAAGTGATTTGAATTGGAGAATTTGGAGTTAAATCGGTTTGACTTTGAAAGTATTTTCAAATAAATTATTTTAATATAAAGTACTTAAGTCTATCTTTTTAAATATTCAAAATTAACTCAAGTTTCCAACCAATTTACCATATAAACCATTTTAATACTCAAACTATTTTCTACTAAACTATTTTAACTATTTATCTATTTTAAAATTATTTAAACCATTTTCTAACAATTCAAACTGGTCAAAGGGGTGAAATGTTTATAATTAAATCTTGGATTTACGTGCGAATTAGGTAAAAATGAAGTTATAACATAAATTGAAATTCGAAATGATTTTGGAAGCAAAATTGAAATACTGATGCGAAAATATTTTTAAAGTGAAATGGTATATTTTGAGCAAATATGATGATTTCGAAATGGATTTGATTTTGAAGTGAATATGACATTTTGATATCATGTATGAACTTCTTTTGAAATGTAAAAGTATGAACCAATGTGTAAAATGATGTTTAGCCATTAAAGAGGCTGTGGCCGAATACGAGCATACTTTCTATCGATAGCGGAACCATTTTAACAACTGTGTACGTAGAGTGATGATCCAGAACGAAGTGATTGGATTTGGCATACTTTTCTAGATTTGAAGAAAGAGAACGATGATGGATTACCCTGGCACTTGTGCTAATTTGAAATGACTAAAACAGGAGACATACAGACCAAGTGGGATAGCTACTCCGAGCGGACACACTTCTTCGTATTACCATCATTTATACTGTGATTGATTGGTGTGCACCCTCGGATTTTGAGAATGGAGGATGCGGTGGGCGATCATAGCTATGATGCATTACCACCAGCCGGGAAGATTAAATGGTAATATTCTACCTTGTGCATTGCCTCACGTGAGTTGTCATACTTTTATCCTTATATGAGACCCCTACGATTTTGGTTTAGTGTTGTCGTATCACAGCACATTCCTATCCACCGATAGTTTATTGGTGTTTTACATGCAAACTGTACGACAATGCTTAGAAACGCGTTAAAGGGGATCAATGTGAAGCCATAATGCTCTTTTGATATTTATTTTACCGATTGGACATTATATATATAGCGTATTCTACTACATATAAATATTTTGGTGGATCCTTAGGAGATGGAAAACCCTGTAAAAATCTCATATTGCATGCAAGTTATACACTGGATAGGAGATGTAAAACCCCGCAAACATCTCTAACGGCTTACATAAGGATATTTTAGTCCCGACTCGAGTGTTTTATTTTTTCATTGCGCTCGGTTCAATCATGAGTTTTTCAGCTTATCGAAGGTTACACTCTGAAGGATGAAGACAAAGATTTTTTTATATTATTATTACCAGTATTATTTCATCATTGTTTGTTCCACTATATTATTTATTTATCCCAGTTGTACATATAACTCTGACAAATGATGTATAAACTATAATCTATTGTATAGTAAACAACTTCATGAACTGTTATTTGATTATTATATTTTGTCATTCCGCCACGAGATTCTATGTTGTTTTCTTCTTCTTTTTCTTATTTTTCTAAATTAACCCTTATGATTATCTATTTTTTGGATTGTTTAAGTTGGACATGTGTGGATTATTTTCGATTTAAGCCATCTGAAATATGATTCGTCACAGTTGGTATCATAGCTTTGTTTTGGCGATAATCTTAGCTTTGTGGGGTTCAACTCATTAGAGATAGGATAGTAATACCCCAGAATGAGTCTATTTGAGTGTGTGTGTATATGAAAGAGTGTATTTGTTAGTGTTATAAAATACTTTATATTGTGTTTACTTATCCATTGAGTTGTTTAAGAATTCTGATCGATGCACGAGACGTCGGATTATCGATAGGGGTTTCTAAACACTTAAATAAGGCAAGTAGACATAATATTGTTTTAAAAATATATGGTAAATGAAATAATTTTACCTAAATTATATTTCATATATATATAATGATAAATTTTAATGAATAGTAGTTGTTAGAAGGCGATAATATTTAATCATCATCGATTATTGTTTGAATTAAAAATAAAATGAATACTTTGTAAATTTTATTTTACAAAGCATTCGATAATTACATTGAATTGAAATCTAATTGCAATAGAAATTGGTTGAAATAACAAAGATGTAAATTAATGAAACATTTTTCATAATAAAGAAAATGGAATTGCATAAATATGATTTAGAAAATATAATTTTGCAAGTAAAGCGAATATAAAAATTTAGAATTTGAGAAATTTAAATTCCGGTATTTCTGAAAAAGGTTTCAAGGTTTGGAAAATAATAATAATATCAGTATTGTTTAATAGTACATACAAATAAAAATTGTTTCAAATAAATTTTAAAAGGAATGAATTCAGTACTCCCCCTTCTGTCGCTGGAAAATAATTTCGACGATGACTGTGCAGCATCATCGACGTTCATTTTCGAGTCTCAAAGTAGGGGAGACTTCTGAAAAGCTTTGCTACAAAATTGTTTTGATAAATCGATTTTGGTTTAAACTCAAAAAGTATGATTTGATATACAAAAAAGATATTATATATGCTTATTTCAAATGATTTAAAATGAACCCGGTATTTAAAAATTTTGAGTTCTGTTAATTAATAACCTTCAAATTATTTGAATGAAATGAAATATTTGAATAACCAGAACTTATAAAATAAGAGAATTAAGAAATCTAAGTTAAATGTTCTAAGAAACTTCTGAGTTGAAGTTTGCAACTCTAAAATTGAAAGTAAAGAAAATTTAAACAAGTTAAAATAGTGATCACTCTAATTAAGTAAAATGAATCAGATTAATTTGTATAATACCAAATTGCATTCTAATAACATATAATAAGACTTAGTAAATGTTAAAAATTAAAATGATGATTTGGATATATGATGGGATATTATACAAGCAAACAAAATTTAAAGAGTAATTAACATGTTTATAAATGGAAATTTAGTTGTAATAATAAATGTTATGTACCTAATTAGTATATTATGAAATGATTAATGACTAAATGGAATAAGTAAGTGGAACTAACGAAAGTAGAAAAACGAATTAAATAATATCTTTGTAAATTGGTTATAGAATTAAATATAAATTTGCAAAGAAATTTTGAAATTGAATTTGAAACTTTTGAGATAATTATAAACTTAGATAAAGTCATATATAAGAAGTTGGACTTTTATAGAATGATTATAAACTATGATTAATAAAATGTTTCACAAATAAATTTGTTATTAAATGAAATTGTGAAAATAAATGTGAATTAAGTTGTAAAGAAAATTAAGTAAGGATATAAGAAATAATTCATTAAGGATGTTGATGCTAAAAATGGAGATATGAACATTATAGTTCAAATGTTTCGCGAAAATGTAATGTAAAGTTGTAGTTTATAACGTTGATAAATGCTAGTTAAACAAGATGTTAAATTAATTAAATATGGACGTTAAAGGAAGGAAGCTAATATTGAATTATGAAATGAACTTTAACTTATGAAAAGCTAATCGAAATGAATAAATGGAAGAAGTAGTGAATTGTATTAATAAAATGAGTAAATGAAACAACATTGATTAAAATGAAAATGAGCTTAAGGGTAGAATGAATGTGAATAGATGGATTGATATGAGATTTTGGTAAACGTAAAATGAAACAATTGAAATGTAACAAATTGAATTGAATAAAATTGAATGCAAATGAAATAGATTTGAATAAATTGGAAGTAAACCAATTAAATGTTAATAAAAATTGCGAAGTGTATAAATTAAATATTGGCATTGGATAATGTAAATTCATACCATTGTGAATTAATAGGATGAATATTAATAATTAAATGGTTTGTTTTGTTGTAAATCGTCCTTATAACTTTCTTATTGTATATGATTGTTGTTTGTCGTATACTAATGCTTATTTTCTGTTTGGATTTAAAATTCATGTTATATGCTTCTGTAAAACTCATAGATGCTTTCCATGTCTTCATAAGTGACTAATATTCTAAATTAAGTTGAGATAGTTGCATACGAAGGTCGTTTGGATGTATATGTGGGTTTTTATGTGCTTTTGCTTGCTTAATAAAAGCGAACTCGCTAGTAATAGTATTAATAAGGTACACATCTCAAATTACATACTGTACTTTATATTTTTCCCTACGGGATGCATCATCATTGAGATGAGATGTATATTTGATATATATTAGATATATTTGGATTAAATATTGTATTTTAAAAGTTTTTCGATCGAGTCGCTCAAAGGAGACTTTGTCGAAATTTTCGTAAATCCATGTGTTAGAAATATTTTGAAGATTTAATATTTGTATAACTTATTTTTAACTAAATTGTGATTTCCATAAGCTGATTAGAGTGGCGTAGCGAAAGCGTAGTATAAGTTTTCTAATAAGGTTTTAAAGTTTTATAAGTTGAATGTTTTGAATAAAATCTATCAAGTGTTAAATTCCGTACTTAGTCCCTTTTCAAGGACGAAAAGTTTGAGTGGGGGAGAACGTAACGACCTGTATTTTCAACTATTTCAAATTATTAAATTTAATATAATTATTGAACAAAAATGGTTAAAAATAGGAACTTTTAATGTTTATTTATGTAATTTATTGAATTTAATTTTAGATAAATTTTTAAAAATACAAATTTCAAAGATTTTGACGATAACAAATATTGAAATGAAATTCTATATATTGAACGTGTTTATAATCAATAGTTGGGATTAAATAATGAATGTTAAATTACTATGAAATAGGAATAGTTGTTCTATTATTTGAGTTTGTTTTAAAATTTAAGTTTATAAGTTAAATAACTTATATTGAAATATGATACTTATTGGATAATTAAATTGTTTAAATTTAACATTGAAATTATTTAAATAATTGAATCTTGACTTAATGTGAACGAAAATTGATTTAAATTTTATTTAAATATGAATAAAGATTGTTGACATTTAAAATTGGGTTTAGAAGTGAATAATTAGAAATTGAAAATTTTATATTATAATTAACGAGTAAAAATAGCCATTTTGGCCGCTGTCTCAAATTTCGAGAAAACCAGTTTCATCGGATCCGTAATAGTGAATTATTGTAGGATTTTAAGTTTCGTTGCGGTTAGACTTGTCTTTGGCCATGCGATCTTAAAACGCGTAGAATTTACTTCTAGAATTTAAATAAAATAAATTGGTTTTGAAAAGCGATCTTTTGAATACGATCAAATTAGGTCTCAAGACTTGTTCCATTGCGTTCGGAATAGGGATATGACATAATGAATGCCATGCGACATACCTCGATCGGGATCCAGAAATTTTAGCTAAATGTTTTTTAAATTTAAATTAATATATATATATATACATACATATATCTATGTGTGTGTTGATTGGTCCACCAGCATACATTCTTTCACTTCAGCCCATATCATTTCTTTTCTAGCTACCCTACCTATGACCTAACTGCTCCTTTTCTATTTGAACACAGCAGAGCATATAGAAGAAAAGAAAGGAGAAAACTATAAACTTTTCAAAACTTTAAAAATTTAAATCTCACAAATTACTCGATGAAAAAAAATCTAAAACCAATTTGTAAATTCATCGTTTGGAAAGTGCTCCGATCTGGCATAGTTTTGAGAGGTGCAACGTCGAGTTAAAGATCCCGACTATGAAAATCGAACGGCAGTTTTGCCTATTGTTCCATATTGCCTTCGATTTAGGGCATATTGGTTGCTTTGGGAATTGGGAAAGTGTTCGTGAGGCGGAGGAGGAGCGGTGCCTTGGAGATGGTGTGGTCCGATCATCTTTTGGCCTTTGTGACCTGACATTGCAGCAGGAAGAAGGAGTTTTGGTCGCGTTTCTCTAGGGGGTTTCAGGAGCGATTTCGAGGGGTCTGATGGGAAGAGATTGCCACGGCGGGTTCGTTAGCGCATTCGAAAGGGGATTTCGAGGAGTAGGTGGAGCTCGGTGATGTGCGTGCATAGTCGATAATGGGGGAAAGGAGTGTGCACTGTGCATTTTTGGGATAATAGGAAGATGGCATTATCGTAAATAAGAAAAGTTTGTAATTAAATTGATTTTATAATTTTAAATTGGGTCAATATCTTATAAAATGTATATCTCTCACATACGAGGTCGAATCGAGGCATAGACTTCTGGGTTGCGATCGTGATGACGAGAGCTTCGCAATGAAATTGGTTTGGATGGAGTTTGAAACTGTTGAAATTTGGGCTAAAATCGGACGTACTTCAAAAATGGAACGTCTCGGCGACAATAGAAAATAAAAGATGAGTGTTTTATAGCACTCACAACGTACTAAAATATTTTTATGCTAGTTAAATTCAAAATTATGAAGTGATATAAGTTTATTGATCGTTGTTTGATAAATTTAATTGTCATTCGAATTAACTTTTAAAAATTAAAATTGACGGTTAAATTTGAAATTGGAATCTAATTGCCTGTAAAATACCTGATATTGGTAACTATGGAACTGTTGTGAATTATTGGCTGATTTGGATGTTGATTATGATGGATACTATTGATTGATGTTTTGGATAATTTAGACGTTTATTTATTTTGATATATCATGCTTTCATCCTGCATATTATTTACATTATATAAAACTGTAAATCAAATTATTTCGAACAAATTAAGAAATAGGTTGAAATGATATATATACCTATGACATTTATTTTGGATTGAAATGATATATCCATCCCTGAAATTAAATTGAAATAATGGATTCACTTGGCCATAGGATGGAAATTATATAAGGACACCAGATTGGTTAAATTAAATAATTTTAAAATTTTGATTTGAAATTATTTAAATGATTTTGATTAAGAAATAAAAATCGAATTTAAATGGAAGTGGAAATTTAAAGTGATTTGAATTGGAAAATTTGGAATTAAATTAGTTTGACTTTGAAACTATTTTCGAATAAATTATTTTCATATAAACTACTTAAGTCTATCTATTTAAATATTCAAAATTAATTCGATTTTCCAAGATATTTACTATATAAACCATTTTAATACCCAAACTATTTTCTACTAAACTATTTAACTATTTTAAAATTATTTAAACTATTTTCTAAAAATTCAAACTGGTCAAGGGGTGAAATGTTTATAATTAAATCTTGGATTTAAATGCGAATTGGGTTAAAATGAAGTTATAGCCTAAATTGAATTTCAAAACGATTTTGGAAGCGAAATCAAAACATTGAGGCGAAAATGATTTTTGAAGTGAAATGGTAATTTTGAGTAAATATGATGATTTCAAAACTGATTTGATTTTGAAGCGAATATGATATTTTGATATCAAGCATGAGCTGTTTTCAAAATGTAAAAGTACCAACTGATGTGTAAAACGACGTTTGGTTGCTAAAGAGACCGCGGCTAGATATGGGTGTACTCTTTGTCGATACCAGAACCAATTTAACAACTGTGTATGTGAAGTGATGATCTAAAACAAAATGGTTGGATTTGGCATACATTTACTGGATTTGAAGAAACAGAACGATTATGGATTAGCCTAGCACTTGTGCCAAGTTGCAATGACTAAAAGAGGAGCCGTATCGTCCAAGTGGGCTAGCTACCCCAAGAGGACACACTTCTTCGTATTACCATCATTTACATTGTGATTGATTTGTGCACACTCACGGATTTTGGGAGTGTTGGACGCGGTGGGCGATCATGGCTATGATGCATTACCACCGGCCGAGAAGGGTAAACTGGTAGTATCCTACCTTGGGTATTGCCTCACGTGCCTTGTCATACTTTTATCCTTATCTGAGACCCATATGATTTTGGTTTAGTGTTGTCATATAACGGCGCATCCTTATCTACCGTCGGTTTACTAGAGTTTTATATGCAAATTGTATAACAATGCTTAAAAACGCGTTGAGGGGGATAAATGTAAAGCCTTAACGCTATTTTGATATTTATTTTACTGATTAGACATTATATATATAGCGCATTTACTATATATAAATATTTTGACGTATCCTTAGAAGATGAAAAATCCCGTAACATATCTTGAGTTATTGCATGCACGTTATACACTGGATAGGAGATGTAAAACCCATCAGACATATCTGACGCCACAGAATTCATATTATTTGCGATATCTATTTGACTTACATAAGGATATTTTAGTCTTGACTCGAGTGTTCTGTCTTTTCATTATGCTCGGGTTAGTCCTGAGTTTTCAACTTATTGAAGATTACTCTCTGGAGGACGAAGACGAAGATTTGGTATATTATTATTACTAGTATTATTCCATCATTGTTTGTCCGCTGCATTATTATTTATCCCTTTTGTATGTATAACTTTGGTAAATGTTGTATAAATTATAATCAATTGTATAGTAAACAGCTTCATGAACTGTTTATTTGATTATTATATTTTGTCATTCGGCTGCGAGATTCTGTGTTGTTTTCTTCTTATTTTTCTTATTTTTCTAAACTAACCCATTGATTATCTATATTCTAGATTGTTTAAGTTAGACATGTGTGGATTATTGTCAATTTAAACCGTCCAAAATATGGGTCTTCACATTATATCTTATTGGTAGATATGTATTGTTTCTTTGAATATTATGTTTTGATATTGTAGGATCAAAAGGCAAAACAATAGATTTTTAAAAAAGTTACACTATTTTGCAACGGGTTATATCCGTTGCTAACTAATATTTAACCATAACTATGGGCTGTGGCTAAATATAACATAGCAATGGCTATTAGGCATTGCTAAATCCATGAATAGCAACAGCTTAAAGTCATTGCAAAATTTAAGTTAATAACGACTCAGAACCGTTGTGAAGTTTAGTTTCACAATGGCCTAGAGTCAATGTTAATTATTAACTATGCCCTATTTCGCAATAGCTTAGGGCTATCGCGAAATGCTTCAGCAATAGCTCGAAACGGTTGCAAAATGGCCTTTTTCATGTAATTTATTCAAATTCAAAATTCTCCCTCATTTCATCATGAAAATCAACTGAATCAAAAACCAAATCAAAAAGCAATTTAAGGACAATATTCTAGTACTAAGTAAAGGAGAAAACAAGTGGATTTAGAGGTAAGTCAATTTTTGGACAACAAGCAATTTGGAGCAATATGGATCTATGTGAATGCTTTACACCTAATTTTCCATTTAACTAGTTAAACCTTGATAGTTTTTTGATAATTATGGCCTAAAGCATGAGTTTGGTTTAATTGGTGATAATTATTGAGTTTGGATAGTAATCAATATGATATATATCTAAAATGAATAGTGATTTGATTTTTATAATCACAAAATAGTGATTTATTGATAATGGCCAAACGAATGAATAAACAAATGGATATTGAGATGAATGTTTGTGGAAATTGGTTTAAATTAATATACGAGTGAATGAATTAATGGAAACCGATGGATGCAAAACTGGGAATGTAAAGGAATGAGTATTGGAAAATATAAAGTATACCACATGGAAATTACTTTACAAAATCAAGTAAAATTGCTATAAAATGATCATGGGGATGATATAACATATTTCAAAGATTAAATATGAATTAAAGCGGATATAAAATTTTTTTTTTGGATTATCTTACAGGAAATAGAAAAATAGGGTGTAAGTAAAAAAATGTGTTCATATTAGAAATATACGCATATAATGTATATAAAAATATATAAATGTTTATAAAATTCCATATGGTATTTAATGTTATAACACTATTTTATTCGAATTTGGTATGGTTTTAGAGGTATTTTGAAGTATATATGTGAAAATTTATGTTTATATTTCTGAATTTTTTTTGGAAATACCGATTTCTTGAGAAATTTTGAAATGATTTCAATGCAAATTTTTTGATGAATTAGAAGTATACTTATAGTAAACGATCATATTAAAATCTAAAACAATACAGATAGAAAATCGAATCAAAAAGAGCAAGGAAAGAGAGAAATAAAAATTTAAAAGTTAATAATATATTAGAACAACATGAACCATTAGGCCTCTGTACCATGGCCACCACTGGTCCACTAGTGGAGGAGCCATCGTTCGACCGGTGGCAACCTATTAGGTTAGCTTAGCCTTGACCCTGCAGTGTTGGGTTATATAGGATTATTTCATCGTTTCTAGGTTTTCCTTATTCTTCGGGTGATTTTAGGAAACATTTAATGTGATTTCCCAACTTGATTGAATGGAAGATTTGATGTATATTATTACTACCAAATTTTCCACAGCCTTAGAACAGATACAAATATATAGATGGACTTCAGAATGATGAGAATGGATCCATAAACTTAGAAACAAGCTTAGAATGATAAGGGAAAAGACTTCAGGAAGTTTGGATTTGAATGCACTAAGGAAAAGAGATCGGTACCGACAAGAAAAGAGGTCAGTATTGATCACTTTTAGTGCATATTCATAGCTTCTAGAGTAATGGTCAAAGAGTGATCGACTACACTGAATGTCCTGGAGCTCATTTTCGATGGAATGGTTGAATAGCTCCAAAAAGCTCAATGGAAAAGGAAAAGTACTAGACATGTTGGAACTTCTCAACAACAATCTAATTTCTAAGGAAAAAGTGCTCAGAACTTAACAAATCGAAGATAGAAGGCAAGATATAAGGGATACAAAGGATTTGCAATTGGCAAATCAGATCGGCGCTGACCTAATTCTAGTCGGTACTGATATGATTTTATTGCATAGAGTAACTCGTCACCCCTTATACTTCTTGGATCTAGAGTTTGACCTGGTATTTCACAATCCAACACTTCGATGGTCGGTTCTTCTATAAATAGCAAGCCTAGGGAAACTAGCGAGGGACTTTATGTTGGACTTTGGCGCTAAGGATTTTTTCTGTCTTCTTCTTCCATTATCAACTTAGAAAATTATATCAAATTCAAGATCTACAAGATTGTGGTAAGATTTGAGTTGTATTCATTGTATTTCGAAGAGAAACAATCAAATAATGAAATTAAAGTGGACGTAAGCTGGAGAATTTTTCAAACCACAATAAAAATGCTCTTTCTGTTGTTTATTTTGTTAGATCTATATTATTAATGCTTTCATCTGAAATTGGGGTGTTGTGTCAACTTTTGGCGAAACATTTTTGTTGCTTTCGTTGAGAAAAGGGTTAGATCTGAAGTTTATAAGAGACGAAGTGGCCTACTACCTAGACTATTGAAGAACTAAGCCAACCAAATCAAGGGGGGAGGTAGGAGGTATCCTCAAGTTCAAATTCATCAGTCTAAGTGGCTAAAAAACAGATGGAGAGAATGTTGAAAGTGATGCAAGATGGAATAATGGTTTAACAGCAGAAATTATTAAGGGGTTTTTCAAAAGGATGGGATTGTAAGGAACAATTTGAGCAGTTGGAACTCAAAACCAGTGGCAAAAAGCTAATGTAGGAGTACCAGGAGTTAGTGCAGGGAAAACTGGAATAGAGTCCCCGATGACCAAATCATATCAGTATCGACCTGAATCAGGTCGGTACCGACATGAATTTACAGGGGGCACTATTTATTTGGGCTTAGGATGAGATGAGATGCTAGGAATGAACAATTTAGGAGCCGTAAATTCAAATCAGAATGTGAATGCATCACAACAGGGTTTGGAACCAGAAGCTTACTAAAGGAATGAGGGGAAAAATGGAGGTATGGGACATAGACCTCCATTAGATGACAATGACCGATAGCTGAAATGATTAGGATAATAGTGAAAGGTGGACCCCCAAACCAGTGTTTGGATGATGTGAACAGAAATCCATTAACCCCTAACACATGGTATGTAAGGAATCCACCCGATTTCAAGCTACCAAAGCTGGAGCTGTACAATGGGAGGATAGAACCGACCATTTATCTAATGAGATGCATCTGAGATATGGAGGTTGTGGATGCTTCTGAGAAGGTAACGAATGGTGTCTCTCGTTGTACCTGATGGAGGTCGAAGCAACGTGGTTCAGACAGTTAGAGAATGGGTTCATAAGCACGTGGGCCAAATAAGTAGATATATCCTTGAGACTGTTTAGAGTTTACATTTCTCAACCTAAGAATGTGATGATACTTTCGAGCATGAAATAGAGGACCAAAGAGTCCCTATAAGTTATTTGACTAGATTTAAAGTAGCGGTCACTGCAGTTCATAAGCCGAATCCATCAATAGTTCTTATGGCGACCGTGTTTGGAGTTGCGAATAGGACTGACTTCAAAATTGCTTTGGAAAAGGATCCATCAATGAATCTTATGGAGTTTTAACATGAAGTTGATAGATATCTATGCCAGAAGGATGCTGAAGCCGAAAATGTTGAGGTTCGTGTTATGGATAAAGGTGGACCATTTGAAGCAGGATCTAATAAAGACAAAGAAAAGCGAAAAGCTGGCGAAGACTTCGGAGGGCTGAAGCGGTAAAGGAGGAAATAAAAATTCTCTTACTACACCGATCTAACCTAAACCATGAGATGGTTTACTTAGATACTTGAGGAAGATCCCCTATCGGAGGCTTTCCAAATAGGATTCCATAGATCGGGAAAGAAGGTGTGTAAAGTTTTTCCTTTTCCATGAAATGGAAGGGCACGAAACGAATGAATGCAAACATTTACGTGACCTGATTAAGGAGGTGGTTCGAAGCAATTGACTACAATTATATGTAAGGAACCAAATTGTAGTGGTGCAGTAGGAGAAACCACCATCTACAATGAATGTAGCAGGATATAATCAAGAATCTGGAATGAGAGTGATTATTCCATATCAGGATCAATATGGGTCAGGTTCGATTCCCTTGTTTTGCCTTTCGTTTCAGACAAATAAGACAGAATACCATCAATGAATTGTATTCGTTATCCCATGATTAGGAGAATCTGGTTCTGAAGGTATCTGTAGGAAATGGGCCATGCCAATGTTAACCATCCCATTGATCCTATGCCTACTGATCATAGGGTACCATTCCAACAAACACCAACAGTGGATTTCTCGAAGCTCTATAGAGATTTCTCAATTTTGGTGGAAAACCATATGTAAGCATTGAGCCCTGATTAAGTGACAAGGGAATGACATACTTTCTATGGGATGATCTTTAGCTCATTAGGTCTAGGTGATATCACTAAGAGGTAGTTTCCTGCATGGCATCTACAAGGAGAGACAGCTAATTCGTGAGAGATGATTATTTCTAAAGTGGATGAATACACCATAACATAGGAAAGAGGAGATTTGAAGTCAAGTTCTTCTTCAGAAGGGAGAAAGGGTTACTACTGGAGAAACTTATTCATCAAAAACAAAGGGTGTTAACTTTAAGCGAGTACGTCAATCAGTTCAATGAGTTGGCGAAGTTTGGATTTAATTGTTCAACACCTCTGAGAAGAAGGCGCTGAAATATCTAAGGGTCTTAACTCACCTCTGAAAGAGCTATCACTGAATTAGATACTTTATGGAGCAATATTTGAGGGATTGGTTGAAGCTACATTACTGAATTCGATTCATAAAAAGCTAGCTATTGTGGCTGATGAAGATGAACTGAAGAAGGAAGTGAACCATAATCAAAATAAGTGAAATGGTGGACCCCAGGGAGGACAAGGAAAGAAGCAAGCCATTGTATGTAGGAGATGCCATAGGAAGGGACACATGATGAAGCAATGTAAGATTGAATCTCTAGGATTAAGTGTTATGGTTGTCATTAATTCAATCATTAAGAACAATCAGCTAAGCGACATAGAAGGAAGGGCAGGTAGTGAAGCCATATGCATTGGTGGCGATTCCGGCTAGTAGCATTGGGTCATCTAAAGAGAAGGGGAAGCAGAAAGTCATTAAAGGTGTGTTATCTTTATCTGGATTTGATATCAGAACATTATTTTATACTTGGACATCGTATTCGTTCATTAGCAATGCATTTGCAGACAAGTTAAGCCTTGGCCCCTAAATCATCTATGAATCTGTCTTGGTGTTGAATCATTTTGGGGGTTCGATACATTTATCTATGGTTGTCAACAACTAAAGTTAGTCATACATGGTATGGTATTCTTATGTAATGCTTATGTACTAAATTTTTAAGGAATGAATTAACTTTAGGAATGGCCTGGATGATGCATTATAGGGTGATTTTGGATAGTGGAGTAGTATGGTTAAGAAAGGGTGGAGGGCAGGACCATATTATCTATTATAGTCCCGATGATTCCACGATGTCTAGTTACTTGTCTTTTCTCGTTATATCACAAGATAATTTAACCTTGATCTCCATAATGTGAGATTTTATGGATGTCTTTGTTGAAGTTCTAGTCTTTCATCCCGATGAGAGATTGAGCATAGAATCGATCTTAGAAAAACGCTAGGCCCGTAGTGATGCCATTTAAGCATATGGTTTTGAAATAAAGAGAATTAGATACGAAAATCTCAGAATTAATGGGGAGAGGCTTCATAAAGAGAAGCAATTTGAAGTGGGGAGTGTCCGTTGTTTTTTCATTAAGGTCAACGGTTCCCTTACGCTTCGTGTCGATTATAGAGTAATAAAAAAATTGTTAAGGAAGTACCAATGCCCTTTTCTTTGCATCGATGAAATACTTAATCAATTTGTTGGGGCTAAGGTCTTATCTCAGCTGATTTAGCTACTGGATTTCATCAGTTGATAGTAGCAGAGGACAGTATACCAAGGCTACATTTTGAACTCCAGATGTATTATTTGAATAGGTATTCATTCTTTTGGCTTGATTAATTCTCCAATATACCTTTTGAATTTGATAAGTAAAGTGTTCAGGGAGCAACTAAATAATTTTATTATGATATTTGTGGATGATAATTTGGTGTTATTCAAAAGTGAAGGGTAGCACAAACATCATTTGAAGGAGGTATTAAGGAGTAACCAACTTAGAATGACATTTTCAAAACATCATTTTTGAAAGAAGGACGTTGGATATTTTGGACACACTTTATCTAGAGAAGGATTGTCTGTAGGTCTATAAAATATGGAAGCAGTGAAGGAGCAAAAGAAACCAAAGAAGGATTTGGAGTTTCGTAGCTTCTTAGGAATTGTTAGATACTACAAGATGTTTATCTAGGACTTCACAAAGATTTGTGCTACCCTAACCAAACTTAGTATGAAGAATCTAGTGTTTATCTGGAACCCAGATTATGAGAATGTGTTCATTATGTTAAAGGAGCTTTTAACAAGCACATCTGCCTTAAGCCTCCCCAATGGAACCAGTCTTTTACCATACACATTGATGCATGTGGAACCAGTCTTAGTGTTGTCTTAATGCAAGAAGGAATGGTGGTATCATATGCTAGTCGATATCTCAAGTTGCATGAGAATAATTACCCGACACACGACCACGAGTTTGCAGCCATCATATTTACATTAAAAGTCCAAGAAGCACTATTTATTGGGAGAGAGATTTGAGCCATTCATAAATCACAAGTCCCTTAAGAACTTATTCTTGCAGAAGGAATCAAATTTAAGGTAGCAAAGGTGGGTGAAGTTTCTTTTCTCATATCATTTTGGGAAATCCTATATTCTAGGAAAGGAGAATGTGGTTACTGATGCACTGAGTATAAATAACACCATGATGAATTGTATGATGTTGGAATAGAAGTGCTTGGAGTTCATTCTTGACTTTGATTTTCAACCATCATGGGAATATGCCCTTAGATTTTTGGTTGCAATGGAAGTTAGACCTGCATTAATGGATCGAATTGGACTTAGTAAGAGACATGATGCAACTTTAGTAGAAATCTTAGAACAGTTGGATCGAGGTGAACGATAGATCTATTTGGATCCTTACTCCATAAACCAAAAGGGAAATCTAAGGCATGATGGTAGGCTATCTGTACCATAGATAAAGGAGTTGATATAGAGGAAGTCTTGGGAAAGTGTCAACACTTTAGGATGATCATCCACCTAAGTAGAGATGAAATGTGCCGGTATACAAAGAAAACATTCTATTGGCCAGGAATGAAGAGGCATGTGGTAGATTATGTGGCTAATTGTTTAACATGCCAAAGGGTAAAATCTACATAAAAAGCTGAGCGAACTATACTCCCACTAGAGGTTCCACGGTAGATATGGAAGAATGTATCTATGGACTTTATCGACGGATTGCCTCGAAGCAGAAGACGCAATGAGAGTATTTGGGTAGTAGTGGACAAGCTAACCAAAAGTGCACATTTAATCATGGTGTAGGATAGAAGGATAGCAACGACATTAGTGACGTTGCATATTTAGGAAGTTGTTCGGCTGCATGGAGGCCCGATTAGTATAGTGAGTGATCGGGACACACCCTTCACGAGTGTGTTCTAGAGGAGTTTGCAAGGCTCAATAGGGATGGAATTGAATCTAAATACAACATGTCACCCTCAAAGGATGGACAAAAGGAATGAGTGAATAGGGAATTAAAGGATCTACTAAAATCATGTATACTTGATTTTTGAGGAGCTCGGGAGGATTATCTACCTTTGGTGGAGTTCACATATAATAATATACCGAACTAGTATTGGGATGATAACGTACAAAGCATTATATGAGAGGTAGTTTAAGCCACCCTCTTGTTGGCGGGAATCAACATATAAATTAATTCTTGGTCCAGATATTATACGAGATACTTTAGAGAAGGTAGAGATGATAAGGAAGAGAATAAAGGCTGCATGGGATCAGCAGAATATATGTCAATAAGAGAAGGACTGAGTTTTATTTTATGGTTGGAGATCTATTATTCATGAAATTTTCACCTCTAAAAAGAATAATGAGTTTTGGGAATTCGAGAATGATAGCATGACAATATGTTGGCCTTTTCAAATATTCGAAGGATCTGAAGTCTTGCCTACAGAATGGAACTCCTAGAGAAGATGACAGGAGTTCACAGTGTCTTTCATGTTTCACATTTGTGGAAATTTTTACGTGATTTAGCCATTGTGATCAAGCCAAGTCA
Organism: Allium cepa; assembly: GCA_030765085.1. Taxonomy (NCBI): domain Eukaryota; kingdom Viridiplantae; phylum Streptophyta; class Magnoliopsida; order Asparagales; family Amaryllidaceae; genus Allium; species Allium cepa. The sequence goes on from CM060929.1 coordinate 308,679,663, forward strand.
ATTGGATGATGTGGAATTGGAACCTAAGCCAAAGTTCATCCCATGTTTCAGCTTGTTTTGTCGATCACAAAGTGAATCGACTTAGAAATAAGGTAGTGGAGCTAGTGAAAGTTCAGTGGGGGAATGAGCTAGCGGACAACATATGGGAGCCTACGAAGAAGATGAGGGCTTATCATCCTAATCTTTTCTGATATGTTCCTTGAGCCTTTTTTATATCCATAGAATCTAATTTAGATGTTAGACTTTGGACACTTATGTTTAGTTGCTTCGTGATTGACTTAGATTAGTATAGGCTGTTAGGATGGTCGAACCTCTTACACATGATACGATGCTGACAGTTGCATTCCATATTGATTTCATTTGTGTTATTCACTAGGATTGCATCACACCATGCCTATAGGCCATCTATATTGCATGCGTTTTGGAGAGCACTAGTTCAGAATGCTAACTACTGGATTGCATTCTTACATTAGTTGAGTAATCATATTTACTGATCATGCATGCCTGTATGTCCATCTATATGCTATGTTATTGGTGTTCTTGTGATTGAATTTAGTGTAAATTGTTGTGACTTTGATGCTATGCTACGTTGATAACTTTAGGGGCGAATTTTCTTATAATCGCAGAGAGCGTAATAAGCAGTATTTTTCAATAATCTAAAATTGAATGAATTAAATGATTTTGACCTTAAGGGGGATCATTATTTGTCAAACATATGAATTTGGAGATCACACTTGCGCTATTGCGAACATCTCGTTTTTTTATGCATGTTATATATATGTTTTCCAAATTAAAGTACGGATGATAGATATTGCTTGTTTTGGAATCCTTAAATTTTGAATTTAAACAGGATAAGCCCACCTCAAATATGAGTGGAAGATTCATATCCCCTATAAATACTAGGTGATTCAGGAGTTACAAAATTTGAGTTTGATTTCTCTCTACATATCTTCTTTTTCTCTCTCTCATCTTAGAAACCCTTTTCTTTTTGGTTCAAAATTCTCCCTTAATTCTTAAAAAAATTCAACGAATCAAACACCAAATCAAAGGGAAATTCAAGGCCTACATTCTAGTACTAATCTAATATCATGGAATTTTACCGTTTGGATTTTGAATATTTAATTAATTTTAAATATTTAAATAATTGGTTTTAAAGTTTAATAACTTATTTTTAAATATAATGATTATTTAGATAATGAAATTATGAATTAAATATTGATTAAATGGATTTAATCACCTTATTAAACTCATTTTTAATTAATAAATAATAACGGTGTACTCATTTTGTAAATTTATTTCCAATAACAAATAGTTCGAATAAATAAAAATAAAAAAAATTGTTAATAAAATGACTTGATTTTTAATCATTTATATTTATATAAATTTGTTGGATATTTCCATAATTTTTAATTTGAAAAAATATTTAAATTTTCGTTTGACCTATTTTTGGCAAATGATCGTATTTGAAATTTCACAGAATATGATAACCAATGTATGTTATTATTCTTTTGGAATCATGTTGCATTTTTATGCGCAATCATATTTTTATTTCGGTATTTTGTAGTTCGTACGCATATGGAATATTGTGTAGTGGAATAATGCAAAACCTTCTTTTCAAAACTTTGTAAATAAAATCAAAATTCAAATTTTTTGACGTAACTTAATGATGAATTGATGAGTGGCTTAAGAATTTTGGTTTGCTTGGAAATTTTGGTTTACTTGTGTATGAAGTAATGAAATTGTTATGGGTCAAGTATAGACATCCACTTAGACTTTTCTCCCTTCACATCTCATTTTCCCTCCTCTCTTTTTCCTTGCGTTTTCTGTTTCCCTATAGCTAAGAAAAGAAATGGCCTCCACAAACAAAAATCCAACTCAAATGTTTTAGTCCACTAAAAATCATGAAATTTTATTCGTTGAACTTGTATGAGTTAAGCTTCAGTTCTATACTAGCTTTTTGGGTAAGGTCGAGAATTGTGGTTATCGACCATTAACAGCTAAGCTAAGGTTTTATATGGTCGATGATTTAGGAGGAGTTAGTGGATTTGAAGGGCATGGTTGAGTCGCTCGTGCGAGTTACATTACATCTAAGGGCCAAAGTTCGGTGTAGCTCGATTTAGTATAGAGGAATGCTATTTTTCACATTTGCATATAAGGCTGCCAGGTCGCGACATCTCCAAGGGTTTCGAGCTTGGATTGGTGGCGATTTCTGAGGAGAGCTCCCAGGTAGGGAGACGATAGAGGTGACGAATGGTAATTTCATGGAGCAATGCTCCGTATCGTGGTAGTGTGTGCATAGCCATAGTGGGTATCAATGTTCTCGTGTATATTAAAAGTATTTAGGGTAGAAGATTCGCATTGGGAATTAAGGGTGATGTAACGACCTAGAATTTGACCACTTTAAAATATACTATTTAAAGTGATTTTAAATATAAATTAAGGTTATATGATTCAAATAATATAAGGTAGGATTTGAAAAGAGAAGTATACACAAAAATAGAAATATTGGCCTATATCGACAAAAGTGACAAAATGCTGATTTCAGGAAAGTAAGTTTCAATCGTTAAATAAATTATTTTAATTTATTTATAAGTGTTTATATTTTTGAATAACATTATATAAATTTATTTTTAAATTTGGTCTACCAAAATAAATAGTTTAACTAAAACGTCAAAATGTGACCGTAAAATATTTTGTCGAAAATCAACATTTTGTTGATTAAAAGTTATCGCAACATCGTCGCATCTTTATTTTCTTATATAGAAACATATATTCAAATAGTATAAGTATTAATTAATTCACTAATCAAGTTTACTTTTACTAAACATACTTAAAAAATTCTAGAATAAATTAAGAAAAAGTGAGCACAAAAAGACAAACATGTCATTTCAAAGCAAAAGGTAAACATCAAATCAAATCAAACATAATTATTATATTCTTTACTAAATACTTAAGTGAAAATGACATAAAGTAATGATTTGAAGTGTGATGTTACGTGCTGAAAAAATGGTTGCTTAAAAAGTAAATAAAGGATACTTTTTTCATTTTACAAAATATTATTTTAATCCAAAACTTTTTCTACAAATAAGCATCCACTTTCTCACTTTTTTACACTTCTTCTTCTTTCAAGCTTTTCTTCCATTCTTTAATGGCTTCTTCTCTTCTCTTTCCTTACTAACTTTTCTTAATATCATATCAAATCAACTTCAAACACTACCAAACTTTGCCAAAAATTTTATATCATCATTAAAACATGGTTTATCATCTAAGAAGTGAAGAAATGATGGAGGAAGAGGTGGAATAGAAGGAGGAAATACCAATGGAGAAGGGAGAAGCAAGTTAGAAAGGTCCGGTGCAAGAAAAAGAGAAAGAAGTGCGCCCATTTCATTCCAAGGAAGTAGGAGAAAGAACGAATTTGTATGGACGAATGTCTGCCATTGCATTTCTTGGACACAACATTTGACTTTTACAAACGTGCATATGCTTGGTGGCAGAGAAGGCAAATTCTCTTAGCTTAACACCCTTCTTTGAGACATACGAGCTCAGAGGTTGTACGTTTTTGGTAGTCAAATAGTGATCAAAGAAATGACAATGTGGCATTCAAAGTGGAACCTGTTATGATCAAAGCGTGGTTTTGTATGAAAAGCGTGGCTTTGAAGACATTGAGCGCAGCCTCACGAGCCTCACACCCCGGTTATGATGGGATTCTATGTGGTCAGATGTATGCTCGCATTTCGGATAGTAGAGATTTGATTTATCAGATGTTCTGAGCCCTAGGTACCAGATACATCTGGGCCTTATGGAAGGGATGCGCGATGTTCGAGTCCTTGGATGTTATTCGTAGATTGTATCCACTTTTAGCCATTTGTGCTGTTGTATAACGGGGTCTGTGTCTTGGACGTAAGCTGCGGATACTGATTGATCTTTCCACTAGTTTCCTATCATGTTGGAAATCCAATCCTAATACAAGATTTACTGTTTTGATTATATTCCTAAAATAGTTGTAATGACTTGCAAACATTTCAACTACCCCTTCAGGTATCTTATATTCCATTCGATATACTCTATTGACCCAGTTCGGATATTTACCTTAGACTTAGTCCGGGTATTGATACCGTATTTGAATAAGTTTATTTTAAAAGTGTTTTCAAAAGAATGTCATTAAAAATAATATCAAGTATATTTTGGTATAAAAGAGTTTTGGTTATCATAAGGTAAAAATCCATTTGTATTTATGTGTGCGCGTGGTCATATGAGATACCCTTTTTTTCAAAGGTTTTGATAGCATCGTCATGATTTATACATTTAAAATTTCGAGTATCTCAGGTGGTTTATCAAGCCTGATACAGGTATTTTTAATACTTGAGTTAGATCTGTGTAGTTTCAGATTTAGTTGAAGATGTTTGGAGTTTCCAAAGGAGGGCTGGAGATCTTCATCATCGTAAGAACATATTCTATTATCCGCTACACTTAATGCATTTGTTTTGTTTGTTTTCATCATTTGTAAGGATATAAGTTTATAACTATCTAGCCTGAATCTAAGTTAGACTCTAATATTGTATTATTATACTTTTCGCTGTAAAGATTATTATTAAAAAAAATATGTTATTCCATTCGTGTGAGATTCTGTTCTATCTTTATTTTCATTCTACCCTTAATGATCCGCCTTTTCGTGAAATTTGAGTTAGACTTGTATGGTTTATTGTCGATTCAAAAGGTGTGGAAAAAACGGGTCATTATATTTGGTATCAGAGCTGAAGGTTAGGCGAGAACCATGGCCTTTTTGGGGTAAAGACTCATCAGAGATAGGGTTAGTAATACCCTAGGATGAGTGACTCATTAGAGATAGGATTAGCAACATCCTAGAATGAGTTTGAGTGTATTATATATGAGTGCGCATTTGTTAGTGACTAATAAATTATTTTGTGTGGATTTATCTGTTGTGTGATTTATGGATTCTGATCGATGCGCCTGATCACCGTTATCGATGAGGGTTCCTAAACATTATACAATGTAAACCGACACACTGATTTTGAAAAATTGGTAAATGAAATACTTTTACCTAGGATTATATTTTGTATTAAAATATTTTTTTTGAAAAGTTGTATAGTTAGAAATCAGGATTAGTGAAATGTAAATATGAATATCCTATGAATAGAATTTCACAGTTTTACTATAAGATGTTTCATAAAGATAATCGATAAGTAAGAAATTTGATAATCTAATTAAGATCTTTAATACTTATTCCAAAATAATAAATTAAGAAATGATAATGTTAAGTTACTATCATTTATTAATCAATTGTTTGATTTAAAAGTTTGAGTACAAATACCTTGTGAATTAGTTTCACGATTTGACTATAAGGTGTTTGATAATAAGATTTGTTTAAGGAATGAACATATAAGATTAGAATGTATTTAAATAATATAAAATGATTGTATAAAAAAGATAAATATAAAAGGAATAAGAATTTAAATTCGAGTAAATGAGTTGTGGAAATTTAAATGAAGTTAATTAACATAAGATAAAATGAATTATAAAATAGGTTTTATAAAGTAATCTCTAAAGAAGTTTGAAAATACTATTATTTCAAATAAAAAGATGTATTTTATGATAACTAATTCGATTGACTTGAAAATAAACTAAAAATGGGCAAGTGATGTGTTCAGATGGTAAGCACTTCTCTTAAGTATTACTCTTCTTGTTAAGAGGATATATGATACCATGGTAGCACCCAGTTCCTTGGACTGTTTTGGAGTTCCTCGATCTATATAATTTTCTTAAGTTATAGAGATAATGTGTATTATTAATTGATAAATTGATTATTAATCTTTATAAAAGTGTTTATATTAAAGATAAATTGGGATTGCTAATCGATAGATAAAACAAAATTCTCGACGATTTTGGACAGCCAAAAATTTCCATATCATACATAACTCAAAGCTAAGGAATTGTTAAAAGATTGTCAATACTTTGAGTAAATGAAATAAGATAAGGATAATTTATAAAACTAATTTGTAAAGAAAAAAAGATCTAAGTGTTAAGAGTTTGAGGATTTAAATACAGATGGTTTTAAAATTTGTTTTTCAAAGCTAGAAAATCAATAACAGTATTAAATAAGAAATAAGTTTTATAACTTATGAATTTGAGGTAATAGTAAATTACAACAAAGTCTAAATTAGTTAGACGGATGGATTTAAGTAAAACCAATTAAAAATTTGAGACTTGTGTACACCCTTAGGATGTAAAGGTATATCATACAAATATAGATTTAAGTCATGAACTATTAAGTAAATAATGACTCCTCAAAAAGGTATTATAACCCGTAAAATGTTTCATTAATGAATTCCAGCATTAATTTAGAATTTGGAGTGAAGTTTTTAAAATGTGATTGATTTACATAAGTTATAAGGTGAAATAAACTTAAGTAATAGTTTTAGGAAATGATTCATAAATAATATTCGTGTTAAAGGACATATACTAAGTTAGAGGATTGTAGATAAAAAATTAATAAAGATAAATAATCTTTTGAGTGAAAAATGGTTTCTTTGGAATATTTTCCTTTAATAAAAATAATTGGAAATAAATAATTAAAGGGACTATATAAAGAGCACCTTTATAAAATGTTTAAACTTAAGATAAACGTTTATGAATTTTTTTTGAAAGATAATGAATACATATATAATATTTAGATCATCTCATCACACAATTTTGATCTAAGAATTGATTTTCGAACCTTGAGGTGTTTACACTGATCTGAAAAAGGATTTCTCACTCGATTCTTGATGGTGAACATTGATTAGCGTTTACGACTGGGTACTTGAGTTTTCTATCATAGTTGAAAGCTATGCAAGGAAAGCAAAGGTTTTTGAGAAAAGGTTCTGGTCAGAGTCCGCACTAAATGATCGGGGGATCGATACTAGTTCGAAAAATAAAGTTATGTATTCGAATAGGAGATCGAATAAGATATTTTATACGGATGATCTGTGTATATTATGTGGAATTAAGATTGAAGATAAATGCTTTAGGCAAAGTTTTGTTTTGGGTAATTTCGAGGACGAAATTCTTTCAAGTACGGGAGAATGTAATGATCCAGAATTTGACCTGTACGAACCTGGTATTTCAAACCATTCGCATCCGCACATGTCAGACTTGAATTATTCAAAACAACAGATTGTTAACTTAACATTTCGCAAAACATAGCATGTACAGTAAATAAATGAATCACAGAATCACAAACACAGAGTAATACAACAATAAGTAGCGGAAAAGATAAATAGTACTTCATGAAGCTACTATATAAACAATAGAGTTTGAAATAAAATACAACAGAATATCTCAAATACAATGCAGTCTTGAATACAAACAGATGACAAATCTGAATAAAACAAATGGAATAGCTGAAATAGATAAGAAATATCTTCAAGCATAGCTCCAATCTCCAAAGATGAGTCTCAAACGTTGTGACACTCAGTCTGACCCGAGCTTAAAGCAAAACACAAAACACTCGAGTCAGGATTATCATTCTTATATTAATAAATTCAATTCAAGTGAAATGTCCACTAAAATACAAATAACTTAAACGATGTTAGAGATACCCATCCTCTAAGGATCCGCAGAACTATCTGCTATGTAGTAATATACGCTATTATAATATGTCTATAGTAAAGTAAACTATTAAAGTAGTGTTAAGGCGTTACACATATCCCCCTTCACACATTTTATATATTCACGTAGTCCATACAATGCCGTAAGCTCCACCAAACCGGTGGTTTACCCAGAGGACACCGCATTGGCACGGTACAAAACAAACACGTTGAAGGCATGACAAGCATGCGATAAGGCACTCGAGGAGATCCCAGGGTAGACATATCATTTGCACTCCTGGACTGGTGGTAACACAAAGCTGCCACTACCGTCCACCTTGTGGCACACTCCTAAGTCAAAGGTGCATCAACTCAAATCAAAAAACAATAGAATGACATCGAAGAAATATGCCCGATCAGGGGAATGACACCACTTGGCCTGGTATAGCTCATGTTTTAGCCGCATCAAGCTAACTTACGAGAGTCAGGGCTACGTAAATAACATATAGAATCGTCACCAAACCTTCATACTTCGTTCTGGAATCTCTACCACGTACACATTTATTAAAGTGGTTTTCGGTATTGGCACAGATTATGACAATATTCGATCTCAGTCTCTTTAACAACCAAAATCTTATTTCACACCATGGTCATTTCATTTTTCAAATAGTTTATACTACATATGCAACGACCCGTTAAATTCGATGATATTAAATGAGTTAATTTAATATGTTTTCTAATCTAATTTAGAATGAAATAAAAGTCTTAAGATTTTATTTGAGTAAATGTAGGAATTAGATATAGTAATTGTAGTTTAATGTTAACAATTTAATATTTATATGGCAATAGATTTGAATAATGTAAATTGTCATACTTAGTTATAAGTTAAATATAAGAAACCAATATAAATGTTGAATTTGTGAATATTAATAAAAATATTAACCAGAATGGGATTCATTAATATAAAAATCAATAGTGGAGATTGTACATTTGTTTGTAAATTAGATAGTGACTACATAAAAGTGACCGTTGAATAAACCAATGCAATAAGTGTAGATAAGTAATTTTAATGAATGTTGTCGATAATAAACGTACTTAAAATAGTAATAAATTGAATATAAGAAAACAAAGGCAATTTGTGGATTAATTAATGAATTCATGAAATAAAGATCATTGCCCAGTAGGTAATTATAATATTGTTGGAGGTGAAAACTTATTAAGAATGAAACCAAGAAAATAAATTAATTAAGGATATAAATAGTAAATTAGTGGACATGGTTGGTAAATATAACTAAATAATATAAAATAAGTATGCATTTATGATATGAAATATAAGTCAATGTTAATTTCCCTATAAATGTCCATTTATTTAATAGCAGGGTTTTAAATCATGTAACGGATTTGTTAAAGTTTTAATTGATAATTTACAAAATTTAATGTGAAATTTATTACAGTTAAGTGACCTAATTTTCAGTTAGGATAAATTGATTTTTCATAAAAGATTGTTAATTCCAGAGGATGTAACCAATGTTAATTTCATTCATAATATAACAAGTTGGATCTATTGTAGTAAATGGAATTTAATATTCAATCATTTGAATTAAGAATTTAAGGCAATAGTCACCAGATATGAAGGAAATAGGATGAATTGAAATGTAGTCTATTTATAAAACAATAAGTGATGTAATATAGGAATGAAATCAAAATAGATAAGTTTAATTGAGACTTTAATTTCAAATAACGTATGAAATTGACCAAAATATAGTAAATGGAAATATGATAGTCAATAGAAAAATAATAGTATGGAAAGAGAGCAATTAATGTAATGAACATAAAATAGATATTAACTATGATTATGGAAAGGGTTCATAGAGAATGGGAGGATTGAAACCAGGTTTAAAGCAATGTATTGTGGGTAATTATAAATAATTGGATTTATTAAATTGAAAATAAATGGATTTAAACATCTAAATATTTCGTTAATAGAGATTTAAATGAAATCTAAGAATATTGAAATAATAGATTTTGAATCCAATATTAGATCCATCTATTTAAAATTTATGGATGGAATAATCATTGATTTATTTGATTTAATAGAATTTTTGGAGATTTAATTTATAATTTTGAATACAATGAAATGTAAGATTTACACTGAAATTGATAGACTTATCAACTTTTAGTTCACATCTAAACTTGTTAAACCATTTAAATTGATTGTGAAATATATAAGCGATAAAATTTGGCCAATGTTGGAATTTAGATATAAAATTGGATTTTTATAATTTATTTTAATTTATTTAATAAATATAAAAATAGCCACTTTGGCCACGGACTCGGATTTCGACGAAACTAGTTTCATCGGATCCGTATCGGTGAATTATTGTAGGGTTTCAAGTTTCGTATCGATCGGACCTGTCGTTTGATCTTACGGACGCGAAACGCCTTGAAATCGATTTAATTAAAATCAATCTGAAATCAATGTAGAAATTTTGTTTTCGGCATAACTTCTTCATACGATCAAATTGGGACGTGAAACTTTTTCCATCGCGTTCAGAATATTTTAAAATACCTATTTGGATATATGGGTTTAATAAATTTCTTTCCGGGGTCAGAACGGGCTTTTTGGGCCATGGTTTGTTCCGCACGTTCGTAATTCGTGCCCCCCTAGCCTTTTACTATTTGTCTATAAATATACTGTGATAAACCCTAGCCTCCATTCTATTCTCTTCTGCTGTACGCTTTTTTCTTCAGTTCCTTCTCCTCCTCATTGGTTGCAAAACCTAGTTCTATTTCAATTCAAAATTTCAGTGAAAATTCAAACTCTCCAGAAAAATTCCATAAAGTTATATGTTAAAGTTCTCGAGACACGTAATCTACTGGTACAATTCGTTTTCTATTTTGGATATTCGTTTGACCAGAAGAAATCGATGAAGTTTCGGCCATTCATCATCACCGCAGCAAAACTCGCCCGATCGGAAAACTATTTCTGGGTATTGTGGAGATAACCGAGGGGAGTGCATCCATATAGATTTTGCGGCAGTTTGACGGTTAGATTTGGAGTTTAATTCGAATTAGGGTTATAAGGAGGTGGCGACCGAAGGCCTTTTAGGCGACCGGACCTAGGCAGGTGGATGCGGCCAGAGGAGAGGGGCTCTATGGTGGTGGTCGGCCTGAAGGGCGACGGCCGTGGTTGATGAATTTGGCAGTCAACGTCGGTCAAATGGGAGGGGTTTCTGCGTGTTGTCTCCGTTCGATTGTCTGTAAGCGCGTGTTCGAGGTGGGCACGAAGAGCAATGCTGACGTGTAAGTGGTAGGGTGAGTTATTTTTATTTTAATTTTATTTTCGTTTTCCATAACGTTTATTCGAATAACTTCGTCATACGATATCCGTTTCACGCGAGATTTTTTTTGTTAGGATCGTAATTAAATTCCAGATCTTTTGACGCTGGTTTGGACAGATTTGGAGACCGTCGAATTTTTGGGTTTAAATCGGATTTAGATTCGATTTAAATTCAAAATGTGAGTGTTTTAACCCACTCACAACTTCTAAAAGTTTTTATGTTTGTTAAATTTATTTTAGATATGAGTAGAAATTTATTTATTACTGTTTGGCATGTTTTATTCAGCATATCTGTTAAATCGCATTTTATTTAATTTAACTGTTAATTTATTTTATTTATTGCATAAAATTTGATAGTTAAAATTTATTTTGCATACAAACTGCTAGATTACAGTCATTAAATTTATTATGGAATATAACTGTTAGTTAATATCTGTTATTGATTCCTGTATAATTCATATGCTCTGTATCGATGATTGTTTAAAATTGGATGATGATTGCAATTGATGATTGATGATTAATATTTGGATGAATGAATGCTATAATTATATTATATAAACTGCAAGTCATCATGCATTTTCATTTTTTCGGGATTGTGGTTTAAAATGATATACAACCGCATTTTATTTTTAAATTGCGGATTGAAATGATAAATATCCGTATCACTTGACCATAGGATAGAAAATTATATACAGGCACCGTGGTCTATATATAAATTATTTTAAAGTGATTTCTATGGTTTGGATGGCATACGGTTTATAAAAATTTTTAATTTTGATATTTTATAAATGTTATTCTTCTATATATATACATATGAAGTTAAAAAATTTGAATTTAAGCTGTGTATAAATCTATTAAATAAAAATGGGAAAATTGAGAAATGGAATTTGATAATTCATATTATATGTTTAAGTTTGGAAAATTTTAAGGTATGATATTTATAACTGGATTTTTCCAAGATAAATTTAAAATGAATATTCTAGTATAATTTAATTGAAGAAAATATTTAATTGCTAGAAATTGGAGTTTTATTTATGGATTTTTATGTAAATATTCAAGACTAAATAATAGAACATTAAATTTGGTTGAAGGAATAAATTCCAACTTTAGTTTTGAAATATTAATACTCCAAATGGATATATATATATATAGCAATATGGAACTTGAAAGTGGTATTTAAATTTTGGTTTAGACTTTAAATAAAGAAATATATTTGTAAAGCCATGGAAATTATTTTCTTTACAAAGTAACCTTAAAGTTAAACCATTTATTTCGTATACCGTTGAATATCCAAACCATTCAAGTTTTAGAAGTTATGGTTTTTAAAATATATGAATTTCGAAATATTATGCTTTGAAAGTATAAGTCAAATATTTGGTTTCCAGATATTTTAAATTTTAAAGCAGTATGATTTTGGAAAAGAAATATATTTGGATAAAATGATATCATATTATTTTGGGTTTTAAGATGATATCGTATTCATAGTTTTGAAATGGAATTTTTATTCTGGTTTTAAAGTATAAACTATTTTTAAACGACCGCGGTGTTATAATAACGATGGGTTGGCAAAGAGACCGGGATCGGATATGGACATACTCTCTGTCGATACCGAAAACCACTTTGACTAACCGTGTACGTGGTGGAGATTCCAGAATGAAGTAGGTGGTGGCGACGTTTCCTGTAAGGTAAATACGTGGACCCGACTCCCGTGAGTTGGCATAAGGTGGCTAAAACATGAGTGATTCTCGGGCCAATGAGGTCATACCTCTGAACGGACGCTCCTCTTCGATATTATACTTTGACTTTGGATTGATTCAGTGGCCACTTCTATTTTTGATTTTGGGGGAGTTTGTTCAAGGTGGGCGGTAACTGCGGCTACGCGTTTCCACCAGCCCGGATAGCAATTGGTATATCTACCCTGGCATTGCCTAGTTGTGCCGTGTTACGTACCATACCGAGCCTTTACTACGAGTTTTGTTTTGTACCGTACCTATGGCGTGCCCTCTGACGACGCCCAGTACGGGGGAGATTACGGTACTGTATAGACTATGGGAATATATTCTATGTGAAGGGCTATATGGGTAACCCCTTAACGCTATTAAAAAGTAAGTTTATTTTACAATTAGACACTATTATAATAGCGCAATATACTACATAGTAAATAGTTTAGCGGATCCTTAGGGGATGTAAATCCCGAGCATCTCTTGAGTTACCACACTCATATTTACTCCTGTTGATTTAACTCACATAAGATCTTTTAGTTATGACTCGAGTGTTTTGTCTTTTCAATTCGCTCGGGTCAGTCCGAGCGTTTCAGGATTTGAAGTTCTAGCTCTGGAGGACGAAGATGAAGATTTGTAGTATTACTATCTACTATTTTATTCCACTACACTGTATTCCGCTGCATTGATATTATTGGTATGTAAACTCTGATATTTAAATGTATAAAGAAGAATCGAATGTTTTGTAAACAGTTTTATAAACTATATATTTTATTATTATATTTTATTATTATATTTTATCCTTCCGCTGTGAGATTCTATTTTGTTTTATTTCTTCTCTGTTTTCTTATGTACCCCATAACAATCCGCCCTTCCGTATGGTTTGAACTGGCACGTGTGTCGGTTTAAATCGTCCGAAAAGGCGGGATGTTACAACATATCAAAATATCATATTCATTTCAAAACCATATCAATTCGATATCATTATTCACTTTAAATAATAATCATTTTCAGAGTTTTAACACTTTCAAAATTATAACACTTTCGAAATCATAACACTTTTGAAGTCATAACATTTTGGAAATCATAACACTTTTGAAATCATAGTACTTTAGAAATCATAACATTTTTGAAACCATAACACATTTGAAATCATAGCACTTTCAACTTAAACAGTTTAGATATTGAAAATAGTATATGTGTGTATATATATATATATATATATATTAAAATATTTATAAAAAATAGTTTATATATTGAAATAACTTATATTTTAAAATAGTGTATATATATTAAAAATTACTTTATATAATAAAAATAGCTTCCTCCAATTTCACAAATCGATTCAAAATAGTTTAGAGTTCAAAATTAAATTTAAATCAATCCATGTTAAACATTTTAATTTAAAAGGTTAAAGATTTAATTCACATTATAAGTAAACCATTTCAACTTTTATCGATTTCAAATCTAAGCTTGAACTATCATTTCAATTCCAATAAGATTCAAGGTTTAAATATTCAAACAATTTTGATATAAATTTCATTTATATTTCAACATTTAATGTTAATTTCACTCAAATTGCAAAATATTCGCTTAATCATTTTAATAACAATTAAATAAAATCTCAATTTATAAATTTAAATCAATATCAAATATTCAGTCTCAATTTTATTCAAAGTTGAGAATGTTCATTTAATCACGTTTTATCAAATCAAGTTATAAATCATATCTTTCAAATCTCGACATTAATAAGTTCAAACAAATTCTTATTTAAATTTAATTATCAACCAATTTAAATTTCAAGTCAACGATTACTTTTTCCAACCTCAATTTATTTAAATTTTTACCTAAACCTATTGAAAAATATTAACGTAAAATTTTAAATAAATATTTAAACATATTATATATATACACTAATTGAATTAAATTTTATTTAAATAAATTATATTAAATTAAATCTTCTTAATAAATCTATCTTAATTCTTATTTTATATATTTTAAAAATGATAGAATTATCAGTAAATTTTAAAATTTATATTTTCAAAACTAACTTGTAAATTTAAAATTAGACATATATATAAAAATAACACTTATATATATTATATTTTTGAAAACCAGTATTTATTAAAACCATATATTTCTTTTCAAAACTTTGGAGACTATTTTCAAAATATAGACCATCGGTGTCCGTATGTAATCTTCTATCCTATGGTCAAGTGATATGGATATTTAACATTTCGATCCGCAATTTAAATATCTACAGGTATATATCGTTTCAACCCACAATCCCACAATTTCAAAATCAATGAAAATCGCTTGGGTTTATCATTTCAACCCATAACGATTTTTTTCTAATCTTTAATATTGTTCGGGTATGTATCATTTCAACCCATAGAAATTTCTAAATTAACAGAAACTTGCAGGGTGAGAACAAATATGATGATAATATAACACATCAACAACATGCATATATCATCAGTGATAAATTAAATAAATATATACAACAGGATATAGTGTCATATATCACAGGTGAATGATTGCAGATAATGACATATCATATTTAACTATTAAATAACTGGCAATTCAAATTTAAAAGCATATTTCGATTGCCTTTTCAAGTGAAATCAAATTTACGAAATATAAGGATGTTAATCGTGAGTGATTGCTCACCTTTCGAGGCTAGAGATATTTGACAATGAAAGGAGCTACGAATCCTAGCATGAATTCCAAAGCAGAGAACGATGGGCATGAGTTGACGAAACCAAATATATACATATTTGTATGAAATACATGTATATATTTTTAAAAAAAATCAATATTTAATCTAAGACACTTACTAAAACCAAAGTCTTTGTATATAACATATTTAAAAATCAAAAATAAAATAGAGCAGCTTCTTAGAAATGGGAGAACAAACCTACATATTACAAAGATCCAAACATTTATATATATATTTTTTAAAAAATTTATATATATTTGTAAAGCAAATCCAAATATCAATTTATCTATATTATGTACATAAATGAACACACCGACACACACATACACACACACACATATATCTATATTATACTTTATAATCAATTAAGGACATATAAAAATCTAATTAAAAAGTCAATGTATATCTATGTACCACATGAAATCATTTCTCATAGCCAATATACTATAGGTATGCTAACATATATTGTTACCTACGTACTAATGTTACAAGAGCATATAATATATATATATACACATCAGATCTCAAAAACATATACTATATATATATGGAAAAACAAACTCATGTAAACTAATATGTTACCAATATAAACATATAACATATATAGAATATATAACTTATTTACATATAACTTAATCTATCATATAATTATATATACTTATATATAAACAGACTGATCTCAAATATAAACTATAATATATATACACACATATGTACAACATAATACATATACATACACATACTTGTTAAAACATAAATTATATATGATGTTGTCTCTACGATGGAAAGAGGCTGTTCACAACCTTGGCTGTGGAAAGTGGCGAGGTCTAGGCTATGGAGAAAAGTGGTCAGGGGGCTTCGACGTTGCAAGGTGGGGCTGAAGTTGAAAAGACATGCAGAGGGTGGTGAAGCGGCTCGGCCGTAGGCGGGGAAGAGTGTTAACGGGTCAGGTAGTGGAGTGATAGCTCGGGTAGGTGGATTCGAGTCAGGAAAGTGAGCAATTGCATGTGGCGGGCTTTGGGTTGGATGTGGTGGCTTGGGAGACGGTTGTGGCGATGTGGAGAGGGTGGGCTTTGGCCTGGTCGTGGGTTGGAGGAGTTAAGGCAGCGGCTACTGATGAAGGGAAAGAAGTTGTCGTCGGTTTTCAAGGGGAGGGGATCTGGGTTTGCTCTGTTGTCGGTGGAGGAAAAATAAAGGTGGCGAGCGGCGGGTTTAAAGGAGAACAACGCTTTTGGTTGAAAGAGGGGAAGCGGTTTCGCAGAAAACTATAAATATGTTTTATATGTATAAAATGTTATTTGTTTCTGAAAGAATAAGTGTGAGGAATGTGAAATGAAAAGAGAGGATGAGAGTCACGGAGGAACTGAACATAAAACAGTGAGTATTGAAAAGTCAATAAGCTTGAATGCAAGGCGACTAATAAAAGCAGATTACCTTTGATTTTCAACCAGCGGAAAATTTGGAATGGTCACGGAACACAAATAGACTCGAACGGGTACCGATACAGCTGACCGTTTCACGGTCTCCGCGATGTACCGGACTCCGAAACACACAAATAAATATACTGCGTAGATCAGCATGATGAGGCGAGCATAATGGTACATAGACATTGGTGATACGATCATCCTATCAAAATTCGATATTCGCTGCCAAACTACTGCAAATTTACTGAAAATAAGATAAACGAAGCTAGACAAGTCCAATTTGATGAAACGAAAGATGACGTCTCACTCAAAAAAAATTAAACATTTTTTTTGTATAAAAATATTCAGATTTTGAAAATATTTATTTTTATCAAATTTAACCGGTTTAAATATAAATTGGAAATTATACAACAGAATTAACATTCGCATTTTTGGATGAAACTTTGCCATTTGCTATGTTAAATAGACGTATTCCAAATATCAATTTTCATTTCAAAATTTAATTATTTAATTTCAAGAAAAATTTCAGTTAATTATTGTAAAAATTAGTTAAAATTTATATATCGTTACACTCTCCCCACTCAAAACTTTTCGTCCCCAAAAAAGAATAAGGTAGGAGAATATGAACAACTAGAAAGAAAAGATAGATATTATCAGATACACAACAAATTCAAAACCATATAAATTTAATTGATTTTAAATTGATTTAAATTCAACTAATTTGATTTAAATTCATTTATTCAATCAATAAATATTCATTATTTTGACAATTGATTGATTTCAATTCAAGGTATTTCCACTAAATATTTATTTCCAATCTTCTTTCCAAAAAAAATTATTTTATTCAACTCATTTATTTAATTAATTTACCTTCACTTAAGTCGATTCTACATAAAATTCAAGTTCACTATTCTTAAGTTCATATTTATCTGCTTAAATAGTTTTCTCTTTTATTTATTTAATTTATTTCACTTAACATATTTTTCAACATATATTAAGTGTATAAACATGTTATAACCATATATTATTCAACAAATTAATTTATTTTTATTATTCAATTTTTTCAATTTACATTTCTTATAACATAAATTAAATGTAAAGCATTTATTGTAACAACACAATTTTTATTTATAAATTCCCTTACCATAATTTTTTTGTTTTTGTTTTTTGCATATTTTATTTCTTACATTTTATATTGTATACTGTAAACTACATATTCTTATTACATTTTAAAATTTTGAATATTTCAGATTTGTTTCATTAATGTTTCATATGTAATTGAGCACTATACAAATTTACTTGTTATTTATAATATTTTTATTAAGCAAAAATTAATTTGAACAACTTGTTGTCTAAATTTTCTCTTATATAATCTTCAATTGCAAATTTGTCTTAACATTTCAACTTTTTAAATAATTCAGGTAAGCTATACATGTTTATAAAAATGCAATTGAATATTATACAAATAAATTTTATCCTAATTCAACTATTTCAAGTTATTCTAAATTCTAATTTTTAAGTTTTAAAAACTCCAAACGTTTCAAAATTTTTGATTCATTTCAATATTTGAAAACTCTAACTTAACACAGAATTTAAGAATTAAACGATTAGGTTTCATTTACCACCATTTTGAAATAAATATATACATATGCCTATATATATATATATATTTATAAACCAAATCATACTCAAGAAATTCCGATCAAATCCATCTTCAAAACAAATGTGCAGCAAAGCTACTAAGTAGTCTCTCCACTTTGAGACTCAAAAATGAATGTCGACGATGCTACAATCATCACCGAAATTATTTTCCAACGATAAAACGAAGAGAGTACAGACTTAATTATTTTAAAATTATTCTTTTGAAACAATTCCCATTTGAAAATACTTTCAAATAATATATTCCAAAAATTTAAAAAGCCAAAATTTTGAAAATGCCATAAATTGAATTCTCAAATTCTCAATTCAAATTCATTCGATTCCAAATAAATTTGTAAACCATGTTTTATAATTTCATTTATTGATATCATGTTGCAATAGTCAATGGTTTACAAAACAGTAAATGAAATCAAATATTGTCATTTCAAACAAACAATTCATTTAACTATTTCATTTCATAAAATTATACCTTTATATATATCATATAATCATATACAAAATCATTTCATTTACAAATTTTGAAGCAATATTGTGTCAGTTTGCTCTGTTCAAGTGTTTTGGGATTCCTATCGATAGCGTTGGCTAGACAAATCGATCGAAACCCAATGGAAACTTAGCAACTCAAACGACACGACAAAAATATTTTATTATTAATTACAACTACACTCCCTCGCACGATGATTCAAGAATGGATCTTGAAACAAGAATAGGGATTCAAATTTAGAAGGACCCAAATCAACAAGAATTTCGACTAAGATGATAGGCTCAAAAGTAAGACAAAATAATTGAATTACAAAAGAGGAAATATGGATAGTCTTATTTTTCTCACGGCGATCTTAACCGGGTAAACTGAGATTCCAAGAATAAGAACGATGCGGAAATTTAATTTCTGGCTTCAAGAAAAGAGAATTGACATTACCAAAACATTAGGATAATCCCCGACTATAGGGTGGAGTCGATGTCATTAGGCTGAGTATTAAATGAAAGGTAAATTGCATGCATAATCCTAAGTCAATCGATATTTGATCAAAAGAGAATTTCCCCGATCGCCTACTAGAGGAACGATTCGGGCTTTGCAAGAGATAACAGCATAGAAATTGAGGACGTAGAAATCTTCGATGAATCGATGCCTGTTGTAAAATAGTTTCACCCCTTTACAAATCATACTAGGATTGGTGGGACCACCAATGGGATTGTCACATTCACAAGGACAAAGCTGCCAATTGAGATGGCAGGAGGTGCTCAGATTATTACAGGGATCAATAGAAATGGAGCTATGGGATGCTCCAATATCAAAAGGAAAACAAACGAGATAAGATAAGAATGGACTTCAGAACAAAGGGGAAGAGTTCCAAAATCTGAAAGAAATATTACGTAGGGAGAATCCCAATGTAGACATTTAAGCTCGAACGAATATGATTCTATGATTTAATTTTACCCCTTATGCTAAGTTTTGCCTAAACTAGAGCTTTGATACCAACTGTAATGACCCGGTATTTCGAACCATTCGCATCCGCACATGTTAGACTTGAATTTTTCAAAACAACAGGTTGTTAATTTCATATTTGGCAAAACTCAGCATATACATTAAATAAATCAATTACAGAATCATAGACACAAATTACTATAACAATAAGCAGCGGAAAAGACAAATAGTAGTTCATGAAGCTACATTATACACAACAGAGTTTAAAATAAAACAAAACAAAATATCTCAAATACAATATAGTCTCGAATACAAATAGATGACAAGTCTGAACAAAACAACTGAAATTGTTGAAATAGATAAGACAGATCTTTGAGCAAAGCTCCAATCTCCAAAGGTGAGTCTCAAATGCTTTGACACTTAGTCTGACACGAGCATGAAGCAAAACACAAAACACTCGAGTCAAAATTATCATTCTTATATTAATAGATTTAACTCAAGTGAAATGTCAACTGAAATACAAGTAACTTAAAGGATATTTGGGATACTCGTCCTCTATGGATCCGTGGAACAATCTACTATGTAGTAACATAAGCTATTATAATATGTCATATAGTAAAGTAAACTATTAAAGTAGCGTAAGACGTTACCAGTATCCCTCTTAACACATTTTATATATTCCTCTAGCTTATACAATGCCATAAACTCCACCAAACCGATGGTTTACCTAGAGGACACCATATAGGTACGGTACAAAACAAACTCGGTTAAGGCGCGATAGGACATGCGATAAGGCACTCGAGGCAATGCTGGTTTAGATATACCATTTGCATTCCCGGACTGGTGGTAACGCATAGCAACTACTACCGCCCACCGCATCACACACTCCCAAATCAAAGGTGCGCCGAATCAAATCACAAAAGCAATAGAATGGTATTTGTTACCTGGCAATTGACCCTGTAATGCATGTGTCGCCAAGTAAGCACATCGCTTGGCACAAAGAACCGTTCAGCACAAACCATCGTTTGGCACACCTCCCCTCGTTCGGCATAGAGCCTCGTTCGGCGCGGAGTCTCGCCCGACATCAAGTCTCATTCGGCACAGCACCTCGCTTGGCATTGAAGGGTCGTTTGGCATGAAGCCTTGCTCGGCATCTCCCCTTGACCAACATCAAGGTTCCTTCGGCATGAAGCCTCGCTCGGCATCTCCCCTCGACCGGCATCAAGGGTCGTTTGGCATGAAGCCTCGCTCGGCATCTCCCCTCGGCCGGCATGGAAAGGGCCGTTTGGCACAGACCTCATTTGGCCTACATTCTTCACTCGGCTCACTGCCTCGATCGGCATGCAAATACCGTTCGACATATCTTCCTCCATCGGCATACGAATGTTGTTCGTCCTGGATATGTGGTTCGGTAATTGTCATTCGGCATTTATGGCACGGTGTACAAAAGTCACTTACTACGGGCCGAGGTATCTTATTCCTAGGCCCATGAGGGAAGTCCATCCCATCTTCATCTATATATAAAAGGGCAGGGGCACAGTGAAAAGGACCATTTTTCGAGAACACTGGGGAGACTCTACCGCATTCAAGACTCATTCTCTTTACTTAGCGTTTGTATTCAAGTAGTTGGTGTACGGATTGTATCTGTAATCAATTGTTGAGTAAAGCAACAAAGATTAACTTCAAAGTGGATGTAGACAGTTACGTCGAACCACTATAAATCCGGTATTCTTGTCTTTGCATTTAATTTAGCATACAATTCTCTATTTTAACTTACTTTCTTCAATAATCTCCCTACATAATCTATCTCAAGGGTGTTAGTGACCAATTCTAGTGCTAACATTTTGGTACTTTCATTGAGAGCCGAATTCTCAGGCCGCTAGGATCTGCTTTGTAGCTACTGGATTGAATAAATCCCCCGAAGGAGATCCAACTTATTCACAGGACGCCCGTTGAATCTACTCAGAGTTTTGATTAACAACTCTACTATGGGAAGACCGCATACCCGATCAGCCTCTCATAACACGGACGTTAATTAGACTGCTAGCGTATAATAGATAAGACCTAGCAATTAGCAAGTTAATCCCAGTGTAGGGACTGCCGGAGCTCATAACCAGACAGAAGTTGTTACTAGGACGGAGTTCAACGACTGGATGAGAGAACTTATGGAAAGCAGAAGACAACTTGCTAAACAAATTCAAGCTAATGCTAACCTCATGACTCAGCTTACTTAGCAACAACATCAGAATGTTGGAGATAGACCTATTCTTTATTCTTCATCTGATAGTTCGACTTCATCCGAGGAACCTCCCAGGCGTAGACGCTGCAAAAGGAAACTGCACAAGCAGGTGCTACTGATCGATCAAGTAGGGATCACTTACATCTTGGAGACCACACTAAGCCAGAATGGAAAACTTAGGAGCTGGAGCATGTGTGGAGACTGGACGTCCGGATCACCAAGACCCCAATGAAGCTGGTCCCCAAGATACACATTTGGCAGACCGCCAACAGAGGAGACACCAACTTGAGCGGTCCCGTAGAACAGAGTCCAACCTTCCATCCTCCATACAAACTTCGGAATTATCAGTTGTGGTCAGACAGTTTATGAGATAGAATCAAGCCTTGACCAATGAAGATTGAGGGATATCCAGGAGTCATACTTCATTCATGGATACTATTCTGTAGGCTGAGTACCCCAAGAAGTTTAGCATGCCAACTATCCCGACCTACGAAGGAAAGACCGACCCTAGGCAACACGTGATGAGGTATGAATGGATTATGGATTTGCCTAGAGCGAATGATGCAACCAAGTGTAGATGCTTCCCAATCACTTTATCCGAAATCGCCTCCATGTGGCTCACTCGACTTCCCCAACGGTCTATATCTAACTTTGATGAGTTGGCAACGAAGTTTGTGGAACAATTCAGGATACACGCCACTCGTCCCAAGGATGTGATGTCCCTATCTTGTGTAATCCTGGCTCCGGGGGAGTCATTGAAAGAGTACTTGTAGAGATTTCATGTTACGGCAGCTGAAGTTAGCAACCCTAACGACAACACAATTTTGATGGTGGTAATTCGAGGAGTAGATCCAGATTCAGAGTTTGGAGATTGGTTGGTAGGAAAGCCTCCAACTACGCTAGAGCGTTTCTATTCAAAGGCTCATCAATTCATAAGGAGGGAGGAAGATAGATGGACGAGGCGAGATAAGGCACCAGGGCCTGTTCAGGAGACTGTGAAAAGTTACATCGCCGTGAAACAATCCGATGACAACTCGGGAAAGGTTCAAGTCAATATCCAGAACAAGCCTGGGCAATTTAAAGGGTCCGAAAGAGGAAATCCCGGAAAGAAAAGAGAAGCAGGGAAATGGAAGCCAAGGATTCCGACCTACAATGAATACACCCCATTGAATGCATCTCTTGAGAATATTTACCTGTCAACTTGTAATGCATTCTAGTATAGAAAGTCGCACCCAAAGGAGTCAATAGAGGAACAGAAGCAGACTAGGAAGTATTGCCGCTTCCATGAGACTTATGGGCATAACACAGAAGAGTGTAGACACCTCCATGATGCCATAGAGAAACTAATTAGACAGAAAAAATTGCAAAAGTTTGTCAAGAACCCACTGGAGGGTAGGAAAGGAACATCAGACCCCGGACGTGGGTCGGCTCCACGCTAACCCGAGGAGCCTGCCCGAACCATGGGTAGATTGGTCATAAACACGATAGTCGGTGGACCTCACCCTGCAGATAAGAATTGGCCGGAGATGGAATGATATGCTAACTCCTTAAGGCATGCAGATTATGAGTGTAGAATGCGGAGGATGGGTCCCTTGCTAAGCAGCAACGCATGATGATAGACGGCATTGTGTTTAGGAGCCGAGATGCAGACAAGGTGGAGGCTCCTATTGTCGACCCGATGGTTATATCTGTGACAATCGGGCTGGCATATGTGAAGAGGATTTTAATTGATTTTGGAAGTTCCATTAATATCATTTTCAAAAAGGCATACGACCAAATGAAGATGGAGACAAAGGATTTGAAATTATCTAAAGCCCGAATCCATGGCTTTAATGGTGCAGCGACTGATGCCGCAGGGTATGTTGAGTTGCCAGTTGAACTGGGACAAGGTGAACGTAGGAGGGTACGAATCCTACCTTTCATAGTTTTGGATGTTGATTCTTCATACAATGTGTTTCTGGATCGACCGCCCCTAACAGAGTTTAGAGCAGCTTTGGCCACGTGGTGTTTGACGTTGAAATTTTCGACAGACGAAGGAGTTGGTGTGGTGCATGGCGATCAAGCGACTGGTCACGCAAGTTATGTCGCTAAGCTGAGAGAGGCCCAGCGGCGAGAGAAAGGAAAGGTAGCGGAAAACTCCATTCGCATCTAGAATACTAACAATTGACAAGTAGTGACCGAGCCCAGGCTCGGGCCACATTCTCGGATCTATAAAGACATAGATCCGAGAGATCATAATGGGGAACCTAGGGAAGCAAAAGCAGCACCGGTTGAACCGACGATTGACATTCCCGTCAGCGGAGATGACCCATCACTAGTACTCAAGATTGGACACAACTCGATCCGTCAATGGCTGAGGATCTCACTGATTTCCTCCGAGCGAACTAGGATGTTTTCGCTTGGGCATATTCTGATATGCGCGGGATTTCTCCCGCTATTGCGAGTCATATGTTGAACATAGACCCAAAGTATGTTCCTGTAAAATAGAAAAGGAGAGGCATGGAACTAGAGAGGGCCACTGCTCTCAGAGAGGTGGTGGACCAAATCAAAGCCAATGGGTTCGTCCGCAACGCCCTCTACCCTGAATGGATGTCCAACCCTGTGCTAGTAAGGAAAGCGAATGGGAAGCAGAGAACTTGTGTCGATTATTCTGATTTGAACAAAGCATGCCTGAAGGATAGTTTCGCTTTACCCAGAATCGATTATCGACTCAACGGTTGGACATGAGTTACTGTCATTTGTGGATACGTACTCGGGATATAATTAGATCCCGATGCACATTCCAGACCAAGAGCACAACAGTTTTTTCACAGCCATTGGGTTATATTACTATGTAGTGACGCCCTTCGGATTAAAAAACGCGGGAGCGACTTATCAGCATCTGGTGAATCGAATGTTTAAAGACCGGATTGGTAGAACGACGGAATTCTATGTGGATGACATGCTCATGAAGTCACGACAGTCAAACGACCACATTTGGGACTTAGCGGAGATGTTTGATATACTCAGACATTATGGGATGAAGATCAATCCTTTGAAGTGTTCCTTTGGCGTTGCATCAGGGAAGTTTTTGGGTTTCATTGTGAATGTGTGACGACCAGTAAATTTTAAATAATTAAGTTTGGTTATTTTAATTAAAATTGAGTAATTAAATTTAGAAGAAAACAAAAAATTTAAAATTTATAATGAAGCAAACGTTAAAAGGCAATAGAGCAATGGTAAATTTAATAAGAATTTGTGATTTAATATTTGGAAAAATAAATTTGCGTAACTTATTAATGAAATAATATGTAAATTAAAACGTAACAGCGCTAATTTAGGTTAATAATTAATGGGTCGAATGAATGACAATTAATGAATTTATTTAAAATTGTAAAGTTATAATGTAATAAAAAGGTAATTAGTTGGGAAGAATGAACATTCCAACTTAATAAAATAGTTCAATTGTATGGCTTAGTTTTAAATAGAATATAATAAAAACAAATGAAATCAGTGTATTAATGTGTGAAATAATAGATGGATTAATTGTAACTGAATGTAAATTAATGCGATTATGTTAATGTAGGTTAATAAATAATTAATTTAGTGCTATCCCAAATAATTAAAAACAATGCAAGGTTGTAATTGATTGTATTTGATAAGTTGGAAATAAATTTCAATAAATATAATTAAATAGCATGTTAATAATGATTGAATGAAATTTGGGTTATGTAAACAATTGTGACCAGTGTTTGAGAATAGTAACTTATATGTTATTTAGCATACTTATTTAAATGTGGGAAAATTTTGTAATA
This sequence comes from Allium cepa, assembly GCA_030765085.1. Taxonomy (NCBI): domain Eukaryota; kingdom Viridiplantae; phylum Streptophyta; class Magnoliopsida; order Asparagales; family Amaryllidaceae; genus Allium; species Allium cepa. The sequence continues at coordinate 308,705,571 of CM060929.1, forward strand.
AATCTAAGTAAATTATCAGGTTAATGTTAAGTAAGGTAATTATTAATAAATTGAATGAAATGCATATCAATGGAATTAATGAAGACGTATACTTAGCTACAAATTGAATATATGAAAACAGAATGTAGGCATTGAATTAAATTAAGGAATTTAATCTTTATTAAATGGTCATTGTATAAAATAAATGTTCAGTAAGTGAATTTATTGGGTATATTAAATGTAATTGGATGTAGATTTATGTAATAATGTTAATGCAAACTAAATTAGCGCAATCCCAATTAATGGAAACCAATCGAAATAAATGAATTAAGTATTACATGACTGTGGATTTAAGGTAATAAATGGGGAAAATAGGGTAACTAAGTTTATAGAGTGGTAACGAATTTAATAAAAAGATTTGATTTGAAACAAATCAATCCATTGAAACACAATTTATAATAAGTGTAGCTATTGGGGAAATTGAAATTTATTATTATGCAATTGAGATAAAGAAATTGGAAAAATGTTAATGTATCTGGATATATACCAAAATAAATGGTACCTAAGATGATAATGTGATAAATAGTGAATTTAAAGAATGGGAATCAGGATTTATTTATTTGAAATTTAAGTTAAATAATTGAGTCTATTGCAAATAGGTAGAATTAAACATTAAATTTTTCGTTATTTGAAATAAAGATGGAATAAGAAAATATTAATGCAATAGTTTTGAATCAAATGATAAATCCATCTATTTGACAAATATGAATGGAATAATTTTTGATTTATGTAATTAAATAGAAATTTTGAAGATAAGAATTACAATTTGTGAATATAATGAAATTTAAAATTTAACATTGAAATTGGTAAGTTAATTAACTTTAAATTGACATCATAAATTTGTTAAATTAGTGTGAATGATTTGGAAATATAAAAATGAGAAGAATTGTCAATTTTAGAATTTAAATTGAAAATTTGATTTAATTTATTTATTTAATTAGTGTAAAATAGCAATTTTTGCCACTGACTCGGATTTTGACGAAACCAGTTTCATCGGGTCCGTAACAGTGAATTATTGAACCAAGTTTCGTAGCGATCAGACTTGTAGTTTGATCGTACGGACTCGAAACGCCTTGAAATAAATCAAAATTGAAATCAATTTGAAAAATATTGCTTTTAGCATAACTTCTTCATACGATGGAATTTGGACTTGAAACCTTTTCCATTGCGTTTAAAATATTTAAAAACATATATTTTGATATATGGGTTGACCCAGTTTCATTCCGGAGTCGAAATGGGCTTTTTGGGCCACTTTGGCGTTAGCGCGTAAATCTATCTTATCCATCCATTCAAATGTTAACAATGCCTATATATTTCCTGCTATAAACCCTAGCAGCCTCCTGTTTCTCATTTCTATACGTTCTATTCACCTCCCCACTCCAATGGCAGACAAACCCTAATTGCAATCCCAAATCAAATCTAAAGCTGAAATTTCAAACTCCACAAAATATAGCAAATTATATATGGTTTCAAAGCTTTCGAAGAGCGTAATTCATATTTGCAACTCGTTTCTCGATTCGACTCATTGTTTTTCCATAAATCAAAGAACAATTTTCGGCCGTTCATGGCGCGTCGATGAACATCGACGGATCGATGAACCATTCCTGGGTTTTGTAAAGGAGACTGAAGAGATGTCATCGGCGTGATTCGTTCGTTGGTTGGACGGTCGGATCGCTGGGAAATCGTGAATTAGGGTTTGGAACCCATAGTACATCGGCGGCGGCGGCTTCATTGGAGGAGCTCGGGAATGGCCGTTTACGAAGGGCGCGCCGAGGGGAGTTCGACCAAGGTGGTCAGCGTGGCGATGGGCGGCCAGATGTGGGCGTTTCAGTGGTCAAACTTCGATCAACAGTGGAGATTGTGCGTGCTTCGTTTCTTGTCTAGGAAGAGAGTTGCGTGCGTTTCCTGTAGAACATGTTGTTGATTGTTGACGTGGCATAGGGTAAAAGTGTTCTCTTTCTTTTTTTAAACTAAAATTCAAGCACATTTATCGCTATATCTTTTACATACGATATCCGTTTCACGCGCGATTTTTTAGTTACGATCGTATTGAAATTCCAGAGATTTTGACGCTGGTTTGGACGAATTCTAAGACTGTCAAAATTTAGGGTTTAAATTTAATTTAAATTCAATTTAAATTCAAAAGGTGAGTGTTTTAACCCACTCACAACTTCTAAAATTTCTTATGTTTGTTAAATTTATTTAGGATGTGATTATAAATTTATTTGTGACCGCTTGGCGTATTATTAATCATCATGCGAGTTAAATTGAATATAATTGAATTAAATTGTTATTTAATTTATTTATTGCATATAAACTACAAGTTAAATTTTCATTTAATTTATTATTGAATATAAATTGCTTGTTGATACCTGTTGTTTATTATCCATTATATATTGATGCTATTGATTGAATTGGATGATGATTGTGATTAATGGTTGATGATTGATATTGGATGAATGGATGTGTATTTTGTATCGTTATAAACTACAAATTTTTATGCACTTTATTTCATTCGGGATTGCGGTTTGAAATGATATATAGCCGTATCACTTGACCATAGGATAGAAAATTATATACAGGCGTCGTGGTCTATATATAAAAATATTTTGAAGTGATTTTCTATGGTTTGGAAAGAAATATACGGTTTAATAAATATTAATTTTTGATATTATATAAATATTAATCATATATATATATATAGTTAAATTCTTGAATTTAAGCTATGTACAAGTTTGTTTAATAAAACTAAGTTCAATAATGGAATCTGATTGTTTTATATCATATGGTTAAGTACCTGTTTAAGATATGGTATATATAGAGTTTTAATGACTTAAATAAAAATTAAGTTGGAAAATAAATATGAAATTTTTTTGAATTGAATTATTTAAGAATTATACTCGAAAAATTTGATTTGAAATTTAATTAAATTGAGATTTTAAAAGGTATTATTCTTATAACTTGATTTGGTTTAGAGTGATTTAAATGAATATAAAGTTGATTTAAATGAATATATCAAGTTAATGAAATTGAAAGAATATGCAGTTGTTTGAAGTTAAAGGTTTTACTTAAGTGATATTGGGTTTATTAAGTAAACATTTCAAATCTAAATACTAGTGATTGAAATTGATATGTGTGGAATTATCATAGAATTTGTTTTGAAATGTGGAATATTAAAAGCTTTGAAATATATGGAAATTTGAAATGGTTTATTTGAAGGTTTCAAATCGGAATTTGGAATTTATTTGTGAAATTAAAGAAGGTATTTTACTATATAAAGTAAATTAATATTTAAACCATTTAAATATTTAAAGTTATGTTTCAAAGCTATAAGTTTCAAGGAATATAGAGTTGAAGTGCTATGATTTTTGGAAAAAGGATATATTTTGAAATTAAAATGATATCGTATTTATTTGGATTTTAAAATGGAAATGATATCGTATTTATATGGTTTTGAAATGGATACTATATTCTAGTTTTGAAGTATAAATTATTTTGAAATAACCGCGATGTTATAATAACGTTTGGTTGTTGAAGAGACCGGGATCGGAAGTTGTCATACTCTCTACCAACTCCGAAAACCACTTTAACAACCGCGTACACGGTGGAGATTCCAGAATGAAGTAGGATGGCGGCGGCGTTTCCTTTGAGGTAAATACGTGGAACCAACTCCCGTCAGTTGGCATAAGGTGGCTAAAACATGAGCGATCGACGGGTTAATGAGGTAGCACCTTTGATCGGACACATCCCTTCGATATTATACTCTGACTTTTGGATTTATTCGGCGGCCACTTTTGATTTCATTGATTTGTCGGTGTGGCTCGAGGTGGGCGGTAGCTGCGGCTATGCACTACCACCGACCGGAAGCGTAATTGGTATATCTACCCTGGCATTGCCTAGTTGTGCCGTGTCACCTATCCTAACACGCCTTATACGATTTTTTTTGTACCATATCTATGGAGTGCCCTCTTATGACGCCCAGTACGGGGAGGTTACGATATTGTATAGACTATGGGAATATAAAAGTGTGTTAAGGTTGAAAATGTAAAGCCTTAACGCTATTTAAAAGTAAGTTTATTTTACTAATAGACACTATATTAATAGCGAAATATTACTACATAGTAAATATATTAACGGATCCTTAGGAGATGTGAATTCCGAGCATCTCTTGAGTTACTACGCTCACATTAGACACTGGATAGGAGATGTCAAATCCCGTAAACATCTCCGACGCCATTTCACTCTTATTATTTATTGTTGATTTAACTTACATAAAATCTTTTAGTTCTGACTCGAGTGTTTTATCTTTTCAATTCGCTGGGGTCATCCTGAGCATTTCAAGAATTGAAGGCCTTATTTCTGGAGGACGAAGCCGAAGATTTCATTACTATTATTATATATTATATTGTTCCACTACACACTGTATTCCGCTGCATCGATTATTATTCACTGGTATATGCAACTCTGATATGTATTGTATAAATATAATCAAATGTTTATAAAGCAGCTTCATGAACTGTATATTTGATTATTATATTTTATCGTTTCACTGCAAGATTCTATTTGTTTTATTTCTTCCTTCTTTTTCTTGTTTACCCCATAACAATCCGCCCTTCCTTATGTTTTAAGTCTGACGTGTGTGGTTTATCATCGGATTAAAGTGTGCGGAAAGGCAGGATGTTACATCTGGTACCAAAGCTTTGGTTTAGCGATAAACCTTAGCTTTGTGTGGTCTGACTCTTTACTAATAGGGTAGTAATACCCTATGATGAGTCGTCGAGTGTATATATATGAGAGAGCGTATTTGTTAGTGTTATAAAAAGGTTTTAATATTGTGTTAATTTTGTGTTAATTTCTTCCATTTTGTATTTATAAATTATGGTTGGCGCATGAGACACCATGACATCAGTAGGGATTTCTAAACACTTAATAGGACAGACCGACATAATATTTGTTTTAGTATAGGTGAATGAAATAATTTTGCCTATTATATTTTCTGTTAAAATATTTTATAAAGGCTATATTTGGTTGCAATATATTGGTTGTTAGGTAATGAAATTTATAAATAATAGTGAAATGAGATTGAAAACAAAATAAATGAAAATTGGGAATTTAGAACTTAAGTCCCGAGGTTTTGAAAATTCTTTCAATAATTTTGGAATATAATAATAATATTATTAGAAGTATTTGCTAATATAAATATTTCAATATAATTTGAAAGAAATGTTTTAAAGAATATTTTGGAAAAAAAAGATCTGTACTTCCTTCTCTGTCGCTGGAAAATAATTTTGGTAATGGCGGCCGCATCATCGACATTCATTTTCGGGTTTCGAAGTGGGAAGACCACTATAGTAGTTTTACCGCGGATACAATTTTTGATAAACAAATATAAATTTTAAATTGTTTTAAATATAATTGGATATAAACTGTAAGTATATACATTTATCTGTTATTTTAAAATAATTTGAAAGTAAACCCGGTATTTAGTTCTTAAGTTTCCATTAATTAATGGTTTAATTAGTGTAGTAAAATGAAATTTTACCAATAATTGAAACCTATAAATGGAATAAGAGATTTAATGCTAAGTTATAAAGGAAATTAAAAGAAAGTTGAAATTGTAACTTATAAGACAAAAGAATATTACTATGGAATATTGAGTTAATTAAAGGAAATAGAACAAACTTGTATAACTTTCAATTACATCCTTAAAAGCATATATATATATTACTTACCTAACCATAAAAGTTGCAGTGTTTAATAAGAAATTATAATAGAATATTATACAAGTAAAATTTTTAAAAAAAAATAAAAGTATTCATTGAAATTCTTTAATAAATGGGAATTTGGTGTTGTAGTTGTTATGAACTTAAGCATAATTGAAAGACTACTAATTAAAATAGAAAGGTAAGTATTATAAATGGAATTTAGTAAATAAATGAAATTAAGTAGTATAAATGAATGATAATAAACTTAAGTAAACGGTTGAAGTTATTTATAAATAAAATAAGTAGGAAAATGAATACTGTAAATAAGTGAAATTTAGTAATGAATAAATGAATGTAATACTGTAAAAGAAATTTGCATTATATATGGATAAATGAAAACTATAAGAAATAAAACGTAAAATAAAAAGGATAAACCATTATCTGAATGAAAAAGAAATCAAACAACAAATGTATGAATGGAATTAATAAGAATAAAACTTAATCCGTTGTTTGAAATTGTTGTTGTTTGTTTCGGTTTATGGTTTGGGTAAGGATACTTTAAAAATTGTTTGGATGCATGAATAATCTATTTAGTTTCACCTAAGACTGTTGAGTGAAGGGTGCGCTTAGTAGTTTATTTTTCATTCTGCACAATTTGAGGTTTTGAACCCGAACAACTATTTGTTTTGTTTGATATGAATGAATGATTGATTTGGGTTGATTTTATGTAATGATTATATGCCTTGTTGCAAGTGTTTTATGTTGTATTGATTTGTTTGTTGATGGCTGAAACCACTTTAAATATTTCATCTCATATAATTGTTAATATTTTTGAATTATATAAGTGAAATACAGGTTATAGAAGCAATTGCTACTGCTTTTGGTTCCATAAAATAAGCGTTAATTGCCTGACTAATAGGTACGTTTTCGAATTACGATTATTATAGCGTTATTATATTGTTTTCCCGGGTTGGGATATATTTTTTTTTTGAAAATATGTGATATATTGTTATATTTGATATTATATTTTCTCCCCAGCCTCCCCGTACAAAGAAGACTTTGCCGAAATTTTCCGTAAATTTTGGACTTAGAATTTTTTTGAAATACCTTATTTATTAAAGTATAAAAAGATTTAATGGTTATAAATTGGTATATTTTTCAAATTTATAAATTTTGTAAATTTACTTGTTTATAAAGTCAATATTTTTGAATAAGATGTATTGTTTATTTAATTCTTCTTTTCCCTTCTTTTGTCTTTTCTGGGATGAAAAGTTTTGAGTGGGGGAGAGTGCAACAACTCGTAAATTTTAAATAATTAAGTTTGGTTATTTTATTTAAAATTGAGCAATTAAATTTAGAAGAAAACAAATATTTTAAAATTTATAATGAAGCAAACGTTAAAAGGTAATGCAACAATGGTAAATTTAATAAGATTTTGTGATTTAATATTTGGAGAAATAAATTTGCGCAACTTATTAATGAAATAATATGTAAATTAAAACGTAACAGTGCTAATTTAGGTTAATAATTAATGGGTTGAATGAGTGACAATTAAAGAATTTATTTAAAATTGTAAAGTTATAATGTAATAAAAAGGTAATTGGTTGGGAAGAATGAACCTTCCAACTTAATAAAATAATTCAAATGTTATGGCTTAGTTTTAAATAGGATATAATAAAAACAAATGAAATCAGTGTATTAATGTGTGAAATAATAGATGGATTAATTGTAACTGAATGTAAATTAATGCGATTATGTTAATGTAGGTTAATAAATAATTAATTTAGTGCTATCCCAAATAACTAAAAACAACGTAAGGTTGTAATTGATTGTATTTGATAAATTGGAAATAAATTTCAATAAATATAATTAAATAGCATGTTAATAATGATTGAATGAAATTTGGGTTATGTAAACAATTGTGACCAGTGTTTGGGAATAGTAACTTATAAGTTATTTAGCCTGCTTATTTAAATGTGGGAAAATTTTGCAATAAATCTAAGTGAATTATTATGTTAATGTTAAGTAAGGTAATTATTAATAAATTGAATGAAATGCAAATCAATGGGATTAATGAAGACATATACTTAGCTACAAATTGAATATATGAAAACAGAATGTAGGCATTGAATTAAATTAAGGAATTTAATCTTTATTAAATGGTCATTGTATAAAATAAACGTTCAGAAAGTGAATTTATTGGGTATACTAAATGTAATTGGATGTAGATTTATGTAATAATGCTAATGCAAACTAAATTAGCGCAATCCCAATTAATGGAAACCGATTGAAATAAATGAATTTAATATCACATGACTATGGATTTAAGGTAATGAATGGGGAAAACAGGGTAACTAAGTTTATAGAGTGGAAATCAATTTAATAAAAAGATTTGATTTGAAACAAATCAATCCATTGAAATACAATTTATAGTAAGTGTAATTATTGGGGCAATTGAAATTTAATGTTATGCAACTGAGATAAAGAAATTGGAAAAATGTTAATGTATCTGGATATATACCAAATTAAATGGCACCTAAGTTGATAATATGATAAATAGTGAATTTAAAGAATGGGAATCAGGATTTATTTATTTATTTGAAATTTAAGTTAAATAATTGAGTCTATTGCAAATAGGTAGTATTAAACATTAAATTTTTCGTTATTTGAAATGAAGATGGAATAAGAAAATATTTATGCAATAGTTTTGAATCCAATGATAAATCCATCTATATGAAAAATATGAATGGAATAATTTTTGATTTATGTAATTAAATGGAAATTTTGAAAATAAGAATTATAATTTGTTTAATGAAATTTAAAATTTAACATTGAAATTGGTAAGTTAATTAACTTTAAATTGACATCATAAATTTGTTAAATTAGTGTGAATGATTTGGAAATATAAAAATGAGACGAATTGTCAATTTTAGAATTTAAATTGAAAATTTGATTTAATTTATTTATTTAATTAGTGTAAAATAGCCATTTTTTCCACTGACTCGGATTTCGACGAAACCATTTTCATCGGGTCCGTAACAGTGAATTATTGAAGGATTTCAAGTTTCGTAGCGATCGGGCTTGTAGTTTGATCGTACGGACTCGAAACGCCTTGAAATAAATCAACATTGAAATCAATTTGAAAAATAATGATTTTAGCATAACTTCTTCATACGATGGAATCTGGACTTGAAACCTTTTCCATTGCGTTTAAAATATTTAAAAACATCTATTTTGATATATGGGTTGACCCAATTTCATTCCGGAGTCGAAACGGGCTTTTTGGGCCACTTTGGCGGTAGCGCGTAACCTTGCCTATATATATCCTGCTATAAACCCTAGCAGCCTCCTGTTCCTCATTTCTATACGTTCTATTCACCTTCTCACTCCAATGGCAGACAAAACCTAATCCCAATTGCAATCCCAAATCAAATCCAATCTGAAATTTCAAACTCCACAAAATATAGCAAATTATATATGGATTCAAAGCTCTCGAAGAGCGTAACTCAGATCTGCAACTCATTTCTCTATTCGACTCATTGTTTTTCTAGAAATCAAAGAACAATTTTCGACCGTTCATCGCATGTGGATGAACATCGACGGATCGACTAACCATTCCTGGGTTTTGTAGAGGAGACTGAGGAGATGTCATCGGCGTGATTCGTTCGCTGGTTGGACAGTCGGATCATTGGGAAATCATGAATTAGGGTTTGGAACCCATAGTACATCGGCGGCGGTGGCTTCACTGGAGGAGCTCGGGTATGGGCAGTTTCAAAGGGGGCGCCGAGGGGAGTTCGACCAAGGTGGTCGGCGTGGCGATGGGAGGCCGGAGTGGACGTTTCAGTGGTCAAATTTTGGTCAACAGTGGAGATTGTGCGTGCTTCGTTTCTTACCTGGGGAAGAGAGTTGCGTGCGTTTCCTATAGAGCATGTTGTTGATTGTTGACGTGGCATAGGGTAAAAGTGTTCTCTTTCTTTTTTTTAATTAAAATTCAAGCACATTTATCGCTATATCTTTTACATACGATATCCGTTTCACGCGCGATTTTTTTGTTCGGACCGTATTGAAATTCCGGAGATTTTGACGCTGGTTTGGACGAATTCTAAATTTTTTGGGATTAAATTGAATTTGAATTCAATTTAAATTCAAAAGGAGAGTGTTTTAACCTACTCACAACTTCTAAATTTTTTTATGTTTGTTAAATTTATTTACGATGTGATTATAAATTTATTTGTGACTGTTTGGCGTATTATTAATCATCATCCCAGTTATATTGAATATAATTGAATTAAATTGTTATTTAATTTATTTATTGTGTATAAACTACCAGATAAATTTTCATATAATTTATTATTGAATATAAACTGCTTTTTGATACCTGTTGTTTATTATCCATTATATATTGATGCTACTGATTAAATTGGATGATGATTGTAATTAATGGTTGATGATTGATATTGGATGAATGAATGTGTATTTTATATCGTTATAAACTGCAAATTTTTATGCACTTTATTTCATTCGGGATTGCGGTTTGAAATGATATATAACCGTAATTTTATTTTAAATTACTGATTGAAATGATAAATATCCATATCACTTGACCATCGGAGAGAAAATTATATACAAGCACCGCAGTCTATATATAAAAATATTTTGAAGTGAATTTCTACGGTTTGAAAAGAAATATAGGGTTTAATAAATATTAATTTTTGATATTATATAAATATTAAGTATATATATATAGTTAAATTCTTGAATTTAAGCTATGTATAAGTTTGTTTAATAAAAATAAGTTCAATAATGGAATTTGATTGTTTTATATCATATGGTTAAGTACCTGTTTAAATATGGTATAGATAGAGTTTTAACGACTTAAATAAAAATTAAGTTTGAAAATAAATATGAAATTGTTTGAATTGAATTATTTAAGAATTATACTCGAAAAAATTGATTTGAAATTTAAATTAAATTGAGATTTTAAAGGGTATGATTCTTATAACTTGATTTGGTTTAGAGTGATGTAAATGAATATAAAGTTGATTTAAATGAATGTATCAAGTTAATGAAATTGAAAGAATATCCAGTTGTTTGAAGTTAAAGGTTTTACTTAAATGATACTGGGTTTATTAAGTAAACATTTCAAATCTAAATAATAGTAATCGAAATTGATATGTGTGGAATTATCCAATAATATGTTTTGAAATGGTGGAATATTTAAAGCTTTGAAATATATGGAAATTTGAAATGGTTTATTTGAATGTTTCAAATCGGAATTTGGAATTTATTTGTGAAATTAACGAAGCTATTTTACTATATAAAGTAATTTAATATTTAAACCATTTAAGTATTTAAAGTTATGTTTCAAAACTATGGGTTTCAAGGAATATAGAGTTGAAGTGCTATGATTTTTGGAAAAAAGGATATATTTTGAAATTAAAATGACATCATATTTATTTGGGTTTTAAAATGGAAATGATATCGTATTTATATGGTTTTGAAATGGATACTATATTCTAGTTTTGAAGTATAAACTATTTTGAAATGACCGCGGTGTTATAATAACGTTTGGTTGTTGAAGAGACCGGGATCGGAAGTTGTCATACTCTCTACCAACTCCGAAAACCACTTTAACAACCATGTACGTGGTGGAGATTCTAGAATGAAGTAGGATGATGGCGACGTTTCCTTTTAGGTAAATAGTGGAACCAACTCCCGTGAGTTGGCATAAGGTGGCTAAAACATGAGCGATCGACGGGTTAATGAGATAGCGCCTTTGATCGGACACATCCCTTTGATATTATACTCTGACTTTTGGATTTATTCAGTGGCCACTTTTGATTTCTTTGATTTGGGGGTGTGGCTCGAGGTGGGCGGTAGCTGCGGCTATGCGTTACCACCGACCCGGAAGCGTAATTGGTATATCTACCCTGGGATTGCCTAGTTGTGCTGTGTCACCTACCCTAGCGCGCCTTATACGATTTTGTTTTGTACCATACCTATGGAGTGCCCTTTGACAACGCCCAAGATGGGGGAGGTTACAGTACTGTATAGACTATGGGAAATAAAAGTGTGTTATGGTGGAAAATGTTAAGCCTTAATGCTATTTCAAGTAAGTTTATTTTACTAATAGACACTATATTAATAGCGAAATATTACTACATAGTAAATAGTTTAACGTATCCTTAGGAGATGTGAATCCCGAGCATCTCCTGAGTTACTGCACTCACGTTAGACACTGGATAGGAGTTGTCAAATCCCGTAAACATCTCCGACGCCGTTTCACTCATATTATTTATTGTTGATTTAACTTACATAAGATCTTTTAGTTCTAACTCGAGTGTTTTGTCTTTTCAATTCGCTTGGGTCATCCTGAGCATTTCAAGAATTGAAGGCCTTATTTCTGGAGGACGAAAACGAAGATTTCATTACTATTATTATATACTATATTGTTCCACTACACACTGTATTCCGCTGCATCGATTATTATTCACTGGTATATGCAACTCTGATATGTATTGTATAAATATAATCAAATGTTTATAAAACAGCTTCATGAACTGTATATTTGATTACTGTATTTTATCGTTTCACTGCAAGATTCTATTTGTTTTATTTCTTCCTTCTTTTTCTTATTTACCCCATAACAATCCGCCCTTCTGTATGTTTTAAGTCTGACGTGTGTGGTTTATCGTCGGATTAAAGCATGCGGAAATGCGGGATGTTACATTTGCATGGGGAATTGAAGCTAATCCGGAGACGATTCAAGCTATTCGAGACATACAAATGCCTAAAACTGTAAAACAAGTAGAAAGCTTGAATGTGAAGGTGGCCGCTGAGTCAATTCATATCCAGAGCCACAAATAAGAGTATTCCTTTCTTCGATGTAATAAAGAAAGGAAAGAGAAATTTCAAGTGGACATCCGACTGTGAGGAAGTGTTCTGAGCTCTTGTAAGGCATTTAGAAAGTCCCCCGATACTATCGAAACTGGTAGACCATGAGATGTTGTACGTGTACTTGGCTGTATCCCAGCATGCTACTAGTACGGCTCTGGTTCGCGAGAAGGACGAGTTCAGAAGCCGGTGTACTGTGTCAGTAAACGTTTAACGGGGGCAGAAAGAAATTATCCTTAGATTGAGAAATTAGCCTATTGCTTGGTGGTTACATCACGCAAGCTCCGGCCATACTTTCAGGCACACTCAATCACTGTTTATACTGATCAACCCTTGCGGCAAAGTACTCCAATGACCGGAAACTTTTGGAAGGCTGATGAAATGGAATATTGAGTTGAGTCAGTTTGATATTGCCTACCTGCTATGAAGGGCCATACAACGGCAAGCGCTAGCAGACATCATTGTTGAATTCAACATGTTAGACGAATCAGACGGCAACAATGTCATACCTCCCGTTCGATGGAAGATGTACATCGATGGGGCATCTAACGACAGCTGGCATAGTTCTTATGACTCTCGAAAACCAATCAGTTTGTTATGCTTTGAGGCTTAGAATTTCCAGCGACAAATAACGAAGCTGAGTATGAAGCATTGATTGCTAGCTTGAGACTTATCAGAGAACTGGGGGCAAAATCGGTTGAAATCTTTTATGACTCACAATTGGTGGTATACCAGGTGTGGGGGACTATCAAGGGAAGGGACAGAGACTTGCCCCATACCTTGCATAGGTTCAAGAGCTGCTAGCAAATCTAGAATATTATGATATTTCGCATGTCCCATGTGAATAAAAAAGAGAAGCAGATTCATTGGCAAAATTTGCGAGCACTAGCGATACACAGCAAATGGGATTGGTTCCTGTAGAAACCTTACATACTCCGAGTATAAATATGACGCAGGTAGATTTTATGTTAGAAACAGATCGAGAAGGAATATGACCCCATTCAAGCAATACTTGCTACACGGGGTCTTGCCCGAAAGGAGTGAAAGACGACAAGTCAATCGAAAGGCTTCGCGATATGTAATGCAGTACGGAATAATGCATAGGAAGGGATTCTCGACCCCCTAACTCCGATGCATTGTCCACGATGAGATAAAACGAGTCCTGAAGAAAGTCCATGAAGGAAAATGTAGTGACCATTCTGGAGGGCAAACATTAGCGAAGAAAATCCTCCGCCAAGGATACTCTTGGCCAACTGCAAATCGAGATGTTGTAGACTATGTAAGGAGATGCGACAAATGCCAGAAGTATGCAAAAATCACGAGAGCTCCGCCAACGGAACTCACGCAAATAGTTAGTCCCTGGCCGTTTGTAATGTGGGGAATCGACATAATTCGTTCTTTACCCATATCTAAAGGTGGTGCAAAATACGCGATAATTACGGTCGATTACTTTATTAAGTGGGCAGAAGCAGAGCCTTTGGCCACGATCACCACCAAGAAGGTCATTAATTTCGTAGTACGAAACATTATATGTCGTTTTGGCCTTCCACGGACTATCATTACAGAAAATGGAACTCAATTCGAGAGAAAAGAGTTTAAAGAATTTTGTTAAAAGTATGCCATTGAAAAAAGGTTCGCAGCAGTTGCTCATCCAAAAGCCAATGGACAAGTGGAAGCCGTAAACAAAGTAATCAAGTCCATATTGAAAAAGCGTTTGGAAAAGGCTAGAGGCAAGTGGGTGGATGAACGTCCAACGGTGCTTTGAGCTTATAGAACCACCCACAAGTCCGCGACTGGCCACACTCTATTCGCATTGGCATTTGGCATGGAAGCCATTATACCCGTAGAACTTGAAGTTCAGTCACATCGGGCAACTCATTACGACCTCAAGATGAATCAGGAATTTTTGTTGGAATCACTAGACTTCATTGATGAAAAACATGAAGAAGCTAATTTAAGTGTGGCTGCGTATACACAACGAGTCGCTCGATATTATAAAGAAAAAGTCCGGCTAAGAGTCTTCGACGTGGGCGACCTCGTTTTGAAATGAGTTTTTCCGGTCTCGTCGCATCTGAATCCCACATGGGAAGATCCATACATCATCGAACGGAGGCTTGGAGAAGGAGCTTTCAAGATAGCGACCGTTGATGGCGCGACACTCCCCCGAGCATGGAATAGCGAGCATCTACGACATTATTATATTTAGTCCATTCATTTTCTATCTTTGTTGCAATTATTTTCAGTATGTTTTCATTCCGTTGTTTCTTAGTTTTCAGCATGTAATAAGACAATTTAGCTTGCTTTATTAATAAAGGCTTGAAGCCATTTTTTCCATGAATTATTGATGTCTCCGTGTATGATAATTTTATGACAGAAAACTAGAGTTAGATTATTCTATCTGACGTACGAACGTGCATAAATGACTCAAAATCTCCAAGTCCCCTGAGCGCGGACTAGAGTACTCTGAGTCCCCTGAGTGCGGAATAGATTATAAACAACATAAAATCTCCAAGTACTCTGAGTGCGGACTGGAGTGCTCTGAGTCCCTTGAGTGCGGACTAGAGTATAAACGACTTAAAATCTCCAAGTCCCGTGAGTGCGGACTGGAGTACTCTGAGTCCCCTGAGTGCAGACTAGAGTATAAACGACTTAAAATCTCCAAGTCCCCAGAGTGCGGACTGGACTACTCTGAGTCCTCTGAGTGCGGACTAGAGTATAAACGACTTAAAATCTCCATGTCCCCTGATTGTAGACTGGAGTAATCTGAGTCTCTTGAGTGCGGACTAGAGTATAAATGACTTAAAATCTCCATGTCCCTTGAGTGCGGACTGAAGTACTGTGAGTCCCCTGAGTGCGGACTAGAGTATAAACGACTTAAAATCTCCAAGTTCCTTAAGTGCGGACTGGAGTACTCTGAGTCCCCTGAGCGCGGACTAGGATATAAATGACTAAAAATCTCCAAGTCCCCTGAGTACGGAATGGAGTACTCTGAGTCCCCTGAGTGCCGAATGGGGTACTCTAAGTTTCCTGAGTGCGGACTAGAGGATAAACGACTTAAAATCTCTAAGTCCTCGGAGTACAGACTGGAGTACTCTAAGTCCCCTGAGCGCGGACTAGAGTATAAACGCTTAAAATCTCCAAGTCTCCTGAGTGCAGACTGGAGTACTCTAAGTCCCATGAGTGTGGATTAGAGTATAAAATACTTAAAATCTCCAAGTTCCATGAGTGCGGACTGGAGTATTCTGAGTCCCCTGAGCGCGGACTAGGGTATAAACAACTAAAAATCTCCAAGTCCCCTTAGTGCGGACTGGAGTACTCTGAGTCCCCTAAGTGCAGACTAGAATATGAATGGCTTAAAAATCTCTAAGTTCCCGGGGTACAGACTAGAGCACAACTGATTGGAAGTCATCAAGTCCCCGGCGTATGGACTGAAAAATATTCGAAGTACCCGAAGCATGGAATAAAGGATGTACAATTTCCAAGAATTTCTGAATTATATGAAGATGAATTGGGGGTTTATGCAACTCCCAACAGCTCCAAAATTCGTTTGGAAGAAAAAAGAATTAAAATTTATTTATTCATCCAAAATAAGGTTCTACCACAACTCCTCCAAAATTCGGACTAAAAAGTATATTTACATTGACTATGGAAATAGATAAAAATAATTACATAATCTAAGATGGCTCTCGTTGAACGAGTGTAACAGCTACTTCTTTGACTTCTTGGGTTTCTTTTCCTCCTTTGTTTTCTCAGGTGACTCTTTCCCCATGCGTTTTCGTTTGGACATTTTGCTTGATGGAGAGGTAACAACCGAGGAAGAATGAGGGACCTCTAGTGGCCTGGACCCACCTGGGGGGATGACCTTCAAAGGCTTGTTCAAAGGATCATCTAGATCCACGACTCAGGGCTCGACTTTGATTTCAACTATCATTTTCTTTTCCTCCACGAGCTGCTCCTTCATGCTCATTTTATAAGTGTATCCATAGGCGCTTGTGATTTCAATTTCATAATTTTCTTCGACGGGAGACGAAGTCTCAGACTTATCTTCATCAAGCGCCTCGATCTCTTGAGCATCTGGACCGAGAGTCTCTCCCGCATGAGTAGCCTCGCTTGTTTTCTCCTTCTTCTCCTTGGCATCACATCTCCTCGGAGTGGGCTCGGGGTCAGAGCGACCTACGCAAAATTACAAGAGATAAATGTTAGAATATAATAAACTCATGCCAAAAGCAACGGCTCTTTGAACTTTAAAAAGAAAAGTTATTTACCAGTTTCTTGCTGGCTCTCAACCGTCCGTGGGGTTTCACCCTCTGGAATGGAAGATAGAACATGAATGCCGAAGCCATGGCCTTCCGGGTCATAACCAGCGTGTTGCTCGACTGGATCGAGTACTGGCCGATCAGCCGATTGAGTAGAAGGAAGGCCTGGCGATTCGGTTCCAGATGGACCGGCAATGACATCTTTTCCTTTTGATGAGGAGGAACCTCCGCAGTAAAGGGCCTTCGCTACAGACAAGTTTGAAGGTTCGTTCCCCCTGAGAAATTTTTTCACCAAAGCCTCCTTGTCAACCTCTTCGGTGCCCAGCTCGACCTTCATGATCTTTATTAAAGTCTACCATGCCTTGGCTAGAGATTCAAGGTAGCCCTCGCCAAGAAAAGTTAAGTCCCGATGCATGAGGACACGAGCGTTGTATTCTGCTGTAAGTGGGTCGAACATGCACTTAATCTCCTCCCTGCCAGCCTCTGTAGTTGCCTCAAGGCGAGATTCAGTCTCCACGGATGCTATTCTCTTGCCCTCTTCATGGGCTTCATCCTTCAGCATCCAAACTTTGGGAGCTCGTCGTCGAGCTTTGCCTCCAGGAGTCACGTAGCAACAATCTCGTCGCAATATCGTTGCTACTCTTCCTGGGAAGTGGTTTTTTCCTCTCTCTCTTTGCGGAGTTAATCTTCCAACTCTTTGACTCTGAGGGAAAATGCATCCCTTTCCTTCTGAGATGAATCCTTCTTTAATGCTAGGGCCCCGCAGCGTTGGACCGCTTCATCAATTTCTTTCTTATGAGTTGCCTCCAAACGATTGATGGCCTCCATAATATCTTTAGCACTTTGTTGGCGGCTTCAAGCTGAGATTTGTATGAAGAAAGATCTTCATCCTGAGCTTAATAATGTCTTTATCGTGAATGGCTTCGAGCTTCAGGCGATCAATTTCGTGTTGATGCTCCACATAGACTTCCGAGATTTTTCAACTAGATGGACAAACACGTCGTGTTGAACATAAACGTCATTGTTGCAAGCAATGGCGCTCTGTTTGACGTGTCTTGGAATGTGATGAATCGCTAGGAGGAACTTCAGACCATTGAAGCAGATTTAAGGGAACTTAGCCTTAAGCTCGGCTAGCCTCTCCGATATCGTTGGATCTGTTGCGGAAGCAGGGGGAGGTGACTTTGAAAGTTCAGTTTTCTTATGAGGTTCCTGAGATTGCCGTGTACTGGATGAACTAGAGTGTTGATCACAGTGGACATCGGATTGGGTCTCCTTGTGGCCATATTTCTCTTTGCCTGGTTCCGAGTGAGAAGAAGGATTATAAAGGCATGAAGGCTGATGATAAGTTTTCTTTCGAGATGATGAATCCTGGGAGTGATAATCCCTATCGCCATCATCATCTCTATCCCGACATCTTCCGGAGCTCGAATCCCATCTAGTGTGGTGAAAGATAGATGACCCGCAAAGACAATCGAGTCCATGTGTACGTCCCATATCAACTGCACGGAATTTAAATAACAACAATTTAGCAAAGAGTAGAGCGATGGCAGAAATTTAAGTGCAAAGGTGAAGTGCACGTGTCCGTGTGCGTCCTAGTGTTTCCCCCTAAAGGACTAGTTTTCTTATCTTTACTTATGGAAGTTTTTTCTCCCTGAACGTGGGCTTGAGCGTCTGCATTGCCTCTTGCGGGCGAATGAAGTTTAAGCACTTCCCGATCATCAAAGTCGTAGTTAAGTAGATCATCAGTAATAGTAAGGTCCGACAGGCCTTTCAATGAACTCTCTAAGCGTTAAGGAGGAGGCTCTCTTTCCACTGGAGTGATGGTGACTTTAGAAGTTTCGCCCGTTATCTTCTTCCTCAGTTTGTAAGTCAATTTTTTCTTTTCCTTTGCAGGGGAAGGTGTTACTTCAATGTCGTGCACCTCGACTACCGGCTCTCGAGTAGGGCCAACATTCTCGCCATGTACTTCGGGAGTTTCAACTTCTTTAATCTCCCACTTCTCAGATGTGTCAGGGGTGTCACATGCTAAGGGACCGGCTTGCTTCTTTCCTTTTCCTAAAGCAGATCCGGTTATGGTAACACCTGGAGGAAGGCTTATCCGGTGGCCTTCCGCCAGTAGCCCAAACTTCGAGAGCGGTTCGTTCGAAATAAGAGATCTAATGTCCTAGTCTCCTACGGGGATAGCTTGAAAAGCCTCAACGGTTTCAGAATACCCAGAGCCTTTAGGACATGGGCTAATACCTGTAGAAGTAGAGAAAGAGTTAGAAAAGGAGCAATCACCACCAAATGCAAGTGTCAATCCAGAAAAGGAACTTACATCCTTCTACCCATCTCCTTGCGAAGCCAGGGGGCAACGCACGTAGAACCACTCCTGCTTATATTGGGCGAATTTGCTCCATGCCCCGGTAAGAATTTGACATTTGTTGTGTGGTTCGTGAAATACAAAAGATGGGCTGTCCGATCGTCTCCTGAACCGATAAATATAGTGGATATCATCAGGAGTCGGGAGCCTAAAGAGGATGCTCATAAAGAGAATGCACGTGCCGTATATGAATGCATGACTGTTTTGATGTAGTTGCGATGGAGCGATCTCAATATACTGTAACTGATCACGGAGGAAGGAGTTGAACGATGGCACGCTACCAACCCAACACATAAATCTGTTACAGGCTGTGTATCGGACGAGGGGTAGGTGAGGACGATCTTGCATTGATGGAACCTACATATCATCGAAAGGAATCTCGTGCATCGAGCATATGCGTCGAAGAGCGCTTTCGTTAATTATCGAGGCTTTAGAATCTATCGGATCGTCTAGAAAAATCGCTGCATCCAAGGCATCAGGAGCCAAGTCAACAGATGCGATTGTAGGTCTCGGCATTTCTTGAGCAGGAGTAGTCGATGGATCTGAAGTCCCAACTACTTCTTGTTGAGAAGATGGCTTGGGTCTGTCCAAGATCGTGGCAGAACTTGATTTCCTAGACATCTCTAATGTGCGTAGAATTTGACGACATACCTATTTGAACTATACTTGAAAAACAATCGACATTAGACTTAAAGACAAAAATACTCCCCTCGTGTTGTGTGTGAACTAATGCACTCATGCAAGTATAAGTTCCAAGAAATTAAAAGTCATAGAGTTGATGAAATAAATTTAGGCTTCAAATTATCATCTTCGATGACCGTCGTCGCTGACCGTCAATGAGAGCTTGTCGTAAGACGGTATATGTTTTGAACTCGACGTCGACACTGTACGTTGAAGGTTATTGTTCGTTTTAATCAAGTTAAATTAAGATTTATCGTTCTTGAGACGGAGAGTTGTCGGTCCGGAGTGGTCGATATGTTTATTTGCTTAAGTCCTTGTCCTTGTCTTTGTCATATGTTTAGGCATGATAAGTAAGTCAAGTCGACATGGATTGCGTTTGAGTTAGAATGGTTATGGTTATTGCTGTCACTTCAAGACTTAATGCCGAACGATACTCGAGAGACTCGACTAAGTAATCACCTAACCTCTCCTCGTTCGCCTTTCATTGTTCGGCATGAAGGAGTCATGCCAAGCCATGATCATACCAAGACACTTCGCTCAATGCTCTAGGTTCAACCCTCATTTCTCTCTTATTTCCTCGTTCGGCATGTGGGAGTCATGCCGAGCCGCGATCGTACCGAGCCACATCGCTCGACCCTATAAGCCCAATACTTATCCTTCACCAACGTCCTCTCTGCGTCGTTCGGCATAACAACACTCATTTCTCCCCCGTATTCTTTCTTTGCCGAACGACACGACTCATTGCTCTCCCACAATATGTCTCCGTCATTCGGCATGCGATAGTAATGCCGAGTCACAGCCATTTCTCTTCCTTCCACCACTCCTCCTAGCCCTAAGACATGTTCTAACCTCGATTCGTTGTCCTCATCCATGCGGTTCCTACTGTCCTTAATTTTATAAAGATTCATGAATTCGAGTCTCATGCTTAGTTTCCTAGTCGAGATAAAGTGTTTAAAGGAGAGGTCATTACCTAAGAAATGACTCGAAGCTTAGGGAGATCTTGGAGTAGGAAACATGATTCTGGTCAGATTCGTTGATTAAGGAAGGAGGTGAAGCAAGCACATCACTCGGCATAAAGAATCGTTTAGC
Source organism: Allium cepa (assembly GCA_030765085.1). Taxonomy (NCBI): domain Eukaryota; kingdom Viridiplantae; phylum Streptophyta; class Magnoliopsida; order Asparagales; family Amaryllidaceae; genus Allium; species Allium cepa. The sequence continues at coordinate 308,726,597 of CM060929.1, forward strand.
ACAAAGCGTCATTTAGCACGCCTCCCCTCGTTCGGATAGAGCATTTTTCGACGTAGAGTCCCGCCCGACATCAACTCTCGTTCGGCACAGCACCTTGCTCGGCATTGAAGGGTCGTTCGGCATGAAGCCTCAGTCTGCATCACCCTTCGACCGGCATCAAGGGTCGCTTGGCATAAAGCCTCGCTCGGTATCTCCCCTCGACCGGCATCAAGAGTCATTCGGCATGAATCCTCGGTCGGCATCTCCCCTCAATCGTCATTAAGGGTCGTTCAACATGAAGCCTCGCTCGACATCTCCTCTCGACCAGTATCAAGGGTCGTTCGGCATGAAGCCTCGCTTGGCATCTCTCCTCGACCGGCATGGAAAGGGCTGTTCGGCACAGACCTCGTTCGGCCTACATTCTTCACTCAAAACACTACCTCGATCGGCATGCAGATACCGTTCGGCATATCTTCCTCGATCGGTATACGAATGCCGTTCGGCCTGGATATGTGGTTCAGCGATTGCCGCTCGGCATTTGTGGCTCAGCGTACAGAAGTCACTTACTATGGGCCGAGGTATCTTACTCCTAGGCCCATGAGGGTAGTCCAACCCATCTTCGTCTATAAATAGAAGGGCAAGGGCATAGTGAAAATGACCTTTTTTCGAGAACACTTGGGAGCCTCTACCACATTCAAGACTCACTCTACCTCCTTAGCATTTGTATTCAAGTAAGTGGTGTACGAATTGTATGTGTAATCAATTGTTGAGTAAAGCAATAAAGAATAACTTCAAAGTGGGCGTAGGCAGTTATGCCGAACCCTATAAATCTGGTGTTCTTGTCTTTGCATTTAATTTAGCATACAATTCTCTGTTTTAATCTTACTTTCTTCATTAATCTCTTTACATATTCTATCTCAAGGGTGTTAGTGACCAATTCTGGTGCTAACAGTATCGAAGAAATGTGCCCGATCGGGGAGTGGCCCCACTTGGCCCGGTATAGCTTCTGTTATAGCCACATCAAACTGACTCACGAGAGTCAGGGCTATGTAAATTCCATATAGAATTGTCGCCAAACCATCCTACTTCGTTTTGGAATCTCCACCACATATACAGTTGTTAAAGTGGTTTTGGTATTGGTAGAGAGTATGAAAATATCCGATCCCGGTCTCTTTAACAACCAAACGCTTATTTCACACCATTTTCCGAACATTTTATACTTCATATCAAAGTATCATATTCATTTCAAAACTATATCAATTCGATATCGTTATTCACTTTAAATAATTTTCATTTCCAGAATCGTAACACTTTCAAAATTATAATACTTTCGAAATCATAACACTTTTCAAATCATAACACTTTGAAAATCATGACATTTTTGAAATATAACGCTTTTGAAATCGGCACTTTCAAATTAAGCAGTTTAGATATTGAAAATAGTGTATATATATATTAAAATAATTATAAATAAAATAATTTATATATTAAAGTAATTTATATTTTAAAATACTTTATATATATATATATATTAAAAATTACTTTATATAATAAAAACAATTTCCTCTAATTTCACAAATCGATTCAAAACAGCTTAAATTCGAAAATGAATTTAAATCAATCCCTGTTCAACATTTACAATTTAAAAAGTTAAAGATTCAATTCACATTCTAAATAAATCATTTCAATTTTATCAATTTCGAATCCAGGCTTGAACTATCATTTCAATTCCAGTAAGATTCAAGGTTTAAATATTCAAACAATTTTAATATAAATTTCATTTATATTTCAATATTTAACTTTAATTTTATTCAAATTGGAAAATATTCGTTTAATCGTTTTATTAACAATTAAATAAAATCTTAATTTATAAATTTAAATCAATAATAAATATTCAGTCTTGATTTTAGTTAAAGTTGAGAATATTCATTTAATCACATTTTATCAAATCAAGTAATAAATCATATCTTTCAAATCACAACATTAATAAGTTCAAATAAATTCTTATTTAAAGTCAATTATTAACCAATTTAAATTTCAAGTCAATTTTACTTTACTTTTTTCAACCTCTATTTATTTAAAGTTATTACCAAAATCTATTTAAAAATATCAATATGAAATTTTAAATAAATATTTAAACATATTATATATATACCAATTAAATTAAATTTTATTTAAATAAATTATATTAAATTAAATTTTCTTAATAAATCTATTTTTAATGTTGTTTATATATTTTTAAAATGATAAAATTATAAGTAAAATTTTAAAATTTATGTTTCCAAAACTAACTTGTATATTTAAAATTTCCAAAACTTATAATTTTAAAAATCTAAAAATTAGACATATATTAAAAATAACATTTATATATATTATATTTTTAAAAAACCATTATTTATTAAAACCATATATTTCCTTTCAAAACTTTGGAGATTATTTTCAAAATATAGACCAATGGTGTCCGTATATAATTTTTCTATCCTATGGTCAGGTGATACGGATATTATCATTTCAATCCGCAAATTAAATTCTACGGGTATAGATCATTTCGACCCGCAATCTCAAAAATTCAAAATCAATGAAAGTCGCTTGGGGTTATCGTTTCAACCCATAACGATTTTCCCTAGTTTATAATATCATTCTGTTATGAATCATTTCAACCCATGGGGAATTTCTAAATTAATAGAAACTTGTAGAGTGAGAACATACATGACAATAATATAATATATCAACAACAGTCATATATCATCAGTGACAAATTAAATAAAATACGTACAACATGACATAGTGTCATATATCACAGGTGAATTTGCAGATAATGACACATCATATTTAACAATTAAATAACTGGCAATTCAAACTTAAAAGCATATTTCGACTGTCGTTTCAAGTGAAATCAAATTTACTAAATATGAGGACGTTAATTATGAGTGATTGCTCGCCTTTCGAGGCTAGAGATACTTGACAATGAAAGGAGCTCCGAATCCAAGCACGAATTCCAAAGCAAAGCAGATGGACAAGAGTTGACAAAATCAAATATATACATATTTGTATGAAATTCATATATATATATATATATATTTTAAAATCAATATTTAATTTAAGACACTTACTAAAACCAAAGTCTTTATACATAACATATTTAAAAATCAAAAATAAAATAGAGTATCTTCTTAGAAATGGGAGAACAAATATCACAGAGATCCAAACATTTATATATATATATATATATATATATATATTTAAAACTTTATATATATTTCTAAAGAAAATCAAAATATCAATGTATCTATGTTATGTACATAAATGAACACGTCGACATATATATACCTTATACTTTATAATCAATTAAGAATGTTATAAAAATCTAATTCAAAAGTCAATGTATATCTATATACCACATGAAATCATTTCTCAAACCTAATATACTATATGTATAGTAACACATATTGTTACCTACATACTAATGTTACAGGAGTATATATAATATTTATATTCATCAGATCTCAAAAATATATAGAATATATATATGGAAAAACAAATTCATGTAAACTAATATGTAACCTATATAAAACGTATAACATATATAGGATATAAATAACTTATATACATATAACTTAACCTATCATATAATTATATATACTTATATGTAAACAGACAGATCTCAAATATAAACTAATATATATACACACACACACACAACATAAAACATATATATAGACATACTTGTTAAAACATAAATTATATATGATGTTGCTGCTACGATGGAGAGCGGTTGTTCATGGTCTTGGCTGTGGAAAGTAGCAAGGTCCAGGCAACGAAGAAAAGTGGTTAGGGGGCTTCGGCGTTGCAAGGTGGGGTTGATGGTGAGAAGATGTGGAGAGGATGTTGAAGCGGCTCGGCCGTAGTTAGGGAAGGGTGTTAACGGGTCAGGTAGTGGAGTGATGGCTCGAGGAGGTGGGTTCAAGTCAGGAAAGCGAGCAGTTGCACGTGGTGGGCTACGGGTTGGACGTGGTGGCTTGGGAGATAGTTGTGGCGATGTGGAGAGGGTGGGCTTTGGTATGGTCGTGGGTTGGAGGAGTTAAGGCAGCGGCTACTGACTGGAAGGGCGAAGCGAAAGAAGTGGCCATCGATTTTCAAGGGGAGAGGATGTGGGTTTGCTCGGGTGTTGGTGGAGGAAAAATGAAGGTGGCGGGTTTGAAAGAGAACGGCTTGAAAGTGGAGAAGCAGTTTTGCACAAAACTATATATATGTTTTATATGTGTAAAATTTTATTTGTTTATGAAAGCATAAGTGAGAAGAATGTGAAATGAAAAGAGAGGACGAGAGTCACGGAGGAACCAAATATAAAACATTGAGAATTGAAAAGTTGATACGCTTGAATTCAAGGCGACTAATAAAAGCTGAAGACCGTTGATTTTCAACCAGTGGAAAATTTTGAATGGTCACGGAACACAAATATACTCGAACGGGTACCGATATGGCTAACTGTCTCGTGGTTTCCGCAACGTACTGGACTCTGAAACACAAAAATAAACATAATGCGGAGATCAGCACGATGAGACGAACAGAATGGTACACAGATATCGGTGATAAGATCATCTTATCAAAAGTCGATATTTGCTGTCAAACAACTGCAAATTCACTGAAAATAAGGTAAACGAAGCTAGATAAGTCCAAATTTGATGAAATGAAAGATGACGTCTCACTTAGAAAATATTAAACATTTTTCTTATATAAAAATATTCAGATTTTGAAAATATTTTATTTTTATCAAATTTAATTGGTTTAGCTATAAATTGGAAATTACAAAACATAACTAACATTCGTATTTTCGGATGAAAATTCTCCATTTGCTATATATAAATAGATGTATTCTAAATATCACCATTTAAAAATTTAATCATTTAATTTCAAGCAAATTTCAGTTAATTACATTATAAAAACTATTAAAATTTACAGGGCATTACACTCTCCCCCACTCAAAATCTTTCGTCTCCGAAAAGGAACGATGTAGGAGAATATGAACAACCAGAAAGAAAAGATAAATATTATCAGATACAATACAAATTCAAAACCATATAAATTTAATTTATTTTAAATTGATTTTAATTCAATTAATTTTATTTTAATTCATTTATTTCATTATTTTGACAATTGGTTGATTTCAATTCAAGGTATTTCCACTAAATATTTGTTTCCAATCTTCTTTCAAACCAAAATTTATTTTATTTAACTCATTTATTCAATACATTTACCTTCAGTTAAGTTGATTCCACTTAAAATTCAAGTTCACTATTCTTAAGTTCATATTTATCTGCTTAAATAGTTTTCTCTTTTATTTATTTAATTTATTTCACTTAACATATTTTTCATCATATATATTAAATGTATAAACATATAATAACCATATATTATTAGACAAATTAATTTTATTTTTATTATTCAATTTGTTTCAATTTACATTTCTTATAACGTAAATTAAATATAAAACATTCATTATAACATCATAATTTTTATTTATAAATTCCGTTACCAGAATTTATTTTTTATTTTTTTGCACATTTTATTTCTTATATTTTACATTATATATTGTTCAACTACATATTCTTATTACATTTTAAACTTTTGAATATTTCAGGTAATTTTTATTAATATTTCATATATAATTGAGCACTGTACCAATTTACTTGTTATTTATAATATTTTTATTAAGCAAAAATTAATTTGAACAATTTTTGTCTAAGTTTTCCCTAATATAACCTTCAAATGCAAATTTATCTTAACATTTCAACTTTTAAAATAATTCAGGTAAGCTATACATGTTTATAAAAATGCAACTGAATATTATATAAATTAATTTTATCCTAGTTCAACTATTTCATGTTATTCTAAATTCCAATTTTTAATTTTTATACACTTCAAACGTTTTAAATTTTTTGATTCATTTCAATAATTGAAAACTCTAACTTAACACAGAATTTAAAAATTAAATTTCCAGTTTCACTTCTCACCATTTTAAAGTAAATATGTACATATACCTATATATATATATATTTATAAATCAAATCGTACTCAAGAAATTTTGATCAAATCCATCTTCAAAAAAAATGTGTAGCAAAGCTACTAAGTGGTCACTCCACTCTGAGACTCGAAAATGAATGTCGATGATGCTGCAGTCATCACCGAAATTACTTTCCAATGATAAAACGAAAAGAGTACAGACTTAGTTCTTTTAAAATTATTCTTTTGAAACAGTTCCCATTCGAAAATACTTTTAAACAATGTATTCCAAAACTTTAAATACCAAAATTTTAAAAATACTGTAAATTGAATTCTCAAATTCTTAATCTAAATTCATTTCAATTCCAAATAAATTTATAAACCATGGTTCACAATTTCATTTGTTTATATCATGTTGCAATAGTCAATTTACAAAACAATAAATGAAACCAAATATTATCCTTTCTAACAACCAATTCATTTAACTATTTCATTTCAAAAAATTGTTCCTTTATATATAATATAATCATACACAAAATCATTTCATTTACAAATTTTGAAGCAATATTATGTCATTTTGCTCTATTCAAGTGTTCTGGAATTCCTATCGATAGCGTTGGCCAGACGAATCAATCGAAACCCAAAGCAAACTTAACAACTCAAACGACGCGATAAAAACATTTTAATATTAATTACAATTACACTCCCTCACATGATGATTCAAGAATGGATCTCAAAACAAGAATAGAGAATCAAATTTAGAGGGACCCAGTCAAAAAGAATTGCAATTTAGAAGATAGGCTCGAAAGTAAGATAAAATAATTGAGTTACAAAAGAGGAAAGTTGGTTAGACTTTTTTTATCACGACGACCTTAACCCGGTCAATCGAGATTCCAAGAATAAGACCGATGCAGAAATTCAATTTTCGTCTTGAAGGAAAGAGAAGTGACGTCACCAAAACATCAGGATAATCCCTGACTATAGGGGTGGAGTCGAGATCATTAGGCTGAGTATCAAACTAAAGGTAAAATTGCATGCATAATCCTAAGTCAACCGACATTTGATCAAAAGAGAATTTCCTCGGTCGTCTACTAGAGGAACGATACGGGATTTGCAAGAGATAACAGCATAGAAATCGAGGATGTAGAAATCTTCAGTGAATCGATGCCTGTTGTAAAAGAGTTTCACCCCTTTACAAATCATACGAGGATTGGTGGGACCGCCAATGGGATTGGCCACATCCACAAGGACGAAGCAGCCAATTGAGATGGCAGGATGAGCTCGGATTATTACAGAGATCAATAGAAATGGAGCTATGGGATGCTTTAATATCAAAAGGAACAAAAATGGGATAAGACAAGAATGGACTTCAGAACAAAGGGAAAGTGTTCCAAAATCTGAAAGAAATACTATGTAGAGAGAATCCTAATGAAGAAATTCAAGCTTGAACAAATATGATTCTATGATTAAATTTTACTCCATATGCTAAGTTTTTCCTAAACTAGAGCTTTGATACCAACTGTAACGACTTGGTATTTCAAACCGCACATGTCAGGCTTGAATTGTTCAAAACAACAGATTGTGAAATTTATATTTATCCATAGTTAGCACATACAGTAAATAAATCAATCGCAGAATCATAGACACAAAGTAATATAACAATAAGTAGCTTAAAAAATAAATAGTATTCCATGAAGCTACAATATAAACAATAGTGTTTGAAATAAATACAACAGAATATCTCAAATACAATGTAGTCTCGAATATAAATATATGACAAGTCTGAACAAAAACAAGTGGAATAGCTAAAATAGATAGGATAGATCTTCAAGCTAAGCACCAATCTCCAAAGGTGAGTCTCAAATGTTGTGACACTCCGTCTGACTTGAGCATAAAGCATAACAAATAAAATCGAGTTAGGATTATCATTCTTATATTAATAAATTCAACTCAAGTGAAATGTCAACTTAAATACAAGTAACTTAAACGATGTTTAGGATACCCATCTGCTAAGGATCCATGGAACTATCTACGACGTAGTAATACACGCTATTATAATATGTCTATAGTAAAGTAAACTATTAAAGTAGCGTTAAGGCGTTACCCATATCGCTCTTAACATATTTTATATATTCCTGTAATCTATACAATTCCATAAGCTCCATTAAACCTGTGGTTTATCCAGAGGACGCCACATAGGTACGGTACAAAACAAATTCGTAGAAGGCGCAATAGGGGTTACGACAAGGCACTCGAGGCAGCGTCAGGGGGGATATATGCTAGCACCAGAATTGGTCACTAACACTCAAAGAAAGATTTGCGTAGAGAGATTAATGAAGAAGGTAAATAAAAACTGAGGAATTACGCAGTAAAATGCAGTAATAACTATGAGAAACAAGAATACCATATTTATAGTGGTTCGACGTAACTACCTAAGTCCACTTTGAGTGTAATCTTTATTATTTTTCTAAACAATTGATTATAGACACAATTCACACACCAACTACTCGAATGCAAATGCTAAGTGAAAAAGAAGGAGTCTTGAAAGCGGTAGGGTTTCCCCAGTGCCCTCGAAAAAAAGGTCCCTTTCACTGTGCTCCTGCCCCCTATTTATAGATGAAAATAGGCGGGACACCCTGCGTAGGCCTCAAGGACGAGGTGACTTGGCCCATATACGACGATCTCGAGCTGGCCGGTCCATTCTTTCTGAACCGTTCCTAAATGCCAAAACATGTCGACTGCATCAAACCCGTATATCTTCAGGCTCTTCTTGGTCAGAATCTTATCTAATGCTAATGGTAATATCTTCAACTATTGTTTTGTAGCCGGGCCAAGGGTGCCGGGTAACAATATACCATTTGTATTCCCGGTTTGGTGGTAACGCATAGCAGCTCCTACCGCCCACCTCATGACACACTCCTAAGTCAAAGGTGCATGCAATCAAATCACAGAAGCAATAGAATGGTATCGAAGAAATGTGCCTGATTGGGGAAATGATCCCACTTGGTCAGATTTAGCTCCTGTTTTAGCCACATCAAGCCGACTCACAGGAGTCAGGGCAACGTAAATGCCATATAGAATTATTGCCAAACCATCCTACTTCATTTTGGAATCTCTATCACGTACACAGTTATTAAAGTGGTTTTTAGTATTGGTAGAGAGTATGACAATATCTGATCCCATTCTCTTTAACAAGCAAATGCTTATTTCACACCGTGGTCGTTTCATTTTTCAAACATTTTATACTTCGTATCAAAGTATCAGATTTATTACAAAACCATATCAATTCGATATCATTATTCACTTTAAATAATTTTCATTTCCAGTATCGTAACACTTTCAAAATTATAACACTTTCAAAATCATAACATTTTCGAAATCATAACACTTTGGAAATCATAACACTTTTGAAATCATAACACTTTTAACTTAAACAGTTTTGATATTGAAAATAGTGTGTGTATATATATATTAAAATAGTTATAAAAGAAAATAATTTATATATTAAAATAATTTATACTTTAAAATAGTTTATATATATTAAAAATTACTTTATACAATAAAAATAGTTTCCTCTAATTTCACAAATCGATTCAAAACAGCTTAGAGTCCAAAATTCGTTTAAATCAATCCATGTTTAACACATTCGATTTAAAAAGTTAAAGATTCAATTCACATTCTAAATAAACCATTTCAATTTTTATCGATTTCAATTCTAGGCTTGAATTATCATTTAAATTCCAATAAGATTCAAGGTTTAAATATTCAAACAATTTCAATATAAGTTTCATTTTTATTTCAATATTTAACTTTAATTTTATTCAAACTGGAAAATATTCGCTTAATCATTTTAATAACAATTAAATAAAATCTTAATTTATAAATCTAAATCAATATTATATATTCAGTCTCAATTTCATTTAAAATTGAGAATATTCATTTAATCACTTTTTATCAAATCAAGTAATAAATGATTTCTTTCAAATCACAACATTAATAAGTTCAAACAAATTCTTATTTAAATTCATTTATTAACCAATTTAAATTTCAACTCAATTTTACTTTACTTTTTCCAACCTATATTTATTTAAAGTTATTACCAAAATCTATTTAAAAATATTAATGTAAAATTTTAAATAAATATTTAAACATATTATACTAATTAAATTAAATTTTGTTTAAATAAATTATATTAGATTAAAATTTATTAATAAATCTCTTTTTAATCTTATTTTATATATTTTAAAAATGATAAATTTATAAGTAAATTTTTTAAATTTATGTTTTCAAAACTAACTTGTAAATTTAAAATTTCCAGAACACATAATTTTAAAAATCTAAAATTTGGACATATATATAAAAATAACATATATATATAAATATTATATTTTTAAAAACCAATATTTATTAAAACCATATATTTCCTTTCAAAACTTTGAAGATTATTTTCATAATATAGACCAACGGTGTCCGTATATAATTTTCTATCATATTGTCGAGTGATACGGATATTTATCATTTCAATCCGCGATTTAAATATCTACGGGTGTATATCATTTCAACCTGCAATCCCAAAAATTAAAAATCAATGAAAATCACTTGGGTTTATCGTTTCAACCCGTAACAGTTTTCCCTAATCTATAATATCATTCGGGTATGTATCATTTCAGCCTATAGGGAATTTTTAAATTAACTGGAACTTACAGAGTGAGAACAAATATGATAGTAATATAACATATCAACAATATTCATATATCATCAGTGACAAATTAAATAAAATACATACAACAGGATATAGTGTCGTGTATAATAGGTGAACGATTGTAGATATTGACATATTATATATAAAAATTAAATAACTGGAATTCAAATTTAAAAGGATATTTCGATTGTCGTTTCAAGCAAAATCAAATTTACTAAACAGAAGGATGTTAATCGTGAGTGATTGCTTACCTTTTGAGGCTAGGGATATTCAACAATGAAAGGCGCTACGAATCCAATCACGAATTCCAAAGCAAAGCAGATGGACATGAGTTGACAAAACCAAATGTATACATATTTGTACGAAATACAAGTATATATTTTAAAAAAAACCAATATTTAATCTAAGACACTTATTAAAACCAAAGTCTTTATATATAACATATTTAAAAATCAAAAGTAAAGTAAAGAAGCTTCTTAGAAATAGGAGAGCAAACCTACATATTATAAAGATCCAAACATTTATGTATATATATTTTTAAAACTTTATATATATTTCTAAAGCAAATCTAAATATCAATATATCTATTTTATGTACACAAATGAATACGTCGACATACATATATGTGTATATTGTTCTCTATAATTAATTAAGAACATTATAAAAATCTAATTCAAAAGTCAATGTATATCTTACCATATGAAATCATTTCTCAAAGCCAATACACTAAAGCAGACTAACATATATTATTACCTACATACTAATGTTACAGGAGTATATATATATATATATATATATATATATATATATCAGATTTCAAAAATATATACAATATGTATGGAAAAACAAACTTATGTAAACTAATATGTAACCTATATAAAACGTATAACGTATATAGAATATATAACCTATATACATATAACTTAACCCATCATATAATTATATACATTTATATATAAACAGACCGATCTAAAATGTAAATTAATATATATACACAACATAATACATATACATACAAATACTTGTTAAAACATAAATTATATATGTTGTTGCGGTTATAATGGAGAGAGGATGCTCACAACCTTGGCTGTGGATAGTGGCGAGGTCCAGGCTATGGAGAAAAGTGGTCAGAGGGCATCGGCGTTGCAAGGTGGGGATGATGGTGAGAAGACGTAGAGAGGATGCTGGAGCAGCTCGGCCGTAGGCAGGGAAGGGTGTTAACGGATCAGGCTGTGTAGTGGTGGCTCGGGTAGGTGGTTCGAATTAGGAAATTGAGCAGTTGCACGTGGTGGGCTTCGGGTCAGACGTGGTGGCTTGGGAGATGTTGTGGCAATGTGGATAGGGTGAGCTTTGGTCTAGTCATGGGTTGGAGGAGTTAAGGCAACAGCTACTGACTAGAAGGGCGAAGGGAAAGAAGTGGCCGTCGGTTTTCAAGGGGAGAGGTTATGGGTTTGCTTGGTTGTTGGTGGAGGAAAAATAAAGGTGGCGGATGGCGGGTTTGAAGGAGAACGACAGTTTTGGCTTGAAAGAGGAGAAGCAGTTTAGCATATAAATATATATATTTTATAAGTATAAAATGTTAATTATTTCTGAAAGAATACGTGAGCGGAATGTGAAATGAAAATAGAAGACGGGAGTCATAGAGGAACCGAAATATAAAACAGTAAGAATTGAAAAGCCAATACGCTTGAATTCAAGGTGACTAATAAAAGCTGATGACCGTTGATTTTCAACAACCGAAAAAATTTGAATTGTCGTGGAACACAAATAGACTCGAACGGGTATGGATACGGCTGACCTTTTTGCGGTTTCCACGACGTACCGGACTCCAAAACACATAAATGAATATACTGCAGAGGTCAACATGACAAGATGAATATAATGGTACACAGAAATCGGTGACACGATCATCCTATCAAAAGGCGATGTTAGCTGCCTAACTATTGCAAATTCACTAAAAATATGATAAACAAAGCTAGATAAGTCCATATTTGATGAAACGAAAGATATCGTTTCACTCGGAAAATGTTAAACATTTTTCTTATACAAAAATATTTAGATTTTAAAAATATTTTAGTTTATCATATTTAAATGGTTTAAATATAAATTGGAAATTACATAAAAAAACTAACATTCATATTTTCCGATGAAAATTTACCATTTGCTATATATTTAGATAGACGTATTTCAAATATCAATTTTTCATTTCAAAATTTATTTATTTAATTTCAAGCAAAATTTCAGTTAATTACACTATAAAAACCGTAAAAATTTACAGGTTGTTACATGACCACTATAAAATATACCATTTAAAGTGATTTTAAATATAAATTAAGTAAGGTTATGTGATTCAAATAATATTAGATAGGATTTGGAAAGAGAAGTATACACAAAAGTAATAATATTTGCCTATATCGACAAAAGTGACAAAATGCTGATTTCAAAAAAGTAAGTTTCAATGGTTAAATAAATTATTTTAATTTATTTATGAGTGTCTATATTTTTAAATAGCATTATACAAATTTATTTTTAAATTTGGTTTACATAAATAAATAGTTTAACTAAAATGTCAAAATGTGACCGTAAAACATTTTGTCGAAAATCAGCATTTTGTCGATTAAAAGTTGTCGCAGCGTCGTCTCACCTTTATTTTCTTACATAGGAACATATATTCAAATAGTATAAGCATTAATTAATTCACTAATAAAGTTTACTTTTACTAAACATGCTTAGAAAATTCTAGAATATAATTAAGAAAAAGTAAGTACAAAAAGGCAAACATGTCATATCAAAGCAAAAGGTAAACATTAAATCAAATCAAGCATAAATATTATATTCTTTACTTGATACTTAAGTGAAAATGATATAAAGTAATGATTCTAAATATGATGTTAAGTGTTGAAAAAATAAGGTTGCTTAAAAAGCAATTAAAGGGTATTTTGGTTTTTTTACAAAATATTATTTTAATCCAAAACCTTTTCTATAAATAATCATCCACTTTCTCACCTTTTTACACTTTTATTCTTCCTTTTTAAAACTTTTCTTCCACTCTCTAATGGCTTCTTCTCTTCTCTTTCCTTACTAACTTTTCATAAAATCATGTAAAATCAACTTCAAATATCACCAAACTTTACCGATGTTTTTATATCATCATTAAAACGTGGTTTACAATCTAAGAATTGAAGAAATGATGGAGGAAGGTTGGAATAGAAGGAGGCCGAACCAATGGAGGAGGGAGGAGCAAGTTATAAAGGTCCAATGCAAGAAAAAGAGAAGGAAGTGACGTCCATTTCATTCCAAGGAAGTAGGAGAAAGTTTGGAGTACCGCGGAAGCTCTGTCGAATTTTCCAAAGTTGGTTGAAGTTGAAAAAAATAGTGAAGTGTTGGGTGTTCGTAGAAAGTGAACGATTTGGTTAAAGGTGAATGCTCATATTTTCAGTTGCTAATTCCTAAAAATATTTCGAGTTAATTACATAAAAAATTTGTTATATGTTAAATGATTTAATGTATGATAACTTGGTTTATATTATGGTTGATTATATGTTTATGATATGGATGATAACTTGGTTTGATAAATGAAAGAGAAATGGTTAGTACACACAGTTAATTAAATGAGAATTAAATCCATACAGATGCATGTATGGAAATTATTTAGCCTCTTAATGATTTCAAAATATTTAAAAAGATTTAAAATTATATTACAATAATATAATATTATAATATGATATGAAATGAAAAATGAGTTTGTAATGATGAAAAATATTGTTGTAAATAAGTGAAAATAGTTTAAATATGGTTTAAACCAAATCTAAAGTGTTTCGGACAAGTTCCGAAGTAATTCACCAAATTGATCAAAATCGAGCTCGTCGCGTAGCGGTAGTTCGTAAATTTCGACCCGTAACTTCAAACTAATGTAGAGAATGATTTATAAGTCGAATTTCTTTGAAATAAAATTCTTTGATCCACAACGATAATAGTTTATCAATGAAGAAAGAAAATTAAGATTTCATTAAGTAAAATTTGTAATATGTCCAAAACAATTTTCTGATAACATCGCGGTTTTGCTGATTGTAATCCAAAAAGCGATTTCTTTATAGATAATATTTTTAAATGATTAAAAATATGTAATAAATTTTATAGGTCTATTAAAATGGTTTAAAAGAGATTTCGAGTGGAAAATATGAATTTTCAAATATTAAAAAGTTATTTAAATTAAATATGCTTATATAGCACTTTCCATACCACTTTTATGCTACAAATTCTATAACCTTTTCAATATGAGTTTAAACTTAACGATTTTCCTACAATGAATTATGATTTTTTTTTAAAAGGAAATTTAAGATTTTAGAAGATAATTTGGAATCTTATAATCAATTCCAAAATAAAGCTAATAACTGATTATGTAAAAACGACTAGTACATTTGTCCCGCTTGTCAGATTTGGGTAGATAAAACATCGTGTTTAACTATGGTTCAGGATGGAACAACCAATGCCATGAAATTATCTGGCCTATGTTTTCTCTTTTTAGGCGAGGTGGAATGGGTCGAAAGGAAAGCCCTTCCCAGATGCTTTAAAAGATCACATTTAAGTTTTTCTAAGATAAAAGAAAAGAAACGAAATTCTTTGAATGCTAATTAACCACTTAACATCTCTTATTCGATGGTTGGTATGAAGGAACAGGGATCGGATTTGTGTGATTCCTATCCAAAGAACCGGGATTAGATTTGGGTGATTCCTATCCGAAAATCACTTCAAACTAATTTTCGAAACACCATATGAACTTAACATCTTTTTATCGATGATTGGTATGAAGGAACCAGGATAGGATTTGGATGATTCCTATCCGAATAGCCGGGATTGGATTTGGATGATTCCTACCCGAAAACTCCTTCAAATTAATTTTCGAAAAAAAAAGATTGAAGAAAAAGATCATTCAAGATGAAGATCTTCATGATATTGGATTACTTGCCATTAGTCCCAAGAGGTGAAATTTACCATATCTAAGGTGGCAATAGTGCTCTGTTGTGGAAATCTTTAATTTGCAAGAATATGATTTGAATTTAAGAAAGGAAATCTTTGATTAAGATTTAATAAATGATTTGGGAATTTTTTTTCCTTAAGTTGAAAATTATAACTTGAATGTATGAAATCTTTGATTTAGATTTAAAAGAATGATTTGGAAAGGTTTTCCTAAGTAAAAGAGAAAGTGATTTGGAATTATTCCAGGATTTAAGAAAGGTTTAAATAAACCAAATGATTTGATAAATGAGGCTGAATGATTCCATATACATTTGAAAAGAAAATGGAATAAATTGAAAAGAATATATCTAAGTAAGAAATTTGATTTAAATAAAAGATGAAGCAGTTAATTGATCATTGATATCCATATATGAACTTAATATCTTTTGAAGCAGTGATTGGCTTCGAAGGGACCGGAGTCGGACTTGGGTGATTCCTATCTGAAAACCACTTCGAACAATGTATATGTTCGAAAGTGAAGACATGTTAAAGATGACGATTTTTGAAGACCGTGGATTTTCATAGCTTGGGGACTGCTTGTTCACATGCTCTGTATCACTCCTATATTAGAGTTATTTATTGCAATGGTCTCCTCATTATGGAGCATTTTTTGGATTGCAAGGGCTTCTCAACTAGTAATGGCCATGGAAAGTGCCTTAGGTTTCATTTAGTCCCAGAACGAACTTATATGGACAAATGTCTTACATTGCATTTCTGAGAGACAACATTTGACAAATTTACATCTGCTTGGTGGCGGAGAAGGCAACTTCTCTTAGCTTAACACCCTTCTTTGAGACATACGAGCTCAGAGGTTGTATGCTTGTGAGATCCAAATAGTGATCAAAGGAATGGCAGTATGGCATTCAAAGTGGAACCTGTTAAGATCAAAGCGTAATTTTGTATGAAAACGTGGCTTTGAAGAAATTGAGCCTAGCCTCGCGAGCCTTACGCCCCAGTTATAATGGGATTCTATGTGGTTAGATGTCTGCTTGTATTTCGGATAGTAGAAATTTAGGTTATCAGATGTTCTGAGCCCTAAGCACTAGATACATCTGGGCCTTATAGCAGGAATGCACGAAGTCCGAGTCCTTGGATGTTATTCGTAGATTGTATCCACTTTTATCCATTTGCGTTATTGGATAACAGCGTCTGAGTCTTGAACGTAAGCCGTGGATACAGATTGATCTTCCACTAGTTTCCTATCATGTTGGAAATCCAATGCCAATACGAGATTTAAGTGTTTTGGTTGTATTCCCAAAATATCTGTAATGACTTGCAAACATTTCAGCTACCCCTTTGGGTGTCTAATATTCCATTCATTATAATCCTTTGAGCCAATCCAGATATATTACCTTAGACTTAGTCTAGGTATTGATACCTTATTTGAATAAGTTTATTTGAAAAGTGTTTCCAAAAGAATGTCATTAAAAAAGTATCAAGTATATTTGGGTATAAAAATGTTTTGGTAATCATAAGGTAAAAGCTCGTCCGTATTTATGTGTGGGCGTGATCTTTTGAGATACCCTTCTTTTCATAGGTTTTGATAGCATCATCATGATTTATGCATTTAAAATTTCGAGTATCTCACGCTGGATTACCAAGCCTGATCCGGGTATTTTTAATACTTAGGCCAGATCAGAGTAGTTTCAGGTTTAGTTGAAGATGGTTGGAGTTTCCAAAGGAGAGCTGTAGATCTTCATCATCGTATGGACGTATTCTATAATTCTCTACACTTACTGTATTTGTTCTGTTTGTTTTCAGCATTTGTAAGGACATAAGTTTATAACTGTCCATGTTGAATCTAGGTTAGACTCTGATATTGTATTTTAAAATTTCCACTGTAAAGATTATTAATGAAATAATATATGTCATTCCATTCGTGTGAGATTCTGTTCTGCCATTAGTTTCTTTCTACCATAACGATCCGCCTTTTCGTGCAATTTGAGTTAGACATGTGTGATTTACTGTCGATTCAAGGGTGCATAAAAAACGGACCATTATAGGTGATTAGTCTATAAGTTAATATTTAAATCCAAAATCTTTTAAATTCAATAACTATTGCATACGAGGTCGGATTTGGACGCGGTCTTTTGCTATTGATGTTATCTACGCAACTGAGTTAGATTCATTGAATTTGGAGCTAGTAGAATTTTAATCTAAAATTGAACGCCGTTCGATTTTAGATCAGACCGAAATGTGAAAGCGTCAACTGGAATTTTGGGGAGTTTACACACATCTAAATAATCTATATAATATCTATGTTGCTATTGATTATTGTTGAATGTTTGGATGATAGTTTATATACTGTTGTTTGATTGTTTGTTTGGATTGGATTCTGGCTTGGAAGCATATGGTATAAATAAACATTGTTGTGCAGGGAATAAAAGCAAGAGGAAGTAGAAGTGTACGTAGCGAATAGGTTGCTACTATACACATTGAAATACACATACATATATGTGATTTACATGGGACTATTGTAGAGAGACCTTAAGGGGTTTCTTACCAATATTGATTTACTTATATTCTTTCGTTGATTATATTGATGTTTGGTTGAAATATTTATGACAACTATTTGATTTGTGTAAATTACGTTATAGCAATTATCGTTATACTGTCACTTATGAAATATCATCTCCTTAAACCTATATGTGTTGAACTTATGCTTGTATTTTTATAAAATAAATGTCTGGTCGTGTTTTTGCAATTTGAAGGTTGTTTAAACTATATTTTCTAGTATTATTGAGAATTTTGGAATAAAGGATATGTTTGTTTTAAATTTACAAAATATTATAAATTTTATTAATCATCTTTTGAGATAATTAATGTTGTTTTAAAATTTATAAATAGGTTATAAATTTGATTATTTATCTTTCGGGATAATTAATTTTGTTTTAAATTTATAAAAGATTAAATTTGATTAATCATCTTTCGAAATAATTAATGTTGTTTTAAATTTATTAAAAGATTATAAATTTAATTAATTAACTTTCAGGTGACGTTGTTTTAAATATATGAAAAGATTATAAATTTGATTGATCATCTTTTGGGATATTTAATTTTGATTTAAATTTATAAAAAGTTATATAAGTATTTTAACATTTTTCTAAATCAATTATCTTTCGAGATGCTCAATATTGTTTTAAATTTATAAAAGCATTTTAAATTGATTGATTATCTTACGTGGTGATAAACGTTGTTTAAAAATAACAAATAATAGTTTATAAATGAAAAAATATTTTAAAAAGGAGTGTTTAAAATAAAATTAAGTGTAAAATGGTTTTGGGTTTGTTTTTTATCCTTCTTTTAAATACACTTAGAAATACAGTTAACCCTTTAATAGAATATTTTAAAGAGTTTTTTTATTGTGTTTTACAAATATTTTGTGATTTGGAAACCAAACACAAGTTCGGTTTTTTGAAGTTTAGAAGTTTGATTCGGTTTTGGAAAGGATAAAAGATTAAATTTCTGTAAAAAATATCGCTTATAAGGAAAGGATTTAGTTATATTCTTAGCACTAAACGTCAAGGTATGGACACTTGTTTCTATATCGAAGATTAAAAATGTCATTAAGGTTAGGCTTAGAGGTAACATTACCTTAACTTGCCTGGCTTCATTTTCAACTGAGGGATACTACAAGTTTGAAATCGATTCGCAGCGGTAAGCGTATGAGATTTAATTTCCATATAAGATCATTTTGATTTTTCCCGATAATTGATTTGTTGGCTAGCGATTCTGCTATCTTCTATGTGTATCGTCAATCTAAGATGATTTGTTGCTCATTTGAGCGTTGATATTCTTTGTCGGAAATGACTAAAACCAAAGCACTAGTGAACATCAAGCTATGTGAGGTTGCTTCCATTAATATATCTTCATATCCACTCTAGATTAGATTTAGTGGCATGCACGCGGAAATGTGAAATACTCGAATACTCGGTAAGGTTGGATGGGTCTGGCTTGTACATTTTTCGAGAGCTATCGCAGTTCACAAGTATGTTTTCTACGGGAACTTAGGTAAACGGGTGCACCCTCATTGTCTTTGTTGGGAAATTTCTCTTTCCTTGTTTTTGATTCAAACCTTTGAATTGATTCTTTCTTAATTGCATCGGGAAGTGTCTTGCACTCTTTGAGATGTTCAATTATTTGTGTCCATTCTTTAGGTTTGATTTTGATCTTGTTTATGCACATTCTTTCAAGTTTGTGTTTTGTTCTAATTTGTTTCCATTCCTTCAAATCTAGATGTTATTCCTATGAGGTAAGATCCATTCCGTGTTTAGCAGTTTGGTCTCACAGACTATTATATGTTCACCATATTTCTTGAATTTTCTCACAATGCTTTTTCAGACTAATTCGAGTGTTATTTTATTATAATGCTCAGGTCAGAGCGAGTATTTTTCCAAGTTGTTGTAACGACCCAAATTTTTTAACAGTTTTATAATGTAATTAACTGAAATTTTGCTTGAAATTAAGAAATTTAATTTGGAAATGAAAATTTGATATTTAAACCGCATCTATGAAGACGTAGCAAACGGTCAAATTTCCATTAGAAAATATAAAAGTTTGTTCTATTGTGTAATTTTCAATTTCAATTTAAAACAGTTAAAATTGATGAAAATTAAATATTCTTGAAACCTGAATATTTTTATATAATAAAAATGTAAATCATTTTCTGAGTGAGACGTCATATTTCATTTCATCAAATTTGGACTACCCTAGTCCCGTTTACCTTATTTTCGGAGTTTTAATAGCATTTTTGTACCGATCGACTTTTGATAGTTCGGTCGTATCACTAATATTTGTGTACCATTCTGTTTTTCTCGTCATACTAATCTCCGCAGTGTATTCAAATGTGTGTTTCGTTATCAGGTACGCAGCAAAAACCATAAAACGGTTAACCGTCGGTACCTGTTTTCAACCTTTATTGTTCCTTTTGTCCTTTCGCATATCTAACGTGAGAAATAAAATGGCCACTTGCCTTCATTAGTTTAGCTTTTGGCTTTCTCTCTCCCACCATTCAATATAATTTTCTAGTTCTCTCTCTCCCTCAGTTCCACTTTCTCTATCTCTCTCTACTTTTCTTCTTTATATTTGTGCTTCCCATAGAAATATTTAATAGTTTATTCAAAATTTTCATATATATATATGTGTGTGTATGTATGTATGTGTGTGTATATATATATTTCTCCTGGCTGTGAAACCATTTTCCTGAAACATGCTTCGAGACTTCTCTAGTTTTGCTTTGAACTGCTCTTCGTGTTTCTGTACTATATATATATAATAATAATTTTGATGAATATAAAGTTCTAATATATGTTGATTTATGAAATAATTCCTTCCTTCCTTTATGCATATCCTGCTTTTCTGCCTCTTCTTAACCAAACCCATATCCACTACCTTGCTTGACATCGCCCCCTTTCCACCATTTTGCAGCCCGCACTCACTCCTCCCTAACCTTCCCCTCCTCTCTCGCACCACAGCAGACTGTCACACCAAACTTTCCCACGAAATCCGACCATCAACCGAGCATCCGCCAACCTCCAACAGCCCAACAACCCTTGCTTTGCAACTCCATGCCATCTAGCCTCTCCGACCACCTCCGTGCTCATCACTTATCGCAGTAACAAACACCAAACTGACCCCCTTCAGCCGAGAATGCAACTGCCTCCCTTCCTTCACGTACGCCGCCACGCACACCACCGAAGGCCAGCCATCAGCCCGCTACCCTCATGCACCGCACGCAACTCTGCCCTTAGTCACACCGAACACCGGACAATTGCACCTCCTCACCTTTCCTCCATTACAGCTTCGCCCTACTGCCAAGCCTAGCCTCAACCACCCGCCGCTCCACCTTGCTCCTTAGCCCCTGGCCAAACTTGAATACCTCTGCTGCATATAAATTCCGTGTATATATGTATGCGAATATGGTTAGTACTTATTTTCTTATATAGAGATATTAATTTCATATCTAAGTTCTGTTTATATATTAGTATATACTTATGTATTGTTTTGCTAGTGCATAATATAAATAATACGGTAGATTATTATATAATTTTATATTTGATTTATTATGTTCGAGTGTTTAAGTTAATAGATTATGTAGGCAAGTCATTGTACATCAGAAGATTTTTATATGCTTACAATATATGATTACATAAGTGAAGAAATAAATATAATATATTATATAAGTATATACCCAGAACATATATCTGCTGAGCTTTAATTTATAAGTGTGTGTGTATATATATCTTGGTTTATATCTATATTCTATCTACTTTTACATATAGAAGTTTATATAAGTTATATATGTATATGTTGACCATATATATTTACATATGCGTTGGTTTCAATATATATAGATATTATATGTTCTAAGTATATATAAATGGCTGCAAGCTTTATCATGTTGTTCTATGCTAAAAGTAATAATATAATAAGTATAGTATAATAGATATAGTTACTTACATGCTTTAGCCTGAGGTCGGTTATCCTACTTTTTTACTTTGTTTAAGCTTGCTTTGCTATTTCATATTATATATATTATATATTTACTTCTCTTATTCTATTTATTTATATATAATAAATATATGGACTTTTAAGTAATACATATATAGACTGTATTTTTATATGTGTTTAAATATAAATATATAAGTCATGTTATATATATGATGTGTTATATTGATATCTTGAAGGAATAATATAAATTATATATAAGTATTTCGCAATTTAATATATATATATATATATATATAAGTATTGATTTAAATTACAATATGTATATTTTTCCATCAATCTCTAGTTATTAATTGCTTTGTTTCGCCGCTGTTCAAATTTACAACAGTAGTTTCAACCTTGTTACTGTCCAACTCATTCGATTTATGTACTTGTTCGTGTTACTGTTCCCATTCTCATCATTCTCTAGCCTAGATAGGTGAGCAGTCACTCACGATTAACATTCTTATGGTTAGTAAATTTGATTTCACTTAGAACGATAATTAAAATATGTTGTTAAATTTGAATTGCTGGTCATTTAATTGTTAAATATGATATGTCATTATCTGTAATTGTTCACCTGTGATATATGACACCATATCTTGTTGTATATATTTTATTTTACTTATCACTGATGATATATGCCTGTTATTGATACGTTATATTTTAAAATATTTGTTCTTATTCTGCAAGTTCCCTGTTAATTTAGAATTCCCTATGGGTTGAAATGATACATACCCGAACTATTTTGTAAAATATGAGAAAATCGTTATGGGTTGAAATGATAAACCCAAGCGATTTTCATTTATTTAAAAAATTTAGGATTGCGAGTTGAAGAAATGATATATACACGTGAATATTTAAATTGCGCATTGAAATGATAAATATCTATATCGCCTGACCATAGGACAGAAAATTTTATATGGACACCGTTGGTCTATATTTGAAAATGATTTCCAAATTTTGAAAGGAAATATATGGGTTTTAATAAATATTGTTTTATATAATATTTATTGTTTTATATAATATTTGTAAATGTAATTTATATATTTGTATAAAAATTTAGATTTTAAATTTATAAGTTTTGGAAATTTTAATTTATAAGTCGGTTTTGAAAAACTATAAAATTTAAGATTTTCTTATAGTTTAGTTATTTTAAAAATAAATAAAATAGGATTTAATACTAAATACAATTAATAATAAGATTTAATTTAATAAAATTTAATTTAATTAGTATATAATATGTTTTAAAATATTTATTCAAAAATTTATACATGTATTTGTAACTTTAATAATAAAGATTGGGAAGATAAATTAATGTTGTCTTGGAATTTAATTTGGTCAATAATTTAATTTAAGAAAGAACCGATTTAAACTTATAAGTTTTGAAATTTCGAAAAGACATGATTATAACTTGATTTGATAAAAAGTGATTTGTAACGACCCGAAATTTTCGAACCCGAAAATTCCAGATAGTTATGAAAAAGAAGAAAGAGATAGAAGAAGAAGAAGAAAAGAAACATCAATAACTCACATTCGCAGCGGATAAAATATAATAATAAATAATAGTTTACAAAAGAATACTATATTTGTTGATTACATTTAATATACATCAGAGTTACTCATATATACAGATAATGGACATATACAAATCATGTCTCAGATACACAATAATATACTACAGCGGAAATACCCCATACGTTAGCCATCCAGCTCGCCTCCTGAACTCCAGAACGTACCTACCTGAAAATCTGTAATACTCGGTCTGACCCGAGCATTACACCAAAGTAACACCCGGGTCAGGCTGGAAACCAGCGTGAGTAAACCCAACTAACATGGAATACTAAAATAATCAAACTCTATAAACCCGGGTAACTTATATCAATTTAATCAATTCACAATTTGTTATAAGCAATCTTTATTTCACATATAAATTTCTAACTACCAGACTTAGATAAATCAATCCAATTTACTAAAATCATTCCACTTCATTGTAGTGATTTCACAAATCAATTTATAAAATTCGAAGCGGTTCGGGTATTTCCCAAATACCCAAATCCGATCTCTTCGAAACTCATGTTATTCTAATCCAAGATATTCAAATGAAATACATGACATTCCATGTCAAAGATATCCACTCATCCAATCATCCAATACCATTTACTCATTCATAAGCATAGCTTAATCTCATACAAACCCGTTCAGTGATTCTAATTAAATTTCAAACTTAAATCACTTAGATTCCTTCCTTCAAAATTAATTAATTCCAAATTAATTAATAGGTCAACTCACCATTATTCATCTTAATTAATCACCCTGGATTAATTATCTTTCAATTGCATTCAAGTAATTGTCTTAAATTAACTTCACAATATTAATCAGTCCCAACCGAGATATTAAGAAATCTTAATTTCTTCACAAATTAATTATTTATTTAATTTCATTAATCCTTAATTGCTTAAACTAATTAATTTCCCATAAGTCATTTATTATAGATTAATTAATCTTAATTAATCAATTTTGATTACTTCATTGTTTATATAAATTAAGGATTTTCAATTTTATTTTTAATTTATTCTCATCAAATTTATTTATCTTAATTAAGCTACAATATTAATCATTTCCGATTAACTCCAAACTAAAATTAAACTATTCTTTTTATTTACTTCATTAATAATTTAATTACTTCTTAATTAGTTATCTTAGTTATCTCTTACATTTATTCCGCAGGTAGTTATATTTTATTTATTACTTTAAGTAATTACTCATTAAGCCGTCCTATGTTTATTTTCATTTAATTAAATTAATTGCCCATTTAATTACCCTGCTAATTTGATGAATCACAAATCATCAAGTCTTCATCAACAGTAAAATGGAAATATTTTTTTTTCTTATTTAAAACCTAAGTTTAAAACAAGCTAAAACCCAAATCTTCGAGTCAAACCACGTTTAACTCGAGAACCATCTAAAACCAAGATCATGTCATCATCAGTAGGACATCCAATCAATTTATTCGTCCAACCAATTATTTAAATTTAACTATTGAAATTTTAATAAATCCATCGGTGTGAGATTCACTCATCTTAGCTCTCTAAAATTTTGCAATCCACCACATTCAACTAATTACATCAGTGATTATTAATTTATTCCTTCCCCACATAATTTATTAACTCATTATTCCCTAACTATTTATTATTTACCTTCTTTGTTGATTTATAAACCTAATTACTCAATTTTAAATCACTAATTACTAATTACTCAATCACTAATTACAATCCCAATTACTTAACTAATCTTTAACTTATTTTATAATTTATCAATTCTTAAGGAAAACATTCAGTTGGTTAAATATTTTACACATTGCTAAAACATTTTATCTTAACCATCATTATACTGAGGCAAACCCGAATTCCCTGACTATACATATATTGTTTAAGTTTTAAAAACAAAGTGCCTTCCACTTCCAATCCCAGATGAACCCAGTTATTCAAATGAATCAAAGAAATATCAAACTGCCAAACTCTAAAAAGCAAAACGAAACAAAAACAAAAAAAAGAATTTACTCACCTAAAAAAAATGCTGCAGAATCGAAACCATCCCCAAGCTCACACTGCTCACGTGCGACATGCCCTAGCTTCACGCGTGATTCCGAAACGAACTAAGATCCACGCGTTCGATCGCGTTGCTGCTCCTCTGCGTGTTCGAAATCACGACCACGCCAAAACCCTAGTTGAAGAAAACCTATGCAAACTTCACCGCGACGAGCACCATCGGCCTGTGCCCACGCGACTCCACCGCCGTCTCGTCGCCCTCGAGTTCGGGTCGAACTCGAATACCCATGCTCTGGTGCGATTCCCCCCTCAGCCGCTCCATCTTAGCGCCGCCACCATCACCCTTCAAGTGGCGCGTTTGATAACCCGAAAACCCTAAATCGTAAACCACACCACCACCCCACGATCCCTCGAGCGCTTCAAGAGCCGCGTCGCCACTTCGTGCTCGTGCCGCTAGGGCATCGTGATTTAATTTTCCTCGTTTTTCATCGAATTTCCTTTTTTTTTTTCTGTTTTTGCGGCCTGGAGGGTGATTGGAGGTGAAGAAGGGAAGGGACGAGGAAATAGAAATAGGGGGTGAGAAGCTTCTTGCGTACGAGATAAAGAAAATATCTTGTTAATTTAATTTTTTTTTTAAAAAAAATTTAATTATATTCTAAACGTCTCGTTCAACGCCAATTTAAAATTTTGAACACCTTTAAAGGAATGCCGCTAGACGATTATAGGATTTTACCCGCGTTCCAAACTCAATGAAACGTGTTTCGTAGGCTGATTTGAACGCATGAGCGAGTTACGGAATTAAATGATCTATATTCGATTAAATCGATTAAAATAAATCTAAGCGTTTCGAGCTGCCATGGTCAAACGACAACTCCGATTGCTTCGAAAATTGAAATCCGATAATAATTAACTATTACGGATCCAATGGAACTGGTTTCGTCAAATTCCGAGACTGTGCCTCGGAAGGCTATTTTTAAATTCCAATTTAAACGATAAATTATTAAAATTGAACAAATTACCTTTATATTAAATTTCAATCATTCAATTATCTTCAGTATCATCATTGTAAATTTTATAAGCCTTCAAATTATTTTTAATAGGCTTAAAATCTCAAAGTCAACAATTTTTCCAATTTCAATTATATAATCCAATACTTTAATTATCTAATAAATATTAATATTTGGAATTCAAACTAAAATTAACCTTTCAAATGTTAAAAATAAATTTATTATTCCATTTTAAATCGTTAAAATTTCTGGGTCGTCACATGATTAAATGAATATTCTCAATTTTGAATAAAATCGAGATTGAATATTTAATATTGATTTAAACATATAAATTGGGATTCAAATAATTTTTTATAAAAATGGTTAAGGGAATAATTTCCAATTTGAATAAATTTAAAGTTCAATGTTGAAATATAAATAAAATTTATATTGTAAATGTTTGAATATTTAAACTTGAATCTTTGAACTTTAAAATGAAATGGTTAAACTGGAATTGATTTAAATTGAATTTTGGAATTTAAGAAATCAATATGCGAAATTGGAGGAAACAAATCTTATTATATAAAGTATTTTATTATATATATAAACTATTTTAATTATAAAGTATTTTAATATATACTATTTTCAACATCTAAACTGTTTAGGTGGAAAGTGTTACGGTTTCAAAGTGTTATGGTTTCAAAGTGTTATGATTTCAAAAGTGTTATAATTTCAAAAGTGTATAATTTCAAAGGTGTTATAAATTTAGACGTGTTACGATTCTGGAATATTTTTTTTATGAATAATGATATTGAAATTGATGTGGTTTTGTAATGAACATGATATTTTGATATGAAATGTGAACTACTTGAAATGAAATGACCATGGCGTAAAATAAGCGTTTGGTAAAGAGACCGGAATCGGATATTGTCGTACTCTCTGCCAATACTGAAAAGCACTTTAACAACTGTGCACGTGGTGGAGATTCCAGAATGAAGTAGGATGGTTTGGTGACGATTCTATATCGTATTTACATATCCCTGACTCCCGTGAGTTAGCTTGATGGGGCTAAAACATGAGCTATACCGGGCCAAGTGGGGTCATTCCCCTATCGGGCACATTTATTCGATACCATTCCATTTCTTTTGTGATTTGATTGGTTGCACCTTTGATTTGGGAGCGCGTGGCAAGGAGGGCGGTAGCAGCTGCTATGCATTACTACCAATCTGGGAGTGCAAATGATATATCTACCTTGGCATTGCCTCGAGTACCATGTCGCATGCCTTATCGCACCTTCTACAAGTTTGGTTTGTACCATACCTGTGGAGTTCCCTCTGATAGCCCTCTAGTTTACAGAGGAATTACGGTACTGTATATGGGAATATATAAAAATGTGTTAAGGGGGATATGGGTAACGCTTTAACACTATTTAATAGTTTACTTTAATATAGACATATTATAATAGTGTCTATTACTACATAGTAGATAGTTCTATGGATCCTTAGAGGATGGAAATCCCAACTATCCTCTAAGTTACTTGTATTTCAGTTGACATTTCACTTGAGTTGAATTTACTATATAAAAATGTTAATCCTAACTCGAGTATTTGTGTTTTGCTTTATGCTCGGGTCAGACTGAGTGTCCCGGCATTTGAGACTCACCTTTGGAGTTGGAGCTTCACTTGAAGAACCATCTGTCTGTTCAGCTTTCAGTCATTTCAGTTTATTCCAGTCATTTATTTCTAGATTTTCAGTTGCTTATGTATTTGAGATTCATTTGTATTTGAGGTTCTGTTGTATTTCATTTTAAAGTCTGATGTTTATATAGTAGCTTCATGAACTACTATTTATCTATTCTGCTACTTATTATTGTAATACTCCATGTTTGTGATTTTATGATTGATTTATTTACTGTATATGCTGAGTTTCGCCAAATAAAAATTTACAGTATGATATTTTGAGCAACTCAAGTCCGACATGTGTGTCTGCGAATGGTTCGAAATACCAGGTCTTTATAAGAGCTCTGGTTCAGGTAAACTTCACATAGGGTAAATTTAATTACGGAATCACCTTCGTTCAAGCTTTAGTTTCTTCCTTTTTGAGTTGGGTTTCCTTTGAATTTTTGGAACTTTCCCTTTTGTTATGAAATTCATTCTTATTTTCTCCAATTCGTATTCTTCTTGATACTGGAGCATCCCATAACTCCACTTCTATTTCGACAACCTTTGTATGATTTGTAAAGGGGTGAAACTCCTTTACAACAAGCGTCCATTCATCGAGATTTCAACGTCCTTGGTTATGCTGTTGTTATTTCTTGAAAATCCAAATCGTTTCTCTAGTAGACGACCCAGGTAATTCTCTTAGGATTGGATGTCGAATGCCTCAAAATTCTGTAGGCGGTTTTATCTTTTCAGCCTAGCGATCTTGACTTCCTCGAGAGTCAGGGATTATCCTTATGTTGGTGAAGTCACTCCTCTTTCCTTCAAGTGGGAAATTGAATTTCCACATCGATTTTATTCCTGGAATCTCGGTTGACCCGGTTAAGGTCGCTCACGATTAACGTTAGTCTATCCATCCACCTGTCCTCTTTTGTTGTTCAATTATCTCATCTTCCCTTCGAGCCTATCTTCACTGTTAGAATTCTATTTGATTAGGATTCCTCTAAATTTGAATCCCTATCCTTGTTTTAAATCCATTCTTGAATCATCCTGTGACCGAGTGTATTTGTTATTAACATAAAAATGTTTTATATTGTGTTTTTTGAGTTCTTAAGGTTGATTTGAGGTTTTGATCGATTCGTCTGAACAACGCTATCGATAGGGACTCCAAAACACTTAAATAGAGAAAACTGACACAATATTGTTTTCAAACTTGGTAAATGGAATAAATTTTTATGTATGATTATATTATATATAAAAGGGTATAATTTTCTGAAATTAAATAGTTAAATGGATTGGTTGTTAGAAATGATAATATTTTATTTTCATTTATTGTTTTGTAAACCATTGACTATTGCAACATGATATAAATAAATGAAGTTATAAAACATGGTTTATAAATTGAATTGAATTGAAATGAATTTAAATTAGAGAATTGAGAATTTAATTTCTGGTGCATTTCTAAATTTGGTTTTACACGCTTCGAAAAATATGTTACTTGAAAGTATTTTCGCAAGAAAGTTCTTTCCAAAGAGTTTTAAATGAAGAAAATCAGTACTCTCCTCTTTTATTTCTGAAAAATAATTTCGGTGATGACTGCAGCATCAACGACATTCATTTTCGAGTCTTAAAGTGGAGAGACCACTTAGTAGCTTTGCTACACTTTTGTTTTGGAAAGGAATTTGATTTGAATATGAATTGATTCAATATATATATATGTATGTATGTATGTATGTATGTATGTATGTATGTATGTATGTATGTATGTATATTTCAAAATGGTGGGAAGTGAAACTGGTAAATTTAATTCTTAAATTCTATGTTAAGTTAGGGCTTTCAATTATTGAAATAAATCAAAAATTGCGAAATATTTAAAGTGCTTAAAACATAAATTGGAATTTAAAATAACTTTGAACAGTCAAACTAGGATAAATTTATTTGTATAATATTCAACTACATTCTAATAAACATGTATAACTTACCTGAATGTTCAAAAAAGTTAAAAAAGTTAAAATGTCGGGGAAAATATAACTAAAGCTTATACAAGAGGAAACTTAAAGTAATAAATTGTTCAAGCTAAATTCTTGTTTAATAAAATATGTAAATAAATGAGCAAATTTGTATGGTATTCTATTATATTCAGAAAATATTAAAAAAAACTTAACCGGGAAAAGTTTAAATGTAATTAAATAATATATAATGAAAAATATAGGAAATAAAATGTTCCTAGAACGAATTTTGATAAGGAAATTTATAAATAAAATTTAGTAGTTATAGTAAAAATTTGCACACTTAATTTATGGTTATAGGAAATGATAATTGAGGTAAACTGAATAATAAAAAGATAAGGAATACATAAATATGAATTTCAAGATAGTTAAGATTGAATTATAGGTAGAATCAAGTTAACTTAGGGTAAATGGATTTAATAAATGAGTTAAATCAAATAAATTTTGTTTTGAAAGAAATATTTTTGTAACAAATATTAGTAAATTAAAACAAATCAAATTGAATGAAAATGGCTGGAATTGAAAATCAACCAAATGTGATACAATAAATTTTTATTGATTTAATAAAATGGATTGAAACCAATTATTTGGATTTAAAACAAACTAGTTGGATTTAAATTAATTTAAATGTTTTCAACTTAATTGTTGTATTTTGTGTATCAATCTATCTTTTCCTTCTGGTTGTTCCTATTCTTATATCTCGTTCCTTTTCGGGGATGAAAAATTTTGAGTGGGGGAGAGTGTGACGACCAAAAAATTTTAACAGTTTTATAAGGTAATTAATTGAAATTTTGCTTGAAATTAACTGAAATTTTGCTTGAAATTAAGTAATTCAATTTGGAAATGAAAATTTGATATTTCGGATGCGTCTATTAAGACGTAGCAAATGGTAAAATTTTCATTGGAAAATATAAAAGTTAGTTCGCTTGTGTAATTTTCAATTTCAATTTAAAACAGTTAAAATTGATGAAAATTAAATATTCTTGAAACTTGAATATTTTTATATAATAAAAGTGTAAATCATTTTCTAAGTGAGATGTCATATTTCGTTTCGTTAAATTTGGACTGCCATATTTTTGGAGTTTTAGCATTATTTTTGCAGCGAATATCGACATTTGATAGTTCCATCATATCGCTGATATTTGTGTACCGTTCTGTTTGTCTAGTTGTGCCGATCTCCGTAGTATATTCATACGTGTGTTTCAATGTCTAGTACGCAGCTAAATCCGTGAAACGGTTAACCGTATCGGTACCAATTTTGAACCTTTGGTGTTCCTTTTGTCCTTTTATGCATCCGACGTGAGAAATCGAATGGCCACTTGCCTTTACTAATTCAGCTTTTGGCTTTTTCTCTCCCACCATTTAATATAATTTTCTGGTTCTCTCTCTCTCTATTCCACTTTCTCTCTCTGCTTTTCTTCTTCAAATCTGTGCTTCCCAGAGAAATATATAATAGTTTATTCAAAATTTACACATTTATTATATATATATATATATATATATATATATATATATATATATATTCTCCTGGCCATGCAACCATTTTCCTGAAACGTGCTTCGAGACTTCCCCAGTTTTGCTTTGAACTACTATTCATGTTTCTGTTCTTTAAATATATATATATACAAACACACAGATATATAATAATAATTTTGATGAATGGAAACTTCTTATATATATGTTGGTTTATGAAAAAATGCCGTCCTTCCTTTTTGCATATCCTGCTTGTCCGCCTCTTCTTAGCCAAACCCATCTCCACTGCTATGTCTGATACCGTACCCCTTCCACCACCTTGCAGCATGCTCTCTCTACTCCCTGACCTTCCCCTCCTCTCTCCTACCACAGTAGACTTCCACACCAAACTTTCCCACAAAATCCAACCATCAGTCGAGCACCCGCCAACCTCCAATAGCCAAACAACCCTTGCTTTGCAACTTCGTGCCATCTACCCTCTCCGACGACCTCCGCATTCATCCCTCACCGCAGCAGCAAATGCAAAACCGACCCCCTTCAGCCGAGAATGCAACTGCCTCCCTTCGTCCACGTACGCCGCCATGCACACCACCAAAGGCCAGCAATCAGCCCGCTACCCTCATGCACTGCACACAACTCCACCTTTAGCCGCACCGAGCACTTAACAATCGTATTTCCGCACCTTTCCTCCATCACAACTTCGCCCAACTGCCAAGCCCAGCCTCAACCACCAGTCACTACACCTTGCTCCATAGCCCTTGGTCGAACTTGAATTCCTCTGCTGCATATAAATGCCATGTATATATGTATGCGAATATGGTTAGTACTTATTTTCTTATATAGAGATATTGATTTCATATATAAGCTCTATTTATTTATTGGTATATACATATGTATTGTTTTGCTAGTACATAATATATATAAAGTTACAGTAGATTATATTATATAAGTTTATATTTGAATTATTATGTTCGAGTGTTTAAGTTAATATATTATGTAGTTAAGTCTTTGTGCATTAGAATATTTTTATATGCTTACTATATATGATTACATAAGTGAAGAAAAATATAATATGTTATATAAGTTATATAAGTATATGCCCAGAACATATATTTGTTGAGCTTTAATTTATAAGTATATATATCTTGGTTTATATCTATATTTTATCTACTTTTATATATAGAAGTTTATATAGCTTACGTATGTATATGTTGGCTGTGTGTGTATGTATGTGTGTGTGTGTGTGTGTGTGTGTCTATATATATATATATATATTTACATATGTGTTGGTTTCAATATATATAGATATTATACGTTCTAAGTATATATAAATAGCTGCAAGCTTTATCATGTTGTCTATGCTAGAAATAATAATATAATAAGTATAGTATAATATATATAGTTACCTACATGCTGTAGCCTGAGGTCGGCTATCCTACTTTTGTACTTTGTTTAAGCTTGCTTTGCTATTTCATATTATATATATGATAAAGTTACTTCTTTTATTTTGTGTATATATTATATATATATGGACTTTTAAGTTATATATATATATATATATATAGACTGTATTTTTATATGTGTTTAAATATTTATATAAGTCATGTTATATATATGATGTGTTATGTTGATATTTTGAAGGAATAATATATATTATATATAAGTATTTCGCAATTTAATATATATATAAGTATTGATTTAAATTATAATATGTATATTGTTCCATCAATCTCTAGCTATTAATTACTATGTTTCATTGTTGTTCAGATTTACAACCGCAGTTCCAACCTTGTCACTGTCGTACTCGTTCGATCCGTGTACTTGTTCATGTCACTGTTTTCATTCTCATCGTTCTCTAGCCTTGAAAGATAAGAAATCACTCGCTATTAACATTCTTATAGTTAGTAAATTTAATTTCACTTGGAACGACAATTGAAATATGCTGTTAAATTTGAACTGCTAGTCATTTAATTGTTAAATATGATATGCCATTATCTGCAATTGTTCACCTATGATATATGACACCATATCATGTTGTATATATTTTATTTTATTTATCACTGATGATATATCCCCTTTATTGATATGTTATATTCTATCACTTTTGTTCTCACTCTACATGTTCCCTATTAATTTAGAATTCCCTATGGGTTGAAATGATACACACCCGAACGATTTTGTAGAATATGAGAAAATCGTTATGGGTTGAAATGATAAACCCAAGTAATTTACATTTATTTTAAATTTTTGGGATTTCCGGTTGAAATGATATATACCCGTAAATATTTAAATTGCGGATTGAAATGATAAATATCTGTATCACCTGACCATATGATATAAAATTTTATACAGACACTGTTGGTCTATATTTGAAAATGATTTCCAAAGTTTGAAAGGAAATATATGGGTTTTAGTGAATATTGTTTTATATAATACTTGTAAATTTAATTTCTATATGTGTATAAAATTTTAGATTTTAAATTTATATGTTTTGGAAATTTTGATTTATAAGTCAGTTTTGAAAAAATATAAATTTTAAGACTTTCTTATAGTTTTATTATTTTAAAAATATATAAAGTGGGATTTAATACAAAATACAATTAATAATAAGATTTAATTTAATAAAATTTAATTAAATTAGTATATAATATGTTTTAGAATATTTATTTAAAAATTTATACTAATATTTATAACTTTAATAATACAGATTGGGAAGATAAATTAATGTTGACTTGGAATTTAATTTGGTTAATAGTTGAATTTAAGAAAGAATTCATTTAAACTTATTAGTTTTGAGATTTTGAAAATTATAACTTAATTTATAACTTGATTTGATACAAAGTGATTAAATGAATATTCTCAATTTTGAATAAAATTAAGATTGAATATTTAATATTGATTTAAACATATAAATTGGGTTTTAAATAAATTGTTACAAAAATTGTTAAGGGAATAATTTCCAATTTGAACAAATTTAAAGTTAAATGTTGAAATATAAATGAAATTTATATTGTGAATGTTAATATTTAAACTTGCATCTTTGAACTTTAAATTGAAATGGTTAAACTGGAATTGATTTAAATTGAATTTTGGAATTTAAGATGATTTAAATCAATTTGCGAAATTGGAGGAAACAAATCTTATTATATAAAGTATTTTATTATATATATAAACTATTTTAATTTATAAAGTATTTTAATATATACTATTTTCAACATCTAAACTGTTTAGGTGGAAAGTGTTATGGTTTCAAAGTGTTATGGCTTCAAAGTGTTATGATTTTAAAAGTGTTATGATTTCAAAGGTATTATAAATTTGAAAGTGTTACGATTCGGGAAGTGAATATCTTTTTTTATGAATAATGATATTGAAATTGATATGGTTTTGAAATGAACATGATATTCTAATATGAAGTGTGAGCTATTTGAAATGAAATGACCACGGTGTGAAATAAGCGTTTGGTTGTTAAAGAGACCGTGATAGGATGCTGTCATACTCTCTGCCAATACCGAACACTGCTTTAACAACTGTGCATGTGGTGGAGATTCCAGAATGAAGTAGGATGGTTTGGTGACGATTCTATATGGTATTTGCGTAGCCCTGACTCCCGTGAGTCATCTTGAAAGGAATAAAACAGGAGCTATACTGGGCCAAGTAGGGTCATTCCCCCGATCGGGCACATTTTTTCGATATCATTCCATTGCTTTTGTGATTCGATTGGGTGCACCTTTGATTTAGGAGTGTGTCATGAGGTGGGCGGTAGTAGTGCTATGTGTTACCACCAGTCCGGGAGTGCAAGTGGTATATCTACCCTGGCATTGGCTCGAGTGCCATGTCACATGCGTTATCATGCCTTCTGCGAATTTAGGTTTTACCATACCTATGGAGTGCCCTTTGATAGCCCTCTAGTTTACGTAGGAATTACGGTACTATATAAACTATGGGAATATATAAAAATGTGATAAGGGGGATATGGGTAACGCCTTAACGCTATTTTAATAGTTTAATTTACTATAGACATATTTAATAGAGTATATTGCTGCATAGTAGATAGTTCCACAGATCCTTAGAGGATGGAAATCCTAACTATCCTTTAAGTTACTTGTATTTCAGTTGACATTTCACTTGAGTTAAATTTACAATATAAGAATGTTAATCCTGACTCGAGTGTTTGTGTTTTGCTTTATGCTCGGGTCAGACTGAGTGTCACGGCATTTGAGACTCACCTTTGGAGTTGGAGCTTCACTTGGAGATCCATCTGTCTATTTAGCTTTTGGTCATTTCAGTTTATTCCAATCATTTATGTCCAGACTTTCCAGTTGCTTATGTGTTAGAGATTCATTTGTATTTGAGGTTCTGTTTTATTTTACTTTAAACACTGATGTTTATATAGTAGTTGTGTGAACTACTATTTATCTATTCCGCTGCTTATTGTTGTAATACTCTATGTATGTGATTTTGTGATTGATTTATTTACTATATATGCTGCATTTTCCTAAATAAAAATTTATAATATGATATTTTGAGCAATTCAAGTCCGACATGTGTGTCTGCAAACAGTTCAAAATACCAGGTCGTTACAGTTGTCATCGGTTCAATATGGGCTCATGAAGAGAGTTGGAAGTTCACCTGCCGTAGTATTACTATTTTCATGTATTATTATGTATACCCATCAACAATTGTAAGATCAAGAAGTTATAACTTCTTAGCTGATGAGGTTTGTTTTTAACTCTGATGTAAAATGTAATACAGGTTGACAGCTTTTACTGTCTTTGTTATATTATATGTTATAATTCCATTGTGAGATTATGTTTCCCTCTATTATTTTTCTTTTTATTATACCCTTATAATCTGCCTTTTTGGCACTTGGATGTTCGACATTATAATACCGTGGACATGTTAGGTGCTGACTTTCGAGGGTTGAAAATGGTAGGTCATTAAAATTAATTAGAGTAGAAAATAAGCAGATTTGGAGGAGAATTGATTTTAGGACGACGAGCAATTTGGACCTATGTTAGTGATTTACGCTTATTTGCTATATAACTAGTTAAACTTTGATTATTTTTCAATAATTAGGGGTAGGGCCTGATTTTGGGTTAACTGCTGATAATTACTACGTTCGAATAGTAACTAAAAAGATATACATTGAAATGAAATAGAGATTTGATTTTTATAATCAAAGAAATAATTATTTGTTGATAATGGTCGAACTTGTGTACAGACCAATGAATGTTTGTGGATTATTGTACTCATATATAAATGAATGAATTAATGGAAACCAGAATGTATGATGATAAATTATATATAATAGGGAATAAAATTTGAAATATATATATAAGAAATATTATTTATCTGTACTAGTATGGGCCCGTGCTCCGCACACGGGCTGTTTGTGTTATTGTATACGTTGTTATTTGAGCGCAAATATGTAAACAGAAAGCAAGGGCATTTTTGAAACTTCAAAAAGACACCGAGTAAATTAGTTCAACAAATTTTTATTATTAGTAGTAGAAATATATATATGGATATACGCCCAGGAGATGTAAAAGAATGTATTTTAGGAAATATAAGTATATTACATTGAAATTATAGTTGGGAAATACAAGTATATTACATGGAAATTACTATAACATATCAAGCAAAAAATTTATAAAATGATCTTGGAGATGATATGGCATATTTCAAGGATTAGTTATGAATTAAAGAGGATTTATAAATGATTTTTTGGATTATCTTGCAAGAGATGGAGAACAAGTGTTTAAGTAAGAAAAGTGTGTTTGTTTGGAATATATAAAAAAATTATATTTGTTTAGTAGAAATCTATATGTTATTTTAGGTTAAAATAATTTTTTTCCAAATTTAACACGATTTTTAGAGGAATTTTGAAGTTTGCATGTGAAAAACGTATATTTATGTTTCCCGAAAATAAGTTTTAAAACACTAATTTCTAGAGGAATTTTGAAATTATTTTGGGGCAAACATTTTGACGAATTTGAAGTGTAATGATAGCAACGATCATATTTAAATCTAAAAGAAAACGAACCAAATATCGGATCAAAAATCAGAAAGGAAAAGGAGAAACAAAAATTTGAAAATTAATAATATACAGGAAATGAACAAACATCATGCCTTTGTACCATCGCCACAATAGGTCCACCAATGGAGGAGCCACTGAACGACTGATGGCAACCTGTTTGGTTAGGTTAGCCTCGACCACATTGGCTTGAGTTATATAGGATTAGTTCGATCGTTTAGAGGTTTTTCCAGGGTACCTCGATTGAAATTTAGGCGATGTTTTGATGTGATTTCTTAGCTTAATTGAATGGTATGATTGGATGTGTATGTAATGTTATAGATATGGATACATACACAAATATGGGTAGTCGATTGCTACTGTTAGTAGTTGCTTGATTATTAATTATTGCGTCCTTTATTTGTAATCATGGTAAAAAGACCGCTCAGTTATCCAAGAATTTTTCTTAGGTGTTGTTGTTAGCAAAATTGGGTTCGCAAGCCGTATATGGAGCATCACCCATTCAGTGATTCAGTCATGTGTCAATGCAGTAGGGTAGGCTTGGCTTTGTTCTTGGGTTAGACCACATCATTGACCATTTAACTATACTGGACTAAGACTTTGTTTCATGTGTTAGCTATATTTTTGTATTAGTCGAAACTTGTTGATTGTGGGTGAAACATGACCAGGGTATGGTGTTTTCTATATTTATCTTAGTATTATTTAGGAATGATTAAAGATTGTGGTTGTAACAACCCACTCAGGAACATGTCTAAATTTCGATGCAAAAAAGGCCCATCGAAACTTAGATCCATGCTAAGTAAGTTGTTGGTAGTAAAAAGAAATAACATTGCAGAACCATAACTAATCTTTCAGAACTCACAGCGGATGGAACAAAATATAATAGCAAAATGTACCCATTTATTTTAAGACCATAAAAATGTCATAATAAAAAATTCCATAGAAACCGTAACATAATATCTTTTATAATAATT
Source organism: Allium cepa (assembly GCA_030765085.1). Taxonomy (NCBI): domain Eukaryota; kingdom Viridiplantae; phylum Streptophyta; class Magnoliopsida; order Asparagales; family Amaryllidaceae; genus Allium; species Allium cepa. The sequence continues at coordinate 308,765,470 of CM060929.1, forward strand.
GTCTAATTACATGGGTACACATAAAAGCAAGTAATAATAACAAATACTTCCACAACCAAGATTCTCCATCTCTAAGCATCGTCACCACCATCTCTCCGTCCTTAACCTTTGTTGAAATGAGGAGGGGTCGGAACTAGTGTTTTGTAAATAAAATCCTCGAGTCTTACCTTTTCGGTACTTAGGCAGTATATTTCAAAATAAGAATATGTCTACGAACATAAAACATTAAAATCATTTAATACTTCTTTATAAGAAAAGGAGGTGAGTCCAGCCACTTAATACCTTCCATCCCAGAAGCAGGTTTCTAAACTCCCATATTCCAATCATACATCATAAATAGCTAATAATGTGAGAGACATTATGCAACGTCCCGCCTTTTCGCACACTTTAAATCGACGATAAACCACACACGTCGGACTTAAATCATACAGAAGGGCGGATTGTTATGGGGTAAATAAGAAAAAGCAGAGAAAGAAAAAAAACAAAATAGAATCCTGCAGCGGAACGTTAAAATATAATAATCAAATAAACAGTTCATGAAGCTGTTTTACAAAAACATTTGATTATACTTATACAATGCATATCAGAGTTACACATACCAGACAATAATCAATAACAATGCAGCGGAATAAAATGGTGTAGTGGAATAATATAATAGATAATGGTAATAATATCTTCGTCTTCGTCCTCCAAAATAAAGTCTTCAAATCCTGTAATGCTCGGACTGACCCGAGCGAAATAAAAAACAAAACACTCAAGTCAGAACTAAAAGATCTTATGTAAGTTAAATCAACGGTAAAATATGAGTGGAATGGCGTCAGAGATGTTTACGGGATTTGACATCTCCTATCAGTGTCAAACGTGAGTGCAGTAACTGAAGAGATGCTCGGGATTCACATCTACTAAGGATCCGTTAAACTATTTACTATGTAGTAATATTTCACTATTATAATAATGTCTGTTATAAAATAAACTTACTTTTAAATAGCGTTAAGGAGTTACCCAATCTCCCCCTTAACACAATAATAGTCCCAGTAGTCCATCCAGTATCAGCGCATCTCCAGATCGTGAGACTACCCAAAATGCTCCACGGGCTACGGGAGAAAACCAAACTCTCACAAGGCGCGCTAGGGTAGGAGACACGGCACAACTGGGCAATGCCAGGGTAGATATACCAATTACGCTTCCGAGCCGGTGGTAACGCGTAGCGTGTAGCTACCGCCCACCTCGAGCCGAACCCCCAAATCAAAGAAATCAAAAGTGGCCACCGAATAAATCCAAAAGTTAAAGTATAATATCGAAGGGATGTGTCCGATCAAAGGTGCTACCTCATTAGCCCATCGATCGCTCCTGTTTTAGCCACCTTATGCCAACTCACGGGAGTTGGGTCCATGTATTTACCTCAAAGGAAGCGCCGCCACCATCCTACTTCATCCTGGAATATCCACCGCGGACACGGTTGTCAAAGTGGTTTTCGGTATCGACGGAGAGTATGCCCATATCTGATCTCGGTCTTTTTGCCAACCAATCGTTATTATAACACCGCGGTCATTTCAAAATAATTATACTTCATAAAACTAGGATATAATATTCATTTTAAGACCATATAAATACGATATCATTTTCATTTAAAAACCAAATCAATATGATATCGTTCATAAAACCCAAATCAATATAATATCATTTTTATTTCAAATATATCCTTTTCCCAAATTCATAGCATTTTTACATCATAATACCTTAAAACCCAAAATTTTGAAACATAACTTCCAATACTTAAATGGTTGAATATTGAATTACTTTAATAATAAAATAGCTTTTTAAATTTCACAAATATATTCCAAATACCGATTTGAACCTCCAATTAAACCATTTCAATTTCCACATAATTCAAAGCTTTAAATATTCCACCATTTCAAAACTAATTCTTTGATAATTCGATATATATCAAATTTAATTACTGTTCGTTAGATTTGAAATGTCTACTTAATAAATCCAATATAATTTAAGTAAAACTTTTAACTTCAACAACTGGATATCCTTTTAATTTATTTAACATGATATATTCATTTAAATCAACTTGATATTCATTTAAATCACTCTAAACAAAAATCAAGTTATAACAATCATACCCTTCAAAATTTCTAAATATTAAATTCCAAATAAATTCGATATTCATCTTCCAACCTTATTCTCATTTAAGTCATTATAAACTCCAGAAATTTAACTTAAATAAATGCTTAATCATATTTTATCCTAATAAAATCAAACTTAACTATTAACTTCTTTTATACTTCAAGTCAATTTTATACATAGCTTAAAACCCAGAATTTAACTATATATAAAATAACATTTATAAAATCCAAATCACTATCTCATAAAACCATAGATTTCTTTGCAAAACGATAGAAATCCTTTTAAAATATTTTATATATATTGACCTCGGTGTCTGTATATAATTTTCTACCCTATGGTCAAGTGATACAGATATTTATTATTTCAATCCGTAATTTAAAATAAAAATACGGTTATATATCATTTCAAACCGCAATCCCGAATGAAATAAAGTGCATAACGAATATACAGTTTAAAACAATATAAAATACAATATCTATTCAACCAATATCAATCATCAACCATTTATTACAATCATCATCCAATTTAAACAATAACATCAGTATAGAGCATATAATAAATAACAGGTACTTATTGACAGTCTATAATAAATTAAACAATCTATCTAACTGGCAGTTTTATGCAATAATAAATAAAGTAACAATTTAATTCAATAAATTAAAATTTAACTGGAATGATGATAAAAATATACCAAATAGAAATAAATAAATTTCTAATCACATCAGAAATTAATTTAACACACGTAAGAAATTTTAGAAATTGTGAGTGGGTTAAAACACTCACCTTTTGAATTTAAACCCAAAATTTTACAGTCTCAGAATTCGTCCAAACCAGCGGCAAAATGTTCGGAATTCCAATACGAACTTAGCGGAGAAAATGGCGTGTGAAACGGACCTCGTATGTGAAAGTTATTTCGATCAGAACAAATGAAATTGAAATAAAAATAAAAATAAAAGAAAACAAAACAAAACACTCACTCATTCCCCCCAGGTGCCACGTCACCCTCCTTCAACATGCAACAAACCCGAACCCTCCTCCAGAAACCTTAATCGCGTTCGACAAAGAGTCACCACTTCGCCCATCACTTCGCGCCGCCCACGTCCTTGCCGCCGTTGCCTGAACTCGCCGCCGCCGCCCTGAAGACACGCGCCCCCCGGTCGCGACCTCGTCCCCACCTGAAACGCCCAGCTGCCGCCACCAAATTCGTGACCTAATTGAAATTTTCCCGCTAATCTAACCATTGATTAGATGAACGAACACCACTGATGCACTCCCCATCGTCCACACTACAATACTCAGAAATGATTCGACGATCCGACAACGTTCATCGACGTGCGATGAACGGCCATGAATGGTTCTTCGATTTTTGGATAAACGACGATTCAAAACCAAAAAAGAACTGCAAATCTGAGATGCGTACATCGAGCACTTCGATATATAATTTTTTTGAGGAGCTTGAAATTTCACTTTGATTTTTGAATTGTAATTGGATTTGGAATTGTCTGCCATTGAAATGAGGAGGTGAAGAGCATTGTACGCACAGACAAATGAGAAATAGAGGCAGGCTAGGGTTTATAACAGGGTATATATAGACAAGGTTGAAAAAGAATAGATGGACCCAATTTATAAACGCGCTGAACGATGAATGGCCCAAAAAGCCCGTTCTGAATCCAGAACAAAATTGGGTCAACCCATATATCAAAATAGGTGTTTTAAAGTATTTTAAATGCAATGGAAAATGTTTCAAGTCCAAATCCCATCGTATGAAGAAGTTATGCTAAAATCAATATTTTTCAAATTGATTTCAATTTCATTGATTTCAAGGCATTTCGAGTCCGTACGATCAAACGACAAGTCCGATCGCTACGAAACTTGAAATCCTACAATAATTCACCGTTACGGATCCGACGATACTTGTTTTGTCAAAATCCGAGTCAGTGGCCAAAATGACTATTTTTACATTAATTAAATAAATTAATAATTAATTAATTAAATCCAATTTTTAAATTTCCATTCTAAAATCGACAATTCCATAAATTTTTACTTTCTTAATCATTTACAACGATTTAAACAAATTTAAATGTCAATTTAGAGTTGGTAAATTTATCAATTTCAGTATTAACCTCAATTTCATTTAATTTAAAATTATAAATATAATTCCCAATAATCCATTTAATTAAATAAATTAATGATTATTCCCTTCATTATTGTCAAACAGATGGATTTCACATTTGATTCAAAACTATTACATTAATATTTTTGTATTCCGTCTTCATTTCAAATAACGTAATAATTAGATATTTTAATTTCATTTAATTGCCATTAATCCAATCATTAAATTTAAATTAGTAAATCTTGATTTCACATTCTTTAAATCAACTAATCGCCATATTATAAATAGAATTAACATTATTTTCAATTACTTCCTTAATTTATACAAATATAACATTGCAATTGATTACACATTTTGATTAAATGGACTAAATAAATGATTACTTTATAATAATTGTTGTCACCAACTCTTAAACATATTTATATAAGTTATCATTTCAAAAAAATTACATACAGAAAGTTGATTTTATTTAATTACTATTTCTTTGATTAATTCAATATTTGCATTTGTTTTTCTTATATTAATTTATTACCAAATATTCCTATTTACAATCAATTATAACCCTGTATTTTTTCAATTATTTGGGATTGCATTGGATTAATTATTTATTAGTTTACTTCAACATTCTTACATTACATTCCCATTATAAATTCATGAAAAAATTACAAATTCTTTTATTTATACAACACTTACATTCATACCTAATTACATTAGTCCATTTATTGCAATTTCATTCAATTTATACAAATTCAGCTTTAATTAACTTCGTTGTTACATTTCATCCTAGTTATTATTTCTTTATTCATTTACAAATTTTATTTGTTTCAATATTATTCCATTTATAAATTTTAGTGTTTGCATTAGTTTTTATTATACTCCATTTATAACTAAGTTCTAACATTTAAATTATCTTATTAAATTGGCATGTTCATTCAAGTTCATTAATTATTAACTTGCATTACCCTATTTTCCTAATTTACATTCAATTACTGTTGACAATGTGTTATTTCATTAATTAATGCAATACTTACTTTTATTTTCTCGTATTCAATTTATATCCAGGTATAACACTTTCACTACTTCATTTATTAGAATTTTATTCAAATTACTAATAATTAGTTTTAATTAACATTGCTATATTTCATTTTAGCGATCATTTCAATATTAATTATAAAGTTTTTTATTTCTTACTAGATTTAATTACAAAAATCTAATTAAATTAACCAATTTATTTATTAAAATTAGCGGGTCGTTACACTCACCCCTACTCAAAACTTTTCGTCCTCGAAAAGGAAAAGAAGGGAAAAGAGGAACTTATAAATCAATATATATTATTCAAAACATTATATTCATAACAATAAGTTTACAGAATTAGATAATTTAAATAAAATATATAGATTTATAAACAATTAAATCTTTTTATATTTAAATTTATAAAGTTGGGAAAATATTTTAAAATTTTCTAAGTCCAAAATTTACGGAAAATTTCGGCAGAGTCTCCTTTGTACGGGGAGGCTCGGGAGAAAATATAATATCAAAAATAACAATATACAACATATATTTTCCAAAATAATCTATCCCAACACGGGAAAAACAATATAATAACGCTATAAACCGTAATCCGAAAACGTACCAATTTGTCGGGCAAATAACGCTTATTTATGGAACCAAAAGCAGTAGCAATTGCTTCCATAACCTGTATTTCACTTATATAATCTGAAAAGAGTTAGCAATTATATAAAATGAAATATTTAAAGTTGTTTCACCAACCAACAAACAACTCAATATAACAACCATTACTTGCAACAAGCATACAACCATCACATAAAATCAACACACATCAATTATCCATTCACATCAAACAAAACAAATAGTTGTTTGGATTCAAAACTGTAAATTGTTCAGAAAGAAAAATAAACTATCAAGTGCACCATTTACTCAACAGTCTTAGATGAAACTAAATAGATTATTCATTCACCCAAACAAATTTAAAATATCTTTGCCCAAACAGCTATAAGTCAAGCAAACACAATTTCAAACAATAGATCAATTACATTCTTATTAATTTCATTTCATACATTTGTTGTTTGATTTCCTTTTTATCCATATACCGATTTATCTTTTTTTTTAATTCTACATTTACTTCTTACAACCTTTTACTTCGATTCATTTATTTTCATTTATTACTTACAAATCTTATTTCATTTATTAATGCCATCATTTATTAATTATTACATAATTTCCTTTATTAATATTCATTTATTTATTTAGTGCTCGCATTTCTATTATATTTAATTATGGTAACATTCCGATGACAACTTAAGTTTTTAACTCTATACATCAATTCTTATAAATAAAAGCAATTTATTGAACACTTTCATTACATACTTTTACTTGTACAATTTCCATTACATTTTCTTATTAAACACTTCAACTTTTAATATACGGTAAGTTATATATATGTTTTCAAGGATGTAATTGAAAGTTATACAAGTTTATTCTATTTCCTTTAATCAATTTAATGTTCAATACTAATATCCTTTGTCTTATAGGTTACACATTTCAATTTCTTTTAATTTCCTTTATAACCTAGCATTAAAGCTCCTTATTTATCAATGGTTTCAAATACTCATCTTAAATTCAAGATGCTTTACTTACTATCCATATTTCTACTTATTTAGTTATAAATAACTTTAAATATTAACTTAACTCTTATTTTAAATTAGAGGTTCCGATTGTTAATTAGTTACTTTCCATTTCACTACAATAATTGAACTGTTGATTAACAGAAACTTAAGAACTAAATACCGGGTTTAAATTTCAAATCATTTTAAAATAATAGATAAACGTGTATACTTACAGTTTATATATATATACACACATATACATATCCCATTATATTTAAACCAATTTAAAATTTATATTTGTTTATCAAAATAAATCTGCAGTGAAACTACTATGGCCTTCCCCCTTCGAAACTCAAAAATGAATGTCGATGATGCGGCCGCCATCACCGAAATTATTTTCCAGCGACAGAGAGGGGAGTATAGAACTTATTTCTTTTCAAAGTTTCTTTTCTAAAACAATTATTTCAAATTATATTGAAATATTTATATCAGAAAATACTTCTAATAATATTATTGTTATATTCCAAAATCAATTGAAAGAAATTTTCAAAACCACGGAACTTAAGTTCTAAAATTTCCAATTTCCATTTGTTTTGTTTTCAATCTCATTTCAACTATTATTTATAAATTTCATTACCTAGCAACCAATATAATACAACCAAATATAACCTTTATAAAATTTTACTTTATATATATATAGAAAATATAATAGGCAAAAATTATTTCATTCACCTATATTAAAACCAAATATTATGTCGGTATGTCCTATTAAGTGTTTAGAAATCCATACTGATGTCATAGCGTCCCATGCATCAACCAGAATTTATAAATACAAAACGGAATAAATTAACATATATACGCTTAACGACTCATCATAGGTTATTACTACCCTATTAGTAAAGAGTCAGACCCCACAAAGCTAAGGTTTATCGCTAAACCAAAGCTCTGATACCAGATGTAACGTCCCGTCCTTTCGCACGCTTTAAATCGACGATAAACCAAACACGTCAGACTTAAACAATACAGAAGGGCGGATTGTTATGGGGTATATAAGAAAAAGCAGAGAAAGAAAAAAACAAAATAGAATCTTGCAGCGGAACGATAAAATATAATAATAAAAAAAACAGTCCATGAAGCTGGATTACAAAAACATTTGATTATACTTATACAATGCATATTAGAGTTACACATACCAGAGAATAATCAATAACAATGCAGCGGAATAAAATGGTGTAGTGGAATAATATAACAGATAATAGTAATAATATCTTCATCTTCGTCCTCCAAAATAAAGTCTTCAAATCCTGTAATGTTCGGACCGACCCGAGCAAATTGAAAAACAAAACACTCGAGTCAGAACTAAAAGATCTTATGTAAGTTAAATCAACGGTAAAATATGAGTGGAACGGCGTCAGAGATGTTTTCGGGATTTGACATCTCCTATCCAGTGTCAAACGTGAGTGCAGTAACTTAAGAGATGCTCGGGATTCGCATCTACTAAGGATCCGTTAAACTATTTACTATGTAGTAATATTTTCGCTATTATAATAATGTCTATTATAAAATAAACTTACTTTTAAATAGTGTTAAGGAGTTACCCAATCTCCCCTTTAACACAATAATAGTCCCAATAGTCCATCCAGTATCAGCGCATCTCCAGATCGGGGGACTACCTTAAATACTCCACGGGCTATGGGAGAAAACCAAACTCGTACAAGGCGTGCTAGGGTAGGAGACACGACACAACTAGGCAATGCTAAGGTAGATATACCAATTACGCTTCTGGGTCGGTGGTAACGCATAGCGCGCAGCTACCGCCCACCTCAGCCACGCCCCCAAATCAAAGAAATCAAAAGTGGCCACCGAACAAATCCAAAAGTCAAAGTATAATATCGAAGGGATGTGAGCCCGTCAATCGCTCCTGTTTTAGCCACCTTATGCCAACTCACGGGAGTTGGGTCACGTATTTACCTCAAAGGAAACGCCGCCACCATCCTACTTCATTCTGAATCTCCACCGCGTACACGGTTGTCAAAGTGGTTATCGGTATCGACAGAGAGTATGCCCATATCTAATCCCCGTCTCTTTGCCAACCAATCGTTATTATAACACCGCGGTCATTTCAAAATAATTATACTTCAAAACCAGGATATAATATACATTTTAAAACCATATAAATACGATATCATTTTCGTTTAAAAACCAAATCAATATGATATCGTTTATAAAACCCAAATCAATATAATATCATTTTTATTTCAAATATATGCTTTTCCTAAATTCATAGCATTTTTAAATCATAATACCTCAAAACCCAAAATTTTGAAACATAACTTCCAATACTTAAATGGTTTAATATTGAATTACTTTAATAATAAAATAGCTTTTTAAATTTCACAAATAAATTCCAAATACCGATTTGAACCTCCAATTAAACCATTTCAATTTCCATATAATTCAAAGCATTAAATATTCCACCATTTCAAAACTAATTCTTTGATAATTCCATATATATCAAATTTAATTACTATTCTTTAGATTTGAGATGTCAACTTAATAAGTCCAATATAATTTAAGTAAAACTTTTTACTTCAACAACTGGATATCCTTTTAATTTATTTAACTTGATATATTCATTTAAATCACTCTAAACAAAAATCAAGTTATAACAATCATACCTTTTAAAATTTCTAAATTTTATTAAATTCCAAATAAATTCCATATTCATCTTCCAACCCTATTCTCTAAGTCATTATAAACTCCAGAAATTTAACTTAAATAAATGCTTAATCATATTTTATCTTCATAAAATCAAACTTAATTATTAACTTCTTTTATAATTCAAATCAATTTTGTACATAGCTTAAAACCCAGAATTTAACTATATATAAAATAACATTTATAAAATCCAAATCACTATCTCATAAAACCATATATTTCTTTGCAAAACCATAGAAATCCTTTAAAAATATTATATATATATAGACCACGGTGTCTGTATATAATTTTCTACCCTATGGTCAAGTGATACAGATATTTATCATTTCAATCCGTAATTTAAAATAAAAACACGGTTATATATCATTTCAAACCACAATTCCGAATGATATAAAGTGCATAACGAATTTGCAGTTTAAAACAATATAAAATACAACATTCATTCAACCAATATCAATCATCAACCATTTATTACAATCATCATCCAATTTAAACAATAACATCATTATAGAGCATATAATAAATAACCGATACTTACTGATAGTCTATAATAAATTAAACAATCTATCCAACTGGCATTTTTATGCAATAATAAATAAAATAACAATTTAATTCAATAAATTAAAATTTAACTGGAATGATGATAAAAATATACCAAATAAAAATTAATAAATTTTCAATCACATCAGAAATTAATTTAACACACATAAGAAATTTTATTAATTGTGAGTGGGTTAAAACACTCACCTTTTGAATTTAAATTCAATTTAAATCCAAAATTTTACAGTCTCAGAATTTTTCCAAACCAGCGACAAAATATTCGAAATTCCAATACGAACCTAGCGGAGAAAACGGCGCGTGAAACGGACCTCACATGTGAAAGTTATTTCGATCAGAACAAATGAAATTGAAATTAAAATAAAAATAAAAGAAAACAAAACACTCACTCATTCCCCCCAGGTGCCACGTCACCCTCCTTCAACACGCAACAGATCTGAACCCTCATCCAGAAACCCTAATCGCATGCGGCAAGGAGCCGCCACTTCGCCCAACACTTCGCGCCGCCCACGTCCTTGCCGCCGTCGCCTGAACTCGCCGCCGCCACCCTGAAGCCGCCCCCCCCCCCCCCCCCCCCGATCGCGACCTCGTCCCCACCTGAAACACCCAGCCGCCGCCACCAAATTCGTGACCAAATTTAAATTTTCCCGCTAATCTAACCGTTGATTCGACGAACGAACGCCACTGATGCACTCCCCATCGTCCACTCTACAATACCCAGAAATGATTCGATCCGACAACGTTCATCGACCCACGATGAACGGCCATGAATGGTTCTTCGATTTTAGGACAAACAGCGATTCAAAACCAAAAACGAATTGTAGATTTGAGATGCGTACATCAAGAGCTTCGATATACAATTTTTCTGAATTTTTTTGCGGAGTTTGAAATTTCACTTTGATTTTTGAATTGCAATTGGATTTGGAATTGTCTGCCATTGAAATGAGGAGGTGAAGAGGGATTGTACGCACAAACAAATGAGAAATAGAGGTAGGCTAGGGTTTATAACAGGGTATATATATAGACAAGGTTGAAAAAGAATAGATGGACCCGATTTATAAACGCGTTGAACGATGAATGGCCCAAAAAGCCCGTTCTGAATCCAGAACAAAATTGGGTCAATCCATATATCAAAATAGATGTTTTAAAGTATTTTAAACACAATGGAAAAGGTTTCAAGTCCAAATCTCATCGTACGAAGAAGTTATGCTAAAATCAATATTTTTTAAATTGATTTCAATTTCATTGATTTCAAGGCATTTTGAGTCCGTACGATCAAACGACAAGTCCAATTGCTACGAAACTTCAAATCCTGCAATAATTCACCGTTACGGATCCGATGAAACTGGCTTCGTCAAAATCCAAGTCAGTGGCCAAAATGGCTATTTCTACATTAATTAAATAAATTAATAATTAATTAATTAAATCCAATTTTTAGATTTCCATTCTAAAACGATAATTCCATCAATTTTAACTTTCTTAATCATTTACAACGATTTAAACAAATTGAAATGTCAATTTAGGGTTGATAAATTTATCAATTTCAGTATTAACCTCAATTTCATTTAATTTAAAATTATAAATATAATTCCAATAATCCATTTAATTAAATAAATTAATGATTATTCCCTTCATTATTGTTAAACAGATGGATTTCACATTTGATTCAAAACTATTACATTAATATTTTCGTATTCCATCTTCATTTCAAATAACGTAATAATTAGATATTTTAATTTCATTTAACTGCCATTAATCCAACCATTAAATTTAAGTTAGTAAATCTTGATTTCACATTCTTTAAATCAACTAATTGCCATATTATAAATAGAATTAACGTTATTTTCAATTACTTCCTTAATTTATACAAATATAACATTGAATTGAGATTCATTGCAATTGATTACACATTTTGATTAAATGGACTAAATAAATGATTACTTTATAATAATTATTGCCACCAACTCTTAAACATATTTATATAAGTTATCATTTCAAAAAAATTACATACATAAAGTTGATTTTATTTAATTACTATTTCTTTGGTTAATTCAATATTTGCATTTGTTTTTCTTATATTAATTTATTACCAAATATTCCTATTTACAATCAATTATAACCCTGTATTTTTTCAATTAATTGGGATTGCATTGGGTTAATTATTTATTAGCTTACATCTTCATTCTTACATTGCATTCCCATTATAAATTCATTAACAAATTACAAATTCTTTTATTTATACAACACTTACATTCATACCTAATTACATTAGTCCGTTTATTGCAATTTCATTCAATTTATACAAATTCAGCTTTAATTAACTTCGTTGTTATATTTCATCCTAGTTATTATTTCTTTATTCATTTACAAATTTTATTTTTTCAATATTATTCCATTTATAAATTTTAGTGTTTGCATTAGTTTTTATTATATTCCATTTATAACTAAGTTATAACATTTAAATTATCCAATTAGATTGGCATGTTCATTCAAGTTCATTAATTATTAACTTGCGTTACCCTATTTTCTTAATTTACATTCAATGACTGTTGACAGTGTGTTATTTCATTAATTAATGCAATACTTACTTTTATTTTCTCATATTCAATTTATATCCAGGTATAACACTTTCACTACTTCATTTATTAGAATTTTATTCAAATTACTAATAATTAGTTTTAATTAACATTGCCATATTTCATTTTAGCGATCATTTCAATATTAATTATAAAGTTTTTTTATTTCTTACTAGATTTAATTACAAAAATATAATTAAATTAACCAATTTATTTATTAAAATTTACGGGTCGTTACACATTTTCCAAGCCGCTTAATACCTTTAATGGAAAATAAGCAGACTCTGGTCATTTAAGACCTATTTCCAAGGCGTGTTCCTCAATGGTACTATCTAACCGACATCATATGGAATCTCATAGGCCGCTTAATACTTACCAATGGAAAATAGGCAAATTATGGTCATTTAGGACCTTAATTAAGGCAGACCCCATCATTTAAGACCTATTTCCAAAAGCATCCCCCTGTAGAGATACCACTTAACGTGTCTCCTTGGTTATTTAATATTTCATCTAGGGAAAAAGGCGAGTAACCACTTAATACCTCAAAACTCCAAAGCGAACCCTTCGTCTTATGGCCCATACTCATAATGATGTCTCACATTAGTCCACTATTCGTAGGAACTGGTAGCCTGATTAACTGGGCAGATTTCCCTTACATAATTTGGGATCAACCTCGCATCATTACAAATATTTATCATAAGGATATCTCGCATCAATAAAAGTATACACAACTGCTGGTATCCTTAAAGTGAAGTATACTCATAATAAAAGTATATTGACCTGGCATCTGTATGACATAGCTATAAATCAATTACTCTCCATAAGTATATATACACTCATCTCACTGTTTCATAAATAAGGCTTTATAAGGATTCTTTCTTATTACACCTTAAAATAATAATTACGATATATAAGCGTTTCCTTTTATTTTCACCTCACAATCAATTGCCCTCCTATTGGGAGAAATAAATGTAAACAAATGTCTAATTAACTACGCTATATACACAATAATTATACGTTAATTATGTAGATAGAAATAAATAAATATTTACACCTCAAAAGTTCTAAACAGATGGATTTTACACTCTAAACTAGCGCTAAATGTCAATTTCCTGACTAAATATTATTGCAAGTCCTTTTTCTTTAAATTTCCAAGATTTCATGGGATTCTAATATCCAAAACAGGAAATAAATATTTATAACCAAAACTGCAGAAACAAACTTGTAAATAAAATAGAAACTCAATTTGTTACACCAATTCAAAGGAATATCTTAGATAATAAGAATTACAATCTAAACCCCATATTCTATTCAACTCATCTTTTACAAAAGAAATAGATAAGAATAAGTGGTGTAAACTACGAATAGAATCTGTAATCTAAACCCCTTATTTTATTAAAGAATCACAGTTTGACCCAAATAATAAAAGAAGTGGAATAGACTACGAAATTATCAAAAATTGCATAAACGAAACTAATTCCATCAAATTAATGTGAATAATTAGGAATATCGACATAGAATTGACATATCTAAATAAAAAGGAATTTTGGGAGATTTTATCTATCATATTTTTAGAATCCCAAAATCCCTATGGCATATTCAAATCTAAAAATAAATACAGTAAACAATTGCTGAAAAGAAATACTATGGTTTTCACTCACGGAATAGCCTTAGCTTCGCCTTCCTTAGATTTGCATGACTCACAATCTCTTACAAAATCTCTCTGTTTTGATATATACAAGCATAATAGGGAAGAGGTATATATATATATTGATTAGATTTAGAATAGTTAAAGGCGAATAGAATAAGAATTGGTTGGAAGGAGAAGATATAAATAGAATATAGATTGGATTCTTACCTGAATTCCCTACGGAGTTTCTATATATAATTTGGAGAGATAACAATACAAACTTTGCTATTGTTTCCAAAATATTTGTGGATAAAAGTGAAAGGTGTAGGATCGATTTCACCCTAAAGGGGGGGTGAATAGGGTGATGGTATAAATTATAAAAATTAATTGCGGAAGCTTATAAAATAATTTTAACACAGATCACAGAACAATAGCAGCACAGATAATAGCAGAATAATAAATGCAGAAATAGAACGACACAGAATTTACCCAGCTTCGGCAAAACCCTGCCTACGTGCTGCCCCCAAGGTTTCTACTAGAAATTAGATAGTCCCTCGCTTACACACGTAAACTCGCGACACCCGCTATCGACTAAATCTAACTCTACGCTCAAAACCCTGCCACAACTCAGCCACTGAGTTGCGAATTCTCAAGCTACGCCACGTAGCTTGTCCCCTAGTCACACGACAAGAAAAATAAACGGTTTAAAAAAAGAAAATATAATTAAAAACAATTTAAAACAAAATAACCCTATTTAAAAATTTAAAACCCTTAAAATAAAGGCCGGCCCCTTTTTATATTTTGACCTGTTCCTTTTAGTTTCTTCGTTCCTTTGCTTGTATAATGGTGGTCGTTCCTCTTGCAAATTTTAGGGCTTCGTTCCTTTTCTAGATTTAGGGTTTTCGAAGAGCCGACTTTTGTTCGATCGAATATATGTTTTCTCGTTGCTTGCTTTAGTCGATCGTTTGCCTCACTGTTTTGCTCACGGCGGCTCCTTCGTTGATCGAATTCCTTCCTTGCTTCGGTATGTAATTATATGCTTTTGCTTTTACTGATTTTATGCTTGCTTGAATTCGATGATGTTGAAAGCCGATGATGAGTGGGTTTATATAGGTTTCAAAATCCTATTCTTGCGTTCGTATAAAGTCATTTGAATTTGTCAATTGCTTTATCTCGGCCGTATGATTTTTCTTTGATGCTGATGATTTCTCTGACTTCTTCAATTCATATAATGTTGTTGCTTGATATTCACGGTGTTGATTCGTGACTTGGTCAAATTACTTGGTCGCTACGGTTTAATTGTTATCTGACTTCGGTCTTGATTTGTTCAACTTGAAATTCATTTGTGAATTCATGTGCTTGTTCATTAGCCCTCGATTTTGCACTGCAGTTGTCTTCGATGTGATTTTATACATCTGATGGCATTTAATTTTGCAGTATTGCGTATCCATATAAACTTGATGTTGTCAATGAGAGTTGTTGGATTGATGTTCTTCATGTTGTTTACTGCATATAGCTTCTCTTCACTTGATCCGTCCATTCAAGTCTGCACTGTGTCTTGTTTGATTTTGATGGTTGTTGCTGTGTATAACATTGTTGTAGTTTCCTTTCCATGAGTCACTTGTGCTCGGGCTCACTGTACACTGAAGCATTCTGGTTTGATTTGCTACTTGTCTCGGCCTATAGTGTTTACTTGAGTGTTGCTGAGTTTCATCATGATTTGCATTTTGATGCTCTTTGAGTTGCAGTGCTTCATTTCTAGTGACTTGTGCATTTGTCTTTGTACTTGCATACTGCTGCTTGTTGCAGTTTGGTTACTTGATTTTCACTGTCCACATGTCACTGGTCTTGATCAATGCTCGGCCATGTTGCATATTGGACATGTTTGGTTCACCTATTTACTGTTAGTCGAGTCTTGTTGACATGCCTGCATATCCATGTCTACTTCATATTGCTTTATTCTGACCAGTTCATTGATACTCCTTTCTTGATGCTGCACTGTTCACTGTTGCACACGATCATATTGACTTAAGTTGTATTTCTTTGAGATGCTTAAAAGCTTGGTCATGTATACATAGTTGTGTTGCATTGCAGTTGCTTGTATCACTGGTTGGTCTGAATTTTTGCTGCAATCTTTATTGAGCTTGTACACCATGTTGCATGCATTGAGTGATTGGTTTTGGTCGAGACTTGATTCTTTGTTGGCACTAGATGTTGTCTTTGTGGTCTTCTCATTCATGTTGCAACTAGTTTGGACTTTGAATGCATTCACGTTGATTTTTGAAATTTCACTTGAGTTGAATCCAGTTTCAAAAACTCGGGTTTGACCTTGTGCTCGTGTCGTGATTGCACGTGAGTTGAACTTGGCTTTTCATTTGGGTTTGACCTGTGCTCACCTGTTCCTGTAAATCGATCAAGTGTATATCGATGTGCACGGCCTTGTGGCATGTACAGTGATACACTGTGCATGTCACACTGTTCGTGTGTGATGAATTCAAATGTACATGATGACGAACAACCCAAATAACTGAGGCAAATTATATTTTCAAAAATCATATTTCATTTTATATTGCAAAAATGTTTCTTTTTCAATTTTACTGCGTTAGTGAATATTTTTGCAGATTGCTCAGATGCTAGATTCAAAAACTGGAAAGAAGTTGAAGATAAAAATACGAGTGTGAGTGATATGTAGTGAGGTCAATTGTAAATGTAAAATAGTGATGTAATTGAATTTGTATCAAAGTTGTATAGTGAATAGTGAGGGCTTGAATTTGTACTATTCAAAATTGAAATAAATATTTGTTTGAATAAAATTTCTGTTTGAATTCAAAATCTGTGTTATTTATTTTATTCAGAAAATATTTATTTAATCTGTGAAAATAAATAGTATATTAACAAATACATTTAAATGAATGTATATATGTTTATTATCATCAAACAAAAATCATATAAGCGCATATTCAACAAAAGGTCTAGGGTCTAATTTATAGTAGTTGGAAATGCACCAGAATCGTTGAATGAGAGTAGATTATAAAGGGATAAAACTAAAACGTACAACTCATCAAAATAGGCTCCACAATGAGGAAGTGGCCGACCCCCATGCTCCAAGCCGTCGACCCTATGGTCAACCTCTAGGTCGACAACTTGAGGGGCTAGGTGGATTTCATCCCTTATTTTAGAAACGTATTAATTCAATTTTACCATTGCTCGATTATTAATTGATTTCGTACCTTAATTAACTTTTGAATTAATTGCTAATTTTTAATGATACTTAACCTCCAAGTCTTATTACAATTAATTTCAAATTTTAAATTAGGGAATTAATTAATTATTTGAATCTTATTCAAATTATTTTAAATCTGAAAACTTCAAAGCTTATAACTTCTTCGTTCGAGCTCCCTTTTTAGAGCATATTATATATGAAAATTAATTAGAATTTCACCACAAATTCAACGATATAGCTTTCGTGTCAAATTCCAACTTTTATATAATTTTCATTTTCTGTCTAATCACATTTAATTTTATTTATTTTAATTTATGGTTCATTTTACGAGGTGTTACATTCTTCTCCACTTAAAAAGGTTTTCGTTTCGAAATCTTTCAAGGGGAGAGCAACGTAACACGCAATAACATCAATGTTAGACAACCAAGTTATCGACACAGCTATCTACTCAACCAATAGTACAATGTGATTATGTATTGTAGATATATAAAAATGGGCTCAATACTAGTCAATCCTAGTGTGAGTGTGTAATCGTGTCATGAAAGTATGTATGCAAATACTCTAAACATGTATAAAAATTTCTACACTAGTGGAAAGTTGGTTATGAAAAAGTGTAGCAACCATTTCCTGACATTCAATTTAGTAACCATGATGAAACAAAAATCCTATTTTAGAGAGAAATTTTTTCAGATAAAGGTTTAGAACGAAGAGTCTTCATGCCTCCCATCGGATTTTCTCAACAATGTACTCAAACTAATCTAATTCCTTGTTGCGGAACTTCCGAATTCCGTGCTCTACGATGCATGCAGTGGCACAGGACGTTATTGGCTCCTTTTAAAGATCCCCCAATTGGTAAGGCTCTACAATAATTTCTATGCTACGAAGGTATTTTCTCAAATGCAAAAACGTCATGGATTCCAACCAACATAAAAGTTTTCTTTTTCTGCCCATATTGGGAAAAATGCCGAATAAATCTTGTGCCTACTTTCCAACTACTTAAATCGTACAACCTTGTTACACTGAACTAATCAATTCTAACTTTCCAAAGTCCCACAATACAAATCTGGTCTGAGTAGAATTTATCAGTAGTTTCCCACCCATAATTCGATGATTTGCATGGCCTTGAAAAAAAAGCTTCAAGGATGCCATACTAATCGTTCATTGATGAATACAATCCTACGTGAATTCTACTGAGGGTAAGCGCTATTTTCAAGGTCCTCCAAAGTCCAAGATGCAAGCTCTCAACAAATCCTCCAAATTCCCAACCATTCCTTCAGTTTATCCGTCGGTCTTCAGTCGGTAAGTGATGCTCTGATTCCACAAAGTTCCTCAAGCTACAAGCAAACCCCTCCAAATTTTCCACTAAACAAAGGGTCCTTATCACCAACGATGTGAAGTGCAACTCTATGAAACCGTTTTAGAGTGTTGCGGTTCCACTGCTTCAAATGGATAATTTCTGCCACCTTCTTCTTAATCCTTGATCAGTCGGAAATTTCATTATTATTCCTATACATTTTCTCTTTTCCTTGCATGGTGGAATTTTGTGAGCTAAATCCTTTATGTTTCCTGAAATCTAAAGTTTTAAGTTTGAAACATTTACTAATTTTTGGCTGCTAACATAATTTCCGCATTAACTTGCAGTTTTACCTATGGCCTATTGCTAGTTAAGTGTTCCATAAAATTTCCTTACTTACTTTGCTTCCCAACATATATCAAATGGTTTTAGTCCTATTCATAAAGTTTACAGGGGAAAAATTGGGATATATTTTATACCACATCATCAACTTTTCCAATAACTAAAGAAGACAGCTAACGACTATGATCCAAGAACTCCAATAATTTTTTTTACTGGAAGTTGCCATTTATCAGTTAACATAAATGATTTTGAGGTCCTAACACTCCTTTCTAAATTAAGATGGGAAATTTTTAATATTTCGTTCCATTGCTACCTATTTTCTTAGTTTCTCTTTTTCGGTCACTAATAAATATGGTCCATTTAATATTTCAATCAATATCCATAGCAGCTGATCGTTACTGTTAGAATTGGAACATTTCCAATTAATCCTTCTTCAATCTTTTTAATCTTCTTCTGGTTTCCAAAATTCATTCATTACTCGAATTTCTTTCTTCCACAAATGCAGTATTAACTTTCTTTAATCGTTCCCTATTAGATTTTGCTCTCATTAATTACAAACTTATTACCTGTTAAACTTTTAATTAATGTCCAAAATCGCAATCCATCAAGTACTAACTAAAACACATATAGTCGTAATCTATGTTACCTATATATATTCTAGTTGTTTAGCATTGCTGTACGATATCTATATCTAACTACTAATTCTACAACTAAAATACTCATTTTCATATTTTAATTATTGAAGCTATCCTTCCAAAAAAGATTACCATCATAATTTCTCACAAATTAACCGCAAGTGAAGGTTTTAATTTATTTGAAATTACAAGGAATTATTTCTTTTTATTTTTGTTTAAATAGGTAGTGCAAACTGTAGAATAGAATATCCATCTCTTACACGTTGCTTTTCTTTTCAGTGTATTCCTTGTTACTTCTAACAATGCACTTTTATACGTATTTTAGAATTGAATAGTTTATGGAATTTACACGGAAATTGCTCTAAAATTGAAATATAGAAATTCATATCCTGTGGGCAACCTAATTCACAACACAATTATAGATTTGGAATATCTTTACGCTTTATCAACTTCTTCAAATAGAGATTTAGGACTATCTTCAAATTCCAGATCAGGTAGTACATTCTATTTTTATTTTATTAATATCCTAAAAAAAAAATTAGTCTATCCTACCTAAGTCATGGTCCATATCTACTCCATAAATTTTATAAAATTATAACTTCCAGACACAAAATAAAATATCTTCATACAAATAAACTTATTTGAAAATAAGCATTATTATTTCATTACTTGCAATACTTAGAAACATGAAGTATCAAACTCAATATCTCTATTGAAAATTTGAACTTTAATAAAAACCTTTATCAAAGATTCAAAATTCCTTTGTTTCCAAATAGGAATAAAATAATCTCTATTTTTAAAACTTTCCTTATCAAATATTTTTTTCCTTAAAAGTTAGACTTTCTATTACATGGCATTCAAAATTTTCTTGGTTTTTCAAATGGGAACATATGAAAAACTTTCCTTTCAATAGCTTACTACAATAATGATTTAATCCTTTTTGAAAATATGATTTTTTTTCCTAAAAGATTCAAAACTTAATTATCTTTCTAGAATAATACGTTAGACCATTTTTGTTGGAAAGAGTTTTCTAGCTACAAGAATATCGTTTGCAAAATAGTAAAATTTTCACAATCATCATTTTCAAAATAACACTAATTTCCTTCTAAAGCGTACAATAATATTTACTATCTTGTCACTCAAAATATACTGTTGTTTGATATATCTCGTAACTATGCTAAAAAACTCTTAAAATCTCTCACAACACTTTTCTTTATCAAACCAGTATTATTATTATTCAAATAACTTTGTATTCAAATTAAGAGAAACATATAAAATTATCAT
Organism: Allium cepa; assembly: GCA_030765085.1. NCBI lineage: Eukaryota > Viridiplantae > Streptophyta > Magnoliopsida > Asparagales > Amaryllidaceae > Allium > Allium cepa. Next base: position 308,786,606 of record CM060929.1, read on the forward strand.
ATTTACATTAATGCTTCACCTTATACAAAAACATCTAACTTATTTATCAATCATCATTTAAATCCAATCAGTGGTAAAAGATACATTTTGTAACTTTATATGATAGAAAAATAGATGGAGTAGACAAAGACAACTTCTAGCTTACTCTATTACTCTTTTCAATATCGCATCTACCAAAATTCACAATTTTTATTTTTACCTAGATTCTAACCGTTATTCTCTTCATCACCTTATATGGTAATGCTTTCTTTCCTATACTATTCGACATTCCTTTCTTTCTATTTTATATTTCTATCCCAAAATAGGTACTATTTCCATCTATAAACCTCTAAAAAGCGTTCTAAAGAAAGAAATTTTAGGTTTACAAACAAGGAAAAATGGAAGGATCAAAGAACAAAAATTGAATTTTTTTTAATCAAATTAAAAAGGTTAACGAATGAAAACATTTCAAGTCATTAATTTATAATTAAAACCAACCTTAATTTTGTCTTAAAGAAATTCACCGCTTTGCATTACCTTTCCAAACTTTTCTAAAACCAATGATGGCTTATTTCTAAATCTATCTAAAACTATATTTATATTTCCAAAAAAATTCATATTATATAGCCTCTAAGAAGATGTAGAAGAAATTTTAAATTTATTACATAGGAAATATAACATAGAAAAATAGAAGAATACAAAAACAAGGAATTCAAAAGCTTTTCTAATATAATAAAATTTTAAATTGTGAAGTTAATAAACGAAACATTTTTTTCAACTTATCAAGTCACCAAATGTTCAAATTAAAATCATCTACCAAAAATGTTTCACTGCCCTTTTTAAATTTACAACCTCTTTTCAAATTTTTTACAAAACAAACGGTGGTATAATTTAAAATTCTTCTAAAGTCACTTTTTATCAAAAATTTATAACATATAAGATTTTCATTTAAAAATCTTTTGATAGGCACTTTCAAAATTTAAAGGGTTTTTAAAGAAATATTTTTGTCAAATTATGTTCCAAAAGGTAAGAATAAAATTTGTTATTTCTTTTATACCTTTGTACTCTACCCTTTAAAAATCTAATTTCCTCCTTGTGGTGATAAATGTATTCCTTTTTATGGAAGTTTCCTCCTTTCCTTACTTTCATATTTTATTAATACATAACACATTCATAAATGTTAATTTTTCAGTATTAATTGTCAGCCTAATGGACATTTCTATAAGATCATTTATTTCCTATCAACCTTTCCATCTGTGATTCATATCTCTCTTACCTTAATACTTATAGGGCCTATAATGATAAGGAAGTCTAGATTATATAAAGAACTATAAGTTTAACTCTATTTGTTTTCCAACTCATGGTTGTTTCATCCATTCTTTCAGAATATGTAGCAACTACTTCTATATTCAAACTTTGTAGAGTTATGCGTAAATTCAGAATAAGTATATATATATAGTATGAATTTTTTTAAAATATTTTTCAAAAATAACAAGTATGCCACTCATACACATAATATACTTTTCTCATTGATCGGGTAACCTAGACTCTGATACCAAATGTAACAACCCACCTCGGAACAAGCCCAAAGTTCGACCTAGAAAAGGCCCATTGAAACTTAGATCCATTCTAAAGTAAGCTGTTGGTAGTAAAAATAAATAACATTGCAGAGCCATAATTATACTTCCAGAACTTACTGCGGATGAAACAAATATATTAGCAAAGCGTAACCATTTATTTTAAGACCATAAAAATTTTATAATACAAAATTCGTAAAAACCGTAACATAATATCTGCTATAACAATTATCTAAATACATGGGTATACATAAAACCATGTAGTAATAACAAATACTGCCACAATCCAAGCTTCTCCCTATCTAAGCATCATCGCCGCCGCCACTCTGTCCTTAACCTGTGTTTTAATGAGGAGAGAGTCAAAAAAGTATCTGGTGAATAAAAACCTCGAGCTTACCTTTTCAGTATTTGGGCAGTATATTTCAAAATAAGAAAATGTCTATGAACATAAAACCATTAAAATCATTTAATACTTCTTTGTAAGGAAAGGAGGCGGGTTCAACCACTTAGTACCTTCCATCATAGAAGTAGGTTTCTAAAATATTATATCCTAATCATACGTCATAAATAGCTAATAATGTGAGTGATGGTATCCAAGCCACTTAATAACCTTTATTAGAAAATAGGCAGACTCTAGTCATTTAAGACCTTAATTAAGGCAGGCCCCATCATTTAAAACCTATTTCCATGGCGTGATCCTCAATGGTACTATCAAGCTGACAACATTAGGAATCTCATATGCCGCTTAATACTTCCAAGTGGAAAACATAAAGACTTCGGTCATTTAAGACCGTAATTAAGGCAGACCCCACCATTTAAGACCTATTTCCAAAAGTGGACCCTATATAGATACCACATAACGTGTCTCCTTGGCCATTTAATACTTCATCTAGATAAAAGATGTGGGTCCAACCACTTAATACCTCAAAACCCCAAAGAAGGACCTTCATCTTATGGCCCATACTCATAATGACATCTCATATTTGTATGAAAATACGTACAATTTGGTCATTTAAGACCTTAATTAAGCCATACCCCCATCATTTAAGACCTATTTCCAAGGCGTACTCCTCAATGGTACCGTCTAGCTAACATTATATGGAATCTTATAAGCCACTTAATACTTCCAAGTGGAAAACAGGTAGACTCTGGTCATTTAAGACCTTAATTAAGGCAGACCCCACCATTTAAGACATACTTTCAAAAATGTTCCCTATGTAGAGATACCACCTAACATATCTCCTTGGCCATTTAATACTTCGTCTGGGAAAAGAGGCGGGTCCAACTACTTAATACCTCAAAACCCCGAAGCAGGCCCTTCGCCCTATGGGTTATACTCATAATGACGTCTTACATTAGTCCGCTATTCGCAGGAACTAGTAGCTAGATTAGCTTGGCAGATTTTTCCTACAGAATTTGGGACCAACCTCGTGTTATTACAAATATTTATCTAAGGATATCTCATATCAATAAAAGTGTATACAACTACTGATATGCTCAAAGTAAAGGGTAGACTTCCATCATGTAACTCTATTGATATCGCATCCCTATGACTTAGCCATAAATCAATTACTCTATAAACACACACACACTCTCCCTCTCATCTCTGTGTTTCAGAAATAAGGCCTTATAAGGAATCTTATTTACTATGCCTTAAAATAATAATTAGGCTATATAAGAGTTTCCTCTTAGTATCACCTCATAATCAGTTACCTTCCTAATAAGGGAAATAAATGTGAATAAATGTGTAATTAAATGCACCATTTACGCAATAATTATACAGTAATTATGTAAATAGAATAAATAAGTATTTGCAATAATAAGTTCTAAACACACGAATTTTATGCTCTAAACTAGCGTTAAATGTCAATTCCCTAACCAAATATTATTGCAAGTCTTTTTTCTTCAAATTCCCAAATTTTCATGGGATTCTAATATCCAAAATAAAGAATAAATATTCAAAACCAAAACTGCAATAGCGGACTTGTTAGTAAAATAGAAACTCAATTTATTACACCAATTCAGTGGAATATCTTAAATAATAAGAATTGCAATCTAAACCCCATATTCTATTCAACTCCACTTTTATAAAGAAATATATAAGAATAAATGGTGTAAACTATGAATAAAATCCATAATCTAAACTCTTATTTGATTGAAGAATCACAATTTGATCCAAAGAATAAGGCGAAGTGGAATAGACTATAAAATTATAAAAATTGCATGAATGAAACAAATTCCATCAAATTAATGTAAATAATTGGGAATCTCAATATAGATTAACATATCGAAATAAATAGGAAATTTGGGTGGATTTTACCTGTCATATTTTTGAAATTCCAAAATCCTTAAGGCATATTCAAATCCAAAAAGAAATACACTAAGTAACTGCTAAAAAGAAATATTAAGGTTTCCACTCATGGAATAACCTTAACTTCGCCTTCCTTGGATTTGCATGCCTCACAATCTCTTCTAGAATCTCTCTCTCTCTCTCTCTCTTGATACGCACACAATAGGGAACATGTATATATATTTATTAGATTCAGAATATTTGGAGGAGAATAGAATAGGAATAGGTTGGAGGAAGAAGAAATAAATAGAAAATAGATCGGATTCCTACTTGAATTCTCCACAGAGTTTCTAAATGTAATTTGGAGAGATAACAATAGCAGAGTTTTGCTATTGTTCCCAAAATATTTATGGATAAAAGCAAAAGGTCTAGGTTCTAATTTATAGTGGTTGGAAATACACCAGAACCGACGAATAAGAATAGATTAAAAATAGATAAATCTAGAACGTGCAACTCATCAAAATACCTCCACAATAAGGAAGCGACTGAACCCCATGCTCCAAGCGGTCGACCCCACGGTTGATCTCTACGGTCGACCTCTTGAGGTGTTGGATCGACTTCTTCCCTTATTTTGGGAAGGTATTTATTTTATTTTACCGTTGCATGAGTATTTATTGATTTCACACCCTAATTAACTTTTAACATTAATTGCTAGTTTTTAATGTTACTTAAACCATAAGTCTAATCACAATTAATTTCAAATTTCAAATTAGGGAATTATTTATTTATTTGAATCCTTTCAAACTATTTTAAATCTGAAAACTTCAAATGCTCATAACTTCTTTGTTCGAGCTCTATTTGAAGGCGCAGATGACGATGACATTACTTATTTACATAATCCTACATCTAAATAATCATCTAATATTGATATTGGTTTGTATGTATGTATGTATGGCTGGATTGGATTGGTAATGTATATGACTTATGCGTATAGTTGGAACTAATGGTTTGGAATATGATGATATTGATATTATATAGTTGTTACTTTACACTATGAGTTTAGAAAGAGATATATAGAATATTTGTTTTATTCTTTTGGGTTTTAGGGTTTGCACATCGTGAGTTGTGTTCAATCAAAGGGTCAAAACTAGTAGGTTGTTATACCTCCCTTATTACAAGTTGGTGAAGAATAGAAGATAGATTTGAAAACTTTAATAAGGGATTGAAAACTAGGAGTTCGGAGAGGAGATTGCTAACAAACAAGGTTTGGCCACCAGTAGGATCAAAGAAAATGATACACATTCCATTTTAAGTAAAATATTTTATATGTATGTATGTTTGGTCACGTATTTCATTTCGAAAAAAATATTTTAAAAAAAATTATAATTGACATATAAATATATTTATATACATCTATATACATACGTATGTGGATTTGTATGTGTGTCTGTGTATATGTATGTATGTGTTAATTTGAAACAAAGTATATCTATTTATTTATAAGTCACATAAAAGAAAACATTATTCAAAATTTGAGATCAAGATGCGTGTGTCTATACAGACACACATACGATATTCGATTTTTTTTGGATTTTTTAATTTTGAATTAGGTTTTGTTTGCTCTTATTTCTAAAATTAAAAAAAAGTCTTTTTTACTTGCGGCTCTAAATAAACAAATTACATATATACATATATATGTGAAAAGACACACACACATGCATGTATATACGCGTTTGAAACTATTTTGTTTTGACCAAAAAATATATTTTAAATTAAAGTAAATAAATAAATACATAAACACAGACACTTATATATATATATATATATCTTTACTTGCTTTTTTACCAAAGCAGTTAACTTAAAATTGACCTAAAGAACTCATACGGAGTCGGATTGACCTGAAATTTTGGGAGAAAACTTAGAAGACATAAAAGAAGGTACTCACCAAAAATAGGCATGATCGGTTAAGGGTAGATGGATCACTAAACACCTAACTAGATGGTCGCTAGTGATTCATGTAGAATGGGCCCCACCACTTAATTTTTTTAGTGTAGGTCCAAACATCCTCTAGAGTGTACCTACAAAGTTTCATCTAATTTGATTAAGTTTTGAGGAAGTTATGGGTGATTCTTCTACATCAAATGACCCATGAAGATGGATGATCAAACAAACTCCAAACGACTTGATATTTGGACAAGGCATTCAAACAGATGAAAGGAGGACAACCCAAAAGGGTAGACTTAAAATAGTTTAAGGGCATGGATCACTAGCGGTCCATCATGTTAGCTCGGGTCGCCTTGAGTTTTTATAGACTTCTTCCTAGCACTGAGCTGAGACTTTTGACAAGTCGGCCTTGGCCCAACTGTTCTCCTAAATCTATAAATACAATCCTTCCTGCAAACACAAAGACAATCTTAAAGATTGGCTGCTGGAACTCTACAGAGATTATTCTTCACTCTTCTTCCTCACACAACAGTCATCTAGTTGTTAACTATGATTCTCCAATGAACTCTTGCACTTGTGACTTATTCTAATCTCATCAACTTGTAACCAAATTCAACTTGTAATAACAGTCAATCGATAATAAAGCTTATAAAGTGGACGTAGGCTTCGTTAACAACCGAAGCACTATATAAATCTTCTTGTCTCTTTATTATTTGTGCTCTTTTTATATTTATTTTCTATATTGTTTCTCTGTAAGAACAAGGTTGGAGATTTCACACTCAATCCAGGGTGTAGATACATTTTTTGGGTTAACATTTTGGTGCTTTCATTGAGAGAACTGAACTTAGGGCTAGATCTGACGACTTGAACTTTGAATATAAGATTTGGAGATGATGAGCATGCCTAATCCCAAATCTAGAGTCGGAGAAAATCAACTAGAGGCTGGGGGCAGCCAGCATGTGTCCTCAAATTCTCATCAACCCCACTATATGATGAGAAAGGAGATGGAAAGGATGCTAAAGGATGTTGAAAGAGATGCAGGATGGAATCTTAGCTAGACAACATGAGATGATGGATGAATTCTTCCAGAAGATGGAGCAGCAAGGGATGGCTAGATCTGTAAGGAAAAGGAATCAAACTCCAGGGAATAATGTAGGCACTGTCGGAGTTAGATTAGAACAAGATGAAGTCTTACCTCCATGCCCAGAGCAACCGATACTTGGGGGCAATGCTGGAATCAACATAGGAATCAATCCCAATGCCAGAGTGACTATTGAAACACCAAGAACTAGTGGTAAGGAGCTAATCCAAATACTTGCATGCAACCGATAGAAGAATATGTACCATAACTTTTTCGAATGAACACAAGTCTGAATGAAGCTAATGTTATGAATCAGAACACAAGCATGCGATCAGAAGAGTTCATCCTGGGATACCCCCTAGAACAGGGGGCATAATATTGCTTTAGGATGGAGACCTTCATTGGATGGTGAGAACCGAATTGCCGAATTGGTATGAAGGTTCATTAGAGGAGGACCTCCAGATCAGGTTTTGGAAGACGTGAATAGCAATCCGTTTAATGCTAATATCCGGAACGCCAGAAATCCTCCAGATTTCAAGCTTCCAACGGTGGAAATGTATGACGGGTAGACAGATTCGATGATTCATATGATGAGATGCATCCAACATATAGAGGTGTTGGGTGCTTCTAAGGAGGTAATGGGGCTATGCTTCCTATTATAATTAACAGATTTGGCTGCAATATGGTTTAGATAGTTAGAGAATGGGTCCATAAGCACATGAACCGTCTTTATGAGCAAGTTCTTGAGATAATTAAGAGTTCACGTCTTACAACCGAGGAATGTACTTACACTCTCAAACGTAAAACAAAGGCTTGGAGAGTCCTTAAGAAGTTATTTAAAAAGATTCAATGCGTCGGTGGCTTTGTTTGATAAACCGAATCTGTCGTTTATCCTAATGGCTGTAGTATCTAGAGTCGCGACTAAGATTGATTTCAAAGCTGCATTGAAAAGGGATCCACCGATGGATCTTGTGGAACTCTACTACGAAGCCAAGAGATATTTGCGTCAGGAAGACGCTGAAGCCAAGGATGAAGATGTGGATGTTGAAATAAATGATGTGGAGGACAGGGGTTTGAGCTGGAATTGGAAAAGGAAAACTGATGACGACTTTGGGGAGCCGTAATGACAAAGGAAGGAGCCGAGATTCTCTTCTTACACTGAATTGACTAAACGAGAGGATATACTTAGATACTAGTGGCATTACTCTACCAGAGGCCAACTAGGAGGGAGCCCACTGATCGAGAGAAAAGATATGGAAAGTTTTGCATCTTCCATGAGCTGAATGGGCATGAAACGAATGAGTGTCGACACCTTCATGATCTGATAGAAGAACTGGTTTGTAACAACCAACTACCACAGTACACAAGGAGTAGAGCTGCAGTCGAATTGCAAGAATAGCCACCATCCGTGGCAAATGCATCAAGAAACGCCTAGTGATTTGAGCCAAGACAAATTATCCTATGATCAGGGTAGATCTGAGTCGGATCCAGTTCCCTTGCTTTGATTTTTCGTTTTTTTCTACATGTTTCTTTTAGTATTTAGGCAATAATAACCTCAGGCTCCTTACACATGTACGGGATCCCGAACGGTCCTAGGAACGCTCTAAGTCGGATTCCTGAGATGACTATTTTGGGCAATAATAACCTTGGATCACGTACACGTGTACAATGTTAGTAACTGAGATGATTGGTTTTGATGACAACAACCTTTTTAGCTATCTTATTATAAAATATATACTAACACTATAATCTAGATAGATATGTAAATGTAGGATATATAGATATGCAGGTATTGGTTACTGAAGACTGATCAGCATAAAGTCTCAAGACTCAAGATTGAAGACTCTAGGGTATCAAGATCAAGATTTCAGGATATGTGTCTAGTTTTTGTTAAAATTCATAATAGCATGGAAATCTTCATTCCGAATTTCATTTGGGATGGAACCCATTTCTACCTTCTTAGTGGCTTACAAACCCATGACAAGTAGCTTACAAACCTATGACAAGTGACTTACAAACCCACGAGTATCCTAGTTTTGTACAAGTTCTTGAGTCCTGATGTGATGAGATATTCTGCAGGAAGAAGCTTGCAAAACTACTTCAAAATGGTTTTTCAAAACGATTTTCAAAACTACTTTTCAAAATTTTTAGTCTTAAAATTATCTTTTCAAATGATTTTCAAAGGGATATTTTAGCCTTAAAATATCGTTTGTTTTTGTGTTTTAGAACATAGTAAAATTAGTTTATTTTACTCCAGAATCATTTCATCTTGTATTCATTTCAATATCATTTTCAAAACAAATTTTACATTATTTTTAACAAGAGGATGTCGACATCATGGGATACCATGTCGACATGGTGGCCATTGAAGCCAAAAGTTTCAATTTTAAAAGAAGTGTCTATTCGTTTAAATCTCTTCACGAATGGTTATGACCGTTGGTGCTTTATAAATAGGCTTCACAAATGAATTTTTTAATCATCTATTTTCATTTTTCTTCACTTCTTCTTCTCCACAAATCCATATTCTATAATTTTCATATTTTTAAGATTGTGCCGAAATTCTGCCAAATTCTTAAGTGAATCAAATTAGAATCTCATTCTTGTTTTATTTTCTATCCTCTCTCGAGGATCAAAGTGCTATTCAGAGTTATAGGATCAATTTTTAATTAAAATTTTATCGAATCTCAAGGTGTGGTTGCGCCTAGAAATCATATGGGTAATCTTGTGTCCCATAACTCAAGAGAGTTTGCCCCGGACTCATGAGACAGAAGGGTACCTCAAGGCCTTTATAAATTGAGGAGTGTAATCTCGACATTGGTTTAATAAAAATCTGCATGAGGTGGTTTGCCTTGGTACAGGACTGGATGCAGGGTAACTTCAAACCAGTATTAAATCCGGTGTGTTCTTTCCCTTTGCTTCTTTTTATTCACTTTCTGCATCTGTGTTTAATTCTGCGATTGTTTTGTGATTGATTTCTGCAATTTTTTGTGTCATAGTTTCAATTTAGTTTATATAAGTCTTAGAATTCATTAAACACTATTCACCACCCTCTAGTGTTAAATTAGCCTTAAGATCCTTAATCCGTTGTCCCTTTCAATTAGTATCCGAGCATTGGTTTTCATAGTTTTCATAATCCGAAGCTTGAAAAAAAATTTAATGGCTACCAACAGTGGTAATGTCAACTCTGGTACTAGTTCTGTTATCACTAACACTAGTTCATTTGTAGAAGGTCAGTCTACTGTCAGACCACATTTTTTCAATGGCAGTAATTATGCATATTGGGCTTGTAGAAAGAAAATTTATTTACAATCTGTAGGATTAGGCATTTGGAATATCACACAAACTAAGTATATTGGACCAACTGCCAATTTTGCCCAGTGGACCGTTGAGCAAAAGTGTGTTGCACAAAATAGCTCAAAGGCCATGAATATATTATTTTGTTCATTAGATAGGAATGAGTTTAATAGAGTGTCTGTTTGTAAGTCTGCATTTGAAATCGGAAAAACTTTGCAAGTTACTCATGAAGGAATAAGCAAAGTCAAACAGACTAAAATTTTCATATTAACTAATCAGTTTCAATTGTTTAGAATGCATGCAAATGAGTCCATTTTCGACATGTACTGTCGATTTCAAGATATTGTTCATTCACTAATTGCACTGGGAAAAAGCTTTTCGGAGGAAGACCAAGTCAGAAAAATTCTAAATTCATTCACTCCAAAATGGGATCAAAAGACACTTTCAATCGAAGAAGCAAATGATACCAGTCATATGAAAATAGAGGAATTGATTGGGAATCGAATGTCTTATGAAGTTCAACTGCAAGGAAGAAGAGAAAACAAGGTTACAGAAAAGAAGTCATTAGCATTCAATGCAACAACTGAAGATTCAGAACCAGACAGTGATGAGGAGATTGCTTTCATGACATGAAACTTTCAAAAATTCCTAAAATATAGCAAAATGAATAATTACAAAAGAAATGATCAAAGGAATTCAATAAATAATGTAGAGAAAGTCAACAATGATAGGTGCTACAATTGCAATAAAGTCGGGCATTATAGGAAAGACTGTCCATATCCAGATAAACAGTTATTCCCTTCAAACAATGATTCGTCAAGGAAAAGAAAGAAAGCATACATAGCAACTCTTGATGACTCGGACTCATTATCCAGTGATGATGAAAAGAATACAGTAAATTCAAATTTGTGTTCCACTGATATTCATGAATCAGACGACGATGTTAGTATGGGTCTAAAAATAGGTACGCAATTACATTATTTTTATTTTTCCTTGGTTGAATGGATGCTTGTTTGTTTGCTTGATTTTATTAAATTCCTTGAATTTTAAATTCAAATTTATCCCTTTAAATTTGAATTTTAAATTCAAAAATATTATTATTTTAATAATATTTTAAATATTAAATTATTAATATTTAAGTATTATTATATTTAATGCTATCATAGGAATTAGATAATTAGAATATAGGATATAATATATATAGTTACTAGAAAATAGGATTAGACACTTGTCCTTTGAATCAATAGGCACATGTCGACATATCCGGATACCCCATGTCCACATGCCCCTCAGAATTTGATTTCAAAATTTGAATTCAAACTTTTGAATTTCCCTCCACCTTTTCACCAACTTCAATACTCTAGAAAGATGCCTCTTGACCAGAGAACATGACCATAGAATATCTATTTATCTCACTCTCTTTATCATCACTTTTCACTTTCATTTCAAGTTTCAAACTTATCTTCATTATCTTCAACTCCTCTCAAACTTCTTCAATGGCCTCTTCAAGCACTCCTAACACCATTAGGCTTCCAAAATCTGTCAAAAACTTTCTTTTTAATGACCCGGAAGTTATCAAAGCTTAAATCAACTATGTAAACTTTGGTAAAATTCATACGGGAAAATTTGCTATTTTTGAAGATTTTCCTTCTTATGAAATTGAAAATCTTTTTCAATAATGTTCTATTCTTAGTTTAGTGGATAACAAACAAAATGATTTTGTATGTTATCCAAAACCTTGTTAAGATGTTTTATGCGAATTTGAATCGTGGTTTTTATGATGGGGAAGAAGGAAAAATTTAGAGTAGTGTTAAAGGAACACAAATTGTTTTGGATTGTGAAATTTTGGGAAATATTTTGGGATGCAAGTATACCGAAATGAATCTCTCGGAGTTTCAAATTAATGAAAATGATCGAGAGACATTTCATCACATTTTTGAAGGGGATGACAATTTTGAATTCAAAAATTGTTATTTTCATCCAAAAGCAAGAATTGTTAATTTTTTTTCCAACACACTCTTATACCAAGATCGAGAAACTATAACAATCCGACTTTGAAAGTTTGCAAAGCTCTTTTTGCAATTTTTGAAAATTATGATATTAATTAGGCTCAAGTTATTTTGGATGAGCTAAGGCCTAAGAATTTTACCATAGGTGAAAACACATTATACCATGGAATTTATCTTGCTCGGATTTTTAATGACTTCGGAGATGATTTTAAAAGGGAAGAATTTACAACTAGAAAAGTGTTCAATCATGCGAACATTTCCCTTATGCAAATTTCATTAGTATTTCAACCATATGAAACACTTACGGAAAAGGAAGAAAGGCTCGCTCATGAAGAAATGGAAGAAATAGAGGAAGAAGAAGAAGAGGAAGAGGAAGAGGAAGGAATGGAAATTGAGGAGGTGGAAGAGGAAGATCAAGAAATCTTCTTAGGAAGTATTGAATATCCTACTAATCCCGCTAATCCATCCAACAAAACCATTCTCAATGATCAAAGAATTATAGTGAAAAACTAGAAGACACTTAAAAGATCAATAAGTAAGAAAATGGATAAGATTTCCACTAAAATCGATAAGTTCTTCAGGAAAATTAGTAGAAAGCTTGGACCATCATCTTCTTCATCTAACTAGTTTTAGTTCATGTTATCTTAAGTTCTATCTTTGTATTTCCTTTATTTTAGTTAATATTATATTATCTTATGCAATGTTGACTAGAATTATTAATGGAATCTTTCATTTCTTGTTATTCTTAAAACAAAGCAAAATGCCACTTTAGGCAGAGGCATGTCGACGTACACCATCCCCCCCATGTCGACATCCAACGGGCAGAAACTAGTTACATTTTCAAATTTTAATTTCATGTAACTAACTTATGTCTATTCATTTCAAACGATTTTCTATCCGTATTTATATCTGTTTCTTGCAGAATAAATTGTCAAACTTCATTTCTAATCATTTTCTTTCATAATTCTTTCCGTTTCTTGAATTATGGCTTCTCTGGTTAAGAATCTAAGTGACAATCTTGAAGAAACTCTCACTTCCTTCAAGAATATTCTTACATTCATACTTCGTAATCAGCGTCACTTAGAATTAAGTCAAATACAGATGATCAAGGAGCAAGAGAAACATTTCGACGCCCTTCGTTGGATAATCTCAGCCCTTAACAAGGACGATCTCGAAGGAATTCCACCAATCACTCTCAACAAAGATAAAGAAGAATGAGATGCCATTAAAGCAGACTCTATCTTTGGAGAAGATGGATAGGTGGAAGTACCAAGGAATGTCTAGTCATTCTGTATGTTATTTGTTTGATTTGATTGGTATGTGTTACTTGATTGACTTAACTTATTTGGTATGGTTTCTATATATGTTTGGATTGACTGGTTACTGCAAATATGATTGGCGATGATTGATTTATTTGATTACACTTATGATCACACTTAGCACTTATTACACTTATATATGGTTTACTCTATTTTATTATGGTTGATTATCTTATAATAAGTTCAGGAATTTTATTAGTTAGAAGTTTTTTGTTGATCACAAAGGGGGAGAAGTTATAAAATAATAGTTGTCTTGGAGTAAAGGGGAGTTATGATGGCTTGGAGTAAGGAGGAGTCATGGATCAAGGGGGAGTTATAAAAGGAGTTATGGTACAGTAAGTATATTTTATAAATACAGGTTGGCATCATCAAAAGGGGTAGATTGTTAGGAACTGAGATGATTAGTTTTGATGACAATAATCTTTTTAACTATCTTGTTATAAAATATATACTAACACTATAATCAAGATAGATATGTATATGCAGGATATATAGATATGCAGGTATTGATTACTGAAGACTGATCAGTATAAAGACTCAAGACTCAAGATTGAAGACTCTAGAGTATCAAGATTAAGATTTCAAGATATGTGTCTAGTTTTTGTTAAAACTTCATAATAGCATGGAAATCTTCATTTCGAATTTCATTTGGGTTGGAATCCATTTCTACCTTTTTAGTGGCTTACAAACCCACGACAAGTAGCTTACAAAGCTACGACAAGTGGCTTACAAACCCACGAACATTATGGTTTTGTACAATTCTCGAGTCCTAATGTGATGAGATATTCTACAGGAAGAAGCTTGCAAAATTACTTCAAAATGGTTTTTCAAAATGATTTTCAAAACTGCTTTTCAAAATATTTTAGCTTTAAAATTATCTTTTCAAAAGATTTTCAAAAAAAGTGTTTTAGCCTTAAAATATCCTTTGTTTTTGTGTTTTAAAGCATAGTAAAATTAGTTTATTTTGCTCCAGAATCATTTTATCTTGTTTTCATTTCAACACCATTTTCAAAACAAATTTTACATTATTTTTAACGAGAGGATGTCAACATCATGGGATACCCCATGTCGACATGGTGGCCGTTGAATTCAAAAGTTTCAATTTTCAAAAGAAGTGTCTATTCGTTTAAATCTCTTCACGAATGGTTATGACCGTTGGTGCTTTATAAATAGGCTTCACAAACTAATTTTTTAATCATCTATTTTCAGTTTTTCTTCACTTCTTCTTCTCCACAAATCCATATTCTATTATTTTTATATTTTTAAGATCGTATCGAAATATTGCCAAATTCTCAAGTGAATCAAATTAGAACCTCATTCTTGTTTGATTCTCTGTCCTCTCTCGAAGATCAAAGTGCTATTCAGAGTTATACGATCGATTTGTAATCAAAATTTTATCGAGTCTCTCTATAAGGTGTGGTTGTGCCTAGAAATCAATTGGTTAATCTTATGGCCCATAAATCAAGAGAGTTTTCCCTGGACATGTGAGACAGAAGGGTACCACAAGGCCTTTATAAATTGAGGAGTGTAATCTCGACACTGGTTTAACAAAATTCTGTATGAGGTGGTTTGCCTTGGTATAGGACTGGATGTAGGGTAACTCTGAACCAGTATAAAATCCGATGTGTTCTTTCCCTTTACTGCTTTTATTTACTTTCTGCATCTTTGTTTGATTCTGTGATTGTTCTGTGATTAAGTTCTGGATTTTTTTGTGTCATAATTTCAATTTAGTTCGTATAAGTCTTAGAATTCATTAAACACTATTCATACCATCTAGTGTTAAATTAGCCTTAAGATCCTTAATCCGTTGTCCCTTTCATACAAGACCCAGATTGGTCTCTAGGCATTCTCCGAGTTGGATCTTCGAGGTAAACATTTAGGATTTCTTCTTGTTTTGATTCCTGTTGTTTGATTTTTGCTTGTTTTTTTTTATCTGAATATTTGGATTTTGAAAAACCCACTTTGATTGTGACGACTAATATTGATCGCCTTAGAGTCCTGATACAGGACCGGACTGCAAGGTGCAATTCCCTTGCCAAAAAAGCAAGTAGATGGACTGGTACGATATTTATCGCCCTAAAGTGCTGACACGGGACCGGAGTGCAAGATTCAAGTCCCCTTGGATGGACTTGTATGATATTGATCCCCTTAGAGTCTCGATCAGAGAGACGACGTCAGAGTGCAAGAAGTAAGTCCCCTTACTAGAAAGTGAGAGAATGAGCCAATTTAATCCACTTTAACTTAACAAACAAATGATCCGAAGAGATCATCCCCCTTAACTTAAACATTAAACTAAACATTAAACGATCCGGAGAGATTGAACTGATTTGAATTAATAAAAGGATTTGAATGCCTTGTAAATAGAATAAAATTGATAAATCCTGGACCATAGGATGATTTCGATATTTGATGTGATTTTGATATATGATGTGATGTGATTTTGATATATAATATGATTTTCATATGTGATGTTATAACTTAGAATGAGAGTAGGAGTGGTAATACTAGAAATTCCGGATGGACATGGGATAGCTAGAGATGTGTCATGTAATAACTTCGAATGAAATCAGAAAGTATAGATTACACTTAGGCAGAGTCTAGAGTCTTAGACTGCAACATGTTTGGAACAACTTGTGATTAGAAAGAGAACCCGAAGGAACTGGACAATTCACCAACGTTGAAGTAGCTGGAAAGCTAAAATATCAAAGACCAGAGATAAGAACTAGTTCTTAAGCTTTTTGACCAAAGCAGCTAACTTAAAATGGACCTAGAAAAATCATATGGATTTGGATTCATTTGAAATTTTAGGAGAATGCTAAGAAGAGATAAAATAAGGTACTTACCAAAAATGGGCTTAATCGGATAAGGCCAGATGGATCGCTGGCGACCTAACTAAATGGATCGCTAGCGAACCATGTAGAGCGGTCCCCACCACCTGAATTTTTTAGGGTTGGCTCTAGACATCCTCTAAAGTGCACCTGCAAAATTTCATATGGTTTCGTTATGTTTTGAGCGAGTTATGGGTGATTCTTCTAGATCAGATGAGCAACGAAGATGGATGATCAAACAAATTCCAAACGACTTGATATTTGGATAAGGCATTCAAACAAAGGAAAGGAAGGCAACCCAAATGGGTAGACTCAAAAATTATTTAAGGACATGGATCGCTAGTTATCCATTATCTTAGCTCGGGTCGCCTTGAGTTTTTCATGACTTCTTCCTAGCACTGAGTAGAGGCTTCTGAAAAGTTGCCTTGACCTAACTGCTCTCCGACACCTATAAATACAATCCTACCTGCAACACAAAAAGGATCTTCTGGATTGGCTGTTGGGACTCTGTAGAAATTATTTTTCACTCTTCTTCTCCCACACAACAGTCATATAGGAGTTCACTGTGATTTTCCAATGAACTCTTGCATTTGTGACTTATTCTAATCTCATGAACCTGTAACTGAATTCAACTTGTAATAGCAGTCAGTCAATATAAATATTATAAAGTGGATGTAGGCTTCATTAACAGCCTAACCACTATAAAAATATTCTTTTCTCTTTACTATTTTTGCTCTTCTTATATTAATTTTCTATGTTATTGCTGTGTAAGAATAGGGCTGGTGCTTTCACACTCAATCCAGGGTGTTGATCCCATTTTAGGTTAACAATATACATTTCGAAAATTATATTATATATATAATTTAATTTTAAACGCATGTGTGTGTATATATAAAATAAAGATTTTAAAACTGACTCTTAATTGTTTCCTTTGAATCATTTCTTTCATTATTTTCCTTATATAGATTCGTTCAATTTTTTTCCTTTCAATGAATTATTTCAGTTAAATTATTTCCCTTACATAACTCAATTGAAATTATTTCCTTTAAATTATGGTTGAATTATTCATAATATAATGGTTGAAATAACATTATGTGTGTATATGAATATATATGACCATAGTTATAATTCTGGACATTATACCATATATGTTTGTAAACTCATGATCACGTAAATCATCATTGATATTATATTTCGTGTAATGACCATAAATCTCAATGGTTGTTTGTACATAGTGACATTTAATCATCAATGTATACCCTAGTATTGACTACTTTATTTATTGTAGTTATAATGTTTACATTATGAATGCAAACATATTGTATGTTAAAATACTAAGTTGAATCAAATTAGTAACATATATCTATACTACTAATAAAGAAAATTCGGTGAACTAATTTACTTTGTGTCCTTTTGAAATTCCAAAAATCCCCTTGCTTTCCGTTTACAATAATACAAACAGCCTATAAGCGAAGCATGGGCCAATACTAGTATTTAATAAAGACAAATCATAATACACAAACAAAAAAAAATTAAATGAAAATAGGTTAAATAAAAAAATGATAAACTCCCTTATTAATACCCACTTAATATGAATTAATGTAAATATATTATTCATGTAAACATAAAATAAGATGTAGTGTAAATTAATAAAATGAATTTTTTTTGTTTTTAATTTCCTTAATTTACCCCAACGATAATGCACTTGATCCAATAATGGTATCATACACCATATTATTTTCACATAGATAATTAGCCAACATATAGGGTATTCACTTGAGAAATTCAACCAGATGAGTGTTTGAGGAAAAGTTGCTTAACTAAGGAGAATGTTACTCTAATTAAGGAATGTTCTTATAAATATAAAACCTTACAGTTCCTAGCCGTTACCTGGCTCATCGAGTTGTCCATTTCAAGGGTATGCACTAGAGGAAGGCTAAAAAGCGTTTGGTGTTTTAGTTGATTCAAATAAACGTCTTTATAATAATATGAAATTTTGAATAATTTAAAATGTGTTATGTAACGACCCGGAAATATAAATACTTCATATTTATATCTCTAAATTATTAATATTTGAATCTTGAACTAAATGTGATTAAATTGATTTAATAACCGTGTTAATCCCTTTTATTAATAACTAATGTTGGTAAACTTGTTTTTGAAAAATGTTTACAGAAATAAATACTTCGAAGAAATACTGATAATACGGTTGAAAATCGTTTTATTGACAAATGGCTGTTTTTTCGATAAAAGTTGTTCAATTTTTTTATGCCTGTCTAATATATTAGTGTTTCTTTAATTAAAAACAAAAAATATTTTCCGCGATATGGCTAACTAAATTTAAATAGTACAAGAGATTAGAAAATGGGTTAAGGAAGAGATATTTTGTTGATTAGTGTAAAAAAAAGTTTTCCTAAGGAAAGGAGGTGTAAAGGTGGCATGTGAAGGGGTGACTCCTTTGTCACCATTCATAAAGAGTCGGAGCTGAGGATGGCCTATTTTGAAAACCCTACAAATGCACCCTTAAGGGTATCACTAATCACTTTTCACAAAATTTTAAAAAGGTAGAAACTTAATTTTTTATGAAATGTTTTATAAATGAAGGTTGTGCCTTAATAGAATGCATATAAACTTGAAGTTATATTTTTATGAAATTATTCATAAATTGTTTTAGTATCGAATGAGATAATATTTCTGTAAATGAATGTGATTAAAAGAAATTGGTATAGTTAAAGAACACAATGGAATAAAATATGTAAGTTGTACGTAGATCATTTTATTCGCATGATTATTCTTGATCTAAGATTCGGTATATGATTTCTAGGTGATCTACGTCGGTACGATCTTTCTTTTTACTTGATTATTGATGACAAACACTCGAAACATATTCTTGATAGGATCCCAAAGTTTTTTTTCATTGTATATGGCCATGTAAGGAAAACAGAGGTTTCTAATCAACGAACCTGATCGGAGTTCACACTAGAGAGGTTATGTGATCTTTTCTAGTTGGAAAGTGAAATTTATGTGATCGAGCAAAGTGATCATATTGAATATTATGTATAGATGATACATGCACATCGAACGGGCTTAAGATATGTATACTATGTTATTTTGGCATATAGAGAGTTCAGGGAATGACTCTTCGATTTATTCTTAGGTTGCTTGAATAGTTGACTAAATAGTAACCTAATGTTTTTGAGCATAAGATATGCATAGAAAATTATTTATTATCTTTGTGAGTTTAGAGGGTTTTTGAAATTGAGCTAACCGTTAGATTTATTTGCTTTTCATTTTAAATATCCTTAAGTATTGGTCTGTGCTTGTTTCGTTTTGTGCGTTAGTCGTGTTGGAATTCCGAGGATGAAATGTTTTAATTAGAGGAGAATGTACCAACCTAAAATTTCGAACCCTTCATATTTAAATATCTGAATCGTTTAAATATTTGAATCTTGGATTAAATATAATTAAATTAGTTTAATAACCTTGTTAACCCCATTGTAATTAATAACTAATGATGGTAAACTTACTTTTGAAATATTTTTAAAAAATAAATAGTTTGAAGAAATTTCTATATATGATCGAAAATCATTTTATCGATAAACAGTTATTTTCTCGGTAAAAGTTCTAACTTTTTGAGATTTATTGGAATACTAGTTTGTAATTAATAAGAAATCAAAAATATTTTTCATGATATAGCTAACTAAATGCAAATAGTAAAAGAGATAAGCAAATGGGTTAAGGAAGAGATATTTTAATGAATAGTGTTTTAGGTATTTGTTTTAGGAAATGTGTAGGCGGCATATGAGGGTGAGGTTCCTTTGTGGCCATTCATCAAGGGTAGAAGGTGAGGGAGACCACTTGGTTAAACCTTACAAATATGCCTCTTAGGAAAATATTAATCACTTTTTATTAGCATGTACAAAGGTTGAAACTAATTGGTTCTAATCCATTTCTATCTCCATTAAACCTTTTCTAATCAAAGTAAATCAAGTCCAAACTTTACCAAACTTTGGCTATAGGCCTAAATCATCATAAAAACATGGACTAATAAGTCAAAAGTTGAAGGAAGTTGAAGAAATGGGATGAACCATCATCAGCCGTGCAAATTCAAGGTTAGGAGGAAGCAAGGTCAATGGGTTTTGGAGCTAAAGCTTGGACCTTTTGGAAGTTTGGTGATGGTAGGATGTGTTTATGTATTTTTGAAGGCTAGTGCTTATGTTTGGCTTAGATTTGGATGAGTTATCTTACTATTTATTACGTCTATATTTTTTGTGCATTTGTTTTGTGTAAATATAAAGATAAGTAAAGTTAAGAACTATGCAAGTTATAACTTTTGGAAACCTCTTGCTTTGGAAAGCAAACGACAACTTATTATGCAATATTGTCACTTCTATTGCCCTCTAAAACATGTATCATTGCCTAGACCTTGTGTTTGCATGCTTGTTGTGATTGTATGCGAAGTGGAAGTGTGTTGAAAGTGTTTGAAGCGAGAAATGTCACCATAAGTGCACTATAATATCCTTAACTTTAAATTGTGTAAATAGAATATTTATGAACTCAATCTGGTATAACTTGTTTTGCTTGTTCATTTCACATATTTTGGTGTATGGGACACCAACAAATTGGTTTGGAAAGTTTTAGAATTTGTAAAACAAAGTTGTGAAATTTAGAAGCAAAATAGTCGTTATAAATGGATATGAAAAATACATTGTTTTAAGGAATTTTTATAATTAACTTGGAATATATTCTTAGTGGTTTCTTTGTAAGTGGTTTCTTTGTATGGTTTTTAAGTACCATAAGCATGTTATATATTGTGAAAAAATTGGATCAAAAATCTTTTTTTTATGTGGTTAAAACTGGCCACAAAGATAACGCATTTTCATGTTGATTTTCTATCTAGAACTTCAGATAGCATTTATAAACATTGTATTCAATCTACTATAATACTTCTGGGTTTGCAGCAATGTTTTGTTTCAATGCGACATTTGGCTAGTTTTACGTGATTTAAATAGTTTATAATTTTTTAAGTTATGGAATATTCTTGGTAAGTCCAATAACATGGATTTGAGTAGGAATAAAGATAGAAGTTTAAATATATTTTTAATAATTAATATTAATTTTTAAAGGAAAGGATTTCATTTGCAACATATAAAATAAAAGTTTTTTTAACAAATTATAAATTAGTTACTTTTAAGTAATACTTTACATGGATATTTAAAACATATCTACTAGTACTTTAAAAGTGCATGTATACAAGTTTGAAAAGGTTAAATTAGTATTTTATAAAAAGAATAAAGTTGGTTTTGATTATAACATTGTAACGACCCGAAATTTTCAAACCCGAAAATTCCAGATAGTTAAGTAAAGAAGAAAGAGATAGAAGAGGAAGTAGAAGAAGAAGAAGAAGAACATCAACAACTCACATTCGCAGCGGATAAAATATAATAATAAATAATAACAGTTTACAAAGAATAATATATCTGTCGATTACATTTAATATACATCAGAGTTTTCACATTTATACAGTCACTGAATATATACAATCATCATGTCTCTCATACACAGCAATATAATACAGCGGAAGTATTTTATACGCTATAGCCATCCATCTCGTCCCCTGAGCTCCAGAACGTACCTACCTGAAAATCTGTAATACTCGGTCTGACCCGAGCATTACGTCAAAGTAACACCCGAGTCAGGCTGGAAACCAGCGTGAGTAAACCCAACTAACAAGGAATACCAAGCAAACAACTTAAATAAACCCGGGTAACTTTTATCAATTTAACCAATTTACCATTTGCTATAGACAATACTTATTTCACATATAAATTCCTAAGTACCAAACTTAGATAAAGTAATCCCAACCACTAAAATCATTTCATTCCTGCCTATTGATTTCTCGAATCAATTTATAAAAAAATCGAAGAGGTTTCGGGTATCTTCCAATACCCGACCCCGGACTCTTCGAAACTCATGTTATTCTAACCCAAGTTATACAATGAAATACACGACATTTCATATTAGAGATATCAACACATTCAAAGCATTCAATACCATTCAATCATCCATAAGCAAAGCTTAATCACATATAAATCAGTTCGATTGATTCTAATTGAACTTCAAACCTCAATCACTTGGACTCCTTCATTAATTAATTCCAAAACAATTAATTAATCAACCCTTCATTACTCATCTTGATTAATCACCCTAGATTAATTGTTCCAATTACATTCAAGTAATTATCTTTAATTAATTTCACGACATTAATTATTTTTACCAAATCAATGAGTAATCTTTAATTGCTTCACGAATTAATTAACTATTATTAATCACACTAATTCTAATTGCTTATATTAATTAATTTCACATGAGTCACTTATTGATTAATTCATCTTTCTTTAATTACATCGTTAATTATATAAATTAATGATTCCCAATTATGTTTTGATTTGTTCTAATATAAATTAATTTCTTTAATTCAATCCCAATATTAATCATTCTCGATTAATCTCAATTTGTAATTAACTATTCTTTATTTACTTCATTAATAAATTAATTATTCCATAATTAATTATCATAAAGTAAATATATTTTTATTAATTACATTAAGTAATTATTTATCACACCATCAAAGGATTTTTCTGAATTACTTATATTTAGTTAATTAACTTACAACTTAATTTATTATTTATTCAAACCTTTAATTACTGAATTAAATAACCCAACTCATTAATTAATTAGATTAGTTAATTATCCATCTTAATTACCTTACTAATTTAGTGTATCACAAATCATTAAGCCTTTAGTAATCTTTAAAACGGCAACCCCTTTTTATTCATTGTTTTAAGTTTAAATTAACTTAAAATCCCCAATACTTCGAGTTAAACAACAATTAACTCGAGAACCTTCCAATACCAAATCACCAGATCATCAATTCACAGTGCATATCAAATAAATTCAATCATTCAGCCAAATATTTAAATTTTACCATTTAAATTTAAATAGAAATTCAAAAGCGTGAGGTTTACTCACTTATGCCTCACAATTGGCAATCCACTTCATTCAATTAAGTACATTCAGCGATTATTAATTTATTTCTTTCCCAATAGATTTTTAATTCATTACTCCCTGGCTATTAATTATTTACCTTCATTGTTAATTTCTAAAACCTAATTCCCATTTTACATCACTAATTACAAATTACTCAATCAATAATTGGAAATCAATTACTTAATTATTTCACAAATTATCAATCAAACTGTGTTGATTTAAGTTTTGAAAAGCATTTAATTTAAAGGATTTATAAATGATTAATCAATCCCAAATTCCTTTATTTACCCCTTTTTTTTAACCTAGGGTTTAAAAAATAAAACAAGCTGGAATACATAAAAATAAAGAAAACAATATTACTCACAAAAATCAAGTCGCACGAAGTCCTGACGTCCTCCAGAAATCGTGCTGCCCTATCGCCTCGACATCACGCCCACGTCGAACTCGTGCAGCGCGGCCTCACCAAGTCGCTAAAACGCGACTGCGCCCCAAACCCTAATCCCTCTAGCCAGCTCCTTCCCAATCAACGACAAGCTCAAGCCCAAGCTCGTGCCGCCCCTTCGTGATTCTCGCGCCACTCGTACGTAGCACCGCCATCCCTTGCTCGCGATTCAATCGCGACTTGATCAAGCGACCCGCGACCTCGTTGCGACACCCATCACTCACCGCGAATACCAAAAACCCACGCGCTTACTGTTGATGTTCGGCCATTGATCGATGTTTGTTTTTTTTTTTAATTTTCGAATCGATTTGGAAATGAAAGAAAAGAGGGGGCTCGGTTTCGTATCTGATGGAAGAAGAGAGGACCGGAAAAATATCGATTTGAGAAAGCTTTACGAGTACGCCAAAAAAAATATCTCTGACATATGTACTCTAATTTATATTATATTATAAAATTTCCAAAACGTCTCGTTAAGCATACGCGAAATCCCGAACCCGAATCAGACGTGCCGACAGATATTTATAAGGTTTTACCCGCGTTCCGAACACGATGGAACGTGTTTCAGAAGCTAATTTGATTGTATGCGCGAGTTACAGACGTAAACGATCGATATACAATTAAAACGATTAAAACAAATCTACGTGTTTCGAGCTGCCAGGGTCAAATGACAACTCCGATTGCTACGAAAATTGAAATCCGATAATAACTAACTGTTATGGATCCAATGGAACTGGTTTCGTCAAATTCCGAGACTGTGCCTCGGAAGGCTATTTTTAAGTTAAATTTAAACAATATAATTTCAAAACCGAACAAATTATTTTTAAATTAAATTCCAATCATTCTATTGTCTTCAGTATCGTCATTATAAATTATATAAGCCTTCAAAATATTTAAACAGGCTTAGAAATTTCAGATTCAACAATTTACCCAATTTTCAATTATTAAATTCAATATTTAAACTATATAATTCAATGATTTAATTATCAAGTAAATATTGATATGTTGAATTCAAGTTAAGATTAACCTTTAAATATTTTAGAAATCAATTAACTATTCAAATTTAAATTGCTAGAAATTCCGGGACATCACATTCCTCCTCCCTTAAAAGAATTTCGTCCTCGAAATTGCTAGTTAGGAAGAATGGACCAATACCCGTTTACCTTTTCCTAAAACTCACAGTCAACATCCTACCAACTATCTTTTATTAATGGCCCACTATCATCTTAACTAACCTTCCAAAATCTTTTATAGTTCAAATACTACCCTTTTGTTTAATCATTTAAATTTAAATTTAACCAACTTTCGAATTATCAAAATTTTCTCAAAATTTTTCTAACTCTCTAAATTTCCGAAATTTTTTGCCAGCGTCTCCTTTGCGCGGCTAGCTCGGTACAACTAGAAAAGGCCTCTACGGGCTCCCAAATTCCAAAAGAAAACAAAAGCCAAGTGGCTACATCAAAAATCCAATCCAATTTCATTCAGAAATTTTAAATACATACCTTTTTGTCGGGCAATACAAATTAATCTTTTGGAATCAAATCCAATTTCCCTTTTCCTTATAATCTCTGCATATCTTATTTAACAAAAATATCAAATCATAGCCCTTTCAAATCTTTACATACTTATCCTTACAGAAGTTTTCAGATCCTTTCCTATTCACACTAGTTTTCCCCACTTCATACGAATTCAATTTACCTTAAATTTTGAATGTTGAATTTTATCTTTCAAGTATATCTGATTCATATTAGTTTCATTTACTAATTTATATTAGTTTTGAAATTGAAATCGTTTTGTCGATAACCAAATTTTTCTCAAAAATTTTCTAACTCCCAAAATTTTTGAAAAAATTTGGCAGTCTCCTTTGTATGGAGGAGCTTTTGCAATTTGACAAAAGATATAAATATATATACATCGACCCACACGGTTGGAAAAAGCAAAAACAGTTCATATTTCCTATTTTTATTGCGTAGGCGTACCTTGTTTAGCATTTTAAGCAAGCAGCTTATTAATTTTAGCAATTAGTGCAATCCAAATCTAGCCAAACGGCCTTCAGGTACCTGTACTTACTCAACTTAAACATATAAGCACTATATATATGAAGTTTATAACATTTATCTTACATAAACAACTATAACACTTCAATTCTAAAAGAAATGCATTTAAAATAATTTCCACGAGCAATTTATATGTTTTCAACACTAATTCAATTTATTTTTAATCCAAACAAGCTCATATTCACTCCACTTAATTTCAAAATCATGTTATTCAATTTTCATCAACTCATAGAATTTAATATTCATTTACGTCAAATGACGATCCATCCTATGCAAGTTTGATGATATCAATATAACTAAACAATTACTTAAGTTTTATTACCAATTTAAATTGATTTCAACTTAAGTTATATTTAATTCTTTCTATTTTAATTTATTCACAACCATACCCAAATTCATCAATTCCAAGCTTTTATTAAAATAAACAACTTTACCCTTTCAAATTAATATGCCTCATAACTTGAGTTCACTCTAACAACCCTATTCCAATTAAAACTTTGATTTAATCTTTGTTCAATCGGACTTCATCCATTTATTTCTTAAATCAATTCACTCGTCTTAAAATTTTAATTTACCTACTTAATTCGTTATCAAATTTATTTTATTAATACAAGGCTATTCTCAATTTATTTCTATTCACTTGGATTTTGTTTTGCAACTCAAACCATTTCTATTATAATCACTACTCTTATATCCAATTTACTTGCAAATTTCATTAAATATTATTCAAATCACCTTTGAATTTTATTTGTAAGTCAACCATCACATTCTCAATCCAACTCTATTTTATTTCCATTTTATAGCATCTTCACTTATTCAATTCATTATCAAATCCAAGTTTAATTCTATTTACAATTCTAATTCACTTCTCAAACTCTATTATTTATTTACAATCCATTTGTTTAACCGAGTTAAATTTTCTTAACATACTTTATCAAATAATTTATTTAACTGATTTGCTTACTTCCATTTTTAATTTAATAATCGATTTTTAATTACAAAGAATCACTTCATTAAATTTTCCCGAGTTTCAATTTTATTTTATAATTTCAGTTTGGGTTTCCCTTGATTTTCCAAAATTCCAACCTTTTACTTTAAAATCATAGAAAAGCTTTTAAATTCTCATAATACTATTAAAATAGCTCTTTATAGAAATACTTTTTATAACTCGATGTCTCAACCAGTCCATCCTTGTTCTCATAGAAATTCAGTCATACGTTGATCAGGCGTAGGACTGAAAATCTATAAGTTCTTGGTAAACCCGTTTTCAACATCCAGTGAAAATGCTTAGAAAATAATTTTATTAAAAATATAGAAAACAGTTTTTTTTTTTTTTTGAAAATAGAGGAAATATCTTTGGTGACAATGCTCTGAAAATCATCACCCCCATCCATGGTCACAGTTACATTCCAGGGTTACGTTGTCGTCGCAGCAAAAGTCCATGTAACTGCAGGCTCCCCGCGGCCTCTCGATTACGCCATGGATCCCACACAACAGATCACAGTTACATCCAGGGTTACATTGCCATCGCAGAAAAAGTCCATTTAACTGCAGGCTTTCCGCGGCCTCTGATTTTCGCTATCAAAATGAAATCTCTCCACTCCTACATAGGTCGCAGTCTGCCGATATAAAATCAAACGCAGACTATTGGCTCTCAGCGGCACACACGACTTTCACTATGTTATACCATAGGTCGCAGTCTACCGATATAAAATCAAACGCAGACTGTTGGCTCTCAGCGGCACACACGACTTCCACTATGGTATACACTACTCATAATCCCCAGGAACTAGTTTTGTCCGGACTCCTCACAGGATCAACTTTAGAAACCCCCCCTTGGGGCTCAAGGCAGCACCACCCGGTGGCACTCCTGAGAAGATCATTTCAAGGGAGCGCCTTTTTCCCCAGAGCCATCATCAAAACATTTTATACTATACACATATAGCATCTTCAAATCATACACCTAGTATGATCTCATACAAAGCTCATTTATACAAAATCGATTATTCCAAAATCGATAATTCTCAGACTAGGCTTTCTAAATTCCATATATTGATTTTACCCAAAAATCAAAAGCCTTTCCAAATCCAAAGGTTCCCAAAACCTTTTCCAAAATCCTCATAAGATCCTTTATATATATATATACAGATATATATAATTTTTAGAACTTTGGATCTTTTCAATCTTGTTTAAAACTCCTTTTATACTTCAAACACCTTCTAAAATCCTTTCCGTCCGGCAATAGATTTAACAAGGAAAGATTTATCTTATATAACAAAGATATATAACTTTGTTTATTCAAAATCAAATATTCAAATTTGATTACTCTTTCCAATATCAATTTCCTTTCTATTCACATTCACTTAAATTTTCATTCACTTATTCACATTTGCCTTAATCCCCATTTTTATTATTACCTCAATTCTTATCCCAGTTGGGTATTTAATCAATAACAGTTTGAACTCCGACCAGTTTATATTTAGAAAATAGCTTGAAAATTTTGAAAATAGATAAGTAATTGAAAAATAATTATTAGTTTACAAAATAGCTACAAAATAGTTAACTAATTGGAAAATAGTTAAATAGTTTCAGAAATTTTAGATAATTAAAATAGTAATTAGTTTAGAAAACAGTTGACAAATGGTTAAATAGCTTTAAAAATAATTGTAACAAGTATAAAATAATTTGGTTTTAAGAAAGAAGGGTTGTATATATTTAATAGCCTAGAAAAATAAGTTTATTTTGAAAACAGTCCAGAGTCAAACTGTTCGCTTCCCCAACCATTAAATTTTAATTTTCCACTTCCATTTAAATTGATCCAATTCCAATTTAAATTACTCCAATTTCCATTGGACTTGATTTATTCCCAATTCAAGTTGAATGAATTCTCCATTTCTTTCCAAATTCAAATCAAATTCCATTTGATTTTTAAACTTGTACAACTTTAATTATAATTTCTATTTTACAATTTCTATTTATAATCAATTACATTCACATTTTGCTTTTAACTCAAAATTATACATTTTCTTTAGCCAATATATTTTTATTATTCCATAAACATTTTAATCAAGATTTCAGAGTTTAAACAAATTTCCAAAATTTCAATATACCTTAGAATTCAACCATATCCAAAATTCTTTGGCAAATTCAATTACCCCTTTTGAATTTCAAAACCAAACCTAATCCACAAACAATTCCAATGTAAAACGATTTGGTAGCAATTTCTCTTCTAGAAACTCGAAAATATACATCGATAATGCTGCAGTCATCATCGACGTTATTTTCCAGTGACCGAAAGAGTTCAATGCTTTTATCTCTAAAAAAACATTTCCAAATATTTTTAATTTCAAATCTCCCAGATTTCAAATTCAACACAAAATATTTTTGAAATAATACTATTATTTCTCCAAAACCTTTGGAAACCACTTCCAAATCCAAAGGAATTTTAAATTTTCCCAAAAATTCCAAATGCCCAATCCATCCCATTCTTATTTAAACATTACTCTGGCATTTTCATCTTACTTTATTTTCAAGTATTCTCTGGAATTCTATTTCAAATTATAATCTCATTTATTTATGAAGTTTATTTCAATTTATAAATTACATTCACAATCTATATTTCAAATTCCATTTTGTCATATAAGTTTATTCTTCAACTTGGGTTATAAGTTTCAATTTGGTCGTATTTTACATTACCTCTTAACTTAATTCCAGTAATTTAACAACCAATCACCTAAGTATTCATTAGAAGGAAATGTTGCTATTTATATCAAAATATATTTTTATATAAAATCATTAAAAATCTTTATAAACAAATAACAAGTACGCTCTCATATAT
This sequence comes from Allium cepa, assembly GCA_030765085.1. Classification (NCBI taxonomy): domain Eukaryota; kingdom Viridiplantae; phylum Streptophyta; class Magnoliopsida; order Asparagales; family Amaryllidaceae; genus Allium; species Allium cepa. The sequence goes on from CM060929.1 coordinate 308,816,311, forward strand.
TTATACTCAATTCTTTCTAGAGTACTACGGACTCTATTCAATGAGTAATTCCCACCAGAGCCAAGGTTCCCGCTTAACCTTCAGCTCTGATACCAAATGTAACGACCCGAAATTTTCAAACCCGAAAATTCCAGATAGTTAAGTAAAGAAGAAAGAGATAGAAGAGGAAGTAGAAGAAGAAGAAGAAGAACATCAACAACTCACATTCGCAGCGGATAAAATATAATAATAAATAATAACAGTTTACAAAGAATAATATATCTGTCGATTACATTTAATATACATCAGAGTTTTCACATTTATACAGTCACTGAATATATACAATCATCATGTCTCTCATACACAGCAATATAATACAGCGGAAGTATTTTATACGCTATAGCCATCCATCTCGTCCCCTGAGCTCCAGAACGTACCTACCTGAAAATCTGTAATACTCGGTCTGACCCGAGCATTACGTCAAAGTAACACCCGAGTCAGGCTGGAAACCAGCGTGAGTAAACCCAACTAACAAGGAATACCAAGCAAACAACTTAAATAAACCCGGGTAACTTTTATCAATTTAACCAATTTACCATTTGCTATAGACAATACTTATTTCACATATAAATTCCTAAGTACCAAACTTAGATAAAGTAATCCCAACCACTAAAATCATTTCATTCCTGCCTATTGATTTCTCGAATCAATTTATAAAAAAATCGAAGAGGTTTCGGGTATCTTCCAATACCCGACCCCGGACTCTTCGAAACTCATGTTATTCTAACCCAAGTTATACAATGAAATACACGACATTTCATATTAGAGATATCAACACATTCAAAGCATTCAATACCATTCAATCATCCATAAGCAAAGCTTAATCACATATAAATCAGTTCGATTGATTCTAATTGAACTTCAAACCTCAATCACTTGGACTCCTTCATTAATTAATTCCAAAACAATTAATTAATCAACCCTTCATTACTCATCTTGATTAATCACCCTAGATTAATTGTTCCAATTACATTCAAGTAATTATCTTTAATTAATTTCACGACATTAATTATTTTTACCAAATCAATGAGTAATCTTTAATTGCTTCACGAATTAATTAACTATTATTAATCACACTGATTCTAATTGCTTATATTAATTAATTTCACATGAGTCACTTATTGATTAATTCATCTTTCTTTAATTACATCGTTAATTATATAAATTAATGATTCCCAATTATGTTTTGATTTGTTCTAATATAAATTAATTTCTTTAATTCAATCCCAATATTAATCATTCTCGATTAATCTCATTTTGTAATTAACTATTCTTTATTTACTTCATTAATAAATTAATTATTCCATAATTAATTATCATAAAGTAATTATATTTTTATTAATTACATTAAGTAATTATTTATCACACCATCAAAGGATTTTTCTGAATTACTTATATTTAGTTAATTAACTTACAACTTAATTTATTATTTATTCAAACCTTTAATTACTGAATTAAATAACCCAACTCATTAATTAATTAGATTAGTTAATTATCCATCTTAATTACCTTACTAATTTAATGTATCACAAATCATTAAGCCTTTAGTAATCTTTAAAACGGTAACCCCTTTTTATTCATTGTTTTAAGTTTAAATTAACTTAAAATCCCCAATACTTCGAGTTAAACAACAATTAACTCGAGAACCATCCAATACCAAATCACTAGATCATCAATTCACAGTGCATATCAAATAAATTCAATCATTCAGCCAAATATTTAAATTTTACCATTTAAATTTAAATAGAAATTCAAGAGCGTGAGGTTTACTCACTTATGCCTCACAATTGGCAATCCACTTCATTCAATTAACTACATTCAGCGATGATTAATTTATTTCTTTCCCAAGAGATTTTTAATTCATTCCTCCCTAGCTATTAATTATTTACCTTCATTGTTAGTTTCTAAAACCTAATTCCCATTTGTACATCACTAATTACAAATTACTCAATCAATAATTGCAAACCAATTACTTAATTATTTCACAAATTATCAATCAAACTGTGTTGATTTAAGTTTTCAAACGCAATTAATTTAATGGATTTATAAATGATTAATCAATCCCAAATTCCTTTATTTACCCCTTTTTTTAACCTAGGGTTTAAAAAATAAAACAAGCTGGAACACAAAAAAAATTAAAGAAAACAATATTACTCACAAAAATCAAGTCGCACGAAGTCCTGACGTCCTCCAGAAATCGTGCTGCCCTATCGCCTCGACATCACGCCCACGTCGAACTCGTGCAGCGCGGCCTCACCAAGTCGCTAAAACGCGACTGCGCCCCAAACCCTAATCCCTCTAGCCAGCTCCTTCCCAATCAACGACAAGCTCAAGCTCAAGCCCTAGCTCGTGCCGCCCCTTCGTGATTCTCGCACCACTCGTACGTAGCACCGCCATCCCTTGCTCGCGATTCAATCGCGACTTGATCAAGCGACCCGCAACCTCGTTGCGACACCCATCACTCACCGCGAATACCAAAAACCCATGCGCTTACTGTTGATGTTCGGCCATTGATCGATGTTTGTTTTTTTTTAATTTTCGAATCGATTTGGAAATGAAAGAAAAGAGGGGGCTCGGTTTCGTATCTGATGAAAGAAGAGAGGACCGGAAAAATATCGATTTGAGAAATCTTTACGAGTACGCCAAAAAAAAATATCTCTGACATATGTACTCTAATTTATATTATATTATAAAATTTCCAAAACGTCCTGTTAAGCATACGCGAAATCCCGAACCCGAATCAGACGTGCCGACAGATATTTATAAGGTTTTACCCGCGTTCCGAACACGATGGAACGTATTTCGGAGGCTAATTTGATTGTATGCGCGAGTTACAGACTTAAACGATCGATATACAATTAAAACGATTAAAATAAATCTACGCATTTCGAGCTGCCAGGGTCAAATAACAACTCCGATTGCTATGAAAATTGAAATCCGATAATAACTAATTGTTATTGATCCAATGGAACTGGTTTCGTCAAATTCCGAGACTATGCCTCGGAAGGCTATTTTTAAGTTCAATTTAAACAATATAATTTCAAAACCGAACAAATTGTCTTTAAATTAAATTCCAATCATTCTATTATCTTCAGTATCGTCATTATAAATTTTATAAGCCTTCAAAATATTTAAACAGGCTTAGAAATTTCAGATTCAACAATTTACCCAATTTTCAATTATTAAATTCAATATTTAAACTATATAATTCAATGATTTAATTATCAAGTAAATATTGATATGTTGAATTCAAGTTAAGATTAACCTTTAAATATTTTAAAAATCAATTAGCTATTCAAATTTAAATTGCTAGAAATTACGGGACATCACATTTATTTTTACCAAATCAATGAGTAATCTTTAATTGCTTCACGAATTAATTAACTATTATTAATCACACTAATTCTAATTGCTTATATTAACTAATTTCACATGAGTCACTTAGTGATTAATTCATCTTTCTTTAATTACATCGTTAATTATATAAATTAATGATTCCCAATTATGTTTTGATTTGTTCTAATATAAATTAATTTCTTTAATTCAATCCCAATATTAATCATTCTCGATTAATCTCAATTTGTAATTAACTATTCTTTATTTACTTCATTAATAAATTAATTATTCCATAATTAATTATCATAAAGTAAATATATTTTTATTAATTACATTAAGTAATTATTTATCACACCATCAAAGGATTTTTCTGAATTACTTATATTTAGTTAATTAACTTACAACTTAATTTATTATTTATTCAAACCTTTAATTACTGAATTAAATAACCCAACTCATTAATTAATTAGATTAGTTAATTATCCATCTTAATTACCTTACTAATTTAATGTATCACAAATCATTAAGCCTTTAGTAATCTTTAAAACGGTAACCCCTTTTTATTCATTGTTTTAAGTTTAAATTAACTTAAAATCCCCAATACTTCGAGTTAAACAACAATTAACTCGAGAACCATCCAATACCAAATCACTAGATCATCAATTCACAGTGCATATCAAATAAATTCAATCATTCAGCCAAATATTTAAATTTTACCATTTAAATTTAAATAGAAATTCAAGAGCGTGAGGTTTACTCACTTATGCCTCACAATTGGCAATCCACTTCATTCAATTAACTACATTCAGCGATGATTAATTTATTTCTTTCCCAAGAGATTTTTAATTCATTCCTCCCTAGCTATTAATTATTTACCTTCATTGTTAGTTTCTAAAACCTAATTCCCATTTGTACATCACTAATTACAAATTACTCAATCAATAATTGCAAACCAATTACTTAATTATTTCACAAATTATCAATCAAACTGTGTTGATTTAAGTTTTCAAACGCAATTAATTTAATGGATTTATAAATGATTAATCAATCCCAAATTCCTTTATTTACCCCTTTTTTTAACCTAGGGTTTAAAAAATAAAACAAGCTGGAATACATAAAAATAAAGAAAACAATATTACTCACAAAAATCAAGTCACATGAAGTCCTGACGTCCTCCAGAAATCGTGCTGCCCTATCGCCTCGACATCACGCCCACGTCGAACTCGTGCAGCGCGGCCTCACCAAGTCGCTAAAACGCGACTGCGCCCCAAACCCTAATCCCTCTAGCCAGCTCCTTCCCAATCAATGACAAGCTCAAGCCCTAGCTCGTGCCGCCCCTTCGTGATTCTCGCGCCACTCGTACGTAGCACCGCCATCCCTTGCTCGCGATTCAATCGCGACTTGATCAAGCGACCAGCGACCTCGTTGCGACACCCATCACTCACCGCGAATAACAAAAACCCACGCGCTTACTATTGATGTTCGGCCATTGATCGATGTTTTTTTTTTAATTTTCGAATCGATTTGGAAATGAAAGAAAAGAGGGGGCTCGGTTTCGTATCTGATGAAAGAAGAGAGGACCGGAAAAATATCGATTTGAGAAAGCTTTACGAGTATGCCAAAAAAAAATATCTCTGACATATGTACTCTAATTTATATTATATTATAAAATTTCCAAAACGTCTCGTTAAGCATACGCGAAATCCCGAACCCGAATCAGACATGCCGACAGATATTTATAAGGTTTTACCCGCGTTCCGAACACGATGGAATGTGTTTCGGAGGCTAATTTGATTGTATGTGCGAGTTACAGACGTAAACGATCGATATACAATTAAAACGATTAAAATAAATCTACGCGTTTCGAGCTGCCAGGGTCAAATGACAACTCCGATTGCTACGACAATTGAAATCCGATAATAACTAACTGTTATGGATCTAATGGAACTAGTTTCGTCAAATTCCGAGACTGTGCCTCGGAAGGTTATTTTTAAGTTCAATTTAAACAATATAATTTCAAAACCGAACAAATTATCTTTAAATTAAATTCCAATCATTCTATTATCTTCAGTATCGTCATTATAAATTTTATAAGCCTTCAAAATATTTAAACAGGCTTAGAAACTTCAGATTCAACAATTTACCCAATTTTCAATTATTAAATTCAATATTTAAGCTATATAATTCAATGATTTAATTATCAAGTAAATATTGATATGTTGAATTCAAGTTAAGATTAACCTTTAAATATTTTAAAAATCAATTAACTATTCAAATTTAAATTGCTAGAAATTCCGGGACATCACAAACATGGTTATAATAAATGGTTTGAGATTTATATTAAGAATCTATATAATAAAATTGGTCGGTCAGTGGTAAAAGACAAAGAGGGGTTCAGATTCATTCTTAGCGGATATATCAAGCGGCACTCAATTCCCCGCATCAGCACATTGCACGTACTGCTTTCCCACTTTCCCAAGATCTAATTTAATCGTTCATAATTTACTGACCTCCAATATTTCGATTGGTGATCATCATAGTATATTGCTACTTGAGCTTTCTTCTCCATTCCAGTAGTGAAGGTTAATTATTGCAATCTCATCATACATTCTTATCAATTCAATTTTAGCTCTAATTTTGCAATTTATAGATTTGATGGGAAGCTTTTGGTTTTTTTCCCTTCAAATTAGAGCAGAGGTAGAATCTTTCTTCTCCAATTTGTATATGCTTATAAATTCATGGTTAGTTATTATTCATTTGACTTTGTTTCATAATCTTATCATATATTTTAATCGGTGTGTTTCATCCCTGATTTTAAAATAAATAAGATTGGTGGGTTGTGTGTCAATTTTTGATGAGAGAAGGAAGTCAGTGAACAAGTTTTATTGACATCTCCTAATAACAAAGCAAAATTAAAAAAATGGGTGTAATTATTGCTTTTATATGGGAAAAGATTTCATACATGAGTTTAATTTTTTTTTCTGATTTCAGATTATGGTGACTACGATTTAAATTTTTTTTCTGATTTCAGATTATGGTGACTACGATTAAATCTGATAATTACCACCATTGCAAGGATAATAGGTTTCTTCCTAGCCATGTTAATGTCAAGCCAGCTAATGACGAAGCTCGGTGGTGTGAGAAGGAGAATATTATCAATGAGTTGAATGTGAACTCGGTGATTACTATGCCTTGACATGATGGGATACTTCATATCAATTCCATGACGATTTAGAGGCCCTATGTTATGAGGGATTATCTTATTCAGGTACAATTATCGGTTTTTACTTCCTTTTTAATTGTTTGTCTTATCGAGTCACAAATACATACATTAATATGGGAAACAAAATAACATCTGGCTGACTTTTGGTAGTAGGCAAAAGCTACGATGCTATGCAAGTTTTCGGCGTTAGAAAAGATATTTAAATAGTATAAGTTAACATTATTTCATGTCTATTTCACTGTTTGTGATGCAAAGAAACTCCAAAATGGAGGGAATCAGATGTTTTTCCATACACACATCCTTAGTTTGCAAATGTGATATAATCGGTTTTTTAAATGGAACTAATCCAATATCCACTACCTACCTAAATTGTTCAGCACTTGAATATTGTAATGAATTTGAAGATGCCTTTTTTGTAAGGTTAATGCTTCTTCAACCGACGAGTACGGGCATGACCGCAGACTTTAAATAGTTTCTCTACCCCTACCACCCTACGTCTCCATATTCATATAGTCCGCACTTAGTTTCCCTAGTTGTTGTAGAATTACCCTTTTTGTAAACTACGTATGAGTTTAGAATTCAATTTCCTTATTTAATGACTTTAGAATCAAGTATGTTTTTCTCATTACTATGCAACAGTTAAAATGTCTTATTTACTGAGTATAATTTATTATTAACCATAATACCGAGAAATGATATCATATACGAATAAAAAGATTCAAATGATGATTACAAAAAAATAAAATCAACAACATGCTGTATTGGTTATCAAAAGCAAGACTTTGTATATAGAATGATCCTGATTCAGTTGTGTTTCCATGCTTATATGGTTTAAAAAGGTATTATATTATTCGGTAATAGTACGAATATATTGTAATACATAATTTTAATACTTAACTTCGTTCTTTTTGTAACCAATTAACTGGTACAAATGAATTTGCAATGTGCTTAGAACATTCAGTTGTATTTTCTTTTTACTGTTTTGTTCTTAATGGTTACATATCTCTTACATTACTTCACATTTTACCTTAATTTCAATTTCTCTTGTCTTTAAGTATATATTTTATGGTTCCATGTCATGTTTTGAACTATTATTCTACGATTTTAATTGTTTGGGTGTAGCATACCAACTTATTATTGTCACAATAAGTATGTAAAATCTACTAATCGCTAACATTTCAAAACTCCATCCATTTTCTTGGAAATGATTATATTCTAGCTGGGTGATGGCTATGTTCATAACCTGCTATAATTTTAGATGTCGACGCATCCTTTTCATTATCAATATTCATCTTTTAAGTTTGGAAACACAATGTCTAAAACTTGAAATATTTCATCTGTTATATTCATACCTAAATTGTAATATCATAGATATGAAAAACCTTTACATGTATTTCCCTATTATATATTCTTTTTCTACAACAATTTTACTCGATTTGTATTTGAGTAATCAATAGATCGAAAAAGATGTTATAAGTAACTGTACAATGGATACCTATTCATATTACTTCCACTTCTCTTCGCTCAATCTACTCAGTTATTGTGCTTTTTGCACAATTTTAGACGGGTATACTTGGAAAACAACCTTAGTCATGAATGCTTTGTCAAATTTGAACAAAAATAAAGACGGTTGTACTTTTACTTGATTTAGTAATCTATGGGAAATGTTTAACTCGATTTTTGAAATCAATCCATTCACTAATATATCAAATTCTCACGTATTGTAATTTATACGAGTTGTCTCTATATGTTGCTTAATGATCATATAGACATCAATATTAATCTTTAATTACTTTTACTTTCGTAACTTTATTATGACTTGAAGTACATTAGTTATGTTTTTAACGATATTAACTAAATATTGATCAAAAAAAATTCTATGCAACAAGAGGTTGGAACATTGGTAGAAGCATGTATACATATGGCATGTGCAATGCATGAGCCTAAGTGGGGATTTCAGATGAAAGCGAAGGTGGAGAAACAAGCATGTGCCCAACTGATTGGAGCCCATACATTGCTATTTCAATGACACTTGGTTTGTAGCATCATTTGTCAAAAGATTAGATCTCCCATTTTCCTTATGTAACGACTCGCCTTTCCGCACGCTTTAAATCGACGATAAACCGCACATGTCAGACTTAAACCATACAGATGGACTGATTGTTATGGGGTAAATAAGAAAAAGTAGAGAAAGAAAAAACAAAATAAAATCTTGCAGCGAAACGATAAAATATAATAAACAAATAAGCAGTTCATGAAGCTGTTTTACAAAATCATTTGATTTTCTTTACTTATACAATAAAATATCAGCGTTACACATACCAGAGAATAATCAATAATAATGCAGCGGAACAATGTGAAAGTAGTGGAATACTATAATATATAAAATAAATCTTTGTCTTCGTCCTCCAGAGATAAAGGCTTCAAATCCTGAAATGCTCAGGCTGACCCGAGCGAATTGAAAAGACAAAACACTCGAGTCAAAACTAAAAGATCTTATGTAAGTTAAATCAACAGTAAATAATATGAGTGGAACGGCGTCAGAGATGTTTACGAGATTTGACATCTTCTATCCAGTGTCAATGTGAGTGCAATAACTCAAGAGATATTGATGCAGGCCAGGAGGTGGGTTCGATTGCTTCAAGTCGTGAAGTCCATAACGACTTACAACCTAAAGTGTTGGATGATGCACTACACCAGATCCTACAAGTATATGGTGGCCAGCGACCTAGTGAAAGTCGTGAACGACCTAATGAAGGCCGAAGTGTGCAATTTGCATTGGATTTAGGTCGGCTACGACCTAGTGTACTGATAGGTCGTCCAAGCGACCTAACAGATCAAGGGGATCAACCTAACGAGCTACATGATCCAGGGCAACAAGCTTTAGGTCGGTCACGACCTAACAAGCTATGTGAAGAGGAGTTACGACCTAACTGGAGATCAGAAGGGAAAGACGCATCGAGTTCACGACCTAGCGGAAACAGGTTACGACCTAAGAAGCTTGAGTCGCCAAGAGTTTAAGTCGTTAACGACTTAACTTAGGTCGTAGGTCGCAACGAGGTTAACATGTGAGTGCTGGGTTGTAATATGTTTGTAATTGTTAAGTCGTAGATCGTTTCTTTCTTAAGTCGCGTGAGTAATTAGGTCGTATACGACCTAAGTGTTGTAAATATGGGTCGAGTGTTTTAAGTCGTGAACGACTTAAATGTTTGAGGGGCATCTGTTGTTAGGTCGTTACCGACCTATGATAAGTCGTGAGTCGTTGGTAACTGCTAGGTCGCTACATGTTGTAATGGTAGTTGTTGAGTCGCTGGATGGTTAGGACGCAAACTACGGTAAGTCGCGTACTATTGTTGTGTTGTGATGTGTTGCAACTGGTTAGGTCGCTAACGACCTTGGGTAAGTCGTAGGTCGCGTGTACGACCAAGTGTGTGTTGTAAGGTCGTGAACGACCTAGTGCTGGGGGTTGTAAAAACTCTATAAATAGCGAGTGTGTTGTACATTTTGGGAGTTGATTTTTGAATAAAATTTCTTGTTGATTGTTGTGTGCTTTCATCTTAAATTGGTAGTTGAGTGTAATTTCCTATCTCCACTTTCGGTTATTCGAGTGCGCTCGAATCAACGATTGTTGAAGCCGATTCGCAGAATCAAGTGCGCTTGATCAACGCTTGAAGAATTGAAGATCTTCTTTCGCGGTATCGTGCGCGATCAACGTGTTAGAGATAGCTAGAATTCGGTATCTTCGGATCAACGAATTTGGGCATTGTGGTATTCATCAATCCACCGATTGTTACTTTCACCGATTGAAGTTTATTTTGATTAATCCGCTGCATCAGTTTTTTGGTATCAAAGCTAGACTTAGCCAATCATAGCTAAGCCGAGACTTGGAGCCAATTTTTGAAGTTGAAGTTTGAACTTAGAGTTTATCGTGTTCATCTTAAAGTTGCAACGAGTTTGAAGATTTTGATCCATTTCATTTTGGATCTAGAGTTGGAGAAGTGTTTGAATTTGAAGTTGCTTGGAGACCTTGAGCCGAGCCAAGTTGAATTGAGCCGAGATTTGCTTGACTTGTGTTGAAAGTCTTGAAGTATTTGTTGAAGTTTTGTGAAATTTAATCATGCCACCAAGGAGAGCTAATCGTCATCAAAATGTTGAAGCGTTGTATAGAAGAGAAGAAGCCGAGCTTATGGAACAACGTATTAATGAGAAATTTGATGAAGGCATTGGAAAGTTAGAGAAATTGATGAATGATTTGAATCAAACTCAAAGGAGGAGATCACCAGTCTCGAACCATGGAGGAAACCGAGTTTCGCCTTTGGTTACGGAAGCGAGGAGGGTATCACCGCATTCTTTTAGAGATAGAAGAGAAACATCAATTTCATCACGGAGAGATCATCATGACTATGGACATGAAGAGAGAAGAAGTCAACGTGAATTTGACAATGAGGCGTATAGAGATGAAGAGAGACATAGTCGAAGAAGCATGCATGAACGAAGGGATGATAATGGTCGAGATCGATATAGACATACATTTGATTTTGATGAAGAGGGTGATAGAGCTAGCCTTCATTATCGAGATCGAGACCAAGTTCGAAATTCATATCGAAATGTTGAAGATGATCGTCGATGGGAATCGGGTATGAAGATGGAAATTCCAGAGTTTAAGGGTGGAATGGTAGCAGAAGAATTTCTTGATTGGTTGTCTAATGTTGAAGAGATCTTTGATTTCAAGGAAGTTCCGGAAAATCGTCGAGTGAAGTTGGTTGCTACTAGGTTGAGGGGGAGAGCTTTGGCGTGGTGGCAGCAAACTAAACTTACAAGGGAGAGAATGGGAAAGTCAAAGATTGAATCATGGGAGAAGATGAAGAAGTTGATGAGAGCTACATTTTTACCTTATAACTATCAATCACTCATGTACCAGAGATTGCAGAATCTGAGGCAAGGGACGAAGACAGTCAATGATTATGCTGATGAATTCTACCAACTCATTGCCAGAAATGATATTATGGAGACGGAAGAACAGCTAACCGCTAGATTTGTTGGAGGGTTGCAAATGCAGATCCAGGATATGGTTAATATGTTTGATCCAAGATATGTTGCAGAAGCACATCAAAAAGCGTTGGCTTGGGAGAAGCAAGGAAGGCGTGGAGGTGGTGTGTTTACTAATTCCAATAATCAAGTGAAGGGTGCTAGTGGGAGTTCTAATGTTCCTAAACCTGTCAGTAAGCTAGTAGTGAAGGAGAGTGAGAAGGCAAAGGTTAGCAGTGGTTTCAAATGTTACAATTGCCAAGAGTTGGGTCATAAAAGCAATGAGTGTCCAAAGCCTAAGAAGCGAGTGATGGTTGCGGAAGCTGAAGATGAGGAAGTAGAAGCCGATTGTTCAAATGCACCTTATGTTGAGGAGGAAGACTTATTGTCCGAAGATGAAGGTTGTAATTTGATGATGAGGAGATCTTGTCTTACACCAAAGCAAGAGGATGATACTAGTTGGTTGAGGAGCAATATTTTTCAGTCTACATGTACTATTCTGGGAAAAGTTTGCAAGTTCGTTATTGATGCTGGGAGTTGTGACAATATTATCTCTACTGAAGCAGTAAAGAAGTTGAATTTGAAAACTGAGAAGCATCCTAAACCGTACAAGTTAGCGTGGTTAAGGAAGGGTGGTGAAGTGAAGGTTGGACGAAGAGCTTGTGTAAATTTTTCTATTGGAAAGGAGTACAAAGATAAAATTTGGTGTGACGTTGTAGACATGGATGTGTGTCATCTGTTGTTGGGCAGACCATGGCAGTTTGATAGAGCAGTGCAACATGATGGTCGTGCTAATAGTTACAGTTTTATGTTCGAAGGTACTAAGATCACTTTAGTTCCCAAGAAGCAGCAACAGAAGGAAAGCAAGTTGGAGGAGATTGAAGAGCTGAAAACTTTGCTATCTTTGAAGGAGTTTGTTAAAGAAGTTGAAGAGGAGCCTGAAGTCTATTTGTTGATTGGACGAGAGAGTCATGAAGAGGTTGAGATTCCAGAAGAAGCGAAGCCAGTTTTGAAAGAATTTGAGGATGTATTTCCAGAAGAGTTGCCTAAGGAGTTACCGCCACTGAGAGACATTCTACATCAAATCGATCTTGTTCCGGGAGCAGTGTTACCACATCGACCACATTACCGAATGAGTCCAAAGGAACATGAAGAGTTGCGAAGGCAAGTGGAAGAGTTGTTAGAACAGGGACGTGTTCAGGAAAGCTTTAGTCCTTGTGCAGTACCAGCTTTATTGGTGCCAAAGAAGGATGGAACACGGAGAATGTGTACCAATAGTAGAGCTTTGAACAAGATTACTGTTCGTTACAGGTTTCCTATGCCAAGGTTGGATGACTTGCTAGATCAGTTGAGTGGGGCTACTATCTTTTCAAAGATTGATTTGAAGAGTGGTTATCATCAAATTCGGATTAGACCAGGAGAGAATGGAAGACAGCCTTCAAGACGAGAGAGGGGTTATACGAATGGTTGGTTATGCCATTTGGTTTATCAAATGCACCTAGTACATTCATGCGGGTGATGAATCAAATCTTTAGACCATTCATTGGGAAGTTCGTGGTGGTTTATTTTGATGATATTCTGATATATAGCAGGAGTATGGAGGAGCATGTTCAACATTTGAGGGAAGTGCTGATTATTCTTCGTGAGGAACAATTTTATGCTGCTACGAAGAAATGCGTGTTTATGACGCACAGTGTTTTATTTCTGGTTTATGTTGTTTCAGGAGAAGGTATTCAAGTTGACCAAAGTAAAGTTGAAGCTATTAGAAATTGGCCACAACCGAGAACTATCACTGAAGTTAGAAGTTTTCATGGATTGGCATCATTCTACCGAAGATTCATTCCACACTTCAGTAGCGTGATGGCACCAGTTACCGATTGTATGAAAGGAAAGCAGTTTTCTTAGTCAGAGGAAGCAGGAGTTGCTTTTGAACGGATCAAAGAACTTTTGACGACAACACCAATTCTTGTATTACCAGATTTTCAGTTGTTGTTTGAGTTACACACTGATGCATCAAAGGTTGGGATTGGAGGAGTGTTGAGTCAGAGGGGACGTCCTATTGCATATTTCAGTGAGAAGCTATCAGGGGCAAAGATGAGATACAGTACATACGATGTTGAGTTTTATGCTGTTGTGCAAGCTGTTAAACATTGGAGGCATTATCTATTTCAGAAATAGTTTGTTCTTTACACTGATCATGAGGCGTTGAAGCATTTACAGGGGCAGGATAAGATTTCAGCGAGACATGCATCATGGATTGCATATTTACAGCAATTTACCTTTGTTGTTAAGCACAAATCTGGGGTGACGAATCGTGTGGCTGATGCTTTAAGTAGGAGAAGTCATTTGTTGACAACATTGAAGGTTGAAGTGACAGGATTCGAATTATTGCTAGAATTGTTTGAGGAGGATCCTTACTTTGCAAAGTTCGTTGAGAAAGTTAAGGATGGAGATACTGATGAATTTATGATGGTTGATGGATTCTTGTTTAAAGGAAATCGATTATGTATTCCAGAGAGCAGTTTGAGATTGAAGATTATCAAAGAGTTGCACGAGGAAGGACATGTGGGCCGTGATCGTACATTGCATTAGATTTCTCAATCTTATTTTTGGCCGTCAATGAGGAAAGAGGTAGAGAGATTTGTGGAGAGATGTCATATCTGTCAGGTTTCGAAGGGAACGGCTACGAAGGCGGGGTTATATATGCCATTACTCGTGCCTATTAAACCATGGGTTGATATTAGTATGGATTTTGTGTTGGGTTTGCCGAGAACTCAAAGGGGAAATGATTCTATATTTGTAGTGGTTGACAGATTTTCGAAGATGGCACATTTTATTGCTTGTAAGAAGACGGCGGATGCTGTTCGTGTAGCTCAGTTGTTCTTTAAAGAAATCTATCGTTTACATGGGTTGCCAGAGTCTATTGTTTCGGACAGGGATACCAGATTTTTGAGTCATTTTTGGCTTAGTTTGTGGAAGATGGTGGGAACAAAGTTGAACTTTAGCAGCGCTTATCATCCGCAAACAGATGGACAGACCAAAGTTGTTAATAGATCGTTGGGAAATTTGTTGCGATGTCTTGTGAAGGGCAATCTGAAGAGTTGGGACATGAAGTTATACCAAGCAGAGTTTGCTCATAATCATGCAGTGAATCGTAGTACGGGATTCAGTCCATTTAAGATTGTATATTCAAGTTTGCCAAGGGGACCGTTGGATTTAGCAGTAGTGCCACAACCGAAGGGGACGGTTAAACGAGCTGTAGACTTTGTTGATGGGTTGACTGAATGTCATAAAATCGTTCGGGAACGGTTGGAGAAAGCAAATGAGAAGTATAAGCAGATGGTAGATTTGAAGCGACGAAGTGTTGAATTTAACGAAGGTGATTTGGTTTATGCTGTGTTAACGAAGGATCGTTTTCCAGTAGGCGCTTATAACAAGTTGAAAGCCAGAAAAATTGGTCCTGTAGAAGTTGTGAAACGAATTAATGAAAATGCTTATAAGTTGAAGCTGTCAGATGATGTGTACACTTCTGACGTGTTCAATGTTAAGCATCTTGTGTCGTATTATGGAGATGAACAATCCGATGTGGAAGAATTTACCAATTCGAGGACGAATTTTTCCCAACCAGGGGAGGATGATGCAGGCCAGGAGGTGGGTTCGATTGCTTCAAGTCGTGAAGTCCATAACGACTTACAACCTAAAGTGTTGGATGATGCACTACACCAGATCCTACAAGTATATGGTGGCCAGCGACCTAGTGAAAGTCGTGAACGACCTAATGAAGTCCGAAGTATGCAATTTGCATTGGATTTAGGTCGGCTACGACCTAGTGTACTGATAGGTCGTCCAAGCGACCTAACAGATCAAGGGGATCAACCTAACGAGCTACATGATCCAGGGCAACAAGCTTTAGGTCGATCACGACCTAACAAGCTATGTGAAGAGGAGTTACGACCTAACTGGAGATCAGAAGGGAAAGATGCATCGAGTTCACGACCTAAGAAGCTTGAGTCGCCAAGAGTTTAAGTCGTTAACGACTTAACTTAGGTCGTAGGTCGCAACGAGGTTAACATGTGAGTGCTGGGTTGTAATATGTTTGTAATTGTTAAGTCGTAGATCGTTTCTTTCTTAAGTCGCGTGAGTAATTAGGTCGTATACGACCTAAGTGCTGTAAATATGGGTCGAGTGTTTTAAGTCGTGAACGACTTAAATGTTTGAGGGGCATCTGTTGTTAGGTCGTTACCGACCTATGATAAGTCGTGAGTCATTGGTAACTGCTAGGTCGCTACATGTTGTAATGGTAGTTGTTGAGTCGCTGGATGGTTAGGACGCGAACTACGGTAAGTCGCGTACTATTGTTGTGTTGTGATGTGTTGCAACTGGTTAGGTCGCTAACGGCCTTGGGTAAGTCGTAGGTCGCGTGTACGACCTAGTGTGTGTTGTAAGGTCGTGAACGACCTAGTGCTGGGGGTTGTAAAAACTCTATAAATAGCGAGTGTGTTGTACATTTTGGGAGTTGATTTTTGAATAAAATGTCTTGTTGATTGCTGTGTGCTTTCATCTTAAATTGGTAGTTGAGTGTAATCTCCTATCTCCACTTTCGGTTATTCGAGTGCGCTCGAATCGACGATTGTTGAAGCCGATTCGCGGAATCAAGTGCGCTTGATCAACGCTTGAAGAATTGAAGATCTTCTTTCACGGTATCGTGCGCGATCAACGTGTTAGAGATAGCTAGAATTCGGTATCTTCGGATCAACGAATTTGGGCATTGTGGTATTCATCAATCCATCGATTGTTACTTTCACCGATTGAAGTTTATTTTTATTAATCCGCTGCGTCAGATATTCGGGATTCACATCTCCTAAGGATCCGTTAAACTATTTACTATGTAGTAATATTTTGCTATTATAATAATGTCTAATAGTAAAATAAACTTACTTTTAAATAGCATTAAGGGGTTACCCATATAGCCCTTACCACAAAATAGTCCCAGTAGTCCATCCAGTATCAGCGCATCCCCAGATCGGGAGACTACCCTAAATACTCCACGGGCTACGGGAGAAAAACAAATTCGTACAAGGCGCGCTAGGGTAGGTGATACGGCACAACTAGGCAATGCCAGGGTAGATATACCAATTACGCTTCTGGGCCAGTGGTAACGCGTAGCGTGAACCTACCGCATACCTCGAGCCACACCCCCCAACCAAAAATCAAAAGTGGCCACCGAATAAATCCAAAAGTTAGGGTATAATATCGAAAGGATGTGTCCGATAAAAGGGGCTACCTTCTTAACCCGTCAATCGCTCCTGTTTTAGCCACCTTATGCCAACTCACGGGAGTCGGGTCCATGTATTTACCTCAAAGGAAACGTCGCCGCCATCTTACTTCATTCTGGAATCTCCACCGCGTACACGGTTGTTAAAGTGGTTTTCGAAGTTGGCAGAGAGTATGACAACTTCCGGTCCCGGTCTCTTTAACAACCCAACGTTATTATAACACCGCGGTCATTTCAAAATAATTTATACTTCAAAACCAGGAATATCATATTTATTTCAAAACCATATAAATATGATATCATTTCAATTTAAAAACCAAATCAATATGATATTCCTTTTATTTCAAATCAATATAATATCATTTTATTTCAAATATATCCCCTTTTTAAAATCATAGCACTTCCAAATTTATACTTCAAAACCAAATATTTGAAATTTTAACACCTTTAAAACACAATGCTATGAAATTCATAACTTCGAAACATTTCAATTTCTCTAAACATTTCAATTTCGATATATTTCAAGGCTTTAAATATTCCAAAATTTCAAAACTAAATTTGATAATTTCGATTCAACAATTAAATTTCCTATTATTTAGTTTTGAAATATTTTATATAATAAACCCTTTATTATTTAAATAAAACCAAAATTTCAAATAACTAGATATTGCCTTCAATTCGTTATACTTGAAATAATCATTTAATTCACCTAGACCCAAAAATCAAGTTATAATAATTATACCTTTTAAAAATTCCAATTTAATAAATTTCACATCAACCCTGTTGGTTTAATCCTTAAATAAATTTAATTCATAAAATCTCAAATTTATCTAAATTTCAAATCAAATTTTATTCGAGTAAAATTCTTAAATAATTTAATTCACATTCATTTCATATTTTATCTTCCATATCTTAATTTATTTAAATCATTATAACCTCTATATAAAAAAATAATTTAAATAAATACTCTAACCATATTATAGCTTAACAAAATCAAACTTTATTATTAAACTTCTTTCATATTTAAAACAATTTTATACATAGCTTAAACAAAGAATTTAACTATATATAAAAGAACATTTATAAAATATCCAGATCAATATTTCATAAAATCATACATTTCTTTATAAAACCATAGAAACCATTTCAAAATATTTTTATATATAGACCGCGGTGTCTGTATATAATTTTCTATCCTGTGGTCAAGTGATACGGATATTTATCATTTCAATCCGTAATTTAAAAATAAAAATACGGTTATATATCATTTAAAACCGCAATCCCGAATCAATAATGACAAATCAATAAAGAACTTGCAGAGTATGATGATATAAATAAAACATACATTCATCAATCATAAAATTATACATCCATCACAATCATCATCCAAAACAATCAATCAGTATCAATATATAATGATAATATTTAACAGGTAATTAACTGGCAGTTATATTCAATAATAAATTAAATAAAGATTTAATTTAAATAAATTCAATTAAATGAGATGATGATTAAAATATACGAAACAGTCATAAATAAATGCATAATCACAACGAAAATTAAATTTTACAAACATAAGAAATTTTAGAAGTTATGAGTGGGTTAAAACACTCACCTTTTGAATTTAAATTGAATTTAAATCCAATTTAAACCCAAAATTTGCACAGCCTCTAAATTCGTCCAAACCTACATCAAAATGTCCAGAATTTTAATACGATCATAACAAAAGAAATCGCGCATAAATCGGGTATCGTATGCGAAAGTTATGCCGATTAGAGTGTTTGAAATTCAATTTTAAATTAAAATAGAAGAAAGTATTACCTCCCCACACTTTCCACGTCATCTTCATCTTTACCAAACCCTACAATTCGTTCAGACACACAAGTGGACACGCCGCCGCAAGTTCTGATCGCCGTCGACCGTAGATCGCGCCGCCCATCCCCAGCTCGAAACCACCGTTCGCTCCCCCTACGACCTGCGACCCCCTCCAGATGACCTCGCGACCCCTAATCGGCCATAAAGGGTGCAGCCGCCGCATTGATTATTAACCCTAGGTCGTATTATAGCGCTCGATCCAGCCACTGAAATGAAGAACAAGCCATGCCGATGGACAGCGTGCGACTCTCTCAATACAATGGTATCATCAATTTGACGATCTCGACGTTGATCGTCGCGCGATGAACGGACGAGAGGCAACCATTGATTTCTGAACAAACGATGATTCAAATTGGAAAACGAATTGCAGATTTGACATGAGCTCATCGAGAGATATAAAATTTGATAGTATTTGAGGAGATTGAATTTTCATTTGGTTTTTAAATTGCAATTGAAATTAGGGTTTGCAGCCATTGGGAAGAGGAGGAGCTGATAGAATTGTACGTACAGAATAATGACATAAGAAATGGATTAGGGTTCATAGCAGGGTATTTATAGATAGGGTTAAATAGAATATACGGGAAACGCGCTGAACGATGAATGGCCCAAAAAGCCCGTTCTGACTCCGGAACGAAATTGGATCAACCCATATATCAAATTAGATATTTTTAAATATTTTAAACGCGAGAACAGGTTTCAAGTCCAAATTCCATCGTATGAAGAAGTTATGCTAAAATCAAATTATTCCAAATTGATTTCAATTTCATTGATTTCAAGGCGTTCCAAGCCCGTGATCAAACGACAAGTCTGATCTCTACGAAACTTGATATCCTATAATAATTCACTGATACCGATCCGATGAAACTGGTTTCGTTGAAATCCGAGTTAGTGGCCAAAATGGATATTTTCCAGTTAATTAAATAAATTAATATTAAATAAATTAAATCACTATTTAAATTCAAATACTATAATTCATAAATTTTATCATCTTGTATTACTTATTAATTTATAATTCTTTAAAACTAATTCCCATCTCAATTTAAAGTAAATTAATTCACCAATTATAGTATGTATTTCATTTACTCAAAATAATCCCTTTATTATAAATTGAATCCAATTAATTTTTAAATAAATTCCAATTAAACTGATTAGATTCAATTCCAACCCTTTAGTTGAGTCTATTATTACTTTGTAATGCAGTTAACACTTGTCTCGCATTCCATTCCATTTGTATATTCAAATTCCCAACTTCCCTTCGTATTAATTATTATTTCCAAATATATTAAAGTTGTCAAATATATACATTTGTTAAAATTAGAACCTCAATTAATTCATTCAATAGGTTTCATTCATTTATATTAACTTAGGAATAAAATATGCATTTCCGTTGCTTATTACATTTACAGTTTACAATTAAAGTTCTTACCCACATTAATGAGACATTTATACTTATTTAAATGTAATTGTTTTCCAATTAATTTGGTAGACTAGATATATTCTGGTAATTTATGATAATTGTTACCATAGCCTTAAAATTTCACTTAGGCTTATCATTTCAATTATTTATTATAATTACTTACATCCTATGAATTTATTCTATTACCATAAATCATACATTAATTCATATATTCATACGATACTTACCTTTATTTACTTATAATAAAATCTCATTCCCAAATATAACAGTTACAACAAATTAATAGGACAATTAAATAGTAACTTACGACCGTTACTATTACTTTGATTCACATTAATTACAGTTAATATTCTCAATAAAATTTATTTACTTGGACTCATGCTTTCTATTACACCAATACTACCTTATAATTAAAATTAGGTTTCCTCTTTAATTTACATTCACACTTTCCGTTATTATATTAATTATCAAGTACATTTGATCTTCTTTATTTGTAATTGGTGAATTAACTAGTAATAACCATTTGTCACCATTATACCCTTTATAATACTTGTATGTTCATTCTTCCTAACCAATCACCCTCTATTATATTATTACTTTACAAATTTAAATAAATACACTAATTGTCATTTCATTCAACCTATTAATTATTAACCTAAATTAGCACTGTTATGTTTTAATTTACTTATTAGCTTATAACAAGTGCTACCATTAGTTCATACACTAATTCATTCCATTTCCATTCGTTATACATTATTTTATTAGTAAGTCAACATTTTAAATTATTAATTTACCTTTTATATTCCATTATAAATTAATGAACCCATAAATTAAGATTTTAAATCAAATTAATCATTTCATCTTGGTAACATTCTTTTATTACAATAAGAATATAATTAACAACTAACTTACATTTATACTGTTACATTTAAGTTATTAAAAATTAACTTACCAATCTTATCCAAGTTATATTTCCATTAATAATTCACTAAATTTTTATTTCTTTCAATATTAAATTTCAAAATATTATTGAATTAACAATTTTAATTATTGAAAATTTATGGGTCGTTACACCTTACTTTGACCATGCTAGGTAACTGAATCTTGATTTTTCTCTCTTGAATGGTATTTCCTTTGTAATACTTTTCCCACTTAATCAAAAGGTTAAATTCTTAGTATACAATTTGGTATCAATTTCAAATTGTGTCCATTAGTAGATTTTACTTATTTTTGATAATTCTTACTCTTGTTAAGGCTTTTGATGTGAATGAAAATAATTTCTTTTCATCAACATCTTTGCTTTAGAAGTTTATTGGTTTAAATTAATGTGCTCATTTTGCAACTTCTAAAACAACTAGCTAGATACTTATAGAATATATACATGCAAAAAATGTTAAATTTATTTTTTAATTGATTCATATCAGTTTATTTCTATATTTTTCCATCACGTGTTTCACTTTCAATTAATAAATCTATTACTATAATTTTATTTTCTATCTAATTCAATAGTTAGTAATTGGTTAAAAAAATCCAAATGTTCTCTATTGTCAACCATAACCAAATTTGTTGTAACACCGATTTTTGAGATTTAACATTTTAAATCTAGCATAATTATTTGAACCATTGCCTTCTTTGTCAAAATAATTGTTTCTGTTTTTAGTAATCTAGGCATCTTATCTTGCATAATTAAGTAGCTATGATTAGTCTAGCAATTGGGATTTGGATAATTCTACACTTGATTTCTTTATTAGTGTTATGTTACTGTTGAAACTAATAGGCTTTTTACTCATGCTAATATATAGGTCTGTCAAATAATCATTTGAATATATTTCACTATCTCCTCCTCCATATGGATCAATGTACACATCTCCATGCTCTCTAATACTTGCACACATTTTATTTAAGGCTGCATTATCTACCCACATATAGCTTCCAAGCTCTACATTCTAATGTGAAGGAAGGTCACATTGGTTTTCATTTTTAAAGGGAGAAAGCAAAGAGATATACGATAGCGGTGAGTATTAGCAATAATAAAGAAAAACAAAACAAGTGTGGAAAACTATGTTAAAATGAGTGGCAATGAGAGTATGGTGTGATATTTTACTTGCTGTTAGCTAAGGAGTTGGAGAGGAAGATACAAATAATTATTCAAATAACGCTTCATGTTTCAGAGAGAAAAGTTTGAAGAAAGTTTTTTATGCTGAAATGTAATCTGCATTGTACAGATAGTATTAGATAAATTTGAAAATGTGGATTGTACTGAATGTGTTCGTTCATTTCATCAATGTATTAGATAAATTTGAAATCTGTTTATTATGGTGTATAATAACATTAATACATAAATAAATAAATGTAATTATGAAAATGAATGAGTATCCTAAATAATACTTTATATCCTTAAATATCTATATAAACAAGCATGTTATGTTGACTTAAATTGTGTACCCTACAGACACCGGTAAAAGTCCACATATGATTCTGCTGAATATTTCTAATTAATTAGTTTCTTTTTCATTATTTCTTTTTAGTCAAATAATATTGAAATGTTTAGTGTTAACAATGCTCTGCATTTTAAATTTTTTCCATCATTTGTAATGAGCGATGATATTAAGGCAGACACAATGTTTCAAATATTGCTTTCTTTTTAATATCATATGGTTTGCTTAAAACCTAAATCATGAAGTTTAATGTAATAAGACCAATAATACTATTCTTACTTATATCTAAAAACGTTCTTTCACTCGATGCATGATAATGTTGATCTAGTTCATCTAGCAACAAAAAATATAGTGTCTCTTCTATTTTAACAATAAAAATTATTTTAATATAAATCATTTAAAATCTGTCTTCTTAAATATACAAATTATTTTGGTTTTCCAAATTATTTTGCTATATAAACCATTTTAATACTTTAACTATTTTATATAAAACTATTTCAGCCATTTAAACTATTTTAACTATTTCAGCCATTTAAACTATTTTAACTATTTTTACCATTAAAACTATTTTAACTATTTTAACCATTTACACGATTTTTAACTGTATATTTTAATTATTTGGACTATTTTAAACTATTCAAACTATTTTTTTTCAAAATTTCAAACTGGCTAAGAGTGGAATGTTTATTTTTAAATCATGGATTTAAATACGAATTGAGTCGAATGAAGTTATAACCCAAATTAAAATTCAAAACTATCTTGGAACCGAAATCGGGATATTGAGGTGAACGTGATTTTGAACTGAAATAGTATATTTTGAGTAAATATTATGATTTCCAAATAAATTTGATTTTGAAGTAAAGGTGATATTTTGATATCAAGTATGAACTGCTTTTGAAATGTAAAAGAACCAACCGGTATGTGAAACGACGTTTGGTTGTTAAAGAGACCGGGGCCGGATATGGGCATGCCCTCTGTCGATACCGGAACCACTTTAACAACTACGTACGCGGAGGAGACTCCAGAACGAAGTGGTTGGATTTGGCGGCGTTTGCTGGATTTGAAGAAAGAGAATGATGATGGATTAGCCCGACACTTGTGCCAATTCGAAATGACTAAAATAGGAGCCATACCGGCCAAGCGGGCTACCTACCCATAGCGGACGCACTTCTTCGATACCAGCATTTACATTGTGATTAATTGGTTCGCACCCTTCGATTTTATGGGAATGTTGGACGCGATGGGCGATCATGGCTATGATACGTTACCACCAGCCGAGAAGGGTAAACTATTAATATCCTACCTTGGACATTGCCTAACATTCCTTGTCATACTTTTATCCGTATACGAGACCCATACGATTTTAGTTTTGTTGTCGTATCACGGCGCATCCCTGACTACCGACGTTCTACTAATAGTATCAAATGCAAACTGTACGTCAATGCTTAAAAACGCGTTAAGGAGGATTATTGTAAAGCCTTAACGCTAAGAAAAATATTTATTTTGCTGATTAGACATTAAATGTGTAGCATATTCTACTACATATAAATATTTTGACGGATCCTTAAGAGATGAAAAATCCTGTAACATCTCTTTAATTATTGAACTCACGTTATACACTAGACAGGAGATGTGAAAACCCGTAAGCATCTCTGACGTTATTACACGCATGTTATATACGATATCGATTTGATTCACATAAAAATATTTTAGTCCTGACTCGAGTGTTTTGTCTTTTCATTATGCTCGAGTCAATCCTGAGTTTTTTAGCTTATTGAAGATTTATTCTGGAGGACGAAGACGAAGATTCGGTATATTATCACTATTAGTATTCCTGCATCATGTTGTCTGCTGCATCACTTTATTTATTCCTGATGTATATATAACTCTGATAAATGTTGTATAGATTATAATCAAATATATTTTAGAAACAGCTTCATGAACTGTTTATTTGATTATTATATTTTATCGTTCCGCTGTGAGATTCTGTGTTTGTTTCCTTCTTCCGTTCTTATTTTTCTTAGTTAACCCTGTTGATTATCAATATTCCAGATTGTTTAAGTTAGACATGCGTGGCTATTGTCAATTTAAACCCTCCAAAATGTAGGTTGTCACAGTATTTGGATGGTAAAATTAATGTGTGAACTTGTGTTGAATGGATTAGTTCGATACTAGAATAAATTATCTAACTAAATTTTAATTCAATTTATTTTTCGAAATTGGGTATACGTATGTATATGTATGTGTATGTGTGTATGTATCTATGTGTATGCATGTTTGCGTGTGTGAGAGCGTGTGCGAGCGTGCATGTGAATATGTGGAATTCAAATTTATTTTTGATTAAATCTATTTGGGAATAGTAATATTTCTATTTATTTACAAAAATATTTTACTTTTATATATATTATAAAAATTTATTTGCTTCTTTTTTAAAATGAAGTGAGAATACTATTTTCCAAGAAAAATTATATATATTCATATATGTGTGTGTTTGTTTATACAAACATACATACACATACATACATATATAGGATTGGTTGCACTTATTCTTTCTGCAACTCAGTTTCCCCTTATTGTAACCACATTCTCCGAATTCAATAATATAATGAAGTGACAAGACATAAAAAGTTATATTATTTAATTCGGTGCATATGGTTGAAATCGGGAAAATTGAGGTGTAGCTAGAATGAGGTATGGCCAATCTATACCCATATACATATATAATATTATAAAAAATATATCATATTTTGGTTAAATGAAAACAAACAAGTAATTTTGTACAATAGTCAATATCCATACGAATTCAATTTAATCAGTGTTGAATTCAATGTAAGAAAATAATGTTTGATAATGAATATGTAGTTTAAAACTGAGAGTAAATAATATATATAATTAAATGGTTATGGGACATTTAATTTATCTTTAATTGTTTATCCATTTTAAGCTCCAGTAATAGCTTTTTCTTTTTTTGCTAATTGTTATGGGACATTAGTATTTCAATATTATATATGTTTTGAAGATTATTATAACTTTTGCAGCAAAAAGGTATACAATAAAAAATCATACAAAATGAAGTGGATTTTTTTTTCCACTAATTTAATATTTATCAAATGATATTATTATATATCATTAATTTGGTAAGACATAAAAATGTTATTTTAGGTTTTTTTAAATCGAGATATTAAAAATGATATATCATTAGCCTGAAATACTTAAAAAGACACTTCTATATATCACTAATTTAGGAGACTATCATAACAATTTTTTACATATCGTTAATTTTGTGAAATACAAATGATATTAATAAATCATTTAATTTCAGATACTTAAAAATGTTATTTTCAGGTATCATAAATTTTGAAATATTGAAAAGGATATTTCCAAATATCATTTAATATAAGATATCAAAAGTATGATATTTTTCATATATCACTTAAATTTGAAATTTAAAATGATATTTCAATGTATCATTTAAGTTAAGATATACTGCGACATTTTCATATGTCATTTATGTTTGAAATGAAAATTTTATATGCCATATATATTAAAATATATAAAACTATTTTTTTGATATCACTTAATCTATAAATACTAACATTGTTAATATTAACTATAATGTTAAAATATCAAATTTAAGGGTAAAAAAACATTTTACACCAAATAAGATGATTCTCTATTATTAGCTAATTGATTCAGGATCACGACTAGAATTAATGACAACTTGCCCCATCATGCATCATTTTTGATCTATATGATTGCATATTTGGAAAGCATAGTGTATGGGTACGTCTTTGGTGACCTTGATGTTTTGACATCTAATAGAGCGGTGTATGTTATTGGAGTGGGTAGCGTTTAGGCCGTGTGGTGGCATCCACATTCGATACAGTTATGCAACGAGCCAAAATTTCGAACAATGCGCATTTATATATCTGAATTATTTAAATACTTGAATCTTGAATTAAATGCTACTAAAATGATTTAATAACCTTGTAACCTTCTTTTAAATCATAAGTAAAGATAGTAAACTTGTTTTTGAAATTTGATTACAAAAATATCTCTTCGAAGAAAAATCAATAATGTGGCCAAAAACCTTTTTATCGATAAATGGTGTTTTATTCAATACAAGTTGTTCGAACTCTTGTGCACTTGTCTAATGATCAAGTGAACACATTAGAAACTAATTAACGTACTTTTATTCATAAAGAAAATGGAATGTTCTAGAAGTTTCTATTGGATAAGAGATATCAACATGTTAAGGGTATTAAAGGAATTAACTAAAAGAAAGAGGTGTAAAGGAGAAGTGATGTGCATGTGTGGAGGTATGGCTTCCATGACATGAGAGGGGTTGGTAACAAGCTTAGGCAACACCATCTTGAGCCTATATAAAGCTCCTTTAATGTCTTCTTCTTTTCTAAATTTCTAAAGATTTTTTTTGAAAATCAAGTCAAACTTTACAACAAGCCTTAGGAAAATATTACAACACCTTCTACCATGTTAGATTTTGAAAAATTGGAGCCAACCTCTCCCCTCCCTCAATGGTTGTGAGAAATAGTGCATGTTTGCCTTGGAAAAGCGAGTTTGAAGTAAGGAAGAAGGAATCAAAGATAGTTGCAAGGTTGTGGTAGGAAGTGTTCTTGAGTTTGGTTATGCTTGAGCATGTGTTCGGCTTAGATCCAAGTGAGTTAACTCACTATCTTGTTTGTATATATTGTGTGTATACATACATACATACATATATATATATATATATATTGTGTTTGAAATATAAAGTTAGAGTGACATTAACTAATTAATGCTATAAACTTTGGACCCCTCTTGCTTTTGAAAGCAAATGACAACTTTATTTTGTTAACTTCACTTATATTACCCACTTAAATATGTGGCAAGGCCTTGACTTAATATTTAAATATATTTCTAGATTATGTGTTGAATTGAAGTATGTTTGAAGTGTTGAAGTGAGAACAGTTCCTACAAGTGCGCTTTGATATCTCTTAACTTTAGCTTACGTAAAGTTAAATGGTTTGGAAAGTTATGGAAATTGTGAACCAAATTTGTGAAAATTGAAACAGAAAGGTGGTTATAAATACACATTATAGATATACCATGTTTTCGGGAATTTTTGTAAACAAATGGGATAATATTCTTAAGGGTTTATTATCGAGGAATAGTTAATTTGGAATGTTGAAAATGTGTTAATCTTATTGTTTACTTATTTTTTTATTTTTTTTGAAAATTAATTAACTTTGTGTAAGTCTAAAAATCGACAAAGTAGGCTTGTCTATTTGTGAGAGTTAAGATTGATGTTCAAATAGGGATATGAGCCATAGAGCTTTATCCTACCATCTTTCCTATCTACCAAGGAATAGTTAAGTTGGAAATATCAAAAACGTGTTAATCATGTGTTTGTTACTTGTTTATGTAAGTCATTAATACTATGCTTAACACTAAAGTCGATAAGATATATTTATCTATTTGTGAAATTCAAGAATGAAGTGTATAGGCAAGACTTTCATATGCAACCAGTGCTCTAACTTATCTGACTTCACTCTTGGACGAAGAATAGTTAAGTTGGAATGTTGGAAACGTCCTAAGTAGAATCATGATTTCAGAAGCGATCGTTTTCAACTAGATAGTCATTTAATGACTATCATACTTAACCAAATTTTATCTTAGATCTTTGAAAGAATATTTTTAAAGATAATATATGTATGGAATGGTTTTGGCTTTGTAGTGACAATATTTCAGTAACACTAGTTTTAAATCTTTGAATGAATTTGTTGAAGTACTTAGATCCTAAAAATGGATCTTTGGAAGGAAATTATAAGTAAAGAATCTTTTGGAAAAAGATAGAAAAAGTAAAGATTTTAAGTAAGAAATCTTGTGAATGATATGTAAATATACTTATACCAATTGAGATAAGTATATGAATACTTTTTGAAGTACTAAAAAGAGTACAAATGAATAGTAGAAATTGATACACAATGTTTTATTTACTAACAAAAGTGGTTTTAACTAATAAAAGATTAATTAAATAAAAAAGAGATAGAAGTCACTTATGTGACTTAATCGTGCTTTGTATGACTTGATCGGCTTTATATGATTACTCGTTTATGAAAAACATTTAGTCCTATACTTATCACTAAGCCGATGAAGTAGGTTTGTTTATCTATAGGAGATAAAACTGATGTTCGAGTAAGGATATGAACAATAAAGCTCTAATATATCGGTTTCACTCTTGCCGAGGGATAGTGTGAGATGAAAATATCGGAAACGTGATAAGTATATGAGACTTGGTTTCCATATATGATCATTCTCTTTATTATTGACTGACCAAACCATATTCATCGATTCAGTCTTGAAGAGACCGGGAGACTAAGATACGTGTTCTATCTTTTGAAAGTGGATCTGTTCGAGATGTTGGAATCCATACGTGGTTTCGAGATCTGTTCGATATGTTGGAATCCAATTGGGGATTCATGTTCTATTCAAGTGATGAAGACTCATATGAAGGATGTCGAACGTGGCTAAAAACGGAGCATGATGCACAATATAGGGTTTTACAGTCCCACAACAGAGTATATCAACTCCATATATAAAGTATGCTTATCGATGTTGTGTGCAGGTTTTGATGGTACTAGGTTCCACGTGGTTCGGGTTTGCTCGTTCGGACATGGGCTAGTTGTGTTTACCTTATGGTATATTTTATCTAAAGACATACGTCGTCCGAAAGGTGTTTTCTGATCCGTATACATGGAGATTGGATTTCGGCTTGACCGAAGGGATCTCCGCGAAAATTCATTATGCGAACTTTTCTTATCGGTTTTGATTGTACCCTCTAATATGTTGTTGAATGTAACCAATGTAACCATTCCAACCATGTTATTATATTCTTCAACCTAGACATTATCTAATATATCACTTTATGTACTTATTAGATGAGTCGTTCTTTTGAGGGGATAACCGTTATGGCATTTCAAGCGGTCTCAAAAGTACTGTTATATGTTGTACACATATTTCTTGAATTTCTCATACCATACTTATGTCCGACGTTTGATCTCTATTTTTTTAAATTTCTCGTTTATTCTTTTAAGTAGTTTGAGAAAGACAGGTTTTCGTTGATGTGCTTTGGAGCTCGAAAAGGGGGGCTGGATGTTTCTCGTACCGACTCTTATTTCTGTTGCATTACTATATTGTACATATCAGCATTTTTGATGACAGACAGTTATAACTTTCCAGATTGATGATGGTGCTTAGGTTTTGTAACTCCGGCATTTCTGTATTGGAGTAACCCTTTGTACTGTTCTTTTGATACTATACATTATCGTTCCACTGTAAGATTTTGATATTGTGTTATATTCTTTCTTGTTATTTTATCCTAACAATTCATCTTTCTGGTACTTGGTTGCTCGATATGCGACCAACGTGGATGTATTAGTGTCGATATTCGGAGGTTGAAAAAGCGTGTCATTACAAGTTATGAGTGACTTATAATATTAATGGTAGATACACATTTAACAATAATATTATAAGATATGAATAATAATCTTTTTTAAACCTTGGGATTTGCATCTTTTCCTTGACCGCACTAATTATTTGGTTATTTTAAATGAATTTGTATATGCGCTTGTGTGTAGAACTATTAAAATATCTATAGATATCCATTTGTGTACGTAGATTTACATATATAATTTAACAATTCATTCAATTTTATCACATTGAACTTGACATGTGTGAAACCTAACTTTTCAATCTTACTCGTTGTTATGCCTTATATAACGTGTATTTTTATTGTGTACTATATTATCCTTCAATTGAATATGGTTTCACTCATTGTAGAATAGCTTGATCCGCCTTTTATATTCACTTATAATTCTCGGTCCAGTTCGTGGATTTTTACAATTTGGATAGCTTTTCAATACTACACATTTGCATACTTAGCGCATAACGATATTTTTGATATACCTTTCCTAACTATGCACCTGTAGCGTTTATCTTGTACGTTCATGTATAGTGGTATGAATGGCAATACGATAGTTGAATTTCGTTACATATCATGTATTTATTATATTTTCTAATATACCGTTGGGACTATTCCTTGATTTGATTTTTTGTATTTTTGGGTTTTGAGAAAATTCATATAATATTTTTTGTGTCCATAGTGAACATGTGTTTGGTATTTTATTTAAACATTATTAATTTTTTTTATAATAAAAGCGGTATTTTATTCAAATAGAACATTAATTTTGATGTCTCGAAGATTCGAAACCATAACCGTAAGACCTTGACCTACAATGCCTTATCACTTGACACTTGTACTAATGGCCGACAAACAAAACAATGTTATATAAGTAATTATAATATATTTAGTTAAATAATTATTGAAAGGAAATTATATATTGCAAATCCAGTTTAAATTTAGTTGCTGTTAAATTCAAAGGAAATATATATTGTAAAGGGGTTGTTAGGCTCAAGGAAAAAAATTATAGAAAAATTTAGTCTCAAGGACAAGAAGTTTGTTTTGTAGGCCGAAGGACACTTTTTAGTGTAAATCACAGAACGATGGTTGTAACTATCATTTTCAATTTACACTAAAAAGTGTCTTTTAGACTAAAAAACAAACTTGTTGTCCATGAGACTATTTTTTTTACAACTTCTTCCTTGTGCCTATTTAGCTGTATTGTAAATGATTCATGACATTACATTAAAGATCTGATGCTAATGCACAGTGAATAAAAACGCTATTTTGAAAGTTGCCCCTGTTTCCAACTGTCCAGTTCACCAAATCCAACACTTTGATTGAAACTGTCATATTGTATTTGTTAAATATCATGGATCAAATTTCACTTTTGGTGCTTGAGATTTGAATTGGAATCAAAAACCGTACCGGAATATCAAAATTTAAATGACCCATCTTCATATCAGACAAACGTAAATGAATTTGTTTATGGCGATAACATTGATGTTGACACCCCATCTTTACGTATCATTTTGCCATCCACTCTTCTCATGGACAAGGCTGTCACGAGCCACCCTTTTAAAAGACACTCATGATAGGATAGGTATAGTGGTATGAAAAAGATTTAAGATTTTCAAATTATTAATTACAAACTTGTTAATCATAAATTATAAATTAAGTATTAAATACGATCTATTAATTATCGAATTTAAATTAGCAGTTTTGCAAAGAAGGTCCTTATTTCAGATGTTGTTACAATAAATGTTTTTATAGAAATGAGTATGCAAATTATATTCTTGTTTTCTCTAAACCAAAAAACAAATTAGCTTGCTCTTTCCTAATAGAAAGAACAAATTTACTTGCACTTATCAAAAATTTCAACATTATCAAAAGTTTCAAAATTTTAAAAAAAAATCGAAATCAGAAAGCGCAAGCTAGATTGCGCATTTCAAAATGTTCAAAAAAAGTTTAAAAATCAGAAAAGTGCAAGTTATTTTGCATTTTCTATCAAAAAATGCAAGACACCTTATGTTTTTCGTTTTTCAAAAATAAGAATACAATTAACATATTCATTTCTCTAGGTACTTTTCTTATAACAACCTCAAAAACATGAATCCGTAGCTCTTTTCTTGTTCAAATTATTATTTAGTTAAATTAATTACAAGCTATTATTCATTAAATCAATTAATAAAGTTTTGCAAGAGTGCCTAAGCTTTGCAAAATTCGCAAGTACAGTGTGCTCAATATTGATAATTCCTATATTTTTCTAAGTATCATTTATCGCGATAGTCTCTATTTTTTAAAGATTATTTGAATATTATTTATGGTAATACTATTGTTTTAAGTATTGTCGAAATTTCACCATGTCATAGGCATTGTTCAAACTATGACAATTTCTATGTTGTCACACCTCTCACTCACCGCTCAATTGCATCTTTATATTGATAGATACGTGATGCTAAGTGTTAACGCAAGATACATCAACTCCACATGCACTGCAAACGAAATTCAACACACTCTAGCCGCCCAATGCTTCAAAATAGCATATGAAAATATTATTATAATCTACGACATGAATTTCAAAATTGATTCTAGTCGGATAATAACACTTAAGATGCATACGGTTCAGTGGTTTTTAGTCCGGTTTTTTCAAGCATGGTTGAATCGGGTTTGATTGTGTCTTTCTAGTATTTTTCATCACCACATCCGATCCAAGACTCATTGGGTTCAATTTATGTTCGGGTTTTTCCGGTTTGCTTTTGTGGTTCTTTGTTCAATTTAAGGTAATAAAGCCTTCCTTAATATTGGCAAGTACATTCATTTTGCATTTTTTAATTGTGTGCAACACTCCACCGTCGAAGACCAAACAACAATACACGGGAAAAAGCTGACAAATCACAAGAATTATGAGAATTATTATGTGAGTGAGTCTACCACAGTAGAGAAAAGGGAACTGATTCATGTTCATAAACATTGCAACTGCTATATTGGGCGCAATTTGATTTACATTCATAATAAGACCCAAATCACTGCATAACAGATTCACCATCCAACAAGTAGGACAAAGACTCAAACGAAATTCAAAAAACTCATTTAAACTTACAATCACACAGCAGAAACATCAATTAACTACCAACACCACCATGATTGGGAAACATGAGCACAAAGATGAACACAACATTACCAAGATCCGGCAGCAGGAGCAAAAGAAACCAAATCACGAACCTTGGCCCAAGGCTTCACAACAATAACCGCATCATACATCCTGCTTTTTCCACCGCTACGCACGTCTTTGGTAGAGATTCTCAGATAGTATTTAATTCCAGATACCACTTGCTTCTCCGCACGAACGACTTTGGTGAAATTAAGAAGAGGGTAACTTTTGCTGCTTCTCATTTTCAGGTTGTACTGGTACACACAAAATTTGCCCAGATCTTGGATCTGTTTGTCGGATTCAACATTGACGATGACGGTTCGGCCACCGACTCTGCGCTCACCGTCGCCTCCAATTAGACGAGAGTAGGATTGGAGCGGAAACAAGAGGAGGAGGAGGAAGAGGATTGCTGGAGGAGTAGACATGGCGAATAGAAAGCGAATTGGGATCGTTCTATGTTAATATTTTGTTGTTAATTATTTTGAATGGATGTAGTGAATGAATATAAGGAAGGGAGAGAGGTTTTGAACTATGTGCCGCGTATTTGTCATGTTGTACAACTGTGTGCTCTTCACTATTTTCTGTTTTTAGCTTTAGCGTGCGGGGGACGTCAATGTTCAAATTCATCGTAATGTAGGACGTGGTCCTCGATTCTAATCGATTCCAGATCACAACGACTGATACAAATGTGATCATCCACTGATTTTAGGTTCATTTGAGGTTAAGCATGTCCGAAGTAGACCTATCAACGGGTCGGGTTTGGTCCGGATGACTAAAAGTCCGGATCTAAGTCCAACTACAGTAATTAAAATCTCATCCGATTGGGATTTTCTTATTATTTCAACCACAATATCGAAACACGATCTGTCCGATTTTTCAAACTTAATTTAGAATACTTGTACATCCAACTTACAATATTTATGTTAAACTCAAACGATAAGCACACGTATCTTTTAAAATGATGTAGTAAATTCTAAATTTTAAGATTTTAGATAATGACTAAATTGGTCAAGCTGCTAGAGATCGTTTCAAGACACGTCGATTATGCTTTATTTAAGACGATATTTGTCATCTTACATATTAAACAATCCGAAGCAGACCTATCTATGAGCAGGGTTTGGTCCGGATGACTAAATGCAGATCAAAGTCCAACTACAGTAATTAAAATCTCATCTGATCGGGATTTTTTTGTTATTTCAACCATAATATCAAAGCACAATCTGTCGACTTTTCAAACTTAATTTAGAATACTTCTACATCCAACTTACAATATTTATGTTAAACTCAAATGTAATGTAGTAAATTCTAAATTTTGAGATTTTAGATAATGACTAAATTGGTTAAGCTGGTAGAGATCATTTCAAGACATGTCGATGATGTTTTATTTAAGACGATATTTGTCATCTCTACCGATTAA
Organism: Allium cepa; assembly: GCA_030765085.1. Taxonomy (NCBI): domain Eukaryota; kingdom Viridiplantae; phylum Streptophyta; class Magnoliopsida; order Asparagales; family Amaryllidaceae; genus Allium; species Allium cepa. The sequence goes on from CM060929.1 coordinate 308,850,969, forward strand.
ACAATCGAATGTGTGCTCATAGTAACAGCAAACTTTTTCTCAAGATACAATGGAGCCAATATTTTAATCTCTTTAATCAACTACGGTCACACTGTTGAATTTGATTCAAACTATCTTTCAGAATGACTGTGGTGAACAAAAGTTTCGAGTTTATGATATGGAGTATCACAAACTGATACGTCTTCTTTGAAAGTGAAAAAAACCAGAGGCGAAGAAAAGGATGAAAAGAATGAAAAATTCAGAATTTTTTTGATTTATTTTTTGAAAAGTGATTGTCTTTATATAAATGTTGAAGGGATGCGTCTGTTCGGAAAAGAAGCATCTATTTGACTAGAAACATTTGTTCATCAAATAAACTATCCGTTGGCTCAGCAGTCGTCTTTCCTACCAGTTTTTAACTTTCGTAATTTGAAAATTTCCCACCATCTCACAGTTCAAATTTCTGGGCTTGTTCTCATTTAGATAACAAATTTCGTCCAAAAATATAACTAGACACAAACATGAACTTACTCAACCAGTAGAACGAACGTCGTCAACGCCCACATGTGGGTTAACATGCATGACCTCAATTTTCAACTCAGGAAAAAACATTTACGTGGCCTTTTCGCTTGTAAATCGTATATATAAACAAATATACTTTTCAAAATTCTATGATGTGGAACTTATAATTTTCTCTTATCCCTCTTCTTATTTTCTTCTCTTTTTTTCCCCTTGAAACTTTAGTTGAATTTTATAAAACAAGCTCTAAAAATCCTCAATCAAATTTTAATAAAATTTCTCGTTGAATGTTGCAGGAAAACTAGTGCATTAGTATAGTTGCCATGTGGACTAGAATCTGTACATTGTGATAACATATTAAAGTACGTCAGGATGGAGCGGTTGACTAAGCATTGAACCATCAATCCTATATGATGTACCATATGTGTTTCATGTAATCATTTTATTTCCTTTAGATAATTTAGTAGCTGACACACAAATTGTCCTTGAGTTTGTATCTCGATTTCATGAGATGCTCTTAAAGACTAAGCTATAGTCTCGTAGAAGGTGATACCACCTTCGTGCATTCTTATAGGTAAGTTTATTAAAAGTGCTATATAATTGTCCAATTCAAAAGTATATATGTTGTAAACCTATTAAGTATTAAGCAGCACAACCCCATAGTATCATTATAGGTAATAAACACTTTTCTTGGAATGAAATACAATACTAGTCGTTCTGACTAATATTATAGTGCATCCTCGCATTATATGATATACTTTTGCTCAGTCAACTTAAGATAATGAATTTCGTTATGCGGAATCAAGTTTCCATCACAGGCAATTGTTTTATACTGACTTTAAATCGATTCTCCTTGATATTTTCAACACAAAGTCTCTTGCAAGTCGTTTTGCATATGGATCTGTCAAGTTTTGGCTAGCTCTCGCTAAATCAACGGTAATTACTCAATCAACGAGCATTTGCCTTACCGCTCCACACCTTAGGCTAATATGCCAAGATTTTCCATTATATACCTGGCTATAAGCTTGTGATAGTGTTACTTGACTATGATAACGCACGGATATTGGTGGCATTGATTTTGGCGATATAGGAATTTTTAATTGTAAACTCCTTAAACCATTCTTCTTCTTTACTAGAAGAAGCCTTTGTTATGAATTCAGTAGTCATGGTAGAATCAGTAATACACATTTGTTTCTTTTGAGGCCTAGGGTATCGCTCTCCCACCAAGAGTGAATATCCAATTGTTAGTTGATTTATTATCATTCTCTTTTTCGATATTCTAATTAGCATCCATGTGTCCTTCTACTACACTGGGATACATGCTGCACAAATACCATAATATATGATTTCTTTTAAGTATTTTAAATTCTTTGTACAACTATCCAACGAATATGACTAGGGTTATCGGTGTGTCTACTTATTTTGCCTACAACATAGGCAATATCAAGTATAATACATATCATGGCATACATTTGACTCCAAATAACTTTTGCATAATCTAACTAATCCATTAATTTACTACTATTAGAATATAATTGCATATTTAGGTCAAATGGTTAGTTATAGGTTTGCAATCAAATTGACTGAATCTTTTTAGGATCTTCTCAATGTAACGAGATAGGGTAATGGTAAATCCTTATGTTTTTTATTCTTATTCCTAGTACCACTTCAATTTTCCTATATCCATCATGTCAAAACATGAAGCTAGAAAACTTTTAATTTTCAATATTCGAGATACTCAAGGTATTAGTCTCAAATATCAAAATATCTTCCACATAGAGACATATTATTACTCCTTTACCAGCATGGAATTTACTACATACACATTTATTTGATTCACGTATCCTAAAATAATTTGATACTATGGTTTTATTAAAATTTTCATGCTATTGTTTAGGTGCTTATTTAAGACTGTAAAGTTATTTAATAAGCTTGCGCGCTTTACATTCTTACACAGGCATCAAAAAACCTTTTGGTTACATCATATAGTTTTATTTATCAAGTTCTTCATTCAAGAATGCAGCATTGACATCAATTTGATGAATTTTAAATTTATAATTAGTAGCTAATGCAATTAATGTCCTAATTTTTGGAATTCTAGCTACAGGTGCATATGTTTCAAAATAATTTATTCCTTCTTTTTGAGTAAATCTTTAGTGACTAATCTAGCCTTAAAGTTTACTATTGTGCCATCTACTCTTAGATTTTTCTTATGTATCCTGTAACGACCCTGGATTTTGGCCCTATTTATTTTAATAAATATTTAAATCAATTTAAATAAAATGTAAACTTATCCATTTGAAATGGATATGATTTTGAAATAATTGCCATTGTTTAGATAAATGGTATTTTTAAAAGGGAAATTAATTTGAAAATTTAAATAAATTATCTCAATAATAGTCATATTAAAATTGTCTTTTATGATTGAATTAAAATACCTTACTTTGTTTATATTTGGTAAGTATACATATGAATGATAATGTTTGAAATGAAATTTAATTCTATCAACATAAAAATAAGTATAACATACGAATATAACTTAATTATTGACAAAATACAAATAGGAATGAATATAAATAAACCGTATTGAATATAACTAAAATATTATTAGTTAGAAATTAAATAAAAAATAAAAAAATGGAAACAAGGATTAAACATACAACATAATCTGAACTTAATTAAAACACAATTGTATAAAACTAAAATAAAAACAAAGTATAAAATAAAATAACATGGATAAACAAGCATACAACATAAACTGTTAATTTGAGAGCGTAAAATAAAATAAGCACAATGTATAAAATGATAAAACAAATTAACTTCATATATACACATCAATATCTACCTGCAAATGTTATGCACAAACAAAAAAAATAACAAAACAACTTATCTTCACTTACAAGACACAAGATATATAAGTAAATCTGATAACCATGTATACTGAAAACTAATAACAGAACAAGTATTCATAAATATAATAGATTAAGTGTTGTCTGTAAGTACAAACTAGAAGTTGTTAAAACAAATATTTTTAAACAAATGTCTTCATAAGCCAAATCTATTTGCAAATATGAAACAGAGAAACACAGGTCATATAACCTACCTGCAAGTATATACTTTTACATAAATATCTATGAGCAACAAATATTTTAATAATTATGCAAACTAATTAGGATTCAAAACAAATAAGAACAAAGGAATAGCTTCATGTACAAGCTTTGTTGGCCTGCAAAATGAAAAGGGACAAACCAATATCTTTATGCATAGTACAACACAATTGTATACGAATATTTATGAGCAGCTGAATATAATGAGTATGTAAACCTATTTGGTAAACAAAACATTTAATGCTAATATCTCAGCCTACATTTTTTCAACTCAAGATATTTATAAATCTGATCAATCAAAGAAGCTATTGACCATTTAAAGCCTCCCCATTCTGTTCTTTATTTATATGTATATATCATGCTACTTTAAGTTCGTTAAAAAAAAACCAGAGGAAACTAAAACAAGAAAAAGAGAAACAAATTCAAATTTAAAAGAAAAAGCAGATTCATGAACAAGCCCCAGACAGTTTTCAACTGCAGCTTTCATGACATCAAAGGGTTTTCTATACAATAATTATTTGAAGGTGAGTAAACTTAAATTTTCAAGCTTAAGTTAATTATATTAGTAAGATAATTTCATGGGATTTATATATGTATTGTATGTGCTTTGTTTTGATATGTATCTGAGATTTTATACAAGCTGTACTTGGAATATTGAAGATATTGTTTCTCTGCTTTGTGTTACAGGGTTGAAAACAATTAAACTTTGAATTGTTTTCATTTGATTATGGTAAGTTTTAAATTTGTTTTTCAACAAAACTTGTTATTTGAACTTCAATCAGAATTTTTTTTAAAAACCTGTTTCAACTTATTAGTTACTTATACTTCTGGGAAAAACTGTTTACAGTCAACCAAGGAAAACACTGGTAAATTCGATCATATGAAAAGCTAATTCAAATTTATATCTTGAATTATGACTAAAAGTTATGATTTTTAAAATTTGAATGGGGATTTTTAGCTCAGTATTTTGAGAGCAACTCGGTATTGAATGAAATTGAAATTTTTATCAAATTCTCGAATTTGATTCAATATAAAATGCTGAAATTTAAACTGAAACAAGTACAGAGGTTAGTGATCTTAAGAAAAATATTCACTAATTTTTCCATTGCGTAGAATTTTGATACGAGATCGATATAGGGTTTTGCTGCGTGTTTTTGTTCGAGCCAGTAAAATATGGGAATCGACTCGTACATATGATCGAGTGATTCGAGGCTTGGTTGGAAGATTGCTGGGGACATTGTTGAGGTGTGGTTGAGTTTGCATCACCTCCGGTGGACCGTGCTTGGGTGGCGTGACGCTTTGTTTCAGAGTGGTCGTTCGTTTCTTTCGTTCGAACTGCATAATTTTGAATTTGAATTTTGGGTGGTATTGTGACTTTGGTTTTCTCGTATTCGTGCTAATTAGGATTTGCTCGAAGCCTCGGAAGTTCGTCGGAGCCACGTGCGACGCTGTACACGTGTACGACACGGTGGCATATCAATGTTTGATGAGGGGGGCACAGTCTCGAGTCAATCTCGAGAATTTTGGATGTTTGCTTCGGTTTTCCTTTGAGTTTGGGTGCGAGCAATCTTCTGATGTTTTATCTTTTAATGAAGTTTGAATGAAAACTTGCTGTAAAGTAAAAAAATAAAAAAAGGAAGAAGATGGAGTTCGCGTACCTGGGTTGGTGACTCGGGTAAAGGGGGCGAACTACTCGAAGCAGAGATTGAGTGTTACAGGGGAGATCTCGGGTTCTTTGTATTTGAGTGTAAGATTTTATAAAATTTGTTAATGAATAAATGTTTCAGCAAAGTATCACAGTAAAATGAATACTGTTCAAAGTTTAAGTAAAAATTTAATTCAAGTATTAATTATCCTAGTTAAGGCTTAACATCAGTTTTAACTCGTGATTAATTATTTTGAATTAACTAATTATTTTGTTAAAGCTTAACCAGGTTTTTAAAATCTTGTTAATATTTTAATAAGTAATAAATTAAGTAGATTAACAAATAATGTTTCAGTTAGTAGTATAATTGATGTCAAATTTTAAGAAGACTTGAATGTTAATTATGTGAATGATCAATATTAATTGATTGGATTCAAAAGTAATTAAGAGTAATTACTTTGTAATCTTAATTAGTAGTGTGTTATAGGTAATAAGTGAAATTGTAATTAACCGCTTAATTAATAAACGATTAATAGTTAATTAATCAAGTAATTTAATTAAGAATTAAGGAAATAATTAGCAGTAAATAAATGGGTAATCCGCTTTATTTAGATTGTTAATTAATAATTAAGAAATAATTACTCAAGTAATTAAAGTTAGATAACTTGAGTAAGAAAGTAATTAAGTAAATAATGTGAATAGAGTAATTAAGTAATTAAGTAATTAAGACATAAATATTAATTAAGAAATGATTTACTAATTAAATAATTTGAAAGGAAATAAGTAATTTGTGAGGACCCGCAAATTCGTACTCCTTGAATAGACACTAATCTCCATTGATTAACTCAAGATGAACGGAAATACGAATTCTCAGGGTTTAAAAAGAAAAAAAAGATAGAAGAAGAGAGAAGAGATAGAACAGAACAGAAAGAAAATAGCAGAACAATATCAGAATCTCACAATCGCAGCGGAACAACATATAATAAATAAATGAATAATCTTTAAACAAAGAACTATATCAGTTATTACATCACATTTCATTTTCAACATCAGAGTGTACAATCATCAATACAACAACAAACAGTGGAAAAAGAAATACTATATACTAGTGAATACGCTAATGCCATCCATCTTGCCTCCAGCAACTCTTGAATTCCAGAATATCCTGATAAACCTTAACTCTTGACTGCCCGTGTGGAAATTGGTGGGCACCCAGAGTTTAGGAAGGAAAACAATAAACTCCGAGTCAGTCATGTGACTGGTGTGAGGACTCAAAACAGTTTATCTTTAAAACAAAGAATAGGATAATTTTAAAATAGATTCGCAATGCTTTTAAAAATGAGACTACCATAAGGCCTCCCGCACACACACACAATGCAAATGCAGAATCGGAGGAGATTTCTCCTTATGATAGTCAAAGATGCTTGATACGCATTAAAAGAAACATTTGATATTATTACTAGTGCATAGTGTAGGGAAAATCATTTTCGAAAGTAAAGATATAAATCTTAACCAACATACGACCATTATCGTATGCCTACTATAGCTACCATGTTCAATAGCATGTTACCGCCACATTCCATGGCAGGTTATACAACTAAAACCGTACAAGGCTCGTATTGTTTCTTTGGATTTCCAACAAATGGTCAGGCCAAGGAACTTCCCATCGCCATACGGAAACGCCTCTGGAACGACGTCCCGAGAACCAAACCGGATCTCTGCCAATACAAGGCCGGGTTACCCCTAACTGGGTAACTACTGACACAAATATGTCATCCCCCGATCATAACCGATCTACATCCGAGGATCCTCGATTTCCAATAACCACAAAGTAATAAGTTTGCAGCAACAACATAGGTTAAGTATCTGGGCTCCATACCATGATACCACCTCTATCCAGAACGAATGACATACACTAAAGGGCGCTACCCCTAATAACCTTGCCGCATCCTTCCTGTTTTGACCATTTCCGGGGTGTGAGGTCCGACGAAGTCTCGTCCACAAAGCCACGCTTTGGTACAAATCCATGCTTTAGGTCAACAAATGATCAAAGTAATGATCACAAAGATAAATGATCAAACAAATGATCATATCACAAATGATCAAACAATGATCATTTCGCAGCAACACTCAGCATGTCACATTACCAAATTTGTAGTATATCACTAATAACCTTCATCTACATAACCTCTGAGCTCATACGTCTCAGAGAAGGGTGTTAAGCTAAGAGAATAAATTCTCCGCCACCAACAGAAATATATTTGAAAGAAATCAGCTTTATATCTCAATTTGTAACGTCAGACATACAATCCATACAAGTCTGTTCCGGGATCGAACAGAACCGAAGGCACTTACAAAGAAGTCCTTGCAATCCGGATATTCACTAATCACATCCGTACTTCCCATCACATATGGAATTTCAATATCGGGGTCATTCGGTGCAGAAACATTCGACGGTAATCCTTCCGTTTTCAAAAATATCCGGTCTTCAACACCGGTCTTCAAGTGCAATTCATAACGACGTATCACATATTCGGAATGGGTTATACGACCCCAAGGTCCTTTCCCGGTTAACCCGAATGGTGAGCGCTTATTTAAAAATAAGTGTGGCATTCAAATTCAAACAAATCACAACAAATACCCATTCAAAGGTAAATATTGATAGTCGGTTATTGAACTATCAATGGATATGCACAACATCACCAGATTCCAAATAATTTTCCAAATTATTTATTTTCCAAAAAATCTTTACAAGATATATAATTTTCACACTTCAACCATTTGAAAACAATTTTGAAATCACTTTTCACCATTACCACTTTTGAAAAACAAATTTCAATCATTTTCCTTACGCGGAAATACTTTCATTTCAACATGGTTCATTTAAACCAATTAAATAAATCCTTAACGATTTACTTTATATTTACGTTCAAAATCCGTAAATTAATTCTCACACTTCAAAAATAAATCAACGTTTATTTTTAAACAAATTCCCCTTTTCATTTATAAATTCCATAATGAATTCACATTCAAAAATATCTATGAATATACGATTTCAATTATTCATTTTCAATTTATCTTCAAAAAAGGATAAATTCTCAAAATCGTTTCATTTCACATTGGAAAAACATTTCCATACTTATTTAATAAGTAATTCACAAATCTATTAATTTTCAACATTTGGAAAATATCCAATATACTTAAATCGAAATTAAGTATATATTTCATTCTTTAAGGAAATCATTCTCTTAAACATATTTATTTGGGCCAAAACGAATGTTGCGTAAAACATCGTTACGACAACCCAAAATCACTAGTATAGGGATTCGAAATTTAAAATAGATATATAAATCCCAATACTATAGAAAACATTTCCTTTCGGAAATCATTTACTATAACAACAGTGTTATAGTCCACCATTTCCTTCTATTTCTCGAAAACGTCTATTTCAACAATGAATGTTGAAATCTATGGTTTCGAATCTTAACACATTTTGAAAACATCGTTCGATCGTTTTAATTCTATTTAAAACATCACATCCAAAACATTTTCTTTAACATATTATTCACTATTCAAAAACGTGAATATACTTCATTAACCAATTTCATCATTTCTATACATTTTATTTTAAAGTATTATTCACTGTCTAAAACGTGAATATAACTCCAATAATAAGTTATAACAATTTACTTATCAAAATAAGTCGTTTGCGGATTTATAAAACAATGTTTATAAATTCCATTTCTATTTATTTTATAACAACTTCCTTTTATAAATCTACTTTATTAAGCTATTTCAATTTATAACTCAATGATATACTAAAAGTTCACATTTCAAGTTAAATACTTATAATTTATTTGTTTACAAAACTGTTCTTTTAAACTTCCCAATTTATAAAATTTATAACTTATAAGATTCATTTATTTACCCAAATCTATTCTTTTAATAACTTTACAAATTTTATAAACCTACTGCTTATAAAATTCCATTTATAACTTTACCGTTTATAATTCTATGAATTTCATTCATTTATGAAATTCATTTACAATTCATTCTAACACTTGTAAAAACTCGTTTTATAATTCAAATATTTTAATTTATAAATATCAATTTATAAATCTTTTATATAAATCAATTTATACTATTATTTTAAAAACGTCTTTAAACTCCTTTATAAATTTCACCATTTTGATTTATAAAATAATCAAATTTCATAAATCCTATTTTTAAACTTTTTTACACTAAATTCAAAAATCCCAATTGAAACTATTTTATAAAATCATTAACCCCGTATTTTCAAAAATCAACTTTTAACTATATTTCTCAAAAATCATAATTTTTATAACCTTAAAATTATAATGTTTATTTATTTAAAATGAATCAATTCCAAAAAATATTTTATAAACGTGTACTTTCAAAAATTATTTTAAAAATCCTTTTAAAATTCCAAAATTGGTCCAAATGATGCTACACACCAAATAGTCAATCACGACAACAACGACATCATATATCGATATGATAATCAACGAATATCAAAATATCCATAATCAAATAAATACTGTTGAGGAATCCAGTTGGATCCCTCCAACCTGTTTTCCTGCATCCAAAGATGTTAGCACAATACCAATTCCGTTCCAGTATGGAATTATCGCGGTATATAGGATTTAAAATATTATCCGCTTAATAGACGGCGCAATAGGGTCTCATCCGCTATATAATGCGGGAAATCAACTCCAAGTACATAAATAATACCAATTTCACTGTACTGTGAAATATTCGCGGTATATGTTTTTAATAAATAACATTCGCTTACTAACGGCGTATAATGTCTATTTTAGCAATCGATAGATAACAATCATCATTCAAACATACATTCAAGAATTTTAAATCTAACTATTTAAAATTAAAATCGAAACCGATTCGATTAAGTGAGAAGTTTTCACCTTGATTTCAATTTCGTTTTCAGCTTTTATTTCGAATAAAATTAAACGGACGTTTAATTTTACCCAAAATTTTCGCTAGCTCCAAACGACTCCAATCCAATTCCATAGTGTAGTGCTCGTCCATACGAATCCAACGCAACTAGTTTCACGCATTTTCGACCTCGTATGAAAAAGATATGAATTTACGAAGTTTACACGAAATTTTAATATAAAATTTACAACATTTATTTATATTTTCAACCCTGCTTCAATCATCACCGTTCATTTTCACTCCTTGCAATCCTGGCCGCACGCGCACAACCCTTCTCCCTCACGCGTTGATTCACGGCTACCATCAAACCCATAGCCATTCACAAACCCTAATTCTATCGGCCTCCACGACGAACATGAACACGATCAAACACCTCCAGGTCGTAGCCCATAGCCGACTCCATACTCGGCTCGAATATCTCCAAACTCGGCCCCCTATTTTGCACGCATGTCGAGAACAAACGGCCGACCCTTGTACAAGAATTCACGTCAATCCGCTGCTCCATATTTGATCATGACCGTTGGATGTGAAGTACTCGAGGAGATCTACGTTTTTCTAGTTGAGAGTTTGTTGGATTGCTTCACGGATTTAAAGAAATTTGAGGAGGAAGAAGATTAAATTTCGGCCATAGGTTAATAAGAAGGTGGCGGCCTGTAGATGAAAACCCTAGGGTTGTTTTCTCTTTGCAAATGTGAAATTTTAAGGGCTTTTATAGAAAATTTCGCAAACACTATTCATCCCGGATTTTCCGAACTCCAAACGAAGCGTGCCGGTAGGCGTTCCTAAGGTTTACCCCACGTTCCGAACATAATGGAATGTGTTTCGGGATCTAATTCGGTCATCTGTGCGAGTTATGGCAATAAGCGTTTGATTTAAATTTAAATCGGTAAATCAAATTTCTAGGCGTTTTAACTTGCCCCGGACAAACGGTAAATCCGATGGACACGAAATTTGAAACCATACAATAATATCACATTACGGATCCGATGAAACTAGTTTCATCAAAATCCGAGACTGTTTGAAAAATGGCTATTTTAACTCGCCAAATAAATATTAAAACAATTTCGACGCATTTCGAGCTGCCACGGTCAAACGAAAAAATCTGATTGACACGAAAATTTAAATCCGATAATAACAAACTATTACGGATCTAATGGAACTAGTTTCGTCCAATTCTGAGACTGTTCGAAAAATGGCTAATTTCACTAGTCGATTTAAATATTAAAATATTCAATTTTCACAAATTAACTTTTAATTCGATTTTAAAAGTTCTATAACATCATTCTAATTCTAATATGATAAAATAAAATTTTACAAATCATTTCAATCATATTTAACCCAATTTTCAATTATTTCTGTAATTTCAACTATCTAATTATCGATTTAATTATCTAATTAAATCCAATTATTCGAAATAAAATTTATTCGACTTATAAATTTCACTTATTAATATTTAAAATTAATTAAATATACAAATTTTAATTGACAGAAATTCTGGGTCGTTACATAATTAAACAAGGTTAAGAGATTAACTCTCAAATAATTATAAGAATTTAAGATGATTGCTTATGGATGTTGTATGTGTAGTATATTTGTTTGTGATGTTTATTGATGATATTCTATAATGCTCACTGATATGCTGTAATATATCCATGGCAATTATGTATGATTTATCTCTGGTAAATGTTATATGAATTCAATCATTGAATTAAACTGTTTAAGTTAATTAGACAACTTGGCCTTTAAAATGGCGTTTGGATTTCGATGAAACCGGGATCGGGTGTCAATTTGATACTCCGAAAGCCACATCGATCCAAAATTAAATGATAGGGCGTGAATTCTCAAGTGAAGATCGAGATGGTGTTTTTAGAATACAAGGGTTATCGTCGTTGACTCTGAGGGTGATTCCAAAATGAGTGTGACGAGATAATGCCTTCGGTTTCGTTCGAACCCGGAACGAACTTGTATGGATTGAATGCTTTCAGCACATTGTCAGGCGGACGATGAGCATTCTAAGAAATTTGTCTTGTAAAGGTAATCGCAGCCTTAAACCTCATCAACCGGGAATGGCTAAAACAGGGGAGGTGCAAGAAGGTTAAGTGGGTCATGCCCAAGCAGGACGAGATATACCCCTGTCTAGATGTCCCTTTATTTCGGCTGTGTGGACGGTTGGATATGCGCACCAACTGTAGGGTTATCTTGTTCGGGACTGTTCAGTAAGGAATGGTTCCGGCCTTGTGTTGCAGGGGAGTTAGGGTGGCTCCTCGGTCCAGTGATCTAGACCACGTACTGTGACGGACGGTACCCCAGTAGCCCTGCCATTGCATGGGATCCAATTTCCAATAAGCATCGTACGTTTTGATTGTGCCCAACTACGTTGGAATGTGAGATGTAAGCATTTCAGCTATTTCTGTATTTTACTTGAAAACCCTAGGCACTATTATAATATCACTGGATTTCCTATAAAATGTTTTGGTTAGCGTAAGGTAAAAACTTACCCGTATTTATTTGTGGGGAGTCTTACGTGATACCTTTGTTTTAAAAGGTTTTCAAAATTAAACAATTTAAACCGTTTACTCATACCAAACCCATGTCTGACCCAGAGTTTATATTTTGTTTTTCATAAACTCTTGGGTACTCAAATTTTTACGAGTAGCCAAGTGATAGGTTTGGATTTTGATTCTGGAGGAGCTTGGAGCAGGAGTTTCCAGACGTATGTTGATATCTATCTAGTTCCGCTGTGTTAGTTGATGTATACTGTATCTCTAATGTATATAGTAACCAATGTATGTACGATTGTCATGTGTATTGATATTGTATAATTCTGATATATGTAAACTATGTAATAGTCATGTGATATATTATATTTTGTTCCATTCCGCTGTGAGATTCTGATGTCGTTGTTCTTTCTTTTCTATTCCTTTCTATTTCTACCCCTTTCTTTCTATTTGATGATGCGTCTTTCTGGTAGTAGAAGGGCGGGTCATCACACTTGGTATCAGAGCGCTAGGTTGAGTGAATACCTAGGCTCTTGAGTGATTTCTTTCTTGAGAGAGCGTATTTGTAATTTTGATATATTTATTTATTTATTTATTTATTTATTTATTTCTACCTCTTTATTGGGTTACCTGTTCGGGTATTCCAATATAAGTTATAAGGTAGATAGGGTAGTGGTGTGTAACATGACTACCGATGGTTGGAGTTTTGAATATTTGTAGTTGGAGTGTATCTGTCGAGACTGTAGACCTATTACCATCTCGAGTGAGCTTTGGGTGATGTGAGAATTTCATTGTTGGAATGTAATTTTGGGATGAGCTTGAGTTTGGTTGTATCGGTTGGACAGGAGCAAGTTATGATATCTTGATATCTCAGGGTGTAGTAGCTGCGTAATGAGACACAGTGATTTTGGGTGTCTCCGAAGATGTTTCTTTGGAACAAGTTAAGGATGTATGTCCGTTTTGGAATTGTGACTAAGTTCAGCAAGGTGTTTTTGTTTTGGTTGAGGCACGAGTTTCTCAAAGAACTTTAAATGGAAGTCTTTGGTCATCGAGGTTAGCCATATAGCTTGGAGTGTTCTGTGTGCTGTCGAGAAGGTTTGTTGATTAGCAGTTTTCTTGAGGTGATTTCAAAAGTAGCAGAGTGGATTCATTTCTTCGATGGATTGACCCGAACAGTATATGGCTATTCTGGATTGTGAAGGGAGAACAAACTTATTTGGGTAGAATTGCCAGTGTTGTGCGACAATTCTGGAATTCATTTGTGTAATCTTTTACATGGAGTTGAGACTTTTCAAGAGAAGTTTTAAGTTATTGATGTGAACCAAGTTTTTCCTGATGTATTCGAGAAGTTAATTGTTTTTCTTCCCATCAAGAGATAGAGTTTTGTGTTGATTTGATGCCAGGGTAGTGCTGGTGATTCAGCCTAGTTGGAGGATGGTTCCGAGAGAGAAAGAAGAGTTAGTTGAGCAAATTAGGATCTTCTGAGGAAGGAGTTGATCAAGCCTAGTTTTTTTTGTTAGGGTTCTGCGACAGTGTTGTCGCTAAATCGGATGGATCGATAAGGATCTGAATAAGTTTGTTTTGGTATATTCTACATGTGAAGAAGATTTGGGGGCATGTTTTGAAGGCGAGTCCTATAAGTGCCATTTTTGAAAATTGAAAGAGAGATTTGTAGGGCACATTATTTTGGTAAAGATATCTCTATAGACCCAGCGAAGGGAGAATCTATTCTAGAATGGAAGCAACCGAAGCAACCGATGGAAATTCATAATTTTCTGGTTTAACTGGCTACTACAGGAAATTTATCTGAGACTATTCCAAGATTTCTTCACATCTGACTAAGTTAAAAAGGAAAAGGACTAAGTTCAAATGGACACCCGGTGTGAAGAAGATTTCTAAGAATGGAAGACGAGGCTAACCAGTGCTCCAATGTTTGTTATTCCGGAAGGGCGGCTTTGGAATTTATATGGATGCTTGTATAATTGATTTGGGAAGCAGTGTTGATGCAAGATAGAAGAGTAACTGCGAATGCGTGACAGCAATTAAAGCAACATGAAGGGAACTACGCTACGCAAGACCTTGAGTCGTTAGCCATTGTGTTTGTTTTGAAAATTTGGAGGCACTATCTGTTGGGAGAGAAGTTGGGTTAGTAACGGACCACAAACCATTGAAATATCTTTTCTCTCTAAGGGATTGTTAATCTGAGGCAGCCATGGTGAGTCGAATTTCTGGCCTCATATGATATGGATATTCTGTATACCCAGGATAAGCGAATGTTGTGGTTGATGCTCATAGCAGGAATGCAGTTTTGTTTCTTTTGGGAAGTTGTTCCTTCTCTCCAGGGCAGAATCATAAGTAAGCAAAGGGAGGATAGATCTTTTGAGGAATTGATTCTTGAACTAAGATGGACGATGTTCAGATTTTAAGGTAGATGATCAAGGTGCTTAAAGGATTAGTGGCCGTTTGTGTGCTTGATATAGATGAATTGAGGCAATAAGTTTTAGCTGAATGTCATCACTCCAGACTGAATATTCACCCAGAATCTTTAAGATGTATAAAGATATGAGAAGAATTTCTGGAGACTGAGCATGAAGAGGGTTGTAGCTGCTTTCGTTTATAGTTGTACTTTCTATCAATAAGTTAAGGTGATTATTAGAAGTTGTCCAAGATTATTGCAATCTTTAGAAAATCCCAGATGGAAGTGGGAGATGATTTCGAAGGATTTCATCGACGGTTTGCCAAGAACCAAGAAAAGAAACGATGGAATATGGATTATTGTGGATCGATTAACTAAGAGTGCTCATTCTATACTAGTTAGGTAACTCGGACTGCAGTTTCTGGCCGAAATTTTTCTTTAGGGAAATAGTAAGATTGCTTGGTGTCCCTGTTAGCATAATAACTAATCGTGGCCCTATTTTTCACCAGAAAATTTCTAGAAGATTTTGCAATTGACTTTGGGATCGAGTTTGAAATTTAGTATAGCCTATTATCCTCGGATGGACAGAGAGACTGAACCGTATTTTAGAGGATATGCGGCAAGTTTGAGTTGGATTTTGGTAGATTGTGGAAGACTATCTTGTGCTTGGACCAGTTTTGTTTTGTGAAGTTTCTGATAAGGTTGGGCTTATCAAAGGAAAAGATGAGAGCTTCTCAAGACCGTTAGAAGAAGTACGCAGATAAGAAGTAGACAATTGGAATTTGAGAGTGGTAATTTGTTTTTGGCCAAAGTTTCCCGATTAAAAAGGAACTATTAGATTCGGAAGGCAGGAAAACTTGACCCGATAGATATTAGACCATTTCGGATATTGACAAGAATTGGAGCTGTAGCTTGCAGAGTTGAATTGCCAGAACGGATGTCTGGTATTTATAATGTATTCTGTGTGACCCATCTAAAGAATTTGTTCTTGATTCATTATTAGTTGTAAGACCAATAGTACATGAAGACTTAGAAGTTATGCCGAATGTGACTATGGGCAGAAATTCAGGTCGGATTGTCGGTTAAGGTGAGAGGCAACTCAGGAGTATAGTAGCGTAGCTTGCCATAGTATAGTGGAGCGAGGATTCCGGAGATTTCACCTGGAAACTCTGGATAGTTTAAGAAAGCTTATCTGGATTTGTGTCCGGATAGCTAGCGATGTTTGTTAGGATAGATGTTGGTTGTTTGTTAATATATGAAATGATATGTATGTTTAATGGTTGATATGACAACTTTTAAATTATCTTTGTTCTAAATTTCGGGGACGAAATTCTTTTAAGGGGGGGAGAATGTAACGACCCTGGATTTTGGCCCTATTTATTTTAATAATTATTTAAATCAATTTAAATAAAATGTAAACTTATCCATTTGAAATGGATATGATTTAGATGGGTCATGCCCAAGCATGACGAGATATACCCCTGTCTAGATGTCCCTTTATTTCGGCTGTGTGGGTGGTTGGATATGCGCACCAACTGTGGGGTTATCTTGTTCGGGACTGTCAGTAAGGAATGGTTCCGGCCTTGTGTTGCAGGGGAGTTAGGGTGGCTCCTTGGTACAGTGATCTAGACCACGTACTGTGACGGACGGTACCCCAGTAGCCGTGCCATTGTATAAGATCCAATTTCCAATAAGCGCCGTACGTTTTGATTGTGCCCAACTACGTTGGAATGTGAGATGTAAGCATTTCAGCTATTTTTGTATTTTACTTGAAAACCCTAGACACTATTATAATATCACTGGATTTCCTATAAAATGTTTTGGTTAAGTAAGGTAAAAACTTACCCGTATTTATCTGTGGGGAGTCTTACGTGATACCTTTGTTTTAAAAGGTTTTCAAAATTAAACAATTTAAACCGTTTACTCTTACCAGACCCATGTCTGACCCGGAGTTTATATTATTTTTTTCATAAACTCTTGGGTACTCAAATTTTTACGAGTAGCCAAGTGATAGGTTTGCATTTTGATTCTGGAGGAGCTTGGAGCAGGAGTTTCCAGACGTATGTAGATATCTATCTAGTTCCGCTGTGTTAGTTGATGTATACTGTATCTCTGATGTATATAGTAACCGATGTATGTACGATTGTCATGTGTATTGATATTGTATAATTCTGATATATGCAAACTATGTAATAGTCATGTGATATATTATATTTTGTTCCATTCCGCTATGAGATTCTGATGTCGTTGTTCTTTCTTTTCTATACCTTTCTATTTCTACCCCTTTCTTTCTATTTGATGATGCGTCTTTCTGGTAGTAGAAGGGCGGGTCATCACATATCCACTCACATCTATTGTTTTAGAACTATTTGCTAAGTCCACTAGTTTCTAAGTTTCATTTTCCATAATATAATCGATTTCATCATCTATAGCTTCTTGCCAAATGAATGAATCCTGGAACTTTATTGTCTCATTATAAGTTAGAGGATTAGATTATATGCCTATAGAAAGCATGGCTTGATGTTTAATAATATTTCTTGATCCTTCTACCACATAAATGGAAAAATCTAGTCCAAATAAATTTTCAATTCGCATTCTTTTTCTTCTATGAAGTGGTCCACCAGTTTCATAATTATTTTCCTGAGTATTCTCAATTTCACAAAAAGGGTCATTAACCTCCACCATTTCACGAATAGATGTATTGATCTTCACTGTTTTATTTATAGAAAAATAAGATGGAATAGAAGGTTAGCCTTTCGAAAGAAGGGGGATGAGCTAGGTGCATCATAAAAATGATATAGAGAGAGTTGGGAAAACCATAGCCATTTGGATGCACTTGGGTAGGAGCCAGCGAGAAATGAGCCATTTGATGAGGATTGAGTAGAAGAATTACACCCTCAGGAATCCCATGCTTAATAAACATAGACTTGAGATCCTTGGCAGTTAGTTTAGAAGATGTTTGATTACAAGGACTGTCCAAAACCATAAGAACATGTGGATCTTCCATTGGAGGGATATGGAAGAGGGACAGGGCCATGAGGCTGAGCTGTTGTAACAATATGGGGTTGAAGTTATCATGTAATGGAACATCTTACTCCAGATGGAGTGGAAGTAGATGCTGGAGTAGTATAAGAGTCAGCTCCTGCCGGTGGAGTGGAAGGGCTGGTGTCATTTCTAAGATGAGAAGACTGTCTGTTATTGTTCACTTCAAAAAGGGAAAATTTAATGACGGACATGATCACGTGTGTTTTATTTTAATTTTCTACTTTGATTAAAACCAGTATAGCCAATGTATAGAATCCAATAGATGTCGATGGCCATTGACCAATCGAATTCTACCTAATGACTAGGACAGTGCAAGGTGTTAATCTGTGTAGTGTGTCTCATGTGTCCAGAGCATGATTTAAGCAAACACTTTGTGTAGATACGCTCGTGTTGGAAAATGACCTCCGTCGTGCTATGGAACCGCATGTCGGATTTTACCTATTGTGTGACATCCCCTATCTGGAGGCCCAAAGCTAAGCGCAACCGATGCTGCAGTCATCTATAGTATTAATTTTCGGTGACCAAATACGGTAATGTTATTGGTACCCAAAATATTAGAAGCACCTAAATATGAAATAAAATCATCATAGATTAAAACAAATTTTCTTATTACATTTCAAAATAATATTTCATATGCAAATTACAAAATCCTTAACGTTTCCCATGTTTTGATCAAAAATAATTATTACAAATTACGCCAAGAGAGATATATGAAAATGTCCCTTTGAATGATCAGAGAACTAATAGACTAACTGTCTCAATACAACACAACGGAATTTAAAACAAAATAAATTTTATTTATCTAGCTTTGCCGCCTGCACGTCTTCGGAAGCTTTATTCGTCCAACTACTAAACCTAAAAAACCTGACTCTTAGTCTACTCAAATCAATTTTGAGCACCCAAGAGTTTAAAGGGAAAAACAATAAATTCGAATCAGACATAAAGCCTAGTGTGAATAATACTATACATCTCGGTTATATGACATTAAGTGAGACCATGCCGCTTAGCGGAACAGGTTTTCCCTCACTAATGTCCCTTTAAAACAGATCTTTTTGCAAATGAAAATCCTACAACCAAACCGGTTAATCAAACTGATTATATCAATAATAACAATATCATATGTGCTCAAAAACAGGTAATAAATGGACCATCTTTCTGAAACATGTAATTTTGTTTGGCAAACTACTAACTTTTGGCTGACTCGGGGCTACCAGACAAACTAAACAAATTATCTAACACCTGTTAAATATACTTTTGGACAATCTGCCCTTTGCTTACTTCTCCAAGGGTCACCTGATCCTAATGGTTTTGCGGGCTCACTAATAACCTATTTTCTTCTCTATACATATATTACTTTTTGTGTGTAACCAACATTTAAATCTTACCTATGACGAAGCCCTACACACTGGAATTTTGCACTAAATTAGCTTGAGGCAAAAGCTAATGTATAGGGCATGACCCTACACCAGTCCCATATGGTATTCTAAAATCTAAGTCATTTTTTCTTAGCGTTAGCTACCCTTAAAATTTTCCTTGAAAACCTTTTCAAAATGATTCCAATTTTTAAAATCATACCTATCTAAGGAACTCATTGCTTTACTCAAAGTTATTGTCCATGTTCTATATACATTATCCAAAGTAATGTTGATGAAATATATTGAGGATTACATATCCCTCCAAAATAAGTTAAAACCCTTTTTAACTTTGAAACACTTAGGCTATATTGCTGAGGTAAATCATTCGAAACCTTTGTTTAAAATCTTTAAATAACCCTTTCGAAACTATTGAAAGTATCCCCTTTCGATACAAGTAAACTACTTTACTTTATAACCTTAGGCCTAAAGGCCAAAACATGTCCTTCGAAACCATTAACAATAGTCCTTTCGAAAACATTAAAAACATCTCGTTTGAAAGCTTTGTAAACCTTCGACATCCTCTTTTCAAAACATCAAACTTGCCTTTCGAAAGAAATTGGAAACATAATATTTTAGATGGAAGGTTTCCAATTTCTTTCGAAAGTACTTTTACATAGTCGGAAAGTACTTTTGAAACTATTTGGAAAACTCCCATCAAAACCATATTTTATACCTTTCAAAAGCATCAAAGTCCTTTACTATAAACAAGCCTTTCGAAAGCATTGGGTTCAAGTAAAGCTTGGTGAACATAGTTTCGAAACCAATAAAACCATTTAAATCGAAACTTATGGGTTTATCTTCCAATAAAACAAAGGGTCTTAAAACAAACAAGTTGAAAGCACTCTTTCGAAAGTAGTTTCCTAAGTAAATAAAGCAGATGGTTTTGACACCATCCCTTTCGAAAGTATTGGAGAAGAAGCTTCTTTAATAAAGTCAAAAGCATCCTTTCGAGACCACGTTTAAAGGTAAAGCGGCCTCAACTGGGTCGGAAGGTAGAATTGCGGCAACAAGGGTTTCGACACTGTCGAAAGCCATTTTAAAACAAAAGGTTGCAACCTAAATCGAAAGCTATCTTCATATCCTTTCGAAAGTTCTTATTGTATGCATACGAAAGCAAGTAAGTTGAAAACTAGTTTAAACCATTCGAGAGCATCCTTTATAAGTGAAATAGTCAAAGGCTACTCCTACCCCTTCGAAAGCACCTTCCGACTCAATACCTTTCGCCAATCTCCAATTCACTACGTACCAAAGCATTGATATCATGCGCATTGGTTTCAACTCGGTCGAAGGTGGAAGTATGGGGTAGAAAGCCCCCTAGGGAGTGGTGAAGTAGTAATTTAATGCCAAACTATTATAATGCTATCTAAAGTAATTATTTTTCAACTAACTTCCCATATTTGTCAAAATATTATTGGTTGTCAATTTCTTTTCCCAAATCTTTTCTAAAAGTGCTGTCGAATTTCAAAATTTGTTTATTTAAACCATTTACAAAATGCCCGTTCTTCTATTTTATAAAAATAAAAAATTTGAGTCTCATACCTTAAATAATTTTGTATACTTAATAAAACATTTAGAAAAATTCTCCAAACATTTCAATAAATCTCTTTTAATATGTTTTCTAACCTACTTAAATTTCTGACCCAAAGCCATTATATATTGGCCATAAATAATTTTAACCCCAAAATAGCATTTTCTTCACTCGAAAATTCATAATAAATCCACAATAACTCAGAAAATTATAAAACTTAAAACCCATCTCCAAAATAATATTTTTGACCTCATATTAAAATCACAAGTCATTTGGATGTCATCTAATAGGTTTATTAAATCAATTCTTATCATAAAATCTATATGAAATAGCCTAAATCATCAAAAAGTATATATATCCATTTTAAACAATAAAAACATAGAAAAATATTTGCAAAATAATTTTGAATCTAAATCTAGTAACCAAAAATAAAAAATGTGATGTAATATATTATTCACCTTTAGTTCGTTGTTAAGGGGTTGAGATTTGATCTTGGATTAAATTGATTAGCTTTTCCCCTTGATATCTTCCTCTTGCTTTCTCCTAATGGTGGCTGGTCTCTTGGTTTAGTTTTAGTTTAGTTTTAATTTATGAACGTATGAAATGAGAGTGAGTGAGGGTTTAGGGTATTAGTGTAACGAGCTGGAAATTTTAACGATTTTATTAACGCAATTAACTAAATTTTTATGAAAAATTTGATATTAAATTTTGAAATAGAAATTTGATATTTGGTATGCGTCTATTTAAACATAGCAGGTGTCAGATTCTCATTGGAAAATATGAATGTTGTTGTGTTGTATAATTTTCAATTGAAATTTTAAAATCAGTTAAAATTTTGATGGAAATTAAATATTTTAGAAATCTAAATATTTTTACATAAATTATTTTTTGTTATTTTCTGAGTGAGACGTCATATTTCGTTTCATCATTTCAACTATTATAGCTCCGTTTATCTTATTTTCGGCGTTTTAACAGCATTTTTGGCAACGACTATCGACTTCTAATAGAATGGTCGTTTCAATGATATCTGCTTACCATCTTGTTCGTCTAGTCGTGTTGATCTCTACAATATATTCATTTGTGTATTTCGGAGTGTGGTACGCGATAAAATTGGCAAAACGAATAGACGTATCAGTTCAGTATTTGAGTCATTTGAGTTTTCTGTGTCTTTTCATTTGTACATCAGGTAATACAAATCGCCATTAGCTATTGATATCCGGGATTTCAACAGACATGACTTTTGGTTTTTCAATTGGTTTCAACATTATTTTGGTTCGTTCATGCTTCCTGCTCTTTTTCCCCACAACATAATAGAGCGGCCTGCTCTCTGATATCACCACTCCAGGCCGTAACACCAAATTGCCACCCTATAGCCACTCCATGCTTGACAGCCGACTCCCCTCAATTGCAGTTTCATTTTTGTATATTAATATATATACATATATAATATATATATTCAGCTGTTCATAGTTGAAAACATATATATATATATATATATATATATATATATATATATATATATAGAAAATATGTTTTGTTACTATTTTGAGATGATATAAGTTTCATTTTCCAGTTGATATGAGATTTGATATTTGAATTTGATTTTAAAATAAGGAGAGCTGCAAAATGAGTTTTAATATAATAAATATCTTGTTTAAATGAAGTTGATCATCTATGTCAACCGTGCCTATTTGATATATGTTATATGTTATATGTTTAAACATTTATATTTTTTTATATTATATATGTTTTAAACATATTTCACAATGTATGGCATTAATTTAAAATAGATTTTGTAATAACTCTTATATGTATAAAATATGTCTAATTATTTCTTCGAAAAATTTGGAAAGAAATATAACATACAGTGATTTTGGTATGTGTTTTAAGAAATAATGATTTGAATACACACACACACACACAAAGATTTTATTTGATATGTGTTTAAATTTGAATATTGATTTTAAGAGAAAAAATAACATAATATATATTTTTTTGTTTCAGTTTATATCAAGCTTGTTTTGATTTGTTTCCATCGATCCTAAGCTATCAACTTTATTAGTCAAATCCGTGCTCGTCGTGCCGTGCTTTGAAATTGTGCTTGGATTCGTAGCTTGTTCTGTGTCCAGCTTCTCTAGCCTCGAAAGGTAAGCATTCACTCACGATTAACATTCTTATATATAGTAAATTTAATTCACATGAAATGACGATTGAAATATGCTGTTAAATTTGAATTGTTAAGTTAATTAATTGCTAAATATGATGTGCCATTATCTGTATCTGTTTACCTATAACATATGACACCATAATCTGTTGTATATATTATATTTAAATTTATTACTGATGACATATGTCTGTTGTTGATATGTTATATTGTTATCATATTTCTTCTCACTCTGCAAGTTCACTGTTAGTTTAGAAATCCCTGTGGGTTAAAATGATACATACCCGAACGATATTTTAGAATAGGGAAAAATCTTTATGGGTTGAAATGATAAACCTAAGCGATTTTTATTTGAAATTTTAGGATTGCGGGTTGGAATGATATACATCCGTAAATATAAGTTTATTGCGGATTGAAATGATAAATATGTGTATCACTTGACAATAGGATAGAAAATTATGTACGGACACCGTTGGTCTATTTTTGAAAAATGATTTCCAAAGTTTGAAAGGAAATATGTGAGCTTGATTTTTTAAAATATAATATAAATATTTTTATTTTAACATGTGTAAAAATTTAGAATTTAAATTACATGTTTTAGAAATTTTAAAATTTTAAGTTAACTTGTGAAAATGCAAATTTTAAGATTTTTCTTATATTTTATTATTTTTAGAATATATAAAATAAGATTTAAATAGGTTAAATAAAAAGGTTTGATTTAATTTTATTTGATAAAAATTTATTTTAACCAATATAATGTTTGAATATTTATTTAAATTTTATTTTAATATTTTAAATAGATTTTTGTATTAACTTTAATAAATAAAGGTTGGAAAAATAAGTTAAAGCTGATTTGTAATTTGATTTATTTAAGAATCAAATTTAAATAAAATTGATTTGAAACTTAATGATTTGAGAATTTAAAAATATGATCTTTTAACTTAATACTTGATTTTGGTCAAAGAGGATTAAATGAATATTTAAATTTAAATAAAATTAAATTTGAATATTGAAGTTTGATTTAGTTTTGTAATTTGAGGTTTTACTTAAATGTTTAACCAAAGATGATTAAATGAATATTTTAAATTTAAATAAAATTTAATACTTAATTTTGATTTAAATTTGTAATTTGGGATTTTATTTAAATGGTTATTAAAACGATCAAGTGAATATTTCAAGTTTAAATAAAATTAAAGGTTGAATTTGGAAATATAAATGAAATTTATCAATTTGAGTTATTGTAAATTATCTGAATATTTATACTTTGAAACCTATTGAAATTGAAAGTGGATTAAATTGTGGTTCAAATCTGTATTTGAAATCGATATAAATTAAAAATGATTTTATTGAGAATTTGAATTAAATTGTACTTGATGAACTGAGATTGATGTAAATTGAATTTTGGAACTAAAGGTTGATTTGAACTGATTTGTGAAAATTTAAAGAAACAATTCTAATTTGAAATTATTTTCGATGTAAACTCTTTATTTATAAACTATTTTTAATATATAATCGATTTTAATTTATAACCTATTTTTAAATAAACTATTTTCTATATTTAAACTGTTTAAGTTGGAACTGTTATGATTTAGATTTAATGGATTTAAATGCAAATATTTTGATATGAAGGTTTAAACTATTTTGTGGCTATGATTTGAGAAGAGAATATGGTTTCGAAAGTGATATGATTTTGAAATGATATGATATTTTTATATGAAGTATGAACTGTTTGAAATGATTATAAAAGTGATTTTATAAAAATGACTATGGTGTGAAATAAGTGTTTGGTTGTCAAAGAGATCGGGGTCGGATATTGTCATACTCTCTGCCAATACCAAAACCAATTTAACAACTATGTATGTTATGGAGAATCCAAAACGAAGTGGGATGGTTTGGTGATATCTATATGAGGTATTAACGTAGCCCTGACTCCCACGAGTCAGCTTGATGTAGCTAAAATAGGAGCCATTCTGGGCCAAGTGAGGTCGCACATCCGATCGGGTATATTCCTTCGATAGCATTCTATTACTTTGTGATTTGATTGGGTGCACCTTTGATTTGGGAGTGCATCTCGAGACGGGCGGTAGTAGCTGCTATGCGTTAACACCGATCCAGATCCGTAAAACGGTAGAATCCTACCGTGGAAATTGCCTACATGCCTTATCGCACCCTCTACGAGTTGTTTTGTACTGTACCTATGGAGTTCTCTCTGGGTAAACCACTGATTTGGTGGAGCTTACAATATCGTATAGGCTATGGGACTATATAAAATGTGTTAAGGGGGATATGGGTAACGCCTTAACAACATTTTAATACTTTACTTTATTGATAGACATATTATGATGGTGTATATTACTACATAGTAGGTAGTTCCATGGATCATTAGAGGATGGAAATCCCAAACATCCTTTAAGTTATATTGTATTTCACTTGGACATTTTGCTTGAGTTGATTTACTAGTATAAGAATGTTAATCTTGACTCGAGTGTGTTGTGTTTTGCTTTATGCTCGGGTTAGACTGAGCGTCACAGCATTTGAAACTCACCTTTGAAGCTTGGAGTTTTGCTTGAAGATTTGTCTTATATTTATTCAACTTCCAGTTATTTCCAGTTATTTTGTGCAGACTTGTCATTTTGTTTTATAGTGACGCTTCTATGTATTTAATATCTGTTGTATTTTACTTTAAACTTTGATGTTCTGTAGTAGCTTTAAGAACTACTATTTATCTATTCCGCTGCTTATTATTGATTACTCTATGTCGGTGATTCTGTGATTGATTTATTTACTGTATATGCTAAATTTTGCCAAATATAAATTAACAATCTGTTGTTTTGAGTGATTCAAGCCTGACATGAGTGGATGATTGTCGATTTGAATGCTTCAAAATACCAGATCGTTATAGTTGGAATCAAAGCTCTAGTTTAGGCAAAACTTAGCATATGGAGTAAAATTCAATTACAGAATCATCTTCGTTCAAGATTGAAATTCTTCGTTAGGACCCTTTTGATTTGGAATTTATGGGTACAATCCCTTTGTTCTAAAATCCATCCTTGTCTTGTCCTGTTCGTGTTCCTTGATACTGGAGTACCCCATAGCTCTATCTCTGTTGATCTCTGAAATAAATTTAAGCTAATCTTGCCACTTCAATTAGCAACTTCATCCTTATGTGTGAAAAATCCCATCGGCAGCTCCGCCAATCTTAGTATGATTTTAAAGGGGTGAAACTCCTTTACAATAGGAGTCGATTCACTAGAGATTTCTATGCCTCGGTTTTGATGCTGTCATTTCTTGCATAGCCTAAATGGTTTCTCTAGCAGACAACCCGAGTAATTCTATTGTGATCAAACTTCAATTATGCAGGCAGTATATCTTTCGCTTGACTCTCAACCTAGTAAACTTGACTCCACCCCTATTGTTCCAACTCTTTCCATATGATTTTGGGTGAAGACATTTCTCTCCCTTCCAAGCGGGAAACTGAATTCCGCATCGATCTTATTCCTAGAGCTCGACTTGTCGTCCTTCATCCCCAGACAAATGGTTTTTATTAACAGTTAGTCATACCCTTTGGACTAACCAATGCTCTAGCCTTCTTCATCGATCTCCTGAATCGCGTTTTCCGCGATGTCCTCAACAAAGTTGTCCTGGTTTAGTTGATGATATTCTCATCTTTTCTAAGTCTCGGTTGACCCGGTTAAGATCGTTGCGATTAACTTAAGTCTATCCATCTTTCCTCGTTTGTAATTTAATTGTCTTATCTTCCTTTGAGTCTACCATCTTAGTTAGAATTCTCGCTGATTTGGTTCCTCTACATTTGAATCTATATCCTTGTTCTATAATCCATTCTTGAATCATCCCTTGAGGGAGTGTATTTATAATTAATATAAAATGTTTTATATTGTGTTGCTTGAGTTGTTAAGTTTGATTTTGGATTTCGATCAATTCATCTGGCCAACGGTATCGATGGGAATTCCAAAACACTTGAGAGGAGCAAACTGACACAATATTGTTTTCGAAATTGATAAATGAAATAATTTTATGTATGATTATATTTTAGATATAATTTTTTGAAATTGATAGTTAATGAATTGGTTATTAGAAATGATAGCACTAGATTATCATTTACTGTTTTGACAACATTTCTAAACCATTAACTATTGTTGTATGTTATAAAGAGATGACATTTTTAAAAACATAGTTTATAAATCTGATTTGAAATGAAATGAATTTAAATTAAGGATTTGAGAATTAAATTTTCGGTGTTATTCAAAATTTGGTTTTCAAAGTTTGAAAAAAATATTTGAAATTATTTTCTAATAAAAATTGTTTCCAAAGAATTTTAAAAGAAGCAAATCGTTACTCTCCTCTTTTATCATCGGAAAATAATTTCGATGATGACCGCAGCATCATTGACATTCATTTTCGAGTTTCAGAGTAGAGAGACCACTTAGTAGCTTTGTTACACTTTTGTTTTAAAAAATGGATTTGATTTGTATTTCTTTAGTATGATTTGATGTGTGTGTGTATGCGTGTGTGTGCGTATGTTTATTTCAAACGGTGCGAAGTGGTACGGAAAATTTACTCTTAAATTCCATGTTAAGTGATGGTTTTCAATTATTGGAATGAAGTAAAATTTTGAATTATTTGAGTGTCTAAAATGTGAAATGAAATTTAAAAGACTTGAAATAGTTGAACTAGGATAAAATTTATTTGTATAATACTCAAATGCATTCTAAAGCATACATAGCTTACCTAAAATATTCAAAAAGTTAAAATGTAATGTGAATATGCAATTGAATAATATACAATATAAATGTAAGTAATTGAATGCCCAATAATTAAATTTGTTATGAGATTTTGAAATAAAATTTTAGTTGTTATAATGAATGTTTATACATTTAATTGATGTTATAATAAATGTAAGTGAAATAAATTGAATAATAAATAGAGAATGCTATTTAAGTAAATAAACATGAACTTAGGAATAGTTGAAATAGAATTATGAACTGGAATTAATTTAAGTGAAGTCAAATGGATTAAATAAATGAGTTAAATTAAATAAGTTTTGTTTTGAAAGAATTTTTTTGTAATAAATGTTAATAAATTGAAAGCAAATAAACTGAATGAAAACACATTGAATTGAAACGAACCAAATGTGAATACAATGACTATTTATTGATTAGATAAAATGAATTGAATCCAAATTTGCTAAATATAAATCAATTTAAAAATTAATGAAATCTATATGGTTTGGTTCTATTATTATATCTGGCAATATGTATTTCTATTCTATATTTCCTCTTCATTATTTCTATTCTCCTACCTCGTTCCTTTTCGAGGACGAAAAGTTTTGAGTGGGGAAGAGTGTAATGACTTAAAAATTTTAACGATTTTGTCTACGTGATTTACTAAATTTGAATGAAAATTTTGATATTAAATTTTGAAATGATATTTGGTATGCGTCTATTTAAACATAGCAGGTGTCAGATTTTCATTGGAAATTATTAATGTTGTTATGTTGTATAATTTTCAATTAAAATTTTGAAATCATTTAAAATTTTGATGGAAATTAAATATTTTCAAAATTTGAATATTTTTACATAATAAAAATGTATGTTATTTTCTGAGTGAGTCGTCATATTTCATTTCGCCAAAATTGGACTGCTATAGCTCCGTTTCTCTCATTTTCGACGTTTTAACAGCATTTTTGGCAGCGAATATCGATTTTTTATAAAATGGTCGTATCGCTGATATCTGTATACAATCTTGTTTGTCTCATCATGCTGATTTCTGTCGTATATTTATTTGTGTATTTCGGTGTCCGGTACGTTGTGAAATTGGCAAAATGAATAGGCGTATCGGTTCAGTATTTGAGTCATTTGGGCTTTCTGTGTCTTTTTGTTTATCCATCAGGCAATGCTAATCGCCATTAGCTATTGATATTCAAGATTTCAACAGACATGACTTTTGGTTTTTCAATTGGTTTCGGTATTATTTTGGTTGATTCATGCTTTCTGTACTCTACTTTCTGTTTTCATTCGTGAAAATTAAACAATATAAAAGCATATATAAAATCTAAGCCTACTAGTTTCTTTTTCTCTAAAACTTTACAAAAGTTTATATATCTTCCTACTTGCTTCATCATGGCCAGGATCGCCTTGCTCCACGTCACTCCTACGTTGCTCGTCATTCCCACAACATAGCCATCTTTCCTCTGCTCTCCCCTCGTGCTCCGTTCCAACCAACAACCGAGTGAAAAAAAGGAGAGAGAAAACACATTGAATGAAACCCACTCTTCCTCCTCGTAATCCACGTTCGTCCAAGCCGCTTCACCTGGCAGTTTCCTTCCAGAGCACCGCAACCACCACCGAGCCATGAACCGCCTACCTACACATCAAACCCCACTGGCTTCTCCGAACCCACCCCTACCTGCTTGCAACCCAGAACTAGCCATCATCACCACAAACCCCATGACAGCAAGCACACTACCCAGATTGTCTGCCCTGACCATAGCCGATAGCCTCCAGCAAACCTATTTCCTCCCCTAACCATGCAAACACCCAGTGCGACAAACCTAACCCTGCAACAGCCGAAGCCTTTGCCCTCTCCATCCCAAAACCCGACTGATCCTCTTTCGCCACCACCCGCCTCCTTGAACCCACCGGAGAGACTGCCACTTATCCACTTGTCTTTTTCTCTACAACATAATAGTGCAGCTTGCTCTCCGACATCACCACTCCAGGCCGCAACACCACATCGCCACCCTATAGCCACTCCATGCTTGACAGCCGACTCCCCTCAATTGCAGCCTCATTTTGGTATATTTATATATATTCTATTGTTAAAAGTTGAAAACACACACACACACATATATATATATATATTTGTAGAAAATATGTTTTGTTAATATTTTGAGATGATATAAGTTTCATTTTCCATTTGATATAAGATTTGATATTTGATTTTAATTTTAATATAAGGAGAGTTGCAATATGAGTTTTAATATAATAAATATCTTATTGAAATGAAGTTGATCACCTTTGTCAACTATGCCTATTTGATATATATTATATGTTATATGTTTAAACATTTATATTTTTTTATATTGTATGTTTTAAATGTATTTCACAATGTATGGCATTATTTAAAATAAATTTTGTAATAACTCTTATATGTATAAAATATGTTCAATTATTTATTTGAAAATTTTGGAAAGAAATATATTATACAATGATTTTGGTATGTGTTTTAAGAAATAATGATTTGGAAATATATATATATATATATATATATATAAAGATTTTATTTTGATATGTGTTTAAATTTGAATATTGGTTTTAAAAGAAAAAAATAACATAATATATATTTTTTGTTTCAGTTTATATCAAGCTGGTTTTGATTTGTTTCCATCGATCCCAGGCTATAAACTTTGCTAGTCAAATCGATGTTCATTGTGCTTGGATTCGTAGCTTGTTGTGTGTCTAACTTCTCTAACCTCGAAAGGTGAGCATTCAGTCACGATTGACATTCTTATATATAGTAAATTTAATTCACATGAAATGACGATTAAAATATGCTGTTAAATTTGAATTGTTAAGTTATTTAATTGCTAAATATGATATGCCATTATCTGTAGCTATTTACCTATAACATATGACACCATAACCCGTTGTATATATTATATTTAAATTTGTTACTTATGATATATGCATGTTGTTGATATGTTATATTATCATATTTGTTCCCACTCTGCAATTTCCATATTAGTTTAGAAATTCCTATGGGTTGAAATGATACATACCCAAACGATATTTAGAACAGGAAAAAATAGTTATGGGTTGAAATGATAAACCCAAGCGATTTTTATTTGAAATTTTGGGATTGCGGGTTGAAATGACATACACCCGTAAATATAAGATTATTGCGGATTAAATTGATAAATATCCGTATCACTTGACCAAAAGGTAGAAAATTATATACGGACACCATTGGTCTATTTTTGAAATGATTTCCAAAGTTTGAAATAAAATATATGAGTTTGATTTTTTAGAATATAATATAAAGATTTTTATTTAACATGTGTACAAATTTAGATTTTAAATTATATGTTTTAGAAATTTTAAAATTTTAAGTTAAGTTGTGAAAATGTAAATTTTAAGATTTTATTAAGATTTTATTGTTTTTTAAATATATAAAATAAGATTTAAATAGGTTAAATAAAATGGTTTGATTTAATTTTATTTAATAAAAAATTAGTTTAACTAATATATAAAAAAATGTTTGAATATTTATTTAATTATTTTAATATTTTAAAGAGATTTTTGTATTAACTTTAATAAATAAAGTTTGGAAAGATAAGTTAAAGCTGATTTGTAATTTGATTTATTTAAGAATTAAATTTAAATAAAATTGATTCGAAACTTATTGATTTGAGAATTTAAAGATATGGTTTTGTAACTTGATAACTTGACTTAGATTTGTAATTTGAGATTTTACTTAAATGTTTAACCAAAGGTGATTAAATGAATATTTAAATTTAAATTATATATTTAATTTTGATTTAAATTTGTAATCTAGTATTTTATTTAAATGGTTATTAAAATAATTAAGTGAATATTTCAAGGTTAAATAAAATTAAAGGTTGAATTTGGAAATATAAATGAAATTTATCAATTTGACTTATTGTAAATTGTCTGAGTATTTTTACTTTTAGACCTATTGAAATTGGAAGTGGATTAAACTGTAGTTCAAAACTGTATTTAAAATCGGCATAAATTAAAAATGGTTTTAATGAGAATTTGAATTGAATCATAATTGATGAATCGAGATTGATTTAAATTGAATTTTGGAACTAAAGATTGATTTGAGCTGATTTGTGAAAATTTGAAGCAACAATTTTAATTTGAAACTTTTTTCGATATAAACTCTTTATTATATAAACTATTTTTAATATATAAACTATTTTAATCTATAAACTATTTTGAATATATATACTATTTTTAATTTATAATTATTTTAATATATACAAACTATTTTCAATATTTAAACCGTTTAAGTTGGAACTGTTATGATTTAGATTTAGTGGATTTAAATGTGAATATCTTGATATGAAGGTTGAAACTATTTTGTGGCTATGATTTTAGAAGCGAATATGATTTCAAAAGTGATAAAATTTTGAAATGATATTATATTTTGATATGAAGTATGAACTATTTGAAATGATGATAAAAGTGATTTCATAAAAATGACCACAGTGTGAAATAAGCGTTTGGTTGTTAAAGAGACCGGGATCGGATACCTCTCTACCAATACCGAAAACCACTTTAACAACTGTGTACGTGGTGGAGAATCCAGAACTAATTAGGATGGTTTGGCAACGTCTATATATGGTATTAACGCAGCTCTGACTCCCGCGGGTTAGCTTGATGTGGCTAAAAGAGGAACCATGCCGGACCAAATGAGGTCGCACCTCCGATCGGGCACATTCCTTCGATACCATTCTATTGCTTTGTGATTTGATTGGGTGCACCTTTAATTTAAGAGTGTGCCTTGAGGTGGGCGGTAGCAGCTGCTATGTGTTACCACCAGTATGGATTCGTAAAATGGTAGAATCCTACCCTGGGCATTGTCTCGCGTGCCTTGTCACCTGCCTTATCGTGCCCTCTACGAGTTTGTTTTATACCATACCTATGGAGTGCCCTCTAGGTTAACCATCGGTTCGGTGGAGCTTACATTACTGTATAGCCTACGGGAATGTATATAATGTGTTAAGTGGGATGTAGGTAATCCCTTAACGCTATTTAACTACTTTACTTTACTGATAGACATATTATAATAGCATATATTACTACATAGTAGATAGTTACATGGATCCTTAGAGGATGGAAATCCCAAACATCCTTTAAGTTATAGTGTATTTCACTTAGACATTTCACTTGAGTTTATTTACTAGTATAAGAATGTTAATCCTGACTCGAGTGTTTTGTGTCTTGCTTTATGCTCGGGTCAGACTAAGTGTCACAACATTTGAAACTCACCTTCGAACTTTAGATTTCTGCATGAAGATATGTCTTATATCTATTCAGCTTCTAGTTGTTTCCGGTTGTTTTGTGCAGTTTTGTCATATTCTTTTGTATTGACACTTCTATGTATTGGATATCTGTTGTATTTTACTATAAACTCTGATGTTCTGCAGTAGCTTCATGAACTAATATTTATCTATTCTGTTGCTTATTGTTGTATTACTCTATGCCTGTGATTCCGTGATTGATTTATCTATTATATATGCTAAGTTTTGCCAAATATAAATTAACAATCTGTTGTTCTGAGTGATTCAAGCCTAACATGAGTGGTGATTGTCGATTTGAACGGTTCAAAATACCAGGTCGTTACAATTAGAATATGTCTTCTTCCTATCTTTCGCTTATCAACTACCCTTTCTTATTTCATTTTAACTCCCCTTAGTCATTAGTTACTAGGCACGGCTACTCCTTATCAATATTTAAATCTCAATTCCCTTAACCATATACACAATTTAATTCAATTTAACTAATTAAATGTCCTAAATAATGTTAATCTAAATTATGGTCGTTACAGACTGCTCTCCTTAAGAATTTTGTCATCAAAATTACGATAAGGCACTCATCAAAATCAATCATAAAGGTAAAACATACCATCAAATAAGTCGGGATAAGCGTCTCTAATCCTGCTCACAGTTTCCCAAGTATAGTCTCTCTCTCTCTCGTTACTCCACTGGACTTTGACTAATCTAACTGTCTTACTCCTTAGCCTCTTCTCATCTCTCATGACTATACAAACAGGCTTTCAAACTATAGTCATATCTGGTTCCACTACTAAATCATCTAACACAGTCGGTGTAATAGTAGTCTCTGGATCTCGAATACACTTCCTTATATGAGAAACATGTAAAACGTCGTGGGCTCCTACCAATCTGTTCAGTAACTCTACTCTATATGCGAGTTTCCTCATCCTCTCTACAATAGGTAATGGTCCAATAAAGCTCGGTGCTAATTTCTCTGATCTGCCAAACCGAATTACACCTTTCATCGGTGATACCTTAAGGTGATACCTTGACGAAAACATGATCTCCAACTGAGAATTCTAAGTCTTTCCGTCTTCTATTAGCATAGCTCTTCTGCCTAGACTGAGCTTCCTTCATTCTAGATTGAGTGAACTCAATCTTCTTTGCTGCTTCTCTAACCAAATCCGAACCAAGAATTAACATATCCTCTTTCTCTAACCAACAAACTGGAGATTTGCATGGCCTTCCATACAAATCTTCAAACGGTGCCATCCCAATACTAGCTTGATAATTGTTGTTATACAAAAACTCGACTAAGTGTATATGGCTTCTCACGATTCCTCAAAATCTTGCGCACAAGCTCTTAACAAATCCTCCAAGACTTTGTCAACTCTTTCTATTTGCCCATCGATCTGTGGATGGTAAACAGTACTCATTTTAAGCTTGGTACCCAAAGTCTCATATAGACTCTTATAGAACTCACTAGTGAATAAGGAATCTCTATCACTTACTATACTACTAGGAATTCCATGAAGTCTAACTATATTCATCATAAACAACTTAGCCAAAACAGGTGTCGTCTTGGTTAACTTAACTGGAATAAAATAGGCACTCTGGGTTAGCATCTCCACTATGATCCATATGCTTTCATTTCCTATATTAGATCTTGGCAACCCGTCTATATAATCCATTGAGATAGAATCCCATTTCCATATAGGAATGTCTAAAGGCTAAAGTAACCCACTTGGTTTCTGATGTTCGGCTTTTACCTGTTGGCAGCTCAAACATTGTTTCACCCATAAGCCTACATCTCTTTTCATACCTTCCTAGAAGAAACTCCTCTTCATATCCTGATGCATCTTAGTTCCTCCTAGATGAAAAGTGAACTTTGAATGATGACCTTCCTCAAGAACTTCCTTTCTAATGTCTCCCACATTTGGAACACATAATCTTCCTTTCTTTCTCAACCACTCGTTCTGGTCAAGTCTGAAATCCTTCAAGTCGTCACTCTCTATTCCATCACTTAACTTACTGATCCGTTCATCTAATACCGAATCCTCTCCTTACTTAGAAGCAATCCTTTCGATCATTACTGGTCGAACTTCTAAACATGACAACATAATAGTTTCTGTACTAGAACTACCCTTAGATCTCCACTGCACTCTGCATGTAGTCATTGCTTCCAAATCTTTCCATTCAGCTATCATCGCCAATGCTGCATTCTGATGATTTCTGCTATGTGCATCCGTAACTTTGTTGCCTTTTCTTGTGTGTACTCAATACCAAAGTCATAAGCGACTAAAAACTCTAACCACCTTTGCTATCTAATATTAAACTCCTTTTGAGAGAATAAATTCTTTAACGACTTATAATCCGTATACAGCTCAAATCTCTCTTCCATAAGGTAATGTCTCCACACCTTCGATGCAAAAGTTGCCGCAACTAAGTCCAAATCCTGAATCGAGTACCTAACCTCATGTAGTCTAAGCTGTCGAGATGCATAGGCAATCACTTTACCTTTTTGCCTTAATATGGCTCCTAATCCTGTTCCACATTCATCCGTGTACACCACTAAATCCTGATTCCCCTCTAGAACAACCAATACAGGTGCATTAGTCAATAAGTGTTTCAGCTTTTGGAATGCCTCCTCACACTTAGCGGTCTAAATAAACTTCACATCCTTTCGCGTTAGCTTGGTCATCGGTGCTGCTATTCGCGAAAAATCCTTTATGAGTCTCCGATAATAACCAGCTAATCCAAGAAAACTCTTTATCTCTGTCACTGTCTCGGGTCTCTTCCAATTATTCACTACCTCAATCTTAGTCAGATCTACAGACAACCCTTTCTCTGAGACTACATGACTAAGGAACTTTACTTCCTTCTTCCAGAAATGACAGTCTGAAAACTTTACCTTCAGCAGATGCTGCCTTAACATCTCAAGCACCACTCTAAGATGAACTTCATGCTCTCTTTCTTCCTTAGAGTATATCAGAATATCATGTGACGGCTCGCAAATCCGTACCCTTTGAATCGATAATAAACCACATATATCCGACCGAAAAAGCACAGAATGATGGAAAGTCGGGAGAAAGAAAAGAAGAGAGAAGAGAATAAAGAGAGAATACTGAACAAAACAGAACAATATAGAATCTCACATCGTAGCGAAAAACATGATCTTTATAAAACCGAAATTTTATATACGTACATCAATCAGAGTTCAACATCAATCAATAGGTATCAGCCTGGACAATTATAATAAATTGTCCTCACAATTGCCGATATTATAAACAAAAACATTAATAAGCACAGCGGATAATCAAAACAGATACGTATATACGAAAAAGAAGATCTCATCTCTCCTGCTGAAGCTCTAAAAGCACCAAATCCGAACCTGTAAAAATACTCGGTCTGACCCGAGCATTGAAAAGGAAGAACGTCCAGAACAGTTTGGTAAACCAACGTGAGAAACACACTCAACTGAATTTATTAAATTACCAAAATTTTCCTTTATCAAAACAAAAGTATCTTGTAAGACACGCCCACATAAACACGAACTTGTTTTTACCTTACGATAACCAAAACATTTCATATCAAATCCTCTTATATTATAGTAGTGTCTAGTATACAAATAATATTAATCATAGCCGAAATTGTTACATTGATTAAATTCCATCATATAGCCCAAACTGGGTAATACAATCAAAATGGCAGGTATGTAGTGGAGTTTGGATTTCCATACAAATGACCAGGTGAAGGGACTACCTTCCGATGGGTACACCCCTAGATGGATGTCCCAAGGCCCAAAACAACTACCTCTACCAACACAAGACCGACCTACCTCTGTAACTAGATAGTACTGAATATGTCATCCTTCGGTCGTTACCGACCTTTACCAAGGGCCCTCGAAGCATAAAATCCTCAATAATCAGATACACGACGTCATAGCATGTAAAGACATATCTAGAAAAGGATGATTATATCCTACTTGGGAGCGACCCACTTAGCCTTGCCACATCTAACCCTGTTTTGGTCATTTTCGGTTAATGAGGCCTGAGGTAACAATTACCTCTCACATATCATATATCACATCACTTTGAATGCCACATGTCCATTTCCGTCGACTACTAATTGCCTTCCATAAAAATAGAACCCTTAAGCTCATACGTCTTAAGAAGCCTATTAAGCTAAGAGAAGTTGCCTTCTCCGCCACCACTGATGTATGTTTGTAAAAACCGATGTACATTTGTAAAAACAAATGTACGTAATCTTTAGAAATGCAATGTCAGACAAACATCCATACAAGTTGTCCAAAACAGGACAACCAAAGGTACTTTCCCACCACATCCTGTCGAGAAATCCCTAGGATTAGTAGCAAATAGTCTTTGCCTTGGATATTTCATAACGAAGAGACTACTGCTACTGGATGTATATTGGGATTTTAATCCCAAACGATCAACAAGAAGTCCCTCACTATGAAAATCTAAAATATCAATATCATTATAACCAACTTACACAATCGTCGCATATACGTTGGTCCAAAGTGGTTTTCAGATAAACCGATCCCGGTCTCTTCGCACCAACAACACAAAAGCGTTTCTCAACCTCACACAGAAACTAAGTCTCATAGATTTATCACGTCTCCAACTTTCAACTTGCTATCCTTCAGCTAAGAAGGAAGCTCGATAGATAGGAGTAATACTCCGCACTACATGAATCAATATCCTCAACACAAACGATAATCAAGCCTACACAGAAGGCTACGTACTAAGTGTACGACTAAATAGTTCCCACATCAAGTCGAGGAACTAAAATAGCCAAATTTGATAGTCAGTTATTTAACTATCAAAGCACACAATAGCACCATAAGAAATCACTAGAGCCTTTTAATTAATCTTTTATTAATTAAATTACTTGCCAAATATTCACTACAAATTATCTTTAAAAAGGATATAATTCCAAAACCATTTCAATATTTCAATATTAGAAAACATTTCCGTATACTTATTTAACAATAACTAATTCACAATTCACTTTATTTCCAACACTTAGAAAATATTACATATACTTAAATCACGATTAAGTACATATATTTTATTTTATATGGAAAACATTTTCTTAACATATTTATTTGGGTCAAAATGAATGTTGCGTAAAATATCGTTACGATAACCCAAAATCATTAGTATAGAGATTCGAAAATAAGGTAGATATATAAATCCCATATACTATACAAAACATTTCCTTTGAAAATAATTTATTATAACAACAGTGTTATAATCCAACATTTCCTTATTTCTCGAAAACATCTATTTCAACAATGGATGGTGAAATCTATGATTTCGATACTTAACACGTTTTAAAAACATCTTCAAATCATTAAATCCATTTTATAATATTACTTCCGAAAATATTTATTTAATTTAAAATATTATTCACTGTCCAAAATCATGAATATAAAATTCTCTTACCAATTTCAATATTTCTACACATTTATTAAAGGACAATCCACTGTTCAAAATCGTGAATATAATTCTCTAACCAAATTCATTACTTCTACTCATTTTATTAAAGGATAACCCACCATCCAAAATCGTGAATATAATACCTTTAATAAAATTCCATATTTTAACTTATCAAATTTAATTGATTTCGGATCTATAAAATAGTGTTTATAAATCATACTTCTATTTTATAAAAAATTCAGTATACAAAATTCCTTTATAAACTAACTCCATTTAAATCTCCTTTACATGCCAAAATCCAAATTATAAGTTAATTTACTTATAAATCGTTTATTTGCAAAATCCATTCATTTTATAACTTCACCAATTTATAAATCTTATTCACTTATAAGATTTAACTATAACTTCATTTTAAACATTTACAAAGCTCGTTTATAATTCCATTAAAATATCCATTTATAAATCACGTATATAAACAGTTTATAATAATTCAAAATCTCAATTTAATCCTTTTACAAAATAGTTAACTTCGTATTTCAAAAGTCACATTTTAATATATATTTCACAATAATCGTAATTTTTATAACATAAAAATTATAACATTCATTAATTTAATATAAGTAAATTCATTCCTTTAACCATTCAAAATATATATATTCAAAATCTCTTTAAAAATCCTTTTGAAAATGTAAATCGTCACTTTAACAATTTTAATTTTTCAAAAATAGGCCCAATGCTACAACAGCACTAAATACATCAATCACAATATCCAAAACAACATATATCATATGATAACAACATATATCACAATATCTGTAAATAAACAAATACTGGTGAGAAATCCAGTTGGATTCCTACAACCTGTCACCTGCAATAAATATACATATTAGAATGTGTGTACAATGTCTGCTTCGAGGCAGACGCGCGTACAAAGGGTCATCCGCTCATACAC
Source organism: Allium cepa (assembly GCA_030765085.1). Classification (NCBI taxonomy): domain Eukaryota; kingdom Viridiplantae; phylum Streptophyta; class Magnoliopsida; order Asparagales; family Amaryllidaceae; genus Allium; species Allium cepa. The sequence continues at coordinate 308,890,712 of CM060929.1, forward strand.
GGGAACGTATAGGGTCTCATCTGCTCCAATAGGCAGGAATATATCCGTATACCAATCAATATATACGTAATATATGATAAATCATCAAAACAATCATCAATCAGCATAAAATAGATTTATTCTCACTTATATAAAAATATCAGTGAGTCGAAAAGAGTGAGTTGTACTCACATTGGTTCCAATAACAGTCGCAGTGTTTTATTCCGAATAAAATTAAACAAGCATTTAATTTTACCCAAAATTTACGCTAGCTCCAATCAACTCAAAACTAGCTCTAAAATGTAGTGCTCGTCAATACAGACACAACGCAACTTGTTTCATCAAAACAGACCTTGTGTGAAGAAGTTACGCATTTTTAAAGTTTATACATTTTTATATAAATCAATTTACTATTTCTTTTTTTTATAAACCTACTCAAATCTGGCCATCCATTCCATCAACTCTAGATCAGGGCCGCTTGCTCTTTCTTCTCCTTCCATCATTCAATTCATGAACGAAACCCACATAGCCGCCATTTTTCATGAATTATCGAGCCACCTACGATCACCTAGCCGATGATCGAACACCCTCAAACGAACGACCATCACACGGCACATCCTCGGCCAGAAGCATTTGAAACTCGGTTGCCATTCTCGCTCAAAAAACGCGTACAAACATCGGCCGTTCGAGCTCAATTTGCCGTCGATTCGCTTTGTTTTAAATGATCACAGCCGTTAGATTTGTAGATCACGTGATGCTCTACAACTTTTATTTGGGAATTGAAGGCTAAAAGTGTTTGGATCAAGAGATAATCAAGGAGGAAAGAAACGAAATTCTGGCCATAGAAATGGAGATGGCGGCTAGAGCTTGAAATTAGGGTTTTAGTGAAAATAAGAAAATAGTTTGGCCTTATATAGAAAATTTTACGACACTATTCACCCGAAATTTTTTCTAAATCGAAAGGAAGCGTGCTGCCTGGCGTGTATAATGTTTTACCCCTATTCCGAACACAATGGAATATATATCGGGAGCCAAATCGATTGTATTTGGAAGATAGGTTTTCGAATCGACTATTTAAATTTAAAATTTACTTAAACAAATTTCTACGCGTTTTAGCTTGGCCTAAACAAACCGTAAATCCGATTGATATAAAATTTGAAATCTTACAATAATTAACATTATGGACCCAATGAAATTGGTTACATCGAAATCCGAGACTGTATGAAAAATGACTATTTTTACATGTTAATTAAATATTAAATATTCAATTTCTAGAATTTAACTTTTAATTCAGTTTCAAAAGTTTACCAACTTCATTCTAATTCAAATAGAATTTAATTCATCTTTATAAAACATTTTCATTCATATTAAATCCAAATTCCAATTATTTTTTAAATTTGAAATATTAAATTAATAATTTAATTATCTAAATGTGATAACCCAGATTTTTGAGCATCTGATAGTTAGATAACTATCTGGTTTATAGATTGAACAGATAAGAATTCCGATAATAAAGGATATCTGAATATAAATAATAAAAACTGAATTTTTATATCTGGATAAATAATTATTTGATAACCTCCTAATATAATTATTTAGAATGGGAAAACTTATTATATTCAAGCAAATTAAATTTGTGTTTGTTTAGATAAAAATATATATATTTATTTGAATTGATTTTAAATTAGATTTTAAATTGGGTTTGAATTTGAATTTGAAAGATATATATCTTAAAAATATTTTGGATTTAAAATATATGAATAAAGATTTCTTTTTAAAATAAGATTGTTTTATATTATTTTCTTTAAAGGAAATTTATTTATATAAATTTAGAAAAGCATTTATTTATTTACAAAGGTATTTATTAATTGGGAAAATCAATATAAAAGCTTTATCTTTTAAAAATAATATAAATATAAATTATTACAAGTGTTAAGTTATAAACCCCTTAAAGTAACAAGTGTTAAATAATTAAATAGGTTGAAAGACAAGTGTCACTAGTTTGTTTTATTTTCATTCATTTTAAAATTTATTCTAATTTAATCTATATAAACATTCACTTTCTATCTTTAAATCTTTTTCTATTTTCATTTCTAATAACAAAGAAAACACAATACATGAACCTCATCTCTCAAACTAGAAAATTTTCACGCAATCAAAACCTGAAACCTTTCGTAAAAATCAAAACAAACCTGAAAACTTTCTCTAACATCAATCAAAAGCCTGAAATTCATTCCTCAACACAAATGCAAACCAGAAAGCTATAAGCAAGAAAATCTAAATCCAATTCTCAAAACATTTTCTTTTCAAATCAATGCTCAAAGCCTGTAACCTCCTAAAACTCAGGCCTGTAACCAATTTTTAGCAAGACTGTAAACCAAGAATACATTATCAAATGTAAAGTGTCAAGAAATCTCCTCAACAACATAGCAGTAATCAAGGTTTTCCAGTTTTATAAGTCATCTGTTTCAAAGCTTCAGTTTCAAGTGTTCAAAGCTTTTCAAGTTTTCAGTTTCAAATGAAATAAAGCTTCCCAGTTCTATTCAATACTCTCAGCATTTTCAAAGGTGAGTAAACTTTTAAATTAAAAAGTTTAAGTAGGAAAATAATGGTTGCTTATGAAATTCTGTGATGATGCTTGCATGTGTATATATAGATGTATTATCTGTGTGTATGAATGTGTATAACTGTGCATGTGTATTTTGATTGTTCTTCTCTATTTTTAATACTATAGAGAGTAGAAATAAAGGAAAAATTCAAATCACCTTAACCGATCATTGTTAGGTTTAAGCTTTAAACATGATATGTTTGTATAAACACAAATTTAAGTTCAAAATTTTATTTAAGTAGAATATATGTGAAAATCTTCTGGAATTAAAAGAATACAGTAGGAATTCTTTTATCATGATAAAATCAATCAATTAAATTTGTTGTTCAAGTTTACATCTTGAATCATCATTGAAAGATAAGATTTTTAAAACAAAAATCAAGATTTTTAGTATCAAGATGAGTGTGCATTTCGAGTTTGTCTGAAATTGGGTTACTGAGCAAATTTTGATGGCCACAAGGTCTGGGATGGTTGGGATCTTGGCTGGAGATAGGTGAAGGTTTAGGGTGTTTGGAAAAAATGAAAGGAAGGGTATTAGTCCTCTATAGCGACGGCGGTGAGGCGATCTTGTTTTAAACCCTAGTTTTGGTTGAGTTTGGATTTGTGGCCTGTGTAGCGCCTCTAGTTGATCAAGTGTCGCGTAACTCAAGGAGATGAAGACGTGGAGGGTCGGCAAGCCATAGCCAGAGTTGTAGCAGTATTTGTGATCGGAATCGAGGGTTCGGAGGGTTTTCCTGATGATGGTTTTGGGTCTCAGTTCATCTAGGATGCTCGACTTTGAATCGAGGCTTGAGATGATGTTTGGATGATCGAAGTTACACGTAGGGATGTTCGGTGACTTGACGATGGTGTACGTCGATGGTCGGAGGAGGCTCCGACGCTGTGTATGTGCACATTGGAGGTTCTGGTGTTAGTGGTTTTGAGTTGTGGGTTTTGCTGTGGTCTGCTCGAAGGAGAGACCGTGTTGTTGAGTAGGTGACTCGAGTGGAAACTCGAGTAGCTCTGGTTCGAAAACCTATTAATAGTTTTTGATTGTTACAGGTTTTTAAATTAAAATTTAATTAAAATTTTGAAAATTTAAGAGAAGAAATGGAACTTGAAGTAGCTCGAGTGACACTCAGGTCCAAACTAAAGCAGACCGATTTAAAAGAAATTTTCAAAAGTTTTATAAAACAAGTTTCAAATTTAAATAAAGAAAGTTTTCAACTTTTGAAATGAATCTTGTTTTTGAATACTATTCTTTATAAAAATAAATGTTTTCTTTAACATTTTATCAAGAAGTTTGAAATTTGTTTAATTTAAAATTTTGTTAAATAAAGTTAAACTTATTTTTCAACTAAAGTAAAAATGGAATTTTAAAGACATGTTTTAAAATCTAAATTAAATTTTGTCTAAACCATCTTTCGATAAATGCTTAAGGTTATGGAAGTTGTGTTTTGTTAACTTTAATTTATCAAGAAATGATTTTTTTATTTTATAAACTTAGTTATTGATTTAATTAAGTATAGTTAATTATAAAGATATAATGGTTTAAAAGTGTAAATGTTAATAAGGGCATTAATAAGATAATGTTTTATCTTAAGGTTAATTAAGGTTTTTAATGTCTTGAAATTAATTAATTTAATTAATGGAAATTAAGTATAAGTAATTAATTTAATTAATAATGATTAAAGAATTAATTAAGGAATTAATTAAGGGTAATTAAGGGATGAATTACCAATTGTAATTCATCAAATGAATGTGATTAATTAATTGATTGATTAATTAAGATAATCTTGATGATTGATTAAGTATGAATACTTAGTGAGATTAATAGGGTAATTACTTAGTGTAAGTAATTAATGTTTAATTACTGGGTTGTAATTAATTAAAGGGGGATTACTTAGTGGGAATTAATTAAAGGATAATTACTTAGTAGAAGTAATTAAGGGTTAATTACTTGGTGTAATTAATCAAAGGATTAATATAATTAATTAAGGAGTTAATTAATTAAGGTAAGTAATTACAGGATGGCAATTACTGTTTATGATTAATTAAAGTTGATTAATGGAAGTAATTAATTAAGGATCAATAATTAATGTAATTAATGAGAATAATTAGGGGTTGATAAATTAAGATTAATTAATCAATAATAAGTGATTATAAGGGAATTAATTGTAATTAATTAAGGATTAATGTAATTAATTATAGTTAATGAGAGTAATTAAAGGTTAATTACTATAAATGGTTAAGGATAATTAATTTGTGTAATTAATTAAAGGATAATTACTTTATGTAATTAAAGATAATTAATCAAGGTTGATTAATTAAGACGGATGATTAAAAGTTGATTAACTAATTGATTTGTAATGATTTAGTAAAGGTAATCTAAGTGATTAAAAGATTAGTAATTAATTTAATTAGAAGAATTTAAATTAATTTTGGAAATGATCCATCTTGCTTATGAATGATTGAATGATATTTGAATGCCTTGGATTATTTATTATCCCTGATATGTGATTGTGATGCTTTGTGAAATGAAATATTTTTGTAATATGATATGTTGGGTTGAACAGAGATAATGTGGTTATCTATGATGAATTTCTGTGTAAAAGTGACATCCAGTATTTAAAATTTAATCATTGAATAACTTGGATTAAGATGACATTGGATTCAAAGAGACCAAAGTCGGATGTTAGTAAATACCCGAAACCATTTCGATTCTTTATAGCTTGTTATGTGAATTCAATAGACTAGAGTGGAATGATTTAAGTGTATTGGACCATTTAATCTAAGATTTGGTACTTAGAAATTGATGTGTGAAATAAGTGATGTCTATATCAAATTGTGAATTTATAATTAGATACGAGTTACCCCATGTTTTATTTAAGTTTTATGCTTTTGTATTCCATGTTAGATGGGTTTACTCACACTGGTTTCCAGCCTGACCCGGGTGTTATTTTGATGTAATGCTCGGGTCAGATCGAGTATTACAGTTTTTCAGGAAAGGACGATCTAACGCTCAGCGGGCGAGCTAGATGGCGGGAATGTATGGAGTTTATACCGCTGTGATATTGTAGTTATAGTTTGTCTGGGACAGGTTGATTGAATCTGTCTAGTGTTTGTAAATGTTGTAACTCTGATGTATTATAGTGTAATTTGACAAGTACAGTTTTCCTTTGTAAACTGGTATTATTGATATTATATTTTATCCGCGGCGAATGTGAGATTGTGCTTTGGTGTTTCTGTTTCTACCTTTTCTTCTATCTCTTTCTTCTTTCCCTAACTATCTGGAATTTTTGAGATCGAAAATTTTGGATTGTTACATTTTGGTATCAGAGCTGAAGGTTAAGCGAGAACCTTGGCTCTGGTGGATGTACTCATTAAGGATAGGGCCAATGGTATCCTAAAATGAGTTGAGTGTGTATGTGTGTGTTATATATGTATATGAGAGCGTACTTGTTATTTTCTTATATAAAGATTTTAAATGATTTTATATAAGAATATATTTTGTGTATAAAGCAATATTTCTTTCTAATAAATATTGAGGTAATTGGTTGTTAAATTATTGTAATTAAATTAAGTGGTAACAAAAATACAAACAAATTGAAATTAAATAAAGATAAGTTTGAAATGGATTCAAACTGAAATTAAAATCTTGAGATTTGGGTGTTTGAGATAGAATTTAAACTGAAGTTGTTGAAAATTGGTTTTAAGGTTGAATTCGGGTAATAAATTGGTTTTTAAAAGATTAAGTTGATTTAAAATGAAATTCTGAAATTTGGACTTAGAAATTAAATTGTTTAAAGACTTGAAATAAAGGTTAATTTGGTTTAAGGGGTTTAACAAACATCTGAGAATTTAACTCGAATTTACATAATTCGAGATGGTTTAAAATTGAGATTAAAATTGAATTAGTTCAAATTGAATTTGATTTGCATTAATTGGAATTGTGATATAAGATGGACAAGTTTAATATTAAAATGGGAAAAATTTGAATTGGATTAATTTGAAATGAAATTAAAGTTGAATAGGTTTAAAATTCAAATGGAATTTGATTTGAATTTGGAAAGAATCGAGGTTAATTCAACTTGATTTTGGATTAATTCAAACTGGAATTGAAATGAATTGAGATAGAAATTGAAGTGGAATAAAGTTAAATTTGGAGTGGTAATTGAAGTTGTTTAAATTGATTTGAGACTGAATCAATATTAGGAGGAAGTGGTAATTTAAAATTAAATTGATTGGAATAAAGATTAGGTAGCGTAACAGTTTGGCTCTGAACTATTTTCAAACAAATTATTTTAACATAAGCTTTCTTAAATCTATTTTTCCCAGCTATTTACTATATACAATCTTTCTTTTTAAAGCCAAACTATTTTATGCTTATTTACAATAATTTTTGGAACTATTTAACCATTTTACAACTGTTTTATAAACTAATTACTATTTTTCAACTACTTTTATAACTAATTATTATTTCATAACTATTTTGCAATTATTTAACTACTTGATAACTATTTTATAACTACTTAACTATTTTACTTTTCAACTACTTATCTATTTTAAACTTTTTAAGCTATTTTCTAAATTTAAAGCTGGTTAGAGTGCGAACTGTTTATGATTAAATACCCAATTGAGATAAGAATTGAGGTGATAATCCAAATGGTGATTGAGGCAATGGTGAATAAATGAATAAGAACCTAAGTGAATGTGAATAGAAAAGGAGATTGATTGGGCTAATAATCAATAAAGATAAATACGTAGGATGTACGTATATTATTCTATTCGCATAGTGATTTGATCCAGATTCGAGCATAGAATTTCGAGATAGTTATATCGATTCAAGTTGGGATTTTTTTCACTCGATTTTCGATGGCGAACCTGGATATAGATTTTTGATTGGTTCTGGATATTCTCTATCATAGTTATGGCTATGTAAGGAGAATGAAGGTTTCTGATCAAGAAACCGGATCTGAGTCCGCACTAGGAAGTCGGGTGGACGGTACTAGTTCGGAAGTGAAATTGTGTGATCGAGTGAGCGATCAGATTGATATAGCGTATGGATGATATGTGTACATCGTACGGGTTTAAATGAAATTAATACTGGGAATTTTTGGATAAGAAATGTGAAATGGTTTTTGAAATGAAAGATATATTTTGTGAAATATATGATGAAGTAAAGTGTAAATTGGATATTTCTATGGTAGAAATTTACTTTATGGAAGTAAGTAATTTGGTAAGTGACTTTATAGTGTAATCAAATTTGAATATTTGATTTAGAATAAACAAAGTTATATATCTTTGTTATATAAGATAAATCTCTCCTTGTTGAATCTTTTGCCGAAAGGAAAAGATTTTTGAAAGTGTTTGAAGTATATAAATGGAATTTATACAACTTTGAAGTAATCCAAAGATTTTTAAAATTATATATATAGTATCTTATGGGAATGATTTTGAGAAAAGGTTTCTGGAACCTATGAATTTGGAAAGGCTTTTGATTTTTTGGAAAAATCAATTTTGGAGATTTGGAAAGCCTAGTTGAGGATTATCGATTTTGGGATAATCGATTTTGTGAAAGGAGATTTATATGAGATTCATACTAGGTGTATGATTTGTAAGATACTCTAAGTGTATAGTATAAAGTATTTTGAAAATGGTTCTGGGAAAAAAGCGCTCCCTTGAAATGAACTTCTCAGGGTGCCATAGGGTGGTACAGGCTTGAACCCTAAGGGGGGGGGGGGGTGGTTTCTAAAGTTGATCATGTAAGGAGTCTGGACAAACTATTTCCTGAGGATTATGTGTAGTGTGTAGCGAAAGTCGAGGGCACTGATGCCTATAGAGGCATTTGAGTTATGCTGTGAGGATAGTTTAACTCGATGTCACTGCGATCTACTACATACCATAGTGAAAGTCGTGTGTGCCGCTGAGAGCCAACAATTTACGTTTGATTTTACATCGGTAGACTGTGACCTATAGTGATATAGCGAAAGTCGTGTGTGCCGCTGAGAGCCAACAGTCTACGTTTGATTTTACATCGGTAGACTATGACCTATAGTGATATAGCGAAAGTCGTGTGTGCCGCTGAGAGCCAACAGTCTACGTTTGATTTTACATCGATAGACTGCGATCTATGTGGAAGTGGAGAAGTTTCATTCTTTTGGCAGCGAAATTCAAGGGCGCTGAGGCCTACAGTTATATAGGTTTTTGCTGTGATGGCAATGCAACCCCGGTTGTAGCTGTGATCGGTAGCGGGTTCCATGGCGTAATCGAGGGGCGCGGAGTGCGTACAGTTATCTATGGATTTCGCCAGGATGGCAACGTAACCATCGGGTTAACTGCGACCGTTGATGGAGGTGATGATTTCCAGAGCATTCTCACCAGAGATATTTCCCCTATTTTCAAAAATGTTTTCTATATTTTTAATAAAATTATTTTCCAAGTATTCTGACTGGGTGTTGAAATGGGTCTGCTAAGTACTTATAGATTTTCAGTCCCATGCATGATCAACGTATGACCGAATTTCTTTAAGAACGAGGATGGACGTGCTGAAACATCGAGTTATAAAAAAAGTATTTTTATAAAACTATTTTGGCAATATTATATAGATTTTAAAGTGTTTCAAAAATGTTCAAAAAGAAATTTTCATTGATATCGAGTAATTTTATAAATTCTGGCTTCGTTCCTTTTCGAGGATGAAAAGATTCTAAGGAGGGAGGAATGTGATAGCCCGGATTTTTGAGTATCTGAGACAAACCCGAAATGCACACTCATCTTGACACTAAAAATCTTGATTTTTGTTTTAAAAATCCTATCTTTCAATGATGATTCAAGATGTAAACTTGAAACAACAAATTTAATTGATTGATTTATCATGATAAAAGAATTCCTACTGTATTCTTTTGATTCCAGAAGATTTTCACATCTATTCTACTTAAATAAAATTTTAAACTTAAATTTGTGTTTGAACAAACATATCATGTTTAAAGCTTAAAACCTAACAATGATCAGTTAAGGTGATTTGAATTTTTCCTTTATTTCTACTCTCTGTAGTTTTAAAAACAGAAAAGAATAATCAAAATACACATGCATAGTTATACACATTCATATACACAGATAATACATCTATACATACACATGCAAGCATCATCACAGAATTTCACAAGAAACCACTATTTTCCTACTTAAACCTTTTAATTTAAAAGTTTACTCGCCTTTGAAAATGTAGAGAGTTTTGAAAAGAACTGGGAAGCTTTATTTCATTTGAAACTGAAAGCTTAGAAAGCTTTGAACACTTGAAACTGAAGCTTTGAAAAAAATGACTTATAAAACTGGAAAACCTTGATTACTGCTATGTTGTTGAGGAGATTTCTTGACACTTTGATTTGATAATGTATTCTTGGTTTACAGTCTTGCTGAAAATTGGTTACAGGCCTGAGTTTTAGGAGGTTACAGGCTTTGAGCATTGATTTGAAAAGAAAATGTTTTGAGAATTGGTTTTAGATGTTCTTGCTTACAGCTTTCTGGTTTGCATTTGTCTTGAGGAATGAATTTCAGGCTTTTGATTCATGTTAGAGAAAGTTTTCCGGTTTGTTTTGATTTTTAGGAAAGGTTTCAGGTTTTGATTGCGTGAAAATTTTCTGGTTTGAGAGATAAAGTTCATGTCTTGTGTTCTCTTTGTTATTAGAAATGGAAATAGAAAAAGAGTTGAAGATAGAAAGTGAATGTTTATGTAGATTAAATTAGAATAAATTTTAAAATGAAAGAAAATAAAACAAATAAGTGACACTTGTCTTTCACCCTATTTTATTGTTTAACACATGTTAATTTAAGGGGTTTATAACTTAACACTTGTAATAATTTATATTTATATTATTTTTAAAATATTTATAAAGCTTTTATATTAATTTCCTAATTAATAAATACCTTAGTAAATAAATAAATGCTTTTCTAAATTTATATAAATAAGTTTCCTTTAAAGAAAATCATATAAAACAATCTTATTTTAAATAAAAACCTTTATTCATATATTTTAAATCCAAAATATTTTTAAGATATATATCTTTCAAATTTAAATTCAATTTAAAATCTAATTTAAATCGATTCAAATATATATATATATATATATATATATATATATATATATATATATATATATATATATATATATTTATCTAAACAGGCAAAAATTCAATTTGTTTGAATATAATAAGTTTTCCCATTCTAAATAATTATATTAGGAAGTTATCAAATAATTATTTATCCAGATATAAAAATTCAGTTTCTATTATTTATATTCAGATATACTTTATTATCGGAATTCTTATCTATTCAATCTATAAACCAGATAGTTATCCAACTATGAAATTGGGTTACTGAGCAAATTCTGATGGCCACAAGGTCTGGGATGGTCGGGATCTTGGCTGGAGATAGGTGAAGGTTCAGGGTGTTTAGAAAAAATGGCAGGAAGGGTGTTAGTCCAGTATGGCGACGACGATGAGGCGATCTTGTTTTAAACCCTAGTTTGGGTTGAGTTTGGGTTTGTGGTCTGTGTAGCGTCTCTAGTTGATCGAGTGTCACGTAACTCAGGGAAATGAAGACGTGGAGGGTCGGCAAGCCATAGCCAGAGTTGTAGCAGTATTCATGATCGGAATCGAGGGTTCGGAGGGTTTTCTTGAAGATGGTTTTGGGTCTCAGTTCATCTGGGATGCTCGATTTTGAATCGAGGCTTGAGATGATGTTTGGATGATTGAAGTTGCACGTATCGATGTTCGATGACTTGACGATGGTGTCGTCGATGGTCGGAGGAGGCTCCAGCGCTGGTGCATGTGCACAGTGGAGGTTCCGGTGTCAGTGATTTTGAGTTGTGGGTTTTGCTGTGGTTTCCTCGAAGGAGAGACGGTATTGTTGGGTAGGTGACTCGAGTGGAAACTCGAGTAGCTCTGAGTTTGGAAACTTGTTAACGGTTTTTGATTATTACATATTATTAAATTAAAATTTAATTAAAATTTTGAAAATTTAAGAGAAGAAATGGAACTTGAAGTGGCTCGAGTGATACTCAGGTCCAAACTAAAGCAGATTGATTTAAAAGAAAATTTCAAAAGTTTTAAAAAGTTTTATAAAACAAGTTTCAAATTTAAATAAAGAAAGTTTTCAACTTTTGAAATGAATCTTGTTTTTGAATACTATTCTTTATAAAAATAAATGTTTTCTTTAACATTTTATCAAGAAGTTTGAAATTTGTTTAATTTAAAATTTTGTTAAATAAAGTTAAACTTATTTTTCAACTAAAGTAAAAATGGAATTTTAAAGACATGTTTTAAAATCTAAATTAAATTTTGTTTAAACCATCTTTCGATAAATGCTTAAGGTTATGGAAGTTGTGTTTTGTTAACTTCAATTTATCAAGAAATGATTTTTTTATTTTATAAACTTAGTTATTGATTTAATTAAGTATAGTTAATTATAAAGATATAATGGTTTAAAAGTGTAAATGTTAATAAGGGCATTAATAAGATAATGTTTTATCTTAAGGTTAATTAAGGTTTTTAATGTCTTGAAATTAATTAATTTAATTAATGGAAATTAAGTATAAGTAATTAATTTAATTAATAATGATTAAAGAATTAATTAAGGAATTAATTAAGGGTAATTAAGGGATGAATTACCAATTGTAATTCATCAAATGAATGTGATTAATTAATTGATTGATTAATTAAGATAATCTTGATGATTGATTAAGTATGAATACTTAATGAGATTAATAGGGTAATTACTTAGTGTAAGTAATTAATGTATAATTACTGGGATGTAATTAATTAAAGGGGGATTACTTAGTGGGAAGTAATTAAAGGATAATTACTTAGTAGAAGTAATTAAGGGTTAATTACTTGGTGTAATTAATCAAAGGATTAATATAATTAATTAAGGAGTTAATTAATTAAGGTAAGTAATTACAGGATGGCAATTACTGTTTATGATTAATTAAAGTTGATTAATGGAAGTAATTAATTAAGGATCAATAATTAATGTAATTAATGAGAATAATTAAGGGTTGATAAATTAAGATTAATTAATCAATCATAAGTGATTATAAGGGAATTAATTGTAGTTAATTAAGGATTAATGTAATTAATTATAGTTAATGAGAGTAATTAAAGGTTAATTAATATAAATGGTTAAGGATAATTAATTTGTGTAATTAACTAAAGGATAATTATTTTATATAATTAAGGATAATTAATCAAGGATAATTAATTAAGAAGGATGATTAAAAGTTGATTAATTAATTCATTTGTAATGATTTAGCAAAAGGTAATCTAAGTGATTAAAAGATTAGTAATTAATTTAATTAGAAATAAATTAAATTAATTTTGGAAATGATCCATCTTGCTTATGAATGATTGAATGATATTTGAATGCCTTGGATTATTTATTATCCCTGATATGTGATTGTGATGCTTTGTGAAATGAAATGTTTTTGTAATATGATATGTTGGGTTGAATAGAGATAATATGGTTATCTATGATGAATTGCTATGTAAAAGCGACATCCAGTATTTAAAATTTAATCATTGAACAACTTGGATTAAGATGACATTAGATTCAAAGAGACCAGAGTCGAGTGTTAGTAAATAGCCAAAACCATTTCGATTCTTTATAGATTGATATGTGAATTCAATAGACTAGAATGGAAAGATTTAAGTGTATTGGACCATTTAATCTAAGATTTGGTACTTAGAAATTGATGTGTGAAATAAGTGATGTCTATATCAAATTGTGAATTTGTAATTAGATACGAGTTACCCCGGGTTTTATTTAAGTTTTATGCTTTTGTATTCCATCTTAGATGGGTTTACTCACGCTGATTTCCAGCCTGACCCGGATGCTATTTTGATGTAATGCTTAGGTCAGGCCGAGTATTACAGTTTTTCAGGAAAGGACGATCTGGAGCTCAACAGGCGAGGTGGATGGCGAGAACGTATGGAGTGTATACCGCTGTGATATTGCAGTTATAGTTTGTCTAGGACAGGTTGATTGAATCTGTCCAGTGTTTGTAAATGTTGTAACTCTGATGTATTATAGTGTAATTTGACAAGTACAGTTTTCGTTTGTAAACTGGTATTACTGATATTATATTTAATTCGCTACGAATGTGAGATTGTGCTTTGGTGTTTCTGTTTCTTCCTTTTCTTCTATCTCTTTCTTCTTTTCCTAACTATCTGGAATTTTTTGGATCGAAAATTTCGGGTTGTTTTACTAATTGAATCTAGATACTCGAAATATATGTTTTTCAGCTTACAAAATCTACTTGTGAATATTTAAAATCAATTAAATATTTGAATTTCAAATGACTGAAATTCTGGATCGTTACATATCATCTATGAATACCAACAAGAACTATCCAAGTGCTCTTAGAAAATTCAGTTCATCAAATCTTCAAAGAATGTTGGCGCATCGATTCTTTATCGTCTTCTCATTCAGCTTACGATAATCGATACACAGCCTTAACGACCCATCCGGCTTCTTAGCAAACACTGCGGCTGATCCTCAAGGCGAACTTCTTGGTTTGATAAAATTCTTGCCCTCCAAATCCACCAACTGCACCTTTTACTCCCTAATCTCAGTAGGTGTCATCCTACTTGGCAGTCTACTCACCAGTTCTGCTCCTGGTAATAAATCTATCCGAAATCAATGGCTTGTTTCAGTGGCAGTCCACTACAGGTTCCAAGACATTTGTGAATTCTCTAACAATGAAAACTCGATCCAACTCATCTTCTACCTTCACAACACCCAACAAAGTTTTAACCTCAAAACTAGGGTTTTCTATGGAGTATACTATCTGATAACTATAGTGAAGATGTCCGAGTGGTATCTTCCTATTATGGAAAAATATTCTAGCATCGTATTTACTTAACCAATCCATACCCAACATAATTCTGAACCCGAAAAATCAAACACATGCAAACTGCCAACAAAGGTATGACCTTATAGTTGAAACACTTTATCCCTTTCTTCTCAGTAGCTTTCTTTCCCTTGCCTGTCCGACACTCATGAGCATAATGTCCTTTCTTGTCACACTTGTAATAAACCGCTCCTGCCTTTCTTTTTTTCGTAGCTTCACCTTTCTAAGCTTCTTTCTTGTGGAAAAACTTCCTCTTATGAATCTGCCCTCCTTGAGCTTCCTTGACATTATTTCTTTCAAGAAAATCTTGCATTTCTTCATGCCTCAAAGCCATTTCCATAACAACATCACATGGATCCCTAATATGCAGTAGCAGGCCTTAGCAAGCTCAGGCTTCAACCCTCAGATGAAATTCTCATTCCTCTGAATCACAGTATTAATCGTTGCATAGTCATATCTCGCTAGCTCCTCAAACCTCATCGCATACACAAGCACAGTCGTATCCCCCTGCTCCAACCCGGCAAACTTCCTAGGCAGAGTGGACTTAGCAATCACTGACATAAACCATTCCTCGAATCTCCTCCTAAACTCAGCCTAAGTCATATTCTTCTCATTGACTCCAACTGTCACATTGTTCCACAAATATAGTGTTGCCCCTTATAACAGTCTTGTGGCGAGTCTCCGTTTTTGCTCATCGTTGAGCCCTAATTCAGCGAAAATCCTCTCACAGTGAAGTAGCCAATTCTTTACTTCAATTGCATCTTCAGTACCAATAAACGGTGTTCCTCCAACCCGAGCATAATCTCTACTTAGAATAGCATAGTTATTCAACACTGGAGCTTCTTGGTTCCCTTCTCCAGCATTTCCTCCAACTACTCCAGTATCAATTCCTACTTGCATCATATTGATGAAGAACTGATACATTGCTCCTATGTCTACTTGTAGGACTCAAGCACCCACACTTGCAGCTTGTGCCTGACCTTGATTTCTCCTGGTATTTGGTCGGACGTTTCCGTTAGTTGTGGTGTTTTTTTTCAAGATTAACTCTTCCACTTCTAGCATCCATATCTGCATTCGAGCCTTTGTAAGATACAAAAGAATAGCTTAACAGAGATAGGAGAATGGAGATATAGCATATACTTATATATATCAAATACAAGTACGTTACCATAGCATTATCACATTCCTCGACTTTTCTCTAATTCCTTAGGATTATGTTTTCAAAATCATTTTAAGTTTAAAGTTTTTTCATAAACCTATGCCTGTATACCCATTTGTAACAATCCTCTATCTGGAGGCCCAAAGCTAAGCGCCGACGCTGCAGTCACCCATAGTATTAACTTTCAGTGACCAAATACGGGAATGTTAATGGTATCCATAATATCAAAAGCACATAAATATGAAACAAAATCATCACAGATTAAAAAAATTCTGATTACATTTCAAAACAATATTTCATATTCAAATTACATAATCCTTAACGATTCCTAGGTATTGATCAAATATAATTATTATGAATTATGCCAAGAGCAACATACGAAGATGCCTCCTTGAATGAGTGGATAACTAATAGACTAACTGTCTTAATACAACACTGCGAAATTTGAACAAAATAACTTTTATATATCTAGCTTTGTCTCCTACATGTCTTAGAAAGCTTTATTCGTCCATCTACTATACCTGAAAACCCTAACTCTTAGTCTAATCAAATCAATTTTGAGCACCCGAGAGTTTAAGTGGAAAAACATAAACTTTGAGTCAGGCATAAAGCCCCGTGTAAATAATAATATACATCTCGGTTATATGATATTAAATGAGACCATGCTGCTTAGCAAAACGGGTTTCCCCTCACTAATATCCCTTCAGAACATATCTTTTTGCAAATAAAAATCCTACAACTAAACTGGTTAATCAAATTGATTGTACCAATATTAACTATATCATATATGCTCAAAAATAAGTAATAAATGGACCATCCGTCCGAAAAATGTAGCTTTGTGTGGTTAACTACTAACCTTTGGTTGACTTGGGCCTACTAGACAAATTAGACAAACTATCTAATGCCTGTTAAACTTACTTCTAGACAATCTGTCCTTAACTTACTTCTCCAAGGGCCACCTGATCCTAACGGTTTTGCAGGCCCACCAATAACCTATTTTCTCCTTTGTACATATATTCCTTTTTATGTGTAAACATCATTTAAGTTTTACCTTTGACTAAGCCTTACACATTGGAATTTTGCACTAAATTAGCTTGGGGCAAAAACTAATGTGTATGGCGCGACCCTACACCAGTCCCATCTGGTATTATAATATCTGAGTCATTTTTTTCTTAGGGTTAACTACCTTTAAAATTTTCCTTGAAAACCTTTTCAAAATGATTTAACTCTTTCAAATCATGCCTATATAAGGAAAATATACTCTTTGCTTTAATCAAAGCTATTTTCCATGTTATATATACTTTACCCAAAATAATGTTGATGGGATATATTGAGGATTACCTATCACTCCAAAATAAGTTAAAAGCCTTTTTAACTTAAAAACACTTAGGCTATATTGCCAAGGTAAATCATTCGAAACTTTTGTTCAAAATCTTTAAACAACCCTTTCGAAACGCTTGAAAGTACCCCTTTCGATACAAGTAAACTACTTTACTTTAAAACCTTAGGCCTAAAGGATAAAACATATCTTTCGAAACCATTAGCAACAGTCCTTTCGAAAACATTAAAAACAACTCTTTCGAAAGCTTTGTAAGCTTTGTCATCCTCTTTTCAAAACATTAAACTTGCCTTTCGAAAGAAATTAGAAACCTTCCATTTAAAATACTTTAAGCACCTTTCAAAACCATTTGGGAACCTTCCCATAAAAACCATATTTTATACCTTTCGAAAGCATCCAAACTTTACTATAAACAAGCCTTTTGAAAGCATTGGGTTTAAGTAAAAGCTTGTGGAACATAGTTTCGAAACAATTAAAACCATTTAAATCGAAATCTATGGGTTTATCTCCCAATAGAACAAAGGGTCTCAAAACAACCTAGTCGAAAGAACTCTTTTGATAACAGTTTCCTAAGTAAAGAAATTAGATGGTTTCAACACCATCTCTTTCTAAAGAATTGGAGAAGTGGCTTCTTTAATAACGTCGAAAGCAACCTTTCGAAACCATTTAAGGGCAAAGCGGCCTCAACTAGATCAAAACGTAGAATTGTGGCAACAAGGGTTTCGACATTGTCGAGAGCCATTTAAAAACAACAGGTGGGACCTAAGTCGAAAGCTATCTTTGTATCCTTTTGAAAGCTCTTATTGTATACATATGAAAGCAACTAAGTTGAAAGCTAGTTTAAACCATTTGAAAGCATCCATTATAAGTGAAACAGTTCAAAGGTTACTCCTACACCTTTGAAAGCACCTTTCGACTCAATACCTTTCGCCTATCTCAATTTCACTACTTATCAAAGCATTGATACTATGCGCATTGGTTTCGACCGGGTCGAAGGCGAAGGTATGCAGTCAAAAGCCCTAGGGGAGTGGCGAAGTAGTAATTTACAGCAGAACTGTTTTAATGCTATCTAAAGTAATTGCTTTTCAACTAACATCCCATATTTGTCCAAGTATTATTGGCTGCCAATTTCTTTACCAATTTTTTCCTAAAAGTGCTGTAGAATTTCAGAATTTTTTATTCAAAACATTTACAAAATGCCCCTTCTCATATTTTTAACATTTAAAACATTTAAGTCTCATACCTTAAATAATTTTATATACTTAATAAAAAACTTATGAAAATTGTCTAAATTTTTTAATAAATCACTTTTAATACATTTTATAACATATTTAAATTTTTGACCCAAAGCCATTATATATTGGCCGTAAATAATTTTAGCACCAAAATAGCATTTTCTTCACTAGAAAATTTATAATAAATCCATAATTGTTCAAAAAATTATGAAATTTGAAAGCCATCTCTAAAATAATAGTTCCGACCATATATTAAAATTGCAAGTCATTTAGATGTCATCGAATAGGTTTTCTAAATCAATTGTTATCATAAAATATATATGAAATAGCCTAAATCATCAACAAGTGTGTGTGTATCCATTTTAAACAATCAAAGCATGGCAAAATATTTGCAAAATAATTTTGGATCTCAATCTAGTAACCAAAAAAACATGAGATGTAATCTATTATTCACATTTAGCTTGTTGTTCAGAAGTTGAGATTTGATCTTGGATTAAATTGATTAGCTTTTTCCCCTTCATATCTTCCTCTTGCGTTCTCCTAATGGTGGTCGGCCTCTTAGTTTAGTTTTAGTTTTTTTTTAATTTTGAATGTATGAAATGAGAGTGAGTGAGGGTTTAGGGTATTAGAATATGTCTTATTCCTATCTTGCCCTAATCAACTACCCTTGCTTATTTCATTTTAACTCCCCTTAGTTCATTAGTTACTAGGCACGACTACCCCTTATTAATATTCAAACCTCAATTCCCTGAACCATTTACATTATTTCATTTAATTTAATTAATTAAATGTCTTAAATAATGTTAATCAAAATTAGGGTCATTTCATATTGCCATAGAACATATGATAATGAAATATTATCCTAAGCGATATAGAGCTTTCTTTGAAGGAACGTAGTATTGTGATGTTCAACTTGAAGTGTTGACACATGATTCAGTCAGACACTGAAGTACATTCAGTGTGATCGCTTCTTGAAACCGTCCCATCAAAGTTAAGTCATCAATTCAGATTCAGTCGAAACCCGATGAAAATAAATTACCCTTTTTCCACAGTGTGAGAGGTTATCACATTTGAAGACTTTAGACCAACTTAGTGAAAACTCAAGGTGTGAACATCGAAAACATGAAGTGAATTCCAAACATAAGTGAAAGAAGAAAATTTAAGGAAAACCTAAGGAAACTTGGCGTCAACTTTGAGTTTACAAGAAGAAGTGCATGAAACTGCAGTCGACTTTAGATCGACCATTGCGATTTAACTCTAGTAGTGATGGTGAAAACAAGGCGACAACATGGCAACAACAAAAAGAAGGTGGCAGCATAGGCACAGCCGAAGCCAAGGTTAAAAGTCCTACCTAAATAAAATCAAGATTGGTTGGATTCAAAAGAAGTCTATACTAAATAAATCTCGATGAACCAGGTAATAACATGGCTAACATCATGACATCGTTAAAATGGTTGATGATGATGGGGTCAGGGGGTCGCAAAGTAGTAGCGGAGGTAGGATGAAGCCTAAAGGGACAAGTATGATGAAATCAAATGATGTCGAAATATTTTCCTAGTTATTGGTATTTATAACACACATAAGGAATCGGGTCATTAAGACATGATTGTGGCCAATACCGACATGTGTTGCTCTGCAAAAAATTTATTAAAAGAAGAAGAAGAAGTAAATAAAGAAGAAGGGAATTCCTATTTGTTTGAGATCCGACATAGCTTCCAAAGATCAAAGGCTCTAACTTTGCTGTGGAAAAGGAATGAATGACGACTATTTGAAGCGATGAATGGACGCACTTGGAATGGATGTAATGCTTCAAGAGGATGGTTAGTTAACTATAGAATCTTTACGCTAGTAAAATCTGATTGTTTGTCTTGATCCAAAGCATGCTTTGTTTCCACAAAAGTATACATTGGGAGGTAGATGTTATAAGGTACTTAAGCAGAGCAAATTTTTAATGGATCTAGACTTCAAAATGATGAAGAAATGGATTAAGAACTTACGGGGTTGTTTAGAATGATGGAATTTGTAGCATAAGAAGTTGGAACAAGATTGGTGCATGTTACGTATGGTCGGCACTGACGTGGTTATGGTTGATACTGAGATAATTTGATGGGGGACTCACTTCTGAGCAAGTAGGTGAGCTATTCTAGTACTGTACAAAAAAGACAAGTCTTTCATAGGACAATGAGTAATTTTAGCGATGAAGCTTGGAAAATTGAAAATTTTAACAAGTGTGAAGAAAAGTGATGTAACACCAAGCACATTATGGTCATTACTTCCATGATTGTGGTTGGTACTGATATTATCTATGTTATGAGTTTACTCATTCTTCCTTCCTAATCTCATAGATCGGAATTTTTACCTAGAGTTCCACGAGCTTCTGACTTCAGTGGATGAATTTTTCTATAAATATGGTTGTTAGAGCAACGTGAAAATGACTTTTAAACTCTTGAGCTCCTATCTATTTTCTATAACTCCTACTTGGCCATTAATTGTTGTCAAAGTCGAATTTTTTTTTTCTAGGTCTAAAGCATTGTAACTTGTTTGGATTCATGTAAAAACTCTTGAAATAAAATTAAGATGGACATATGCAGCGATTTGAGGCCAAACCACTATAAAATATCACGTGTTCAAGCTATTTCATCTTTTTTTTGCTTTGCTTATTCTCTTTTTTGATTTACTGGGGTGTTGTGTCGATTTTGGACCGAACAGTGTGTGTATATACACGCATGCAATTTTACCAAAGTTTTTTGTAATCGTAGTTTCCACTTCAGCATGTGGTGGTTTTGTGAAAAATCTACCAAATTGTAATTGAGGAATGAAAATATTAGTTATGTATATTTGTATTTCATATTGATATCATATCTTTTTAAAAGGTTCATAATCTTTGTACCATGAAAATAAATATTGGTTTATGCACCTTGACAATGATTGTTCAACTTTAATATAAGGCTAATGCTCCAAGTCGTTGAAAGGGTTTTTTCTGTTGTTTGTTCATGATTTTCAATTTTTTCAACACTGACAAAAAGTTTGCCAATGAATTATTTAAATATTACTTTTACATAGTGTGCTGTACTAAACTATGGGTGCATTCTTGGCAAAGCAGAATATTCGATCGAAGCATTAATGGAGAAAGTTTAGCTAAACAAAATGCGTTTATATATTGTGAAATGGGCAATGAAATGGGAACAGTTGTATTTAATAACTATTGTTAACTATAACTAATTATTACTAATGGTAATTAGTTTATTATTAAGAAATATCACACTAGATTAGACAATCTAACAGTAAAATCATGACAATTTATAATAACAACAAATGGAACAATTACAATAATTAAAAATACCAAATATTATACTTGGATACGTCAATAAAAACTAGAAAATATATTTAGCGAAGTCCTGGAGCGAAAAAATTCATTCCCTAATCCATCACAAATGAAAGACATGACACTTCTTTCAATTGGTTCATTTTCTTTTTCGCCCATCTATTGAATGTTGAAGTATTTTTTGTGTATTCTTCTAAAATAAGTTGAGGATTATTGTTATATGCTATAAATTTGAATCCCGGTTATAGTATTTCTGTATAAAATTGTGAATACCCATTATAGCGACAACCGCTTTAGCTTGAATTGAATATCCAAATATTGGCATATTACTTATGATTATAAGTTTTCTTTTCCATATTCCAATTTTTTTTCGATTACCGTACGTAAACTTGAACGATGAGAACTAATATTTCATTATTCGATTTTAGTTTATTTAGAGTTTTACCGAAATCAGGGATATGATATCTCACATTTTGATATGGATGAGTATAACCATTTATTAACAGCTACCCCAAATCAAGAAAGTTATACTGATTGGTTGGCGGATATGGACAGTTTGAATTTCGATTATTTATTACAATTTTTTTGGTAAGACATGTGGTTTTGGGTGGTCCGTCCACTTTTCATAAAAACAAAGTTAAAATAGGAGGGAGGATACCCGTCTCTAGTACTTTGGCACATATGCCAAAAATTTTCTAAAAAACACCCTTACAACCACAATGACACAACAACAGATGACAATTTTACAACCACAACGATAGTACTTTTGACATGGGAGAAGACAAACATTACAACTTAAGACAAAGTTTTAATTCAATAAAAAAAACACATTCCATGATGATTTTGTATTAACAAGTAGAAAGAGCCCCAAACTAATCACCAAAAGAGATGCACTAACAAGTGCAAACTGATCACAGAGATGGCCAAATCTTCTTAATTAACAACCAAAACACAAAGTTTGTTAAGAACTAGGAAGCCCAACTCTCTACCACCATAAACCATGTTTGATAACCATGATACTCATCATCACAAGGTAGACACAACTTGCTGCAAAAGCAACCATAGAGGTGTTGCATTGAAGATGAGGAAGGAAAACACCATAATGGACAATTAGGAGCACTAGAACATGGCAAACAGAAAGCTTGGCAACATGGATAACACAACAAAATAATCTAGCCAAAACTGGCAACAAAAACTATATAGGTCCCTAAAACCCAACAGCTACTAACTAACACATCAACAGCCAAACCTTGTCAAACCAGCACCTGCCACATGAAACAATATTGTAGTACAAAGAAAGACAATAAACCTTGATTGCCGAGATCCAGAAATAGTCTATTTAAATAGAGGTTGCATAGAAGGAAGCATTAATAGTCAAACATAACTCGACTAATCTAGAGTTAGCAACCTCAAAGCGTTCCACCGTCACTGGAAAGCTAGCGTAGAAAAGGAGCTTTGATCTTTAAACTAGCAAAAACATAAACAATGGCTAGGTACCCGTCGATGCGGCATTGAAAGAACTATAATGGGCAGAAAGTTGGAAGATTGGCACGAAGCTAACAAATGCAACAAAAGAAGGATAAAAGTGAGAAGATTTGGGATAGTTTGTTAGAATGGTGGGGGATTACAAAGCGATTAGGTCAATCGAATCTAAAAAGTATAAAGAAGCAGGAAGACAAAAATGAAAAGAGGACGGCCAAACCAAGTTCTCATTCTTATAGAATTGAAAAATCTATCATCATGTCAACCATGACATATGTAAAAGTCATAGTAAATAAACATTGAACAAAACATTTTGCATCACATATTTTTTACACGTTATAAATAGTTGTGCACTACTACAAATTAAGTGTGCTATGTGCATACCTTCTATTGCTTCGATACAATTTGTGAAAAATGGGCGCTATTGTTTAGAAATTCTAATTTAGTATGGTACAATGTTAAATTGTGGGTTATCTAGTTTAATTATAAATTTCCCTATTAATGTAACAGCTTTTAGAATAACATGAAGGTAGACATAAATAGTGCAGCTCGATCATTGAAACCTTTCTGCAATCTAATGTGCTAGAAGAGACAAATCGATGATGTATAAAAATACTGCAATCATTTCTTTAATGTAAGTTCCATCGTAGACTTCAAACCATAAGATTCTAAACACTCACACAATGTAATGAAGCGCAGTCTTTTCATTTGAAAGTTTCTTTGATAATGCTCTTGGTGTTCGAAAAGAAGATCGCTAACCGAATGCTTATCAATGAAAGTTGAAGTGTTAATCAATGTATAGTTGTGTTTCCTTCCATTAGAAAATCAGTTATCCTGATCGAGTCTTCAAGGTCCTCATACCCAAAATCACTATTTGTCATTGTTTTTTAGAGTGCATGGAGAGTAAGGAACAAGAAGTAAATTATGGTTAAGGAAAATTTTTTGGTGTCAACCTACCTTTCCGACCTACGGAAATCGACACTAATACATCCTCGGCATTCACGTGCCACAGAACCAAGGGCCAGAGGGCGGATGGTCAAGGGTAGAAAGAAGAAAAGAACAAAATTGAATTTTCCACGAATGGAATAACATATATTATTCTAACATATAATCTTTACAGCAGAAAATTTTAAAATATATTTATCAGAGTTTAACTTAACATTAACATTGACAATTATAAATATCCATCCTTACAAATGTGGAATACAATAGTACATGAGTGTGGTGGTAATAGATAACAATCTTAAGAGTAATCTTCTAACTCAACGTTCTGAGCTCTTCCAATATGCTCCAAACAAAACCTGACTATTAGGCTGCTTGGAAAAATTGGGCACCCATAGTTTAAGGGAAAGAAAATAAACTCCAGGTCAGTTATAGGACTGGTGTTCGAAATTCAAAATACAATTTTTTTGAAAACAAAGGGTATCTCATAAGAACATGTTGTACATAAACATGGAATGGGTTGTTACCTCATAATAACCAAAATATTTCTACATGAAATCCAATGATATTTTTTAATGACATTCTTTTAAAAGCACTTTTCAAATAAACATATTCAAATAGCCGAAATTGTTACACTGATTAAATTTGATAGCATAATAGATTTAAAACTAAAATTGAAAGCACCTGTTGGAGATTTGGAATTCCAATGAATAGTGAGGTAAGGGGCCACCTCCCATACGGTGCATCTCTAAAGGAATGCACCGAGGCTACCCATAGATGGTCTTTTACGAATTAAGATCGGCCTACTCGAAACCAATAGATGGTATGGATAGCACCGAATATGATATCACCCTGGCCATTCCCGACCTATCCAAGCCTTTCAAACCATACGCTATTTATTTCTTTACCCGACGTCATAGCAGGCAAAAAATAAATCTTGAAAGGTGATATCATACCCTAATGGTTATAGATCACATAGCCTTACAGCAACCCTTATTCAACAATTCCCTGGGTGTGAGGCTAGAGGTAATGTTTACCTTTCTTAGAACATTTTTACTTAAAATCCTACATTTCCATTTCTAATAACACACTATTGATTATAACAAAAGTACGACCTCCGAGCTCGTACGTCTTAGAGAAGGGCGTAAAGTTTAAGAGGGGTTACCTCCTATTACACCAACAGATGTACGTTTGTGGAGATTAATGCACTGTGATCTTAGAAATGCAATGTCAGACATCCATCCATAAATGTTTTCTAGGAATAAGAAAAACCGAAGGCACACTCCTACCACATCCTGTTGGGCATTACCTTTAGGACTAATAGTGAGTAGTCCTTCAATACGAAAATCCCAAAACGAAGGGACCATTGCTGTTTATTTATCTCGGGAGATACTCTGAAATTATCAACAAGCAATCCTTCCGTTATGAAGATCCCCGCCTCCAACGTCATTGTCTTTAACGTATCTTCACTTTCTAACTCGTAAGTTGGTTCGAAGTGGTTTTTGGATAGGGATTGCCCCCTGTTTTCTCTGAACCTATTATCGATTGAAAGATGTTAAGTGGGTGATTAATATCCCATTACTTTGTATCCTTTTATCCAAAATATATTCTAAAGATATATATATATATATATATCTTTTTAAACCATTTATTTTCAGTATATACGAAATCATTAAACTCTCTTATCAAATTCTTTGATTACTTAAAACATTTTTAAATCTTGGAATAACTCCAAATATTTTCATCCTTTACCTATGAACATATATCCAAATCATTTATTTAAATATTTACAAATATTTCCAATTTCATAATTATAACTTTTAAATGGGTCAAAAACAAAGCTATGTACGACAATGTTTACTATAAACCCAAAACAGTTAATTTTAAGAAAAAGAATCCATAGGAATTAAAATAATTCCAAATCATTTATTAAATCTTTACAGAGATTTCTTATTTACAAAATTTTTTTTTAATACATTGAAATAATGTTATCCAAGATGGTAGATCCAAATTAGTTAGTATTCAGGAAGAACGGATCCATAGAAATTATACTAATTCTACTCAATATCAATTTTTGAATTCAACCTCTACTATCCATTGAATAATGGTGAAATCACCTTTTAAATTCACATGGATAGCATGGGTTCCCTCTCGGAATTCAACACCAAGTATAAGAAGAATATCTCTATTTAATCAAAGTTGCAATTAATTAATCAAAAAAATTAAATCTTTAATACTTGTCTCATATCCAATAGTTTGACCTTATATATCCCTCATCCAGTAAAGAGGCCAGTTGAGCCAAGGCAATAGTTGCTCAAGAACGTCTCCTTAGTTTATGAACTTCACATTTGGATCTCACGAATAGGAAAATCCAGTCTAGTTATCCACTTTTAGAGACAAAATTAAATTATTTATTTATAACAGCTTTTCTTTTAACCATTTATTTAAACTCCTTAAAAAGTTATTTTAAGACTTCCAAATCATTTTTGAAATACATAATTATTTATTTGAAACGTTTATAAAAGATTTGGGAAAGAATACTTAAGTTTAAAGTAATATTTCGAGTTATTAAAAGTGCTACAAAAATTCTGCGAACAATATTCTCAAAGCTTATATGATCGAAATAACTTTTCTATCATTTAGAAATCCTATTTCTATAACTTAAATCTCTTTTAAAACATTTTAAATTATTTATATAATTCATTTCATACTTTTTAAAAATTAAAAATATCACTTTTAAAGATTTTTTCGCTTTGGTTTCTGAACCGCCAAAGCACGACTATTTGGAAAACTTGTTTTGCTCATATTTCAGCATCTACAAAAAAAATCTCGATATTTTTCTTTTGTTTGAAAACTATGATTACAAGCATTAGGAAATTTCTTGTTACAAAGAACTCTTACTCTAAATCCATCTATAAATGAATTTAAACTTTTATGGCGCGAACTCACGAAATGCCGTTATGCGACATGTCTATTTTAGTTCAGTTTTCATATTCTTTTCAAACTTTGTCGAAGCACTTTTAAATGTTTATAAAACATTCCTAAATAATTTTAAACCATTTTAAAGAGGTTTAATGATTCCATATCACTTTTTTAACTTGATTCGAAGAGTGATTTCCTTGTGTAATATCGACCTGTATTTAACGTGACATATTTTACATAATTAAATGGTAAACAACCAAACTTGATGATCAAAGCATAGTAAACATCCATAGCAATCATGTCACGTCATATATATATATATACATACGAATAGAGTTTCTCACCTTCGGTGGTTTATAACTTTATGAACATTCGTTATTGCTTCGCTACGAATGAATCATAGCCTATGGAATCGAGAATATGCTTGCAAGTGTAGATGAGCTTGGCCTTGGTGGTAGGAGGTGGTGGGCCGTGGGTTTAGAGTGAGGGAAGGAGTGGATTTGAGCTCATTTTTACATGTATTGCAAATGTATATATATATATATATACTTGTATAAATTTATTTTCTTTTTGCTAATTTTTCTTCATAATTTCCTTAAGGTGGGAAGCCATTGAAAAGCTGGAGCATAAGGAAGAAGATGAAGTAGAATAGTGTGTAAAATTACGAATAGAATGGTGGGTATTTATAGGAAAAAATTGGAAATAAATATCCAAACGTGTAATTACTCTTTGTCCTTTACACACAAATCCTCTCCCATCTAGGCATGCAGCAATGCCACCCCCTTGTGCCTCCACGTGTGTGGTGATGATGGTGTGTGTGAGCTGATTTTTGCTTTTTAAGGTAGAAAATATCTTAGATATTTATACTTTTTACTATATGTAAATTATAGTATAAATGGTAAGCATATTTTTACTAGTCTACGTATGTTAATTGCATATGTATGTGTTAATGTATGCATGTGTATGTTTGATATGCGTTCAATTGAGATAAACAACGTTGTACAACTTTTATATGTTAACGGTTACGAATTCTGATTCCGATTGTCAGTTACATTCCTAGTTTTTAGTTAAGTTATATATATTAATAAACAAACTTAAGAAAATATTTATCATCATTTTAAATGAATTAAAATGATCTTACTTGAATTATAAAACCATATAGATTAATACTAAACAATTGTCTACAAAAAGTGCTGTTATATCGATTAAGTTGTACGAATTTTCTTACAATTTCAAATCAAGTACATATCTTTATAAAACATTATATATGATTTACTATCACTACATAACTAATTATAATAAATAATTACCATTTCAAAACAATTATTTGAATAATTATAATTATTATTAAAACATTAAATCATAATTTAAATTCAATAAATCAATTATTAATATGATGCCATTATTGATGTTGTCATAAATATATTTTATCCCAAAAATAAAATAAACAATTTTATTTCATATTCTTATTTATATTTTTTTGATAAGTATATGTATCTAGCTCCGTGAGCGATTTCTGATAATTATAGAGTTGTTTATTGATAAAACGGCTTTTGATCATTTTAACGGTATTTTTCTGAAGTACATATTTTTGTAAATACTTAATCAAAATAAGATTACCATCATTATTTATTATTCAAGACAATATAATCTATGTTAAAAAGATTATATTTGAATATTTTAAAATAAATATAATTTATCAAAGTGATAAATTTGCAGATCGTTATAGACTCCTCTTCTTAACAAAATTTCATCTTCGAAATTACAATGCAAAACCCAAAAGTGTTTGCCCGAAATATTTATTTTTAAACTTATACTTGCATAATTTATATAGATTATATGTATGCAATATCTAATTCGAACTACTATTCAAATATACTACTTTTCTTTCAAACTATTAGTGATCCCCCGATCTTCTAGTGCGAAATCGGTTCAGGCTTAAAAACTTCTATTTTCCTTGCATAGCTCTCAACAATGATAGAAAATGTAAGTATCCCACTACAATTCCTCATCAATGTTTGCCCAAAAGCATCAAGTGATAAATCCTTTTTGGACTATCATTCAAGTTATATCATATCTAACTATATTTTTTTTCAATATATATTCTTTACATTCAAAATATAATCCTACATGAAATTATTTCATTTACCATATTTTCCTAAAACAAAAATCATTTGTATATCATTAAAAAATAAGCACTTTTATATACCCTCAACTCATTCGAGGGTGTTACTAACTCTATCTCTAATGAGTTACTCATCCTAGGGTATTACTAACCCTTTCTCTGATGAAACCTTATCCCTACCAGACTCAGGTGTTCACAACCTAAGGTTCGGTACCAAATGTGAGACCTACCTTTACGACCCTCAGAAATCGACACTAATACATCTTCGATATTCACGTGCCACAAATCCGAGCACCGGAGGGGAGGATGATCAAGGGTAGAAAGAAGAAAAGAACATAATAGAATTTTACATAAATGAAATAGCATATGTTATTTCAACATATAATCTTTATAGCGGAAAATTGTAAAATACATTGATCAGAGTTTAACTTAACATTAACGTAAACAATTATAAATATATGTCCTTACAAATGTGGAATTCGATAATACATGAGTGTGGTGGGAATGGTTAACAATCTTCAGAAGAATTTTCTAACTCCATGCTCCAAACTCTTCCAAAATGCTCCAAACAAATCTTGACTATTAGGCTACCTTGATAAATAGGACACCCAGAGTTTAAAGGAAAGAAAGTAAACTCCAGGTCAGTCATGAAACTGGTGTGAGAAACTCAAAATACGAGTTTTTGAAAACAAAGGTTATTTCTTAGAACCACACTGCACATAAACATGGAGTGGGCTTTTACCATATGACAACCAAAACATTTCTATGTGAAATCCAATGATATTTATTATGACATTCTTTTAAAAGCACTTTTCAAATAAAAATATTCAAATAGCCAAAATTGTTACATTGGTTAAAATTGACGGTATAATAGGTTTACAACTAAAACCGTAGGCATTTATTTCAGATTTGGATTTCTAACGAATAGCGATGTAAGGAACTACCTCCCATATAGTGTATCTCTAGAGGAATGCACTGAGCCCACCCACAGATGGTCCTCTGTGAATTAAGACTGGCCTACCTGAGACCAGCAGATGGTGTAGATAGCACCAAATATGATATCACTCCATCGTTCCAGACTTATCCGGGAGCTCTCATAACATACACTATATTTGCTTTTACCTGATGTCATAGCGGGCGCAAAGTAAATCTTGAAAGGTGATATCATACCTTAAAGGTTGTGAACAACATAGCCTATTCTACAATTCCCTGGGTGTGAGGCTAGTTGTATCGTGTACCTTTCTTAGGACATTTTTACTTAAAATGGCACATTGCCATTTCTAACGACACACTATTGATTTCAACAAAAGTACAACCTCCGAGCACATACGTCTTAGAGAAGGGTGTTAAATACTAG
Organism: Allium cepa; assembly: GCA_030765085.1. Taxonomy (NCBI): domain Eukaryota; kingdom Viridiplantae; phylum Streptophyta; class Magnoliopsida; order Asparagales; family Amaryllidaceae; genus Allium; species Allium cepa. Next base: position 308,921,069 of record CM060929.1, read on the forward strand.
AGAGGTTACCTCCTACACCACAAATATATGTACATTTGTAGAGATCAATGAACCATGATCTTAGAAATGCAATGTCAAGCATTCAACCATAAAAATTGTCGAGGAGACAAACTGAAGGAAATCTCCTACCATATCTTGTTGGGCATTACCCATAGGATTATTAGCGAATAGTCCTTACATACGAAGAACCATTAACGAAGGGACCACTGCCATTTATTTATCTTGGGAACTACTCCGAAAGTATTAATAACAATCCTTCCTTTATGAAGATCCATCCTTTAACTTCAGTGTCTTTAACAATATCTTCACTTTCGAACTCGTAAGTTGGTACTAAATACTTTTCGGATAAGAATTACCCAAATCCGACCCTTTGTTTGTCCGAACCAATCATTGATAAAATGATATTAAGTGGGTTATTAATATTCCATTAATTTGTACCCTTTTATCAAAAATATCTTCTTAAAGATATATATCTTATAAAACCATTTCTTTTCAGTACAAACGAGATCATTAAACCTCTCTTATAAAATCCTTTAATTACTTAAAACCTTTCTAAATCTTGGAATAATTCCAAATCATTTTGTAACAACCTGAAATTTAAGCTGTAATAATTAATTAATTAAATGATAAAATAACTTTGTGAAATTATCAGAATTGAGCCATGGGATTTACACCATTGTGTACGTGATAATTTTCTAGTCAATTTCCATATATAGAATGACAGTATCTGAGCTCGTATGAAGGAGATACGAAATAAAAGAGAAAACAAGAAAAGAATATATATATATATATGTATATATATGTATATGTATGTGTGTGTGTGTATATAGATATATAGGGAGGTCGACACCTAGGTCGACCATCCCACTACATACGTTGACTGGCTAGTCGACCTAGTAAGAAGGCGGTCGATAGTAATGTCGACCCACCTATGTTATTGAGTGAAAGAATTTAATTCTTTCGTTTGATACGATTCGAACACCTCATTTGCATTCTTTTCTCCCATCGAGTCCATTTGTACTTCCATCCGACGGCTCCTATCGAGCCAATGATGTGGTTGCACCATATTCAATCTCCAAATCCAATGGTCTGAGATCTCCTTCTACCCCTATAAATAAGACCCTAGGCCTAACTATTTTTCTCATTCTAGATTTTCTCCATTTAGGTTCACCTTTCAGGAAGGACCCTAAATGGAATAATTTTTCGAGGAGAGAATTATTTTAAATTAAAATAGTTAATAACCCCAAGTTGATCCGGGAAGACTAAGGGAAGAGCAAAGGACCACGGGTGAGTGATTATTAATTATTTTAGATTTTAAAGTAATTTATAATAATGGGATTTCCAACAGTTGTAGTTTTTCTATGATTTTGGAATAACCTTTTTACCAGTTTATTTTAAGTTTTAAATTTATTTTCTGTCTATTTCCTTTTAGCTATTCTTTTCAGTTATTTATAGTTAATTACAGTTAATTATAGCTTTTCCATTTATTTGCTATTATTTACAATATTTATGATTATTTACTGTTGTTTACGTTTTATTTACATCTTTTCTATGATTGAGATTTTTCTCTATAATGTTAGTTTCGTTTTATTTTTGCTTTTTACACAAATGGAATAGAATAGATTAAAATGTAAATACATTTGGATTAAATAATGAAAATACTGAAATTACAGAGAATAAGATGTAAAATGAGACAACTATAATAAATTGGAATTGGACTGAATTTTAGATATTGGCCCAGTTATAACTCTTAATTATAACTAACAAGTGTAAATGGTAAACATGGCTTATTTTTATACTTAGACTTTGGGTTATGTTAATTAGCAATTTTATAACGTAGGTTATAATAAGAAAAATAACAGGAAAGAGGCTTGCTTTTAGACTTAGAAATAAATTAATAAGCAAAGATAGCAAGGATAACCGTAGAGGCTTATTTACACAATTTATTCTAAGTTAATAAGCTAGGAAGAAAGTAGGACCTGTACCAACATCATTCCCTATTAGATTTATGGTGTCTCACATTAGCCTAAAGTGAGATGAGGGCACGCTTATGCTGGAGTAGTGGTAAATAAATAGTCAAATAATAGAAGTACAAATCGTGGGGATTTGGACAAGCGATGCAACTAGATGTTGTTTGGATGACGGGCCTTTACCAACGACATTCCCTATTATTTCTATAGACATAGTGTCTTACATTAGCCTAAAGTGAGATGAGGGCACGATTATGCTGGAGCAGTAGTAAATAAATGGTCTAATAGGTGGAGCAACAGGTAATATGAGCATAGTGGTGATCACGCATGCGGCTTCCAGTTGGTGCATTGTAATCGTTATGAGTTCCATGCGTTTAGTAGGTGTTTTCTATGTAGAGGCCTATAGGGTCTAGTCCATAGTCTTCTACGTAGAGAGCGATAAGTGACCAGTCCGCAGTTGACACATTAGTAGAAGGCCGATCAAAGGGTAGAATTAGGACTTCAGCCTAATTAAAGTAGGAATAAGATTTCAGCCTAATCAAAGCAACTATCAAGGACAAGTGCAAACAATCGAAGTTATCCAATCGAATAAACCTATGGAACAATTAAATCGTATTTATTTCTAGTTTTACCTTTCCTTTTATTTCCTTTACTTCCTTTTATAACTAGAACTGTTGCAAAATCCATTATCTTTACTTTGCTTAAAAATTACTAGTAATTACTATTATTCACCAGACTTTTAGTCTGACTTGCTTCTTTATTTTCCCCTTTCCTACCTCCCCTATAGGCCAGCAAAGGCAAGGACGGTAGATTGAAGATTCTTAGAGACTTCGGTGCAAAGATTTCCTTATGTATTTCTCTTCTTCATTTTCAGTTTTTAGTTCATTTGATGTATGGAACTTTTTGAGGGATAGTTTGTACTCTGATTTTTATGAGATTGAGGTTATGATTTTCATAAGACATGTATTGGCATTTTGGGACATTTTATGTATTTGGTTTTATAACTCTATCTTATGAAGTTTGATTTGTGATAAATTATTTCCGCTGTTTTTATCTATTTTGTCTTCTGAATCTTAATCTCTATAAGTTTTAGACATACCTACAACGTACCACACCTTTTATTATGTCCTTTTGGGTATACTAAGGGGTGTGGGGTGTTTCATTTGGTATTAGAGCCTAAAGTTACAGGATTCCCAAAAAATTATTTTAAAGTAAAGTATTTTTCAAAATTACTTGTTTTAAAAGTATTTTTCAAAAAGGAACTCTTAGAAATAGCTTTCACGTATGAAAGAGTTTTTATAAAAATCCCCTCAAAGTCCAAAACAATCTCCCTTTGATTCTTTCCTAAATTCTCCTTTTCTTTGCATAGAATAGCGGATGCCTCTAATCTTCTCGAGGGCATTCTAGTCCCAGGCAGGTTTGGAATGTATCTATAAGCCACAACTCTTGAGGTGCAAGGGTAAGCGCCCAATCTAGCACCAGTGGGTGGGAATCCCGTCAACCCACCTGCAGCAGTTAATTTCTCCAAGTTTTGAAAGGATTTTTTGAATTTTGGTGGAAAGACTTTTTCTAGTACGGAGACTTTTGTGGAGGCACGGGATTTGCTAAGGAACACGGATAGGACATTCGGGCTATTGGGATTGGATGATCAGCAGCGGGTTCAACTATCATTTTGGCAGCTGAAAGAGGAGGATTCATATTGGTGGAAGGTTATTGAGTTGGAAGAAAGAGAAGTTAGTTGGAATGGATTCCGTGAGAGATTTGATAAGAAGTTTTTATCTCAAGAAGAAGAGAATGTTCAGTTGGAACGGTTTATTAACTTGAAGCAAGGGAGTTTGTTTGTGAAGGAGTACAACAATCAATTTAATGAATTGTCATGGTTTGGAATGGAGTTGGTGAATACGTCGCATAATAAGGCTATGAAGTTCATGAAGGGATTAAATCGGTTCCTTCAAGTGTTATTGCTGACTCACCTGCCGATGGGAGCTAATTATGGGTCTTTGGTGGAGATGGCGCTTAAGTTTGATGCAGCTAAGAAGGGAGGAATCCATCATAAACAAATCAAGAAAGAAGTGAAGTGCCATAGTTATGGGATTGTTGGACATATCTCCAAGGATTGAAAAAAGGAGAAGATAAAGGGAAAGTTCTATACTTGCGGACAGCCCGGTCACATGAGTAGGAATTGTCCCCAGAGAACGGCAAGAAGCGAGTACACCGGTAGCGCGGTTTCAGGCATTAGATGCAGCACCGTCCAGCAGCGTTCCAGAGAGAAGTAGGAAAGTCACAGTGGAAGGATTGATTTCTATTTCTGACTATCCCATTTGAACTCTTTTTTATTCTGAAGAATCATACTCTTTCATCTCTAGTTCTCTAGTAGATTGTTTGCACTTAGACATCTCCTTAGTAGTTGACCCCATTGTTGTTTCAAACCCCATAGGAGGATCACACATTTATCTATGGTTTATAAGGGTTTGAAATTTTTTACCTTTGGCGTAGAGTTTGATTGTGACGCCTATGAATTGGGATTCTTGAGGTATGGGATGATCATGGGATGGATTGGCTATCCACATATAGAGCTATATTAGACTGTGAGTGTAACGATCCTAAATTTTGAACAATTTAAATTGTGAATATTTAATTAATTTTAAATATTTGAATGATAATTTAAATTGAATTTCCAATATAACAATGAAATTGGTGATTAAATTTTAAAATTTAATCTATAAAGAGTTGAATAAAAATTTAAATTTGACTTTGGAGTTGAGATTGAATATTAAATTTATATTTAAAAATTCGGACTAATGACTTAGAAAAATAATTTGGATTTAAGGATTATTACTTACGTAAATAAAAAATTGAATTAAATTTTGATTTGAAAACTGTGAAGTAATTTGAATTGTTCGAGTTTAATATGAAAAACATAATGTAACTATATTGGAGAAATTTTAATAACATAATTTAAACAAGATTTACAAAACAAAGTAAAGAAAATAAATCACACAAAACAAATTGGATTTAAAATGAAAGAAGAAAAGAAAATATAATAGAAAAATAAACATAGAATGAAAGAAGAAAAATATATAAAAATAAAATAAAATAATAAGAATAAAATAAACATAAAATAAAGAAGAAAAGAACCACTGCCTTTACTTTCAACCCGATACCCGATTCCCTTTATTTCACTTTACCATTTCCATTTTTTAAACCCTAAGCAAAAAAATCACGAAGAGAAAAAAAATGGCGGCCACGAATCCTCTTTCGTTCCTTCTTCCTCCGATCGTCTCAACTAGGGCTTGCGATCTAATTTGGGGCTTCATTCTTCGTTCGAGTGTGCTCATTCCCACCTCGGCCGTATTCGATTCGAGATATGGTGAGTTTTCTCACGATTAATTTTATTTCAAGCTTTTAGATTTGTTTGAATTGGGTGTTTGGTTGCATGTTATGATTTGGGGTGTTATTTGCTATCATTTGCTCTGATAATTCGTTTTAAACTGATAAGAACAGAAACAATTTGGAATTTATTTTTAAACTGATAAGAACAGAAACAATTTGGAATTTATTTTTAAACTGATAAGAACAGATGCTATTTAAACTTGGCCTTAAATCTGTCATGCATGAGTGCCTGCATTTACTTTCTTCTCTGATATATGTTATTTGTGCTTGCATGTGTTTATTTGTGAGCAACCCTTTAATCTTAAAGCCTTAGGTTTGTTTGAATATCTATTGTATGTGATGATCTGATTAGTATGATGTTGGGTGATGCCTGTGTGTATATATCTTCTTTATGCATAAAATCTGGAAATAGATATTAAGCCTGAATATGTTTACTTTTGTTTGTGTGCAAACTTAACCTATTACAGCTTGATGTTGGGATTGATTCAAGAAGTAATGTGGTGCAAGAATGATAATGTTGCATGTTTATATAAGTATGTGTGTGTGAAATTGTATGCATGAATGTTACAGGGATGTGTGTCTCTGTTTAAACAAGCTAAAAACAACGTCTGTAAAAATAATAAAGGGAAACCAGTGTCCATGAGTTCAACCTGAAAACAAGCTTCAAAGCATTTCTGTCTTAATGTTTTCTTAATGTTTCAAGAAATTTAAATTTCTGAAATCAAACATCAAGATGCAATTTTCAAAATTTTAAAGTTTCTGGAATAAAAAAAAAACATGAGCATGCAAATCCCTTTCCAGCTTCAAAGGGGATCTCTGCATTTTTAAATGTGAATAAACATCTTTTAAAAACAGTTTTAAATCCTTCATATTTTTGTTCTGGGGCATGAATGTTATAGTGAACAAAATATCAATGTTTGCATGCTTGATTTAAAGATTGAATGCATATTTATTTAACAGTTTGAATACCTGTAAACATGATACTCTTTTCTCATCCATGCTCCAGTTTTATAAAAAAATAAAATAAAATAAATAAATAAGTAAGTTGGAATTTGGTTTAACTTGTTTGAGTTACAGGCTCACACCAGGTTTTAAATCCTTCTCCTCCTCTTTGCTTTTGAAAAAAAAAAAAATTGTAAACAAGCTTAACTTTGGTTTAAGACCTGTTCTATATTTTCAGAAATAAATGAAAGCAAGTTCAAACTTTAGTCTAAACCTGTCTGTAGCTCAATCAAGTGTTGCATTGTTGATCTCTTGAGTTGTTTCACTGCCATACTTGTAGCTTGGTCATTTGTGTATGTTCATGATGCTTTGATGCATTTGCATGTACTCTGTCTTCGAGCTGCTGTGTTGATCACTGAGTTGTTTCACTGGGTTATATCATTGGTCATTTGATGCACTGCCTTGATTTACCTTGTCTCTATTTTGATTCTTGATCATTTCATGTTGGCATTTACTCCATTTTGCATTTGTGCATTGCTGTCATTTGAGTTGGACACTGTTGCATTTCTTATGGCAGTTGCTATGTTCACATGCTTTCCCATTCACTGTCACACTGTACTTGTTTCACTTGAGTTTTTGTAACTTGTACATGCTGTGTTCATTTGAGTAGCTAGACTTAGTGTGCACTGCATAGTGCATTGTATACTTGGGTTTCACTGCATTTGGTCTGCACTTGTTCATCATGTAGCTTGTTCTCTACATTTACTTGACTGGTCTGCATACATGTGCTTAATTGCTGTTTTGTTGACACTGGTTTGAGCCCTGTTGTCTGCACTTGTATGCTCTCGTGTATTGCCTTTGACATGATTCACTTCATGTTTGTTGCTAGTTTACCTTGAATTACTGCTTCCATTCTGTTCTGATCTGTTGAAGCTTTGAATCTGCTTTGATGATGCCTGAAGTATGATGGGTTAGATGACTGCATGTTTGAATTTACACATTTTTATGGATGTAAATGTATGAGTATGTATAAATGCATATCTCTGTTGTGAGTCAGGTCCATTTTCTTAAAGAAAATTCAGAGGAAAAAAAAATTTTAAGACAACAGTTCCTGTTTTCAAAAAAAATAAGATGATACCTCACTGTCTCTGTCTATCTGAAATCACCAAGTGAGCAAAACTTAACTTTTCTTATTTTTAGAATGCCTGTGAATAACTTCTAAATAAAAAAAAAATTATTAATTAGGTTGCATGCTAGCATGGTTGGATATAAATAAGTATTGTATGTGTATTGATAAAGCTCTGGTGTGAAATGTATTTGTGGGCATGCTGTAACTTTCTCTGTTCTGTTCTGTGGCTTTGGGTATATGAATGTAGAGGACTGTATGTGAATATACCTTGTCCCTGTTGTAACTACAGTTTAGAAACAACATAAATTCTAAAAGTATTGTCCCTGTTGTAACCCTGTTTGGTTGAAGTTCTTTGTTTGGGCTTTGTTCTGGCCCTTGTATCACTGCTTCCATTTGGACTTGTTTTTTTTTACTTGTCATCCTCACTGTGTTGCACTTTTGTGGTCTGTTCACCCATTACTGCATTTGCATTGCTGTTTGGTCATTTTGTATTTGTGAATGGAGCTGTGCACACGTGTTGGCGAGGCAGTGCACATGTGTGTAACTATACGTGTGTACTGCAGCCACACAGGATTGACAGATTTTAAAATTTGAAGTTGTTAATGTGAAAATCCATAATAGATTTAAATTGATTCATGTGATTCGTCATCTCTGTTACCATTTTATTTCAATTCATTGCAAATTTATTTACTTGAATTAAGATTAATCCTGACTCGAGTGTTTTTGTGTTTTGCAATAAACGCTCGGGTCAGATCCGAGTATTTTTACAGCTTGAAGATTTTCTCGCAGCGAAGTTAAATTCGAGGGGGATTAAAGGACTCCACTAAAGTTTTTCAAGAGATTTTTCTTGTACTTAATAAAATAAATTGTTTCCGCTGTATAAATTCAAGTATAATTCATTGTGTAACTCTGATACTTGTATATAAAAGAAAAGTTTATTTATAAAATATATTGTTGTTCTGTGATTCTGTGACTGATTCTGTTTAAATGTTATAAACTAAATAACAATCTGTCATTTTGAACGTTTCTAGTTGGTTTAATTACCGACTAGAGGCGGTCAGAACGGCGGGTCGTTACAGTGAGAGGAGAGTCATTAGACTAGAGATATGCAGTGTTAGGACTCTCAAGGTTTCTTACGACCCACAATGGTCAGTTATGTTGGGTTTTCTTTATTCCCTTGATTCATCATTAGCAGAGTTAGATTCGGTTATTGTCATCAGAGATTTTCCGGACGTCTTTGAGGAGGTTAGGGAACTACCTCCTGAAAGAGAGATTGACTTCTGGATTTATTTAAATGATAATGCTAAGCTGGTAGTAATACCTATGAGGCACATGACACCTAGGAAGAGGAAGGAATTGAGCAAGCATATCCATGAGCTTTTGGAAAAAGGTTTCATAAGAAGGAGCATATCGGAGTGGGGAGCGCCAGTTGTCTTTGCTACTAAGGCGGATGGTTCTCTTCGACTTTGCATAGACTACAGAGAATTAAATAAGCTCATGAAGAAAAACCATTATCCCCTTCCTAGGATAGATGATCTTTTTAACTAGTTAGTTGTCTCTTCAATATTCTCTCAGCTTGATCTAGCCACTAGATTCCATAAGCTTAGGGTCGCTGATGACAACATTGATAAGATCGCATTTAGAACACCTGACTGATTCTTTGAGTGGTTGGTTATGCCTTTTGGGCAAACCAATGCCCCAACCTATTTTGTGGATTTGATGAGCCGTATTTTTAGAAATGTCCCAAATAATTTTGTGGACATATTCTTGGATGACATTTTTGTGTTTTCCAAGAGTATAAAGAAGCATGTTGTTCATTAAGAGAAGGTTCTTTTCACTCTTCTTAATTATCAGTTAAGGGAAAAGTTTTCGAAGTGTCAATTTTGGAGAGAGTAGGTGCGTTTTCTTGGGGCACGTAGTCTCTCGAGAGTGTTTAGCAATTGACCCCACTAAGGTGACGACAGTGCAAGATTGGAAGGCCCCCAAGAATGTTACCGAAGTTAGAAGATTCCTAGGATTGGTTGGCTATTATAGGAAGTTCATTAGAGACTTTGCTAAGATTTCAGCACCCCTTACTTGTCTCACCGAGAAGAATAAAACATTCATGTGGGACGTGGATTGTGAGGATTCCTTCACGAAGCTTAAGAGAGCCCTTACTAGTGCATCGGTGGTTTTACCCGATGGAGCTAAGCCTTTTATAATATGCACTAATGCATGTGGGATGGGTCTAGGAGCGGTGTTGATGCAAGAAGGAAGGGTAGTATGTTATGGAAGCAGGAAAATGAAGACGCATGAGAAGAACTACCCTACCCATGATTTGGAGTTGGCTGCTATAGTTTTTGCACTCAAGTCTTAGAGGCATTAATTATTAGGAGAAAGGTTCAAGCTTTTCACTAACCATAATTCATTGAAGTACCTACTTGCCGATGGATTTGAACTTGAGGCAGCAGCGATGGATGGAGTTTTTGGCTTCATATGATTTTGAGATAGCTTATACCCCTGGCAAGGGAAATGTGGTTGCGAATGCATTGAGTAGGAAGAAAGCAACCCTTAGTCCTTTGTTCGTAGAGTTGAGGAGCCTAGAGCTTATTTCCACTTTTGATTTTAAGCCCTCTACGGACATTACCCCTGGATTGCTAGCATCACTTGAGATGAGGCCTACCTTTATAGATCTGATTGGCTCGAGGCAGCGAGAGGATTCGGAGCATATGGTATTATGGACAGGATTAGCCGAGGAGAGGTCTCTAGACATCTCCAACATTATTCCATTGATAGCAAAGGGTGGCTTAGGAGAGGTGGAAGGCATTGTGTTCCCCGCATTTGTGATTTGTTGAGAGCGGTTCTAGAGGAAGCACACCTCTCGTATGACTATTCATCCGAGCGGTGATAAGATGTATAAGGACATGAAGCGGATGTTTTATCGAAGTGGCATGAAGAAGGATGTGGCAGAGTTTGTAGCAAAGTGGCTTGTATGCCAAAGGGTTAAGACGGGGTAGCAGAAGCCCGACGGATTTCTTCAGCCATTGGATGTACCTGAATGGAAGCAGGTGTGTGTGTGTCGATGGATTTCATAGATGGTTTACCCTGTTCTAGGAAGGGGAATACTAGCATTTGGGTGATTGTAGATCGTTTGACCAAGAGCGCCCACTTCATTCCGGTTAAGAGTAAGGGAACGACATCTTATTTTGTATCCTTATATGTTCGCAAGATAGTCCGACTTCATGGAGTTACCTCGAGCATAGTGAGCAATAGAGAACCTATTTTTACTAGCGAGTTTGATGAGGCTTGCAAGAGGCTTTAGGGATGCAGCTTAGATTGATTACAGCCTATCACCCTCAGAAGGATGGCCAAACGGAGAGAGTTAATATAGTGCTTAAGGATTTGTTGCGGATGTGCATTCTAGAATTTGGAGGAAGGTGGGAAGAGCATCTTCCATTTGTGGAGTTTGGGTATAATAACAGTTTCCAAGCAAGCATTGGGATGGCACCATTTGAGGCTTTATAAGGGAGGCCTTGCAAGCCACCATCATGTTCGGTAGAGTCTACGGAGAAGTTGCTATTTGGCCTGATATGGTTAGGAAGACCTCAGAGAAGGTGGATTTGATTCGAAGGAGGATGAAGATAGACCAAGATAGGCGTAAATCTTATGTGGACAAGCGGAGGAGAGACATTTAGTTTAAGGTTAGAGACTTAGTTTTTATTAAGGTATCCTCGCTAAGGAAGGTGGTAAGGTTTGGATCGAATGGAAAGTTAGCTCTCAGATTTGTCGGACCATTCCCTATCATAGATAGAGTAGGGAAGATAGCATATCGAGTGAAGCTACCAGAAAGGCTCGCAGGTGTGCACGACGTTTTCCATGTTTCGCACTATCAAAGTGCTTACATGACTCAACGGAGGCCTTGGAGCCTATTCAGTTGGAGGAGGTGGAAGTAGAAAGGGAAGCATCAGTTCGTCGTATCCTTGTAAAGATTATTGGACGAGACACCAAGCGACTAAGGAATAAAGAAGTTCTGTTGGTAAAGGTGCAGTGGGGAGATGATGTTATAGACGCTACTTGGGAAGCTGAAGATAAGATTCATATTTCCTATCCTCATCTTTTCGATGGCAAGTTTTAGAATTTCCTATTTACATCTTTAGTTTTGAATAGGTTCTTTCCTTTATTATCCTTTGGTAGGGTAGAACTTAGGATTACCCTATGGATGGTAGGATTTAATGTACACATGTTATTAGAACAAGTTATGTATGACGGATGCTAGAGGTTGCAAGTGTTTGCCAGTGGAAGCTAATGGACGCGTGTACTTACACTAGGCACTATTATCTTTTAGGGATCAACCTAATTAGGACACTAGAGCATATGTATATGAATGTGTGTGCATTTTCATTTTATTTTTCATGACTGATGTAAATGGATGATTATCATATGATTGTTGCATCTGGATGATGATTATAGCATGCATATAGAACTATCATTTGTCATTAGGAATTTTTGCATTCATTTGGATGCATGGCACAGACATGATTGCATAAAAAGGAGGTCAACTGAATTCGTGGACCGCCTAATCTTTTGCATTAGTTAGGGACATTGACACTACACTAATGGCATAAGTATCATAAATCGCATTAGAAAAAACTAAGGACAATAGATGCAATGGATGATGATTGAGTAGTTGGTTATGGAACTTGGATGAAAACATTTATTTCATTCTTCTATCCTTAGAGATTTCGGAGACGAAATCCCTTAAGGATGGAAGAATGTAACAATTCGAAATTTAAGCTATAATAATTAATTAACAAATTAATTAAATGATAAAACAACTTTATGAAATTATCAGAATTGAGCCACGGGAGTGGCACCATTGTGTCTGTGATAAATTTCTAGTCAATTTCCATTTATGGAATGACAAAATCCAAGCTAGCATGAAGAAGATACGAAATAAAAGAGAAAAAAAGAAAAAGAATATATATATATATATATATATATATATATATATATATATAGGGAGGTTGACACCTAGGTCGACCGGGCGGTCGACCTAGCAAGGGGGCGGTCGATAGTGATGTCGACCTGCCTACGTTATTGAGTGAAAGAATTTAAATCTTTCGTTTGACACGATTGGAACACCTCATTTGCATTCTTTTCTCCCATCTGGTCCTTTCGTGCTTCCATCGACGGCTCCTATCCAGCCTATGACGTGGTTGCACCATATTCAATCTCCAAATCCAATGGTCTGAGATCCCCTTCTACACCTATAAATAAGCCCTAGGCCTAGCTATTTTTCTCATTCTAGATTTTCTTCATTTGGGTTCACCTTTTGAAGAAGGGCCCTGAAAGGAAAAAAATTTCGAGGAGAGAATCGTTTAAATTAAAATATTTAATAACCCCAAGTGGATCCAGGAAGACCAAGTGAAGAGCGAAGGACCACAGGTGAGTGATTGGTAATTATTTTAGATTTTTAAGTAATTTAAAATAATGGGGTTTCCAATTGTTGTAGTTTTTTTTTACGATTTTGGAATAACCTTTTTACCAGTTTATTTTAACTTTTAAATTTATTTTCATTCTATTTCCTTTTAGCTATTCTTTTCAGTTATTATAGCTAATTACTGTTAATTATAGCTTTTCCATTTATTTTTAGTTATTTATAGTATTTATGATTATTTACTGTTATTTACGTTTTATTTACATCTTTTGTACGATTGGGATTTTCTTCTGTAATTGTCAGTTTCTTTCTATTTTTCCTTTTTACACGAATGGAGTAGAATAGATTAAAACGAAAATATGGATTAAATAATAAGAATACTGAAATTATAGACAATAAGATGTAAAATGAGTAAACTGTAATAAATTGGAATTAGACTAAATTTAAGATATTGGCATAGTTATAACTTGTAATTATGACTAATAAGAGTAAATGGTAAAAGTGGCTTATTTTTATACTTAGACCTTGGGTTAAGTTAATAAGCAATATTATAACGTAGGTTATAAAAAGAAAAAGAACAGAAAAGAGGCATATTTTTAGACTTAGAAATAAATTAATAAGCAAAGATAGCAAGGACAACCATAGAGGCTTATTTAAACAATTTATTCTAAGTTAATAAGCAAAGATGAAAGTAGGACCTATGCTAATAACATTCACTATTAGAATTATGGTGTCTCACATTAGCTTGAAGTGAGATGAGGGTGCGCTTATGCTGGAGTAGTGGAAAATAAATGATCAAATAATAGAAGTTCAAGTCATGGGGATCTGGACAAGGGGCGGAACTAGATATTGTTCGGATGGCGGGCCTGTACCAACATTATTCCCTATTATTTCTATAGATACCGTGTCTCACTTTGGCCTGAAGTGAGATGAGGGCATGCTTATGCTGGAGTAGTGGTAAATAAATGGTCCAATAGGTGGAGAAACGGGTAACATGAGTATAGTGGTGGTCACGCGTGCGGCTTCCAATTAGTGCCCAATAATCGTTATGAGTTCCATGCGCTTAGTGGGTGTTTTCTGCGTAGGGGCCTATAGGGTCTGGTCCATAATCTTCCGCATAGAGAGCTATAGGTGACCGATCCGCAGTTGACACATTAGTAGAACGTCGATTAAAGGGTAGAATTAGGCCTTCGGCCTAATTAAAGTTGGATTGGGATTTTAGCCTAATCAAAGTAGCTATCAAGGACAAATGCAAACAATCGAAGTTATCCAATCGAATAAACCTAAGCAATAGTTAAATCGTATTTATTTCCAATTTTACCTTTCCTTCTATTTCCTTTGTTTCCTTTTATAACTAGAACTATTGCAAAGTTTATTATCTTTACTTTGCTTAAAAATACTAGTACTTACTATCATTCACCAGACTTTTAATCTGACTCACTCTTCTATTTTCCCCTTTCCCCCCATAGGCCAGCAAGGGAAAGGACGTAAATTACAGATTCTTGGATACTTTAGTGCAGAGATTTCCTTATGTGTTTCTCTTCTTCATTTTTAGTTTTAGTTCATTTGATGTATTGTCGCTTTTTGAAGGATACTTTGTACTCTGATTTTTATGAAACCGAGGTTATGGTTTTCATAATACATATATTGGAATTTTGAGACATTTTATATATTTGGTTTTATAACTCTATCTTATGAAGTTTGACTTTTGGTATTGTTTTAATTGTTTCCGCTATTTTTATCTATATATTATTATGAATTTTAGTGTAACGACCTGATATTTTCAACCATTCACATCCGCACATATAGGACTTGAATTGCTCAAAATTTCGTGTTGTAAATAAAATTTGGCAAATCTTAGAATATACCGTAAATAAATAATCACATATCATAGACACAGAGTAAATAATAATACAGCGGAAGTAAAAGAGATAGTAGTTCATGAAGCTACTATTTACATATAAGATACATCAGAGTTAAACAAGATACAACAGAAGAATAACAAGATACATCAGGTACAAATCAGAATACATCACTAGAAGCACTGGATGCAGAAAGCAAAATAGATGGCTAGATCGTCAAGCAAAGCTCCAACTCTGAAGGTGAGTCTTGAATGCTGAATCACTCAGTCTGACTCGAGCGTAAAGCAAAACACAAAACACTCGAGTCAAGACATAAATACTTATGAACTGTAAATCAACTCAAGTGGACAGTAACAAAAATTCCTCAGTAACTTAAAGGATGTTGGGATCACCCGTCCTTTGAGGATCGGTTAAACTATTTACTATGTAGTAATATTGCGCTATTATAATAATGTCTACAGTAAAATAAACTTACTTTAAAATAGCGTTAAGGAGTGACCCAATATTCCCCTTAACACGTAATTGTGCCAATAGTCTATACAGTACCTTCATATCTCCTTATCGGGAGACTATGAGAAGATACTCCATAGGTACGACACAAATAGAAACTCGTAGTAAGGCTCGCTATGGTAGGTGACACGGCACACGAGGCAATGCCAGGGTAGATATACCAATTACGCACACGGGCTGGCGGTAACGTAGCAGCCACAATGCCTACCTCGGAACACACTTCCAATCAAAAAGTGGAGGATGGCGATCAAATCAACCACCAGTAAGAGTATAGTATCGAAGAAGTGCGTCCGACCAGAGGAGCTACCCTTTTTGGCCCGAGATCGCTCCTGTTTTAGCCACCTTAAGCCAACTCACGGGAGCTGGGTCCTCTAATATACCTCAAGAATGACACCGCCATCATACTTCATTCTGGAATCTCCACCACGTACATGGTTGTTATAGTGGTTTTCGGAGTTGGCAGAGAGTATGACAACTTCCGATCCCGATCTCTTTAACAACCAATCGTTATTATAACGCCGTGGCCATTTCAAAATAGTTTATACTTCAAAAATCAAATCATTTTATTTCAAAACTATATTCCTTTCAAAATAGTTTATACTTCGATACCAAAACCATTTTCATTTCAAAACTATATTCAAATCAAAATATTTTATCATTTCCATTTCAAACATACATTTACCATTCAAAAATCATAATACTTTCAAAGTTAAAACTCTTTTGTAACCAAAATACTTGAAATCATTACACTTTGAAAATCATAACATTTCAAAATCATATTTGAAATCATGGAACATTCCTTTAATTACAAATTTATTCAATTAAACCCAAATCTTCAAAGTACCAATTTAATTCAATTCAAACCATCGGTTTCAATTAAATTCAGTTTCCCAACAAACCATTTCAAATCTTATCAATTTAAAATATAGATTTGATTCACAAAATAAACTATTCAATTTTTAATATATTTCAAAGCTTTAATAAACCATATTTCAAAACTAAATTTTATAATTTCATATATCTCAAATTTAACTTCATTATTACTTAGTTTTGAAATTTTCACTTCATAAATCCAATATTATTTAAATAAACTCAAATTGCAAGTAAACCAAACATCCTTTCATACTAATATAAACTTTAAATATTCATTTATCAAAGTCAAATATCATTCTAAATTCATATTCTTTATCAAAATAATGATCATGTCATTCAAAACCATTTCAAAATCATTTCCTTTTCAAATCCATTATAAATTCATTATCTTTATTTAATTCAAATATTCGATTAAATTCTCATTTTAAAAATCAAAGATATCATTTAAATAACATTTCAAAATTTCCTTTAAAAATTCATTTATCTCATTTCATTTCATTTAAATTAACATATAGCCAAGTAAACCTTATTTAAATTCAAATTCAATTTAAATTCCTTAAAAGTTCAAATTTAAATATAAAATATATATTCAAACTCCTTAATTTCACAAACAATTAATTCTTAAAGTTAAATCATTTAACACCTTTAAAATATAACTCAAACAGTGTTGAAATCGATAATATTTCAAAACATTGTCAAATTATAATAACGATAACATTTATAAAGTGCTATCGTAGCTTATAGTTTTCAAAATAGTTTAGTACAGAAACAACAGCATTTATAAAATGCCGTAAAAGATATTTAGTTATTACAACATAGTTAAATTCAAAAACAACAGCATTTAAAATGCTGTCATAAGACAACAACATTTTGGAAATGCTATTAATAAAATTCCAACTTTTATTATAACTTTCAGAAACGTTTAAAACTTCAATTTTCGTTATTTTAACAAATCATATCTCTAGACTTTAAAATTTCACATTTAAATAATTTTAACATATGATTTATCACAACAAAATTTTATAATTAAATATACAGTTTAAACTTAATTCATTTGTTAAGTCAAAATTCACTGTTTATTTACTTATAAATTTAATAAAACTTAACATTTTACTTCAAATTTCACTTTAAAACTTTAAATTTAATTTCCATTATTTATTTACATTTTAACAATAAAAATTAAATTTAAAGTCAAAAAATCACATTTACTTCAAATTTACATACTTAAATTCACAAATTAAAAACATAATATTTAGCTTTCTTAAAACTATAAATATATATTTTTAAATCAAATTTCATACTTTTAAAATAAAAATCACTTAAAATATACCAAGGGGTCTGTATATAATTTTCTAACCTATGTCAAGTGATGCAGATATATATCATTTCAATCCGCGGTTTAAAAAGAAAACTCGGGTTCTATCATTTCAAAACCCGCAATCCCAAGTAAATAAAAATAAATAAAAATCGCTCGGGCCTATCATTTCAACCCATAACGATTTTTCCCTATTCTAATGTCCATTTGGGAATGTATCATTTCAATCCATAGTGATTCTATTCTAACAGGGAACTTGCAGTGTGAATATATGCATAAACAATATAAACAATTATACTAACATGTAAATTTCACAATATAATGTCATATATCATATGTCAGGTGATAATTAACAGAGTTAACATGGTAATAACATGGCATAGCATATCATATAATCATCATTTACTTACATAAACACTTTTAGTTACTAAACACTTGACATCAATTTACGATTTCATAAGTAGAAATGTCAGAGTGAGAAGGACTACCTTTTCAAGCTGGAATTAGAAAATCAAACTACACGAATAAATTCCAGAAAGCATGATATGGCAAGACATAACACGACTTGATTCAAATGAGAGAGAGAGCCAAGATATTATCTTATATGAAACAACCAAAACAAGACAATGCAACACATGAATATACAACACAAAATACATAGAAACAAATTGGAAAAAAAATAAAAGCAATAAAGACAAGATAGTTTAACCTTGCCTTAACCATTCAAAAGCTTGACCAAGGAGAACATATGCTCGACCATGATATGCTTTGGCTCGGGTATGGTATCATGTAGGCACGGCAACAAGTGGATGAAGATGGGTTGGAGTGCAACAACATGAAGAATACATAGGAAAAAGGCAAAATAGTGGAGTTTGGTTCAACATTAGGCTCGGCTATGACCACATATAGGCTCGGCCATTGGGTCTTCAGATCTAGACAGAGGTGGAGTTGGCTGAAGATGCGGCCTGAGGTGAAGTAGCAGTTGGTGGTGGTGGCTAGGGGGTTGCCAAAGTGAAATAGGATGGGTAGGTGAAGTTTTGTGGTCGGCTAGCATGTTTTGGAGGTTTATTTGCAAAGTTTTGTGTTGAATGCTTCCACTGGATGGCACGACCTGAATTGATCAGAGGAAAGGGGGTGGAACTGCTATAGATGGTGAAGTGGTGGTCGATGGTGATGGTGGAGAGGCTATGCCGAACAAGCAAGGTAGAAAAGGAAGACAAAAACAATGAAAAGAGGAGAAAACGAATGAAGCCATTAGCATGTTTTTTCTTTTTCTTTTGAAACTGTGAGTTTTAGGAGCAGATGAGAAATATTTCTCATGTGAATATGAGAAAGAAGTCACGGCTGAAGCAAAGAGATGTGGTCGGCTGAACAAAATGAAAAGGCAAAAAGAATTTGGAAAGACAGGTTAATGAAAAGACATAGAAAATGAAAGGTCATTGCCTCTTCGCATTTCCATTTTCTTTTAAATCAAAATAAATTAAATAAATTTCAGTAAATAAAAATAAAAATATAAACAAAATAAAGTGAAAAATAAAATAAATAAATAATTTTAAAAAATAGAAAATAATTAAGAAAATAGCTAATATATTGAAACTAGCATTTAAAAATATAAACAATGTACAATAAACATTTAAAAATTATAACAACACTTCTAAAAACGTTTTAAATAAATATATATATATATATAACATGTCATATTACACACACATATATATATATATATACAAATTAGAACATGATATTGTAAACAAAAATATTATTTACATAAATTAAAATAAACAATTTTGTTAAATAATCAATTTACATCCAATATTGTAAAAAGCATAACTTCCACAATATAAATCGGATTTCAACGAAACGAAAAACATAATACTTGAAATTTAATTTTTTTCATAATAAAAGATAAAATTCAAAAATTCAAAATTTTAAATTTTAAATTTAAAAGTCAAAGTTTGACCATATTGACCAAAATTCACATTTCTGGAAAATATTCTGTTTATTCAGGTTTGAAATTATAATTCACATAAAAATCAAATTTTATATTTAAAAAAATAAAATTTATCCATTTAAATAAATAAAATAAAGTTTTTTTAAAAATCAGGAATTCAATTAAAATAGTCAAAATAAACAATTAAAATAATCACAAAATACAGGTTTGTTACCCTCTCCCCACTCAAAACTTTTCGTCCCCGAAAAGGAATGAAGGAAAACACAGAAAAAGATAGAATGAAATAGGATTAAGATAAGATGACAAGAAGATTGAAATTAACTTGATAACTGTTGTTATAGATAAGTTTAACAAGGTGGAGACGATCTTCCCAAGATCCTCCAGAATCAAGAACACAAGCACGAATAAGATCTTCCAGAATCTGATTCACCCTTTCCACTTGACCGACGGTCTGTGGATGGCAAGCAGTGCTCAGATTCAAAATGAGTACCAAAGATTATAGAAAGATTTCCAAACAGACTGGCATAAGCAATAGTCTCCCCATTCTGTAGCAAGATAAGGGAAATAAGGACAACCAAAAGATAGTTTGAAAAACAAAATAAGATAATAGATTTGAAACCATGAAAATTTCAACTTAAATCGAAAATTAATTTTATGTACGTTAAATAAATCTTAACTATCTCTACTTTCATTATCTTATCATACAATTATCTTAAATAAACAATCTCTAAAATCATGGATTTGAAAAAAAATCATTTAATATACTCATAATGTACTCAATAAATTAATTCTTCTTTATTCCTAATTAAAATTAAATTTATTCCTCTCAATATACTTCACACCTATATTAAATATATATACACTTACTATAACTGCTTTAATTTATTTTTAGTTCCCTTGACATCATTTATATTGTATATTATTCCATTACCTTTTTTTCTTTATTTACCACTGTTAATCTTTTTATAACTAAATTTTAAGTGCATAAAATTTATTATAACCACTCAAATTTTATTTATAAATCCTTTTTTTTATATTTTATATTATCCAGTTACATATTCAACTTCTGTATAATTTAGGTAAGTTATATTGGAATGAAATTGTGTATTATCTATACTATTAATAATGATATTCAGTGAATATGAAATCAACCGTGTCTTTTTGGACTTCCCGGAATACCCTTCGCACATTTTTCACTTGGTCCATCGCTGAATACATATTCACAAAACCAAAGACCGTAACTCTCATTCCGCCATCACTGCAAAAAAAATTAACATAAATTGATTTCATCTCCTTTCTGACACAAACTAGGGTTACTTCACTGTGACTCCAGATCTAACGTCTCCAACTTCAACTATCGACCATCAACCATGGCTTAATCTCCAAATCAATTATAGATCTGCAACTACCAACCAATCCACTATCAACCGATATTTGTCCTTTAACCTACTATTTATGATCTACTATTAACCAATTTAGATTTGAAACTTTGATTATTGACTATCGACTAACCACAGAATTAACTTGGATTTGCGGATTTCATGTCGATAAAGAGTTATTGTCAATCATCCTCCATACGACATCCATTGACCTTCAATCTTAGGTAAGTTAATTTGGATGATTTGTATATGTTTCTTTGGGTTGATTTAATTTAGTGGTATCCGGAATTTGGGCTTTGGTTCCTCTAATTTTTTATGTTATTTAACTGTACTATGTGTAGCATGAGTTGCAAATTGATGTATAACCGGTCATAGTATGATTAGGTGAACGGATTAATACAATTCAATTAGGTTCAATAAATAATTAGACGCGTTTGCATTTTGGTAATTTTTGTGTGCAGGTTTCTATGTTTACAGTGGCAATTGGTTTATTTGATATGTTGGTCATACTTTGTTTCTTAATTTTCACACCGTGGGTATGTGTATAAAATAGATTATATAGTGAGATAACTATTTATTTTATGGATGACGACATTATGAGATTTATGAACAAGTTGATAGAATGAAATGAATGTATTATTATGTATGTTCAAAACAAAAAACTTTATGAGGTAATACCAGTTGTGTGTGAGGTAGAGGACTGGTAAGCCAAAAGTAGGATTTATGCCAACCTTTTCTTCCACTTTAATAAGCCGATGGAATAAAAAGAAAGCATTAGGCGAGCTTTATACCAACCCTTTCCTCCACTTTAATGCGTGAATCTGGCAATCCGTTAGATCCTTTGATTTGGCAATAAGCAGCCTTTGATTACATTATACAACTTACAACTTTTACTATTTGATCTGATGTCTGCCGTCAATCTAATGTAATTTTGAAAATTGGCACATGTTTAATGGTGGCTACTACAATAGTGATGTATTAAGGTCTATCTTCTTCCTTATCAAATTTACAAGCTTTATATTTATTGCTTCTTGAGATTAGATAGGTTTAATTAGAGCATTCAAAAAATTTATGCAGGAATCTCGGATGTGTGTACCTTGACAATGATAAGGTAAGCAAACAAAATAGATAATCCTAATCACGAGTTAATTCAAAAATATACAGGTAAATTGATGTTCCATTATGTTGTTTAGACTATATAATATATTCTCCTTTTAATAAAATAACAGGTGCACCAATAAATATTTTTTTAATGCTTTTTATATTTTCTTCCAGTGAAATTTACAATTTAGTTCACTTTTCCAATTCACATAAATTACCATAAACTCTGCATGATAAACATATTGAATTTTTTTTAATTAACCTTTTCTCTTTCATAATGCATAAACAATTCTAAATTAAAATCAATTGATTTTACCACCAAACTTACTTTGTTTGTGCTCCACGGTTAGTTGTACTCATTACCTATTTTATTAGATAATTGGTGTGTTTGAATGTAGCCAACCTTCGGGCATGGCTTTGAGTTTTAAGGCTCCTAATGATGTGAAGATTCAACGTGTATGGCATGCTCAACTTGATTCTTTTAGTAGGGTAGTTTGTTTTCCTTGGTAGTCTCTGTTTGTGTAGTATTCTTTGTTTTTTTTGCTTTATGTAAACCTGGAAATAGCCATTGTGTTGCTTCTACTTTTAATCATGTTTATATTTGAGTATTTTCATATTATTTATAATTGTTGGTGTATAGAAGAATATTAATGTGTAATTATGGCATAGAAATACAAGCGCATAGTGTAAAATAATATAGACCACAAATATACTTCTTTGGCTAGACCGAGCAAGGAAAATTCTCATACTTTTTTGGTGCATCATCCCGTACAATGAATTATGCATGGAAATCTAAGATTTGTATTTTGGTGTTTAGTGAATTCTACTGAGCTGGAAGACTTAGAACATGGTAGACTCTAGGGTAGGGCTTCCCTATAGTCTCTTGCGTTTGCTAGCAGGAGAAGCCTGCAATTTATGTAACATGAGAAAATGTCCATCTATTATGTATGTGTACACATATCAGATTTTGTGGAAAACCATGCGAGTAGTTGAATATGTATTTCTCCTATGTATATACTATGTAGAGAATGTTGACTATAGATCAAAGAAGACATACATAGTTGTGTGTCATTTAAAACCAAAACAAAAAATGTCATTTCACACACTAATTATTAAATATAAATTACTGGAACAACTTTGGTATGACTCAAATGGTCAAACAAGTGATTTAATAATAATCAAGAATTAATGGACCCTACCTAAAGATTTAGTCTACCAGTTTAATTCTTACTTCCTACGCATTTACTGGCTAGCGGAATATTTTGCTCCTATTTCAGATTTTTTATATAATATTAATGGAACTTGAATTTTTATGCTACACAGGGAAAACCCATAAAATGGTCAAGGGATTTAACCAATCCAACATGTTGTTTGAAGTACGCCTTGACATATGTTAATGTCTATATTATTCCTAACGTAAAAATTTTGTTTAGTGAATTCTATCGAGTTAATAGACAAAGTGCCAGGTCTGCTTCACAAAAAAAGTATGTTTTGATAACTCCTTTTTATTTGTTGTAGCTTTTTTTGTCCCTTATATACGCATCCTATTAACATGATACCCGGTATATGTGCATTGATTGTGACTTGAGTTCATATTATTCTCTTATGCTAGAAAACTTTCCATTTACATGTACATGAATGATGCTTATGCTAAATTTATCTAAAGCTATGCATCATTGTTTATGTTGATACGATAGTGTGGTTAACATGCAATAATTTTGCAAATAATGTTAAAATTTGTTCAATGCACTATTTTTATTTTATTTGTTTAGAAATAGCTACACTGTAAAAATATTGTTCAATGATCAAATGCAAGTCCATCTGTACGTGCATATATACTCGTACAAATAAAACTTTCCAATTTAATCATTTCAAGCTTGAATATTTATCCAAATCTTGAAATTATACTTGAAATTATCCTTCAAGAAAAAATTTAGGAATTAAATTTTCGATAAATTCGTAACTATTTAGAGATAAATAAATGTACATATACTATATATATCCATCCAAATTTAAATCACACATCAACATATGTTATAGATCCAGTCTTGTATAAAAAATTCAAATCAATTAAATTCCCAAAACAAAACTGTAGCAAGACTACAAAACGGTCTCTTCACTTCGAAACTCGAAAATGAATGTCGATGATGCTGCAGTCATCACCGAAATTATTTTCCAGCGACAAAGAGAAGAGCACTAATTTTAAACTTTAAAATTATTTGGAAACAAATTTCTATTTGAAAATACTTTAAATAATATATCCTTTAAAACTTTAAACACAGGGTTTGAAATCCACCGGAATTAAATTCTCAAATTCTTGTTTTAAATTCATTTTAAATTTCCAAATAAATTTATAACCATGTTTTATAGTTCAATTATTTATATATGAAACAAGAGATAATGATATATAAAATCAAATATTATTTCTTAACAACCAATTCAATAAAAATCCAAAAAAATTATAATATAGTTCATTACCAAATTTGAAAAACATATTGTGTCAATTTGCTCTGTTCAAGTGTTGTGGAAATCTTATCGATAGAGTTAATCATACGAATCGATCAGAAACCCAAATCAACATCAATAACTCAAACAACACAATACATAATACATTTTAAATATTAGTTTACAAATACGCTTCAAGAATGATTTGAAGATAAGCTGGAACAAAGATGGGATGATTAAATAACAGAATAGGAAGATGGATAAACTTATATAAATCGCGGGCAACCTTAACCTGGTCAACCGTGACTTAAAGAATAAGATCGATGTGGATTTCTGGGATAAATCAACATTCGATCTCAAGAGATAGAGTTTGGGATAATACGAGATACTAGCATCTAAACCGAGGATATAAAATCTCCGGTGAATCGATGCTGTTGTAAAGGAGTTTCACCCCTTTATGAATCAATTTGAGATTGGCGGGACCGCCAACTCGTTATAAAGATCATTCGAAGTGGAATTAAGGGATACTCCAGAATCAAAAGAAGATGAATAATGAGGGACACGAATGGATTTTCTAAACGCAAGGAACATTCAAAATTCAAAGGAATCGAATAAAAAAGAAAGTGATTCAAACCCGAATGTAAGTGATTCTGTAAATACATTTACCATACATGCTGAGTTTTTCCTAGAGCTACCAAAGCTCCAATACCAAATGTAACGACCCGATATTTTCAACCATTCGCATCCGCACATCTCGGACTTGAATTGCTCAAAATACTGCGTTGTAAATAAAATTTGGCAAATCTTAGAACATACAGTAAATAAATAATCACATATCACAGACACAGAGTAAATAATAATACAGTGGAAGTAAAAGAGATAGTAGTTCATGAAGCTACTATATACATATAAGATACATCAGAGTTAGACAAGATACAACAGAAGAATAACAAGATACATAAGGTACAAATCAGAATACATCACTGGAAGCACTGGATACAGAAAGAAAAATAGATGGCTGGATCTTCAAGCAAAGCTCCAACTCTGAAGGTGAGTCTTGAATGCTGAATCACTTAGTCTGACTCGAGCGTAAAGCAAAACACAAAACACTCGAGTCAGGACATAAATACTTATGAACTATAAATCAACTTAAGTGAACATTAACAAAAATGCCTCAGTAACTTAAAGGATGTTTTTGGGATCGCCCATCCTTTAAGGATCCGTTAAACTATTTACTATGTAGTAATATTGCGGTATTATAATAATGCCTACAGTAAGATAAACTTACTTTAAAATAGCGTTAAGGAGTGACCTAATATTCCCCTTAACACGTAATAGCGCCAATAGTCTATACAGTACCTGCATATCTCCTGATCGGGAGACTATGAGAAGATACTACATAGGTACGACACAAATAAAAACTCGCAGTAAGGCTCGCTATGGTAGGTGACATGGCACATGAGGCAATGGCAGGGTAGATACACCAATTATGCACACGGGCTGGTAGAAACGTAGCAGCCACTACGCCCACCTCGGAACACACTCCTAATCAAAAATCGGAGGATGACCTTCAAATCAACCATAAGTAAGAGTATAGTATCGAAGAAGTGCGTCCGACCAGAGGCGCTACCCCTTTTGGCCCAAGATCACTCCTGTTTTAGCCACCTTAAGCCAACTCACGGGAGTTGGGTCCATGTAATATACCTCAAGAACGACGCCACCATCCTACTTCATTCTGGAATCTCCACCGCGTCCACGATTGTTAAAGAGGTTTTCGAAGTTGGCAGAGAGTATGACAGCTTCCGATCCTGGTCTCTTTAACAAACAATCATTATTATAACGCTGTGGTCATTTCGAAATAGTTTATACTTCAAAAATCAAATCATTTTATTTCAAAACTATATTCCTTTCAAAATAGTTTATACTTCGATACCAAAACCATTTTTATTTCAGAATTACATTCAAATCAAAATAGTTTATCATTTCCATTTCAAACATACATTTACCATTCAAAAATCATAATACTTTCAAAGTTATAACTCTTTCGAAACCAAAATACTTAAAATCATTACACTTAGAAAATCATAACATTTCAAAATCATACATTTGAAATCATGGAACATTCCTTTAGTTACAAAGTTATTCTATTAAACCCCAATCTTCAAATTTCCAATTTAATTCAATCAAACCATCAGTTTCAATTAAATTCTGTTTCCCAACAAACCATTTCAAATCTTATCAATTTAAAATATAGATTTGAATCACAAAATAAACTATTCAATTTTAATATATTTCAAAGCTTTAATATACCATATTTCAAAACTAAATTTTACAATTTCATATATCTCAAATTTAACTTCATTATTACTTAGTTTTGAATATTCAATTCATAAATCCAATATTATTTAAATAAACTCAAATTACGAGTAAACGAAATATCGTTTCATACTAATATAAACTTTAAATATTCATTTATCAAAATCAAATATCATTCTAAATTCATATTCTTTATCGAATAATGATCATGTCATTCAAAATCATTTCAAAATCATTTCCTTTTCAATTCCATTATAAATTCATTATCATTCTTTAACTCAAATATTCGATTAAATTATCATTTTAAAAACCAAAGATATCATTTAAATATCATTTCAAAACACATTTCAAAATTTCCTTCAAAAATTCATTTATCTCATTTTATTTCGTTGAAATTAACACATAACCAAGTAAACCTTATTTAAATTCAAATTCAATTTAAATTCCTTAAAAATTCAAATTTAAATATAAAATATATATTCAAACTCCTTAATTTCATAAATAATCAATTCCTAAAGTTAAATCATTTAACACCTTTAAAATATAACTCAAACAGTGTTAAAATCTATAACATTTCAAAACATTGTCATATATAACAACGACAGCATTTATAAAGTGCTATCGTGGCTTATAGTTTCCAAAATAGTTTAGTTCAAGAACAACGGCATTTATAAAATGCCGTAATAGATATTTAGTTACTACAACATAGTCAAATTCAAAAATAACAGCATTTAAAATGCTGTCATAAGACTACAGCATTTCGGAAATGTTATTAATAAAATTCCATCTTTTATTATAACTTTTAGAAACATTTAAAACTTCAATTTTTTTTAATTTAAATTTATAAATCATATTTCTAGACTTCAAAATTTCACATTTAAATAATTTTAGCATATGATTTATCACAACCAATTTCTTAATTAAATATACATTTTAAACTCAATTCATTTGTTAAGTCAAAATTCACTGTTTATTTACTTATAAATTTAATAAAACTTAACGTTTTACTTAAAATTTCACTTTAAAACTTTAAATTTAATTTCCATTATTATTTACATTTTAAAAATAACATTTACTTCAAATTTACATACTTAAATTCACAAATTCAAAACATAATATTTAGCTTCTTAAAACCATAAATATATATTTTTAAAACAAATTTAATACTTTTAAAAATACATATCTTAATAAAAATTACTTAAAAATATACCATGGGGTCTGTATATAATTTTCTAACCTAGGTCAAGTGATACAGATATATATCATTTCAATCCGAAGTTTAAAAAGAAAACCCGGGTTCTATCATTTCAAACTCGCAATCCCAACTAAATAAAAATAAGTAAAAATCGCTCAGGCCTATCATTTTAGCCCATAACGATTTTTCCTACTCTAAAGTCCGCTCGGGTATATACCATTTCAATCCATAATGATTTTATTCTAACAGGGAACTTGCAGTGTGAATATATGCATAAACAATATAAACAATTATACTAACATGTAAGCGGCACAATATAATATCATATATCATATGTCTGGTGATAATTAAAAGAGTTAGCATGGTAATAACATGGTATAGTATATCATATAATCATCATTTACTTGCATAAACATTTTTAATTACTAAACACTTGACATCAATTTACGATTTCATAAGTAGAAATGTCAGAGTGAGAAGGACTCACCTTTTCAAGCTGGAATTAGCAAATCAAGCTACATGAATAGATTCTAAAAAGCATGATATGGCAAGACACAACACGACTTGATTCAAACGAGAGAGAGCCAAGATATTATCTTATATGCAACAACCAAAACAAGACAATGCAACACATGAATATACAACACAAAATACATTAAAACAAATTGAAAAAAAGCAATAAAGACAAGATAGTTTAACCTTGCCTTAACCGTTCAAAAGCTTTACCAAGGAGAACATATGCTCGGCCATAATATGCTTTGGCTCGGGTATGGTATCATGTAGGCACGACAACAAGTGGATGAAGATGGGTTGGAGTGCAACAACATGAAGAATACATAGGAAAAAGGCAAAATAGTGGAGTTTGGTTCGACACTAGGCTCTGCTATGACCACATATAGGCTCGGCCATGGGGTCTTTAGATTTGGATAGAGGTGGAGTTAGCTGAAGATACGGCCAGAGGTGAAGTGGCAGCTGGTGGTGGTGGCTAAGGGGGTGCCAAAGTGAAATAGGAAGGGTAGGCGAAGTTTTGTGGTTGGCCAGCACATTTTGGAGGGGTGTTTGCAAAGTTTTGTATTGAAGGCTTCCATTGGATGGCATGGCCTGAATTGATCAAAGGAAAGGGGGTGGAGCTACTATAGATGGTGAAGTGGTGGTCGGTGGTGTTGGTGGAGAGGCTAGGCCGAGCAAGCAAGGTAGAAGAGGAAGGTAAAAACAATGAAAAGAGGAGAAAAAGAATGAAGCCATTGGCATGTTTTTTTTTCTTTTGAAGCCGTGCGTTTTAGGAGAAGATGAGAAATATTTCTCACGTGAATATGAGAAGGAAGTCACGGCTGAAGAAAAGAAATGTGATCAGCTAAAAAAAATGAAAAGGCAAAAGGAATTTGGAAAGACGGGTTAATGAAAAGACAGAAAATGAAAGGTCATTACCTCTTGACATTTCCATTTTCTTTTAAATCGAAATAAACTAAATAAATTTCAGTAAATAAAAATAAAAAGCTAAAAAAAATAACATGGAAAGAAAACAAATAAATAATTTAAGGAAAAATAGAAAATAATTAAGAAAATAGCTAATATATTGAAACTAGCATTTAAAAATATAAACAATGTACAATAAACATTTAAAAATTATAACAACGCTTTTAAAACTGTTTTAAAAATAAAAATATATATATATACATGTCATATTACACGTATATATACAAACTAGAACATGATATTGCAAACAAAAATATTATTTATATAAATTAAAATAAACAATTTTGTTAAATAATCAATTTACATACAATATTGTAAAAAACATAACTTTCACAATATAAATCGGATTTCAACGAAACAAAAAGCGGTATACTTGAAATTTAATTTATTTTCATAATAAAAGGTAAAATTCAAAAATTAACATATTTAAATTTTAAATTTAAAAGTCAAATTTTTACCATTTTGACCAAAATTCACATTTCTGGAAAATATTCTATTTATTCAGGTTTGAAATTATAATTCACATAAAAATCAAAGTTTATATTTAAAATAACAAAATTTATCCATTTTAATAAATAAAATAAAGTTTTTTTAAAATCAGGAATTCAATTAAAATAATCAAAATAAACAATTAAAATAATCATAAAATACATGGCTGTTACATTTAGTCTCTGCAAGTTTTAGCTATACCGACAACGCACCACACCTTTTAGTGTGTCCTTTTGGGCATACTAAGGGGTCTGGGGTGTTTCACATTTCATCCTCTACTTAGGAAAATATTTCCAAATCATCTATTTAAATCTTTATAGAGATTTCTTATTTCCGGAGCATAACTTTTAAATGGTTCAAAAATAATGTTATTTAAGACATTATTTACTCTAAACCCAAAATAATTAATTTTAAGAAAAAGAATCCATCGGAATAAAATTAATTCCAAACCACTTATTTATATCATTACAAAGATTTCTTATTTTCAAATCATAACTTTTTAATTGGTTGAAACCATGTTATCAAAGATGGTAGATCCAAATTAGTTAGTATTCATGTAGAACGGATCCATAGAAATTATACTGGTTTTACTCAATATCAATTTCTATATTCAACCTGTACTATCTGTCGAATAGCAGTGAAATCATCTTCGAAATTCACACGGATAATATGGGTTTCCTCCCTATAATTTAACACTAAGTATAAGAAGATTATCTCTATTCAATCTGAGTTGCAATTAACTAAAATATAAAAATTAAATCTTTTATACTTGTCTCGTTTTCGACAATTCGACTTTATCTATCTCTCACCCAAGAAAGAGGCCAAGTGAGCTAGGGCGCTAGTTGTTTCTAAAGATCTCCATAGTTTAATCCCCTCACATATCTCACGAATAGAAAAATCTAATCTACTTATCAGTTTTTAGAACCAAGATTAAATCATTTATTTATAACAACTTTTCTTTTACCCATTTATTTAAATTCCTTTAAAAGTAATTTTCAAAATGCCAAATTATTTTTAAAGTGCTTAATTATTTATTTGAAAAAATATATAGAAGATTGGGTAAAGAATGCTTAAGTTTAAAGTCATGTTTCAAAAATTATTGAAAATGCTGCAAAACGTGCTGCGTATCGTTTTTTAAAATTTTATTTGATCAAAAAATCTTTGCTATCATTTAGAAATCCTATTTTATAACTTAATTATCCTTTTAAACATTTTAAATTATTTATAGAAATAATTTCATTTTTTTATAGAAATAAAAATATCACTTTTAAAGAATTTATTGCTTTTGTTTCCGAACTCCCAAACCGTGACTATTTTCGAAACTTATTTTGCTCATATTTCAAAATCTACTAAATGAAATCTCGATCTTTTGTTTGAAAACTATGATTATAAGAGTTTAAAAAATTCTTATTACAAAGAATTCCGACTCTGAATCCATCGTACGAATGGATTTAAACTTTATGCCGTGAAATCACGAACACTCGTTACACAACGCATCTATTTTAATTCAATTTTCATATTATTTCCAAAATTTGTCAAAACACTTTTAAGTGTTTAGAAAATATTTCTAAATCCATTTAAACCATTTTAAAGAGGTTCAGTGATTACATATCACTTTTATAACTTGATTGGGAAAGTGATTTCCTTATGTAATGTCGACGTGTATTTAACGTGATTTGTTTTACCCAATTAAAAAATTATAGTAAACAGCCAAACTTGATGAACAAAGCATAGTAAACATCCATAGTAACCATATATATATAAAAAGTTTCTCACCATTATTAGTTTTAACTTTATGAAAATTCGCTATAGCTTTGCTACAATCGAATCAAAACCTATTGAATCGAGCCTCGGATCTTTGAATGGGCTTGGCCTACGCTTGCAAGTGGAGATGGGCTCGGCCTTGGTTGTAGGAGGTGGTGGCCATGGGTTTTGAGTGAGGGAAGGAGTGGATTTGATCTTGTTTTTTAGTGGATCGCGAACGTATATATACTTATATAAATTTATTTTCTTTTTGCTAATTTTTCTTCATAATTTCCTTAAGGCAGGAAGCCATTGAAAAGCATGAGAATGAGGAAGTAGAAGAAGTAGAATAATGTGTAAAATTATGAAGAGAATGGTGTGTATTTATAGAAAAAAACTTTGAATATAAATATCCAAATGTGTAATTACGCTTTTGCCTCTTGCCAACACCCCTCCTCTCCCATCTAGGCGCACAACAATGCCACCCCCTTTGTGCCTCCAAGTGTATGGTAATGATGGTGTGTAAGTGAGTTGATGTTTTTTAAGGTAGAAAATATCTTAGATATTTGTAGTTTTTACTATATGTAAATTCTAGTGTAAATTATAATTATATTTTCACTTTTCTACATGTGCTAATTGCATATATAGGTGTTAATGTATGCATATGTATGTTCGATATTTGTTCAAGTGAGATAAACATCATTATACAACTTTTATGTGTTAAACCATTATGAAAATTCTGATTCCGATTGTCGGTAACATTCCCAGTTTTTAGTTAGACTATATATATTAATAAACAAAACTTTAGAATATATTTCTCTTCATTTTAATTGAATTAAAACAATCTCACTTGAATAATAAAACCACATATATTGATATTAAACGATTGTTTACAAAAAGTGCCGTTATATCGATAAAGTTGCATGAATTTTCTTAGATTTTTAAATCAAGTATATAGCTTTATAAAACTATTATAAATGATTTAATATCACTATATAACTAATTATAATGAATTATTATCATTTTAAAGAAATTATTTTAAATTTTATAATAATTATTAAATCGTTAAATTTAAATTCATTAAATCAATTATTAAATATGATACCATTATTGATGATATCATAAATACATTTTATCCCCAAAAATAAAATAAATAATTTTATTTCATATTCTTATTTATATTGATAAATAAGGTACGTATCCAGCTCCATGCTCGACTTCTGATAATTATAGAGTTGTTTATTGATAAAACGGCTTTCGGTCATTTTATCGATATTTTTCCGAAGTATAGATTTTTGTAAGTACTTATTCAAAATTAGATTACCATCATTATTTATTGTTCAAGACAACATAATCTATGTTAAAAAGCTTATATTTAAATATTTTAAAATCAAATATAACTTATCAAAGCGATAAATTTGCAAGTCGTTGCAGACTCTTCTTCTTAAAAGAATTTCGTCCTCGAAATTACAACGCAAAACCCAAAGGTATTTGCCTGAAATTTTTATTTTTAAACTTATACTTGTATAATTTATATAGATTACATGTACGCAATATCTGATTCGACCTACTATTCAAATATACAACTTACTTCCGAACTAGTATTGATCCCCCGATCCTCTAGTGCGGACTCTGATCAGGCTCGGAAACTTCTATTTTCCTTGCATAACACTCAACTATGATAGAAAATGTAAGGATACCATTACAAATCCTCATCAATTTTTGCCCTAAAGCGTCGAGTGATAAATGCTTTTTGGATATCAAAATCCTAAATTCAAATCTTTAGACCAAATTTGTGTTACGAAATAATTCGTGTGAAATGCATGTACTTTTTATCTTTAACAAAATATTTAGAAAATCATAGTTTAAGTTTTTAAACATTTCATAAAGATATAGTTTTATTATTATGAAATTTTCTTAAGTGATTTGTGTATTTACCTTTGAACAAAGTCATAGAAAAGGACATAATTATATTATACATGCTAAATAATTTACATTCAGCCTTATTTATACACATCATTTCTGCTTACATACTTAAACCATTTGTATGTCCTTCCACTTGGGTTTTTATAATACTAATACAAACATAACTACCTTACAAGCCATATATCTATATGCTACCACATAATATTAATACTAGATAGGTATTTCCAAATCTTCTAATCTCACATCATAATCATCCTTCTGAGTCCGATGTTGACGATCCGCTTCCGTATCCAAAATCAAACAAGACTTCTCCATCATCATCACTATCATCTTGTTCATTTTCAACTTCATTTCCATCCTCAATTTGTCACTTCACATCCACTTTATATGGTAGCCAGGTCTAGTTACATGGCACATGCCCAAGTCTGACTGGCACTTCTTTTATAACTTCTCCTTTTCCAGTTCTTCTAAACCTTGCCCTTCTTCTTCCTCGAGATCCTCAAATTCTTCCTATGGATCCTCTATGTTGTCCCAATGAATAGGAGAGTTTGACGGCTCCTTGCGCCAAATAATATAGTCACCATCCATTGCCCCTATGATGTTACTGTCTCTACTGCTGTTGTTTGATTCATGGGATATCATAGCATTCGAGTCCCCTTTAGGTTCAGATTCTTTTTCCATCGGCTCCTCCTTAGGAATTTCATTTTATAGTTTGATTTTTGAACTTACTGGGTCAGTGATACAAATTCTTCTGAGGCCAGAGGGGTCTCTTCGTCACTATACACTATAATAAGTTCTAGAGTTGGGGGAGATATAGGCATTTCGACCAAAAGGTAACTGTCTTTATCTAGTCAGGTGTATAGATCTAACTCTCCTCTAATAATGGGCATGATATTGCTAAGTGGCCATTTCCCAGGTTCTCCCACATCACTTGAAAGAATGATTAAATCATTCTTCTCTTCCCAATTCGCTCTTGAGGTATCATTTTTGAATACTTTCTCCCGTAGCTTAAGGGTTTCTACAATTAACAACAAACACTTAGATGCTAAGAATTTTAATTGCCTTAACTAAATCAAGTATTAGGTTATAAATCTAAGTCTATCCCAATATAATTCTATTTTAACCGTACAAAGTCAAGGGGGATAGTTTCCTACGCACATGATATCGTTTCTCCCATACTAATGCTTAGAATATTTCAAATAAATCCTTTGAAAATTTTCTTCCCATAAACACCTTTCTAGATAAAATTTCTCATTATCCAAATCCTTTTCTGAAGTATTACTCTTAATCTTCTTAGTTTTATTATTAAAAATCTTATAGTAAAAATGTGAAAGTCTAATCATAAGATGTTTGTACTTAGATTTTACGAATCATGATTTCAAACTATCATTCAAGTTATACAATATCTAAATTTGTTTTTCAAATTATATTATTTATATTCAAAATATAATCCTAGATAAAATTATTTCATATACCGTATTTTTCTGAAACAAAAATAATGTGTATATCGTTAACAAATATGCGCTCTTATATACTCTCAACTCATTCTAGGGTGTTACTAACCCTATCTCTAATGAGTTACTCATCCTAGGGTATTTCTAACCCTATCTTTGATGAGACTACCCTACCAGGCTCAAATGTTCGCAACCTAAGCTCTGATACCAAATGTGAAGATTCACCTTTCCGACCCTCGAAAATCGACAATAATACATCCTTGGTATTCAAGTGTTGCAGATCCAAGCGGTAGAGAGGCAGATGGTGAAGGATAGAAAGAAGAAAAGAACAAACCAGAATTTTGCACGAATGAAATAGCATATATTATTTCGATATATAATCTTTATGGAGGAAAATTTTAAAATACATTTATTAGAGTTTAACTAAACGTTAACTTGGACAGTAATAAATATCTGTCCTTACAAATGTAGAATACAATAGTACATGACTATAGTGGAAATGATTAATGATCTTTAGAAGAATGTTATAACTGCATGCTCCGAGCTCTTCGAAAATGCTTTAAACAAAACTTGACTACTAAGCTGCTTGAAAAAATAGGGCATCCAAATTTTAAAGGAAAGAAAATAAACTCCGAGCCAATCATAGGACTAGTGTGAGAAACTCAAAATATAAGTTTTGAAAAAAAAAATTATTTCATAAAACCACGCTGCACATAAACATGGAACGGGCTTCAACCTTATGATAACCAAAACATTTCTATGTAAAATCCAATGATATTTTCTTCATGACATTCTTTTGAAAGCACTTTTCACATAAACATATTCAAATAGACGAAATTATTACATTGGTTAAAATTAATGGCATAATAGGTTTACAACTAAAACTGAAGGCATTTATTGGAGATTTGGATTTCCAACGAATAGCAAGGTAAAGGACTACCTCCCATACAGTGCATCTCTAGAGGAATGTGCCAAGGCTACCCACAGATGGTCCTCTATGAATTAAGATCGGCCAACCCGAAACCAATTGTAACGACCCCAAATTTTCGATCCCGAAAATTCCAAATAGTTAGAAAGAAGAAAGAGATAGAAGAAGAAGAAACGGAAACACAACACATATTCTCACATTCGCAGCTGATCAAAATATAATATCAAATAATAACAGTTTACAAAAGAATACTGTATATGTTAATTATGCACAAAACATCATAGTTACAATATTACGCAGTCAATCTGGACAATTAAAATCAACATGTCCCAACAAACTACAATATATATATATATATATATATATATATATATATATCAAAGGTATACACTCCATACGTTCCTGCCTCCAGCTCGCCTCCTGAGCTCTTGAACGTCCTTGCCTCAAATTCTGTAATACTCGGTCTGACCCGAGCATTACATCAAAGAACACCCGGGTCAGGCTGGAAACCAGCGTGAGTAAACCCATATAACAAGAAATACTAAGCTATATAACTTATGAATTACCAGGGTAACTCGTACCTTTACGAGTTATTATATATTTTAGTCAATAAATTTATCACATACAACCGTTTTAGGTTAAATTTTCATATTACTCAATTCATTCATCTCCAGCTTGTAAAATTTTTAATTTATAAGGAATTTAGTTACTAATCTTAGTGGTTTCGGGTATTACTGATACCCGACCCCGGTCTCTTCGAATCTCAAGTCATCTTAATCCAAGTTATTCAAGTGGAATACAAATCAAACTTTAAATATAGGGTGTCACCTTTACTCAGTAATTCATCATTGATAGATATTCACATTATCATAAAGCATCACAAATCACATACTAGAGATATCAACTAATCCAAGGCATACAACATTATTTAATCATTCATAAGCAAGATTAATTTGTCATATAATTACTAATTAATTTAAAATAAACTAATTTAATTACCTCAACTATTTTCGATCCTGCTTACTTAACATTAATTAATTGTAAACCATTAGTTAATCTTCCCTTAATTATCCTCTTTAATTACATTAAGTAAATAGCCTTTAATAAAAATCACAAATTAATTAACCTTTACCCTTCACATTAATTATACTTATCCTTAATTATTTACTCAAATTATTTATTCTATGGTCACTTTCATTGATTGATTATCCCTTAAATTAATCACATTCATTAACTAACCCTTAACTAACCTCCCTACTTAATTAATCCTTCAATTAATTACACTAAGTAATTAACCTTTAATTACTTCCGCTAAGTAATTACCCTCAATTACTTTCCATCAAGTAATTCCACTTTAATTAATTACATCCAGTAAATCCTCCATTTATTACTTATACTAAGTAATTATACCTTATTAATTACATTATGTAATTATACTTAACCAATCATCAAATGATTAACTTAAGTTAACCATATTAAATTACTTAATTACATTGCATAATTCATTCCTTCAAATTACTTCACAAGTAATTTCCCTTAATAACCCTTTTAATATTAAGTAATTAGACCTCTTAATTAATTAGTTAATTTATAATTCTTAATTATTAATTAATTACTTTCTTAATCAATAATTAATAAAATTAATTATGCTTTAATTACTTCATTGATTATCAGAAATCTTAATTGCTTTTTAAGATAATCATCATATTTATTTAATTACTACATCATTTAACGTTTCTTTATCACTTAATTATATATATATATATATATATATAAACAATTAGGTTTAAAATACCCTAATGTTT
This sequence comes from Allium cepa, assembly GCA_030765085.1. Classification (NCBI taxonomy): domain Eukaryota; kingdom Viridiplantae; phylum Streptophyta; class Magnoliopsida; order Asparagales; family Amaryllidaceae; genus Allium; species Allium cepa. Next base: position 308,958,687 of record CM060929.1, read on the forward strand.
AACTTAACATCTTAATTTAACCTACATATAATTCCTTAATTAAGTATTAAGAGAACATTTCAAATGGAAAGGAATTATTTAAGAAAAGTTTTAAATCAATTTTTCATTTAAAATTTCAAGCTTTGCATTTTTAAACAATTTAAACATGATAAAAATTTCCCATTCCTTGCCTCGGGTAAAACCCGCTTCTTACTCGAGGCTGCCTCGAGTTTTCCCTCCATCTTCTTCTCTTTTTTCCGTTTATTTTGGTTAAGTTAAAACGTTGTTATACTTCCCGGCAACACGAGAAAAAAAACCCGAGCAAGACCTTCACTAACCCGAGCATCCCATCGAGTCGCATACAAACCCATCTCCCTGACACACGACATCTTCGCCGTGCACATGCACAGACATTCTCCATTGCTCCATCGTACCTCATCGACTTCGACAAGCCACAAATTGTCACGGAACTCGATTGCAATCATCAATTCGTCAATACAAAATTTAAATCGCAATCGAGCAATCCAGTTCAAACCTGGAACTCAACATCACCAGCAAATCACCTCGCACCACTCACGCCGACCACCAGAAATGCTACAACTCCGGCCACACCTTGTCGACCTTCCCTGCTGCCATTTCCCAAAGCCTCAAGAAACTCGCATCACCAGAGTCGATGCAGCGAACACAATTCGACTACGACCCTTAAACCCTGGTTCACCCAAAATCCGACACTCCGATGATCGATCACCACAACCACCGTTTTTCCCGACTTTTCCAATCCTTCCTCCAATTCCAGTCAAATCCTTGACCCCCAAAGAATTCCTGACCATCAGAACTTGCTCGAAAACCACGTTTAGGTCATCTCTAAAATTCACGCTCGATTCAAATCTAAAAATCGGGGTTTTCACCTTAAAAATCCTACTTCTCAGAGTAGATTCAAATTATATAATCCGATCCAAAAATTACAGCATTTGATTTAAACATATTTTTTTTCATTTTCATTGAGTTTTCTTGAATCGGACAATTTCAAGCATATACAAGTTTGAAACTGAAGCCTAAAGGAGAATGTATGAAGAGAATAAGATTTTCTTCAAAATCTTGCCTGTAAGTATATAACAAAGATAGGTAAAGAGTCATATACAAGTTTGCAAACGTGCATATTTGTACACCTTCAAATCGACAAGATTTTAGAGCATGCACCCATAGATGATAACATACATTACAAGATTTACACAAGACATTTACACAACATCAGATTTAAATTAATTTTAGGGGTTAAGTTTACTCACCTCTAATGAAATCAGAGAAGGCCTGAGATGGAAAAAAACTGGATTTTTTTCTTTGATCTTGTCATTTGATTAGCTTACTGATCTGGGTTGTTAAGTCCTTAATGAATTTGCTTGGATTTGAATTGTTGGGCTTCAAGCTGGGTCGCAAGGATAATTGTAGTTTGAATTTGATTCCACCGAGTTATTATAAATCTCTAGTTTAGTTTACAAATTTTTCTTTCTGGTTTTGAAATGAAGATCAAAAGAAAATAAGATAGTAGAGTAGAGAAGTTATATTCTCGGTTTTTTTATCCTTTACTAATTATTAAAAATCATGGCAAAGTAGGGACACTTATCACAAAACACATCCCTTAGCTTACATTTTTAATTTCATTAACTAATATGGTTTTAAATAAATTTTATATTAAAATTTTAATTTAGTTATATATTTATAAATGTCTTAAATGTTTAATATTTGAACTTCTCTTATAATTACCTATATTTATAAAACCTTTTAAAGACAATGATATAAAATCAATCATACACTAAAAAAATCACATACACATATTATTATTATTTTTCTTTAAATCCAAAATATTTTAAGATATTTATCTTATGAATTTCCAATTTCAAATTCAATTTAAAATCAACTCATATATATACACACACACACATATATACATAAACAAACACATATTTAATTTGTTTTAAAAGGATAATTTGCCAATTTTAAATAATTATATTAGGAAGATTATTAACCAAATAATTATCCAGATATATATCAAAATTTATTTGTTCAATTTACAATTTTAGTATTTTAATAATTTTAGATCCTGTTAATTACCAATTAACAGATATCAAAAATATGGGTTATCACACCAATAGATGTGCAGATAGCACCTAATCTGATATCACCTCGGCCGTTCTGGACCTATCCGAGAGCTCTCATACCATACACCATTTTTTTTACCGATGTCACAGCAGGCGCAAAATAAATCTAGAAATATGATACCACACCTTGATGGTTGCAAACCACATAGATTTAAGCAAACCCTTTTTTACAATTCCCCGGGTGTGAGGCTATAGGTAACATTTACCTTTCTTAGAATATTTTTACTTAAAATGGTACATTGCCATTTCCAAAAACACACTATTGATTTCAACAAAAGTATAACCTATGAGCTCGTACATTTAAGAGAAGTGTATTAAATATAAGAGGGATTACCTCCTACACCACCAACTGATGTACTTTTATAGAGATCAATGCACTATGATCTTAGAAATGCAATGTCAGGCATCCAACTATTGTTAAGGAATAGGAAAAACAAAAGTCAATCTCCTACCATATCCTGTTGGGCATTACCACTAGAATTAGTAGCGAGTAGTCCTTGCATACAAAGATCCAAGAATGAATGGATCACTGCTATTTATATATCTTGGAGGCTACTCCGAAATTATCAACAAGCAATCCTTCTGGTATGAAGATACCGGCCTTTAACTTCATTATCTTTAACATATCTTCATTTTCGAACTCATAAATTGGTTCGAAGTGTTTTTTGGATAATAATTACCTAAATCTGACCCTTGGTTTCTTCAAACCAATTACCCATAAAAAGTTATTAAATGGGTGATTAACATTCCATTAATTTGTATCCTTTTATCAAAAATATCTTCTTAGAGATACATATCTTTTAAAACCATTTCTTTTCAGTATACATGGGATCATTAAACCTCTGTTGTCAAATCCTTTGATTGCTTAATCCTTTTTAAATCTTGGAATAATTCCACATAATTTCATCCTTTACTTAGGAAAATATTACCAAATCATTTATTTAAATTTTTATAAAGATTTCTTATTTCCAAATCATAACTTTTAAATGGGTCAAAAACAATGTTATTTTAGACATCATTTACTGTAGACCCAAAACAATTAATTTTAATAAAATGGATCCATAGGAATTAAATAATTCCAAATCATTTATTTAAATCTTTACAAAGATTTCTTATTTTTAAATCATAAATTTTTATTAGGTTAAAACCATCTTATCTAAGATGGTAGATCAAAATAGTTAGCATTCAAGTAGAGCGGATCCATAGAAATTATACTACTTATACTCAATATCAATTTCTTTATTCAACCTGTACTATTCGTCGAATAATGGTAAAATCACTTTATAAATTCACACAGATAGTATAGGTTTCCTTCTCGGAATTTAACATCAAGTATAAAAAGATTATCTCTATTCAATCTGAGTTGTAATTAATTAATTATAAAAATCAAATCTTTTATACTTGTCTCGTTTTCAACATTTCGACCTAATCTATCCCTAGCCCATGAAAGAGGCCAGGTGAGCCAGGGTGCTAGTTTCTCTTGAACATCTCCTTAGTTTAAGCCCCTCACATCCAGATCTCATGAATAGAAAAATCCAGTCTACCTATCGGCTTTTAGAACCAAGGTTAAATCATATATTTATAACAGCTTTTTCTTTTAACCATTATTTAAACTTCTTTAAAAGTAATTTTATAACTTCCAAATCATTTTTAAAGTACTCAATTATTTATTTGAAAATATTTATAATAGATTTGGGAAAGGATGCTTAGGTTTTAAGTTATATTTCAAAAATTATTAGAAATGCTGCAAAAAGTGCTGGAAATAGTGTTTTCAATGCTTATTTGATCAAAATAACATTTTTTTATTTAGTAATCCTATTTTATAATTCACTTCTCTTTTAAAAATGTTAAATTATTTATAGAATTTACTTTATTTTTTAGGGAAATAAAAATATCACTTATAAAGAATTTATCGCTTTGGTTTCCGAATTGCCAAACCATGACTATTTTGAAAACTTGTTTTGCTCATATTTCAAAATCTACTAAACAAAATCTAATTTTATTTTGTTTGAAAACAATGATTATAATAGTTTGGAAAATTCTTATTATAAAAAATTCTGACCCCAAATCCATCGTATAAATGGATTTAAACTTGTACGGCGTGAAATCCTGAACTGCTGTTATGCACGCGCCTATTTTAATTCAATTATTATAATATTTCCAAACCTTTTCAGAACACATTTAAACGTTTATAAAACATTTCTAAATCAATTTAAATAATTTTAAAGAGGTTTAATGATTCCATATCAGTTTTATAACTTGATTCGGAAAGTGGTTTCGTTATGTAATATCCATGTATTTTTAACGTGACTTGTTTTACACGATTAAACAACTATAGTAAACAACTAAACTTGATAATCGAAGCATAGTAAACATCCACAACAATCATATATATATATATATATATATATATATATATAAGATTTACTACCTTCATTGGTTTCTAACTTTATGAAAATTCTCTATAACTTCACTACGATCGAATTAAAGCCTATGGAATCGAGCCTCAGATCTTTGAATGGGCTCGACCTATGTTTGCAAGTGGAGATGAGTTCGGCCTTGGTGGTAGGAGGTGGTGGCTGTGGGTTTTGAGTGAGGGAATGAGTGGATTTGAGCTTGTTTTTAAGTGGATTGCAAATGTATATATATTTATATAAATTTATTTTCCTTTTGCTAATTTTTCTTCATAGTTTCTTAAGATAAGAAGCCATTAAAAAGCTTGAGAATGAGGTAGAAGATGAAGTAGAATAGTGTGTAAAATTACAATGAGAATGGTGGGTATTAATAGAAAAATCTTTGAATATAAATATCTAAATGTGTAATTACTCTTTTACCCCTTGCCTACATCCCTCCTCTCCCATCTAGGCACACGACAAAGCTGGCCCCTTGTGCCTCCATTTGTGTGGTGATGATGGTGTGTAAGTGAGTTGTGTTGAATATGCGCTTATATGTTTTTGTTTGATGATAATAAACATATATATTCATTTAAATGTATTTGGTAATGTACTATTTTGTTTTTCATAGATTAAATAAATATTTGTTGAATAAAATAAATTACACAGAATTTGAATTTGAATTCAAACAGAACAAGTTACACAGATTTTGAATTCAAACAGAAATTTTATTCAAACAAATATTTATTACAATCTTGAATAGTACAAATTCATGCTCTCACTATACATATACATTTTTGATTACATCACGATTACATCACAAATATTTTTACATTGATAACCTCACTACATATCACTCACACTCGTATTTTGTCTTCAACTGCATTCCAGTTTGAATCCAGCATCTGAGCAATCTGCAAAAATATTCACTAACGCAGTAAAATTGAAAAAGAAATATTTTTGCAATATAAAATGAAATATGATTTTTGAAAATACGATTTGCCTCGGTTATTTGGGTTGTTCGTCATAATTCACATTTGAATTCAACATACACGAACAATGTGACATGCATAGTGTGTCACTGTACATGCCACATGGCCGTGCACATCGATATACACTTGATAATATTACAGGGACATGTGAGCACAGGTCAAACCCAAATGAAAAGCCGGGTTCAACTCACGTGCAATATATTCAAAATCACGACACGAGCACAAGGTCAAACCCGAGTGTTGAAACTGGATTCAACACAAGGCAACATGACATGAATGCAACGAAGAACAACAGCAAAATGGACTATAACAATCATGTATGCAGACCAGACCATACAATACAGCATGTACAAGCCACAATGAAGTTGTACAAGTACAATCAAGTCAAATGGAACTCAACAAAGCAGCTCAAGTAACAAAACTCAAGTGCAGCAATGAAACAACATAGTATGACATGAAGCAAATGAACACAGTGAAATGCACAAAGACATAGCATCTGCCCCAAGTTAATGTTCACAAATATAACTCACCAACCAGACTATGATGGAAGAAATAACTCAAAGGACAGCAGACATAACAGATCAAAAGCAACTGTTCTTAACTGCAAGTTCAAATCAAATGGATGGAAGCTATAGGTCCAGTTACAACAAGACCAAGTGCAGCATCAGTGAAGACAGCTACTACCACAATGAACCAGTGACAACAAAGGTCAAACACAAATGAACACACATGGACAACATGTCATGAATGAACTAGCAAAGGCTAGCCATCAACATAACAGCAACACCTACCAGAAAAGGAGCAAACCAAATATGCAGTGCATTCTCAAGTACACAGTGAAATCGCCACAGTCTCAAACTCGAATGACAGACCGAACCAAGATATCAGCAACAACAACAGTAATGATACAAGAACAATATCATGAAGGAACCAGACCATAAAAAGTGTTTGAAAATGCAGCAAATACCCAATGGACAGAGATGAAACAAAACAGAGTTTCAAATATGCATGGTGATGCAACTCCAAGCTAAGAGCAAGTGATAGTGAATATATACAAGTGCAGTGTTCAAGCATAAACAAGTGTGCAGGTCAGACCAGAATGCATATGAAACCACAAATGCACAACTCAAGTCAACACAACAACAAGCCTAAATATACAGAAGTCAATGACGAGAAACAATGAGTACAACTACTGAAGCTCAAGAGGTGGTGTAAATACAACTCGAATGAATGCAAGTTCATATATACAGCAACCCAACTGCAATACTGCGACAACAAGTGCATGCAACAGTGAAACTCGAGACCAAATGCAACAAAGTGAAATGGAGTTCACTGAGAAATGCAATGCAGATGCCAACATTGATGAATGTATATAGTAGCAGAGAAGCAAGTTACAGAATGCATGAAACAGGAAAAAGAAAAAATTCGTATCTTTATTTTTTTGAAATAGTCAGCAATTAAAAAGAGGAAAGTTTCTGCCTTGTTATTCAAGAAGGATCGAACGTTCTCAAAACAAAGCCGTATGAATCAAGTAAGTATCGAACGCATCAGGAAAGTCGTGTGCATCACGAAAGTGAATTTCATGAAAGTATCGAGTTAATTAGTGTATTCGAATTCATCTAAATACGAGCACCCAAGTATCATCATCGGAATGAATGAAAAAGCAATCGAATTCAAGTAATCAAACCTGAAAGCAAAAGATACAAATAACATACCAAGGCGAATTCAATTATCTCAAAGCAACCGAAGCCGAACCCTAATTTCACAAATCAAGAGAAGCAGCCGAGCGCGACTCCAAGCAAGTGATCGACAAGGCAACCAACCAGCAATCAAGAGCGGCGGCTTAAATTGAAGAGCCGTAGCCCTAATTTGAAAAAGATGAACGGCTGCAAATATTTCACAAGCAAAAGAAAAAGGATCGGCCGCATTACTCTTCACAAACAAGCAAGAGGATCGGGTTAAAAAAGGGAGTGGGCCGGCCTTTATTATTTTTAAAGGGGAATTAGTCTTTTATTTAGGGTTTAATTTTTTAGAGGGTTTTTTCTTATTTTTTAATTGAGCAAAAATTACGCATTCAAGTCCGTATTTTAATTTTTGCTCCTGTTTTATTTTTGAAGTTGTTTTTTACTTTTCGAGTCAAAACTTTGTAAATCACCACCTTGGTTTAGGTAGTGTCAGATTTTCTATTTAGAATTAGTTCAGTGAGCAGGGTGTGCGAGTTTGCAAAACTCTATAGGAGGGAGCAGTGTTTGCGAGTAAGCGAAACTCTATAGGCGGGAGCAGGGTGTGCGAGTCTAGTAGAGTGTTTGTGAGCGGGAGCAAAAGGGTCTGCGAGTCTGGTAGAGTGTTTGTAAGCGTGATACTGTTTAATTCTAATAGAAATCTGGGAATGCAGTAGTAGGCAGGGGTTGCCGAAGCTGGGTAAATTTTGTGTGTGATTTACTTTTCAGCATATTTATTTCTGCAGTTTATTTCTATGTTTAAATCGAGAAAATTTGCTATAACCCTATTCACCCCCCCCCCTCCAGGGTTAATCTAGATCCTACAAGTTGATGTTTGCTTTTTAAGGTAGAAAATATCTTGGATATTTATAGTTTTTACTATATGCAAATTCTAGTGTAAATCATAAGTATATTCTTGCTTTTCTACATGTGTTAATTACATATGTATGTGTTAATGTATGCATGTGTAAGTTAGATATATGTTCAAATGATATAAACAACGTTGGAACTTTTATTAGTTAAACCATTACGAATTCTTATTCCGATTGTCGGTCACATTCCCAGTTTTTAGTTAAGCTATATATATATATATATATATATATATTAATAATAAAACTTGAGAATATATCTCTCATCATTCTGTATGAATTAAAACAATCTCACTTTAATTATAAAACCATATATATTGATATTAAACAATTGTTTATAAAAAGTGTTGTTATATCGATAAAGCGATACGTATTTTCTTATATTTTCAACTTAAGTATATATCTTTATAAAACTATTATAAATTATTTACTATCACTGTATAACTAATTAAAATGAATTATTATCAATTTGAAATAATTATTTGAATAATTATTATAATTAGTAATTCATTAAATCTTAATTTAAATTCATTAAATCAATTATTAAATATGATGTAATTATTGATGATGTGTCGAATGTCTAAGCTGGGTATTTCATAAAAGCGATGTCTAAACCGAGTAATTTAAATCTAACACAATATTATTTGGTACTAATCAAGGATTACATAGAAGTGGATTGTAGACACTTGGAAGAGGAGTAGGATCAAGATTTTTGGGTTACTTTAAGCGTAGCATTTAATAATCATACTTATTGTAGATTAATTTAAAGGATTCTAGAAACTTAGATTACTTATGTCACGTTTACTAGAGCTAGTCGAAGATATAGAAGCATTATAAATATGTTGGAGGAGGAAGACATATTTCAGTTAACACGATCAACGTTTGATTCACGATATTTGTGGGAGTATCGTACTAATTTTGTTGGACATGTTGCATATAATCTCTGGGTTAGCTATGTTCAACAATTTGAATGATGTTTTAGTTAGCTATGTTTGACAATTTGATTGATGTTTGGATGTTAGAATAGTTGTGTTTATTTTTGGATTCAATTTAAGTAAGTTAATTCATGTTATATACTTTCGAATTCAAGTAAGTTAGTTGGGTTATGTACCTTCAATAAGTTCTTTTGGTTAGCTATTTGAATTAAGTAAGTTAATTAAGTTATTTACCTTCAATAAGTTCTATGTACATTTGGATTTAATTAAGTTGGTTAAGTTATTTGTATTAAGTAAGTTGTATGTACTTTCAATTTCAAGTAAGTACTTAAGGTAAGAATTGACAAATACCTAATTAAAACGAACAAACAAGACAACCAATGTTGACATAGAAATGATAACATAGATCGAAATCAAACACACAGACATATTAAAATAACTATCTTCGACCACCTGATAACTGAATTGAACCCGGTGTCCTCTAAAGCATTTCCATTTGTTCTTCAAGTTCAGTTTCATACACAACTGCTTAATGAGGTAAAGGGTCATCAAGCCATTGCCAAAGTTCACAACCATCTGAAAATTACAACATCTACAGTGGCATCAAGTGATGTTAATTTCATTTCTTATGACATAATACAGAAAGAAACACATGGTTACAGTATATTTCTCCAGAGTCAACCTTTTGGTCTATTTGAGGTACTTGGTGCCTTCTTCCATTATAGCTACGCTGCTATACTCTCCGCCTTCTTCCATCCTTCAAAAGCCTATGTTGTTGCAATTCTCTCTCGGGCTCTCTTACATATTCACTGTTTCTTTCCTCTATTTTATCATACCACTCGGTTGGTGGTTAGGGGAAGACGTACTCGGTGGAATGTCATGACTTATAGTACCTTCATATAAGTAAGACAAGGGCAAGGAAGCATCATTATTATCCACCATTATTTTGTATGCTAAGGGGATGATATGATTGCAGAGCGGCATGGCAAGCAATATGATATATATAATAGAATATATTAACCAACCACTCTATCTCCATTAAGCAGCCTGACTTGTAAAGGAAGTTGTGCAACGTGGTTATATTGTTTGATTGCGATAGGACGCCGAGCCACTCTGTCTCTATTTAGCAGCCTGACATGTAAAGAAAGTTGTACCATGTAGCTATAGTATTTGATTGTGATAGGATATTGAGCCACTCTGTCTCCATTAAGAAGCCTAACATGTGAAGAAAGTTGTGCAATGCGGTTATAGTGTGTGATCGTGATTCATTAAGCAACTTGATATGTGAAGGAAGTTGTGAAATGTGGCTATAGAGTTTGATTGTGGTAGGACACTGAGCCGCTCTGTATTCATTAAAAAAACCAAACATATGAAGAAAGTTATACAACATGGCTACAATGTTTGATTGCGATAGGACACTAAGCCACTCTGTCTCCATTAATCAGCCTAACATGTGAAGGAAGTTCTGTATATGGCTACAGCTTTTGATTGTTAGAGGACACTAAGCCACTTTGTCTCCATTAAGCAGCTTGACATGTGAAGAAAGTTATTCAACATGCCTATAGTGTTTGATTGCGACAGTGATAGGATACTGAGCCACTCTGTCTCTATTAAGCAGCCTGACATGTGAAGGATGTTGTGCAATATGGCTATAGTGTTTGATTATTATATGATGCCAAGCTACTCTATCTCCACTAAGCAGCCTGACATGTGAATAAAGTTGTGCAATGTGGCTATAGTGTTTGTTTTTGACAGGACACTGAGCCACTATGTCTCCATCAAGCAAGCTTGATCTCTACTACTATAAATACCCATGATATTCTTATTTATTCATTCTCATTTGGATCTAATATATTTCTAACTACAAAAATAATGTTAGTTGAAGATCTTATATTTTTTGACGATGGCGGCGATAGCTTTAATGAAATGATGGAAGATCATTTCCATTGTGAAAGAGAGCTAATAGCCACGTCTACGCTATAACTTGGTCAAACCAGTGGGAAACATGGTAGATCAGTTGTCGGCCATTACTACAAAAATCGCAGACATTCCTGGTACAATGAAAGACCGATGGTGACTTTAGAAGAAGATTTTGCATGCGCCGATCTTTGTTCCTTAGAATCCAACAATCAGTTAAACAGCATGATAAATACTTTGACTTCGAACCTAATGCATCTCGTACTCAGGGATTGACTGGTATCCAAAAAATGACTACAGCGTTGAGAATGCTCGCATATGCAGGACTAGTAGATGCTCTCGATGAGAATTTGCTCTCGGGGGGGGGGGGGGGGGGGAGGGGTACTGGAATCTTTGGACCATTTCTGTAACAACTCGCATATTTTACGATTGTATATTTAAATATAGCATCGTTAGACGAATTAAAACCCGAAATGCTACTTTTTGCAAATAGTCGAATTAGAACTCAAGACCAATTCCATTGAGTTCAAAATGCCATTTGCGACATTTTTAAGTATAAACATCGATATGTTTGGAGTTAGCTTGAATTTTGACATTTTCACTTAGGGCTTTGGGTTTGGGTTTCAGCCCAATAACCTAACATAAGACCCTAGCTCCATCCCCACTCCTCTTCATTCATTCTCATTTCCTAACACTTCAAGCTTTTGTACAAATGGGGGAAGAGAAAAGGAAATAGAAATTCCTAAGCCCTAGCTTTGATTAGGAAACTCAAATTCTAGTCCAAAATCCAAGAGAAGCTTAAGTAAACATCCTCTCCATCTTCTCCGTCTCAATCCCTCTTTCATTTTCAGGAATTCCTAAACCCTAACTTATGAAATATTTTCTTACGAGCTTAGATTGAAGCTCCTTGAGTTGAGATTGAAGAGTGGTTGATCTTGCCTTGTTTTAAAAGCTTCTCCTTCATTGTTTTTGGGTTTAAAGGTGAGTGTTTGAAATCGTATCTATTTCTATAGCTGTAACAACCCGCATATTTGGAAATTTTATCTAAATATTTTATCGATACTCGAAATTTAGTCCGAAAAGCTACTTTTTGCATACGGTCGAATTAGGACTCGGGACCACACCCATTGAGTTTAAAATGCCGTTTGCGACCTTTTTGAGTATAAGCTTCGATATGTTTGGAGAGAGTTGATTTTTGCTACCTTTTCACTTTGGATTTGGGTTTGGGCTCAGCCCTATGTTTAACTTATACTCAAATCTGAGCCACTCTTCCACATTCACCCTCATTTTCTTCTCTTTTCAGTTCTAAGGCAATAATGGTGGGAGAGATTGGAAATTAAAACTCCAAAACCCTAGTTCCTCTTGCAACCTCAAATTCCTAGCTCTAAATTCAGGAGAACCCATTGGTAAGCATTCTCTTCTTCTTCTCCAACTTATTCTCTTACCAATTTCAGAAATTCCTAAACCTAATTTTGGGAATGTTCTTGTTTTGAGCATAGATTCAAGCTCATTTGGGTTGTGTTGAAGAGAGGTTGATTCTCCATTTGCTTTCAAGCTTCTTCTTGTTTGATTTTGTAAAAAGGTGAGATTTTTATCTCACATCTTTGTCTATAATTATCTTCGATTGTTAGGTATGAATTCCTAACGTTTATTCGTGTGAAATTGATTTTGGTTTGGATCGATTTCGTGTATATTCCAATTTTTGGTGTTTTGGTCTAATTTATGAAAATCCTTTTATGGATATTTGCACATGGATATTTGAGGCGTATCGACGGGTCGTTTAAGGCTGGGTTGTCACTTGGCGCAAATCCTTAGTCGTCACTTGCTCGTTCGATCATTTCCGATATTCGTTTGGCCATTTTTGGTCGAGGTTCAGAAAATGCTCTGAATTCCCGTTTCAGACGTCTGAATCTGGAATTTCAGACGTCTGAATTGGTTCTATTTCAAACAGAAAGAAAATAGGCTAAATATGCCTATTTCAGACGTCTGAAACAATTGATTCAGACGTCTGAATTGTGTTCTGGAAATCTTTATATTTCCAGATTCAGACGTCTGAACCACTTGTTTCAGACGTCTGAAACTGCAGTGTTTTGCCTGCTTGCCTATTTTGTTTACGAATGCCAATTTTATCGACTTGTATTGGTTCCCTTCTATTGTTATCATTTAATTATCAACTTTGATGACATTTTCTTGGGAATTTTTGGAAATATCCACTTTGATGGATTTAATATCGATTTCTTTGGATTTGATTCACGTCTTCGTATGTGAATTTTGATGGTTGATTGTTCCTACAATCCTTTCGATGACTTGTCACTTTAAAAATATAAAGGTTTCTATACTAGTAGTAAATATCAAAACCCTTTCATCAAAACGATTTCAACACTATTTTATTACAAAGCTTGTTTTCTCAAACCGATTTCCAATCTATTAGTATATACAAACCTTTACCTCACTCGTATGGGAAATCTAATTAAACGACTTAGTAAAACAAGTGGTATGAAACGCTTGCGTTTACTTCGTCGGTTAATTCTTGGACTTGTTCGATTGAACTTCTTGTGACAATTTTCTAGTGGAGATCTACAATTTGTTCGTAAATATTTAAGTTAAGCTAGTGGTTATGGGACATGAAGCTAAGCTCATATATTTACTAGCTTACTGTAATTGACACTTCTTGATGATCATGACGATCATTTTTGTGATTTAGACTAGCAATGTGCGATGTCTCTTTGTCTACGAGGGAGACTAAACCCCGTTTGTGTGAGTTTCAACTCACATATGTGGGGTAGTGCCCCATGGTCTTCGGGTCGTTCGTGTGTCAAAAATTAATGGCTAGCTACCATGAGATAGCGTCTCGTTCGTGTGATACATATGTTGGTGAGTTTTCATGTTCTCGTTCGTGTGATAGGCCTCCCCCCTATTTTGTGTGGTTTCTGGATTTCGTGTGTCGAATTCTGGAATTTTCTTCTTCACCTATTTTTGTGATTTCTATTGATATGATTTATCAATTTTTGTGCATAGGTGAATTCGTGTGTCATTGACTGGATTTCTTGAGATGATTTCTTGAATTTATGCTTCACCAATTTTCGTGATTTCCATTGATAAGTTTTATCAATATTTGTTTATTGGTGAATTTGTGTGTCATGGACTTTTGTGATTGACATTGGTATAATCGTCAATATTCATGGTTTGGTGAACGAAATAAGGAGTATGACATTTCCTTTGATTCTTGTGTAGATTTGGTGATATTGATTAATCTCTTGTTGATTCTCAATTACTTATATATATCACAGCTTGGCATTGTGATTATTATGTGTTTAGTCATATCTCTTACTCTATATCGTTTCATCTGATATTTATAGTTAGACTGATCCGTTTATTATTTTCTTATTAAATAATACTCGGGTCAGACTGAGATGTTGCAGGTGCTTCTGCTTGACTTCTCTCCAAGGATCCATTACTATGATCTTTTGCTTACTACTTAGATTAGTAGTTTTTGTTGTATACTCTTGAGATATTGACTCATTGATGTATTCTTTTGTATAGCACATGTTGCTATTATTTTGTGTTATTGTGGATCTTTCTGACCACTACTCCAATGTACACTTTTATGTGTAATATTCATATCTTGTTCCGCCTTTGTGATATGAATTATCTGTGACTGATTTATGTTATGTTTATTTCAGTATTTGTTTTCGAAGATATTATAGCCACTGTGTAGTAGCTTTGAGTTTGTATCGGTATGTCGGATTTCCTCTTGATAAAGTATTGCATGTTATACCATCCGACATATCGATGCTCGCACAAAGCAATTACACGGATGGTCGCTCCTCAACAGCCTTATTCTCCATGCTAGTTGACAGCATTCTCCGTAATGTTCTTGGCTAGCATGGGTATAGAGGTGGGGCGTCACAATAGCTATCATTGATGTTAGGTATGAATTCCTAATACTTATTTATGTTCATTTGCTTTGGATTTGGATTGAATTGGTGAATATTCCAATTTTTGGGCGTTTTGAGGCCAAATCTTTAAAAATCCAACCTTTGATGTTTGAACACGTTAGTGAGGTGTTTCGGAGAGCCATACAAGGCTGGGTTGTCGCTAGGCATAAATCCTTAGTCGACGTTGCTTTGTCTTCCACTTCCATTCTGTGTTATGGATTTTTCCCCACAAGGGGGCTATGCTGAAACTGCTGATGAAGCAGTTTCAGTCGACTGAACCAGGGGGTCAGTCGACTGAACCAAGGGCAGAAAGTTCTCTGTCCATGTATCATTCGACTGACCTGATGGTTCAATCGACTGACCTGGAAATCCGAGAGTTTCCAGGTTCTGTGCCAATCGACTGACCATCTGGTCCAGTCAACTGACCTGCTTGCTTCAGTCCAATTTGCCTATTTTGCTTGGGATTCTAATTTTTATCGATTCGTGATTATCCGATTTGTTGTTATCATTTATTATCGACTTTGACGACTTCTACTTTGGGATTTTGGGGAACATCCATTTTGATGGATTTGGTATCGATTTCTTTGGATTTGATTCACGTCTTCGTATGTGAATTTGTGGTGATTGATTGTTTCTACAATCATTTTTGTGACCTGTCACTTTGAAATACGAAGGTTTCTTTACTAGTAGTAAATATCAAAACTCTTTCGTCAAAATGATTTCAACTCTACTTTTAATACAAAGCTCCTTTATCAAACCGTTTTCCAACCTATTAGCATATACAAACCTTTTCCGCATTCGTTTGAGAAATCTAATTAAACGGCTTAGTAAAACAAGTGGTATGAAACTTTTGCGTTTACTTCGTCGGTTCATTTTTGGACTTGTTCGATTGAAACTCTTGTGACAATTTTTGAGTGGAGATTTACAATTTGTTCGTAAATATTTAAGCTATGCCAGTGGTTATGGGACATGAAGCTAAACTCATTTATTTACTAGTTTAGTGTAATTGACACTTCTTGATGATCGATGATGATCATCTTTGTGATTTAGACTAGCGATATGCTATGTCTCTTTGTCCACATGGGGGACTGTACCTCGTTTTAGTGAGTTTCGTTTCATTTCTTTTATAGGCTAACGACCTATTGGTTCTTTGGAGTTTCGACTCATTTTTGTGGGCTAGCGACCCATGTTCTTTTATGCAGTTCGGTTCATCAGACGTACCATTATACTACGTCGTTGTCCGGCTTATCAGGTTCACTGGGCGTACCATTATACTACGTCGTTGTTTCGAATTATTTGAGTTTCAGGTTCCTCAGGCGTACCGATATTGTACTATGCCGTTGCACCGGCTCTATGGTTAGCAACCATGGGATAGCATCCCATTTGTAATACACGTGTTGGTGAGTTTTCATGCTTCCGTTTTGTGATAGGCCTCCCCCTTTTGTATTTTTGGATTTCTAGTTGATGATTTCTAGAATTTGTGATTCACCAATTTTGTGATTTGCATTGATATATTTGTCAATATTTATGGTTTGGTGAATAAAATAAAGAATATGACACTCTTTTTAGTGCTTTGAGATTTCTTGAGATATTGTATGATTTTTGTATTATTTAATGTATACTTGTCGCATTATGGCATTATTGTTATCATGCGTTTTTGTCATATCTCTTATTCTATCTCATTTTACATGATATTTATAGCTAGACTGATCCGTTTATTATTTTCTTATTAAATAATATTCGGGTTAGACCGAGATGTTACAGGTGTTTCTGTTTGACTCCTTATCTAGAATCATCATCTGACTTTTGTCTAACTACATTAGTTTAGTTTTTGTTGTTATACATACGAGATAGAGACTCCTTAATGCATACATATTCCTTTGTCTAGCACTTGTATCTATTCTTTTGGGATATTGTGGATCTTATTTGACCACTACTCTGATGTACACTTCTATGTCTTATATTCATATCTGTTTCCGCCATTGTGATATGGATATCTGTAACTGATTTGTGTTATGTTTATTTCTATATTTGTTTCCGAAGATCATATAGCCACTGTGTAGTAGCTTTGAGTTTGTATCAGTTTGTCGGATTTTCTCTTGAAATGAAATGCATGTTATACTATCTGTCATATCGGTGCTCGCACAAAGTAATTACACGGATGGTCGCTCCTTAACAACCTTATTCCTCGTGCTAGTTAATGGCATTGGTCCGTAGTGTCCATGGCTAGCGTGAGTATAGAGGTGGGACATCATAGCTTGGTATCAGAGCCAAACTTCGGAACAATGTAGAATAATCCAGCAAGGATCATTGTCCTAAGTCCTTCTTAGGAATCGTGCTTTAGGATTTATCCAAGTCATAGGACCCGTTCTATCCTATTTTCTTTTATGATACCTTGTTTTATCAATCATGATTATTTAACAATCATTTTGTGAATAACCTTTTTCTTCTTTTTTCTTTCTTTCTTAAAGAAGAGAAATGGTTAGACCAGGCCGTTCCAGCGCCGGTCAATCTAATGCTGCTCCCCAGGATGGAGTATTCATGTCTGCCCAGCAGCTTTTAGATCTTGTAAAGAATGCTCAAGCTGTCAGACCCATTCTAGAGCCTACTCATCCAAGATCCGGATTCGCACGCTTGTGCAAAAACTATACCGATTTGGGTGGAAGGCCATTCAAGGGATCCGACAGCGTAATAGAAATCCAAGCTTAGCTTAGATCATGCAACCGCATCGTTTCTTGCATGAATCTTGTTAATCTTCATCGAGTCCAAATGGCTTCTAGCAGTTAGTCCTTGAGATGATGGTTTTGATGACAACAACCTTAGAATAGGATTATAATATATAAATACTAACATTATAGTTTAGAAATATATGTATATGCAGGATTTAACCATGCAGCTACCAAGAACGAAGACTGTACAATATAGAGATTCAAGATATCAAGATTGAAGACTCATGAGTATCAAAAATATCAAGATTATCAAGATTTCAAGAATAAGCAATTTAATTAGGAATTTTGTTAAAACTCCTAGAAAACCACTGGCATCTTAAAATCCAATTTATTCGTGGAATGAGAATCCACTTCGAGCCCGTTAAAGGGAAGGAACCCTAAGTAGGATGGAACCTACGAAAATTCTAGTGGGACATTGTTTTATATCCACTAACTTTTGTTCAAAATGTTTTTACCAAATTATATCTTGTTTTCAAAATGATTTGAAAACCTTCCTTTTAAAAGAATCAAAATCATATATCCTGGTTTTAAATACTTTTAGCCTCAAAATAATCTTTAATTTCAAAATTAAATTATCCTTAGTTTTAAAGTATCTTTAATATAATATATTTAACTTTTAAGTATTTATACTTAGATTTAAATATAACATTATAAATAAAAATTTATTTATACCAAAATATTATTCTCTATATTTATTTATGTATTTTAACTATAGATAAGTATATTTATAAAAGATTAAAAAAGTTTTAATATAAGACAAAAGTTACTTTCAAAGAAAAACAAAACACGAAAATTACCTTTGGGATGTCGACATACCCAAGTTACCCATGTCGACATAGTGTCAGTTGATTTCAAAATTTTGAATTTCAAAAGAAGTGTGTATTCGTCATATTCCTTCACGAATGGACATGGTTGTTGTTCTTCTATAAATAGGGGTTGTTTTCAACGAATTTCTAATAATATTTTTATGGTTTTCACTCCTCTTCTTCCTCCGCATTTCTTTATACATATTCTTACCATTGCTCTACCGAAATCCACATTGAATCTAACTAGATCATTTCTAGTTTGATTCTCTATCACTATCTCAACAAGATCCTCAGTGCTATTCAGGATTATAGGCTTCTTTGTAATCCTTTCTGTGTAAAAGGTGTGATTGTAGCCTTGGAAATCGATCAAGTATAAAAGGTGTGATTGTAGCCTTGGAAATCAATCAAGTGTAAAAGTTATGATTGTAGCCTAGGAAATCGATTGGGTGAACTTGTTGCCCGTGAAATCAAGTATCTCTACCCAGAGGATTGTGAATCTGAAGGGTGTACCTTGTAGCCTTAAAATCGAGGGTGTAATTATACAATTGCTTTTGAAAGGAAATCCGTACTTGTATGCGGGACTGGATGTAGGGTAACTCCGAACCAGTATAAAATCCGGTGTGTTCTTTCCTTTACTGCTTTTACTTTATTTCTGCATCTGTGTTTGTTTCTGTGATCATATCTGTGTTTGAATATTGCATACATTTTTGTGTTCAAATTAACATAACCTCAAAAAGATTTAGTAATTCCTTAAAACACTATTCACCCCCTCTAGTGCCTAGCCTTAAGAACCGTAATCCGTATTTCTAACATTTGGTATCAGAGTAAGGTTTTCAAAGTTTTCATAATCTGAATTTTGAAAAATTTTCAAAATGGCTACCAACACTAGTTCTATCATCCCTATCACTAGTTCATTTGTAGAAGGTCGGTCTATTATCAGACCACCATTTTTTAATGGCAGTAACTGTGCATATTGGGCATGTAGGATTAAAATATATTTACAATCTGTAGGATTAGACATTAGAAATATCACACGGATTGAATATTCTGAACCCACAACTGATTTCGCACAGTGGACCGCTGAGCAAAAGACCGTTGCACAAAATAATTCTAAAGCAATGAACATTTTGTTTTGTTCACTTGATAGGAATAAATTTAATAGAGTGTCAGTTTGTAAGTCTGCGTATGAAATCTGGAAAATTTTGCAAGTTACTCAAGAAGGAACAAGCAAAGTTAAACAGACCAAAATTTCCATGCTCACAAATCAGTTTCAATTATCTAAAATGAATTCTAATGAGTCTATTTTAGATATGTATAGTAGATTTCAGGATATTATGTATTCTCTAATATCCTTAGGAGAGGAATTTTCAGAAGAAGATCAAGTCAGAAAAATCTTAAATTCTCTTACTGCAGAATGGGATCAAAAGACACTTGTGATCGAAGAGGCAAATGACATCAGTACCTTAAAGATAGAAGAATTAATTGGAAATCTAATGTCGTTTGAAGTTCATATGATTGAGAGAAGAGAAAGCAAAGCATCTGAAAAGAAATCAATGGCATTCAATGCATTGACCGATGGATCAGATTCAAACAACGATAATGATGAAGAGATAGCCTTTATGACCAAGAATTTTCAAAAATTCCTGAAATACAGAAAGATGAACAATCTCAAGAAAGAAAACTATAAGAACTCTGGAAATCAGAATGCAGTGCCAAACAATATCAAATGTTTCAACTGTGATGAACCAGGCTGTATCAAAAGAGACTGTCCATATCCAGATAGGCAAAATTTTCCTATAAACAATGATTCCGTAAAGAAACGAAAACGTGCATTTACTGCTACTCTAGATGACTCAGACTCATCCTCAAGCGATGATGATCAGAAGATAAATAATTCAAATATGTGTTTCACAGCAGTTCACGACTTCGACGAATTCAGAGAAACGGAATCAGAAAAAGGTACACATTTACAATACTATTTGTTGAAATTGAATGCTTATAATTGGTTGCTCGATTGATTGATTTTGAATTGGTGTGTTGTTTGAATTTTAAAAATTTTATTTTTTTTACTATTATTTTTTTACTATTATTATTATTAATTTTTTATTTTTATAGTATTATAATAATTTATAGAATATACTATAATTTCAGAATTATTCCAGATATATATACATTAAAAATAATAAGTGTGTGTGTGTGTATATATATATATATATATATATATTAGAACACTTAGGAAAAATAAATCATAGAAATTGAAAGACACATGTTGACATGGTCCCCATCATGATTTCGACATGGGTACATAATTTGAAATTCAAAATTTAAATTCAAATGGTTGAATTTCCCTCCACCTTTTACCTCATTCACTTCTCTGAAAGGCATCTTTTGACCAGAGAACATGTCCTTTGAGAATCTATTTATTCACTATCTTTTATCACATCTTTTAACTCTCATTTTCAAATTCAAACTCTCTCTTCAAAATTTCAAGCTCTCTAGTCTCTACTCTAATGGCTTCTTCAAGCAATCCCTCCATCATTAGAACTTTCAGAAAAATAAAAGAGCAACTCTTCATCCGGAGGCTATAAAAGCACACATCAATTATGCTAACTATGCAAAAGTCCATCCTGGAAAGTTTGCTATTTTTCAAGATTTCTCTTCTTATGAAATTGATTCTCTTTTTGCAAACAATCAAATTCTTAGTCTTGTTGATGCTTCTCAAAATGATTTTGTTTGTTATCCAAATCTTGTTATGCAAATTTAAACCATGGATTTTATGTTGGAAATGATGGTGAAATTTAGTGTAGTGCCAAAGGCACTAGAATTGTTTTGAATTGTGATCTTTTGGGTACCATTCTCAATTGCAAGAGTGCGGGAATGGATCTGTCTAGTTTTAAAATCAACGAAAATAATCGTGAGACATTTCATCACATTTTCGAAGGAAATGATAATTTTGAATTCAAAAATCAAAACTTTCGACCAAAAGCTAGAATTATTAATCTTCTTTTACAACATACTTTGACCCTAAGATCGGGGAATTTTAACAATCCTACTTCAAAATTTTGCAAAGCACTTTTTGCTATTTTTGGAAATTATGATATTAATTGGGCGCAAGTTATTTTGGCTGAACTTCGTCCTAAAAATCTTGAAATGGATGAGAATACTTTGTATCATGGAATCTATCTCACTCTAATTTTTAACTATTTTAGAGTGGATTTCAAAGGAGAATAATTTGTTTCAAGAATGGTTTTTAATCACTCAAACATTTCTCTTATGAAAATTCCATTTGTTTTTCAACCTTATGAGACTCTTACCGAAAAAGAAGAGCGTTTGGCTCATGAGAAGATGGAAGAGGAGGAAGAGGAAGAAGAAGAAGGGGATGAAATGGAAATTGAAGAAGAAGAAGGTGAAACATCTTTGGAAAGTATTGATTATCCTCCTAATCCAACCAACAAAACCCTTCTCAAAAACAAAATGACCATTATTGAGAATCAACCGATTCTTAAAGAATTTGTTAGTAAGAAGTTGGACAAAATTTCATCCAAGATGAACAAGTTTATTTCCAAAGTCAGCAAGAAGCTTGGATTATCTTCATCTTCGTCATCCTCTATCTAGTTCTACCTTTTCGTATCTCGTTGTATTTATTTTAGTTTATTAGAATGATCGTGCAGTTTTAATGTTAAATCATTGTATCGATCTACTGTGCGATTAAATTGAATTTCCTTTCTGTTATCTAGCTTATCTTATCTCCAGAACAAATGGTAGTATATTATATAAATATATATACACAATTATTCACAAAATAAAAATAAGCCATCAAAATTCACTGCACTATGTCGACATCCCCCTATGACCATGACGACATGTACTGGTCAGAAATGAAACTTCATTTTAAATTTGAAATTTGAATAACTACCTTATGTCTATTCATTTCAAACGAATTTCTACACCTATAAATACCTATTTCTTCCAGAATTCATCGCTCAATATTATTTCTTATTCACTTTGTCTCTCATTTTTCTCACAAACTCAAATATGGCCAATCCAATTCATAATTTGTCCGAAAAACTTGAAGAGACTCTTAATTCTTTCAAAAATATTCTTTCGTTCATTCTTCGAAACCAGCAACACTTAGAGTTGAGTCAAATGCAGATGATCAAGGAGCAAAAAAGGCATTTCGATGCAATATGATGGATGATTTCCTCCCTGCACAAGGATGATAATGAAGCACATCCTCCAGTTTCTCTCGCTAATGATAATGAAAATTGGGATGCCATTAAAGTAGACCCTATATTTGGAGAAGAAGGATGGGAGGAAGTTCCTCGTATTGTTTGATTTGATAGGCTTGTTTGATTTGAATTGTTTGATTTGATTTGAATTGTTTGATTTGATTAGATTTGATTTGATTTGATTTGGATTGATATTTGGTGTGAAAAACATGTATAAATATGCATTGATATTTATATGATCCTTAATTAATTATCATGTCTATTAGTATAATTATCTCTTAATCTATCTATTATATACTCCATTGTATAGTTTATAAATGCAGGTACTTTTGTCCAAGAATGAGGGAGGGTTATATAGTTTGGAGTTAGTTTTTATTGATGACAATGGGAGAGAAATATAAAATAGGATAGTAAGGCACAATTAACAGGGAGTTATTAGATTAAGGGGGAGTTATTAGGATAGAAGTAATATTTTATAAACAAAGATTGTCATCATAAAAAAGGGAGAGATTGTTAGTCCTTGAGATGATGGTTTTGATTACAACAAACTTAGAATAGGATTATAAAATATAAATACTAACATTATAGTTTAGAAATATATGTATATGCAGGAATTAACCATGCAGGTACCAGGAATGAAGACTATACAGTATAGAGATTCAAGATATCAAGATTGAGACTCATGAATATCAAGAATATCAAGATTATCAAGAGTTCAAGATTTCAAGAATAAGTAATTCAATTAGGAATTTTGTTAAAACTCCTAGAAAAGCACCGGCATCATAAAATCCAATTTATCGTGGAATGGAATCCGCTTCGAGCCCGTTAAAGGGATGGAACCCTAAGTAGGATGGAACCTAAGAAAAATCTAGTGGGACATTGTTTTGTATCACTAACTTTTATTCAAAATGTTTTTACAAAATTATATGTTGTTTTCAAAATGATTTCAAAACCTTCCTTTTAAAAGAATCAAAATCATCTATCCTGGTTTTAAATACTTTTAGCCTCAAAATAATCTTTAATTTCAAAATCAAATTATCCTTAGTTTTAAACTATCTTTAAATAATAATATATTTAACTTTTAAATATTTATACTTAGATTTAAATATAAAATTATAAGTAAAATTTATTTATACAAAATACTATTCTCTATATTTATTTATGTATTTTAACTATAGATAAGTATATTTATAAAAGTTCAAAATAGTTTTAATATAAGATAAATGTTACTTTCAAAGAAAAACAAAACACCAAAATTACCTTTGGGATGTCGACATACCCAAGTTACCATGTCGACATAGTGACAGTTGATTTCAAAATTTTGAATTTCAAAAGAAGTGTCTATTCGTCATATCCCTACACGAATGGACATGGCTGTTGTTCTTCTATAAATAGTGGATGTTTTCAACGAATTTCTAATAATATTTTTATGGTTTTCACTCCTCGTCTTCTTCTTCCACATTTCGTTATGCATATTCTTACCATTACTATGCCGAAATCAACTTTGAATCTAACTAGATCATTTCTAGTTTGATTCTCTCTCACTATCTCAACAAGATCCTCAGTGCTATTCAGAGTTATAGGCTTCTTTTAATCATTTCTGTGTAAAAGGTTATGATTGTAGCCTTGGAAATCAATCAAGTGTGAAAGGCGTGATTGTAGCCTAAGAAATCAATTGGGTGAACTTGTTGCCCATGAAATAAAGTATCTCTACCCAGAGGATTGTGAATCTGGAGGGTGTACTCGTAGCCTTGAAATCGAGGGTGTAATTGTACAATTGCTTTTGAAAGGAAATCCGTACTTATGTGCGGGACTAGATGTAGGGTAACTCCGAACCAGTACAAAATCCGTTGTGTTCTTTCCTTTACTGCTTTTAGTTTATTTTTGCATCTGTGTTTGTTTCTGTGATCATATCTGTGTCTGAATATTGCATACATTTGTATTCAAATTAACAGAAACTCAAAAAGATTTAGTAATTCCTTAAAACACGATTCACCCCCCCTCTATTGTTTATCATAGCCTTAAGATCCATAATCCGCATTTCTAACACTAGCATGCTCCAAGAAAGAGCGTTAGATTGGTATGACCTTTTGGTTTTGGTGATTATTGAAGTAGATCTTACTTGGGAGCAATTCCTAGAAAGGTTCGAGTTAAATTTGTGCCGGAAGCTGAAAAAGTAACTTTGGCCTGGCATTTTATTGTCCTTACTTAAGGTGAATCTTCTATGACGGATTACGTCGCATCTTTCGAATCTCTCTCTAAATATGGGGTCGAGTATATTAATACCCCATTGAAGGAAAATCAATGGTTTGTCTATGGTTTGAATAAGAACCTTAAAAAGCCTTTACTTCTGAAACTAGAAGTTCCTTTCGATCAGTTTATTGATATCGCTCTCGGCTTGAAGAGGCCGATAATGAAAGTGATGTTGAAGTTGTGGGTACCAAACAGAACTTCAACAATAACATTTATTAAATTCAAAGGCCCCAATCCCAACAAGAAAGGGAAGCAACAAACACCGGTAGCAAAGACTCCTACCTCTAGTCGTGGACAATGCTACAACTGTGGTTCCGTAGACCATTATGCTAATAAGTGTCCAAAACGTCTCTTTTGTCGTTAGTGCAAAAGTTCGGGTCATCTTATATCTATGTGTCCCATACTTCAAAGTAAGAGGAGGGAGAGATGAATGTTGTGCAAGCTCCTTGTGACAAATTATCCTTGATGGTATTAATTTGTTGATTCTTTTTCTTTAAACGCTTTGGGATTGGTGACTACACTGAGAATTGCGAATTCGGTTGGTGGATCTGCAACACTCAGTTTACCTTGTAAAAATGTCGAGCTTATTTTATGTGATTATTCTTTTCAAGCTGATTTGCATGTTGTGCGTTATTCAGGCTTCAGAATTGATTTTTGGGAAAGGATTGACTTAATTATTATGAAGTCCATATCCTATGTCCCGAGTGGACTATCCATCTTCGAGATTTTCAATCTGTTAAGCAGATTTCTATTTTTCTAAATGATTTTGATTCCTTGGTGGCATCATTTTATTTTCTAGACCCACTTGTTGAGGAAAATGTTATTTCTCTCATTTAAGTAGTATATGAATTTTTCGATATACTTGAGCTTGTCTTAGGATTATCACTTAAGCAATCTTTTGTGTGGTGCAAGAGTCTTTTCAGCTCGACCTTGCCGCCAGTTTTCATCAACTATGAGTTGCGGAGGATATCTTTCCCCTTTACTGCATTCCACACTCATTGTGACTCTTATGAATGACTCGTGATGTCATTCGGTTTATCCATCTTATTTCATCCATCTTATGAATCGAATATTCTACGAATATTTCGATGAGCCCATTCTTATATTATTTGGTTATGGATTAAAACTGCAATTTAAGATTTACAAATCTTTTTAATAAGATATTTATAAGTATAATTGGATTTTGTTCTTAAAACAAGCAAAGAATATTCGTAAAGTTTAAAGAGACATATTTATCATATAGAAGATGATTTTGTGTTGTTTTGCCCATTGTGTGCTTTAAGAATTCTGATCGATGTGCTTGATCAACATTATCGATAGAAATCTCCTAAACGCTATGATGAGACAATCAGACACAGTAAATTGACTTAGAATAAGTAAATTTTTCTAGAAAATTGATTACATAAAGTTAATTGAAGTTTTAAAAGTTTTAGCTATTTGGGAAAGAGGATCATTTAAAATAACTTCTTTCCGATGCTCCTATTCTTGTGATTCTCGAAGGGAACCAAGACTTCACTGTTTGTACCGATGCTAGTCGTATTGGTCAGGGTGTCGTTCTCTTGCAAAAGAGAACGTTCTACCATTTACGCTTCTACACAATTAAAGTCTATCGAGACTAGGTATGCCACTTATGATCTAGTGTTCGCGGCTATTGTTTTCACTTTTAGAATTGGCATCATTATTTTTGGAATAGAAATTTGTTCTCTACACCGAACATAAATCTTCAGAGTATTTATTTTCTCAAAAGGAACTTAATTTGCGTCCACATCGTTGGCTTGAGTTCCTTGCATCCTTTGATCTTGATATTCCTTATACTTTGGAAAGGGAAATCGTTTTGCCGATGCCCTTAGTCGTAAACAACAAATGGTTGTAACTTTGATGATGTCCAATTTATTTGAGTTTCGGGTACATCGAACGTACTGTTATTATACTACGTCGTTGTTTCGAATTATTCGGGCATACCGTTATTGAATTTCATCGTTTCACTGGCATGATTTTCTGCTATTCATGACATTTTCCCACGTCTCTCAACTACAAAAATGCCTAGTGGATTCCGATTCTATACTTGAGCTCCGTGTTATTGAAGAAATTGAAGTTTCACCTAATTTGATTTATGAGCAACCTACTCTCTCGTGTTCTTTAAGGTGAACTTCTTACTTCAAATTTTCTTTTTTGTTGATATGCTTTTATATTTGTTACTTTTTATTTTCTTCTTAAGTATTGCGAGGACAAAATTTCTTTAAGCAGGGGAGTCTGTAACAACCCGCATATTTTACTATTGTATATTTAAATATTTTATTTAAATATAGAATCGTTAGTCGGATTAAAGCCTGAAATGCTAATTTTTGCAAACAGTCGAATTAGAACTCGAGACCACTTCCATTGAGTTCAAAATGCCGTTTGCGACCTTTTTAAGTATAAACATTGACATGTTTGGAGTTAGCTTGAATTTTGACGTTTTTACTTAGGGCTTTGGGTTTGGGTTTCAGCCCAATAACCTAACAAAAGACCCTAGCCCCACCCCCTCTCCTCTTCATTCATTCTCATTTCCTAACACTTCAAGCTTTTGTAAAAATGGGGGAAGAGAAAAGGAAATAGAAATTCCTAAGAACTAGCTTTGATTAGGAAACTCAAAATCAAGTCCAAAATCCAAGAGAAGCTTAGGTAAGCATCCTCTCCATCCTCTCCATCTCAATCCCACTTCCATTTTCAGGAATTTCTAATAGCTTAGGAAATATTTTCTTATGAGCTTAGATTGAAGCTTCTTGAGTTGAGATTGAAGAGTGGTTGATCTTGCCTTGTTTTAAAAGCTTTTCCTTCATTGTTCTTGGGTTTAAAGGTGAGTTTTTGAACTCACGTCTACTTCTATAGCTACCATTGATATTAGGTATGAATTCCTAACACTTATTTATGTTCATTTGCCTTGGATTTGGATTGAACTGGTGAATATTCCAATTTTTGGTGTTTTGAGGTCAAATCTTTAAAAATCCAACCTTTGAAGTTTGAACACATTAGCGAGGTGCTTCGAAGAGCCATACAAGGTTGGCTTATCGCTAGGCGTAAATCCCTAGTCATCGTTGCTCGATCGTTCACTTCCGTTCCGTGTTATGGATTTTATCCCCACAAGGGGGCTAGGCTGGAACTGCTGATGAACCAAGGGGTCAGTCGACTGAACCACGGGTCAGTCGACTGAACCAAGGGGCAGAAAATTCTCTGTCCCCGTGTCGTTCGACTGACCTAATGGTTTAGTCGACTGACCTGGAAACCCAAGAGTTTCTAGGTTCTGTGCAAGTCGACTGACCTACTTGCTTTAGTCCAATTCGCCTATTTTTCTTGAGATTCCAATTTTTATCGATTCGTGATTATCCGATTTGTTGTTATCATTTATTATCGATTTTGATGACTTCTACTTTGGGATTTTGGGGAACATCTATTTTTATGGATTTGGTATCGATTTCTTTAGATTTGATTCACGTCTTCGTATGTGAATTTGTGGTGATTGATTGTTTCTACAATCATTTTTGTGACTTGTCACTTTGAAATACGAAGGTTTCTATACTAGTAGTAAATATCAAAACTTTTTCCTCGAAATGATTTCAACTCTACTTTTAATACAAAGCTCCTTTATCAAACCGTTTTCCAACCTATTAGCATATACAAACCTTTTCCTCATTCGTTTGAGAAATCTAATTAAACGGCTTAGTAAAACAAGTGGTATGAAACGTTTGTTTTTATTTCGTCAGTTAATTTCTGGACTTGTTCGATTGAAACTCATGTGACGATATTTGAGTGGAGATTTACAATTTGTTCGTAAATATTTAAGCTAAGCCAGTGCTTATGGGACATGAAGCTGAACTCATTTATTTACTAGCTTAGTGTAATTGACACTTCTAGATTATCGATGATGATCGTTTTTGTGATTTAGACTAGTGATATGCTATGTCTCTTTGTCCACATAGGGGATTGTACCTCGTTTTATTGAGTTTCATCACATTTCTTTTATAGGATAACGACCTATTGATTCTTTGGAGTTTCGACTCATTTTTGTAGGCTAGCAACCCATGCTCTTTTATGGAGTTCCGTTCATCGGGCATACCGTTGCACTACGTCTTTGTTCGGCTTATCAGGTTCACCGGGCGTACCGTTTTACTATGCCGTTGTTTCAAATTATTTGAGTTTCAGGTTCCTCGGGCGTACCGATATTGTAATACGTTATTGCACCGGCTCTATGGTTAGCGACCATGGGATAGCGTCCCGTTTGTGGCACACGTGTTGGTGAGTTTTCATGCTCCCGTTTTGCGACAGGCCTCCCCCTTTTGTGATTTCTGGATTTCTAGTTGATGATTTCTAGAATTTTTGATTCACCAATTTTGTGATTGGCATTGATAAATTTGTCAATATTTGTGGTTTGGTGAATAAAATAAAGAATACGACATTCTTTTTAGTGCTTTGAGATTTCTTGAGATATTTATGATTTTGTGTTATTTAATGTATACTTGTCGCATTGTGGCATTATTGTTATCATGTGTTTTTGTCATATCTCTTATTCTATCTCATTTTACCTGATATTTATAGCTAGACTGATCCGTTTATTATTTTCTTATTAAATAATACTCGGGTCAGACCGAGATGTTACAGGTGCTTCTGCTTGACTCCTTATCTAGGATCATCGTCTGACTTTTGTCTAACTACATTAGATTTGTAGTTTTTATTGTTATACATATGAGATAGAGGTGTGTACATATTCTTTTGTCTAGCACTTGTATCTATTCTTTTGTGATATTGTGGATCTTGTTTGACAACTACTTTGATGTACACTTCTATGTGTTATATTCATATCTGTTTCCGCCTTTGTGATATGGATACCTATGACTGATTTGTGTTATGTTTATTTCTATATTTGTTTACGAAGATCATATAGCCACTGTGTAGTAGCTTTGAGTTTGTATCGGTATGTCGGATTTCCACTTGAAATGAAATGCATGTTATACTATCTGACATATCGATGCTCGCACAAAATAATTACACGGATGGTCGCCCCTCGGCAGCCTTATTCTTCATGCTAGTTGACGGCATTACTCCGTAGTGTCATTGGCTAGCGTAAGTATAGAGGTGGGGCGTCACAATTTTTGCCAAGCTATGGTCGTCATTTACGGAAATCAATATTTACGAATACCAAATGAAGCTGATATAGCAATATTAATGGGGATGCATGGTAGTAAAGGATGGTCGTGGATGTTGGGTAGTATAGATTGTACACATTGAGAATGGAAGAACTGCCTAAAGGTGTATGTCGAAGCTTATCAGGGTTAGTCTCATACGTCGATATTTATCCTTGAAGCGGTAGCTTTATATGACTTATGGATCCAACATGCCTTTTTTACATTATCAGGTTCTAACGATGACACAAATGTAGTCGAGCGATCTACTTTTTTTTAATGATTTAGCAAATGGTAGGTCAACTGCATGTTCCTCCAGTTTAGGTGGTAACACATACGATCATGGATATTATCCTAGCGATGGTATATACCCTAAATGGAATACCATTGTCAAGACAATTCCTAACTCATTAAATAAGAAAAAATCAAAGTTTGTGGCAATGCAAGAAGGATAGAGAAAAGATGTCGAAAGAGCATTTGGTGCTCTTTAATCAAGATTTGCCATAATCAGCAATCCATGTAGACTTTGGGATCCACTCAAAATGGCAAAAATAATGTACACTTGTGTTATTTTATAGAATATGATTATTAAGGATGAAAGAGGCGTGGAAGAAGACTTTGTTTACGAGGGTGCTCTAGTAACACCAAATGTATGATGCAATGATATGATTAGAAATGTAATGGGACTCTAGTTTCATGATTCCAGCCAAATGTCATATCGTAGCGTTCAACTCCACTAAAGACAACAAAACGATATAATAAATCAGTGAAAGTTTATTGTTGTTGTTAAGTTTGTTGTTCTTCTTCTTCACGTTGTTGTTGTAATTTATTTATGTTGCATTTCATATCAAGTAATGTATCAGAATTTTTTTTGGTGTTGTTGAAAAGTAATGTATCATAATTTTTTTCATATCAAGTAATGTAATGCAAATTCATTTGGTTTTATTCTCAAATAATTGGATTAAGTTCAAATCTGTACATTAACTAAAAATTCATAGATATAATAGTTCTACAAATACAAATACAATCCCTCTTCATGCCTATACTCATAATTTCTCGCCTTTTGGATTCCACATACTGTCATTGTTCTTCAGACTTATTTGATGTATCCATGGACATTACTGCATTTTCATCTATCTATTTGTTTCCAGCAATATGTTGATACAATTTCAACATTTTTTCTTGGTGTTGAGGAGCCCAAAACCCTGCATGATTATATCTATCTTCAGAATTAAGTAGGAGTTTTTTCTTCTAGATTAACCTGGGCGACCTATTTCTTTTTGGCTGCTTTAGCTCCTTGATGCCTAACAAAATCATCTTTGGTAGGGTTAGCTGCTCTTCTAACACCGTACAATGGCTTTCTAATGATTTTCCAAGGCTGGAGCTTTCTCTTACTCTTGGCACTTTACCTCAAGCGTTGTTTGGTTAGACATCATAAACAGTTTTTGAAGAGAGGAGTTCCATTTTACATGCTCAACTAGCAAGTCATGAACGTGCACGAAATGATAAAAATGAGGTTTTTTTTTATTCTCAGGTCAATTGATTTGTTTAAACAATGTATTTGCTTTCATCGTCTGCAAAAAATCACTTAAATAATTAGAGGACTATAAGAAAAATATAGAAATAGGAAAATTTAGGAAATTTTATGAAATGCGTTTTATTTTCAATTCCACTAGGATTCGTTTGCTTTATCTTAAACATTTGAGAATTAAATATTTGTGTTTGGCAGTTGATTTTCCAAAATGGTCTTTAATCGAAGATAGCAATCTTCTACGATCAATGTTATTTCGATTGTTGCAATTTGTAATTCTGGCCCAAAAAGTCTCACCACTTTGGTTGGCACCTCTAATAGTATCGCTTGAGAGTGCACACCAAATGTAACATAAACCATAGTCTTCCACTCAAGTCCAATAACCAGTAGTTAATGCTCCACCAATCAGACTCGTATTGTCTTCTAAATCGAATCCTTCAAAACTACACCTTGCGGCATCGTTGTAGAAATTGAAAAATATTTACAGATGAGAGGAGTAAGAGTAGAATGTTTGGAAACGTTGTGGAGTGTTGTGTCGGAGGAGAAGAGATGAAGGTGGATGTTATTTATAGAGGATGGTAAAAGAGCTATCGAAGTAGCCATTTTATGGTCGTTCGGGGGTAATATAGTTAGGTTCTTATTGGCCCAAGCTTCATATGCATGTTCAACAAGAATCCAAGGATATTACATACACTAAACCAAATCGCCTAAAAATGAAACCGATCACACAGTGCACACTCTGTTGCAATTCAATCTTAGTGCACATATCCAATTTTGCAAGATTTAATCTCTTGTTAGAGATGCTCTAAAGTATTTTAAATAAATTACTTTATTTTATTTAACTTTTTTGAAAGAGTTTGAAATTGATATAAATTTAAATGTTTGAACATATCAAGTATACCTATGTGTGCAACAGTTGCTCATTAAAGTTAATTCAAGAATGAAATCTTTCATTTCCTTTTGTAAAATCTATGCAATCAATTAAGTAAAGAAATTGCTTTAATTCAAGAGAGAAGCCTATCACTTCTCTTTCACTCGTTAGATTAATGATTTATTAAATGTTATTGATGACCAATATAAATACAGCATGAAATGTGAGTAAATCCAAATATACTAATATTGTGTAAGTGCAACATGTAAGAAGTGTGCATATTTAATGTTTCCTTTATATATGTCTTTGCTGTCCATGGTTTTATTTAATATACATATATATGTGTACACATACATATATATATAGAACACACACACATATATGTGTATATATTTACATATACATATATGCATATGAATGTGTTAAAATTAAGTTTCACTATTTTATAAGTTTGAAATTAAAAACAATAATTTTTTATCTAGTTTCAAAGTTAGGAAGTATTTAAAAGTAATATTATGATTTTACACAAAAGTTCATTTTATCAATCTTAAGTTAAATTGATACACGCATACATACACATACCAAACATTGTAAATTATGTTTCAAACATAAAACAACATGTATATGTATAAAATTTATAAAATCCAATATGTGCTTTTAAAATTAAAGTAACAAAATAAAGTCTAATGTTAATTAAAAAGGAAATCAAAAGATTAATGATATTTTACACAAAAGTCTAGTTATAGTTATTTAATAATTTATTTTTCTTAAATAAGTTTCAAAATATGCAATAAGCAAAACATTGTATTCAAAACAACAAACAAAAAACGTGTATATAAAATTTGCAAAGTGATTTCAAATTGAAAACATATGTAGTTCATTCATATTTGTATATGTGATTAATAGCATTATGTCATTAATTAAAACTTAGGTTTTAATCAAAAAAATTTGAACAACATATTAAAAATAATAACAAAAACAGATAAGACAAATATGGCACATATGCATTTGTTGTAAAGGTTTCAGATTCAAACTAAACAATGTGAACAATTGATTAAATATGAAATCATATGGAATAGATCTAAAGATGATAAGATGAACAATTAATCAATTAAACTATACCTTAAAATGGATATAATTTAAAATAACATTGTGAACATATGTCATTAACTAAGACGAAATAAAAGGAGAATCTAATCTATGTAACTTAATAAATAGATATAAAGATGAGATGATATATGCGACAAATCCAATTCATATGGATAAGGTGATTGATGAATAAATGAAATTAGAATTATGACCTTGAGATGTAGTCAAGAGAATGCACCTTGAACGATGAGATAGCTCCTAGATCCATAAATCAACCTCCAAATGTTTCAGATATCAAGAGGTGTAAACCACCATTTGTTTTAATTTTATTTCGATTTGATTTTGGAATTATTCTTAAGCCTTGGAGATCATTATTTCAGCTCAAATAAAAGAGGGAAAGCCAGAGGAAAAATGAATTATCTATAGAAAGAATAACGAATGAAATGAAAGAAAATTCTTTTTTAAGGGAAACATTGAAACCTTTTCAATTCCTCCCTTCAAATCTTCCTACTTTTATTGCTTATTAAATCTCAATCAAATCAAATAAAATTCCCTTTCTATACATGTATGTCTAGCCAAAGAAAGTGCCTAGATAAGCCAATCCACTTAGTAATTAATTAATTAAAATCAAATTTCAATATTTATCGATATCATATATCGATATGCACGTATATAACTTATACAAACGTAATTTATTAAATACTAATGGTATTCAAAAAGATAAAATAAAATTTAGTAACTAATATTTCATAAATATTAATTAGTTTAATTATTTACAATGTTTATAAATTAATAAATCGTGTATTTTTTTGGAGTATTAGTCATTACAGTTGTGTGATTCAAAGGTGTAAATTCAGTCAGCGATTAATATCGAACAATTCAAATATTAACGTTTACATGTCACTTTAGCTAGTAACATGACATTTTTGTTGTATTTATAACTTATGCATCTTCTTGGTATAGTCCAATTTTACTTATTATAAGTTGTACCTGGTAGTAACGATTGTTTGCACCAAAATTGATCACAAACCCCAAATATCGTGAAAGCACCGATATATGAATGCAAATCAACAATATCCAAGCAACAATTTCAAATCTAAGCAATATAGCTTATAACAATTTAGGTATAACAGCCAGTGACAAGAGATTTATAGTGGTTCGGCTATCTCCGGCCTACGTCCAATTCAAATAGCAATCCTTCATTGATTTTCCTTGCTGGTTTCAAATGATTACAGTGATTACAATGTAGAAATTTGAGTACAACAGCGATGGTGAGATGTAGGATTGAATCTGGCAGAGTCTGGAAGTTGAATAGTCGAAAGAACCTTTTTATGTAGGTTCGGGGGCTATTTATAGGTGTAGGAGGTTGATATCGCGCTCGAACTTCGGGAGACTTCTTCTGGCACGTGAGTGGGCCCACGCGATCGGCCCTAGCAAGTTTCGACTCGATCCATGATCGATACGGATCAATTTCGTATCGATCAAGAAATTATCCAATCGAGCTGAAACTTGGCAAGAACATTCTTTGGCTTGTACGTAAGCTCCTGTGAAAATTTCATAGCATTTGGACCCGTGATTTAGGAGATATGATCGATGCAGTCTCGTGTTTCTCGAGGGCTGCTGAGTTCGAATCCATTATTTCGTACCCATCCACTTCGCGTCGATCAAAGACACATGCTTGCTGGTGACGTGGAATGATAAACTGGGGGAGATCCATATCCTTCGCCGTGTTGACCGAGCCTTCATTCCTCCCTTCGCATCCAACGGTAATCTGCTATTCATATCCATTTAACCCAACTCATATTCGCATCGATAATTGGCGACGTACTTCGTATCGATCGTTGCAATACGATCGATATGAAGTGACTTGTTTTGAGGGTGGATTCGAATAAGGGCTATACATACATGGATACAAATTGCGTTCATTCCTTGATCGTTTCGATTGCTTCTTGGACGCTATCGATTCAAACAACCACGAACAGCATGGTTCGTAGAGTGGATGGATACGAACCAAACTTACCTGCGATCGATACGAAATGTTCCAGTCACTGATCGATACGAAGCATCCTATCATGATGGACACGACGCTTCCATTACTGGATGCGAAGAGCCTAAATCCGGATGGAGTCGAACAGCATCGATTCGAACCAAGCTCTATGATGGATACGAACAGCATCTTTTGAAAGTGTACGTGCAGTACTAAGGATCGTGTAATATAATATATAAATGCGGAAACCGATAATAGCAGTAAAGTAAGAATTAAAGTAAGCACACCAGGAATTTTTATACTGGTTCGAACTTCCCGTTCTACGTCCAATCCCAGAATATCCTATGGATTTAGACAAAACCCCTCACTTAACCTGGAGGAATAGGTATATCACAACTGAGCAGCCGAATAAGAATTTTTCCACCTCAACAGCCGAAGAGGAATTCAACTTAATACAAACACTTTGTTGACGAGTGTGTTCTGAATAACACGGATTGTCTTTTGAAAGTACAACTTTCTATAATCAAATCCTCAAGAATATGTAGTGTATGTGAAGATTTAAAAGGAAGATAATCTCGTAGAATCGAAGTATATAAATTAATTCAGAGATTCTAGAGATATTGAATGAGAATGAAGGCTTTTATTTGCAGAAATAAATAGAGAATAGATTTCAGAAATATAAACTAGAATCGATGATTGTAGAAGTGATTTGAACATGTTTATATAGTTGTAGAATAGTTATAATCTTTCATGAAGAGTTTCAATCAAAAGTTGTGTCCGTATCTCTTGGATTGAGGGACATTCCTCTTCATGAACAATTGCAACTCTTCAGAAAACTAGCCGTTATGTTCAGGTCGGTCGACCGAGAAAACTGGCCGGTCAGCTGAGGTTTAAAACCGTATGCAAAACAATGTATATCTATGCACTTGACACAGAGTCGGTCGACCGAGGTTTCTGATCGGTCAGCCGAACTGTTGTTAATTGCACAGTACACACTAATTTATGCATAACTTAATATAAATCAATTTGTGTATGTGTGTGACTACTTGAGGAATGATTTTAACAATATTCTAAGACTCAATACATTAAAATATTCATACTAATCTCTGGATTGTAATCATGTCTCCTTTGTAGTGCATAATGTACACTTACTCTCTTCTTGTCACTTTCGTATAGTATTCTCGTCGTATGATCTCTTAAGCTGGTGTCATGAATCAAAACTTATGAATCAACATTCTCCCCCTTTTTGATTGATGGCAATACTTATGTGACGAAGTAGTATATATTGTAATTCTCCCTGAATATATGGCGACTTTTCTGACTTTTCTACAAAAATTTGTTAGCTTTCATATATTTCTCCCCCTTTTCCATCGACAAAAAGGAATACTTATTAGATGTATAAAAAATATGGAACATGTAACACAACATAGGAAAACATCGAGTTTTAAATAGTACATACTCAAAGCAAATAGGAATATTAATGATGTTTACTTAATACACAACATCTAAAAACAGAATACTAGAAATTATGAGATAGCAAGTTGTAAAACAATATGATCACTCCTCATCATCATCGGAATCCCAAAATTCTGGATGGACATTTTCTTCCGAAGGAGCATGTTCCTTACCACGTCTTTGAGCGTTAGAAGTGTGAGTTCCTGATGTACCAGAACTTGTATTCTCCGAAGTGCAAAAAGAGAAGTTTGGCGCTGGCCTTTTTCCGGGAGCAGCATAAGATGCACCGGCTTTGGAAGTACATGATAAGGCATCCCATAAATTCACGAAGAAACCCTTGATTTTCTTGAAACGACCATCAATTTTTCGTAGCCGGGCATCCAAGTCTAGTTGATTTTGAGCCAAAATATCAATGGCCGCCTCTGTACTAATTCCGGGAGTTGGTCTTTGAATTGAATGTTGGCGTGTTAGACGTTCCGTAACATGAGTTGATGGTTGAGGTGTAGAAAAGCTATGGCGTAGTTGTTCTCGAGGAGTAGCACTCCATTGGTTAAATGGTATAAATCTAGGAGGTGCATCAGGAAACTTCATTAGTTTTATGGTCCTTGAATCAAAAGAACGAACTTTGGAGGTTTCGGATTCCGGAGCATGTGGGACGAAGTTATTGATCAATCTCATTATGTATTCTCCATGATAAATATGAAGCATCTTGCCTTGATTAAATGAGAGAAACTCATCCATGAGTAATTGTGCCCAACTGACTTGTGTATTCGAACATATAGCATATAAAGCTTTAAAATTTTCAGGATATACTAAGTGGTAGTAGCCGCCTCTTAGTACAATGGATTTCATCATGAAACGATGAAAAAGTCTAGCTCTAGGTCTAAGTGATGATGTTTGTATAAAATCCGTAGCATCAACTTCGAAAAATAAATGGCTTATGTGGTCACGACTTGATATATTACAATCTACATCGTGTAATGAGATTCCACCCGGTCTAGCATCTAAAATGTGGTTAATTCGATCAATGGAAAGGAAAATTGAGGTGCCACATACCGATGTCCAAACACAATTTTCAGTGTTTCTAGGAGGGTTGACAAGATTTAGGTTAGCAAGAAAAATTTGACCATAATGTGGTTAATTTTCAAATTATTCTTTCTATGGTCTAGAAAAGTATCGAGCCCACTTTTAATTGTGGCATTTTCAATACGGTAGGAAATGAAATCAGGATAACTTACAAATGATTCTTCAAAGATTTTGGAATCTTGAAGTTGTATCCATCTTTGAAGTGCTACGTCATTGACAAGCCATGAGGCGATTTGAGTATCTACGAGAGTTGATGAAGATGACCCACCGGTAGTCTTTGATTTCTTCTTTGGAGCCATTGTTTTTGAAGAAAAGATAAAAATTTGAGAAAACTTTAATGGGGGCTAGGGTAAAAACTGAAATTGGAAAAGCAAGAGTGAAGAGGTAAGTCGAAAAGGTGAAAGGATGGGTTACTAATATGAGGTAAAAAGGAAAAGCAAACAGCTGTCTACACGTTCGGTCGGCCGAAATTACTGGGTCGGCTGACCGACTTGGTTAACTAAGAGTAGATGAAACTTTCGGGATGGTTTCGGCGGACCGACTCAGGTTCTTCGGTCGGCCGACAATGTTAGAAGTGCACATTTTTTGCTACTACAAAAAAATGATAGAAATTTAAATTTTATTAACATTGCATTATATTTATACATCTTATTGAAAACAATAACATACATACATATATATATATATATATATAAGTTTTTGCCACAGTTCGTTAAAATCTACGTTCCCATGAGTTTAGGGATGGAACATCTTCTATAGGTGACCATCTTGGACCTATTGGAGTTTGAGCAAGATTTGGAGAGGATGGGGTTCTATAAGAAGGTTCGGCAACATCATCTTTTTTTGATGAACAAACTTTCATGGAAATCTTTTCTAGAAATCT
Source organism: Allium cepa (assembly GCA_030765085.1). NCBI lineage: Eukaryota > Viridiplantae > Streptophyta > Magnoliopsida > Asparagales > Amaryllidaceae > Allium > Allium cepa. The sequence goes on from CM060929.1 coordinate 308,997,668, forward strand.
TAAACGTCTTGCCGTGACTTTTTGTTCATAGAAGAGATCCCGTTGCAAAATCATTTGTTGTTGTTGGTAGTGATGTATTTCATCAATTTTTCGTTTGGTGGATGGAGATATTACCATTGTATTCTTCCCTTTTTTCTTTTCAGGTGTATAGCCTGTATGGGATACATCCCATGGTTTCCACCCGTGTCGGGGTCTTTATCCGGAGAAGAGAAATCAAGGATACGTTTAGCCATGGGAAAGGTAGGACAGGGGCCATTTTCAGGAATTTGGTCGGAAACATCATCGTCCGGAGATGAGTATGATAGATGGGAGTTTTCGGAATTATAGGGGTCATTGTTTGAAGACATTTTTCAGGTTTTGTTTAAAATTTTATTAGTATATGTTTTGAAAGATAAGCATAGTATATATAAACATTTGTTTGCTGAAAAAACTAGTGGATATGAACTAATTTCAAATATAATCATAGAAGTTTAACAATAAAACCGTTTGTAAATGTATGATTTATAAGTTTAGAACTAAAAATAGTTATTTCTGAAAAACAAAACAAATAAAACAAATTTTAAGGAAAATTGAGACAAGAAACACCTATAGCTCAAGTGGCTATAACACAACATCTATCAAACAAGTCAGAGATCTTGAGTTCGAGTTCCACTTTAGTCAGAAATAAAACAATTTTATTTTTCAATATTTTTGCATATTTTTATCTATAAATCTTTTAAAGACATTATTCCTAAATCTCGTCTAAGTTTGATAAAATTATTTTCATTTAAAGGTTTAGTAAAAATGTCAGTAATTTGATTTTCAGTATTAATAAATTCTAAATTTATCAATCCATTTTCCAAATAATCACGAAGAAAGTGATGACGAATATCAATGTGTTTTGTTCGTGAGTGATTTACCGGATTTTTAGAAAGATTTATTGCACTAGTATTATCACAATAAATTATAGATTTTTTAGGATAACAATTAAAATCTTGTAGTGTTTGTTGCATGTATACGACTTGTGCACATGACAAAGCAGCAGATATATATTATACTTCACATGTTGATAAAGAGACACAGTTTTGTTTCTTACAAAACCAAGAGACTAAGGAACGTCCAATGAAATGACACGTTCCACTCGTACTTTTTCGATCCGTCCGGCTTCCTCCAAAATCAGCATCGCTATAGGAGACTAATTCGAAAGGACATTCTTTCGGATAGAGTAATCTGAAATCTTTGGTTTTAGTTAGATAACGAATAATACGTTTAACTGCTCGCATATGTGATTCTTTGGGATTTGCTTGAAATCGAGCACATAAACCAACACTCATCATAATATCAGGTCGACTCGTTGTCAAATATAATAATAATCCAATCATACTACGATATAGTTTTTGATCAGCACTTTTGCCTTCTTCGTCTCTGTCAAGATGAATCGTTGTGCTCATCGGAGTTGGTTTGGTAGAAGTGTTTTCCAGACCAAATCGTTTAATTAAATTATAACAATATTTTTCTTGATTAATAAAAATTCCATTTTCAATCTGTTTAATTTGTAATCTAAGAAAATATGACAATTCTTGCATATGAGACATTTCAAATTCATTTGTCATTATAGTTGAAAAATCCTGACATAGTTTTTCATTTGTCGAACCAAAATTGATGTCTTGAACATATATTTGAATTATTAAAATATCTTTATTAGTTTTCTTAATAAAAAGTGTTTGATCTACTTTACCAATTTCAAAACCAGATTCTGATAAATAGCTTTTAAGACGATCATACCAAGCACGAGGTGCTTGCTTTAGATCATATAAAGCTTTTTTGAGTTTGTAAACATGATCCGAAAATTTTTCATGATTAAAAAGTGGTGGTTGTTCAATAAAAACATTTTCTTTTATATAACCATTTAAAAAAGCACTTTTAACATCCATTTGATAAAGTTTAAAATTATGAAAACATGTGAAAGCTAATAAGATTCGTATTGCTTTAAGTCGGAGGACTGGAGCAAAAATTTCTTCATAGTCTATTCCCTCTTCTTGATTATATCCTTGTGCAACTAATCTAGCTTTATTCCTAGTTATATTTCTTAGTTCATCTGCTTTATTTTTAAAGACCCATTTAGTACCGATAACTGATTGATCACTTGGTTTAGGAACAAGTTCCCAAACTTCATTTCATTTAAATTGATTTAGTTCTTCTTTCATAGCAAGAATCCAGTAGTCATCAGTTGAGGCTTCTTTTATATTCTTAGGTTCTATGTTAGAGAGAAAAGCTACATGACCAACTTGATTTAATTGATGTCTGGTTTTAACGTTCATATTTACTTCTCCAATTATATTTTGCACAGGATGATGTCGTAAAATTTTAGGTGGAGATTTTATTATATTAGTAGTAATATTCTCATTTTCAGTAATATCATGATCATTATTGAAAATTTCTTCAGTATTACTATTTTCATTCTGAGTAGCTTCATCATCAGAATCGATAGTAATATTTGGATTTATATACTTAAAATTTTCATCAAATGAAACATGTAAACTTTCTTCAATAATTTGAGTTCTTTTATTAAAAATTCGATAAGCTTTACTTCGTTTCGAATATCTAACGAATATTCCTATCAGATTTTGGATCGAATTTGCCTAGTTGATCTTTAGTATTTAAAATAAAACATTTAGAGCCAAAAACTTTAAGATATGAAATATTTGATTTTCTTCCATTTAGAAGTTCATATGGAGTATTCTTAGTTAACGGTTGAATGGAAACACGATTCAATACATAACAAGCAGTAGCTACAGCTTCTGCCCAAAAATGTTTTGATAACTTGGTTCCATTTAATAAAGTTCTTGCACATTCTTGTAATGTTCTATTTTTTTTTCTACAACGCCATTTTGTTGTGGTGTTCTAGGAAATGAAAAATTATGGTTAATACCTTTCTGTTACAAAATTGTTCAAAAACTTCATTTTTAAATTCTCCTCCATGATCACTTCTGATATTTTTAACTTTCAAACTTTTAATATTTTGTATTCTTTTAACAAACAATTTAAAATTATCAAAAGTATCACTTTTGTTTTTTTAAAAGAAAGTCCAAGTGTATCTAGAGAAATCATCTACAATAACAAACACATATCTATTATGATTAATAGACTGAACTTGTGTTGGACCAAAAAGATCCATGTGTAAAAGTTCAAGTGGTTGTTCTGTAGAAATTACCCTTTTTGATTTAAAAGAAGATTTTGTTAATTTTCCTAATTTACGTGCATCACAAAATATATTTGTTTTGAATTTTATGTCAGGTAATCCTTTAACTAATTTATTTTTAGCTAATTTGTTGATGGTTTTAAAATTTATGTGACAAAATCTTTTGTGCCAAAGACAGGAATCATTTTCCTTAGCTATTAAACATAAATTTGAATCATTTTTAACGTTCATATTTAAAATATAAATGTTTTTATCTCTTATTCCTTCAAAAAATAGTGTTATGATTTTTATCGAAAATATTACATTTATTTTCTGAAAAAGTTATATTAAAACCATTATCACATAACTGACTAATACTCAATAAATTATGTTTTAAATTTTTGACTAATAAAACATCAGTGATGAGAGGTAAATTAGTGGTACCTTTGCTGCTGACATAGCCTTTACCGATGATATAACCTTTAGAGTTATCTCCAAAAGTGACTGATCCTCCATTTGAGTAGATAATATTTGACAACATTTCTTTGTTTCCAGTCATATGTTTTGAGCAACCGCTGTCTAAAATCCATTTTCCTCTCCTTTTATGTGGTACCTGCAAAAAAAATTTATAAAAAGTTGGTACCCATTTCTTTTTAGGGTCCTAAGAGTTAGATCTTAGGAAGCCAAACCCATACGGGTTCAGATTTCCCTTTATAAAAACAGTTTTTGTTATTATGAACAGTTTCCATGAACATTTTGATATGTTTATTTCTTATTAAAACATTATTTAATTTTGGAATCCATATCTTAATGGTTTTAGTGTTTGACCAAATTGTTTTCTTAATATCCTTTTTAATATTATTATTAATTCTACTTTTAGCAAACTTATTTTGTTTCTTAAATCCTAGTTCAGATTTGTTGTTAGTGGATTGAGAATTTTCTAGTATTTTAGAAAGATTCTCTCTTCCTTTATTGAAATTGGAGATATTTTTAGAGATGTCATCATATTTTATTTTTAGACTAGATTTTTCTAAATCTAAATCTTTAATTTTAGAATGTAAACCATTATTTTCAAAAAACAAAACATCATTTTTACTTTTCTGAATTTCTAGTTCTTCAGTTATTGAAGAAATTTGTGAAGATAAGTTAGAATTTGATTGTTGAGAAATTTCAAGTTCTTCTTCTAATATTTTCTTTTCATCTTTCAGCATATCTACTTCTAAGACTGTACTATCTAATTTTCTTTGTAAATCTTTATTTTTCTTTTTAAGTTGCTTTGCTAAATCTACTAATTCAGAATTAATTTCAATTAAATCTTCAAAACTAAGATCACTTACATCGCCTGATGAAGCCATGGAGCACACATTTGCTTGTTCATTTTCATTGTCACTTTCACTTTCTGATGAAGATGATGAGTCTGTGTCGTCCCAAGTGACTGAAAAAGCTCTTCGTTTGGTTTTGTCCTTCTTAAAATTGCTCTTTTTACGTTCAGGACAATCTTTCTTCATGTGACCTTTCTTGTTACATTCGTAACATTCCAAATACCAAAACCACTAGATTGCATATAGATTCTCATTCTAGTTGACCAATAATTATAATTTAAACCATTAAAAAGTGGAGGTCGTGAAGTTGATTGACCCTCTGTGAAACTAGTATTAGTGTTAGTGCTAACATTGTTAGTTTGTGTCGTTGCCATATTACTAGAAATAAATATCAAATAACTTTGTGACGGTTATAGGATAACCTTGCTCTGATACCAAATGAAAGTGTACGTGCAGTACTAAGGATCGTGTAATATAATATATAAATGCGGAAACCGATAATAGCAGTAAAGTAAGAATTAAAGTAAGCACACCAGGAATTTTTATACTGGTTCGAACTTCCCGTTCTACGTCCAGTCCCAGAATATCCTCTGGATTTAGACTAAACCCCTCACTTAACCTGGAGGAATAGGTATATCACACCTGAGCAGCCGAACAGGAATTTTTCCGCCTCAACAGCCAAAGAGGACTTCAACTTAATACAATTACTTTGTTGACGAGCGTGTTCTGAATGACACGGATTGTCTTTTGATAGTACAATTTCCTATAATCAAATCCTCAAGAATATGTAGTGTATGTGAAGATTTAGAAGGAAGATAATCTCGTAGAATCGAAGTATATAAATTAATTCAGAGATTCTAGAGATATTGAATGGGAAAGAAGGCTTTTATTTGCAGAAATAAATAGAGAATAGATTTCAGAAATATAAACCAGAATCGATGATTGTAGAAGTGATTTGAACATGTTTATATAGTTGTAGAATAGTCATAATCTTTCATGAAGAGTTTCAATCAAAAGTTGTGTCTGTATCTCTTGGATTGCGGGACATCCCTCTTCATGAACAATCGCAACTCTTCAGAAAACTAGCCGTTATGTTCAGGTCGGTCGAGCGAGAAAACTGGCTGGTCAGTTGAGGTTTAAAACCGTATACAAAACTATGTATATCTGTGCACTTGACACAGAGTCGGTCGACCGAGGTTTCTGGTCGGTCAGCCCACCTGTTGTCAATTGCACAGTACACACTAATTTATGTATAACTTAATATAAATCAATTTGTGTATGTGTGTGACTACTTGAGGAATGATTTTAACAATATTCTATGACTCAATACATTAAAATATTCATACTAATCTCTAGATTGTAGTCTTGTCTCCTTTGTAGTGCAAAATATACACTTATTCTCTTTTTGTCGCTTTCGTATAGTATTCTCGTCGTATGATCTCTGAAGCTTGTGTCATGAATCAAAACTCATGAATCAACATCTTTTACAAACTTGCATCGATCATATCTTAACCTCATGAACTCCGATTGTCCTGAAATTTGAAATGTACCTTCTCCTAGTCCTGATCACCATCTCCAATCGATTCCGTCTTGATCGAAGCTCAGCCAAATTTTAACGGCATCGATTGCAGCCTCGTTTCCAACAGATCTCCATTCCTGATATCCATCCTTTCTTGCCAATTTATTGATATTCCAGCCTTGACCAAAAGGTGGGATAACATTTGCCCCCAAAACTTGCCTTGTGGTAATAAGGTGTGTTTTGAATAGTTTCGAATCCGATGTCCGAAATCCATGGCCGTATCAATGGAGTACATCATTCTCGACTACTCCGAGTCGATGCCCAATCCCAAAATCCAATAACCAAAAAATTTATTCAATTCCATATCCATCTGTAGTCGACAACCGAGTTCTAATACATCCTTATCCAATAGCTAGTAACAGAATCCATGACCTCTCCAGGTCAACATCTGAATATGTAACCTCTTCGGGTTCTTGCCAAATGTAATCCATATCCGACGACCATGGTCCAGTGTCCCTGGACATTAAGTAATGCCATAGCTCAAGTCCTAAGCTGAATCCTGGTCACTACGGACCCATGTCGAGTATAGTCCATACCCGACGACCTGAAATAATAATGAATAATACGGGGCCTAAGTCCTAGGCCGAATCCCGGTCTCTCCGGACCCTTGTTGAGCATAGTCCATGCTCAACAACCTGAGTAAGCTGATTTACCACGTTCGGGCAAAGCGACCCACCCCTTGCCAGGTATAATCCATACCCGACGACCATTGACCAAAAATTAGACGAAAATCCGATCAGAATTCAATCCAAAATCGAAACCAAATCCTTAAAATCAAAAATCCACATCCAAAATCAAAACCAGCATGCAAGCATGAGAACAATCACCTAAACAGAAGTCCAAACAAGAAAAAAGACATAATCAGGAGTTCAAACAAAACTCCAAAACAAAACCAAAGAAACGAGTATCCAATCCAAAAATAAAAAGCAGATTTCACAAACCATAGCATCGCAGTTTATCATCATTCAAAGCATGCCTAGGGGCCATCTCTACCCCCGTACATGTGTAAAGGACTTCGTCGTTTGCTAATAGCTCGCTACTTATTTCCTAACATCCCAGTCAATTGATAACCAATCAACCATCATCCCTGGGCCTCACACCATCATTGTTTGAAGTAGACGGTGGTCGCTCCTGCTCCACCGCTGCATTCCGAGCCCCAACATACTGCCTCAATTGTCCATTCCTTACATGCTCCTTAATTATATCCTTCAAGTGCCTGCAGCTGTTGGTATCGTGTCCATCCAAATCATGAAAGAGATAGCGCCTTCCTGATGCCCTTTCACATTCAAAAGTTTCTCTCCTAGCCGGCCTTCGGTAGGGAAGGTGATTCCTCGTCTCCATATATATTCGCTCCAATGTTTCATTAAATCTAGTGTAGGTGGAGAACATTGGCTCCCTCCATTGTTTCTTGGCCTTTTCCGAATCATCGTCAAGCTTCCTTTTTCCCTTTCCTTTATCTCTGTCTAATCCTTGCTGGATGGTCCCCCACCCTCAGTCGCATTCACCTCCTTTAGCTTTAAATCTATACACGTGTCTTCTTGCTGAAGGAATCTTTCAGCTTTGTGAAAGAATTCCTAAAAATTCAGTGGTGGTCTCGTATCAGAGATACTTTGAAATCTGATTCCTCTCTGACTCCTGAAGCTGCCGCCATTAGAACCATCGATGGATCTGGCCAATCCACCGAAGCAACTGCCGCATTGAACCGAGTTAGGAAAGCTCTGAGTGACTCATCCGTTCTTGGCTTGATTGACGTTAGTGTCATCACGTTCTTTGGGCTCTTGATATGAACCCGAAATTGCCCCAAAAACCTATCAACCAACTCCATCCACGTTCTGATAGATCCTTCTTCCAGCTGCCTGAACCACATCCCAGCTATATCCGTCAAGTATAAAGGGAAACATCAGGCCATTACTTCCTCCGATGCCCCTAGCACTTCCATGTGTCTAGTGTATCTCATCAAGCGATCGGTTGGGTCAGCTTTGCTATTGTATACTTCCACGTTAGGAAGCTTGAACTCAGGTGGATTTCGAGCTATACTGTTTTCTTGAGTAAACGGACTCTTGTTCACTCCTTCAAATCTCTATTGGTCAAACCTCCATGCATAGTTCTCCTAATAATCTCAGCTAATCTAGCATTGTCCGTCAAAGGTTGCCCCCCATGCCCCCGAGGGAATTCTGGTACATATTCTTCATGTGGCTCATTAGCGTTAGCGTTCGCCCTAGCCCGTTGAGTTCCATCCATTGGTCTTCCAGTGTCAGATCTTGAGGGCCTGCCCCCAAGCCCTTGTTGATTTCCTTTTGGCTCTGTATTCCGTCCTTCATTGGTTTCTGCAACCCTAGCTCGCTATTCCACATTCACATTCGCTAGTCGGTCCAAGGTTTTGTGTCCCTGCAGCTCTCATCTATTCAAAGAAAGTCAGCATCAAATCCTGTTGACTCTTCAACAATATCTCATGTAATGAATCTGCCATAGCTTCCATCTCATCCCTGGTGATTTAGATCGAAGCTTGTCCTTCTCCGGCTCAGGAGGATGCCTCTTGACTTCCTCCTTGTTGGCTTCTCTTAGCTCTTTGTCTTCTACTAGTCTGTCGAGTCATTGTCTTCAAAATCTGAATTCTTCAAGCTTTTCAAATCCGAACTCTGAATCTGGTGTAGCGAGTGCTAGTTCCTCTCATGAAAGCACCAAAGTATTTGCGCCAAAATTGGTCACAAACCACAAATATCGTGAAAGCACTAATATATGAATTCAAATCAACAATATCCAAGCAACAATTTCATATCTAAGCAATATAACTTATAACAATTTAGGAATAATAGTCAGTGATAAGAGATTTATAGTGGTTCGGCTATCTTTGGCCTACGTCTACTTCAAATAGTAATCCTTTGTTGATTTTCCTTGCTGGTTACAGATGATTACAACGATTAAAATGTAGAAATTTGAGCACAACAGCGATAGTGAGATGTAGGATTGAATTTGGCAGAGTCTGGACATTGAATAGCCAAAGATCCCTTTTCTGTAGGTTCCTGGGGTTTATTTATAGGTGCGGGAGGCTGATATCGTGCTCGAACTTCGAAAGACTTCTTCTGGCACATGAGTGGGCCCACGCGATCGATCGCAGTAAGTTTCGACTCAATCCGTGATCGATAAGAATCAATTTCATATCGATCAAGAAATTTTCCAATCGAGCTGAAACTTGGCAGGAACATCCTTTAGCTTGTACGTAAGCTCCTGTGAAAATTTCTTAACATTTGGACTTGTGGTTTAGGAGATGTGATCGATGCAATCTCGTGTTTCTCGAGGGTTGCTGAGTTCGAATCCATTATTTCGTATCGATCCCCTTCGTGTCGATCAAAGACACGTGCTTGCTCGTGACATGGAACGATAAACTGGGGGAGATCCATACCCTTCACCGTGTTGACCGAGCCTTCATTCCTCCCTTCGCATCCAATGGTAATCCCCTATTCGTATCCATTTAACCCAACCCATATTCGCATTGATAATTGGTGACGTCCTTCATATCGATTGTTGCAATACGATCGGTACGAAGTGACTTGTTTTGAGGGTGAATTCAAATAAGGGCTATACATACATGGATACGAATTGTGTTCATTCCTTGTTCGTTTCGATTGCTTCTTGGACGCTATCGATTCAAACAACCACAAACAGCATGGTTCGTAGAGTGGATGGATACGAACCAAACTTACATGCGATCGATACGAACTGTTCCAATCACTGATCGATACGAAGCATCCTATCATGATAGACATGATGCTGCCATTACTGGATCGATGCGAAGAGCCTAAATCCGGATGGGGCCGAACAGCATCGATGCGAACAAAGCTCTATGATGGATTCGAACAGCATCTTTTACTAACTTGCATCGATCATATCTCGACTTCACGAGCTCCAGTTGACCTGAAATTTGAAATGTAGCTTCTCCTATTCCTGATCACCATCTCTAATCGATTCCTTCCTGATTGGAGCTCATCCAAATTTCAACGACTTCGATTTCAGCCTCGTTTCAAATAGATCTCCATTCCTGATATCCATCCTTTCTTGCCAATTTGTTGAAATTCCAGCCTTGACCAACAGGTAGGATAACAACGATTATTTACATTTATTCTCTTCGTCAAAACTACATCATATTAAGAATTATAGATTTTAGTTTTGGTTAAAATCCGAACATTGCCCATATTCAACTTTTTAAGTGAAAATCCAAAATCATTGGTGCAATAATAAGTATTGTTATCAAGCATACTGCTTTAGCTGAAAACTTTGACTTAAGTTGACCCTATGATGCTAACCTCATATAACCAAGGAGATGAACTCTCCTTGAATAGTGTTCTACTTCCAATACTTCCACTCGACCCAACTACAGTCGTTCAATGAACATCATGTCATGAATAAACTATAGTCAAAGAAGAGTTTCCACATTGAAGTTCAACAATATTCCTTAGTTGAGGGAATTATAGAAAATTATAGCATCGATATTTTCTGTTTGACCTTAGCTATATTAATCAATAGAAAATTATTGAGTGAGTCATTCTATAGCTATCCAATAACAATAGCATGTAACCCTTGGTGCCGACAATAAACGTGAATAATATATTGCCCAATGTTTGCAGAGCATTATGTACTCTGGTCTTAACGGATGTATCGTTATCCAGTCTCGATACTTCTTGACTAAGAATATTTAAAATGAATGTTTATTTTATTGTGATAAATTACTCTTGATTACAATACAATGTAACTATTATCACAAAACATACCATTTATGGATTTTTTTTATATAAAATATACTTCTAATTAGATAAATAATTAATATAACACATTATATCAAGTTTATAATAGAAAGAAAACACCTTTTATTTTGAACAAGATTGGTTATCGAGTTAGATATATGTAACAAAATTATATAATTGCTCCTAGGGCATATGCCCTTAATTTTATAAGATCGGTGGTGGCATTAAGTGTTGGATGAGTTACGGCACTAAGTCTTAGTTTGCAATGTATGGATTGGTCGTTATTGGATCAGTGGTCCTTGCATCGTTGGTTCATAGGTCAGTGGAGCATAGTTTAGGGGTGCAAGAGTCAATGGTGTATGGTTCGGTGCTGCATGGTTTGGGCTGGGTTGAAGGTACTTGGTTCAGTCGTAGGGAAAAACTAAAGCCCACTCAAGGTTTCCTGCGTGCTTGATTTGGGTTCTAGATTTGAGGACTTCGAGTCATAAGGGAAACCCCCAACCAATTAACCTCATCTCCATCCAATGGCCATGAGACCCATCATAGAGGTTCGTGGAACTCCTATACATGCGTAGTATGGGTCGCATGGTGAATGGTTTAGGAGGAGAGGTGGAGTTATTGTGTTGAGGCATTTACAGTAAATCATGGAGAGCGATGGATTCAATGATGGGATATTAGTACTTTGAGACTCAAAGCATAAGGCTTCTAGCAAGACACAGGGGATCATTAGGGGATGTCTTTGAGACAAATGATGGTATTCTATGACTAACGATGATTATCAAGAGTTGTCCCAAGCTTAGCAACTCAATAATAAGAATTGCACGATGATCCAAAGGATGATTCTAAGATGCATTTTGATGTGGATGACATGCGCAAACGGATCTTTGACACTCGAAGGTTTCGATGTGTACTCGCAAAGCGAGGGTAAGTGAGGATGTAATCAGAGTTAGAAGACATCTAGATCTGATCTACACGCTCTCCAGAGTCAGTCGACATTTTAGCCCTCGGAAGGGAATGATGTAGAATTTAGTCGACATTTAGGATCTTTTTTTACCGTAGACTATCAGACGATAGTCTATTTCCTAGCCTATTGAGTGGCATGGATTCAAGTAGAAACCAAGACTCTAAGTAGTCTCTGATGGGGTCATACCAGTATTATATATCCTATGCACTAAGTGAATAAAAGTGAGGATGGATGATCGATTCTGTGTTTGCTACGCTTAATTAGGGATGCCACAAGATGTAGATAATATTGATATGGATATATAGAAAATCCTCATGTACTTTGATGCAAAGTACACCCATGAAGTCAGGACATAGAACAACATATATTTCATGTGATGTGCTAACTCTTTGGATGCAGAGACAGATTGAATATGATTCTCCAACCCCGTGTTCTACTATATTGACTTCAAAGTACTTTGAGATTCTCTACCGCTCATACAGTCTGTTATCTAACTCATGACTTTATGCTTTGCTTCTTATTATCTTAGGTACTCTTAAATGAGTAAACTAGATTGAAAGTGTAGGCGAAACATGGAACTGTACAAATGGACGAGCATGAGACGATGCTTTCTCAAACTTATATCTAGACTAATTATTACTTATCCCGTTGTGTAACATTATGGAGCCAAAAAGTGTCCGCTTATAGGATCTAGTGATAGTTTTATCTGTTGAGTTTGTTAACAGTTGTGTAAACAATATTCCTTATATTGTATAACTATATCGATTTGTGCACTCTAATTTCCATGGTTCATTCAATTATTACTATCTTGCTTGTTTTATATCTATCATGACCATTATATTTTATTCGATTTACTTTGAGATATACAAGTTCTATAGTGATTTCAGTTACGTCACAACCCTAGGCAATTACGTAGATAAAGAATATATATATATATAGATCGAATGTTCAAGTAGTTGCTCCTAATGTCGTTGTTGATGGCGGTGCTCCAGTGCAAACGTCCAGAGCCGATTCTGCTAAGATGAACAAAGACTTTACCAGCCTGGATGGCAAACCATTCCAAGGGATAGAATTGGCAATGGAAGTGCAGGATTTGCTTGACACCAAGAGAGAATTTTTGATTATTTAGAATTACACGATGCTAGAAATGTAGGTTGGCTTCTTGACAGCTTTAATTATAAGCTATGAATTGATGGAACACTGTAAGATATGCTACTCCCGAGCACCGATTCACTTAGGACCAATTTAAAGCTAGATTTGAGGAGAACTTTATACCGACAGCTCAGAAGTCATTCTTGTTCGTAAATTTGGGGATCTGAAGCAGGGAGACTTGTCTATCTCTGAGTACATTGCTGAGTACGATACTTTGTCGAAATATGGGATGTCTTTCATCGATACTCCATTAAAAAAGAATTATAAATTTGTCATCGGCTCGGATGACTGCTTGGGAGAGAGACTCATGAACCATATGATGAGACTTTGAAATGATAGTTGAGAAGGCATTTGAGGCATGGGAGTATTTATCTAAAGCCAAGGACTATTATTCCTAAAAAAGAGCCAAAGCCGCAATTGGATGTGTGAGGCAAAAGGAAGTGGAATAATAATAACAATTGGAGGTAGTTTCGAAACAAAGATGGATAAAAGAAGAGAAAAATTGCCCTCAAGTTCTACAACTACAAAGGAAGTGGTCACCTTAGCAGAGACTGCACAACTTAGGGGGAGAAGTATTTTAAATGCAATAGGTTTGGGAATATTGAAAAGGACTATCTAGAGCCACTAAAGTGGAAATAGATGGTGAAAGCATATGCTCTCAATGTTGTTCCGCCTTCGTCAAGTACTCCATCAAAGAAGGAGAAAGGAAAGGCATCATTATTCAAGATATGTGTAACGATTCTGAAATTTACCATTATTCTGAATAATTAATCAATTTAATTTAATTTAAGTTGAGAAATTTAGAAGTTTGAATTTAAAATTTCCATTGCGCATGATTGGATAAAATGAAATAAAAGGGAGTTAAATTTTAAAACCAAAATTTTAAACAATTTGAAAATTTATGAAAAAAATCAGTCGGTAATAAACTAGTGAAATCTTGGTTTCAAAATTTTATTTATATTTTACATGGAAATATTGTCGAAAAGTTTACAACAAAAACAACGACATCCGTTTCGGCGAATTACAATTTTGCTAGTTCCATTTAAATCGATTTACGGTAGATTTTTTTTTGGAGTGACAATCGATATTGCGAAATTATCAAATTTCATTCGAGCGTTAAACAAACAAATTTTTGTGTGTCAATGCGTCCGTATTGATACACTGAGTACAACGATGTTCTGTTCCATGTATTCGGACGTTCAGTCTATTCGAAGCAGTATTATGGTCGTGTTAACGTTGGTAACAATTTTTATTTAAGGTTTAGCGTTGCTAAAATTCAAACATAAATTTTCATTAAACAACAAGTCACACATAAAAGAACACGTACACGTTTTTAATGTAAAAGTGTAAATATAACATTTTATTGTAAATTAATAAAGGATGACTTCACATACAGTTAGGAATGGGTACACTTTAAATTTCGAAATGATATAGATCTTGTGAAAATTTAGCCTAGAGAAATGCTCAACAAATACGTGGCAGCATGTCACCTCTTTCTTTCATCATCTTCTGATGTATATTCGCATATATATATATATATATATATATATATATATATATATATATATAAAGATTTCATACAATCAAGCACTGTAGCATCACCATGTATCAAACCGTCGTACAAATCGAAACCACCTTCCCGAACATCTTCCTCCCACCGCTTGCCGCCGAGCCTTCCACCTCCTCTCGCAACTGCCAACGCATCACAGTTCAACCTTGCTCCTAGATCCTCCGAACCCAAATTCCAGCCACCGCCACTTAAAAAAAATCGAAACTTATAGCTGCCGAAGCCTCACCTCCACAACCGCTCCTTCGACCACCTACACTTACGTTGAGACTTCTCCTTCCAGACTTCGCCGCATCTTCTTTCCTCTGGCCTGAGTTCCTAGTCGCTAAAAAAAAGAGCAACACTTCCTCAGCTTACTGCTCACCTCTCCTATTCCCTTCCTATCGACGACGTCAGCAGCTGCGTCGACCTCCAGTAGGCACTGCATCAGCTTTGTGCTCTGTCCAAGGTTCGACTACCCCATTTTCTTTTGTCCAGTAAAGTATAAAAAAGAAGGGGGAAAGCATATGTGCATTTATATTTAAAGAAGTAGAAGTGACGAGCTACTTAGATTTTGGGTAACCATGTATGTGAGTTGGTTGTTGCAGTTGATTAGGATCATGTCACGCGTGTAGACCAATTCGTGGATCATCGTGTGTCGTGCGCGTTTGTGATTCTATCGGATTAGCATAATTCAAAGTGAGTGTTTACATTCACGCTTAACTAATATTATGATGCAAGTTAATAAATCTGAAATTTTATATTGTGGTTGAAATTGATTAATATATTGTCGTTGGATGAATTATCGAATAAGATGCATGCATGATTAACACAATACACACACAAGCATAGAAAAGTTAAAATTGAAAATACCACATTCACCCTGTTATTGATATGGACATTTTTAGTATGCTGTTGTTGAATTTTGACCATCAATATTTGGATATGTCTTTATATTGAATGTTTATGGTGAAAGGGTTGAAATGATATATATACCCATAATTTAAATTTATTTACCCAACTTGGCCTAGGTAGAAAATTAAATTAAACACCATTGGTCTAAAAGAAAAATCTTTTCAAATGGCAATTGTGTGAAAATTTATATATAAATGATCTGAAATTCTAAAATTTCGTTTTAAAGTGGGATTTATTATTTTAATAAAAATTTGGGTGAGATAAGTGATTTTGTTAGGAAAATGTTTTATTTAAGTAAATGGGTTTTTGATTTAAATTTTAAAATAGTTGATTTAATTTAAATTGAAATTTTGAGATTTGAGGGTACTAAAGTTAAAATGTTTAAGTTAAATTTCGAAATAGATTTAAGCTTAAATTGGGATTTGTTTCGTATATTGAAATTAGAGGAAATTAAATTTATACGGAATTTAAATGGTTTTATAAATTTTGGAATTCATTAGAAATTGTTTGATAAAATTATAATGGAGTTTTAAACTGTTTAATGAAATTTTGCGATTTATTGGAAAATTTGTTTGGTTAAATTGTGATTAAATTGGGATTTCAACTTAAATAAAGTTTTGCTTTAAGTGAATCAAGTTATGGGTAAAAAGGGGATTTTGTTTGAAATCGGAATATTTTATAATGGAATTTGGGAACAAGAATTGGACTTGAGAAATTTGAAAAGTATTATAAATCCCGTTTTATGAATCGTTTTTAAACCTTAATTGACCAAATGGTGTGTAAAATATACGTTGGGTTGTCAAAGAGACCAGGGCCGGATATTGACTTACTCTTTATCAATCCCAGAACCATTTTGATAATCGTGTACGCGGTGGATGTTACTCAGAATGTAGTGCTTGAATTGGCGACGTTTACTGGAATGAAGTAAGAGAACGATGATGGATAGCTTTGGCATTCATGTCATTATTAAAATGACTAAAACATGAGTCTATGTCTGGCCAATAAGGTTAGCTACCTCTAACGACATTGATCTTTTGTATTTTACTGTCGTGATTTGAACTCGATAGGTGCACCCTTCTGTTTGGATTGATAGTCACGATCGGCCACGGATGGGTTACGACAAGCCAGAAAGGGTAAACTGGTAGAATCCTACCTTGGGAGTTGCCTCACCTGCCTTGTCATATTTACCCCTATACGAGCCCATTACGATTTTGGTTTAAAACTAAAAAAACGTGTTAAGGTGGATCAATGTAAAGCCTTAACGCTATTTTTATTTTTATTTTACTAAGATATAATATATTATAGCGTACACTATTATATGTAGATAGTTTGATGGATCCTTAGAAGATGGAAAAACCCGTAACATATCCCAAGTTACTTTGCATTGGTTTATTGACTTACTTGAGAATATTAGTTCTGACTGGAGTATTGTGTTTCCATTTTTCTCGGGTCAGCTTGAGTATTTCTAGTTTGGAGAGCATGTTGTGAAGACGAAGGCATTTCTGGAGATTCTGTTCTAATTCAGTTATTTCATCAGTTTAGTTCGTTATGTCAGTTAGACTCATTTTATTCCAGTTATTTAATTTCGGTAACTAGAGTGAGCATAATGTAACTTATTTGGAGTTTCATGACTTATTTATGTACTTATTTATTTTCCACTACGAGACTCTGAGTTGTTTTATTTCTGTAGCTGTGTTCTGTGATTAATTCTATTTTATCCTAAATAACTATCTATCATTTAAGAAAAGTATTTGTGCTTAAAAGGTGGGTCGTTGCAGTTGGTATTAAAGCTTATGGTTGAGTGAACACCTAAGCCTGTGGGGTAAACACATTATAGATAGGGTAATTAATTATCCTAAAATGAGTAGAATCTTTCTCAAGAGAGCGTGTTTTAAAAAAAATAAAGAAAGAAATGGTTTAAAAACTTAAGTTAAAATATTAAGGGGTCCTTTCTTAGTAAATTCTTTTGGACTAGGCTCATTTTTCTTGATTTGGCTTCTATTAAAATCTCCTTGCCATCCCTTTTTTTAGGATGAGTAATAGTAGCTCTAGAGGCAGAGGTAAGGGAAATATTCCCAATGAAGTTGTTGCACCCGTTGTTGTCCCATAAGTGAGATTTACCACTCTTTGTAAATAGTATACCTAGCTTGGAGGGAAGAAGTTCACCTGTGCTGAGGGATTGTTGGAGCATAGCAATGGCTTAAGAATGCTGAAAGGATTTTTGTTGGACTTGGCATCACTGATGCTTAGAGACATCAATTAGCAGCTTGGCTATTTCAGGAAGCCGCTCTTGATTGGTGGGATGCTTTACGGCCCATACCCTAGAGGAAGATATTTCTTGGGCCCAGTTTAGGTGAGATCAATCTGTGAGAATTTTATGTTCTAAAGATTATCTCATAGAAGTTTAGCTTAGCCTTGTATCTTTTAATACATAGGGAAGCCTTTATTACCTAGTGGATGCCAGAAGCTGGGAGAATGGATTTGTATAATCAGTTTATGGAGCTTAAGCAAGGCGAGATGACTGTAGCAGAGTATGAAAGGAAGTTCAATGAGTTACCAAAGTTTGGCCCTCATCTGATCGAGATTCCCCTCAAGAAGAATGAGAATTTCATTGCAGGTATGCGTAGGAAGTATAGAGAGCAGCTGACTGGTCATATCCATAGGCCATTTTCTCATATCATTGATTTGTCGATCCGTTTTGAGAATTTGAAGCTGAATAAGGTTTCAAAAGTTTATGATACCCTAGCCCCATCAAGCTCCAGTAACCTTGGCAAGAGAAAGTCAAATTTTAGTAACCAGGAGAAGCAGTGGCAAAGCCATCAAGGAGTTGGATTGCCTTAGAAAAAGACTAAGGACTTGTCGCATATCACTTGCTTCCAATGCGATAAAAAGCGACATTATGCCAGAGATTGTCCACCAGCATCCTTAGTAGCCGTTCCTCTAGTCCAAATGACTAGGCGTGATTTATGCCACATCTTCCTACAACCGGGCCATTTCAAGAAGGATTGCCTACTTAGAAGAAAGTCAAACCATCCAGTATCTTTGTGTCACTGCTTCCACCCCTCTAGTTGAGGAGACTGATCCCGTACTTCAAGGTACACTTTCTTTTCATGTTACACATGTCCGTGTTTTATTCGATACCGGAGCATCTCATAGTTTTATATCTATTAATTTATGTGAGAAATTTGAGAACAATTTAAAACCTGAACCTGCTTCTAAATCTTTGTGTGTCTCAAATCCCATTGGTGGCCCCGCAAACTTTGGAATGATTTGTAAGGACATTTGTCTTTTTAAAGACGAACACCGTTTCATCGGATATTTTTATGTTTTGGGTTTTAGTGGATTCGATTTATTATTAGGAATGGATCAATCCAAATTCGAAGCTGTTATTTTTAGTGGTGATCGGATCATTTCTTTGGTTGACGATAAAGGTTCTCAACTGATCATTCAATGCAAATTGCCATATGATCTCGTCAGGAGTTTTGTTTTCTCCCTTGATTTGCATTCTAGTGATTTGGACACTATTCCAGTTGTTTGACTTTTTCCTGATGTCTTTGGTGAGGTTACTTGTTTACCACCTCATCGAGAAATCGAATTTCGGATTCATCTTATTCCCAGAGCCAGACCTTTCATACTTCCACCTCGAAGGATGTCTCCTAAGGAAAGAGTGGAGTTGAAAACTCAAGTTGATGATCTATTAGCTAGAGGCTTAATTAGGAGGAGTTTTTCTGAATAGGGTGCAGCCGTAGTTTTTGCTACTAAGTCTGACGGTTCATTGAGAATGTGCATAGACTATAGAGAGTTGAATAAGCTCACATATAAGAATTGATACCCTATGCCTCGCATTAATGATATGTTCGATCAACTTTATGGAGCACAAGTGTTTTCCTAGCTTGACCTTGCTTCAGGTTTCCATCAGTTGAGGGTTTCTAAGGATAGCATTCATAAGACTGCTTTCCGTACTGAAGACGGATTTTATGAATGGCTCGTTATGCCTTTCGGGTTAACGAACGCTCCGGCTTACTTTGTAGATCTCATGAACAGAGTATTCAGGGATGTCCTTAATAAATTCGTGCTTGTTTTTATCGATGATATTCGAGTTTTCTCTAAAATCGAAGAAGAGCATGAGCAACATTTGAAGTTCGTGCTTGAAACTTTGAGAAATCATCAGTTGAAGGAAAAAATTTCCAAGTGTCATTTTTGGCAGGAGGAAGTTAGATTTCTTGGCCACATGGCTTCAAAAAATGGAGCTTCGGTGGATCCCGCTAAGATCGCCGTAGTAAATGTAAGTTCCACATCCTTACTTTCGATTTGATTATCGGAATTCTCAATTTTGATTCGTGCCTTATATCTAATTCCAGGATTGGAAAATTCCTAGGACACCCATGGATGTTAGTAGTTTCTTAAGCCTTGTTGGATATTATAGGAGGTTCATTGAGCATTTCTCCTGCATTGCTTCTCCCCTTACAGCTTTGACCCGAAAGAACGTCAAGTTCAATTGGGATGAAAGGTGTCAGAAAGCATTTGATGTATTGAAACAGAAGTTGACCTTCGCCTATGTTCTTACTGTTCCAAATGGTAACGAAGGCCCTATAGTTTATACAGATGCATGTAGAAGTGGATTTGGTGCTGTTTTAATGCAGCATGGCAAAATTATTGCATATGCTAGTAGACAATTGCGATCTCATGAAGTTAAGTATGCAATACATGACTTGGAATTGTTAGCCATGGTTTTTTGCTTTAAAGTTGTGGCGACATCACCTCTTGGGTACCAAATTTGAGCTTTTTACTAATCACAAATCCTTGAAGTATATTTTCTCTTAGAAGGATTTGAATCTAAGGCAAGCAAGATGTCAAGAATTTTGGCTGCATGTGACCTCAACATCAACTATACCCCGGGTAAAGCAAATGTAGTAGCCGATGCCTTGAGTAGAAGAGGGGTTTGCATTGAAGACTTGGAGGCATTTTCTTTTAGAAGAGAGGTTCGAGTTGTTCACTGACCATAAATCACTGGAGTACCTCTTTCCGTAGAAGGATTTTAACCATCGTTGGTAGCGATGGTCAGTTTTCACAGTCTCTTATGGATTTGTTTTGCATATAGCCCGAAAAAAGGAAATGTCATTATTAATGCATTAAGTAGAAGACATGCCAACTTGAAAGCTATATTCTTAAAATAGACACGGTTAGATTACATTAATGGTTATGATTTCCAACTGAGATGTGAGCTAGAGTCGGAGATTTTGATAAGCTTGGCTATTAGGACCCCTTTGATTTAAAGGATCAGCATTAGTCATAGATGTGATGTTAGACTAGCTAATATTATTTCTAGGATTGAAGATGGAGTAGATTCAGAAGCGATGAGGCAGTACGAACTCATATGAGATGGTTGGCTCTGTAAAGATATGAGACTATTTGTACCTGGGTTAAGGGATGAGGTGCTATAAGAGTGTCCTCGTTCGAGATTGACTTTACATCTTGGCACTAATAAGATGTACTATGATATGAAGTAGACCTACTATTGGGTAGGTATGAGGAAGGACATTGGGACATTCATCTCCAAGTGTATTAACTACTAGTTAGTGAAGGAGAGTAGAAGAAGCCTAGTGGTTTGATGTAACCACTAGAGGTTCCTGAGTGGATGTGGGAATAACTGTCAATGGACTTCATTGATGGACTATCGTGGACTAGAGGGGGTTACGATAGCAGTTAGGTCATAGTTGATAGATTGACCAAGAGCGCTAGATTCATACCCACAAAGTCTAATAAAACGACAGCCAAATTGGCCGAGTTGTATGTGAAGTGGACAGTGTGATTCCATGGTGTGAATGGAGCATTATGAGTAATTGAGGCCCATTGTTCAATAGTAGGCCTTGAAAGAGTTCACTGGAGGTTTTGGGGACATAACCGCATCTAAGTTCAACTTATTACCCTCAAACTAATGGCCAAACTGAGAGAGTGTATCGTATCTTAAAGGATCTTATGTGGGCTTGCACACTCGACCTTGAAGGCTCGTAAGATGATCACCTACATTTTGTCGAGTTCACTTACAATAGAATTTATCATCTAGCATTGGTTTGGTACCATTCAAAGAATTGTATAGCTGACTATGCAATGCTCCTTCATGTTTGTAGGAAGCAGGCGAAAAACTTACACTTGGGCAAGGTATAATCAAAGAGGCTTTTGAGAAGATCAAGATCATTCAATAATGAATGTTAGATGCTTAAGATAGACAAAAAAGCTATATTGATAAGAGACATAGAGATCTGGAGTTCTCTGTTCATGATATGGTGTTTATCAAGATATCTCCATTAAAGAATGTAATTCGGTTTGATACTAAAGGGAAGTTGGCACTGAGATTCATAGGTCCTTTTCCGATACCAAAACGGCTTGAGAAACTTGCTTATAGAGTCGACTCACCTTAGAGGATAGTGGACGTGCATAATGTATTCCACTTCTCTCATTTGTGGAAGTTTGTATATAACTCTGGCATGACTATTGCATCGGATCAACTTGATGATATCGAGATTGAACCAAAAGCTTTGAGATCTCATAGGGCTATTCATATCATACGACGTCATGCAAAACAACTTAAAAGGAAGACGATGGGGTTAGTGAAGGTTCAGTAGGGTGAAAGCGAGGGCGATTCCACATGGAAGACGAGGAGAGCAAAAGGATAGCTTATCCGAAGTTCTTTACTTAGTACGAATGTCTATTTACCACATTTACTTTCGCTCTTTGATATCATCAAATCAAGTTTAATTTAGCATCCTATATGCTAGGATAGGCATAGTTCTTACTTCTTGATATTTGAGGCTATGTATGTATGTTTGATGTTTGATTGCCCATGCTTGCATATGACTGTTAGGCAAGCGGGGTAACCATATTGATTTGTTTGGATTCCGAGGGTGAAATTTCTAATTGGGGTGGGGAGAGTGTAACGACCTATTTTTTTTCGTATTGAAGGATCATAAAATATGTTTTTAAAATTTATTTGAGGTCACAAAACTCTATAACTTTAGGGAATGTCTACTAGGGAGATTTTCTACCCATATAATTTTGTTGGATGATTTTGACATTGAAAACCTTGTAAAGCCTATAAATTTTGATAGGAGCTGAATTGGGGTTTAAAACCACTTTTGTTAGGTTGGGATGATCGTTTCTCTTTCCACAGAGAAGTTATAGTAGGAAAATGGACTTACCATTTAGAAGCTATGGTTGTTTGAAGTTTGGATTGATTTTGAACATCTTAATGGGAAATTAGTGGGTTAGTGGCTAAGCCCAAAGGCCTATTGAAACACCCTATTTTTATATCCATACTATTTAAGAGTATTACTAAGTTATATTATCAGATAATATGGAGAATAAAGACGATATAGGCTACACATCTGAATGTTCCCTTGGACTAATACTAATATGTAATCCAAAATCAAATGAATAGCTCACCATTACGTACATAGTATCGGCACATAGCAATGAACACGTGCTTCACTAGCATTGAACAATACACAATATACAGTAAAACAATATAGAACATAGAGTTAATATCACAACGATACTATATAATAGGAAATATACAAGAGACTGTGTGAATACAAAAAATCTCCAATGTCCATTATCTTAATAAAATACAAAGTATATCAATACATCACAAAGTCATACATACAATAATGCTATGTAATTTAATTAGATACACAATAATACAATGTAACTAATCTCCGCTAATCTCAGACTATATATGTTGGTCACGTCGTCCTTAAACCCAAATGTCTTGGACTGACTAAAGCATTACGTAAATAACACAAAGATCAGATTATGTTTAAATGTAGGTGTCAATATACATATGTATCACAGTATATGCATGGTATAATAATATGATAAACAACATCAATATAACTCAAGACAACATCCATCCTAAAACCATACACAAAGTTGTTGTCACCCATATAAATTCACATCAATTAAGGAATTACAGAATCAATGTCAGATGGATGAATCATCCATATCAAAATCATCATCAAAGTCTGGAAATCATCAATACATGAGATATCATCAAGTATAGTTAAGCTACCACATAGCAATACCTAAATATATCCCTTAATCTCAAATAATCAAAATATCATCTTCATCATTATAATAATAAGCCACCGATCTGTAAAATCATATAAAATAAAAGATATGAGGATCAACTATACTCTGGATGCCTATCACAGATATAGTCAAATCTTCCTATATAGAAGTAGCGCATAATTAATGGGGATGGGAGTTGACTGTACGATAGACACAGGAGCCCAAGTAGAGTCATATCACAACACGTGGGTTGCCTAACCCATATATATATATATATATATATATATATATATATATATATAGACACACACTTTGGTGAGGTGTAACAATAGTATATGCCTATCCATCACTTCACTAGAACCAGAAGGGAGACTGATGGCCTTATTCTCCCTCCAAAGTCACACATATGGGTCACCTAACCTAACCCTACAATCTTGGTGGCCTCGTCGTGATACATATCCATCAATGTGCTCCTCAATGCAAGGTCTCGGTCATAACCCTGTAGTTTCCTCTATAGGTAACCGACTTCTGCCCTTAGGTGACATAGGAGGCAAAAGTGAATATTGGTTACCTTACCTTGTAATACTCACTAAAAGTGCCATTGATCCGAAGCATGACCCTGAGATTAGGCAGTAAGGATGGTTGCTAGCCATTTGGTTCTCTATAATGGTAATAATAAGCGTACATCATGATACACAACACATAATATCAACAAAAGTAGGCACCAACCTAGCTCACACCTATGAGCATCTCATCATAAGTATTAGCTCTAACACTAATAACCGAATAAATATCACAATGGTGTCCTAAACCATTATGTGACTCAATCATTTATTCATTGCTCATAAACTACAATTAATCTCCCCAATAATATTCTATATAATGAGCTCAAAGAATAAGCAAAGAAATACTACCGAAAGTAACATACCAAGTGGAATTATAACTCCATTTATTCAGATTCCTTGTTAAACAGAACTAAATCATCTATATGTAAAAATTCAATTTGGAAAGACATAAAAATAACTTAATAAAACTTCTTAATATGATATGGATAAATTAAATATACAAAAGAAATAATTCTAACTCGATACACAATATTTTCATATAAAAGTCTTATTTTAATATCTCATATTTAAATATAATTTTAGAACAAATTTATAAACCTCAAAATAATTACTGTTTATTTCAAACCATAAAGTGTAATATATAAAATCTTTACCACTTATACAAAATCTCAATTACTCGTAATATAGTAACTTAATAACATTTAGAAAGTATCACATAAATTTCTAGAATGAAATATAATTTTTAGATGAATTTACAAATTATTAAATATTTATTTCTTTTATTTTATATACACAGAATATATATATTTAGAACTCTTAATTAAGCTTATACAATTAATGAAATATATTTTAAAACACTTAAAAATTTAATTAGAAAATATTCCTTGTTTATATGGAATTTTACAATATATTCAAATCATAATGAATTTTATATAACAAGAGAACAAAGTTTAGTCTTCATGTAGGCAAATTGCAACTAAGTTTAATGGGTCAAAAGAACAAAATAATTCTATACTTTTAAAAGAAATATTGTAGCATAGCCAAAGAGTTTCCAAAATATATTTTGGATAACAAAAATATAGAGTACATCAACAGTTATGGGAATTTTACCAAATGATGCAATTTCTAAAACGAATTATTAAAAGCAGGACCACTCCTTTAAGAATCCATTTTCACCTAGAAAGTCTGAAATTCTTAGATAATACTCAAAACAAAAGTTGTTCTAAACTATCATAGATTTCTATTGAGAGCTAGATTGTCGAAAACGGATAAGTGAGTCAAAAGTTATAGCTAAAACACTACTATGCTTCATCTCTGGAATACTTAGCACAGGCCAGATTTGTTACTTCATTCTCAAATATGTTTTAGCATTAAAAAACTTTTGATTTACGAAACGTGATCAGCATATAAGTTTTTCCTTGTGAAAATATCTTTCAACTGAGAGAAATTTTACTTAAATCTGATCACGAAATCAAAAGATATGGCTGTTTAACTATAGCACTTCAATTCAAGATTTCACAAGTGTAGCACATCAAAATCTTACAAAATTCAATCAGAAAACAATGCAAGAATTTGGTTCGATAGGAGTGTGCATCACATGATTCAAAATATCAATATTCAATAACAAATCCAAGCATGTAACATAAAAATTAGACATAGATTTGTGTGTATAAACACTCACCTTGATCGTAGCTTGCCTAATAAACTTTCTACTTCCTCTATCCTCTTCTTTTGAAAACTTCCATAACTTCAAACCTGATTCAAACACATACTTCTAGTGTAGCATAGTGTTGAGATGAACGTATTTCAGTTTGAAAACTTATTAGAATTTATTTTGTTTTATTTTCATTTATGAAAGAAAAGGAATAATGGATTTAATAGTCTTTTATTTTTGAAGTTATGAGGAGATGTTTACATGAATGAACAATGTGAAGGAGGGGTAATTCTTGACTTAGAAAAGTTTAGAGAAGAGAGAAATGAGTTTGGGCTACGGGCTTGGGTTTCTTGTAGAATAAAACAAGTATTTTCTTTTTCTTTCCTTTCCCCCCTCAAAACTGCTTTTTCTATTCAACTCAAACCATAATTAATTCTCAAATAAAAATTATATTTATATCATTTAATGATTACACTTTGTTATAGAATTTTATAGAATTTATTTCCCTTATATTCTTTTTATTTTATTATTTATTCAAAAATACAACAATAAGCTAATTTCGAAATAAAATTTATTTGTTGGCCCAAATTAACTAAAATTCCCATTTTAAACTCATTTCTTACTCAAATCAATATTATTCATTTAATATAGAATTTTATAATATATTATCTCTATATTTCAACTCATTTTAATTTTATTATTCCTTAATTACATTTTAGGCCTACTTATTAAACAAATACCAAGACTCCTTATTTAAATAATATAGATTCCTTTTCCATTTTGAAATATATTTATAATCATACCAGCGATTAATATTAAACTATATAGATTTATTCGATCACTTTTGATATATTTTTAAAATCATTTGAAACTCAACATATTAGAATTATTCTGAAATATTTAAATTCATCATCCATTAAAAAAATCACAGCTTTGAAAATTTTAATTTTCAAAACAATTCATTTTATAATCCTTTAACCAACTATTTACTTCCAAAACAATTTAGATTTCATCATTAAATATTTTTATTATCAAGTCCAATATTCTCAAATAAATCCAAAATTATTTTCATTAAATATTTTAAAAATCCATTTTAATTACTTAAATCATCATTATTAATTTTAACTAGTTACTTCTCAACATCAGGTTGTTACATGCATTTCGGGATTAGTGCCAAGTGGAGGCTGATGGGACTTTCTTTAGTAATTTCACACTTCCCACCATTAACCTTCTCCAGGTCATAAACCATTCTAAACCTTACATTATTGAGCCAAACCTTGTCGTTAAGAAGGGGATTAGAACTTGATTTTGGAGATTTGCAATTTGGAGGACTTTTGTGATGACCGCCTTTTCTAACCCCCAGAAAGACGTATCATTATTAAGAAAGAAAGGGATAGAAACAGAAAAGAATAGAAAGGAAGAATAACAACATCAAAATCTCACAGCGGAATGGAACAAAATATAATACATCACATAACTATTACATAGTTATACATACATCAGAGTTATACAATATCATACAACAGGACTGTCATATACATGTATGTCCATACATTCATCCAAAATACAACATACATTAACTACATAGCGGAACTACATATATAGATACACACGTCTGGTCTTCTTTCCAAAAGTCCCTCCAGCAAATCAATACTCTAAACACCTATCACTTGGCTACTCATAAAAATTTGAGTACCCAAGAGTTTATGAAAACACTAAATATAAACTCCGGGTCAGACATGGGTCTGGTGTGAGTAAACGGGTTAAAATTGTTTAACTTTGCAAATCATTTGAAATAAAGGTATCACGTAAGACTCCCCACAAATAAATACTGGTAAGTTTTTTACCTTACGCTAACCAAAACATTATATAGGAAGTTCAATGATATTATAATAGTGTCTAGGGTTTTCAAGTAAATAAAAAATAGCCGAAATTGTTACATTCATTAAATTCTAGCTACTAGCCATGAAAGTGGGTAATACAAATCAAAACCGTTGGGTCTCGTAGGAAAAATTGGTTTCCAACAATGGCAGGGCTACTGGGGTACCGCCCATCACAGTACGGGGCCTACATCACCGTATCGAGGATCACTCCCGAACCCCTACAACACAAGGCCGGAACCATTTCTTACTGAACAGTCCCGAACAAGATAACCCCGCAGTTGTGGCCAACAACTGCTCACACAGCCGAAGTAAAAAGGGACATCTAGACAGGGGTATACCTCGTCCTTCTTGGGCATGACCCACCTAGCCTTGTTGCATCTCCCCTGTTTTAGCCATTTCCGGTTGATGAGGCTTGAGGCTGCGATTACCTTTATTGAACACTATTCTTAGAATGCTCATCGTCCGCCTGACAATGTGCTGAAAGCATTCAATCCATACAAGTTCGTTCCGGGTTCGAACGAAACCGAATGCATTATCTCGTTACACTCATTTTGGAATCACCGTCAGAGTTAACAACGATAACCCTTGCATTCTAAAATACCATCTCGATCTCCACTTGATAAGTCACGACCTATCGTTTGATTTGGATTGATGTGGTTTTTGGAGAATCAAAAACTGATTCTTCTGATCCCGGTCTCATCGGAATCTAAACGCCATTTTAAGGGCCAAGTTGTCTATTTAACTTAACAGTTCAATTTAATATTAAGAATTCACATAACAGATATCACCGATAAATCATATACAGTTATCATAGATATATCCAAAATATATCACAACATATCACAGTATATCATCAAACAGATGTCATAGTCAATTAAACAGAATTATCAATTCATACCAAAACAGTTTTGTTTACTTAACTTAATTGATTGCTTAAGAATAAACTATTTTATTCTGCTTAATTAATTACTGATTAATTAACTTATTAATGATCAATTAATTACTTAGTTATCATTAATTATTTATTTATTAATTTATTAATCACCTAATCTTTAATTAATTATTTAATTACTCAACTTTTATTCATTAATTGTTACTTAATTATCCAGTTAATTGATTGATTCTTAATTATTAATTAATAAATCAATTACTAATTAATAAAATCTAATTTCTTATTTAATTTATCACAAATTATTTTAATTAATCATTTATCTGTAATTAATCACTTAAGTTAATTACAAATTTTGAATATTAAATTTATCACTTCTTAATTTTATTTAAATCAATTAGTAAATCTTAGTAAGTTTTTTTTTTTGGAGTAGACAGCAAGGTTGACTGGACCCCTACCAGTTTATTAATACAGGAAAACAAAGATAACAAACGCAACACAAACAATCAGAACTAGGAAAACTAACAAAAGAAAGAAAAGAACACCACAAAACAAAGACCAAAAACAACAGGGAAACACCACAGAAGGAAAAACCACAACAGCAAGACGAAAGGCCATGCACAAGATATGTCGTGCACAACCAAGGAGGTCTAACACCATAGGTCAATATGATGTGGGGAGAAACAATGTCCAGAATCACGTAACCCAAACTTGATCACTCTCATCAACTTAAGCCATAAACTCGCAGCCGGCATAGTCACAGTATGGAAGCATCGCATATTCCTCTCCGACCAAACATTGCGTATATAAACTTTCAGCACGAAGAACACTATATCCCATCTGCTGGATCGCCACCTTGTTGCTTTACGTAGAACAGTCCAGTCAGCAGTGGAAACACCATGTATATCGACGACCCCAACTTTATTCATTAATGAAATCCACATGTTAACAAGAAAGCTGCACTCAAAAAGAATATGATCAACTGTTTCAGGGGATGCATTGCAAAAGACACATAGGTCGACCACGTTCATACCAACTGCCATAAGCTTATCCCTTGTCACCAATGCTTTGTTAATAGCTCTCCAGAACAACACATTATCAGAGCAAGTCGTATACACAGTCCAAACCACTTTGACCCAAATGCAATCAGGCAACTCCTCAATGTTAGCAAGGTGATTGAAGACCGAACTGATGCTATGAGATTTTCCACACCAGGATAGAGCATGATCATTATCTGTAAATACATTGCAGTTAGCCATGTTTCTCCACAGGTTGCTTACAGTTTGATTACTTGTATGCGGTGCACTCAACTTCCCATCTGTTATATAATTAATAGCCTTAGCATTTGATCCAATACCGGATTGCTCCTGCTCTTGAGCAGTCAACAGTTTGGATAAGATGCAACCATATTAAACCCATGGATCCTTCCAAAAGCTCACAGTACTTTTAGGGGTTAAACTGTATTTTAGCATGAGAAGTAAAAGCGGCCTTATGCATATAATTTTCCGCCATATCCAGCTACTACCCTGAGCAACCACCATTGTCCAGAAGTCTTTTTCCTTTATATGATATCTCCATGTCCACTTCACCCACTGACTGTCCTTCTTCACTAAGATGGCATTAATAAGTTATCAATTAATATCCTTAATTATTCATTTATAACTTGATTATCATTTATTATTACTAACTACTTGATAAATTTCTTGATTAACCCATTGTGTAGTCTTTAGTTACATTACTTAATTAATTACCATAATTCATATATGAACTTAATTAACTAATTTAAATTTCTTAATCACAAATTGATTAAATAAGAGTCAAGAATCTTTTTCTTCTTAACTTTAAACTAAACACTTACTACTAAAAATGTTTCAATGTTAATTAAATCTAGTCACGTATCTTTAATTAACTACTAAATTAGAATATTCATTTAAGTTGAAAACATTTTTAACAATAAACTTCATTTTTACTTTAAACTAATTCAGTTTAGTAAACTAAGTTTTGTTACGCTTAAGCTCTGAAACAATACCCGAGAAAATCCTTTCTATGCACGAGTAAAATCCCGGGTTTCCCTCCAATCTTCCCGAGTACTCCTTCTTCCTCGTTCCTTTTGTTTTGAAAAACTTTAAGTTTTGAAACCTGTATACTAATATCTCGCGATCTCGAACCTGAAGTAACCCACGCGCAAAGCCCTCATGTGCTTGAGTTCCAACTCGAGTCTCCCTCGCGTACAACTACCTGACATCGACGCCTACGCCGTGCACGTGCACAAGGCGTTGACGACCCACTGGCGACTAGTGAAGCTTCCAATAAGACGCAAATGACATCAGCATCGACCACGCATCAACGTACGAGCCAATCACGTCGCCAATAAAAATCGAGCACAGCTCGATGAACTCGAACCCATCACCGATCACAAAAATGGTTTGTATACCCACTGTCGACCACCTGAAGCCTAACAACTACGGTCACACCTCCACCACCCCCCAAGCTCCATTCTCTTCCAATCATGTGCCACTCGACGCTCGGAGGAGGTCGCGGTGAACACAAGTTCGAACGCCACCAAAATTAGGTTTTCGAAAAGAAAACGTACGCCGCTGCTGCCACCAAGGTTGTGAACACCCCTACCTATTTTTCTCACCACCCCAGTAGGCTCGTCCACCTCTTCGCCCAACCCCGACCACCAACAACCTTCCGATCATCTGAAAACAGTCGAAACTTGCTTTGCGTTCAACTGGGAACTGCTCTGAAAATACGCAGAGAAAAATCACCACTCTTGTATGAAATTTTTTGTTTCTGAATGCTAATCCATGTTATATACTTAAAATTCAAGATTCTTCATATTTGAATTATCATGAAATTTTAACTTTGTCATGTACAACTAAATTTCAGAGGCAATCCAACTTTATTTTGTTTTAAACAAAATTTTAGATTATGATCTATGCTAAAACACTCTTATTTGTTTTATATTCTAACCCTGTCAATGATTAGATAAAAGAATTTGGATTTGTTTATAATCTGCTACCCTGTAATCCATGAAGGCAGAGAAAAAATGCACCAGTATAGATATGTTTGTATACATATACATAGAGTTAAAACTGGAAGGAAATTCCTCAACAAACACAATATTGTTCACAACTTCATACACCCAGAGTTAATTATACTTAAGTTTAGAAAAAAAATGTTCACTCACCAAAATGATTTAACAAAGAGTAAGTTTTGGTCTTGCTTCCCAGATGAACACAGTGAGTTTTGCTTTCCAGGCTTCCAGTTGAATTTCAGACTTCAGTGTTGATGTTGTTAATGTTAAACAAATTTGTTTGTATTAAGTTCTGGTTGTAGTTTTCTTTTTTTTTTCTTTTTTATAACTTTATTTTCTTTTTTTGCTGAACGAAATGAAATGCATAAGATGATATATAGGGAAAGTTTACAGGCTGATGATATTGAGGCAAGATATTTTAATGTACTAACAATATATTTTTTAACAATTCGGCCAGAGATTTTTTTTTTTGTAAATGTAGGCTGAAATGAAAAGAAAGTGTGATGCATTAATTATTTTGGTCTTGTTTATATTATCCTACTTGTTCTTATTTTCCTTTCCAGGTTTGTTCAACTTGATTTTGCAAGTATATTTAGCTATATATTTCCTTGTCTTATTGTAGAAGCTTTCTCATTTATACATATGTTTGTACAAAGATATTTATTTCTTATTTCGGCCAAACATATTTTATATATGTGTACAAAGATAAAGTTGAATATGTACAAAGTTTTGTCTTCTCCTTGCATTGCACAATATATTGTACAGCAACATATGTTATTATTTGTCAAAGATTTTGTATGTTGTGTGAATAAATTTGTCTGTTTTCATATGTTACCACACTATCCATTTATTTCATATATTTACTTCTATTTTAAACTTATTTTATCCAGTACTTCATTTACTTGTTCATTTTATACTTATATTAATATTATAGTGTTCTTATGTTTATATACTTGTATTTATATATTTTATATTTCTATGTGTATCTTATATTTTATATTGATAGGATTTCTTATTTTAAACATTATTATTTAGATTACCCTTTTATATGTATTATATTAAATATTGATAATATACAACTTTTGGTTTTATTGAATAATACATAATTTATTTTAGATTTTCAAATCAAAATTTTCTTTACAAAGCATATATAACTGATAAATGATCAAGATTCTATCAGTTTATAAAATTTGAAAAGCTTATATTTCATTTAAATTAGACTAAATATTTATTAAATATACTGTCAAAATTCCGGGTCGTTACATTCCTCCCCCTTAAAAGAATTTCGTCCTCGAAATTTAAAACAACAGTTAATTCAAAAGCTTTTATATTAACAATCCAAACATACATATTATTCATACAATAGCAAACAATCAAACAGTCTACACTAAAAAACTCACTAGTTGTCTAGACATAAATTTGCATAAGTTTTCCTAAAGCTATCGAGAGTTTCCTAGGTACAATCTTTGGGATCCTCACTCTATTGCACCTTGACGAGTTTCACCACTTTGTTCCTGAGTTGCTTCTCGTCTCGATCCACAATCCGAACTGGATTCCTGACTACAGTTAAATTGGGTTCTACTTCCAAATCTTCTTAAATTACAGGTTCTACAACCAGTGATGGATTATGAACAAATTTCCTCAAATGTGATACATGAAATACATTATGAATCCCAGACGTCCGCTCTGGCAATTCAATCATGTATGCTACAGCTCCAATTCTCTCCAACACTCGAAATGGTCCAATGTATCTCGGAGCAAGTTTTCTCTCTTTTCAAATCTTATAGCACCTTTAACTGGGGAAACTTTAACAAAAACCAAGTCTCCGATCTCAAATTCCAATGGCCTTCGCCTTCTATCAGCATATTTCTTCTGACGATCTTGAGCAGCTTTCATCCTTTTCTTGATAAGCTCAACCTTCGCAGAAGCTTTTCGAATAAGATCGGGTCCGAGCACAAGACGATTCTTCGATTCAATCCAACATGATGGGGATCTACATGGTCTTCCATATAAAGCTTCATAAGGAGCCATCTCAATACTTTCTTGATAACTGTTATTATAAGAGAATTCTACTAAATGAAGATGGTCCTCCCAAGATCCTCCAAAATCCAAAACACAAGCCCGCAGCGTATCCTCAAGAATAGGATTAAGCCTCTCCATCTGTCCGTCCGTTTGAGGATGATAGGCTGTACTCAATCTCAAATTTGTTCCCATTGCTGATTGTAGAGCTTCCTAGAATTTTCTAGTGAAAATAAGATCACGGTCACTTACTATACTGACTGAAACACCATGCAATCTAACTATCTCCTTCAAGAAAATTTCCGCCAGAGAAACTGTAGTACGGGTTGCCTTAACTGGTATAAAATAGGCACTCTTAGTTAAACGATCTACGATAACCCATATACCATCATTCCCTTTCCTGGTTCTAGGCAAACCATCTATAAAATCCATCGAGATCATCTCCCATTTCCAATTCTGAATTTCCAAAAGCTACAATAACCCGGCAGATTTCTGTTGATCACCTTTAACTTATTGGCAGATGACACAATTGTTCACAAAAGCAGCTACATATTCCTTCATGCCCTTCCACCAAAAGACTCTCCTCATATCTTTGTACATCTTCGAAATTCCTGGATGAATATTCAATTTGGAGCGGTGACTTTCAGACAACACTTCCTGGCTTAAATCCCTATCATTCGGAACACAGATTCTCCCGTTGATCCTTAGTGTTCCTTGGCCATCAATTTCAAAACTGGGACACTGACCCTTCCTAACTCTTTTGATGATCCTCCTCAACATCTTATCAGATTCTTGCTTGCTTGAGATCCTTTCAATAAGAGATGGAACCACTTCCAGAAGAGATAAAACCGCGTTCCTGCTGAGAGCATCAGCTACGACATTCGCTTTTCCCGGAGTGTACAGAATGTCCAAATCATAGGATGCAAGAAATTCAACCCACCGCTGCTGTCTCAGATTAAGATCTTTTTGGGAGAATAGATATTTCAACGGTTTGTGATCCGTGAACAATTCGAATTTCTCTCCCCAAGATAATGTCTCCAGATTTTCAAAGCAAAAACAATGGCTAGCAATTCAAGATCGTGCGTAGCGTAGTTCTTCTACTGTGGCTTCAACTGCCGACTAGCATACGCAATCACCGTTCCGTTCTGCATCAGAACTGCTCCCAAACCTACCATGCAAGCATTAGTGTAAACCTCGAATTTGCTCTTCCCATCTGAAATAGCAAGCACCAGTGAACTAGTTAACCTTATCTTCAATTCCTGAAAAGATTATTCACATTGGGGTGTCCATTTGAATTTCGCTCCTTTCTAGTCAGCTTGGTCAGATGTGGAGAAATCTTGGAATAATCCCTAATAAATTTACCGTAGTAGCCAACAAATCCTAGAAAACTACGAACTTCCGTCGGTGTCTCCGGCTGTTTCCATTCCAAAATAGTTTCAACTTTCGGTGGGTCTGCAGAAATGCCTTCACCAGAAACAATGTGCCCTAAAAATTTAACTTTCGATTTCCAGAAATGGCACTTCGAAAACTTCGCCTTCAGCACATGCTTCCTCAGAGTCTCCAATACAATCCTTAAATGCTCCCTGTGCTCTTCTTCGGATTTGGAGTAGACCAAGATATCATCAATGAATACCAGCACAAACTTACAACACATCCCTAAAGACTCGGTTCATGAGGTCAACGAAGTAGGCATGAGCGTTGGTTAACCCAAAAGGCATAACCAACCACTCATAGAAATAATTCGGTCCCCTAAATGCGGTCAAGGGAATACTGTCTTCAGCTACCCTCAACTGATCGAAACCTGAAGCTAGATCCAA
The DNA here is from genome assembly GCA_030765085.1 of Allium cepa. Lineage (NCBI taxonomy): Eukaryota > Viridiplantae > Streptophyta > Magnoliopsida > Asparagales > Amaryllidaceae > Allium > Allium cepa. Next base: position 309,032,983 of record CM060929.1, read on the forward strand.
TTGAGAAAAGATAGAAGCGCCATGCAACTGGTCAAAAAGATCATCGATGCAAGGAAGAGGGTATTTATTACGGATAGTCACTTTGTTCAATTCTCTATAATCCACAAAGAACCTCAATGATCCATCCGATTTGGTCACAAACACTGCCGCCGAAACCCAACAAGAAAAACTGGGTCTTATCAACCCCTTCTCTAAAAGATCTTGAGTCTGCTTAATCAACTCTTCTCTTTCCCTAGGAGCCATTCTTCTACTAGGATGAATCACCGGCACAGCTCCTGGAATCAAATCAATACGGAATTCTATTTCTCGATGTGGTGGCAGACACTTAACTTCCTCAAATACATCAGGAAATTCTTGAACCACATCGATGTCTTCAATCTTCTCTTCAGAAGTCTCAATTCCATGTAAAACATTGCTCAAGTGAATCTCAGAATTATCACACGACACTTTGGCAATTCTACCCAGATCAGTTTCCAACGAAACTGTTCTCTCATCATAATTCAAAACGGCTCTATACTTATCCAGCCAATCCATTCCTAAAATAAGATCAAATCCCTTAAAATCCAACACATACGGGTTACAAGAAAAACTGTGGGATAGATAATAAATCTTCAAGTCCTTACAGATAGTGTCTAATTTGGTCACCCCTCCTATAGGATTAGATACCAAGATAGGACTGTCTACAAAACTAGGGGTAAGAGAAAACTTTTCAACATAGTCCAAAGAAATAAAACTCAAGGAAGCACCCGAATCAAACAAAACTTTAATATATTTTCCATCTAAAAGTAAAGTACCTTCTAATACTCCTTTACCCATCGAAGAAGATGAAGGGCCGGCTTCCAAAGCAAAAACTTTATTCTGAGGAGCCCTCTGCAGAAGTGGACAATTCTTGATCATGTGTCCTAGTTGATGACAATTAAAGAACAATGATCTTTGTACCATAGCTGTCCCTGGGCCACTCTGATGCGGTTGCTGTTGCTGCTGTTAGAATCCTTTTCTAGGACATTTATTTGCCAAATGTCCCTCCTGTTAACAAATGTAGCACTTGTGAGGTCCGTTGTTATTCCCAGGTTTCTTCTTGTTCGGCTTTCTCCATTTAGGATCGAACTTTCGCTTATTCGAATTAGTGAAATTCCCACCTGAAGCTGCAACTGGAGCCACCGGTTTCTTACTCATCAAACTTTCATATCTCAACGCCAAATCAATCAAATCAAGAAAAGATCCCTTCAAAAGCACCATCAATTTTCCATGGAATTCAGGCCTCAATCCTTGCACAAATTTCTCATTCTTTTTAAGAGGAGTATCAATGAGTCCTGGACCATAACAAGAAAGTTCGTTGAATCTGGTTTCATACTCCGAAATAGACATACTACCCTGCTTCAAATACAGAAAATCCTGATACAATTGGGTTCTCCCTGCCGTTGGCAGAAACTTCTCTTCAAACAACTCCTTAAATCTGTCCCATGAAATGTCATCCTCAGAAATATTTGCAATTGTTGAATCCCACCATACTGCTGCACCACCCTGCAATTACCACGATGTCATTTGCCTCTTACGCTCATCAGACAATTTCATGCTCTTGAAAATACGATCACAAGAGCGTAGCCAGGCTTGAACTTCGATTATTGACTCTGAACCTTTGAATGGTTGGCCTCCGAGATTTTTAAAATCTTTGCATAAAGCAGCAAAACTAACTTGAGGCGGTACTGGATGACAGCCTCACTAGCATTTTGACTCCGTCCATCATCTGTTGACGTACTGGCCCTAACTCTACCTCTTCTTCAGGAACTCATGTCGGTCACCTGAATAGGTAACTTAACAAATTTAGATAGATATATGTATATAATTATATGAAAATACAAATACGCACTCTCAAGATAAATATAACACAAGAGCCTAGGTACTCGTTCGACCTAGTGCTCTGATACCAGCTGTGACGACCGCCTTTTCTAACCCTCAGAAAGACATATCATCATTAAGAAAGAAAGGGATAAAAACAGAAAAGAATAGAAAGGAAGAATAACAACATTAAAATCTCACAGCGGAATGGAACAAAATATAATACATCACATAACTATTACATAGTTATACAATATCATACAACAGGACTGTCATATACATGTATGTCCATACATTCATCCAAAATACAACATACATTAACTACACAGCAGAACTACATATATAGATACATACGTCTGGTCTTCTTCCCAAAAGTCCCTCCAGCAAATCAATACTCCGAATACCTATCACTTGGCTACTCATAAAAATTTGAGTACCCAAGAGTTTATGAAAACACAAAATATAAACTCCGGGTCAGACATGGGTCTGGTGTGAGTAAACGGGTTTAAATTGTTTAACTTTGCAAATCATTTGAAATAAAGGTATCACGTAAGACTCCTCACAAATAAATACGGGTAAGTTTTTTACCTTACGCTAACCAAAACATTATATAGGAAATTCAGTGATATTATAATAGTGTCTAGGGTTTTCAAGTAAATAGAAAATAGCCGAAATTGTTACATTCATTAAATTCCAGCTACTAGCCACGAAAGTGGGTAATACAAATCAAAACCGTAGGGTCTCATAGGAAAAATGGGTTTCCAACAATGGCAGGGCTACTGGGGTACCGCCCGTCACAGTACGGGGCCTAGATCACCGTATCGAGGATCACTCCCGACCCCCTACAAGACAAGGCCGGAACCATTCCTTACTGAACAGTCCCGAATAAGATAACCCCACAGTTGTGGCCAACAACTTCTCACACAGCCGAAGTAAAAAGTGACATCCAGACAGGGGTATACCCCGTCCTGCTTGGGCATGACCCACCTTGCTGCATCTCCCCAGCTTTAGCCATTTCCGGTTGATGAGGCTTGAGGCTGCGATTACCTTTATTGAACACTATTCTTAGAATGTTCATCGTCCACCTGACGATGTGCTGAAAGCATTCAATCCATACAAGTTCGTTCCGGGTTCGAATGAAACCGAAGGCATTATCTCGTTACACTCATTTTGGAATCACCCTCAGAGTTAACAACGATAACCCTTGCATTCTGAAATACCATCTCGATCTCCACTTGATAAGTCACGACCTATCGTTTAATTTGGATCGATGTGGTTTTCGAAGAATCAAAAACTGATTCTTCCGATCCTGGTCACATCGAAATCCAAACGCCATTTTAAGGGCCAAGTTGTCTATTTAACTTAACAGTTCAATTTAATATTAAGTATTTACATAACAGATATCACCGATAAATCATATACAGTTATCATAGATATATCCAGAATATATCACAACATATCACAGAACATCATCAAACAGATGTCAAAGTCAATCAAACAGAATTATCAATTCATACCAAAACAGTTTTGTTTACTTAACTTAATTGATTGCTTAAGAATAAACTATTTTATTCTGCTTAATTAATTACTGATTAATTAACTTACTAATGATAAATTAATTACTTAGTTATCATTAATTATTTATTTATTAATTTATTAATCACCTAATCTTTAATTAATTATCTAATTACTCAACTTTTATTCATTAATTGTTACTTAATTACCCAGTTAATTGATTGATTCTTAATTATTAATTAATAACTCAATTATTAATTAATAAAATCTAATTTCTTATTTAACTTATCACAAATTATTTTAATTAATCATTTATCTTTAATTAATCACTTAAGTTAATTACAAATTTTGAATATTAAATTTATCACTTCTTAATTTTATTTAAATAAATTAGTAAATCTTAATAAGTTATCAATTAATATCCTTAATTATTCATTTATAACTTGATTATCATTTATTATTACTAACTACTTGATAAATTTCTTAATTAACCCATTGTGTAGTCTTTAGTTACATTACTTAATTAATTACCATAATTCATATATTAACTTAATTAACTAATTTAAATTTCTTAATTACAAATTGATTAAATAAGAGTCAAGAATCTTTTTCTTATTAACTTTAAACTAAACACTTACTACTAAAAATGATTCAATGTTAATTAAATCTAGTCACGTATCTTTAATTAACTACTAAATTAGAATATTCATTTAAGTTGAAAACATTTTTAACAGTAAACTTCATTTTTACTTTGAACTAATTCAGTTTGGTAAACTAAGTTTTGTTACGCTTAAGCTCTGAAACAATACCCGAGAAAATCCTTGCTATGCACGTGTAAAATCCCGGGTTTCCCTCCAATCTTCCTGAGTACTCCTTCTTCCTCGTTCATTTTGTTTTGAAAAACTTTAAGTTTTGAAACCTGCATACTAATATCTCGCGATCCCGAGCCCGAAGTAACCCACGCGCAAAGCCCTCCTGTGTTCGAGTTCCAACTCGAGTCTCCCTCGCGTACAACTACCTGACATCGACGCCTACGCCGTGCACGTGCACAAGGCATTGACGACCCACTGGCGACTAGTGAAGCTTCCAACAAGACGCAAATGACATCAGCATCGACCACGCTTCAACGTACGAGCCGACCACGTCGCCAATAAAAATCGAGCACAACTCGATGAACTCGAACCCATCACCGATCGCAGAAACGGTTCGTATACCCACTGCCGACCACCTAACGCCTAACAACTCCGGTCACACCTCCGCCACCCCTCAAGCTCCATCCCCTTCCAATCGTGTGCCACTCGACGCTCGGAGGAGGTCGCGGTGAACACATGTTCGAACGCCACCAAAATTAGGTTTTCGAAAAGAAACCATACGCCGCTGCTGCCACCAAGGTCGTGAACACCCCTACCTATTTTTCTCACCACCCCGGTAGGCTCATCCACCTCTTCGCCCAACCCCGACCACTAACAACCTTCCGATCATCTGAAAACAGTCGAAACTTGCTTTGCGTTCAACTGGGAACTGCTCTGAAAATACTCAGAGAAAAATCACCACTCTTGTATGAAATTTTTTGTTTTCGAATGCTAATCCATGTTATATACTTAAAATTCAAGATTCTTCATATTTGAATTATCATGAAATTTTAACTTTGTCCTGTACAACTAAATTTCAGAGGCAATCCGACTTTATTTTGTTTTAAACAAAATTTCAGATTATGATCTATGCTAAAACACTCTTATTTGTTTTATATTCTAGTCAATGATTAGATAAAAGAATTTGGATTTGTTTATAATCTGCTACCCTGTAACCCATGAAGGCAGAGAAAAAATGCACCAGTATACATATGTTTGTATACATATACATAGAGTTAAAACTGGAAGGAAATTCCTCAACAAACACAATATTGTTCACAACTTCATACACCCAGAGTTAATTATACTTAAGTTTAGAAAAAAAATGTTCACTCACCAAAATGATTTAACAGAGAGTAAGGTTTGGTCTTGCTTCCCAGATGAACACAGTGAGTTTTGCTTTCCAGGCTTCCAGTTGAATTTCAGACTTCAGTGTTGATGTTGTTAATGTTAAACAAATTTGTTTGTATTAAGTTCAGGTTGTAGTTTTGTTTTTTTTTTGTTTTTTATAACTTCAGTTTCTTTTTTTGATGAACGAAATGAAATGCATAAGATGATATATAGGGAAAGTTTACAGGCTGATGATATTGAGGCAAGATATTTTAATGTACTAACAATATATTTTTTAACAATTCGGCCAGAGATTTTTTTTGTTTGTAAATGTAGGCTGAAATGAAAAGAAAGTGTGCCGCATTAATTATTTTTGTCTTGTTTATATTATCCTACTTGTTCTTATTTTCCTTTCCAGGTTTGTTCAACTTGATTTTGCAAGTATATTTAGCTATATATTTCCTTGTCTTATTGTAGAAGCTTGCTCATTTATACATATGTTTGTACAAAGATATTTATTTCTTATTTCGGCCAAACATATTTTATATATGTGTACAAAGATAAAGTTGAATATGCACAAAGCTTTGTCTTCTCCTTGCATTGCACAATATATTGTACAGCAACATATGTTATTATTTGTTAAAGATTTTGTATGTTGTGTGAATAAATTTGTCTATTTTCATATGTTACCACACTATCCATTTATTTCATATATTTACTTCTATTTTAAACTTATTTTATCCGGTACATCATTTACTTGTTCATTTTATACTTATATTAATATTATAGTGTTCTTATGTTTATATACTTGTATTTATATATTTTATATTTCTATGTATATCTTATATTTTATATTTGATATTGATAGGATTTCTTATTTTAAACATTATTATTTAGATTACCCTTTTATATGTATTATATTAAATATTGATAATATACAACTTTTGGTTTTATTGAATAATACAGAATTTATTTTAGATTTTCAAATCAAAATTTTCTTTACAAAGCATATATAACCGATAAATGATCAAGATTCTATCAGTTTATAGAATTTGAAAAGCTTATATTTCATTTAAATTAGGTTAAATATTTATTAAAATATACTGTCAAAATTCCGGGTCGTTACAACTTTGGACTTCGAGCCACTACTGTTCATCTCGGGATTTGGATCATTTTTGGGGTTGCTTTGGATGTAGTTAAGTTCTTAGAATTCCTCACTTACTAATTAATTATCATATGCTTTAAATGTTGTTTTTAAACGACTTTCGAACTTTAAAATATGTTTTAAACAATAACTAAATAATCATGTTAATCAGAAATGATTTAATAAAATAAAGTTTGATCCTAACTAGCTTATGTGTTCTTAAGGATACTCTATCTTCCTTATGCTTATATCGAGGTAATGATTTGGCACGTATGTATGCTTGCTTTGTTTGGAGATGTTGTATATGTTGAATGCTTTGTATGTATATTATTATTTTGGGTTAAAAATGACGAGTGAATGACAACATAGAAATAGGATTGCTAAGTTACAGGTTGGCACAGACTTGTAAAATCATGCTTTAACATTCTCCACTTTAAAACGGAAAATGAACGTCGATGTGCTGCAGTCAGTCATCACCTTACTTAACTTTCGACAACAAAAGAGAGTTTAGTATAATATGAAACACATATAAGTAAATAGAGCAAACTAACATTGTTCATGCAGATTCTTTTTAATTTTCATTACAATTACTTCGATCAAAATTTCCTAAGTCACATGCCCACGTAGAGATGTAATATAATAGAAAATAACATTATAAAGAGTCGGTCAATATATGAAAATGTGGCCCGCATTCTATCATACAAAGGAAACAAAATCTTTGTCAACTAAAGCCTCCATCTCCGTCTTCAGCCCTCGTACTGTAGCCATTATTCCAAATCCATCTAAGACCATAAACTCGACCTACTCAAATTAGTACCCGTGAATTTACGGTGAAAACAATAATAAAAACATAGATCAGACATAAAGTCTGGTGTGAATAATGCTATCCCAAAACAAATATACGAGACCAACCTGCACTGCACAGGTTAGGCCATCACTATTCAACCAATCATATGTGAAACACTCTAAACTTGTAACGCAAATTATTTCTTATTTACGCCTTCAATTACGTGCTTCCTCAAGCAAATTTTTTACTACTGTGCACCCTATGCTGACCCCACCTGAGTCCTAGTTTAGATTGTATTTGAATCTAAGTATAAAATACTATGCTCCTTGCATTGACCTCATCCGAGTCCTGGTGTGGATTATTTTTGAATCTAATTGATCGTACCCGAGTCCTAGTTTAGATTGTTTTTGAATCTAAGTATAAAATGCTGCGCTCATCAACCGACTCCACCCGAGTCCTTATAATTTCCTCTTTGACCTATAAAAAATTCTTCTAAAGTATTTGACGCGGCGCCCAATGTAATTCTTATGCTCACGCGCAGAACTTACTAGCTTCCCATTAAGGATTGTCTCTTAACTCATACTACTTGGAGTTGCCCGCTATAGTATTCTTTTCAGCTTAATCTTTAGTTTGAAATGTGTAGACCCAGCCACCCTCGCAGTAATTAACTATTTAGTTAGTTAAGCCTTGGAGAAACGACCATCTACAGTCCCTCTATATTTATATACTAAATTTACTTACTACATGGGGTCACTCCATAGTAGTAATCTATTTACTTATTTTTAAAACTGCTTGGAACCAACCTACCACAACAAATGGTGAAGAAACCTATATGCAGCCTTTGCCGTAAAGAAACCCACATGCAGCTCTAAACATTTGTTTAATTTGGAACTATTTGGTCTTCCCACCGCAGTTTCTATAAATTGAATGTCTCTCCTCACCTTTCCTGGATGTGCATTCGAGCTGGCGTCCCACTTGGCATCAACTGCCCTTCCAACTCCTTGCCTTTATCTAGCCCAGGATCCCTTTCCCCATTCTGACCTGGCCTCTCCCCGAGTCCCATTAACTTATCTTTTGTAAGTATTATATGTTTCTCCTGATGCCATTACCTGACAACTTCGACACCCCTGATAATGCATTTACACATGTCGTTATCCCATTGGATCTTATTTTACCTTTTGTTATTCTCAGTGTTTTTGCCAACAAACAATTTGGATCTTGTCTTCCTTTTTCCTAACCCCTATCAATATATTTTTTCATGGATTTTATTCCCATGGGTCCCCCGTACTACCCCTTTACCCAGCACAGTACTTAGCTATTTATCTCTTTTACTTTCTCAAAGAAAATTTAGATAAAATTCTCTAAAATTCCTGAACCTCTGTTCTTTAATAGTTACACATATTTTGACTTTTTATTCACTTGTTATTTTCAAGTTAAACAACTTCAAAAATTCGTATAAAATAATATAAGTTTAGGAAATTTCTCAAACTAAAAACCCAATTTATAAATCATGATTTAAAATAATATAAAATTTCCATTAAGTTTCGTGATCACTAGTTAGGGAAAAGAAATGTAAACATTCCATGTTCAATCATCGTTCCCCCAAAACACATTCATTAAACCTTTAGATCTTTACATGTAAACCCATATGAGCCGCATCATACATAATCATTTAGATCTAAATCGAAGCGATGCATATATGAAAATTGGTTTAGAAGGATTAAGTGTTACTCACCTAAATCTTTTAGATATACAACTTTAGTCTTCTTTAGTTTCTTCTAGCCTGTGTTTTCGTATCTTCTCCTTATCTGCCTTCTTATGCTCCTACCATCAAAGAATTTCTCTAGTCTTCTATTTTAGTTTGAATTGAATAAAAAGAATCAATAAAAATGAATAATATATAATATCCCATAATGAGTTGGGCCTGGACCCACATACCCACTTCTATTAATTCATTTCCTTTTACCCTTCTTGTCAAACCTGCCTTTTTTCCGTTAAATACTTGTTTAATTAATTAAAAAACTTAGAATTATTGCCACACCCAAACTTGATGCGGGGAATGTTTGGTTGAAAAAAAGGCCTCATGAAGCTACATTTCAAATATTAAGTCATGTGGAGTTAGTTTGCTCAAGATATCACCAAGGTAAGTATGGATCGGTGTGACATTAAATGTTGGTTCGATCATGGCTCCAAGTCTTGGTTCAGACAGGTGTATAGATCTATGGTTCTTGGATTGGTGGTCCTTAGATTAGTGGTGCATACGTCGGTGGAGCATGTTTTGGGGGTTGAGTTGATGGTGCATGGTTCGGTGGTGCATGGTTTGGTGGTGCATGGTTTGGAGGTGCATGGTTTGAGGTGTATGGAACGAAGGTACTTGGTTTGGTGGTGGGTAATAACTAAAGCCCACCTTGGATTTTTTGTGTGATTACTTTGGCTTCTAGGCATCGGTACTTCAAGTTAAAAGGGATACCACCGGTGGATCATCAATATTGACCCCGCCTTGGTCCAATAGAATGTGACCCATCATGGAGGGTCATGGCATTCCTAGACACACGTACTATGGGTTGCATGGTGAATGGTGGAGGAGGAAAGGTGGAATAATGGTATGGAGGCATTCAAATTAGATCGTGGAGAGTGACGACATCAATGCTGGGATAGCGGTACTTCAAGACTCAGGGCATAAGGCTTTGGGCCAGACCTAAGAGATCATTAGAGGAAGTATTTGGGACAAATGATGGTATTCTATGGCTAACAATGATTGTTGAGTGCCATCCCAAACTTAGAAACTCAACAATAGGATTTTTTTAATGATCCAAAGAACGAGTTTTAGGATGCGCTTTGATGTGGATAACGTGTGCAAGGGGATCATTGATACTCAGAGGTTTCGATGTATGCTTGTAAAGCAAGGGTAAATGAGGATGTGATCAAAGTCAGTCGATATTTAGAACCGATCCACATGCACCTCAGAGTCAGTTGATGTTTTAAACCAAGGAAAGGTGTGACATAGAATCCATTCGACATTTAGGATTTATTTTTACTTGGACTATCAAACGGATGGTCTGACTCTTATCATACTAAGTCGCATGGATTCTAGTACCAAGAAACCGAAACGTTGAGTAGTCTCTGATGGGATCATATGAGTATTATATATCCAATGCATGGAGTGATTAAAAGTGAGAATAGATGATGGATGCTATATTTGATTTGCTTGATTAGGGATGTCACACGATGTTGATTTTATTGACAGATATCTGAACACCTTATACGTACTTTAATGCGTAGTACACCTATGATGGTTACGATATAGAGCATCATATATTTCAAGTTATGTGCTAACTCTTTGGATGCAGGGGTGGATAAGGTATGATTCTCCATACCCTATGCCCTACTATATTGATTTTATAGTATTTTGAGATTTTCTATTGCTCACACCAAACTGTTGTCTAACTCAAGGTTTTTCGATCTATTCCTTATTATCTTAGGTACTCTTATATGAGTGGACTTGATAACAGGGGTAGGCGATACATGGAACTGTACAGATAGACGAGCATGAGGCGACGCTTGCTCGTATTTATATTTGGACTCATTATTGCTTATCCTAATGTACGACACTATGGAGCCCAGATAGTGTATGCTTACATTTTTTAGAGACGATTTATACCAGTTGTGTCAACTCCATTCCTTGTGTCGCATAATTGTATGGATCCGTGCACTCTGATTTCCATGGTTCATTTAGTTAATACAGTCTCATTTGTTTTATATCTGTAATGACTGTTATATTTTATTTGATGCGTTGAGAAATATACGACATGTTATGTGGTTATTTCAGTTACTTTACAACTATTGATAATCGTCTTACATCGGCATGATACCATTACCGCACACCATACAAGTTATACTAGGTACCGATGTAGGACAATCATTGCATAAACGACCAAGAATTTTCTATTTTAATTAAATGGAAAACTCTTTGTCGTTTTATTTATGTACAAATTATTAAAATAAAACTATTTTGATGCCTAGTTATTATTCTTTGGATGTAGAGCTCGTTAAATACGAATTAACATGATATTTGCTTATTGGCAATGGTTTAAGTTTAAGTAGCTTACTGTTAGTACTAGTAGTGTATGGGGTTTAAGACGGAGTTATTGTCAAGTGATGGCTAACCATCAGCAAACCCTGGTTGCATCAATTCATAATCAATTTTAGTCAGTGCTCATTCTGAACCATGATTCATGTTGGCAATTTTTTATCACGTATCCCCTATCTCTCCCTCTCTCTCTTTTCGGACACTACTTTTGCAAATGAGCATTGTCCAACCATAAAAGTAGCTTGAGCTGAATTATTATCTTGATATTGCTTGGTGTATGCTTGGCTCTAATGTTGCATGAAATACATGCATTGCCAGTGAATTCTTTCATAGTGTCCTATAATATTTCTTCTACCATTCCACCTTCATGTAGTTCTTTGATTATTTCAACTTGCTCATTTGTTTGACGACATTCTTGCGCTTTGTTTTAAGAACTATGTATATTTGTTTGGCGATGTTCTTACCTTTGATTTCAGGACTATTTACATTTGTTTGATTGGTTTTCTCTCTTTCTCATTGGACTCTAAACTAGATAATGTCAAAAAGATGTGCATTAAGTCCGTAATGGTGGAGCACTCTTTGTTATTGAATTTTTTATGTAAATTAGTATTTTTTTGCATTTCCTCCTTTTTTTTAAAAGAAGAGAGTTAAAGAAGAAAACAGACATGGGAATGAGTCTAATATAGTATAATATTTTGAACTATATTTGTTTAAGAGTGGATTCCACAAGAAAATGATAAGACTATTATTAATTCCGTTTCAAAAAAGTTATGTACATAGGTGGTAGGTGGTACATTATCGTACAAGTCTTATTTTCTAAATAACGTATTATATGTCCAAAGGATTAATTCACGTTACGCAAGTTTCAAATTGTAGCCCCTTGAATCGGGACTGGAACACCTAACCATTGAGACAATGGTACTGAATAAAATGGTGGGACCATTTGAGCATCTAAATATTCTACTTTTGATTGAAAATATAGGTCATGCATAACAATCCAAATGTTTTCTCTTGGATTCATTTCTGGCCTCATTTAGTTAACTGATCAAAAAGACAAATTAACCGATCCTTTTTAACCAAATGGCTAATCCCTTTTGAATGCGGTTTTTTTCTTACAAATGTTCGTATCTCTTCACCCAGAGACACAAACGTTCAGACCTATAAAAATGTCCATCTCTCGATGTTTTGAGATACAAAATTTGGAATAATTCTGGATCTTCTTGTCCGCTCTTCCACTTCAATAGTTTCTTAAACTATACTAGAACCTTGCCGAATTCATAGTACCGCAGTCTATAAATATGACATTCTTACATTGCATTTAGTGTTTTCGATGGTTTGGATTAATTTTGGTAATGTGACAGCAATCAATCAAATAGATTGACTTCTTGAACTCCATTTTATCTTAATAGACTGTTTATCATAACTCAATGCACATATTCATTTAATCAAACTGTGTTGAAGACAAACCACGAAAACATGATTGATGTGCCTTGAAGGGAACTCTCCCAATAGTCAACAAAAACCACCAACAACCTTCTGCTCTGACTACTTTTCAATGACTTGCTTTTTAGTCTTAGCCTATGTAAAAGGAAACTTTTCCTCCAATTCAATCTCTATAAGAGCCCCAGCTAGCTTAGAGCATCCCTAACAAGAGGTTGGTCACCTGGTGACTGACCCCAACAGGGGGTTTGTGACCCCATTTTTGGGCTCACTACTGACTGCCAATGTCGCTTTGACGACCTTTGCAGTCAGTGGTTTACCCAGCGTTAATAATGCTGGGTAAATAACCAATATTATTAATGCCGAGTAAACCCAGGCAACAGCAACAAAAAAAATTTAGCATTGCTATGTTATCCGGCATTAATAATGTTGGATAAGCAACAATAATATTTTTGTTACCGTTACCAACTTTCTTATAAATAACCAACCTTAAATTTTTATCAGCTCACACAATTTCTTCTTCCTGTCTTAAACTACACAAACCGCACTTACTATTATCCATAGAAAATACCCAACAATCAAAGAGGAAAAAAGCCGATGTCCTCCTCGGTCCAATAATTTTAAGAATATAATCAAAATTATAATATTTATGACAATTCACCCCCAAATTGATAAAATAATCAGAATTATCAGCAAAACTCTCAATATGCATCCCAATATCATTCATAGCAACATTCGCAGCATATGAGTCTAGGTTACAATAATCAGTTTCGCAATCGATACTCGAATAACAATTCACAATATCGATCATCGAATTTTATAAGCAACCTTCGAGGTTATTTCACATAAACAAGGAACTTCGATAGAAATTTAAATTCTATTTTTGAAGCAGTTGACGGCGGTTTCAATCAGAAGTGTGATGTTAAAACCTTATAGGATTGAGATAATGATTTAAGTCAATAATCCCATTTGAATCAAATAATGGAAAATATAGAAGGAATCAACACAAATGAATCCCTAATGCCAGAAGCAAATGATATTACATCTAAAAGTGCCGCTTCTACTCAACAGCAATGGTCAAATGACGAGCAAGAGGAACTTGCTATGTATTGGCTATAGTGTTATTGACGAACAGAAAGGTACGTCGCAATTTGAATTTGCTTTTGTGGCATTATTTCAAACCTTTTCCAAGCTCGCCTACCAAATATTATTCCTAGAATTGTTGAATTTTTAAAAACTCAATGGAGACGTATGAACAACTCTTGTCAAAATTAGAATGAAATCATTGAAATTATGGAGACGAGAAAATAAAGTGGTGCTACAAATGTTAACTTGGTGAGTTTTGTCTTTCAACCAACCTAAGAGTAGATTATTTTTTTATATAATTCACTAATGCTTTATGTTAATTTTCAGCTCGAACGGGTTCATGAGAATTATGTACAATAGAACAAAGGTGTTGCTTTTAACCTTATGCATGTTTATAATCTTCTTAAAGATGAAGACAAATGTAGCACAATAAAAGGAAACACACCAGATTTCAGTTTGCACCGAGAAGAATGAATCCTGAGTCTAGTATAGGAAAGTCCGATATACCGAAGGCGACTGAAGAACAAGAACCCCATTATTTCATAGTAAAAATGTAGGGAGGGCGGTAAGAAATTAGATATTAAAGAGTAAAATTAATTACAATGTCCAATATGATAAAATAGAACTATGTCTTCAGTAAATAGCAACACAAGACTGTTTGAGGAAAATAAGAAGCAGAGGAAAATGCAAAAATGGAAGCAGCGCAAGACCAAGAAAGAAGGAAAAAAGAAAGATAGAACTTCGTTTGCAAGAATAGTATTTGGAACTAAAAAGAGAGAAAATTAGGCAACGAAAAGAAGAGTCCATGTTGGATATGATGACTTGTGACCTCTTTAAGCTCACATCTGAATAGCCTGAGGTGGTGGAGAGTAATATAAAAGAATACCATGCTAGTCTAAGGGATTCATCCAATTGTTAGTCATATGTTGTACGTCTATAGGTAAGTGTAACATTATTAATGTTGTATTAGTTTATTTTGAATTAAATTTTGGTTGATACTTATGTATGCTGTAATGAGTAAGTGCGACATTGCTTACGTTGTATTAGTTTTTTTCGAATTTAATTTGGGTTGAAACTTATGTAAAAATGTTTTATTAGTTTATTTCTAATTTAATTTCGGTTGAAACTTATGTAAACTGTAATGAGTAAGTGTAACATTGTTCATGTACTGTAATATTAATCATAGACAAATGACCCCAAAACGAAAACACATGAATAACATACTAAAAGATGGAATACAACATGTATAACACGGGATATACGGTAAAACAATGCAATAGAGTCCAATACGGTACAATATTTTCAAAAAGAATACATAAAAAACATAGTCCAATATGATACAAGTAACCAAATAAATCAACGACTCATCCTCGTCGTAATCATCCTCATCATCATCGCCGTCGTCATTATCATAATATGAAATCTTGCTATCAGGGTTATCCCACTAACTCCAACATGTCTGAAATCTAAAGCACCCCCTAAATTAACTACCCTATTTAGACAAGGAATGAATTTCGGGCGATGCTGATATCTAGCTTCATTCTCAATGGTCAACCCCAGAACACGCCTCTCCTGATCTTGATTCTCTCCTTGTACTCATCTATGCTGCTTTTGCGGTCTCTATATGTAACATCTCTAAGTTCAACCTGCATCTGAAATAAATCCTCATATGGAAACGATGCTGGATCTGGATAATTGGTGATTGACAAATGTGGTATGTCAATAAACCGATTCTGGCTGGATGAGGTAGGTAAAGTAATAGACCATCCATATAGTCCATCTGAAATCTCAGGTCGTAGAGCAATAAACCTCTGTGTTGGATGAGATAAGTCATGCACAACTGCGGGTGCAACACCGGTATGGATGGTAGATGGCCCGAATAAATCGAAAGCTCCTCCATGTGTAAAATCGGCACACGACGGAGCAGTGTAGAATCTATGTCAAAACTGAAAATAGTACATTTGGGGAATAATGAAGTAACTCGCTTCCCACCATCTGTTCGCTGCTGCATGCTGTAACGTTGCCATCAAGTACACTATAAGAAAAGGTGTATGGTGATGTGGAACATCTGGAACCACACCTATGCCGTATATCTGGCGCCAACATCGCTCACCATGATCCACATACAATTCTAAGAGGAGATGACTCAAATGGAAATTGTCTGACCAAAAAAAATAACGCGTGTGAGTTACTAGAGCATGTCAAATATGGAGATCCATCAAACGACTGTGAAATAATGTCAGAGCGTGTACGCCGTAACTATATGTGGTTGCATGCAACCGCAAAAACCTGACTAGCCTCACCACTACAAACTCTCTAGGTATTCTGGGGCGACCATGTATAGCTCCTTGGAAAGAATAGTAATAACTGGTGGTCTCTAGTCGGGTGAGCTAGATTGGGGCTATACTCATACAACCAATACTATAAAATATCCCAAAAAACACATAATGATACACCATGGTTAGTCACCACACATTGTAAGTCCAATGAACTACACAATTAGGCCATGATAGTCGTTCCCTGGTCGTAAAGAATAGGGGAACAAGATTAAACTCTGTAACCGCTGCAATTAATCCTAATGAAAGTGTAGTGGACATACTGGAAAATAAATGGTTTCCCATTATAGGACAAACAATCTAGCTATCTCCAAGTCATGGGTAGAGTCGTAATCTTGAAGCATTCTCCTAATAGTATACCTAAGGGAACCAAACTCTAATCCTTGTATCCCTCGATAAGCATGATAGAATTGGAATACTAGGTAAGATATGCAGAAGGTTATCTTTTCTTTGGCACTGTTGATCATAAGGTAACGAAATGTGCAACTCAATAGAAATTCCAGTAAGCACAACAAAATCTAATGGAGTAATGCCCATCTTCCCAAAAGGAAAGCGAAAAGTATGGGTGATCTTCCACTAAAAAGAAGCTAATGTATGACATAATTATGCACCAGAATTTAAAGTCAACTAAATGCCTATAAAATAAAGAATATGTAGGGCTAAGAAAAATACAATGCGGTTGCACATGTAATTATTTAAGATTAAAAACATACCCAAAAAAAACTCTAAAATCCTATATCGTCCAAAATTCCTGTAATATGTCGATCGATGTCGACTGCTATGATCTCTCGATATAAACGAAAAACGGATGCAAGAGATCCGCGGGTTTTCCCTTTCCTTGCTTATTGAGAAAATTATTTTGGCTGTTAACTTCGTAACTAAATGTATAACTATGTGATTTATAGACTAAAATGTCAACATGTTACAAAGCCTAAATATAGAACCATATACTATATACAATATTTTTTAAATACGTAAATAATTTAAATTAATTGATGCTAATAACTGCCATTATATTTGAATATAAAATGGTACTTGCAATGATGTCGACACAGTAGAAATGCGTACTTGTTCGTCGGGCAACACACGAAAATTGATCAACTCCTTTTCTGGTCCTAAGTTTTGATCGATATTTGAAACCAATGCAGAGTCTTCGAAAACAATCCCCATGCATCGCCTTTGAGATACCATTGTTTCATCACCCCTGCGCGTTTTCAAAGAGATAGAACTAGGACCTTCACCATTATCATCTCCATTGCCTCCATAATTTGTTGATGATCTATTGCTACCACGAACAACACGTAATATTCTTCTCAATTTTGAGCAATTTTTTTTGAAGAATACAGGTTGAAATTTAGTGTGTTTGGAAGATATGTATACAAAAATTGGGCTTTGAGATAATGAAAGGGGGAGGAAACATAGCTGGCTGAAGAAGAAGCCGATTATGTTATACAAGTTTATCTGGCATTATAAATGACGGGTAAACTAGCAGTCAAGATTTGATTTCAAACCCCACGCGGATTGCCACGTGAAAAGATATAATTTATTGCATTGTTATCCGGTATTATAAATGTCGAATAACTTGATCATTTTATTTTGCTATTGGACCAACGTGGGGTCAACCACACCATTTTGGCCGACGTGGCATGAAGGACCAACCCACTGTTGGCAATGCTCTTAATACCGTTTAATTGTTGGTTGACCAATGTAACTAGGATCCCAAAATTTACTAGCAACATTTATTGCTCGGTTCCACCACATTTAGAAGTTGCGTCCAAGGAAACTAACCTCATACCGTATACCAGTTAGTAGGTCCATGTGCATTTGGAATTTTGGAGCAAGGGTCTCATGACGCTGAGTTGGGTACTTCGCCATGGAAAAACATGGACCTTCATTTAAAACGTTCACATCTTAGGTAAAAGTCATTTTCACAGGTTACTAATGCTTCAAAATAAAAAATAAAAAATAAAATTGACAATAAAAAGGATTTAAAACATATAAAGAGGTGGAATTCTCATACGTACAAATCAGTTTAACAAAAAAATTAATTTACCTTAGACTAATTTACTTCCATTTTGTTTTCTAGCTTTTTTTAAAATAAATAGACTCATCATATTTTATCTTGCAAATGAAAAAAAGACACATCGCTTACCCTTGTCAAGCTGCCACAAATATTATGATATAGTTGGAATTTTTTTGGCACTGTTGGGCTAATATATCCATTTTCAGAAATATTGGACATGGCAATACAAGTGACCAAGGGTTTCCTATTGTACGACTGTTTAAAACGTGTACACATCGTATACCTGCAATTAAAAATTCGAAATTTCCAGCATTTCTTTTGGCCTTGAAGAAACAAAAACTGTTCCACTTGTACCATTTATAACCCTGTCCACTCATCAAATTTTTAATGGCTACTGGCAACACCATGAGAGCTGTTCAGTACAATTGTTATGGTGGTGGTGCTGATGCTTTGAAGGTATACAGACATTTACTTTCTCTTCTTATTTCGCCCTTTATTTGTAATTTCACTTCTAATTCATGTAATCTTGCCTTTTAATTGTAAGAATTTTTGTATGGTAGGTTATGAAGTCGTGTTATACTTGAGAAAATTCTTTTGACATTATAATAGACAAGACTCTTTTGGCAATTTTATAAACAGTATTCTGTGTATTTGTTGTAAATTCATTAGGTAGTTTGAACTTTGAAGTCAAACAAACAATTTGGGAACTGAATTGGGCTTACAACAATTATAGGGAGGGACTAAAGTGAAGTATATAACATCTGTTGTCAAGTGAAATGGTATAAAATTTCAATTTTTGCGATGGGTCAAATGATATGAAGATCGATCCTTATGGTTGTGTGAAACTGAAATCTAGTTATGAAAACATAATGTGTGAAAGGCTGTAGCATATTACTACTGTTTATTTGAGCTTCAATGTGTGTTCATATATCAAAGCGGATGACCAATTCATCCCCTGTAATAACTGTAAGTTTGAAATTACGGAAACTGCACACTTAACTAGTTTGGTATGTTTCAAACCTCAGCTTGTTGAGGTACCAATACCAACAGCAAAAAAGGATGAAATATTGTTAAGAGTGGAAGCCGCCAGTATAAACCCTTTTGACTGGAAGGTTCAGAAAGGCATGCTACGCCCTTTTATGCCTCCAAAATTTCCATACATACCAGGTCTGTTTCTCTATCTTTCTATATCTAAAGACATACGTATATACCGCTTATGCAAGTTTCCAGATGTATGCAATCTGTTCTTGTAACTAAGTAACTGACACTATTCTCTTTTAGTTTATCTATTCACAAATCATAGGATATCCACTTGTAATTTCATGTTTTATATATCATAAAGAACAATATACGGTTATGTTTACAATCAATATGATCTTCTTCAAAACTGAGATGTTGAAATATATTCACTATGACGATTTTTTGCTATACAGCCATAGATGTCGCCGGAGAAGTAATTGGTGTTGGTCCTGGAGTAACTAGTTTTAAGGAAGGCGATAAAGTGGTTTCCATTCTTAACGTCACGGTAAGAGCTGATCATTGCATACTCTCCTCCTTATGTTCTCAAATATGCAATGTTGATAAGAAGGCAACTATGGCTATTTAGATATTATGAACTGCTGTACACCTGCTAAATTAAATCTGGCTTAACGGATTAGAAAAAGTATAGAAATCGATCAAAGCAATAATCAAACACAAAGAGATGTACATGATTATATACAACTTTGATCAAATTGATCTACACGTCCTTGTAGTTAGAAAGTCTTATATATCTAGTTTGTTGCCACAAAAATTCTTATGACTGCCATTAAAATTTAAATAGATATCAATTGTTTGTTTTTTTCATTCAGTTACGTGTCTTCGCTTTACAACGGCCTTTCATTGTCTTATGATTATTCACTACTTTTACTTTACATTCATTGACGGTTTTGCACTGTTGTACGGCAATTCAACAGCAGTAAAATGGAGTGTGCAAGTGCTTAGTTGATAAAACAAAATAATATATGGTAATTCTAAGCATGCAAGTAGATTTTGTTTATGACCAATACAATAGCCATGGTAGCCAAATTTAAAACTGGGTGTTAATGGGTTTTAGGCCTACATGATTATTGTTTTCTGTGTATAACTAAACAGTAGTTGTCAAATTTCAGAAAGGGGGAGGACTAGCAGAGTTCACCGCAGCATCAACAGCCCTAACTGTCATCCGCCCTCCAGCCATCTCCCCTTCAGAAGGCGCAGGGGTCCCTACAGCCGCCCTAACCGCTGTCCTGGCTCTCAAGGCAGCCGGAGCCACCTTCGATAACATGCAAAACAGTGCTTCTGAAAAACAACAAAAGAACATCCTCATAACCGCCGCCTCAGGCGGTGTAGGGCTCTATGCCCTCCAGCTCTCCAAACTCCTTGACTACCATATAACCGTGACCTGTGGGGCCCGCAACATAGACCTCCTACACTCCCTCGGTGCTCACGAAGTGCTCGACTATAGGACCTCGGAGGGCGCGTCCTTGAAGAGCCCTTCGGGTAAAAGGTACGATGCAGTGATACATTGTGCGAGCAGTGTTGAATGGAGGGTGCTGGAGAGTAATTTGAGCGAGGATGGAGTGGTGGTTGATGTAAATCCGACTTTTAGAAGTATGGCGTTGTCTGTTTGGAAGAAAGTGGTGTTTAGTAGGAAGAGATTGGTTGTATTTATGTTGATGCCCAAGGTGGAGGAGTTGAGGTTTTTGATGGAGTTGATGGAGCAAGGAAAGTTGAAGACGATTATTGATTCGGGTTTTAAGTTGGAAAATGCGAAGGAGGCTTGGGCGAAGAGTATGGAGGGCCATGCTACTGGAAAGATTATTATTCATATGTGAATTATGTGGAAAACGTTAGTGTTTGAATGCTTGAAGATTGAAATATAAGTTGTATAATAAATAATTCAGTTTGCTCATTTGAAATTATCACCCATAGACGTGAGTAGTGGAATTGGGTTTGGGTAATTACAGCTTTTATATCTATATTCAGATCGAGATGCTGATCAAACTTGCTCCAAATACTCTTGTTGAATCGATGCACATGTGAGAGATTTTGAAAGTATCAGTTTTAACCGTAAATGATTGTAGCGGTTTTAATTGGTTTACATGATGTATTGGTATAGCCGATCAATGTATATTTATTTGAGAGTTTAACATACACGGGTTATAAGAGTTTTCTACTAAAGTAACGTTACATGTATATCATTATATTTGTTCTATACATGTATGAAGATTAATTTTTCAATATGATTAATAGTTGTATAATTAAAAATAAAAATTTGAATCGCTCAAAACACTATAATTTGATGGGTCGAGAATCATTATTAAAATTACACTGAATCGACTTTCATCGATTTTATAATCAACTATAACTGGTGTGAAAAATCTTACAAGAAAATATTATTATGACACCTGAAATATAGAACCGTTTTAACCAATCAAAACCACTAAAAAAAAACTTTCAAACGGAACCGAAAGTTCAACGACGGTTAGTTGCAACAGCTATATCACACTTATATATAAACACACCATTTAACCCCATTTTCATACAATTCAAATAATGAATTCAATTTGGATGCCAGTACAATGGTCGCTTTCAATAATTTCAATGAGAGTCCATCTCAATCTCAAGGCATCGATATTTATATCAAATGCTTAGACCAAACCTGAAGTACAACAACCTATGTTACAATTGGTTGCACTATTACATCGATCCAGTATGTAAAAACCATCAAAATTGCGAAACTTTCTGTGGTAAAATCATGTGAAACAACAGTGCAAAGCATCCCGACAGAAAATATCTCTTTCGTCATTGAGAAATTAGGCTCGTTGCTTATTGCTTCAAGCTTCAAATGTTCAAAATCAAATAAACAATCCCAAGAAGCATCACTGAAAGAACAATTTGTAGTATATTCTCTTCTAAATTTAATTTACTCCTACCCTAAGAGAGAGAAAGAGTTGAAGCAAGTGTTTTTTATGAAAATAATATAAAATTACATTTCTACCGATTCATGCATGTTTATGACATATTATAGCAACATATAATAGCTGAAAATAATTATATCGGTGCATGATTGCAAACATTAATAGAAAAGACAAAATAAAGGCAACTAAATTCAACCGTTGTAACAACCCATAATTTTATGCTAGGTAATTAACTGTAATTAATTATTTAATTGAAGATTAAGCAAATAAAAAACTTAAAAGGAAAAAAAAACATAAAAATAAATTTAGGACTCGAGAGTCATTCCACCGCATTTGTAATATCGTTTATACATGAAATACATATAAAGTATATTAAAATCGGATAGAATTTGGAAAAACAGATATGAAACACATATAAAGTTTATTAAAATCAGATAGAATTTGCAAAACGAGGAGAAAACAGAACATGGAGGCAAAATGATCATTTGACCAGAATTGTAGTAGTTAATTCTAAAAGGATTCATCTTCTTCTTTATCTCTTTATTCTCATCTTCCTCTTTATTTTTTGTAAAAAGAAATTAAAGTTTTCAAAAGTAAAATCTACATAACTTTTGCATTACTTAACCAAAAATTCCAAATTAATTATCTAAATTCAAGTTAACGAACTCTCTACAAATCTATACAATCAAATTTGCATTTTGGAGAAGATAGAAGTCGAATTTCAAAAGTCAAAGAAAAGCTTCAAATTTCGATTCAATCGAGCTTTGGATTTCTAGGAGATTTGGTGCATGAGATCTATTCTCTATGCTCTATGGTCACCAGATATGTAATAATTGTGATAAATGCCTGAATATTGGTTAGAGCTTGAGGAATGATCTTGATTGGAATTTAGAGATGAGAATCCAACATATAAATGTTTTTGAAGATTAAGTTATATAACTTGATGTGTCTGGATACTCGATATGAATTGAATCATATTTAATGGATTGGCTATTTGGTAATAGATAAAGTTGTTAAGTAGAAATTTGATGATGGTCGAAGTTGTCATCGAGAGACGAAAATATGGAGTTAAAGTGGTTGATCGAGTAGTTAAACTATTATGGTTTGTACAACATTTGAATATCAAGGTGGTTTATCGAGTTATCTTTAAGTGACATTCATCCCTTGATGGATCATCGATGACATGTATTGCTTGATTTTGTAGCAAAAGGATAATAGGTCAGCCCACCAAGATTTTTGAACGCTCACCCTATAACACCTAGCCTCAACAGCATTCAGCCTGATCCATCATTACACAAGTGCCTCACCACATCCCTCGAAGGTCTTAAATGCTCCATTGCATAATACGATCAGATAACGGTCCGAACAGATTTAAACTCGATGGGGGCCTCAATCCTCGCACATAAATCCTTTGCATGCCTCGCCACCAAAGTACCCACTCGCAACATGAGGGTCTTTCTCCCACTAACACTGCTAGTCCCCTCGACCCTCATCGTTCGCAATTCCACTTGAACGCCTTGACCGTCTTGATTTGTCTTCACTCGGCAAACTTTGGCAAAAGTGCATTATCGCATTACTATAGATGCAACATTCCTGCATTGCTCTTCTAAAAAGGTCAATATAAAACGACAATATTCATTTGACAAAAGCGACATTATGCAGAAACCCCCGTCCTTCTCTTTCCATATGATAACGTCATCATCATTCAACAAAAGCATTCTTTCCCCTTATCGCCTCTTTGGCACAAGAACGCCTTGGTATGGTATGCCATCTGGCCATCATCTAAGCCATTCACTCGATCCAACGCCCTTGTTGGCCCACATCAGGACCTCATAGCTCTATCCATGACTGAGAGGACTCTAGGGCTTGGCGATCAACTACCGCAATGAACGTAGATCAACTTGATCAAACCACTTTTAAACTTTGTGTCTCTTTACTTGCATTGTCATTGATTTTTTTTTAAATTTATTAAGCTCGGTGTTAACAAATAACCTTTGCTAATATTCATTCCAACAAACAACTCTAAGGTTGACAAAAAATTTAGTTAACAACATAAGCTTAGGCATGAGGTGTAGATGGTGGAGGTAAGATTGCAAATGCCATGGAGCACGACATCAAGGCAAAGGAAGCCGGGTTGGCATTCGAGGATAGATTATATGGTGGAATAAATTGTCTTGGAGAAATTTTCCCATCCAGGCTCAAGAGCTATTGGTGGAATAAATTACCTAAGGGAACATTTGATTGGCTAGTGGGCATCACTCGACTAATCGTAAAGGGATGTGCAAGGTAGAGGGCCGAAAAGAAACATGCTAAAAATAGCCTATAATAGTCAATTGGCTATGTTCAACAAGTCGACTGCTCAAGGAGTCAGTTGACTGGTGAAGCTTGATCGGTCAATTGTTTGATGGTGGCCAGTATTGGCTACAGTGGGTCAGCCGACTGATTAAAATAAATCAGTTGATTGATTATATGTGGATTGGGGAAATCTGGATTTTGTTCAATTTTTTGATTGAATCTTCAAGATGGGATAACTTTCGCATATGAACTTGGATTATGATGTGGTAAGGCCCAATGTTCACAATTTTCAAGGTCTACAATCAATAAAGTTTGGAGGGTTTTAGAGTCCGATGGTTTTTAGGCCAAGCGACCTACTTTGACATATATTATAGGAATGTTCAATTGGCTAGTGGGCACACTCGACTAATCGTAAGGGGATGTGCAAGGTAGAGGGTCGAAAAGAAATAGGTAAAAATATCCGATAACGGTTAATTGGCTATGTTCATCTAGTCGACCGTTCAATGAGTCAGTTGACTGGTAAACCTTGACTAGTCAATTATTTGAGGGTAGCCGGTATTTGTTACAACATGTTAGTCGACTGATTAAAATAGATCGGTTGATCGATTATATGTAGATTGGGAAAATCTGGGTTTTGGTCAGTTTTTTGGTTGACACGTAGCTTTCGTGTACGAACTTGAATTATATCGTGGTTTGGCCCAATGTTCACAATTTTTCAAGGTCTATAATCAGCAAAGTTTTGGAGGGTTTTGGACTCTCTTGGTTTTGGGGCCAAGCGACCCACTCCAACATATATTCTAAAATGGTAGACTGGAAGATATACTATAAGGGTGTGCCATTGTTATTGGATGAGAAGAAAGTCGCAGGTGATGCTTGCGATGCATTTTGATTCGTATGGTGAATTTTCTAGACTCGTTAGGTGCTTTTGAGATGTGATGACTAGGGTATTGTATAATACAGTTTCATACGACATTGCATATATAGAGTGAGTTTGTATCCCCTGACTGCAACTGTAAGATTTGATATTTATAAACAATTTTTAGCATGAGCAATTGTTGTGTCGGTTGTGGGTCTTTGGGTGGTTTCGGCATGAAGATAAGAGACGTTCTATCTTGAAAACATAGGATATGGACCTCGGGATATGTCATAGCAGCAGTTATTGGCCTTAAGTTACTTGTCATCAGTTCTCATGACAAACAAATGGTAGTAGTTAGGCACATGTATATCGATTCAAATTTGATACGATTGTTGGTGGTGGACAATGCATTGAAGCTTCATAGCATTTATCATTTATTAGTTATCATGCTTGGTGCATTTTGGCCTTACTAGGAGAGCTATGACCCACTAGCCTAGCGTGTGACGTTTGAGTCACAGTTGATTTCGTGTTGTTTTGTGTATGATAGTTTTATTGCATAACAATATAATACAAATGTGCTAACTTGTTTGATGCAGGTGAAGATACAGGGTAAGGTATGGTTTGAATACCTCAAGTATTACCATTTTGGTATTATTCTTAATACAATAACATATTGGTAATCATGTAGAATAGTGATACTTCCTTTTCACTAGACTTTATGTCTGACCCTCTCTTTGTTATTTCTTTTGTTACCTATTTATTAAGTAGGTTGACTTAGAGACGGGACCTATGATAGCTTAAGACAATTCATATAGCCATAGCAATATTAGCTCTATGATTATATCTATCTAGTTTTTGGAGTATTGACATGTAGACTAAATGTATTATTTTGAAACATATACTCGTACGGAATTTGATGTAACATTACAGTATGTGTATGATATTGGATCTTATGGCTTCTGATATGTTATGCATCCAGTCTTCTACACATGTTGTTGATATTATATTTTTCCTTCTACTACGACAATTAGTTTATTGAAATAGATATACTTTAGAATATCTATTATGTTTTATATCTCTCATCCTTAATAGAATGTTGTCCACAACCGTTAGAGAATGTGGATGCTTGGGTTTTGGGTATTATGAGTGGTGGGTCATTACATATGGTATTCGTGCTTAGGTTACTTGATCACCATAAATTGGATAAGTCGAGAGAGCATATTTTTATGTCGATACACTTATGCAGATAGCATTTAGGCACTCACACTTTTGTTTCACGCATTATGTATTATCCTTTGAAAATATTGCTAATAATTTTCATTTTCATATAGCTACCATGAGCGACTCATGCAATGATTGCTAGAAATAATGTCGAGGCTTCTAATCTTCATATATCAGCAAGTTTTCAAAGATATCTTTGGTCTACAACGTGGGATACCCCACCTCAAATAGGAGTCCCTCCTGTACGAGAAATGTTGGGGTATGGCTATTACATTACCGCCTCCACCATGTGTTTTCTATTTCCCCTAACTTTGTATAGATTACCTTTGCATGGGAGCTAAAATGTATTTTGGGGCAGATTTGTTCATTAAGACTCAAGCGCGACTCCACACAAGTGTGCAGCTCTTTGATGACATAGCTCTAGAGACATTGATAAAAAGACGACTTTCTTATAGGAATCTTCTAGTGGAAGATTTTTGTTGGTGGGATGTTGTGATACTTGGAAAGAGTTTTGAAGGAAATTTGAGTGTTAATTTATTCCTGAGGGTGAGAAGGGCTTGTAAGCCTAGAAATTCTTATATCTCCAACAAGATGATAAGACCGTGAAGGAGTAAATCAATTATTTCACACTCTTGGCTCATTCAGGGATGAACATGATCAACACTCTTGCTAAGAAAGTCAAGAAATTTGCCATGAGACTTAATCAACCTCTCGACCTCGCTTTTCCTCCTTCTGCAGGCTCTATCCCAGATCTGTGCCAATTAGAAGAACTTCCTATATCTGTGCAAGATGGAGATCTTCTTTTATCTCTACGAGTTCTAGGTCGCGATCCACCTTCATGCTGTGGCTGCTTCATGGAGGCAAATTTCTTTTATATTTCCTCATCAATAGTTCGTTGTGTTATATCCTTCTACTTGTCCATTGTAGTCATTATATTCTCTAAGTCTTGCTTCTTCACTATACTCGAAGGAGATTGTGCAATCCATCACTTTCCATAATATTTTCTTCAGTGGGTTTTTCATTAATATCCGTCTTACTCTTCTTTGGACCCGTCTTTTTACTGGATCCCCTTGAAGAATTTTGCAAATATTAGTAGCAACTGAGATTCGTCATGGTCTTCAATTTCTCAGCGAAAGTACTAAAAAATAATAGTCTTATTTTGGACTAATATCCCCAATCGATGGAAACAAGTTAGAAATTGAATGCGGAGAGAAATATGAAAGATGACACAAGAGATTTTAGAACATTTCCTGGCCTTCGTCCACTATATTATTTTTCTATCATTGCATGCTAGAACTGTCAAGAGAGCAAAGGAATTTCAGAAAACAATGACAATATCTCGAAATTGGCATCCTCTTCCATAGAAAAGTCGGTAAAAGTGCCAAAAAATCAAGAGAAATTGCCAAATGTCCATTTCTACTTGAAGATGATGTCTATTAAAGGTTTAATTCGCCATCCAGAATTGCGAAGTTCAGTTTGAATTCATTAGTCAAAATGATTGTGCTGTTAGGATGAAGAATGGGTGAATTCTGGACCAAATCTCGAGGCACGATGGATGGGTATAAATCCATCCATGGACTTGGTCCAAAACTTGTATTTTTCTTTAATATTGCGTTAAGCGTCACGCTTCAAGTCTCTAGAGGCATAATGGTCGTTATGGTGGATCGATACTGGTCCATCCCTATTTTCTAATACTTGCCATTTTCTTCAAGGTAGAATAGGGATCTATAATACAAAAGCTTAGGGACAAAATTGCCTTTTTGATGGATTAATATTGAGCCATGGACTTAGAAAATTTTCCTCTTTTCATTTTAGACATTTGTAGTTGACCACTTTATGTTCATAGTCTGTTCCTTCATCATTTCATAATTCAAATCCTTCAAGATGTCGCTTGGGTAATGTAACGACCCAGAATTTCAGTCATTTGAAATTCGTATATTTAATTGATTTCAAACATTCACAAGTAAATTTTATAAGCTGAATAAATAATATTTCGAATATCTGGATTTAATTGGATAATTAAATTGTTAAGTTAATATTTGAAATTGCAGAAATAATTAATAATTGGATTTAATATGAATAAAAATGATTTATAAATTTGTAATAAATTCTAGTTGAATTTAAATGATGTTAGAGAACTTTTAAAATTGAATTAAAAGTTAATTTGTAAAAATTGAATACTTTAATATTTAATTGACGAGTGAAAATGGTCATTTTTCAAACAGTCTTGGATTTCGACAAAACTAGTTTCTTTGGATCCGTAATATTGTATTATTGTAATATGTCAAATTTCGTGTCAATCGGATTTACGGTTTGTCTTGGGCAAGCTAAAACGCGTAGAAATTTGTTTAAGTGAATTTTAAATTTAAATAGTCAATTCGAAAACCTATCTTCCAAATACGATCGAATTGGCTTTCGATATATATTCCATTGCGTTCGGAATAGGGGTAAAACATTATAAATGCCAGACGGCACGCTTCGTTTGGAGTTCGGAAAAAATTCGGATGAATAGCGCGCGAGAATTTTCTATAAAAGGCCATAACTTTTCACTATTTTTCACTAAACCCTAACAACATCTAGGGCTAGCCGCCATTAGCATTCGATGGCCAGAAAACTCCATACTTCTTTCCTCAAAATCTCTAAATCTATACGTTTTCAAGCTTTGATTTCTAAAGGAAAATTGTAGAGCTTAACACGATCTACGAATCCAACGGTCAAGATTGGATTTCACGCGATGTATCGATGTCAAATCGACTTTGAACGACGCGGGGTCAAACACAATTTTCGAGGCACTGGTGAACCTAGGGAGGTGCGGTCTTTGGGCTTTGATGGTGCTCACATAGGGGTTCGATATGACAGGCTCTGATCAACATCTCGATCGTTGTGGTGGCACGAAAATTCAAACAATTTCGAACGGCTATGGGTTCTTTGATCGCGATTTTAGACCTGAGGGAGAAGGAAGAAGTAGCGGCCCAGATTCTCAAAGAAAAATCGATGGCCTCGATGAAGTGAGGGTTTTAAAAATAAAATATAAAATGAAATTGATTTTATATAATATTCGTACGATATTTAAAATACTGTAACTTGTTCATACGCGGTCGAAAATTGACGAAACAAATTGCATTGGAATCGTATGGACGAACACAACGCGATGGAGCTGGTTTGGAGTTGATTGGAGCTAGTGTGAATTTTGGGTAAAATTAAACGTGTGTTTAATTTTATTCGGAATAAAACACTGCAACTGCTATTGGAACCAATGTGAGTACAACTCACTTTTTCTAACTCACTGATATTTTTATATAAGTGAGAGTAAATATTATTTATGATGATTGATGATTGTTTGAATGATACATGATATATTGATTGGTATTTGGATATATATCTGCCTAGTGAAGCAGATGACCCTATACGTTCCCGTGTATGAGCGGATGACCCTTTGTACGCGCGTCTGCCTCGAAGCTGACATTGTACACACATTCTAATATGTATATTTGTTGCAGGTGACAGGTTAGAGGGATCTAACTGGATTCCTCAACAGTATTGATTTTATTTACAAATATTGTGATATATGCTGTTATCATATGGTATATGATGTTTTGGTTGCCGTGATTGATATATTTAGTGCTGTTGTAGCATTGGGCCATATTTTGGAAATTTAAAAATGTTAAAGTGACGATTTCCAAATTTAAAAGGATTTTCAAGTGATTTTGAAAATAAATGTTTTATTGAATTTTTGAATCGTTAAGAATTGAATTACTTTGAATAAATAAAAGTTATAATTTTTATTGTTATAAAAATTATGATTTTTGGGAAATATAATTGAAATGTGACTTTTGAAATATGAAGTTAACTGTTTTGTGAAATAGTATAAATGAAGATTTTTGATTTATTGTAAATGGTTTATATAGAAGATTTGTAAAATTTATATTTTATAAATTAAAATATTGGAATTATAAAACGAGTTTTATAAGTGTTAAAATGAAGTTATAGATGGATTTGATAAGTGAATTAACTTATAATTTGGATTTTGGCATGTAAATGAGATAAATGGAATTTGTTAATAAAGGGATTTTATATATTGAAGTTTTATAAAATATAAAAGGAATTTATAAACATTGTTTTATAAATCCGAAATCAATTGAATTTGATAAGTATATATGAAAGTTTATTAAAGGAGATATATCCACGATTTTGGACAGTGGATAATCCTTAATGAATATATAGAAGCAATGATTTCGTAAAAGAACTATATCCACGATTTTGGACAATGGATAATTCTTTAATAAATGTGTAGAATCGTTGGATTTGGTAAACGATTTATATTCACGATTTTGGATAGTGAATAATATTTTAAAACGAGTGTTTTGGGAAGTGATATTTAAATGGAATAAAATGATTTAAAGATGTTTTAAAATGTGTTAAGGATTGAAACCGTGGACTTCAACATTCATTGTTGAAATAGACGTTTACAAAAAGTATAAGGAAATGATGGACTATAACACTGTTGTTATAGTAAATGATTTTAGAAAGGAAATGTTTTTGTATAGTATTGGGATTTATATATCTATCTTATTTTCAAATCCATATACTAGTGATTTTGGGTCGTCGTAACGATGTTTTACGCAACATTCATTTTAACCCAAATAAAAGTGTTTTAAAAGTACGTTTTCCTTATGGAATAAAATATATACTTAATCGTGATTTAATTATATACAATATTTTCTAAGTGTTGAAAATATAATTAATTTGTGAATTGCTTATTTTTAAATAAGTATTTGGAAAAGTATTCTAATATAGAAGTTGAAATGATTTTGAGAATATATCTTTTTAAAGATAATTTGAAGTAAATATTTAGCAAGTAATTTAATTAATAAAATATTAATTAAAAGGGCCCAGTGATTGCATATGATGTTGAATATTTGCTTGTTTTCTTGTTTGCTTTGATAGTTAAATAACCGACTATCAAACTTGACCAAATTTTAGTTCCCCTCGACTTGATGTGGGAACTATTTAGTCGTACACATAGTACGTAGCCTTCGGTGTAGGCTTGATTATCGTTTGGGTTGAGGATGTTGATTCGTATAGTGCAGAGTATTACTCCAATCTATCGAGCTTCCTTCTTGGCCCAAAGGATAGCAAGTTGAAAGTTGGAGACATGATAAGTTTATGAGACTTAGTTTCTGTGTGAGGTTGAGAAACGCTTTTGCGCTGTTGGTGCGAAGAGACCGGGATCAGATTTATCCGAGAACCACTTCGGACCAACGTATATGCGACGATTGTGCAGGTTGCTTTGTGATGATATTGATATTCTGGATTTTCATAGTGGGGGGCTGCTTGTTGATTGTTTGGGGTTAAAATCCCAATATACATCCAGTAGCAGTGGTCTCTTCATTATGAAATATCCAGTGCGAGGACTATTCGCTACTAATCCTAGGGATTTCCCGACAGGATGTGGTCGGAAAATACCTTCGGTTTGTCCTGTTCCTGGACAACTTGTATGGATGTTTGTCTGACATTGCATTTCTAAAGATTACGTACATTGGTTTTTACAAACGTACATCAGTGGTTGCGGGGAAGGCAACTTCTCTTAGCTTAACACCCTCCTTGAGACGTATGAGCTTAAGGTTTGTATTTTTGTGGAAGGTAATTAGTAGTCAACGAAAATGGCCGTGTGGCATTCAAAGTGATGTGATTGTGATTTGTGAAAGGTATCGTTACCCCTAGCTACATCAACCGGAAATGACCAAAACAGGGTTAGATGCGACAAGGCTGAGTGGGTCGCTCCCATCAGGGTATGATCATCCTCTTCTAGATATATCTTTGCATGCTATGACGTCTTGTATCTGATTAATGTGGTTTGTATGCTAGAGGCCCCTTGGTAAAGGTCGGTAACGACCGGAGGATGACATATTCGGTACCATCAAGTTATAGAAGTGGGCCGGTCTTGTGTTGGTAGAGAAACTTTGTGATGGTTTCTCGGTATATTCTTCTAGAGATGTACTGCCGGAAGGTAGTCCCTTCACATGGTCATTTGTATGGAAATCCAAACTCCACTACATGTTTGCCATTTTGATTGTATTATCCAATTGGGCTATATGCTGAACTTTAATCAATGTAACAATTTCGGCTATGATTAATATTATTTGTATATAGTAGACACTACTATAATATAAAAGGATTTGATATGATATGTTTTAGTTATCGTAAGGTAAAAACATGTCCGTGTTTATGTGTGGACTTGTCTTACGAGATACTTTTGTTCTGATAAAGGAAAAATTTGGTAATTTAATAAATTCAGTTGAGTGTGTTTCTCACGCTGGTTTACCAGACTGATACGGGCGTTCCTCCCTTTCAATGCTCGAGTCAGACCGAGTATATTTACAGGTCTAGATTTGATGCTTTTGGAGCTTCAGCAGGAGAGCTGGGGATCTTCATTTTCGTATACATGTATTTGTTTTGATTATCCGTTGTGCTTTGTTTGTTGTTGTTGTATATTATCGGTAATTGTGAGGACGGGTTATTATAACCGTTCAAGCTGATAACTATTGATTGATTGTTGAACTCTGATTTATGTGTGTATATATATATACAGTTTCTATTTTGTAAAGATCATTGATATGATATTATATATTTTCCCCTGCGATGTGAGATTCTGTATTGTTCTGTTTGGTTCTATCTTCTCTCTTTCTTCTCTTCTCTTCTTCTCTCTTCTTTTCTTTCTCTTGACTTTCTGTCAGTTTGTGCTTTTTGGATCGGACATGTGTGGATTATTGTCGATTCAAAAGGTACGGATTTACGGGTCGTCACAGGTAAAATAGCGGATAGCGAATATATTGTGTGTATATATATAATATATAACTATATATTACAATAACTATTTTTTGTGTGTATATATATTATGTTGACGTATATGTGATGTATTATTGTAAACGTTATCCCATGAATGTACACTTAACTACACTACACATTATATACCCACATGTGTACATACACTTCAATTTAAATTTACCGGTGTGGGTATGTATATTGATATCCATATTTATATTGACATCATATGAGTTTAAATATATTTTAAGAGTTAACGAAAATTCTAAAAGATCATAGCTATAACTGTGAACATACCATATATGATTTAATATACTAATTTATTTTGCTTTAGCACACTATAAGATATTGTGCTTTAAATTAATTGAATTTTTAACAATTGGTCCAAATTATCCGTTGCCCAACAAGCTAGAACCAATGCATATATGTGTGTTTGTACACATATGTACATACATACATACATACATACATATGTATGTAACTTACTTTGGTATTGAATTGATATTCCAAGTAACTTAGTTTGGTATGAGGATACATACTTGCTAATACTCTTATTAAGGTAATTGTTTAACTCTATTTTGAAAGATAGTACTTTTGATGTTTTGGTAACTTGGTTTGTATAATTTTTACTTTTTAAGTTTTGAAAATAGGTTTATTTTAATCAGCTTGAGGTGTTACCAAATTTTTCGTAGGTGCGTAGGAGTTATAAATGGAGCTCCAATTGTCAACTTCTGCGGTAAATTTTATTTACTCTATTTATTCATCGCTAGTTTTAGCATTAATATTCCTTCTTATCCTATATAAATTAAAAATGTTTTTGTAAATAACCGTTTCTAGCTAAATACATTGTTTAGTCATTATTTATAAGCAGTGTACTACCTTTCATCACATAACTTAATAAATAAGCAGTGTCTACAAAAGAAAACACTATAAGGATAATTCTGTTTAGAGTCGGCAGAGAGCCAACTCCGGCCGACTCCGGCCGACACGAGCCGTCGCTAAATGTCGACGCTAAATAGCTAAATGACCCTTAGGTCGACCCTAGCCGACGCCAGGCGACGCTAATCTGGGTATATTTTTTCTACATTTCCACCACCCATTTCTACCATCCATCCACACAATCATATATATTCCACAAATATACTTCACCAAACAATAATATACATAAAAAATATGTCCAACTAATAACCACAAAACATCAATATACATCTCCAAACGTCCATCATCACAAATATCCATAATATTTATAAAATTCAACCAAAAGTTCATCAGAAAACATATATAAAAATATGCTACCACTCATCCCAATCATCATCAGCGCCAGATCCTTATGATGGCTGCATATTCGTCCCGTGCTCTGCCAAGTAAGCAGCAATCGCCTCATCTAGTTGCTGCTTCAATCCAGTCTTCCTTCAATCGTTCAACTCGGCGACTTGTGCTTGCAGGGGCGCTATTGTTTCTTCAGCCTATTGTTTATTGTAAGCGGCTTGCATCGCGGCATACATATTAATAAATTCATAGTTATAGTTTATCCGTAATACTCAATAAAATTTATAAAATGGTTAATGAATTAATAAAATTCAATAAATATTACCTCTTGATTGTCATATCCATAATGTCTGTTTCTAGTCAGCGGGTCGGCAATACGAGTGAATATCTTGTCCATCTCCTCAACGGTCAACTACTCCCTGCCAGACTTTGCAAGCACGCGAGCATTCTCCTGATCGCATCTCTCATGTGTTTAGAAATATAATTTTGAAAATATGAATATTCAATTTAATTACTATTAAATAAGAGAAAAAAATTATAGTCTTTATACCCAGATATTCGCTGATTTGACGTCTGACCATTCATATGTTACTTTTCCATATTCATCTGTATGCTCGACGGTGTGTTTTCGGATGAAGACATCCAAATGAGACGGTGCAACACCACCTCTCTCCCACGTCTGAAATTAGATATGATTAAGGAATGTATATAAGTAAATTACAAATAATAATTTTTATATTTACCATTTCTTCTCTATATTGCTGAAAAGACTTGGATCCACCCCGGTGTGTTGCAGGATTCTTAAGCCTGTTTGCAGAGTTCCTCGATGCTACCGCCTGTATAATTTAACTGTTATGTTAACATTTTAACGAATTATAATTACAGATATATGAAAGTAAAAAATTTACCTTCGCGTCTTCGCTTTTCCAATATTGCAGAAACCGCGCATACAAATTTTCACTCATCCAGTTTGGCTTTTTACCGGCCTCTTTTATCTTGGAGGGCATACCTCTATAGTTTTTCCTCATCTTCCTCCCCCAATGCGTCCTGAACATCCCAAGATC
Organism: Allium cepa; assembly: GCA_030765085.1. NCBI lineage: Eukaryota > Viridiplantae > Streptophyta > Magnoliopsida > Asparagales > Amaryllidaceae > Allium > Allium cepa. Next base: position 309,068,675 of record CM060929.1, read on the forward strand.
TTTAGGATCCACAATAAAGGACGCTTGCATGTTGAAATTTAAATGAATTATATAAATTATATATTAATTTTCGAAGATCAAATATGTCAATCTCAAATTAATTAGAATTTTATACTTACCTAGAGGTCAGCCCATATGGCATCTCTGGTATAAAGTGGGATACTATCACAGTGCTCCCACAAGTCCGTCATCCTACTACGGTAGCTGTTTCGAGACAGCTAGAATGGGCTCAGACGATTGTAAATTGAAACCCCTGAATACATTTTGATATTGTCAGTTACTAAATCATAAATATACTAGTAGCAGGCACTAAATAATATAATGAAGTTGCAGTAAATTAACTACTTCCCTCCATCGGTCTTCGGCACTAAGTATGCTCTCTGGCGATTATCGGCTGTACCACTACTACCCTCGCCATGAACAGGGCCTAGTGAACCTTGGGATCGCCTGTTGTGTGACATAATATCTGCTAGAAACATATATATACATATACATATATATATATATATCATTTCATATAATGAAAAAAAAACCATTTCATAATTAGAAAACATTCCTGATTAATAATCACATACACATAGCTCACAGTAGAATAATAAAAGAATAATACAACAAATGATACGAATTTCCATTACATTAACACAGGTTCTAGAATTGACATAATACAACAAACGATACAAATTTCCGTATTACATACATTACATCATCACTAATTAATAATCAATCTTCGTCGTTTTCTGATTCTGACTTGGTCTCGTACTCTATATCGTCATTTCCCTCTAAAGTCTCAAATGCTTCTATTAGAATATTTGATTCATCGTTCAAAAGCCCTATATCGACATGATCATCAGTTATTATTAATTCATTATTTGGCTCAAGATCTGCTTGATATGCTGCATCTTCTGGAATATTATTTCCATCAAGTGTAAATCTTGCCTTTGTTTTAAAAACAGCCGACCAGTCTGCTTTATCTCATTTTAGTGATGGATAGGGAGCAAAATAAATCTGTAATGCTTGTTTGGCTAACACGAAAGGATCATACTTTGAGTAATGTGAGTTATAGTTTATTTCAATAAGTTTATAGTCTTTGGCACGTTGATATCAGAGCCTGGAACATTGCTAAACCAACTGCATCTGAATAAAAATATTTTTTCTACAGATTGGACAGAATATGTCAATTTCAAAACCTGTGTTAAGACGCTGTAAAAATCTTTTATATATTCATCTGGATCATTAGTCCCTTTGACAAATACACCGTTGTTATAAGTCATTTTTTCCGCACTGTATTCCTTGGTGTTGAATTTAAATCCATTCATGAAGAATATTAGATAAGTGTTGACATTTCTTTTTGGTCCTGTCGCAAGACATTTCAATCCTTCATCACCTATACAATTTCTTTGATCATAAACGTATTTCGTAAACCAGTTAGCAAATTCTTTGCTGAGATTGCCAAGTGGATGTTCTGATTCGTAAATACTGCAAATATATGTATATGTATATTATGTGCAAAATCAAATTAAATTGGGTAACTCGTAAATAATGCAAATATGTACTATTATCGAGAATTATCATTCAATATTTACTTGATAAATGGTGCAACTTCAGCACAACTAAGAAGAATGTATGTGTGTGCTATATGGTAATCTCCATCTTCTAACCATATTTCCACACATTTTCCAGCAGCTCGGCCATTCTGTCTAAAAATAGAAAACATTGATTCAGAACAATCTTGTTCAACGGCTTCATCATTATGAGAAACACTTGCAAATGATAAGTTCACATGGTCATTGAAATAGTGAGAGAAAAAGAATGAAGCTTTTTCGTCGATATATGATTTACAAATCGAACCATCAACTCGTGCTTTAAGTCTAACTTTTTTCTTGAGATGATTCAAGTACCTATTACAAAATTTATTTGATTGAAATTTACTTACATCAAATTAAAATTAAAATTATTATTTCAAATATTCATAATTACCTCTCAAATGGATACATCCATCCATATTGTACATGAGTGCTTCATATGGAAGATGAACAGGTAAATGCGCCATTACATTAAATAATCTTGAAGGAAATATTTTCTCAAGTTTGCAGAGCAATATAGGGATGTCATTTTCAAGTTTACGAATACGCTCAACTTTTAACGTGGTCGAACAAAGCTCTTTATAAAACAGACTTAATTCTATTATAGCACTCCACTCTTTTACGGGCAATAGTTCTTTGAAAATGACGGGTAAGAAATTTTCCATCATGACATGGCAATCGTGACTTTTCATCCCATTTAATTTATTGTTTTTTAAATCAACACATCTATGGAGATTTGAAGAAATCCCATCAGGACATCTCAGCCATTCAATCCACTTCAACACAAGTTTTACTTGATTGCTGCCTAGCTCATAGCATGATCTGGGTATTTTATTGACATTAGGATTTATATGAAGTTCGGAACGTTTACAATATTGTTCTATATCGTGTCTTGAATTGAGATCGTCCTTTTTTTACCCTTGACATCCAAAACTGTATTAACCACATTATCAAACACGTTTTTCTCGTTGTGCATCACATCAATATTATGTCGTAATAAGAGATGCTTCTAATAAGGTAACTCTCAAAATATACTTTGTTTGCACCAATTATGCCAGTTTGATTTACCTGGAATTTTAATCTATACTCCAGTTTCATGTATCTTTGGATATACTTTAACTAGTTCATATAATTCTTCACCTGATAAAGTCGTTGGTCGTTGTCTATTCTCTGCTCTATTTACTACAACATTTTTCTTATCTCTTCTAAAAGTATGATTAACATAGAGAAAACATCGATGACAATCAAACCATGAAATTTTCCTTCCATACGGTAATTAAAATGCCCGTGTATCTTCCATGCAGTGAGGACAAGCTAGACGACCGGTCGTACTCCAGCCTGAAAGCATTGCGTAAGACGAAAAATCATCAATAGTCCATAATAAAGATGCAAACATACGAAAATTCTTTTTTTTTGACACGTCGTATGTATCCACCCCTTCATACCATAATGTTTTCTACTCTTCGATCAATGGCCATAGATAAACATCGATTCCTTGTGTCGGATCATCAGGACAAGGGACGACAATCGTAAGAAACATATATAGAGTTTTCATACACATCTACAGAGGTAAATTATAATGTGTAACGATAATTGGCCAAGATGAATATTTACTACCAAATTGAAAGAATGGTGAAAATCCATCTGTATATAAACCAAGTCTCACATTATGACTCTCTACGGTAAATCAGGATAAGTCTTATCGAAATGTTTCCATGCTTCTCCGTCCGATGGATGTATCAAAGTCCCCTCTTCCTGCGTTCTCACACTATGTCATCTCATATATGATGCTGTCGCAGACGACACATATAACCTTTGAAGTCTGAGAGCGATGGGTAAATAATGCATTCTCTTGTATGGAACTTCATTTTCTTTTTTCTTGGTTTGTATCTTTCCTCATTACATATTCTGCATTTCTTAAGATTAATGTCATCTTTCCAATACAACATGCAACATTTTATACATGTATCTATCTTTTGGTAGGGCAAACCGAAAGCAGACATTAGTTTCTTCACTTTATAATGACTATCGCACGTCGGATTATTTGGTGGCATATGTCATTTTGCAGCTTATACAACTGCTGTAAATCCAGCTTCTGTAAAAATGAATTTTGATTTCATGGTAATGTATTCGGCAGTAACTGACAATTCTGTTTCGCTACTACAACCTTCCCACAACGGTCTTTTCGCAGAATCAAGTAAATCATAAATTCTTTTCACCCCCTCATCAGTTCTTCTTCGACATTTACATCATTAACTTGAACAGTAGGAAACATTGACTGTGCTGCATCTTCCACCATATCTACTATTGGATTCATCGTAACATTATTGTTATTCACCTCAACCTCGGGCACTATACAATTAGATGCACCAATTTTTTCTCCATGACGATCCTAGAAATTATAGTTCGGCACAAAATCGGATTTACACAAATGTACAATAACTAAATTCGGTTCAAGATAATGCAAATGTCGACATTTACGAGATTGGACAATGAATTTGTATGTCGCCTTCTTCATTATCAGCTTTAGCGAATTTAAAAAATTCTTGTACACCATCCTTAAAATGTTTTTTCGTTGAACCTTTCATTCCTGTTCGACTTTCATACATCCAGGTACGTTCGAGAAGATAGTTGAACATTTTTCCTAATTTAAAAACATATATATTAGAAATTTCGACAGCATTTCTTTTCTATTCATATACGCATATAGTTGCATCTGAAGTTTTATGTGATTATTATCGTATTTTCTAATCTACCAAAGCCTTTTAGGACTAAAGGCTTTGTTGCTGTCTTATTTTCGTTTAAATTATTTATATAAATTAGAGATAGACTAAAATAAGTAAGAAGTTTATTTATAAATTATTTCCTTCAAATCATTTATATTAAGATGTTTACTGCATATAAAGCAATAAGCATCCAAATAGTCGCTTCACCTATGTGCCGGAAACAAACGGTAGCGCATCGAGATGATACACCCTTCGTATAATATCGGCATGGCCCGAATGGACTGGCTACCGAGACTTTTCAGGTATAAATACCCAAACACATGGCGCACAGAGCAGTCAAACAACATTCGACGACCAAGTCGTCCTCACTCAATCCAAATACAAGGCGCTTCAGCCAGTCAAACAACACTCGACGACCAAGTCGTCCTCACTCAATCCAAATACAACACGCACAGGCCAGTCAAACAACACTCAACGACCAAGTCGTCCTAACTCGATCCAAATATAAAATACAAGAGATCGATCGGGAATAAAATTCAAATTCACACTTTCACACTTTCAAATTCTTAATTCACACTTATATACTTTCAAATTCTAAATACCTACACCCAATTATTCCCAATTCACACTTTCAAATTCAGCGATTTCCTACTAATTAAAAATAACATAATACACTAAATTAGCAATGCCTACACCCAATTATCATCACAATAATGTACATTTAAACCTAATTAAACAATTTAATTCGAAACTAGGGTTTAGAAAATTAGCAAATTCAAGAAGAAAAGGAGATTCCGGCGAGTTCCGACGAGTTCTAGGCTTCTACGGCGACAACGACAGAAGGTGATGGCTGGAGAGGGTCAAAATCGGTGATGGGGAAGAGAAAAATCGTTTCTTTTAGGAAGCAAAGAAAGTGAGGAAGAAGGGTTCGGCTGAAACCTGTATACGCGATATGGCGTCGGCCTGCGTCGGCACGTGGGGCGTCGGCTAACATCGGCCGTATATTTTTTTTAAATTCTTTTTTTACACCTATTTCGTTTGAAAAATTAAAAACACTACTACCTTATAAAATAAAGTAAAATAAATATTTATTATTATATTATTATTGACCCAATGACAGGTCCTGATAGCTTAAATTGGTATTTTCGATGATATATTTTCGTCTAATTTTTAAATGTATTAGGTTTAATAAAATTATATAAAATAAATTATGCGGCGTAAAAATAAATTATTTGGATCATATGCCGATCTAAGGTATTTTGAAGATGTTTTCAGAATATGGTTAAAAAATACACGAATCTAGGGTGTCGATCTTGAATTTCAAATTTATGGCCGTGCGTGGACTTTCGAAAAAAAATCCTTCGTTCGTAGGCCGAGTGACCTTCAAACGAGACCAAATTTGAACCAACGATGCTTTGTAGTGTTTTAATCGAATATGTACGGTTTGATTCGCAAAAAAATCATCGTCTACAAAATTATCCAAGAAATACGTTATTTTGTAGGAGTTATGTGTCATAGCTAACTCCTAAAAAATGACATATTTCTTGGATAATTTTGTAGGCGGTGATTTTTTGCGAGTCCAACCGTACATATTCGATTAAAACACTACAAAGCATACTGGTTCAAATATGTTCTCGTTTGAAGGTCGTTTGGCCTTCGAACGAAGGATTTTTTGTTCGAAAGTCGACGAACGGCCATAAATTTGAAATTCATGATCGACACCCCAGATTCGTATAATTTTTAACCATATTCTGAAAAATCTCCAAAATACCTTAGATCGGCATAAGATCCAAAGAATTTATTTTTACGCCGCATAATTTATTTTATATAATTTTATTATACCTAATACATTTAAAAATTCATAATTGATTACCCAACGGTTTAAAAAATTATTTTAATTCTTTAAAATGTTACATATAACCACCTTTATTGAATTTCTGTAGCGGATCAACTAAAAGTTGCATCAATTGGTCGTGCGAGTTAGATTTTCAACAACAAAATTTTTTGAATTAGACGAACATATATCATCGAAAATACCAATTTAACCTATGACGACCCGTCATTGGGTGAATATTAATAATCATACATGTCAATTTTTTTTCCATTTTAGTACTATTTTTCTTTTTTTCCGAATGAAATAGGTGTATAAGAGAATTAAATTAGAAAAATAATTAAATTACCGACGCTAGCCGTCTCCAGCCGACTCCAAAAAGGAGACGGAGCCGACTTCGGCCAACTCCATGCTTCGTCTCCATTTCAAAGTATTCTAGTAGTGAAACCCAATCCATCATTTTAATTCCAACATTTTGTCACTCATGTTCCATTGAAGCGACCTATCATGCTGTTGAGTCTTCAATTGGACGAGTAGTTTAAACTTTAAAAGTTATTATGTTTTGATACATGCATATGCTGGTCAGGAAATCAAATTCATCCCATATATGTTATAGTATTCCTACAAGTACCAAAGTTTATAAATCATAATGTGCAGTTGTATTTTTACTATAAAATTGTGTGGACCATGCAGCAAGTAAAAGGAAGTTACGGTACACTAATATTAAAGACACAAGGACATACCAATGATGAACTAAAATTCATTTCTGCATATGTTGAATCATAATAAAGAAGCAACCATTAGGAAATAATGAAATCAAATGATTTCGCTCACACCAGAACACCTACTGATATATTTTCGCTTAATGATTATCAATATGAGATGCCACTTTGCATTATAAGATGTGCAAAATAATATTGCATAAGTATATGAAGATATTTTACTTGGGTTACATGATTTTGGATTAGAGGTACAAAGAATTATGTGCATTGAAAGTCTATTGAATTATTTAATAATTTACATATTAGTATACTTCACTTTATGTATTCTAATTTGGTTGCAACATGATGTATTATTGTCTCCATTGTTGTTCCTTCGATAGTTATCCAACGAAGTGTAGTTCGTTCTGCTGATTAATGTATATACAAATTTGAATAATGAAAAATAAATTTTTGTTCAACGAAGTTTAAAGGAGGGGCTTAGCTACTATTGTTCTCCTGGGAACGGGAATATATATTTATTTACTATAATAATCAGTAATTTCATGGGATGAATATTTGTTGTGAATTTTACAATATGAAGATCGGTGTAAATTGAACAGTTTACCCATAATTGTGTGTTAATTACCAAAAGTTTAATGGGATAATGTTGGAATTTTTTTATATTTAAGCATTGTAGATATCTAATTCTACTTTGTGTTATAAAGCCATGGTTTACGTAACTCTCTTATCCACAGATCAAAATAATAGGAGAAGGTTTTCTTATGTTTTCGTGGTTATGAAAGTTTCATATTGGTGCGACTCTTGGTCTCTAAAATTGTTTGTATTGGTTGCTTACTTTGCATTTTTTACATAGTTTATTTATTAATTCCTTTTTGTTAAGGTAATAAGTTTTCATATTGTCGTAATTAGAGTGCTGCTAAATGCATCACAATTTGTACTTCATATTACATGATTTTCACTTTACCTCAAATTATTTGACAGCTTAATTCATAAAGCAGTTAGAGTTTTATCAGGAAAAAAAATGAAATTACATATGTATGGAGGAACAATTATTGGTCCGAACCTAAACTTGACCATTAGTATTACTTAGAATGCCTCTTCTAACCAACTTAGAGATGAGAGAGCAGTTTTAAGTTCAAAAGATGCTAGAGTATATGATCTAAATATTCGTGCGGAAAATGTTCGAGTTAGCAACATTTATTTTATTCTTTATATAAATGAATTTGGAAATGTTTCTACATGTCTTAAAAATGATTAAACTGTGATTTTTGGATTACTGACAATTTAACTCAATTTCAGATGTTGGCATAAGAGCCAAGTACTCCAGATGTTGGTAAACAATTCAACACACGCTCTCCATTAATATAAATAAATTTTTTGGCTTAAAATACGATTATATGTTTACATATGGTTTCATTTTCAGAGAGTAGAGCATTCTCACTAGAAGGGCTTTGCTATTTTCTCTATGAGAGATACTAATCTCACAAAGGTTTGATTAACAATTTTTAGTATTAGTTTGTTTTATTTTTTGGTTTTTAAGCATTTATTGTAATAACCCTAGACTTTTGAATATAATTTAAATTTGACTTTATTTTGTTCGAAATTATTTTAAATTTGTTTTATTTGTAAGATTTCATTTATGAATATTTTTAAAGTGATAATAAAAATTTTCCAAAACTTATTGCATTTATTTTCTATTTTTAAAGGCTAGTTTCCATTTTTCTGCTATTTTCTTCATTTAAATTATATTTAATTAAAATTTATTTATTCATTTTTGTGCATGCATTTTATTTTTGTGTTCTTACCTTTATTTATAAATATAATTCAAGTACATAAAATTTTTCCACAACTTGTTGCATTTATTTTCAAATTTTCAAATTTTCAAGATTAGTTTGCAATTTTTGCAATTTTTATTAATTTAATTATATATAATTAATATTTATTTACTTTTGTTTATTTACTAAATTTTCGTGTTTTTATCTGAATTTATAAGTATTTTTCATATTTTTAAAATTGCGAAAGAATTTTGGTAATTTGAAGAGTTTTTGTGCTCTTTTATCTACTTAGTCTTTTTATATTCCACCTTTTCATTTTTCAACCAACATCCTTTCAACTTTTGCTGCCATAACTACCCTCTTCAACCGACCACTTCCTCATTTCATCTCACATGAATTTTTATTTCTCATCATCACAAAATTTTCGGCCATCTCCATTGCATAAAAACTTTGGTAAAATTTTATTTCTTTTCATTGTTTTTACTTGAATTTTTATGATTTGCACTTGCTTTCTTCTCTCTTTAGGTTCGGCCCCTGCCACCACCAGCATCTTGGCTGCCTCCACCATCACCAAAACCAGCCTCCACCACCTCCAGTCCAACCCCAAACCATGCCGTGGTCCCTAGGTTGAAGATCCACCACCATCTTGCTCCAAACTCCACTTGAATGTACATAGCCGAGCACCATGATATTCCACCACCACAAACACCCCTTGGCCGCCACCTACACCACCACCACCTCAAACCTAACCTTCACCCTCTGCCACGTCATCCCTGACCCACCTGATGACTGGCCGTGCCTATATGGCCTTGGGCCGTGACCCATTTGCGGCATAGAAATCATGTTGTGTTGCTTTGTGTTGTAGTCCATGCACCCATGACTTTGCACCATCTTTTGCTGATGCTAGGCCGACCATATGAACCCACAACCAGACCCAAACACACTCCTTAGCCGTGCCTTTCCAGCCTATAACTGAAACACAAGTGGTCGAAAGCAAGTGCAAAAGCTTTTAGCTTTGTTTATGCATCTAATTCTAGCAATGTTTAATTGTATTCTGGGTTGAAAACTTATGTTAGTTATATTGTTTTGTTTGAATGTATTCAAGGAAATTAATCTTTGGCTCTCCCACTCGAATCTTTTTCGTGCTATCGTGCTTTTGAGGATCTTAGTTATGCATTAGTTTGTTGTCATCTCCAGCTTATACCAGTGAGTTATTCTCACCAGACAGTTTTATACTTACATGAGTAGTAAATCGATCACATTTGAATCTGTAAAATGCATCACCATATTATATCTTCTATGTTATGATCATATGATGTTCACCCATTCTTATTTACCTGTTATAACATCTGTTACTGTTATATTATACTATTCTGTTATTTATATCAGTTTATCACACTGCAAGTTCCCTTTAGATTAGAATCACTATGGGTTGAAATGATACATACCCGAAAGGACTTTAGAACAGGGGAAAATCGTTATGGGCTGAAATAATAGGCTTGAACGATTTTCAAATTATTTCATTTACTTGGGAGTGGGGGTTTGAAATGATAAAACCCGGATTTTCTTTGTAAATTATGGATTGAAATGATATATTATCCGTATCACTTTTCCTAGGTTAGAAAATGAAATACAGACCTGTAGTTAATATAAGTTTTCCTAAAAAATTAAAAATATTTTAGAAATGTAAATTTTATAATATTTTGATTTAAATTTAATTAAAATGATTTGTAAAGTATTACTGACTTTCTAAGAATTTATAAGTGAAATAAATAAATGGTAAAGTTAGAAATTTGAAATATAAATTATTTTGGAAATTTTGATTTAATTATAAACGGAATTTAAATTAAATATGAAATATGATAAATTTAGATATTTTGAATTTAGAATGAATTTAAATTGATTTTTATAATATATTAATGATTTTTGAATAAAGTTAAAATGTTAAATGAATGAATACTGAGTTGAATTTTGAAATATAACGTAAATTGGAAATTTGTGAATTTGGTTTAAAAGTGAATTTTTAAGTTAAGTAAATAAAATAAAATTAATTAAATTTGAAAATATAAACTTAAGTGTTAAGTTAAAAATTTAATTATATGAATTGAAATTGAATGTTGGAATTTAATAAGTGAATTATTATTAAATATTGATTTTTGAATGGAAATTTGACTTTATAAAATCAAGAATTTAAGGAAACTTAAATGATGGTTATTAAAGCGAAAAATATATGATTTTTTAAGTTTGAAATGGTTTAAATGAAGATTTAATGGTTTATGAAATTACATTGGATATTTGAAAGTTAATTAACAGCAATTTTTGTAATACTATTATTTCTAATGTAAATGATAATACAGCATTTGTAAATGTTGTAGTTGATATAAATGAACCAAATGGCTAAATTTTAATAAAGGGTTATTATAGCACTTTGTAAGTGCTGTAATTACTAAATTTAACTAAGTTTTATTTGGAACTAAAGTAACCTTATTACAGCATTTTAAATGCTGTCTTTTGTTAAATTGAACTGTTTTAAACATAACTTTCCATAGCATTTTCTAAGTGCTGTGAAAATGAATTCTCACTATTTTGATAAACTTAAGTGAACAAATGGACTTTGAAAAGTTTAAATTTTTTGTAAATTTAATAGTTTAATTATTAAATGTAATAACTTCATTTTTAATGATTTAAATGAAGTAATTCAATTTGAAATATAAACTATTTTTAAAATGTGAGTTGAAATGGTATTTTAAATTTGAATAAAATGAATGTGGTTTTGAAATGATATGATAAGTTGGATAGTTTGAAATGAATTTGAAATGACATTGAATTGTTAAATGATATTTGATTTTTGAAATATAAATACCATTTTTAAATTTATAACTATGAGTTATAACAACGATTGGTTGTTAAAGAGACTGAGATCGGATATGGACATACTCTCTGTCGATACCGAAAACCACTTTAATAACTGTGTACGCGGTGGAGATTCCAGAATGAAGTAGGATGGTGAGGATGTTGCTGACGTACATTACATGGAACCGACTCCCATGAGTTAGCTTAAGGCGGCTAAAATAGGAGTGATCTCGGGCCAAAGGAGGTAGCACCTCTGGCTGGACACACTTCTTCGATACCATTCTATTACTGTTGTGATCGATTGGTGCACCCCTTGATTTTGAAGTGTTGTTAGGGGTAGGCGTAATGGCTGCTGCGTTACCACCAGCCCGTGTGCGTAATTGGTATATCTACCCTGGCATTGCCTTGTGTGCCGTGTCACCTACCATACCGAGCCTTTACTACGAGTTTATTTTTCTCCCGTAGCCAATGGAGTATTTAGGTAGTCTCCCGATCTGGAGATATGCTGATACTGGATGGACTATTGGGACTATTATGTGTGAAGGGTGATATAGGTAGCCCGGAACACTATTTTAAAGTAAGTTTATTTTACTGTAGACATTATTATAATAGCACAATATTCCTATATAGTAAATAGTTTGACGGATCCTTAAAGGATGGGCGGTCCCAGGCATCCTTTAAGTTACTTGTACCTTATTACAGTTCACTTGAGTTGGTTTACATTATATAAGTATATATTGTCATGACTTGAGTGTTTTGTCTTTTGCTTTACGCTCGGGTCAGCCTGAGTATTCACAGCTTTGGATTCTCTTTCTGGAGCTAGTCTTTGCTGGAGATTCTGCCTATCTACTTATATATCTATTTCTGCTTCAGCTGTTCTAGTTTATCTAGTGAACTTCTATGTATTTGGGATTTCTATTATGTTATTTTCAGACTGATATTATGTAGTTGGTTTGAGACTCTGTTATAGTAGCTTCATGAACTACTATGTTATTTTATATTCCGCTGCGAGTTATTCTGATTGTTCCATGTCTGTGATTCTGTGTATTCAATTTCATTTGCTCCAAATTTATTTACAATATGTTAGTTTGCATCATTCAAGTCCGACATGTGTGGTTTATTGTCGATTTGAATGGTACGAAATGGCCGGTCGTGACAGTTGGTATCAGAGCTTTGATTTTTTTGGCAAACCATTACCTCTGCGGAGCAAAAACTCATTAGAGATAGGGTATTTCTACCCTAGAATGAGTGAAATCAATCTCAGAATCATATCTTTGTGAGAGACGTATTTTCAAAGTATTAATTGATTTTTTCAAATTGTTTTCAAAAAGATTTTCAAAGATTATTTTGATATATAAAATTTTCTTGTTTTAAAGGATTTTCAAATGTTTTTCTAGCTTCCTTTCTTTTGTATCTACCTTGTTAGATTTTTCTTTCTTTAGGATATTCATCCAAGTGTATTATCTTATCTTAATTTATCTTTGGCTTGTCTTTATCTTGTCCTAAATTCTTTCGTATCTTACTTTATCTGTCTCCAGCCTGGTCATTTTAAGAAGGACTGCCCTACCCAGTAGAGGGGTACTCCTTCTGGTATATTTGCTGTCACTTCTACATCATCTCTTGTTCCTCCACCTGCTCCTGCTCCTAGTGATGACCAAGGTACTCTCCAGGGTTCATTTACTTTATTCCATCATCATGTTCGTGTTTTGTTTGATACTGGAGCTTCACACAGTTTTATTTCTGTTGATTTGTGTGATAAGTTTAAGCATCTCCTATCTCCTGAGTATGCTTCTGTTCCATTATGTGTTTCAAATCCTATTGGGGGTCCCGCTAACCTTAATCGGATTTGTAAGCAAGTGAAACTTCTCCATTATGATCATCGCTTTTGTGGTGATTTTTATGTTTTGGGCTTTGGTGCTTTTGATTTATTGCTTGGTCAGGATTGGTTAGTGAATCATGATGCTCATATCTCCTGTAAAGCCCGGATTGTTCACCTTAATGATGATCAAGGGAATTCCTTGATTATTCAGTGCCGCTTGCCTTAGGATTTTTCTGGCAACTTTATTTATTCTCTGGATTCCTCTCCCAATGATCTTGATCCGACTCCTATGGTTGGATTATATCCCGATGTATTTGGTGAAGTTACTTCTTTACCTCCAAAGCGGGAAATTGATTTTCGGATTGATCTTATTCCTGATGCTCGACCTGTTGTTCTTCCTCCTAGAAGAATGGCACCCTGCGAGAAGGTTGAGTTGGGAAAGCAAATTGAGGACTTGTCTTCCAAAGGTCTGATTAGGCCTAGTTTTTCTGAATAGGGAGCCGCGGTGGTTTTTGTCACCAAGTCTGATGGTTCTCTTCGGATGTGTGTTGATTACAAAGAGATGAACAAGCTCACTATGAAAAACAGATATCCAATGCCTTGTATCAGTGACATGTTTGATCAGCTTTATGGTGCCACTGTTTTCTCTCAGCTTGATCTTTCCACAGGTTTTCATCAGCTCAGGGTTGTCGAGGATAGCATTCCCAAGACTGCTTTTCGCACTGAGAATGGTTTTTATGAATGGTTAGTCATGCCTTTCGGTTTGACTAATGCTCATGCTTTCTTTGTTGATTTGATGAATCGTGTTTTTGTGCTGTGCTTAATAAATTTGTGCTAGTCTTTGTTGATGATATCCTTGTCTTCTCTAAGACCAATAAAGAGCATGAGTAACATTTGAAATATGTTCTAGAGACTCTCAGAAATCATCAACTGAAGTCTAAATTTCTAAATTCCATTTCTGGAAGGATGAAGTTCGATATCTCGGGCATATTGTTTCTAGTAATGGAGTTCCTGTTGATCCAGTCAAGATCGCTACGACCAATGTGAGTTTTTCTTTCTTTATCCTCTTATCTCTATCTTTGTTAGTCGATGTGCGACTTGTCAGCAAGTCAAAGCCGATCACCAGAAGACCCCTGGTTTGTTGCAGCCCCTTGAGATTCCCAATTGGAAGTGGGAACAAGTTTCCATGGATTTCATCGATGGTTTACCGAGGACTCAGAGGGGTAATGAGAGTATCTGGGTTATTGTGGATAGACTAACCAAGTCCGCTCATTTCATTCTGGTCAAATCTACTTGTTCTGCTTTTAGCTTATCTGAGATCTACATGAGAGAGATTGTTCGTCTCCATGGTGTTCCTCTCGGTATTGTTTGTGATCGTGACCTTATCTTTACCAGTCGGTTCTGGAAGGCTTTTTAGGAATCTCTGATTGCTCGTCTGAATCTGAGCACTGCTTACCATCCATAGATCGACGATCAAACGGAAAGAGTGAATCAGGTTCTCGAGGATCTTCTTCGTGCTTGTGTGCTTGATTATGGAGGATCTTGGGAAGATTATCTCCATCTTGCCGAATTCACCTACAATAATAGCTATCATGTATAATCTTATCTTCTATTTTTAAGTCTATTCTTAATCTTTTTGTCTATCTCATTCCATATTTGCATTCAGGCCAGTCTCAAAATGTCTACTTTTGCTGCCCTATATGGACGACCTTGTAGATATCTGCTAGCACCAAAATTGGCCACTAACACCCTTAAGAAAGATTGTGTAGAGAGATTAATGAAGATAGTAAATTAAAACAGAAGACAATATGTAAATTTAAACGCAGAGAACAAGAACACCAAAAATAGTGGTTCAGCGTGATTGCCTACGTCCACTTTGAAGTTGATTTCTATTGCTTTCCTTGATAGTTGATTACAGATACAATCTGTTTCCAATTACATGAATACAATTGCAAAGTAAAAGATTAATTCTTGAGTGGTGTTGAATGCGGCAGAGTTTCCTCAGTGTTCTCGAAAAAACTGATCCCTTTCACTGTGCCCCTGCCTCTCTATTTATAGACGAAGGTGAGTTGGACTTCCCTGGTGGGCCTGGTAGCTGAATACCTCGGCCCAAATGGAGTAAGCTCTGCGTGTCGACCCGAACATGCCGAATGCTGAACCATCATCTTCACGCCGAACGATACAGTGTGTTGAGCGAGGTGCGCAGGCCGAACGAGGCTGGAATGCCGAACAGTCCAGGAATGCCGAGTGAAGCGTGAATGCCGAACGTCCATGGAAGACGAACGTTCCTTCTATTGCGAACGTACCTGGATTGTCGAACGTCTATGGAAGCCGAACGTTCCTTGTATGTCGAACGATCCTGGATTGCCGAACGTCCATGGAATCCAAACGTTCCTTGTATGCCGAACGTCCCTGGATTGCCGAACGTCCATGGAAGCCAAACGTTCCTTGTATGCCGAACGTCCCTGGATTGCCGAACGTCCCTGGATGCCGAGGGCTCCCAAACGTCGAACGACCCATAAATAGCCGAACGATGTGCTAATGCCGGGTACCTAGTTGTCTGGTCAAATCTCCAGGAAACACGTGCCCTCCAAAGTGTATCACGTGACCGAACGTGATGCGCTTTGAATTACGTGTCCTCTATGCTTCACTTCGAACCTTGGCCCACTTCTCTCGGAGGTTGTTTTCTTGTGAACACCAGGTGAGGTGGTGTGTGCCGAACGTAATTCGAATGCCGAACAGAACGGCTGAAGCCGAACGCTCCAGGTGTGCCGAACGACTTCGTTTTGACCGATTCTAATGGTCATCGCCTCTTCGACTTCCTCTTCTTCCCTATAAAGGCTGGACTTCTCCATCTTCTTCTCTTTTTCACTTTCACTTCTGCCACTTTATACTCGTGAACCACGCTTGTCAACAAACTCTAAAGACATAACAATCCTTCCTAAGTCTCGATCTACTAACTAGGTATCGATTCCTCTATCTAAATCCTTTCCCTGACTAAAAAGTTTCAAACTTAAGTTCATAAATTAGAACCGTAGCCGATAGGGGTTATGTGGATGAAAGAATCGAACTTCGATTAGGATATTTTTAGGGCTAAACGACGTGGAGGAAAGGAGAGGTGGCCAGAGATGAGCACATGAGGGAGTTGTTGGGAAATTTACTGTGGTTCGGCATGGTTCTCTTGTGCCGAACGAGGTTGGAGGAAAAAATAATGGAGGAGCAGGAGTTGGCTTGAATGCCGAAGTATGGTTCGGCGTGACTCGCCGAACGATTCGGCCTAATTGTTCGGTATGGATGAAGGAAGGAAAGAAAAATGAAGTCGTTGTTAGGGACGGAGTGCCGAGCGTTGGGGCTCGACGTAACTTGGGTTCGGCAGGACTCGCCACATGCCGAGTAGTGGAATGGAGGGATTGGAAAGAAGTATGAGCTAGGTAGGATGCCGAATGTTATTTCGGCCGAACAGAACTTAGGCCGAACGATACTTAGGCCGACCAATCTTTGGCCGAACGATACCTAGGCCGAACAATGTCTTGGCTGAACGTGACCTAGGCTGAATAATTTTTTGATCGAACGTGACCCAGGTCGAACAATGTTTTGGCCGAACGATGCCTAGGCCGAATAATGTTTTGGCCGAACGATACCTAGGCCGACCAAAATTCTCACCTTGCCTAATCATAAGACATGAACGAAGACATGAACTTAAGCAAACTAGCATATCGAACTATTCTGAACTGATAACTTCCTGGTTCCAATTATCACAAGCCTGAACTGAAGTTGATAAAAATAGATAAAAGCTTTTGTCATACAATGTCAATGCCCGAGTCCAAAATTGAAAACATTGCTAGGCTGGCTTTCGGAGACGGTCAGTGATGACGGTCTTCGAGAATGACAGTTCAAAGTTCAACTTTATACCATCAACTATGTGACCCATAATTTCTCAGCGTTTATATTTGAATGATTGCACTAGATCACACACCGCACGGGGGGAATATTTACGTTGTTAAGTCCAACGTTGGTTATTTTCCAAGTATAGTTCAAACTGGTGCTCTGCCAAATTCAATATTTATCGGAGATGTCTAAGAAGTCTAGCTCCGCCACGATCTCAGATAGACCTAGGCCATCTTCAAAACAAGAAATCGCGGATATTTCAAATCCGTCAACCTCCCCTGTCCATAACTGGGCTCCCGACGCTCTGGAGGCAGCAATTCTCTTGGATAACCGTGTTGATTCACAGGCTTCGAAGGTCAATGAAGTCGCGCTCCGGCGAATATGCTATATCCATGGAATCCCTTTCGATGATGTGTTGGTTCCATCGCGGCACGATCGTCCACACTTTCCCCCAGTTGGACACACGGCGTGTAATAAATTCATGTGCTGGGTTGGCAGCGTGCCACTGTTCAATTTATTTCTTCGGGATGTGCTGCAATACATTGACATTGCCATGTCGCAACTGCACCTGAACGGCCATGCATTTATCTACGGTACCTACATCCTCTTCATGACCGTCCTCTCTAGGCCCCCAACTCCGGGCGACATCAGATATATATATATATATATATATATATATATATATATATATATTATCAAGAAGCGGGAGATAGCCCATCTTTTGTGTTCCTCAAGCCACACCACAAATGTCATATTTTAACCAGGGCGTGGAGCAAATTTGCCTGTACAAACAGGAATGGCTCTATGTGCGTTGCCCTCCTGGTTTCGCGAGGAGATGGGTTGAAGGAAGTAATTCTTCTCTCTGGATCGATGTTTATGCTTGGTAGAGGCTATGCCTTTTCTAACTCTTGTTTCGTCTTTTCTGGTATCAACCAGCGTCCTAATGGTCGTGGATACTCTGAGGCCGTCGAGGCTATTAGAGCCCTTCCTGCCGAAGAAAGAGACATCCGGACTCTCATTTCGAATGAGACACTTTCAAGGTTTGGGTTGTTGGTAGAAGGTCGTCAGATAAGCATTCCTCAAGGCGTCACCGTACCGAGGCCCACCTCTGGGAAAGGGAAGAGATTAGCTGAGTCATCAGCACGTCATACTCCTGACGCACCAGAAAAGGGGAAATTAAAGGGAATGAAACACCCGAGGCACAAGATGAGAACTTGGGTACCACTCAGGATCTGATAGTCGAAGTGTATGACATCGAAATGTCATCTTCCCCTTTGAAGAGGAAAAAGGGATTGACGTACAAGATTAGGAGGGAGAAGGTTGGCGGAACTTCAAAAGTTACACTCATTCCAACGGAGAAAGAGGCTTCTTCACAGCATGTAGAAAGTTTTTAAAGGGCCTATCGAACCTCTCCATTCCCAATGACCTTCTCAATTATGACTTCGACGACCCGAAAGCATTTAAACTTCACTTGCCCATCAGAGGCGATGCGGGCGCTCTAGCCCAAAGTCAGGAAGAAAAAACTCCCATTAGTAAAGCAACTGGTCCGTCGGGGGGAAACACTGGGACACGCACAAACACTTGCACTTCAATTTGCACTTAGATTTTCATCGTTACGTTACTCTCTGCTAATTCGTTGTTATTTAAATTCTATGCATGTGACATGGGGCGCTCACACGGATTCAATCGCCTTTGTGGTTCGTCTATCTTTTATTAACCTAGACGGGACTCGGGTTCCGGCAGACATCGGGACAGAGATGGTGACAGCGATAGAGATTATCATTCCCGGGACTCATCATCTCGGAAGAAAACTTACTATCAGCCAAAATACCACCAGGATACCTCTTCTCACCTGAAGCAAAGCAAAGATAAGCGCGGCCGTAAGGGGTCGCAATCTGATGTCCCCCAAGACCAACACTTTGATTCCTCTTCCACTCGACAATCCCGGGATCCTCACAGGAGAGTTGAACTTTCAAAGCCGTCCCCTCCTGCTCCTGCTCCTGCTCCTGCAACAGATCCAATAGTATCGAAGAGGCTGTCTGAGCTTAAAGATAAATTTCCAAAAATCTGCTTTGATGGCCTGAAATTCCTCCCGGCGATTCATCCTATTCCCGGACATGTCAAGTAGAGCGTCATCGCCTGTACCAACGACGTCTATATTCAACATGACGCGTTTGTTTATTTGGCTGAAAAACTTTCTGAAATCTCCATGGAGCACCAACACGAGATCGACCGCCTGAAGCTTGAGGCTATCCATGATAAAGATATCATTAAAGCTCAGGACGAAGAGATTGCGACTTATAGATCTCAGCTTGAAGTCGCCCGGCAGAGCGCTCAGGACACTGTCGAAGCCGTGACTTGTTTGGAATTGACACATAAAAAAGAGATCGACGAGACAGTACAACGCAGCGGGACCCTAGCACTAGAGAAGGACTCATTCCAAAAAGATAGGGACACATTCAGCCTCCGAGTCAAGGAACTTGAGGAGCAGCTCCGTAGAGAGAAGGAAGAGAAAACGGCTGCCCAAGAAGAATCACAACGATACTGTGATGAGATTGTTGCTACTCGACTCTTAAAAGAAAAACTTGAGGATGAGCTTTCCAAAGTTGAGGCGATAAAGAGTGAAGCTTGTGAAGAGGGAAAGAAGATAGCGTCTGCGGACATTGACTCCCATCTTGAGGCGGCTAGAGAAGAAGGTAGGGAAGAGGTCAAAAGCATATTTGACCCCCTAATCGCTGAATTCAATGCCCGCGTTCTCATGCACCGAGACTTGACTTTTTTGGGCGGGGGCTATCTTGAATCTTTAGCCGAGGCATGGGAGACCTTGATAGAAATCAGGAAGGCCGTGCACGGTACCAAAGAGATTGATGAGGGAGCCTTGATAAAAGAATTCCTCAAGGGAAATGAGCCTTCGGACTTGTCAGCAGCTAAAGCTATTTATTGCAAAGGTTCTCCCTCAAGGAAAGGGAAAGAAGTTATTACCGGTCCATCCAGGGTCCTGCCTCCGGCTCTTGTGCCTACTCAATCGGCCGATCGGTCGATACTCAATCCATTTGAGCAGCATATCGGTTATAATCTAGAGGACCTCGGCCTTGGCGTCCATATTCTGTCTCCCATTTCGGAGGGTGAGACTCCTTTGACAGCTGAGAGCCTGCTGGAACCTGGTAGATAACCCTTCACTTTAAGATTTCAAAAGTCGTCATTCTTTATAAAGGACTATTGTATTCTAATGCTTGTTTTTCATGATTTTGCGCAGGCCATTCCGATCCCGAGCCCACTCCGAGGAGCGATGTCGCCAAGGAGGTGGAGGGAAAGATAAGTGAGGCCACTCATGCAGGAGAGGCTCCTGAGCCAGATGCTCAGGTGATTGGAGTGCTGGATGAGGACAAATCTGAGACTTCTTCTCCCATCGATGGGAGTTATGAAGTAGAAATTACAGGCACCTCCGAACACACATCTGAGCTGAGTATGAAGGAGCGGCTTGAGGAGGAGAAAAGAGAGACAGCCAAGATCTAGGTCGAGCCTCGAGTTGTGGACATGGACGACCCTTTGAATAAGCCGTTGAAGGTCATCCTTCCTGGCGGGTCCAAGCCCATGGATGTTCCCCGTACTTCTTCAGTTGCTACCCCTCCATCAAAGAAGAGTACCAAAGGTAAACGCACAGGAGAGGAGCCGTCCGAGAAGACAATGGAGGTGAAGAAGTCGAAGAAGCACAAGAAGTGATCATTACTCTCGTTCAACGAGAGTTAGTTTAAGTTATGTAATTATTTTCATATACTTCCGTAGTCTTTATTAATAGATTGTCGACTCCGAACTTTGGAGGGCTTGTAGTAGAATTTTTTTCTAAATAAAGCTTAGTTTCTTTTTCTGTCTTTCAAAAGGCTCTTGTCGTTCAATTTTTGTATGATTGTGATTTAGATCCAAGTTGTTGTGAATAACATGGACTTCTCGGTTCACCTTCATATAGCTCGGAGATTCTTTGAGAGTTGTTCATTTTTCCTTCCGCGCTTCAAGCACTTAGAATACTTTTTAGTCCGCACATCGGGGACTTAGAGTACTCCAGTCCGCACTCTGGGGACTTGGAGATTTGAGTCGTTTATACTCAAGTCCGCTCTCCAAGACTTAGAGTACTACAGTCCGCACTCTGGGGACTCAGAGATTTGAGTCGTTTATACTCGAGTCTGCGCTCCGGGGACTTAGAGTACTCCAGTTCACACTCTGGAGACTTGGAGAATTTGAGTCGTTTATACTCGAGTCCGTGCTCCGGGGACTTAGAGTACTCCAGTCTACACTCTGGGGACTTGGAGATTTTGAGTCGTTTATACTCGAGTCCGCTCTCCGGGGAGTTAGAGTACTCTAGTCCGCACTCTGGGGACGTAAGGGTTTTTAAGTCGTTTATACTCTAGTCCGCACTCTGGGGACTTAGAGTACTCTTGTCCGCACTCTAGGGACTAGGAGATTTGGGTCGTTTATACTCGAGTCCGCGCTCCGGGGACTTAGAGTAGTCCAGTCCGCACTTTGGGGACTTGGTGATTTGAATCGTTTATACTCGAGTCCGCACTCTGGGGACTTAGAATACTCCAGTCCGCACTCTGAGGATCTGGAGTTTTAAATCATTTATACTCAAGTCCGCACTCCGGGGACTTAGAGTACTCCAGTCCGCACTCTGGGGACTTGGAGATTTGGGTCGTTTATACTCGAGTCCGCGCTCCGGGGACTTAGAGTACTCTAGTCCGCACTCTAGGGACTTGGAGATTTGAATCGTTTATACTCGAGTCTGCACTCTGGGGACTTAGAGTACTCCAGTCCGCACTCTGGGGATCTGGAGTTTTAAATCGTTTATACTCAAGTCTGCACTCCGGGGACTTAGAGTACTCCAGTCCGCACTCTGGAGACTTGGTGATTTGGGTCGTTTATACTTGAGTCCGTGCTCCGAGGACTTAGAGTGCTCTAGTCCGCACTCTGGGGACTTGAAGATTTGAATCATTTATACTCGAGTCCGCACTTTGGGGACTTAGAGTACTCCAGTCTGCACTCTGGGGATCTGGAGTTTTAAATCGTTTATAATCGAGTCCGCACTTCGGGGACTTAGAGTACTCCAGTCTGCACTCTGGGGACTTGGTTGGGTGTATGCATGTGTTCGTACGTCAGCCATAATAATATAATTTCATTTGCCTGTCACAGGATCATCATACGCAGAAACATTAGTAATTCATGGAAAAGATGCTTCAAGCCTTTATTAACGAAAGCAAGCTAAATTGTCTTACTACATGCCAAGAACTAGAAATAAAAGCGTACTGGAAATAAATGCAACTACTTCATGAAAGAAATAGACTAAGTACAATAATGCCGCAAGTGCTCGCTGTTCCGTGCTCGGGGGAGTGTCGCACCATCGACGGTCGCTAGCTTGAAAGTTCCTTCTCCAAGCTTCCGTTCGATGACGTATGGACCTTCCCATGCGGGGTTCATATGAGATGGGATCGAAAAAAATCGTTTCAAAATGAGGTCTCCCACACCAAAAATTCTCGGTCGGACCTTTTCGTTATAATATTTGGCGACTCTATGTCTGTATGCGGCCGCTCTCAAATTGGCTTCTTCGTGTTTTTCATCAATAAAGTCCAACGATTCCAATAAAAGATTCTGATTCGACCCGGGGTCGTAATAAGTTACCTAATGTGATGGAACTTCAAGTTCCACGGGTATGACAGCTTCCGTGCCATATGCCAATGCGAATGGAGTGTGGCCAGTCGCGGTCTTGTGGGTGGTCATGTAGGCCCAAAGAGTCGTTGGAAGTTCATCCACCCACTTGCCTCTAGCCTTTTCCAGACGCTTTTTCAATATGGACTTGATTATCTTGTTTACGGCTTCCACTTGTCCGTTGGCTTTCGGGTGAGCAACCACTGCAAACTTCTTCTCAATGCTATATTTCTAACAAAATTCTTTGAAGTCCTTGCTTTCGAAATAAGTCCCATTGTCTGTAATGATGGTCCGTGGAAGGCCATAACGGCATATGATATTTTGTACGACGAAATTAATAACCTTCTTGGTGGTTATTGTGGCCAGAGGCTCTCTTATGCCCATTAGGTAAAGTAGTCGACCGCAACTATTGCATATTTCGCTCCACCTTTGGCTATGGGTAAAGAACTAACAGGTCGATCCCCCACATTGCGAATGGCCCGGGACTAACCATTTGCGTGAGTTCCGTCGGTGGAGCTCTCGGGATTTTTGCATATATCTGGCATTTGTCACATCTTCTCACATAGCTGCAGCATCCCGATTCACTGTTGGCCAGTAGTATCCATAACGGAGGACTTTCTTTGCTAATGTCTGCCCTCCAGTATGGTCACCGCACTCTCCCTCATGGACTTCCTTTAATATTCGTTTTATCTCATTGTGGGCCACGCACCAGAGTAAGGTGGTCGAGAATCCCCTTCGGTACAAAACCCCATCCTGTATTATATATCGTGAAGCCTTACGAAGGACTTGTCGTCTTTCGCTCCTTTTTTGGGTAAGATCTCGAATAGCAAGTATTGCTTGATTGGGGTCATCCACGATTCCTTCTGGATTTCTGTTTCTAACATGAAATCAAGCTCCATCATATTTATACTTGGAACATGTAAGGTTTCGACAGGAAACAATCCCATCTGTTGTGCGTCACCGGTGCTTGCGAATTTTGCCAATGAATCGGCTGCTCTGTTTTGCTCACGCGGGACATGTGAAATATCATAATACTCGAGATTCGCTAGCAGCTTCTGAACCCGAACCAAATATGGGGCAAGTCTCTACCCCCTTGCTTGATCGTCTCCTCGCACTTGGTACACCACCAGCTGTGAGTCGCTAAAAATTTCAACCGATTTTACTCCCAGTTCTTTGATAAGTCTTAAGCCGGCAATCAACGCTTCATATTCGGCTTCATTATTCGTTGCTGTGAATTCGATCTTCAAAGAATAGAAAACTAATCGGTCCTCACGAGTTATAAGAACTATGACAACCCCCGAACAACGGTCATTAGATGCCCCGTCAGTGTACATCTTCCATCGAACGGGAGGTATGACATTGTGGTCGTTTGATTCGTCTGTCATGGTAAATTCAGCAATGAAGTCAGCTAGTGCTTGTCCTTGTATGACCATTCGCGGCAGGTAGGTAATGTCGAACTGACTTAACTCAATATTCCATTTTAACATCCTTTCGGAAGTTTTCGGTCGTTGGAGTATCTGCCGCAAAGGTTGATCAGTATAGACATTGATTGAGTGTGCCTGAAAATATGGACGAAGCTTGCGTAATGCCCCCATCAAGCGTTTACTAACATAGTAAACTGGCTTTTGAACCCGATCTTCCTCGCGAACCAAGGCTGTACTGATAGCGTGCTGGGATACATCCAAGTATACGTACAACATTTCGTGGTCTATTGGTTTCGACAATACCGGAGGACTTTCTAAGTGCCTTACAAGATCTCGGAATGCTTCCTCACAGTCGGATGTCCATTCGAAATTCCTCTTTCCTTTCTTTATAATATCGAAGAAAGGAATACACTTGTCTGTGGCCCTGGATATGAATCGGCTCAACGCGGCCACCTTTCCATTCAAGCTTTGCACTTGTTTTATGGTTCTACGCATTGTATGTCTCGAATAGCTTGAATCTTTTCCGGGTTAGCTTCAATTCCACGTGCATTGACAATAAAACCCAAGAACTTTCCCAACACCACATCAAAAGAGCACTTCAAGGGGTTGATCTTCATGCCATAATGCCTGAGTATGTCAAAATTCTCCGCTAAGTCTCGGATGTGGTCGTTCGACTGCCGTGACTTCACGAGCATGTCATCCACATAAACTTCTATCGTATTACCGATCTGGTCTTTAAATATTCGATTCACTAGACGCTGATAAGTTGCTCCCGTGTTTTTCAATCCAAAGGGCATTACTACATAGCAATATAGCCCCATATTCGTGATAAAACTGGTGTGCTCTTGGTCTGGAATATGCATCAGCATCTGATTGTATCCTGAGTACGCATCCATAAATGATAATAATTCGTGTCCGGCGGTAGAGTCGACGAGCTGGTCGATTTTAGGTAAAGGGAAACTATCCTTCGGGCATGCTTTATTCAGATCGGAGTAATCAACACAAGTTCTCCACTTTCCATTTGCTTTCTTCACTAGCACTGGGTTAGATACCCATTCAGGATAGAGGGCATCGCGGACAAACCCATTGGCTTTGAGTTTGTCCACCTCTTCTTTGAGAGCCGTAGATCTCTCCGGGTCCATACCTCTCCTTTTCTATTTTATGGGAACATATTTTGGGTCTATGTTCAACATATGACTCACAATTGTTGGACAGATCCCGCACATATCAGAATGTGTCTAAGCGAAAACATCAAGATTCGCTCGGAGGAAGTCAGTGAGGTTCTCGGCCACCATGGGGTTGAGTTGTGATCCAATTTTAAGAATTCGTGACGGGTCATCCCGGCTGACTGGAATGTCAATTGTTAGTTCAGCCGGTGCTGCATTTTTTCCCCTGGATCCCCCATCATCATCTCTCGGATCTATGTCTCTATAGATCCGAGAATGTTGCCCGAGGCAGGGCTAGGGCGCTACTTGTCAATCATCAGAAATTTGGATGCGGACGGAGCTGTCTGCAACCTTTCCTTTCTTTCTACGCCGAGCCTCTCTTAACTCAGCCACATAACATGCACGACCGATCGCCTGATCGCCGTGCACCACTCCAACACCTCTATCTATTGGAAATTTTAACGCCAGACACCAAGGGGCCAATGCTGCCCTAAATTCTGCCATGGCTGGACATCCTAGAAATACGTTATATGGAGAGTCAACATCCAGCACTATGAACGGTAGGATTCGCACCCTCCTACGCTCGCCTTACCCCAGTTCAACTGGTAACTCCACATATCCCTCCCACTGCATCCGTTGCTGCGCCATTAAAGCCATGGATTATGGCTTTAGACGGTTTTAAATCCTTGGTCTACAGCTTCATTTGTTCATATGCTTTCTTGAAGATGATGTTAATGGAACTTCCGCAATCAATTAGAATTCTCTTCACGAACGCCGGCCCGATTGTTGCAGATATGACCATCGGGTCGATGGTAGGAGCCTCCACCTTATTCTCATCTCTGCTCCTGAATATAATATCATCATTCATCTACGTTGCTGCTTTGGAGGGGTCCCATCCTCCACATTCGAACAACACTCGTACTCCGCATGTCTTAAAGAGTTAGCATATCGCTCCATCTCTTGCCAATTCTTATCCGCAGGGTGAGGTCCGCCAGCAATCGTGTTAATAATCAATCTACCCACAGTTCGAGCAGGCTGTTCTGGTTGGTGTGGAGCTGGCCCGCGTCCGGGGTCCGATGTCTCTTGCCTTCCGCCTTGTAGGTCTTTGACAAACTCCTGCAGCTTCTTCTGTCTAATCAACTTTTCAATGGCATCATGGAGGTGTCTACACTCCTCTGTGTTGTGCCCATAAGACTCGTGAAAGCGGCAATACTTCCCAGTCCACTTCTGTTCCTCTGTTGATTCTTTTGGGCGTGGTTTTCTATATTGAAAAGTGTTGCAAGTTGACAAACAGATGTTCTCAAGAGATGCGTTCAGTGGGGTGTATTCATTGTAGGTCGGGATCCTTTACTTCCATTTCCCCGTCTCTCTTTTCTTTCTGGGATTTCCACCTCCGGATCCTTTAGACTGCCCAGGCTTGGTTTGGGCGTTGACTTGAGCTTTTACCGAATTATCGCCGGTTTGCTTCATGGCGACGTTACTTTTCACAGTCTCCTGAGTAGGCCTTGGTGCCTTGTCTCGTCTTGTCCATAGAGCATCTTCCCTTCTTATGAACTGATAAGCTTTCGAATAAAAACGCTCCAGTGTAGCTGGGGGCTTTCCCGCCAACAATATCCAAATTCAGAATCTGGATCCACTCCACGCATTACTGCCATCAAAATTGCATGGTCGTTAGGATTGCTCACTTCAGTAGCAGCAACATGAAATCTCTTCAAGTATGCTTTCAGTGACTCTCCCGGAGCTTGGATTACGCTTGATAAGGACATCACATCCTTTGGACGCATGGTGTGTATCCTGAATTGTTCTATGAATTTCATTGCCAATTCATCAAAGCTGGATATAGATCGTGGGGGAAGTGGAGTAAACCACATGGTGGCAATTCCGGACAGAGTGGTTGGGAAGCACCTACACTTGGTTGCATCATTAGCTCTTGCAGAATCCATCATCCATTTGTATACCTCATCACATGCTGCCTGGGATCAGTCTTCCCTTCGTAGGCTGGGATAGTTGGCATATTGAACTTCTTGGGGTACTCAGCCTGTAGGATACCATCTGTAAAGGGAGTATGACTTCTAGACACTCCCCATTCATTGGTCAAGCCTTAGTTCTCTCTTATCAGCTGCCTGACCATAGCTGTTAAGTCTGGAGTTTGTATGGAGGATGGAAGGTTGGGTTCCGTTCTACGGGACCATGCGGGTTGATGTCTCCCCTGATGTGGGTCTTGGAGATTTGGGCGTCCGGTCTCCTCACGGGCTTGATCCCTAGTCGATCAATCTGTGACACCTGCCTGTGCTCCTTCATCCTTACGGCGCCTACGCCTAGGAGGTTCATCAGCTGAGGTTGAACTATCAGATTCAGAATAAGGGGCAGGCTTACCTCCAACATTCTGACGCTGCTGCTGAGTGAGCTGAGTCATGAGGTTAGTGTTGGCTTGAATCTGCTCAGCAAATTGCCTTCTACTTTCCTTGGGTTCTCTTATCAAGTCGTTGAACTCTGTTCAGGAAACAACTTCCGCTTGGTTTTGGGTGGTGGGCCCTGCACCTCGAGTTGCTTGCTGATTTCTAGGAACAACTTGTTGCACGCTAGCAGTCTCGTGGACATCTGCGTTGTGGGAGGCCGATCTGGTTCATGGTCTTCCCATGGTAGAGTTGTTGGTTGTAACTCTGAATAGAATCAACAGATGCTTGGTGAATGATCTTGGATCTCCTCTGGGGGATTTATGCAATCCAGTAGCTACAAAGCAGATCCTAGCAGCCTGAGAATTCGATTCTCGGTGAAAGCACCAAAATGTTAGCACCAAAATTGGCCACTAACACCCTTACGAAATATTGTGCAGAGAGATTAATGAAGATAGTAAATTAAAATAGAAGACAGTATGTAAATTTAAATGCAGATAACAAGAACACCAAATTTATAGTGGTTCGGCGTGATTGCCTACGTCCACTTTGAAGTTGATTTCTATTGCTTTCCTTGATAGTTGATTACAGATACAATCCGTTTCCAACTACATGAAAACAATTGCAAAGTAAAAGATTAAGTCTTGAGTGAGTGTTGAATGCTGCAGAGTGTTCCCAATGTTCATGAGAAAACCGATCCCTTTCACTGTGCCCCTGCCTCTCTATTTATAGACGAAGGTGGGTTGGACTTCCCTAGTGGGCCTGGTAGCTGAATACCTCGGCCCAAATGGAGTAAGCTCTACGTGCCGACCCAAACATGCCGAACGGCCAAATGCCAAACCATCATCTTCATGCCGAACAATACGGTGTGTTGAGCGAGGTGCGCAGGCCGAACGAGGCTGGAATGCCAAACAGTCCAGGAATGCCGAGTGAATCGTGAATGCCGAACGTCCATGGAAGCCGAACGTTCCTTGTATGTCGAATGTTCCTTGCTTGCCGAACGTTCCTTGTATGCCGAACCTACCTGGATTATCGAACGTCTATGGAAGCCGAACGTTCCTTGTATGTCGAACGTTCCTGGATTGTCGAACGTCTATGGAAGCAGAACGTTCCTTGTATGCCGAACATCCCTGGATTGCCGAACGCTCCTGGATGCCAAGCGCTCCCAAATGCCGAACGACCCATAAATAGCCGAACGGTGTGCTAATGCCGAGTACCTAGTTGCCTGGTCAAATCTCCTGGAAACAATCTCCATCTTGCTGGATTGAATCCAGTAATCGTTTGGTTTTTAGTCCAGATGTGATTTTGGAAGCTTCTGAGGGAGTTGAGGAGATTAAGAAGAGATTGAGAGCCACTCAGGATAGGCAGAAGAAGTATGCTGATAGGCGTAGGAGGAATTTGGAATTTTCTGTTGGTGATCAGGTGTTCCTTAAGGTTTCTCCCTTGAGGAATGTCATTCGCTTTGGTCGTAGAGGGAAGCTTTCTCCTAGGTTCATTGGTCCTTCCCGTATTGTGGAAAGAGTTGGTTCTTTGGCTTATCGTCTGGACTTGCCCGAGAAGCTTTCTGGAGTGCATGATGTATTCCATGTCTCGCATCTTCGTCGACATCTTCATGATCCATCTCTCATTGTCCAGCCTTCTGCTCTTGATAGTTTGGGTATTGAGCCTAATCTGACTGTTGAGAGGAAGCACTTCGTATTGTCGACAGAGGTACGAAGCAGCTCAGAAGGAAATCTGTTAATCTAGTCAAAGTACAGTGGATTACTGACGATCGAGATTGTTCCTGAGAAACGGAGGAGAGCATTCGCGCTTTGAATCCGGAATTGTTCGTTTCAGGTACTATTTTGTTTTTTTATCTTGTTTCTCTTTATTTTCTTTGCCCGTTCTTTTCGAGGACTAAAAGATTTGAGTGGAGGAGAGTGTAACAACCCTAGATTTTTGAATACAATATAATTTGACTTTATTTTGTTTGAAATTATTTTAAATTTTTTTATTTGTAAGATTTCATTTATAAATATTTTTAAAGTGATAATAAAAAAATTTCAAAATTTATTGCATTTATTTTCTATATTTAGATGCTAGTTTCCATTTTTCTGTTATTTTCTTCATTTAAATTATATTTAATTAAAATTTATTTATTCATTTTTGTGCATGCATTTTATTTTTGTGTTCTTATCTTTATTTATAAATATTTTTCAAGCACATAAAATTTTTTCAAAACTTGTTGCATTTATTTTCAAATTTTCAAGACTAGTTTGCAAATTTTTCTATTTTTCTTAATTTAATTATATATAATTAATATTATTTATTTACTAAATTTTCGTGTTTTTATCTGAATTTATAAGTATTTTTCAGATTTTTAAAATTGCAAAAGAATTTTGGTAATTTGAAGAGTTTTTGTGCCCTTTTATCTACTTAGTCCTTTTATATTCCACCTTTTCATTTTTCAACCAACATCCTTTCAACTTTTGCTGCCATAACCTCCCTCTTCAGCCGACAACTTCCTCATTTCATCTCACGTGAATTCTTCTTTCTCATCATCACAAAATTTTCGGCCATCTCCATTGCATAAAAACGTTTCTAAAATTGTATTTCTTTTCATTGTTTTTACTTGAATTTTTATGATTTGCACTTGCTTTCTTCTCTCTTTAGTTCGGCCCCTGCCGCCACCAGCACCTTGGCCGCCTCCACCATCACCACAAATAGTCTCCACCACCTCCAGTCCAATCCCAAGCCATGTCGTGGTCCCTAGGTTGAAGATCCACCACCATCTTGCTCCAAACTCGACTTGAATGTACATAGCCGAGCACCATGATGTTCCACCACCACAAACACCCACTTGGCTGCCACCTACACCACCTCAAACCTGACCTGCACCCTCTACCACATCATCCCTGACCCACCTGACAATTGGCCGTGCTCATATGGCCTTGGGCCGTGACCTATTTGTGGCATAGAAACCATGTTGTATTGCTTTGTGTTGTAGTCCACACACCCATGACTTTGCACCATCTTTTTCTCATGCTAGGCAGACCATATGAACCCACAACTAGACCCAAACACACCCCTTAGCCATGCCTTTTCAGCCTATAATTGAAACACAAGTGGTCGAAAGCAAGTGCAAAAGCTTTTAGCTTTGTTTATGCATTTAATTCTAACATTGTTTAATTGTATTCTAGGTTGAAAATTTATGTTAGTTATACTGTTTTGTTTGAATGTATTCAAGGAAATTAATCTTTGGCTCTCCTACTTGAATCTTTGTCGTGTTATCATGCTTTTGTGGATCTCAGTTGTGTATTCGTTTGTTGTCATCTCCCGCTTATACCAGTGAGTTATTCTCACCAGACAGTTTTATACTTATATGACTAGTAAATCGATCACATTTGAATCTGTAAAATGCACCACCATATTATATCTGCTATGCTATGATCATATGATGTAAACCCATGCTTATTTACCTATTATAACATCTGTTACTATTATATTATGCCGTTCTGTTATTTATATCAGTTTATCACACTGCAAGTTCCCTTTAGATTAGAATCACTATGGGTTGAAATGATACATACCCGAACGGACTTTAGAATAGAGGAAAATTGTTATGGGCTGAAATGATAGGCCTGAACAATTTTCAAATTATTTCATTTACTGGGATTGCGGGTTTGAAATGATAAAACCTGGGTTTTCTTTGTAAATTATGGATTGAAATGATATATTATATGTATCACTTTTCCTAGGTTAGAAAATGAAATACAGACTCGTAGTTAATATAAGTTTTTCTAAAAATTTTAAAATATTTTAGAAATGTAAATTTTATAATATTTTGACTTAAATTTAATTAAAATGATTTTTGTAAAGTACTATTGATTTTCTAAGAATTTATAAGTGAAATAAATAAATGGTGAAGTTAGAAATTTGAAATATAAGTTATTTTGGAAATTTTGATTTAATTATAAATGGAATTAAAAATAAATATGAAAATATGATAAATTTAGATATTTTGAATTTAAAATGAATTTAAATTGATTTTTATAATATATTAATGATTTTTGAATAAAGTTAAAATGTTAAATGAATGAATACTGAGTTGAATTTTGAAATATAACTTAAATTGGAAATTTGTGAATTTGGTTTAAAAGTGAATTTTTAAGTTAAGTAAATAAAATGAAATTAAGTTATGTTTTAAAATTTAAACTTAAGTTTAAAGTTAAAAATTTAATTATATGAATTGAAATCGAATGTTGGAATTTAATAAGTGAATTATTATTAAATATTGATTTTTGAACGGAAATTCAACTTTATAAAATCATGAATTTAAGGAAAATTAAATGATGGTTATTAAAGTGAAAAATATATGATTTTATAAGTTTGAAATGGTTTAAATGAAGATTTAATGGTTTATGAAATTATATTGGATATTTGAAAGTTAATTAACAGCAATTTTTGTAATGCTATTATTTCTAATGTAAATGATAATACAACATTTGTAAATGCTGTAGTTGATATAAATGAACCAAATGGCTAAATTTTAATAAAGGGTTATTATAGCACTTTGTAAGTGCCGTAATTACTAAATTTAACTAAGTTTTATTTGGAACTAAAGTAACCTTATTACAGCATTTTAAATGCTGTCTTTTGTTAAATTGAACTGTTTTAAACATAACTTTCCATAGCATTTTCTAAGTGCTGCGAAAGATGAATTCTCACTGTTTTGATAAACTTAAGTGAACAAATGAATTTTGAAAAGTTTAAGGATTTTGTAAATTTAATAATTTAATTATTAAATGTAATAACTTCATTTTTAATGGTTTAAATGAAGTAATTCGATTTAAAATATAAACTATTTTAAAATGTGAGTTAAAATGGTATTTTAAATTTGAATAAAATGAATGCGCTTTTGAAATGATATGATAAGTCGGATATTTTGAAATGAATTTGAAATGACATTGAATTGTTAAATGATATTTGACTTTTGAAATATAAATACCATTTTTAAATTTATAACTACGGTTATAATAACGATTGGTTGTTAAAGAGACAGGGATCGGATAAGGACATACTCTCTGTCGATACCGAAAACCACTTTAACAACTGTGTACGCGGTGGAGATTTCAGAATGAAGTAGGATGGTGATAACGTTCCTGAGGTTCATTACGTGGATCTGACTCCCGTGAGTTAGCTTAAGGTGGCTAAAACAGGAGCGTTCTCGGGCCAAAGGAGGTAGCACCTCTGGCTTGACACACTTCTTCGATACCATTCTATTACTATTGTCATCGATTGGGTTCACCCCTTAATTTTGGAGTGTTGTTCGGGGTGGGCGTAGTGGCTCTGCGTTACCACAAGCCCGTATGCGTAATTGGTATATCAACCCTGGCATTGCCTTGTGTGCCGTGTCACCTACCATACCGAGCCTTTACTACGAGTTTGTTTTTCTCCCGTAGCCCATGGAGTATTTAGGATAGTCTCCCGATCTGGAGATATGCTGATACTGGGCGGACTACTGGGACTATTATGTGTGAAGGGTGATATGGGTAGCCCGGAATGCTATTTTAAAGTAAGTTTATTTTACTGTAGAAATTATTATAATAGCGCAATATTACTATATAGTAAATAGTTTGACGGATCCTTAGAGGATGGGCGGTCCCAGACATCCTTTAAGTTACTTGTACCTTATTACAGTTCACTTAAGTTGGTTTACATTATATAAGTATATATTGTCCTGACTCGAGTGTTTTGTGTTTTGCTTTACGCTTGGGTCAGCCTGAGTATTCACAACTTTGGATTCTCTTTTTGGAGCTGGTCTTTGCTGGAGATTCTACCTATCTACTTATATATCTATTTCTGTTTCAGCTGTTCTAGTTTATCTCATGTATTAGTGAATTTCTATGCATTTGGGATTTCTATTATGTTGTTTTCAGACTGATATTATGTAGTTGGTTTGAGACTCTGTTATAGTAGCTTCATGAACTACTATGTTATTTTATATTCTGCTGCGAGTTATTCTAATTGTTCAGTGTCTGTGATTCTGTGTATTCGATTTCATTTGCTCTAAATTTATTTACAATTTGTGATTTTTCATCATTCAAGTCCGACATGTGTGGTTTATTGTCGATTTGAATGGTACGAAACGGCCTGTCGTGACATTTATTGTCTCCTTTTTACTTTTTTTGACTTAATCATGGTTTGAAAGTCGTCTTTGGTTGGAAAAGCCTTCTAATGCAGTAGAAAACAGAGGGAATAGGCCTCAAAAGTTATTGCCTAACAAAAATAATAGTCATTTCTTTTTTAATTTAATATTGATTTATGAACGCTATGATGATTTCATTTTTCAAATATTAATCACAAGTAGGCACTTCAAAATATCTCTTCTATGATGATTTTGAAGTAGTAATAGTTTCATGGAATGCACAGAATGCTCTTGATCATTTAGAGATGTTATTCTGAAAATAATACGAATAGAAAATATCATATTATTTCCGCCTTTTGGCAAGGCCGTGACACCAAAAAATTGACTGGAAATCAAAAACAGTTCATCCCGAAAAACGGTAATACACAGGTTCGCTATGGATGCTGGTATTACCCGAGTCCGGATCGAGCTACCATTAACATGACATGACAATCAAAGCTATGAAAGTCAATGTTCCAAATTTCAAGTCAATCGTACTTCGTGTGCTGAAGGTATGATCGATGCAAACCAAGGAAATCAACCCATTCGTATCCATCATTCTGCCTCCTTCGCATCGCTTTTATTTGTATCCATCGAAGGGAACCACAGTCGCATGCACCAAACATCCGTTAGTTCGAAACCATCAGATATATTCCACTTCGCGTCCATCCATACTCGTATTACTTCGCATCCATCATCCCCTAGCTTGTTTCTGTCGATCCACCTACGTCTATTTTGTATCCATCAATAAGCAACACTTTCGTATCAATCTCGTCCATATGTATTTCGTACTGGTATCAGCATCAACTCAATTCGTATTGGTCGACCAACGATCTATACGAAACATGCCACTAAAGACATCAATATGAAGGATGTATGAAATGATCGATACGAAGGAGCATCTAGGTTATCGATACGAAGTACACGGGTTCGTATCGCTACGAAGCGGTTACAAACCATCGATATGAAAAGAATACTCCAGATCGATACGAAAAAAGGCATGTAGGAGTGGAAGACTCAGTCACTCGGCATGAAAAGTGGATCGATCCTAAAAGTTAGCGCCGCGTCACCTAGAAAGCACATGCTTGGAAGCGATACGAATAAAAGCGATGCGAACAGAAGCGATGCGAACTCGGCAGCCTTCAACAAGTCAAACTTGCATCAATAATAACTCGAGATCTACATGTCCAAATGCCACTAAATCTGAAAGAGCTTGCGTGCAATCTCAGGAATGATCTTGATCGATCTCGACTCGATTGGGCTAAATCTTGATCGATAAGAATTTCATTCGTTAGATCACGGATCGAGTCCAAACAAGCGGGGATCGATCATGTGGGCCCACCAATGTAGGGGAAGTGGTCTTCGGAGATCCGGGTAAGATATTTGCTGCCTAAGCCTATAAATACCAGCCCAGGACCTACCGAAAAAGGACTTTTTGGCTTTTCTACGTCCAGACTCTGCCGAAAATATTATTGTACTTGGATTATACTGTTGTAACTCTTTGTAACCAGCAAGCAAAAATTAATAAAAGTCAGCCATTTCATAGTGGACATTGGCCATACGCCGAACCACTCTGTATCTGTATGTTTCTATGCGTTTTTCCTGTTTATCTGCTGGTGTGTTTGTTAGATCTTCCTCGTTTTCCATTTATATTCTTCATTTTAGCTCTTCAAACACATCCAAAGAGTGTTGTGCCCAATTTTGGTACAAACACATTGGTGCTTTCACTGAGAAAACAAAGTTTTTCTTCTGTTCATTAGAGCTACTACCGATATCAGATTGTAAGAATCTAAGGATAAGATCCAGATTTCGAGTTTTCTTCCATCCAATCCAGATTTGTACCAAGTCTAGGAAATAGCTTCGCAATCAATCAAGGTCAACACTACGACTACATCAACAACTGTAGATCTAGAAGGGCAGAACAGACAGAACCCCGGGCAACTTTCTCCTGGCGACCAGAATGCTACCGGAACCTTAGATTTGCAAGGCCCTATCACTAGGGAAGAGTTTCAGCTGCTAATGCAAGAGCTGACGCAAAGCTGCCAGCATCTTACTAAGCAACTCCATGTTAACGTGGAATTGACCAATCAACTGAATCGTTATAGACGAAGGAAATCTAGAAGGGATCAGGCTTCCTATTCATCCACCGAGAGCTCTGCCTCTTCTGAGTACAATCACCAATTCACACGTCCACAGCAGAATGGAAGTTATACACAGACTACTGGACATCAGCACACATTGAATCTTGGACAATCGAGGGCAGGCCCGTCAACCAGTCATCAGACTGGACCCTCCTCTCGAGGAGGTACTGTTCCTTATCATACTACTGACAATCGTGCTACTACGCTACTATTGAGTTGGAAGTTGAGGCTCAATATCGAACGGATCCGACCCACCGTCAATGCATTTATATTCCTGAACCTTATGTTCCTAAAAACCTAGAACCAAGTAGGCGAGATATGGACCGTCGACCACGACCGGCCCATCCGTGCATTTTGGAATCCGATCACACATTAGCTTAGCATGGGCAGAACATCCAAATGCCGAATATCCTAACAATGATCCATCAGATGATCCACGAAAGTCGGGGCCTCACCAATGACGACTGAGGAATCTCCCGAAGTCATACCCCTTTCACTGATGATATACTCTACGCTGAACCGTCCCGGCTATTTTGAATGCCAACTCCACCTGTTTATGAAGGGAGCTCTTATCCTAACCAGCACATCTTAAAGTACGAATGGTTAATGAATGTTGCACAAGCCGATGTTGCGATCAACTCCCGAAGTTTCCCGATCTCCCTAGGAGGTGTAGCAACTATGTGGTTTACTTGTCTACCACCTCGATCTATCCCATGTTTTGACCAGTTGGCAACAAAGTTTGTTGAATAATTTCACATGCATATCACCAAGCCGAAAGATGTTAATACCTTGTCTAACGTCACTCAAGCTCCCGAGAGATCTCCCTTAGAGAGGTTATTTGGAGAGGTTTCACGCTGCATGCGCCGAGATTAGCAATCCCAATGATGACTCAATTTTGATGGCACTAACTAAGGGGATCGATCCCGATTCTAAGTTTGGCAACTGGTTGCCGAAAAACCACCTGCGTCGTTGGAACATTTCTATTCCAAGGTAGCCCAGTTTTTGAGAAAGGAGGATGAGAACAGTCTAGGAAAAATGATGACGCAGGGCCTAGTGTGGAAGGAATTAAAAGTAATGTCACTATTAAACAAACGGGGAAAGTTTCGAAAGGTGCAATTGAACATACAGAATAAACAGAATCAACAGAAAGACAATGGAAATCAAAATAGGAAACGAGATCAGAATGGTGGACCACAGCGTAGATCTTCTATGTTTGACAATTATACTCCTTTAAATACGTCACTGAAAAATGTGTACTTGCAGACCTGTAATACCATTCATTACAAGAAACCTGCTCTGAAGCAATTGTCAAAAAAACAGATTCAAATGGGGAAGTTTTATAGATTTCACGATAGCTATGGCCATAATACGAATGAGTGCCATCATTTACAGGATAATATTGAGAAGTTGATATGAGAGAGAAAGTTGGAGTAGTTTGTACGGGCGCCACAGTCAGGAGGTGCGGGCCCATCGAATCAAAACCAAATACCAAATCATGTGAGACAGGAGGAACCCGCTCATACCGACGGGAGGCTAGTGATAAATATTGTTAGTGGTGGTCCTCATCCAGCCGATCGAAGTTGGAAGGAAATGGAGATGTATGCTAGCTCTATTAGGCATGCGAGCTTCGAATGTTTTAGTAATTTGGAAGACGGAGCTCCGGCCAAGCAACAAAAAACAATAACAGACGATATCATATTTCGAAACAGGGATGCCGACAGAGTCGAAGCCCCAACCATTGATCCACTTGTCATTTCAACTCAGATAGGTTCTGCTCGGATAAAGAGGATCTTAGTGGACAGTGGAAGCTCAGTGAACATATTATTTAAGCGAGCTTATGATCATATTAAGATGGAAGCAAAGGATTTGAAGCCTTGTCAATCTCGCATTCACGGCTTCATTGGAAGTTCTCCGAGTTCAGGGTAGCCATTGTCCCTTGGTGTCTGACTTTAAATTCTTTACTAACAACGGAGTTGGAGTAGTTCAGGGAGATCGGACTACTGGATGAGTCTGTTATGTTGTCGAGCTACGGGAGGCACATAGAAAAGAAAAAGGAAAGGGCGTAGAGGAATCTTTCTACGTCCGCTTTGTGGAAAATTGACAGCCAACGGATGGGCCCGGGCACCCCAACTAATTCCCATGGGATCTTGACCCGAGAGATACCGAAAGTGAAGACGAAAGTAAAGATAGTCAAGCTTCCCCAGCCGAGCTGACGATCGATGTTCCAATCGACGATAATGACAATTCCAAAATGATAAAGATTAGATCTTAGGTAAGCCAACAGATGCAGGAGGAGTTGGTTGAATTTCTCTGAGCAAACCTCAACAGGTATGCCTGGATGCATTCTGACATGTGTGGAATCTCCTTAGAAATCTCAAGCCACATATTGAATATTCACTCGCGGCATGCCACGGTCAAAAAGAAAAGGCGTGGTATGGATCCAGAGAGATCTACCACCCTTAAGGAATGGGTAAATAAACTCAAGTTAAACGGGCTTATCTGAGATGCATTATATCTAGAATGGTGTCCAATCCCGTGCTTGTCAGAAAGCCTATCGGGAAATGGAGAACATGCATTGATTACTCAGACTTAAATAAAGCCTGCCCTAATGACAGTTTTCCACTTCCCTAAATCGATCAGCTCGTATACTCAACAGCTGGACATGAGCTCTTATCCTTCATGGATGTGTATTCTGACTACAACTACATACCAATGCACTTGCCTAATCAGGAGCATACCAGCTTTATCACCGATCTGGGACTTTACTGCTATAAAGTCATGCCTTTTGGACTCAAAAACACCGGAACAACCTACCAATAGTTAGTTAATCAAATGTTCTCAACCCAGATCAAAAAACCATGGAGGGATATATGGACGACATGCTTGTGAAGTCACAGTTCTCCACTGATCATATCAAAGACCTGGAATCGATGTTCAACATCCTCCAAGAATATAGAATGAAACTTATTCAGTTGAATTGCCACTTTGGGGTCGTATTTGGAAAATTCCTTGGATTTATCATCAATGCTCGAGGAATTGAAGCCAATCCTGAGAAGATCTGGGCAATCGGAAATCTTGAGACTCCAAGGACTATAAAGCAGGTTCAGAGCCTCAACGGAAAAGTAGTAGCACTGAGCTGGTTCATTTCATAATCCACTGACAAATGCATTCCCTTCTTCGATCTGATCAGGAAAGGGAAATGAAATTTTGAATGGACTACAGAATGCGGGGGCGCATTCCGAGCACTGGTTCAACACCTATCCACATCACTTATTCTGTCAAAGCCTATCGATCACGAGATATTGTAAATCTATTTGGCGATATCAGAAAATGCAATTAGATCTGCCCTAATTCGATAGAAAGACGGGATACAACGTCCAGTATATTACATTAGCAAACGAATGACCAGAGCAGAGAGAAATTATCCAAAGTTGGAAAAGCTAGCTTATTGTCTTGTCATTGCCTCAAGAAAACTCCTCCCTTATTTCCAGGCTCATCCTATTACCATCTACACCGACCAGCCGTTCTGATAGGTCCTTACACGGCCTGAGACGTCTGGTAGTTATTCAAGTGGAAAATCAAGCTGAGTAAGTTCGACATCGTTTACACACCAAGGCGAGCCATTCAAGGACAAGTCCAAGCAGATTTCATCGCTGAATTCACTATCTCGGAGGACTTGCTCAAAACCAGTGAATCTCCTAAGTATATCTGGAAGATACATATTGACGGTGCATCGAATGATCGCTGCTCAAGCGCCAGAGTTGGACTTGAAACTCCCGAAGGCCGAACTATATGCTATGCCTTAAAGTTCAATTTACATGCAACTAACAACGAGGCCAAATATGAAGCCCTGCTCGTCGGATTGATACTTTTCAGAGATTTAAGAATTATTGCTGTAGACATTTACTGTGATTCACAATTGGTCGTGTGTCAAGTTCGGGGAGAGTACTAGGCCAACGACTGAAGGCTGGCCGCTTATCTTGCCTGGGTTCAGGAAATATTGGATCAGTTTGATTATTATGCCATCAATTCCTTACCCCGAGAACGCAATCAGGAGGCCAATTCATTAGCAAAGTTAGCCAGTATAGGTGAGGCATAACAAATGAGAATCGTTCCCGTGGGACATTATCTTCCCCGAGCATTGATCAGATGGAAACAGGCTGGGTATTTGAAGTCATTCCCGATAAGGAGTCATGGATGACTCCGTTCAGAAACTATCTTGAGCATGAGACCATGCAGGAGTGAAAAAAGGAAAGTTATTCGAAAGGCTTTGCGGTTCACTATTCAAAATGGAGTCATGTATAGAAGAGGGTACTCTGTTCATTTACTATGGTGTATCGCCCATGATGAGATCAAACGAGTATTGCATGATGTACATGAAGGAGAATGTGGCGATCACACCGGGGGGCAAGCTCTTGCCAAGAAAGTGCTCTGATATGGATAGTATTGGCCGACTGTAAATTGTGATGCATCGGGTTACGCCAACACGCTTGGATTCTAAGAGCCCCTCCTACCGAAATAACTTAGATGGTCAGTCCATTGCCGTTTGCAGTATGGGGCATTAACATTATTGGCTTACTACCTCTAGCCAAAGGTGGTGCGGAGTATGCCGTCGTTGCAGTTGATTATTTTACCAAGTGGGCGGAAGCTGAGCCTCTTGCTACTATCACAATTGAAAAAGTAATCAACTTTGTGGTACGCATCATTATATGTCGATTTGGCCTCCAACATACCATTATTACCGGCACGGAGCGCAGTTCGATAGTGTTGAATTTAAGAATTTCTATCAACGATTCCACATCAATTTGAAGTTATCTACAGTCGCACACCCTCAAGCGAATAGACAAGTTGAAGCTGTTAATAAAGTTTTAAAGTCTATTCTGAAGAAACGACTGGAAAAGGCCGAGGAAAATGGGTCGACGAACTTCCAATGGCCCTATGGGCTTATTGGACAACCCATAAATCCGCGACCTGCCACACTCCATTCTCTCTTTCCTACGGTTCTGAACCCGTTATTCCAGTCAAGATGGAAATACCTTCTCATCATGTACCATATTATGATCCGAAGACAAATGCTATATTACTGGTGAATCTCTTGACTTATTGGATGAGAAGCGAGAAAAGGCTGATTTGAAGGCAGTCGCATACCAAGCTGAGTCGCCCGGTTGTACAATGCCAAGGTCCGACATCGAACCTTTGAACTCAGCGATCTTGTACTCAATAAAATTTACCCGGTTCCTTCACGTATGAAGCCAACATGGGAAAGGCCGTCTATTATCGAACAAAAGCTTGAAGACGGCACATTCAAATTATCGACCATTGACGGTCTCACTCTGCCGAGAGCCTAGAACAACGAGACTCTTTGTTGCTATTACGCATAACAGGCTGTATTTATTTATCTAGTCTACTTTTCATTTGCAATTTGTTCATGCATTTCGAAATCTGAAATTTTAATAAGGAAACCGATTTTGTCGTATTTTCTTATTTCAGCAATTAAATGCAATCTCTTCGAGCCAGAGCAGTGATTTTTAAAATGCGTCATACGACTATCACAATGCACAAAGAGCTAAGTTCCACCCTACGGAGGGATTTATTCAAATAGGGAGTGACTGTGATATGACTGGTCACTCGTTAAGTGAAATCCGAGCTCGGGGACAAGTCATTATACTGAAGCCAAAAAAAGGATTCATACACACAATCCTCTAACTAACTTCAGATTCCCAGGGTGCGAATTGGAGTATAAACATACAAATACGAGATCGAAGAGGGTAGTTCTGTCCACCTGACGACTTTGCCCGTATCTAAACCAAGTTCGAGGAGGATGGACCCGTCCATCTAATGACCTCGCTTGTTAACTCAGGGTGGATGTGATCTGACCGTCCACGATCCTGGTACATATGCTATTCACAGAGTGCGAATGAAATTCTGAAACTCACAACAGATGTGATTGACCATCTATTAACAAACTATAAGTCCCCAGAGTGCGGACTGGAGAATAAACATCGACCAACTCTAAATCCTCAAAGTGTGGATTGGAGTATGAACACAAGTCGGGTGTAAAACCACCATCCGTAAGACAAGTCCGAGTCCTCTGAGTGTAGGCCGGAGTATAAACGCAAAGTGGGTGTGGTTGACCACCCATGAATCAATCTAAGTCCCCAGAGTACGGACGTAGTTTTGAATATCAAATGGGTGTGGCTGACCATCCATAAAATAACTTGTCCTCGGAGCGCGGACATATCCCAAAACCTTAAGCACACGTGACCGACGGCCGATGTACAACTGTGATTCCTAAAGTGTGGATGCAACCATCAACTGATGAACAGGTGTGATTCGACCATCCGAATTAGTCTTGTTTCAAACTCGCTTCAACGGAGTTAGGCTTGATATATTAAAGGAGAAAAATAATGGCCTACCGATATTTTCAATTTTTCCTCAAGACTAGGGGCAGAACTTAAGTTTCAGCCACTAATTAAAACAGTGCATTATTGGAATTCGACTTAACGATTCGATCGCGACCCGAAGCCATGACTTCAAAACTTAGCAACTAAACCCGGGTCCGATTC
Source organism: Allium cepa (assembly GCA_030765085.1). Taxonomy (NCBI): domain Eukaryota; kingdom Viridiplantae; phylum Streptophyta; class Magnoliopsida; order Asparagales; family Amaryllidaceae; genus Allium; species Allium cepa. Next base: position 309,111,428 of record CM060929.1, read on the forward strand.
AAAGGCTAAGACTCCATAAGTACATTGAATGGAAGTTGGAACACTAAAATACTTAAGAGAAATAAACACAAGCTGTGTTGAAGACAAAATGGAACTTTATTTCAACTATTCTTTGGAAAAGAAGGATAAGTACAAAATTATTCCAATTTTTTTTTCTAGCAGGGGCCGAACTCACATCTATACACGGCTTACAAAAGCAAAAGGAAAATTCCTATCTATCTACCAAAAATGAGCTGAGAAGACATGTCTATTCTCTCATCTTCTTCTTCGGCGTAGACCCATTGGAGTCACCGCTTGGATGCCTCTTTGAGCCCTTGTCTTTCGACGGTTGATCTCCAGTCGGAGGCATTATGGTAACCTCTTCCTCCAAACTTATATGGATTGGAATACATTCTAAAGGCAGATTCAAAGGGACAGGATCGATGTTGGAAGGCGGGAGAGGCACACTGCTGTCGAAGATTGTGCCTCCAGGAAAAATCATGCATAAAAGGGCTGGACCAAAGCCCGCCATCATGCCTCCAGTGCCACTGGCTTGCGCAACCACTTCCATTTCAGTGCTGATTTTGGCAATTATTTCCTCTTCATGCATTGTTTGGGCATCTCGAAGGTCGCTAGCAGCTGGGCCCAAAGAGCTGGTCACAGGTACGCTTCCGTTCATGATAAATGGTAGATCAGCAAATGGGTCAATTTGGTGGCCAAGAAGCTCCTCCATCATCTGATCATCAAAAGTAAGCATGCTCCCTTGTGCCCCGTCGGTTGGTGTAGTTTCTGTTGCCGTGGTCGCTTCTGTCATGATGGCCTCCTGCTCGTGATGCGGCTCTTGAGTTGCAGAAGGCACGACAGATGTAGCTCCTATCGCTGAATAGAGACAAAGAAAAAGTCTTAGTGACTACTTCAATCAACGTTTTCGGCTTTGAATACACACAGAATGTTCAGAATACCTTCCTCGGATTGGCTCGCGGGTGACGGAGCGGCTTCAGAGATATGCTCACGAGCTAGAGACAACTGCGGTTGATCGAGATTATATGCAGGAACAGACTGAGGATCAACCACAAATGTAGATTCGGGCTGGGTTAGAATAAGAGTTTCAGAACCCGCATCATGGTGCTCAGCGCCAGAACCTTCTCCAGCCTCCGAATGCTGAGTAACGAGTCTCTCCTTTTCATATGTAATAGTGGTGTCATGGAGAACCCTTTTCTCATCTTCACTCAGCACCCAATTCTCCAATTCAAATTTATCTACAGATTCAGCTTGATTCTCAGCTTTTTCATCTTCCACTAAGTGGCTCCAAGCATTGTATAAGTGTGAGGGTAGTTTTCGAGCCAAGTTAGGTTTCAATGCTTCAAGACGTTGGCGTTGTATGTGATAAGAAGATCTTTGATATCGGCTCCAACCCAGTCTCTGCCATTTTCACTTCGTTCTCCACCCTAGCGTCGGCTTCCTGAATTTTAAGCGTTGCCGCATCCCTTTCTTCCCTAAGCACCACAGCCTGTTCACACGCTTCTTGGGCAACTTTGTTTTCATCGTCTTTCTCTTTGACGATTTCAGCAAATTTGGCCTTAAGCTCTTCAAGCTCTTTAAGTGCCTCGTCCCTTTCGGCTATGACTGTGGTGATCCGATGCCCCATCTCCTCAACTAGGGCTAAATGTGTCCACCTCATCTCTTCCATTCGTCGAGTAGCCTCATCATCCCTTGTGTTGGCCTTTGTCTCTGAGTTCCTTGCAGACTCGCTCTTATCATGAAGCACCTGAGTTATGCAATCCTTTTGAGCGAGATCAGTTTCTAATTTATCAATTGTTTTCGCTAGCTCAAGGCCACCCCGATGCTTTGTCCGTGGTCTTCATCCATTCCCGGTATTGGCTGTAAATGTCATGGATATAGTCATGCATTGTTTGCTCAGCCTTGGCTGGAATTCTCTTTAGATGCAAAGGGAAGATGAAGCCATCAAAATAGATGTTTGGGAAATCTTTTTTCAGTTGGGCGATTCTAATCATTCCCTCCTTAGTGGGCTCTATGACAGCATGCTCAGTAATAGTGGGAATTTCGATTTCCATCCTCCAGCGCTATGAATCGGACCTTGGTACTTGAGTAGGCGGTCTTTGGCGTGAAGCTTTCAAGGGTTGTTTGCCATGACATAAAGGTTGTGTTGGGGCTCGAGGTGGTGGAGAGAATGATCGGAAGCGAAGCCTACATTCTCTCTCTCTCTCTCTATCCCTCTCCCTTTCGTAACGCTCTTGACTAGAGTAACTACGATCGTGGTCACTATCGGCTTCCCGTCTATAAGACTTATGATACGAACAAGATGAGTGACGTGCCAAGCAAAGGCTGTTGAGCATGGATTCCCACCTCGTCATCGTGTCTGTAAAATAGAAAGAGAAGTAGAGTTAATAATCACCAGAAATGAATAACATTGGAAATCGTGCGGTGCTGTGAAAGTGTATGTATGCATGTGAAAAACTCCCCGACCAACCGGTTGTGTCGGCCATACTCATTGGAAGTGACTCGCCTAAATCTAAAGCGCTATGGACCCCATCCAATCCGGTGTCTTGTTGGAGCGACACATTTTCCGGAATTGGAATATCAGCGAGTCCTTCAAAGTGATTCTCTATTTGTGGGGGAGAAGCCTTCGAGATAATAACACCGGTGGCTGGCAGAGAATGACCATATCTTAAATACTTATGAAGTTTATGAGCAACTGCCTTGCCTTTCCTCTTTCGCTCTGAATGTCAAGGACTATCTGAGGGCCCGACTACGAGTTCATCTTCATAGGCATATCCTCTTCATCGCCTTGCTCAACGATTACAATCCCTGGCACCCTATGCCTCACTTGTCTCGCCGGGGTTGCCCTGAGCGATACTTTAAGCCTTATGCTCTAATCTCGGCCAATTAGCCCAATGGCCCTTAAATTTTCGTCCGTAAGCACCGAGTTAATCTCTCTCATCTCACGAGGCACCTCCTGAAGAATCCACACTATTTCTTTAAAGTGAGAACCTTCGGATCGTGGAATTGCGGCTGTAAAATAAAGAAAATATTAGACTCAACGTCGATTATAACCATCACATCTGTCAACAGAGAAATTGAGGTACATACATCTAACTAACCACCGTCTAGCAAACCCTGGCGGGCACCGCACATAAAACCACTCGGCCTTGAAGTAGCTAAGTTTGGTCCAGGCTCCAGTCACAACTTGGCAATTCCTGACCGCCTTTAAGAATGTGAATGAGGGGTTATCTCCCCGACTCTTGACATTAAACAAGAATCTTACTTCCTCCGGAGTCGGAGGCTGTAAGAAATGCTCTATAAAAACAATGAATAGACTGTTTAACAATGCATATCCATTTGGATGTAACAGTGATGGAGCGGTTTCAAAGTAAGATAACACCTCCCAGATGTACTGGTAAATGGAGGGAGTGTTCCAACTATGCACGAATGCCTGTTAAAAGAGGTGAATCCTTTTGGGGGAATATGTGGCCTATCGTTCGGTCCTGGTGGTAGAACGTCATCTAGCGATAGACCGTGTCTTAAGTAGATTCTCCCTAACATATCTTTGAAGACATTAGATGGTACAAAATCTTGAGGATTCCCAATAACGATTGCTCCCGGTAACTCGTCCGGAGCTAGACTTATGACTTCGGCTGCGATGGCCGGTATCTCTATTACCAAAGGAGGTGAGCTTTAAGCCTCCTGCTGCTGTGAACTCCCGGGTTCCATAGCTAATCAACTCAGTAAAAACCATCATTAGGTGACAATAATCTCATGTGTACCCCAGTAAGAAGTGCATGAATGTGTTATGTAGTGCTACATAGTACTTAAGAAATTCTATACAATTCGAGAAATGTTCAAATGATAAGACTTCGAGATTCGACCGGAGTGACCATCATCACTGACCATCACAACTGTGCCATTCATACATAAGAGATCGACCCAAGTTAAAGTTTGCCAAAATTTTCAAGTTTCAGTTCCATCAAAAAACTTCGGAGGGCAGTCAAATATGCAGTAAAATAGTTAATTCCAATTAGGCAAGATCAAAGCTCGTCCGAGTCAAGTGTTCAAGTATGCATGAAGTTTCATATCCATCGAAGTCCAAACTTGGATCATTCCTCGCAAAGGCCTTAACTTCGTATCGATCGAAATCCATTGACTTCGTATCGATCAGGTCACAATGACTTCGTATCGATTGGGTTACAATGGAGTCTGTATCCATCACAAGTTAGCTTTGTATCCATATCGATTCGAAGTGATCAATAACAAAACCCAAGAATCAAAGATCGATATGAAACCCAAGGCAGCTGATCGATACGAAGTTCCCGGTTGAGGTTAGATGCGAAATCAAGTTTCTCTATCCCTTCGTCGATATGAAAAAATTAAGGTCGAACAACCTTCCACCGATTCCTTTATATCCCTTCTCATTTTTTCTTCCCAAAGTAGTTAATACACCATTTCTCCCTCCTCGACTTCACTCCAGCCAAATTCCGGCATCAACATGTCGGAATCGGCAATGACTTTGGACGAGTTGGCAGTAAAACTCGAGTCTCGTCATTTTATAGTGGTTTTGATTGGTTAATTATCTAGCTTAAACAATCGGTTCGAAGGGTTAATGAGTTATTCAATTTGGAGACGAAGTCAGTTCTTCTTTCTTGTATTCTTTATTGATACGAAGGTAAAAAGGGAAATAAAGGCAAGTGAGAAATTCGGCTAAGTACAAATGGTGTATATATACGTGTTTGTATCCGAACAATAAAACATTTTGTCTCCTAGTAGCCAAAAATCAATTGGAGCGGTCATGAATTCCATCGATACGAAGAGGCTCGTTCTTATCCATCAACTTAGAACAGTCCGAAAATTAGTATTATGTATCCCTCGATGACCGGCCATCATCTTCGTGTCCATCGGTACAAATTCCATCGTTATGAAAGATACAACAAAGTCTTATTTGAGTCACTGAATCCCATCGATACGAAACGTCCATTTCGTATCCATCTGCTCGAAGACCTAAGTTTCACATCCATTGATACGAATTATCTACAATGACTATCTACTTCCTATCGATAGCCATTGATACAAAGCGTGCATTCCAATTTCTTAGATCGATCCAAAAGAGGATCGATACGAAGGGATGCCTTAAAACAACCATCAAACGTTGCAACAATTCGCATTTCACATCGATCTAGGAGAGGATCGGTACGAAACCCGATAAAAAAATTTAACAACGACTCATAAATGTGCAAACGTTAACGGGAGTCAGGTTAACATACATGTATGTCAGACTAATATACATTTTTCAAAGTTCACAGTAGTTGAGTGCTCACCTGGTGGCGATTGCATCGAACAACATGTTATTATCATTCAACACTCAGTTACAACAGTGCATAGTACAACAATTGGCAATCAACAATTCGTTATTTGTATTACTGAAGATCAATCAAAGGTTACATCTTTCAACGAGAAGACAACAACCGATCAACAAGTCAGATAGAACTTTTTAGAATGAAGATTGCAGCTTTTCAAAGAATGTCATGCCCTCACAAGACGTGCTTTGGAGGGAAAATGTTATGCCGCCTTTTGGCAAGGTCGTGACACCAAGAAATTGAATGAAAATCAAAGATAGTTCATTCCGAAAAATGGTTATACACAGGTTCGCTATGGATGCTGGTAAACTTTTCCCAAGTCCGGATCGAGCTACAATTAACATGACACTATAATCAAAGCTATGAAAGCCAACGTTCCAAATTTTAAGCCAATCGAAGTTCGTATGCTCAAGGTATGATCGATGCAAACCAAGGAAATCAACCCATCGTATCCATCATTCCGCCTCCTTCGCATCGCTTTTATTTGTATCCATCTAGGGAAACCTCAGTCGTATCCACCAAATATTCGTTAGTTCGAATCCATTGGAAATGTTCCACTTCTCATCCATCCATACTTGTATTACTTCGCATCCATCATCCCCCAGCTTGTTCGTGTCGATCCATCTACGTCTATTTCGTATCCATCAATAAGCAACACTTTCATGTCGATCTCGTCCATATGTATTTCGTACTGGTATCATCATTAACTCAGTTCGTATCGATCAACCAATGATCGATATGAAACATGCCACTAAAGACATCAATACGAAGGATGTGTGAAATGATCGATATGAAGTAGCATCTAGGTTATAGATACGAAGTACATGGGTATGTATCGATAAAAAGCGGTTACAAACCATCGATACGAAAATAATACTCCAGATCGATACGAACAAAGGAAAGTAAAAGTAGAAGACTCGGTCACTCGACATGAAAAGTGGATCGATCCTAAAAGTTAGCACCACGTCACATAGTAAGTACGTGCCCGGAAGCAATACGAACAAAAGCGATGCGAACAGAAGCGATGCGAACTCGGCAGCTTTCAACAAATTCAAACTTGCATCGATCATAATTCAAGTTCTACAGGTCCAAATGCCACCAAATATTCACAGTAGCTTGCGTTCAACCTCAGGAATGTTCATGATCGATCTCGACTCGATTGGGCTGAATCTTGATCAATACGAATTTCGTTCGTATCGATCACGGATCGAGTCCAAACAACCGAGGATCGATCATGTGGGCCACCCACGTGAGGGAATAGGTCTTCCGTGATACGGGCAAGATATTTGCTGTCTACGTCTATAAATAGCAGCCCATGACCTACTAAAAAAGGGATTTTTGGCTCTTCTACGTTTAGACTCTGCCGATAATATCATTGTACCTGGATTATACTGTTGTAACTCTTTGTAACCAGCAAGCAAAAAATCAATAAAAGTCAGCCATTTCATAGTGGACGTAGGCCATACGCCGAACTACTCTATATTTGTGTGTTTCTGTGCGTTTTTCCTGTTTATCAATTGGTGTGTTTGTTAGATCTTTCTCATTTTCCATTTATATTTTTCATTTAATCTCTTCAAACGCATTCGAAGATTGTTGTGCCCAATTTTAGTACAAATAGAAACCGATAAACAAATGTTTCGTATTTTCAGGTTTGAGTAATGCATACAAACTAAACACAATTAGTTGAGATGTCTGTCTTCTTTTACAAAAAATTTAGAAGTTTCAAATATTTGTCTGGAAGATGAGTGTAATCTGACTGTATACCCTTTATATACCATCAGTTTCCTTATTTTGTGATCACACAATGTCCCATAACCTAGATTTGAGCATGAGGCTAAAGTTTTGGAGGCAGTAACCATTACTTTGTACTATTATGTATAAAATGCATAGGGACAGACTCATTAAACTTGCATTATTCCACCTTTTGTGTGCAGTTACAATTTCTTAATCAAAATAAAATAATAATAATACATCAATTTATAGTTCTCTATACAAGTTGTTAAGCATAGAAATTGTGCCTTACATCGTATATAGAGAAACGAGTACTTTTCGTGATAACTCATATGCATATATTATATTTTAGACATGTCAACGGATACTTTCGGATGTGGGTAGTGGCATATTCGTATTCGAATCCGAGATTATTTTCGGATATCGAATATCCGCAAATGCGGATACAGAGGGATATTGAATAATTATCCTATCTGTCAACGATTCATAAATCAAGAAATATAAATATGAAATTTTAGTTTAACATAATTTTTTTTCAATCGCATTAATTATCAAAGTGTTAAATATAAACAAATACGATGATAACGTATAATTTTGATCAGTTAAAATGTATTTAGTGCTTATAATATGAACTTCTACCTTAATAAAATAATAAATAAATATATTTTATTGTACTAAAACGCGTATAATTTAAATTATAATCTTGAAAAAAACCAGATGAAAATTTTCGGATGCGGATGTTTTCGTATCCACATCCGTTTTTTCAGATATCGGATATTTATTCGCTTTTTGTCTTACTTTTTTTAAAAGGTAAAACAGAATCCATGCTGAGTTGCATTCACAACTGGAATCCATACACTCTATATATTAATAACGATAGCTGAGGAGTCTTAATTCATTCCCATATAAGAGTCATAACAGACTTTACATGACTGAATTAATGTCAATGCTTATTTGTTATGACAGATCTGGAAAAGACTGTCCTAAAGCTGCTACTCCTTACGATGGTAAGTAGCACACTGGAGCACCAGACATGGAATAGCCAAGACTGAAAAACGTAAGTGGGAAGCGACAATGAAATCTTGGCATTTGAAGTTATTAATGCGGTTCAGTTTTGGCTTTTGAAGTTGACTGCAACCAGGAAATTTGGGCATTCTAACTTTGCTAACAATGAAATCCGGGCATTCTAACTTGCGTCTGAACCCTGAATACATCATGGTATGTCTAGTGCATAGGTCAAAGACGTATATTTATAGAGTCGAAGCAAAACCGATATGATAATTCAAGGAGAAAAATACCAAATTAATGAATGTGCAGGACGGAAAACTGATTTTCATACTACATAACAGTGTAACGAAAATTCAATAGACAAATATCACATTATCTTCGAGATTATAGTAATAGTGTACCTAATACTTAATAATTGAAATTAATTTATTTTTACGTTTGGTGTATATGCACAGCAAATTATTGTTCAAGATTTACTAAAACACTTTTTATTATAAGTGAATGTTGTTTTACTTTCTTCATAAACGAACTGTGTTGTGCTACAAAATTTTGTCATTAAAATAATTATATGTCAAAATAATGATATATCACATACAGGAAAATATTATCAATAACAATTTTATAGGCTTTTTTATTATCTAGGACAACCCACCAATATTTTATTCTTAAATACCAAACGTTAAAATAGTCTAAAATGCCTAACCATCGCGCTTTCTTGTTTCTTCCTAATCATGAATTCAAATCGAAAAAAACAACGAAAAATGAGATAAGGACAGATGCAAATTAAATTCGAATTCAAATCAAAAACAAAAATGAAGCTGTTTGAATCGATTTCTATCGAGATGGATTTGCTGGAGTTGCAGTTCATGGGTTTGAGGTGCTGTTTGTGATAGACAGCAAAAGGTTGCTTGGTCGATTTGGATGGAGGTTTGGTGCAATAGTTGAATGTGTGCAGTTTTAGACGAATTTAGATTGCGATTCAGATTGTTGAAGTTTAAGGAGGAGTTAGTTGCGGGTTGAAGAAGGTTGTGGTTACTGGTAGCTTGGTAATGGAGAAGTTGGAATCGCAATTGCTGGTGCTAGGATTAGGATGCTGAAGGTGCACTATAGGATGCAGGTTGGTGGTGTATCTGCTATCTTCTCATTTTGTGGTTCATTGTTGGCTTATTAATTTGAATTCAGATTTTAGGTATCAGTTTTACAATATGTAGGTATCATTTTCGAAAAAATAGTTACTTTTTCATATCTGATTCTTGTGTCTATAAAAAATGAAGTTGCTATAGATTAAATATAATAATAAATGAATTGAATTAGTGTTTTGTTACTGTCAAACATTTAATAAACTTTATTCGTATCAAACATTGAATTAACTTTGTTTAAGTATCATTTTTCTTATTAATTTCAGTATCATATTTTAGGTATCGGTTTTACAGTCTGTGGATATCATTTTTGAATAAAATCGTTAATTTTTTTTTCTATTTTTTGTTGTATAAAGAAAATTTTCATACTACAATAAAATGGCAATGTGAAGCAAACATTTTTGATTGATGGTTTTTTCTTCTTGCATTCATATCGGTTTAATTGAAATTGTACTGTTGTTTGAGTTCAATGAGGATCAATCTTTATATATCTTTTTTGTTTTCATGTATCATTTTTGAAAATTATCAATTTATGTTGGTATCATTTTTTTAATTTCAGTGACTGTTATTTTGAGTTCGTGTTAGTATTAATTTTTCTTAGTATCATTTTCTATTACTATCATGTTGTACAACGGTGCAGATACTGAAAATAAGATTTGATATTAAGAATTTTAGTTTAATATCATTTTTGGAGTAACGTATGTGTTGCGTGGTATTAGAAAGTATTAGAATTTAATATTAATATTTTTTTGTTTAGTATCAGTTTTGAAGTAACATGTGTTGCATGGTATCAGAACGTATTTGAATTTGATATTAAGATTTTTAGTTTATTATCTATTTTGGAGTAACATATGCATTGCGTAGTATCAGAAAGTATTAGAGTTTGATACTAAGATTAGAAAAAAAGTCATATTTTGTAGTGTTGTAGATTTTTCCATTGGTGTGTATCAAACTAGTGCTTATTGTTAGTTTGTAGGTATAAGATTTTTAAAATATTTTACTACGTAGTATTAGAATTTAGTTTTCAGTTTTTAGTTATCGATAGCAGTTTCAATGTATCTGTTTTTGAGTTACTAGTTGATTAATATTTTTTAATATTTTTTTAAAATTATTATTTGTAGCTTTTTTCTCTTTAACTATGGGTATAGTTTCTCTTAAAAATGTGGATAACTGGAAATGGATTTTGAATAAACTAAAACAAATGCTTCAAGAAGATCATGATTTAGTTTTTATATGGATCGCCATCAAGTTTTGATTTTAGGTGTTGGTTAATTTTTTCCTTCAGCCTTTTATAGTCATTACTATCTTCATATGGAACATAACCTACTTTTAGCTATAAGACGAAGAATGCGAATATGTTTATCGTTGATTTGTTCAAATGTGTTCCATAGGTTCTATTTTGCCAATGCTGTAAAACATATTCCTAATTTCGCTAAGCATATCGTTAATGCAAGCGTTGAAGATGTAATTGTAACACCCATAATTTTTGATAACATTGTTCAGAAGATTTAGTTAGATAAATTAAATAGAATAATTTAAACATTAAGTGATAAGGGGGTTGAGATTTAAATAAATCTAATTAAGGTCGTGCTCAATTAAATGATTAAATGGGCATAAGAATGGTTTTTAGGTTAATTAAATTACATTTGTATATTAGCCACCCTTAAACCTTACCTTTATATATATTTGTTCCTACCACTTCATTCCCATTCATGTCATTTTGAAAACAAAAACTAAGAAGGGGGAGCTGGCCATTAACAAGAGAAACTCAATTAAAAGTTAGAGAATCAAGCTTAGCGGAAATCAATCTCGATCCTATCTTCTTATCTTAGTCAAGCTGAATAATAATTCCATCTATATTTTATTTTGAATCATATGTTTTCGAATTTAAGAGTAAATTCATTTTTATGGTGAATTGAATGATGATATGCTAGAATATTAATTTGTTGAATTTAAACACGATTATTTAAAGGGAATTATACACATTTTAGGGCAAGATCGATTCATATTGATGTTTAAGTGCCGTGGAAATTTTTTATGTTGTGTAAAATATGATTTTGGAGTTGGGTTTCAATTCTGATAATTTTTCAAGCTATGGAAAGATTGTTATGAATTTTCAAAGAAATATATGGCTATTTGGGTTTTTAAATTTGTTTTGGAAAATATATTAAGAATTTGGGTCTGGAATTTTGATATGTTAGAAAACATGATTAAAGTGAATTTCTAGAAATTTGGGGATTTTTCCAATGTGATTTACTATGCAAATTAAATTATTTTAGAATAGGGACTTCTTTGCAATATTGGTTTTGGTTAATGGAAGGGATTATTTGATTAACTTAATCATGGTTTAGATCTGAAATCAGTGGTAGTTATTTTATTAAAGAATTTGAAAAAGTCAAGACAACCAATCTGGTGTTGACATGTGGCAGGTTAGATAGAAAAAAGTTTACTTTAATTAGTATAAAACCAGGTTTACTCAAAAAAGATGGTTTCTCCTACTTTGGAAGTACCTTTCGACACAGGGCTTTCACCTTCAACCCTGTCGAAACCTGCGAAGCCAAAACCAATACACAAGGTATCACAAAGATGCTACGCAGTGGATTGGAGAAAGGTGGAAGGTAAGGTGTCGAAACATAGAGGTTTTGAAGGGGTCGAGGTCTTTAGTTTATTTTCTAAAGAAAAGCGCCTACCTGTATACAAAGAGGTTTCGAAGGACTGGAAACTAATGCTTGTGAAAGGGTATTTTAAAACAAGTTTTCAAAGTAGAGCTATCGCCTTTTTAATGAAGTAGCTTTCAAATGAGTTACTTAGTTTTTGTAATTGAAGCTTTTGGAAGGGGTAGTTTCGACCAAGTCGAAACCCTTCTGTAACCATAAGCCTTTTGATGGTATTGAAGATATCAATGCTATCGAAAGGTGATTTTTGTTTTTATAAATATAAGCCACTTCTAATAGCTTTCGAAAGGAGTTAGGGATTTCGAAGGCAATGGTTTCGAAAGGGGCTTTGAAGCTAACCTTCCAACATTTTACCCAGGTGTTTTATGCTTTTGAAAGGATGGTATCGACGTCATAATGTTTTTCCTAATATTTTTATATGATAAAGGATGGTTTCAAAAGAGATGCTATGACCTATATTCACTTTGATCCAAATAATGTTTATAAACACAATGCATTCGAAAGGTGGTCTTTCAATTATTTCAGAAGGGTTACTTCAATGGTTTAGAAAGGGGTACTTTCAGATGGTTTCGAAGCCATGCTTCCATAGTTATATATTAATACTTTAATACAATCAAATGGTTTAGAAAGAAAGGTTTTAAAGTACTAGAAAGGTGGGAGCCTAATGTTTTAAAGATAGATTTTAATGCTTTCGAAGTTAGCCATCCTATGAAGTCAAAAGGCAGGGTTTTGAAGGTGTCGAAAGGTTTTGTAACCCAAACTCATTTTTAAAAGAAAACCCATGGCTAAATTAAAGGAGCTTTGAAATAATTTTAAGAAGAAGCCTTCCTTAATAAAATCATAGGTTAAAAGGATTAACCATATTTTATATAGAAAGTGTTTCAAGGACATTACACCCACTTGAATGGTATTATTTTGAAATTAATTTTGCTTCTTCGAATATAAATATATTCATATTATAATGGACCTATAACAGTATTTTGGGGGTAAAATGTAGAAGAACAAGATAGGTTAACCCAGTAGTGAATATAAATTGATTAAACTCATGGATGAGTAGAATTGAATCCAAGAGGTCAGGGAGACCAGAATAATAATGCCCAAATATAGAAGTTGTGAGGGAGACAGGATCATAGTGATCCCATGAAAACTATGATTAAGAAGAATGGAGTTACCAATAGGTTCATAGTGATCCCATGAAAGCTATGTTATAAAGAGTGGTTGGCAGCGGCCAATTGGTTCATAGTGATCACATGAAAACTATGTCTGTATTAAGTTATTGACAAATGTCAATAGGTTGCTAATCAACCCATAAAACTAGGATAAGAACAAAAGTTATTGGCGGGGGAAAGTAGGTTCATGGTCAACCAATGGAAATTAGGATAAAGGAGATGTTATTGGAGTAACCAATAGGTTCAGGGGAACCCATGAATTAACTAAACCCACATGAGTGGTAGTGCTAAGTTAATTGGCAGGGGTCAATAGGTTCATAGTGCACCCATAAAAATTATGAAATAGGACAGGGAGTCCATATATTATATAAAGATTATTATTAATCCTATGAATACTAATAGGTTAATAATGTCCCTAGAAACTATAAAATGTTAGGGAGTCAATTAAACAAAGGATGTGAAATCCAGTATGTTTTAATATGTTTGCATATCGTCATAATATTTTTGAAATGACTTTGTTTTTAACCATTGTGGATGTAGAAACACGGTATATGGTTTTATAAAGTTTTTAGGATACTAGTAAGGAGAAAACCCGTTCCGCGTCTAACTAGATATCTAATTGATTTGAGATGGCAGACTATTATTCATATCAGGTTTTATGTCTGACTCGAAGTTTATGTTTTGCCCTTAAACTCTCGGGTACTCAATTGATTTTGAGTAGTTTGTGAGTTGAGGTTTTCAGGTACCTCATTAGACGAATAAAGCTTTCGGACACGTGCAGGAGGAATTGTAGTTATTTAGAGTTCTCTTTTCTTTTGATTCCGCAGTGTTGTTTGTAATGGCAAAGTTGTTATATTGCCCGTATATACTCTGATCATCCAAGGGGGCATTTTCATATGCCGCTCTTGGCATATGTTGTAATAAATATATTTTCTCTGAATGTGATTTGCAATTGTGGGATTATGTAATGAATTGGAAATATTTTGAAATGAAATATGAATGTTTGAAGTTTAATTTTTTTCCCATATTCATGTGTTTCTATGTATCAAAGAATTTAACATCGTCGTATTTGCTCGTCGTGGATTAATAACTATGAATGACTGCAACATCCGTAGCCATTAGTTTTGGGTCTACAAGTAGGGGGTGTTATAGTTATTAAGTCACCTAAGGTGAAACATGATGCCGGAAAGCCAGCTATTAAACAGAAAGGAGGATTTGCATATTTTCAAAATAAGTAAAATAGATGTGGTGTATGCAAGCAATATGATCACAATAAGCGTAATTGTTAAACTTCTAAGAAGATACGATCTGATTTTTATGTTTTTATGAATTTGTTGAGAATTATACTTGGTTGTATGTATTTTTTGGCAATTTTATATAATTGAACTTGGTTATATAAGTATATTGGTTTAGCATTTGTTAATATGTACACTGATTTTCTCCTTGTATATTGGTTTAGCACGTTTTTAATTTATCATTGATTTGCTCTTCGTAATTGAATTTGGTTATGTAGTATCATTTATAGTTTCTTTTACAGTATCGATTTTTTACTATAAGCAGTATTGGTTTTATTACTTATTTGTTTTAGGTATATAGTAATATTTTAAGTTTCATTTTAAGTATCAGTTTAGGTTGCAATAATATCAGTATTGGGTTTATTATTTGTTTGTGGTGATATTGGTTCGTTTATTCAATATTAATTGTTCAGTATTAGTTTTTAATACTATTAGTATCAGTTTTAGGTATGTAAAAATATGGTATTAGTTTTTGCATGCTACTAGTATCAGTTTTAGGTAGTACAAAATATAATATCAGTTTTTGCATGCTATTAGTATTTGTTTCAGGTATAGTAGAACATGGTATTAGTATTTCATTATATTAGTATCATTATTAGTTTCACGTTTAATAGAACATGCTATTTTTGAGTTTGTGATTTTTTTGTATAGAAAAATTATTATACTAAAATAAATTCACGTTTTGAAGCCAATATGTTTAATTGCTGTTTTTTCACATTCATATTGGTTTGATTGATGATGTGTTGCTGTGTTGAGTTTAGTGAGGATTAGTTTTTAGGTATCATTTTGTTTTTTCTGAGTGTCATTTTTTTCATTATGTAGTGTGAAAGTTCTTCACTGTTCTGTTTGTTTGAATATATAAAAAATGAAGTTGTTACATAGTAAATATGATGATCATTGAGTTAAAGTAGTGTTTCGTTAGTGTCAAATATTTAAGGAATTCTGTTTGAATACCAATTTTACTATTAATTTGAGGATTAGTTTTTAGGTATCAACTTAGTGACAATATATATCATTTTTGTAAAGACTGTTTTATTTTATATATTTTTGTTTTATAAAGGCAATTACTATACTAGAATAAAATGACAATCTGAACAAAACATTTTTTTGCAGATGTTTTCTTCTTATTCCGGTGTTGACATGAACTTGACCAAATTTTAGCAGTGATCATTGTCTATCAATATGTCATACAAAATTCTTGCTCTTGTTTGCAACATTTGTTTGGGATTTTTTTGACTGGTATTTGGTTTCTATTCAATGATATGATGAATATCATTATTCTATGGTATGCTTCTGTTAGTATCATTCTTAATTGAATTTTGTTGTTTTTAGTTTCAGTAACTGATATATTGTAATGTTGTGGTTTTGGCTTTGGTATATTAGATTAGTGCTTATTATCAGTTTTAGGTATCATAATTTTAAAATGTTTTAATATATAGTATCAGAATTTAGTTATCGGTAGCAATTTTTAGGTTTCAGCTTTTACTTATCAGTAACAGTTTTTAAGTTATGAGTTGATTGAATTTTGATGTAAATCATAATATCTGTACCTACTCTTCTATGTTTTTTTATATTTTTGATTGATTTTCATCTTTTATTTGTTGTTCATGTTTTCACTTTTTTCTTTTCTCTCGCCTCTGCTATTCTTCTTGCTCAACTATTCATTTTTTAATGTTGGTTTAATAGGTTTAACTGTCGTTCAATGCCTAGAAAATTTCAGAACTCAAGCATCCTTAGGCAATGACATACAATTAGATTAAGACGAACTTCGACTTCACAACGGGTTTACCTCTATAAAAGCAAGAAGCAATATACATCTGTTCAGTTTTCAGACTCGATCAACTCAAACCTTCAGGCACCATCAAAACTCTAGCACCAAGTACGAAGAGACTCTATATCGAACAAAAGTCATTAAATAATTGATACTAACGAAACATTAATTAAACTTAATGATCATCATATTTACTATGTAACACTTAATTTTTTTACATACTCAAACAAAAAAAATATAATTTTATATACTAAGAAAAATGATACACAAAAACAAAAATGATACATAAAAACTGGTCCTCACTAAACTCAACAAAACAATACAATTTCAATTAAACAGATAAGAATGCAAGAAAAAAACCATCAATCAAAAATGTTTGCTTCACATTGCCATTTTACTATAGTATGATAATTTTATTTATACAACAAAAATTAGAAACAAAAATGTAACGATATTATTCAAAAATGATATTTACAGACTATAAAACTGATACCTAAAATCTAATACTGAAATTAATAAGAAAAAAGATATTCAAACAAAGTTAGTCGAATGTTTGATGCTAAAAATGTTCAGTAAATGTTTGTTAGTAACAAAACACTAATTCAACACATTTATCATTATATTTAATCTATAACAACTTCATTTTTTATAGACACAAGAATCAGAAATGAAAAGAATATTCTTTTTTCAAAAATGGTACAGATTGTAAAACTGATACCTAAAATCTGATACTAAAATTAATGAGCCAATAATGAATCACAAAATAAGAAAGATAGCAGATACACTACCAACCTATATCATATAGTGCGCGTTCAGCACCCTAATCCTAGCACTAGCAATAGCGATCCCATCTTCCCCATCACCAAGCAACTAGAAACCATAACCTTCTTTAACTCGCAATTAACTCCATCTCCTCAAACTTTAACAATCTGAATTGCAACCCAAATTCACCCAAACTGCACACATTCAATTGTTTTTGTTTCGACATATGTTAGAGTCCCCTCTTGGTCATACTGTGCTACTGAAGCTAACTTTCCTCTGCTTGTCATAACTTTGTCTATTTAGTCTATTGTGATTCAGTCTTCTGGAGCTTTTATCTGTAAACTGAGAGTAGTATCCCTTCTTTCTTCTCTGAACCCATTTGAAGCTCTTGTTTATGCCTTTGAGGTTCCTACAATCTCCAATGTTCCATTATTTGGTATGCATTCTTCCAATTCTACTATTCCCTATCCTCTATGCTTGCCTCTGTTTCAATCTTCAATGCATCTTCTGAATTGACGAGTCTGCTATTGCCTTCAACCCGTATATTACTACTTAACTAGTTAATGATTCTTGTATTGTCAATATCCTAATACCCCATTGCTCCGTATAAATGGTCTTCGCTATTCCCTTCCTTGCAAAGAAATGTGGGTATGTACTCTCTTCGCTATTTTGATATTATGGAAATTGATGGAATGATGATGCCTCTAAATGATGTTGTTTAAGCATAGGTTGGCTTACAAGTTTAATATTTGGATGGTTTTCTTGATTTTAATCCTTCTTATTATGTCATTAGGGACCATTTTCGTCGATTTTGGAACCTTAAGGGTTATCTTTAAGTTCATATATATAATTTAATGTTTTATTTCTAGTTCTCATAGTCAAAAGAAATACAAAGAATCCTTGAAGTAGATCCTTCCTTCATTAATGGAAAGCCTTTTATTATTACTTTATGGAGTCTACTGGTAGCTAGTGTTAGCAAGCAAGTTTTATTTATTTCTGTTTGGACTCATTTCTCTCATATTCCTTCTATGTTGTAATCGATGATTAAGTTCGATTGGTTAGCCAGCTTTGTAGGCAAGCTAAATTGTTTTGAAGCAAATACTATACCCCGACAGGGACGTGTGTATGCTAGGGCTTTAATTGAAATATTCCACAGAAGCCTTTACCTACCAAGCTTAGTGTTCATCCTACCAAGGCATATGTAGTAGTTGTTGATGTTCATTACATTTGGATCCTTAATGTTTTCTCAACTTGTTGTTCTTTTGGTCACAATGCTAAAATATATAAGCATGGTATTTCTACATCTTCTCCTACTTTTGAAGCCCCCCTTTTCCCTATTAAGATCCCATTGCCTCATCCACCTACTAGGAAATGGGTTCCGAAGCTTAGGCTTTCAAATCCTATTTCTGATGTTATGGCTATTGATGATATTATTCTTTTAGTCTTGGAAGTGGTAGACTCTACCATGATGCCTGCTTTGGTTCTTGATTCTACCATGATTCCTCCTGTTATCCCAGACAATTGAAATTGGGATGTTTCGTGCAAGGGCTTTTCAATATGGTAAGAGGTAACTTGGAGTTCATTTGAGAGGGCTTGGATTCATGCAGATTTAGAAATGATATTTGAATCGAGATGTGGAAGTTTCCATAAGTACGTAGAAGGCAATGAAGAGGTAGAAATCTTTATTATCATGTTATGGGGGAAGGTCTTTCTCTTACCGATATAGGTAAACTTGGTGATGGTAATATGACTCTTTCGACGGATGATTCATGAGATGGAAAATATGTTTACTATAATGATTCTAAGGATTTTTTTCCTTGCCTAGTGGCTTTGTTTTTAGGTTTTTATCATGTCATTGGGCCTAGTTTATCAGATGATGGTTGTTGTTCCTCCTAAGAGAGGGGCTAGTCTGGTTTGTCCGTAGTAGTTTAGTGGTTTTTGCCTTTCTCCTATTTGCTAATTTTCATTACCTATTTAGTGCATATGCTAAATAACTATTTAAAATCATACATAAAAGTGGAGGGACAACTTTAAAGCCAGCTAGCCTTGCTGAAAATACTCATTTAAATGTCAGTTTTACTTTAAAACAATTTGAATTTAATTATTATAACATTTATAATTTACATTAATGTTAAGCTTAAACAATTTTAAATTCATATTTAACTGTAATTTAAAAAATATTAAATTTATATTACATTTATAAATATTGATTTAAATTTAAAACTATTTTAAAATTCGAATTTATGACATCCAAAGTTTCAAATTTAATAATGAG
The DNA here is from genome assembly GCA_030765085.1 of Allium cepa. Taxonomy (NCBI): domain Eukaryota; kingdom Viridiplantae; phylum Streptophyta; class Magnoliopsida; order Asparagales; family Amaryllidaceae; genus Allium; species Allium cepa. The sequence continues at coordinate 309,130,601 of CM060929.1, forward strand.
TTTTTCATTTTATTCTTATTTAATTTAGGTCTGTATTTACTATTATTATTATTTTTAGCAAAATGGCCTTCCTCTTAAAAACCTTCTTTGTTCTGTTGTAGAACTACAAGGGAATCGAGGTAGCAATATATAGAAATAAATAAGGATGAAAACAACCTTTCCTGATGGCATATATGTATATATATAATAGCTAAAGTAAGCAAGAAATAAGCTCTCATAAAAATAAGCATACAAAAGAAGAGCATGAGTGTAAACAAGAAGATGAAAGTAACAATAAAGTGGCTATATCTCCTGCTCATGGCGTGCATAAGGTGTGAAGGATCGTGGAAGTGATCAGAAGCCTAGATGGCTCTCCTATTAGTATATGTTTATTGAACTTAAGCCCAATAAAAATCATCATAGATAGTTAGGCAGAAAGCACTCCTAAGACCATGGAAAATGAGGTGGGGGTTCTCCCTAACCAAAATCCAAATTGCTAGTCTAAATTGATGAACCATGGTACCTAGGGAAAAAACAAGCCTGAGAGCAGTAGCCAAACGTCAAAAAAAATTATAGTATACAAGGTAAAGAAGGTAGTGTCATGATATGAATAGTGTACAAACACCATCAGGTCGTCTGAATGGTAAAGAGTAATAAGATTTAAGGAATCTATTAGTAGGACTATTAAAAGCTTGGTCCTAAACACGAGTTTAATACCATCAAGGATGAGAGCTGCAATATCACAAGAGCAAAAGCATTTACTATCATAGGTGAATTGATTTTGGCCACATTATATGCATCGACATAAGTAACAGGGAATGATCTGGATGACGATGGTATAAATGGATTTGACTTGAGCATGAGACCCTAAATAAAGAAGGTAGTGCCTCGGGCCTAGAGAAATGTGCCATAGTCCCATAAGGCCTTCAATGTGTTTCCAAAACTTTAAGGCCTCCTCGCTATCCCCAAAAAGATGGGGAATAGAATCCATCAAGTTATATCAATAGCATTGGCATTTCGAGACAATAAGAATGTTAATTTTGAGAAAATTAATGTCAAGTGGTAAGGCGTTATATATGTAATAGGTTTTTTTTGAAATGGTACTTTATATACAACATGTTACTGGAACAACATATCACATGTCAATAAATATTCGAATCACGCTACGCAAGTTACGAACTTGTAACCTCTTGCACCAAAGCTGAATCACTTAACCACTTGGACAATGGTGCTAGTCAACATTGGTGGTTAGAGATGGGTCTTGTTTAAAGAAGTTCTTAACTTTTGTATTAGTTTACAAGTTTTAGTAGAACCAACGGGGGTTACAAGGAAGACTCGTGCTTCTAGCCTACAATATTTGTGATTGAGAAAGTTAGACCTTAAGGAATCCTTTTAGAGAAATCTAACTCATGCTTTACAAAATCTCAAAGATCATGAATACCAAGGCATCCTTCTTGCTTAGGCCTATAAATGCGATCCCATGAAAACTAATAATGTTTATTATGGCTATCAAACTTTCCCAAAAAGTAGTTGGACATAGATTTTGGGATTTAAGAAAGAAAGACTCGATGGATTCATAGCGGGAAACAAATGGGAGCAAAGAGAGTACAACGTCAAATTGGTAAGGACCAGCTTGACGGTTTGGGATGTTAAGAAGAACTCTACTTCCCAACGAGTCCACCAATGTTGGCAATAAGATTGCGAAAATAAAGAATAAATTTCATATCTATATAATGATTGAGTTAGAGGTGTGCCCTGGGGGTATTTATGTAATTTTTTACATATATCTAACTCGATAACCAATCTTATTCAAAATAAAATATATATTTTTCTATTATATACTTGATAAAATATGTTGTATTAATTACTTTAATTAAAAGTATATTTAATAGAAAATCCATAAATGGTATGTTTTGTGATAGTAGTTATTATCCCGCCTTTTTAGCAAGGCCGTGATATCAAAAGATCGACCGACAAAAGCAAGATAGCTCATCTGAAAGATTGGTCAACTCAGCATCTCAACAAAGCAAGTTCTGTTGAATGATTTCTCATCTAAGATCCCCTACGGAGGAGGGGTCCAGGGGGTGCGGGGGCAACGCCACCGCTACGGTGTTCGACCTGACCGGTCAGGTCGCAGGGGTCCAGGGGGCAGCGCCCCGTCCAAAACGGTATGCGACCTAGGGCATGGAGTATCCAACGAGCTAAAGCAACTCAGCGAGTTAAGAGCAACAGTCTAAAGGCAGCGACCTAGGATGGTACACGACCTAGCGACCTAACTTCTCAAGTATGCAACGATCTATAGCATCCAACAATCTAACGTCTCCAGCGACCTAGTGACCTAAAATCCAAGCGACCTAGCATCGAGAGCGACCTAACTAGCTCCCGACCTAACACTCCAGCGACCTAACGCCTTACGACCTAGCGACCTAACGCCTTACGACCTAGCGACCTAATGACCTAACTAGTTCCCGACCTAACACTCCAGCGACCTAACGCCTTACGACCTAACTAGTTCCCGACCTAACGACCTAGCGACCTAGCGACCTAACGACCTAGTGCTTGCTCACTCCTTTAGATCGTCATTCCTTTAGGTCATGCACCATACCTCCTTAGGTCGTTTACGACCTACCTACTCCCATAGGTCGCTCGTAAGTCGCTCCTGGTACTTCAGCATGATAAGCCGCTTACTAACCTATCCCTTTAGATCGTAACTCATCAACCCACGACCTACGACCGGGTTTAGGTCGCTCACGAGCTAAACCCAGCCAGCCTAACTCCGAACTCTCCTATAAATACTCCGCCTACTCCAACGACAAAGGGACTTTTTTTCGGATTCAAAGACGCCGAAACTCTGCAGTTTTCTCGACTCTTCCAATGTTTCAACCATCAAAGAATCTTCATCAAGAGATCATCAAAGAGAATCCAAGAAGCAATACATCGTTAAAGTTCTAATCTCTTTCTTTGATCGTGTTGTAAATCGTGTTGTAAAGTGTTGTAATCTTGAAATCGTGTTGTAAAGTGTTGTGATCTTGTAAAAGTGTGCTCGAAGAAGATAATGGAGAATGTAAAGTGGATGTAGGCTTGTTAGAAGCCGAACCACTATAAAAATATCTGTCTCTTTTACTTTTCGGCTATTTTCTTTTTACTTTGTTTCCCGGGCAGACGGGTGGTGCTTTCACTTGATTACGACTTACACCGGGTGTTAGCGTTAAAGCCATTTTTACCGTTAACATTTTGGTGCTTTCATTGAGAATTGAACTCAGGAATCCTATTAATCAATACTTGAATCCGGGAGATTGAGACTGAAATCCGAAGAACTATGGTAAGGCGATCGAGTAGACTACAAAGACCAGAGAATAGTCAGCATGAAGGAAGTCAAGAGGCTTCTTCGAGAGCAAGCCAAACTTCAGCCTTTATTACAAGAGAGGAGATGGAGGCAATGATGAAAAGGCAAGAGGATTTGATCCAGAATTTGTTTCATCAGATTGGGCAACTTGGAGCGCAGAATCAAAGAGGAACAGAAGCCCAACCAGAAGAACAAATTCTACCATCCCCTCGTGAACTCGGGGGGGGGGGGGGGGGGGGGGGCAAGACGAAAGCCAAGGGCGAGGACTGTCACTAAGAGATAACGACAGATTAGCGGAAATGGTCAAAAAGGCTATGAAAGGTAGTTTGGTAAACAAAGACTTGAAGGATGTCAATAGAAGTCCTTTTACCGTAACAATCAGGCGAGCTAAGAACCACCAGACTTTAAGCTACCATCATTGGATATGTACAATGGAAGGACAGACCTTACAGTTCATCTGACAAAATATATGAGGCATATGGAGGTGCTGGGGGCATCAGAGGAAGTTATGGCCCGGTGCTTTCCGCTGTACTTGACAGATATTGTGGCACTATGGTTTATACAATTGGAAAATGGATCGATTGAAACGTGGAATGATTTGATTGAGAGGTTTATGAGGCAATTCAGGGTCCACATCTCGAGGCCCAAGAATGTTATGAGTTTGACAGTACTAAAGCAAAGAACCGGAGAATCTTTGAGAAGTTTTTTGACGCGATTCAACGCAGCCGCGGCATTGGTGGATCGACCAGATCCATCCATGGTTCTAATGGCAGCTGTGTCGGGCATAGCTGATGGCACAGAGTTCAAGAATTCATTGACCAAAGATCCTCCTATGGATTTGGGAGAATTTTTCCATGAGGCCAAAGGGTTCTTACAATTAGAGGACGCAAATGCTGATATAGAAGAAGGAGAAGGAACCGATGTTTTTGTGGTTAAAAGCGGGAATCCTCCTGGGAAATATGCAGAAACCAGCAAAGGCAAACGAAAGGCTGAGGATAACAATGATAAATCAGCACGCCAACAGCGGAGATTGAGATTCACCTCGTACGCAGAGTTGAATGAGACCTTGGAGCGAATCTACCAAGAAACCAAGGGACATGTTCCTTATCGAAAGCCAATTAAGAGAGATCCAACTAACAACGAGAAAAAGTCGGACAAGTATTGCTTGTTCCATGAGCTAAATGGCCATAGCACGAATGACTGCAGACACTTGAAAGATGAAATTGAAGGGCATATCCGGGATGGTTTGCTATCTCGATATGTGAAAAAGAAGGCTGCAACGGTGGAACAAGAACGACCACCTGCACCAACTGGAGACACCTCAGGATCAAGGCATCGACCTATCATCGAATAATTGAGGTTATGACGAATGAGTGGAAAATCTACATCAACACAATTAAGTTGTTCACACATGTATGGGACCACGATCGATCCCCGGGCATGCTCTGTTACAACTATAAATCATACTGATGTAGATGTTTGCACTCGGACGTCAATTCTTTGCTTTTGAATTTTACTTCTGATGGTTGACTACTTTACTTTTGTATTTTACTTCTGATGACTGATTACTTTGCCTTCTGTGTTTGGACTAGGCTTGACATTGCTTTCATGATTTGTTTCCGACGATTGAGTTTGACTCTACATGGCTTTCATGTTTTGCTTCTAATGTTTGAGTTTGACTCTACTTTTCTTTCATGTTTTGCCTCTGATGTCTGGATTTAATTACACCGTGCTTTCATGATTTGCTTCCGATGTTTGGATTTGATTCCACATTGCTTTCACGATTTGCTTCGAATGTTTGGATTTGACTTTTTCAGACATTTCTACTTGACAACTTTTCAGTTGAATATTTGATTTTTCATGATTTTGAAATGTGTAAGCCCTACGAACAGGCATCATCAAGCCCTATGAACAGGCACCCGACTTCGAACAGTCTCAATGATCAAGCCCTACGAACAGGCACCCGACTTCGAACAGTCTCAATGATCAATCCCTGCGAACAGGCACCCGACTTCGAACAGTCTCAATGATCAAACCCTACGAACAGGCACCCGACTTCGAACAGTCTCAATGATTAAGTCCTATGAACAGGCACCAGACTTTGAACAGTCAAAAACTCGTGGATTTAAGTGCTTGACCACCAACAGTCGCTTGACTGTGGTCGGCCGCGCTTCAATTCATAACTCGATCCTAAGCGATCGTCACATAGATTTAAGTGCTTGACCGCGCAGGGCCGCACTTGACCTCAAATGACTCGATCACGAATGGTCGTCGTTTGAAGTTAAGCGCTTGACCATGAACGGCCGCGCTTCACACCGCCAACAGTCGCACTTTCACCTCAAATAGCCCGACTCCGAATGGTCGTCGTTTGAAGTAAAGCGCTTGACTGTGGACGGTTGCATTTCAGCTCACTTGGCTTGATCCTGACCATCATATAAAGTTGAGTGCTTGACCACGGACGTCCGTGCTTCACCTCAAATGACTCGATCACAAATGGTCGTCATTTGAATTAAGCGCTTGACCGCGAGCGGCCGCGCTTTACCACTTGATCGCTCAGGGCCGCACTTTACTACAAATGACTCGACCCCGAATGGTCGTCGTTTGAAGTAAAGCGCTTGACCATGAATGGTTGAGCTCTACCACTAGAACGCGCAGGGCCGCACTTTACCACGAGTGGCTCGACCCCCGAATGGTCGTCATTCGAAGTGAAGCGCTTGACCATGAATGATCACATTTCACTACAAATGACCTGATTCCGAACGATCGTCGCATGGATTTAGACGCTTGACCGCGTAGGGCCGCACTTCACCTCAAATGACTTGACCAAAGATGGTCGTCACTTGAAGTTAAGCGCTTGACCATGAACGGCCGCGCTTCATCCCAAAAAGCTCGATCTCGAACAGTCGTCATTTTGGGGCGATATAAAACTGTCAATTCCTTTACAGGTTGTCAACGGGATATGAACGTACGGATTATGGCATTACAAAACACACCTTCCTACTGCAAGGCATGTTTTGGGTGGCAAGTGTTATCCCGCCTTTTTAGCAAGGCCGTGATATCAAAAGATCGACCGAGAAAAGCAAGATAGCTCGTCTGAAAGATTGGTCAACTCAGCATCTCAACAAAGCAAGTTCTGTTGAATGATTTCTCATCTTAGATCCCCTACGAAGGAGGGGTCCAGGGGGGTGCCAACCCCCCAAGGTGGGGGTGCGGGGGCAACGCCACCGCTATGGTGTTCGACCTGACCGGTCAGGTCGCAGGGGTCCAAGGGGCAGCGCCCCGTCCAAAACGGTATGCGACCTAGGACATGGAGTATCCAACGAGCTAAAGCAACTCAGCGAGTTAAGAGCAACGGTCTAAAGGCAGCGACCTAGGATGGTACACGACCTAGCGACCTAACTTCTCAAGTATGCAGCGATCTATATCATCCAACAACCTAACGTCTCCAGCGACCTAGTGACCTAAAATACAAGCGACCTAGCATCGAGAGCGACCTAACTAGTTCCCGACCTAACACTCCAGCGACATATCGCCTTACGACCTAGCGACCTAACGCCTTACGACCTAGCGACCTAACTAGTTCCCGACCTAACGACCTAGCGACCTAACGACCTAGTGCCTGCTCACTCCTTTAGATCGTCAGTCCTTTAGGTCATGCACCATACCTCCTTAGGTTGTTTACGACCTACCTACTCCCATAGGTCGCTCGTAAGTCGCTCCTGGTACTTCAGCATGATAAGCCGCTTACTAACCCATCCCTTTAGATCGTAACTCATCAACCCACGACCTACGACCGGGTTTAGGTCGCTCACGACCTATACCCAGCCAACCTAACTCCGAACTCTCCTATAAATACTCCGCCTACTCTAATGACAAAGGGACTTTTTTTCCGGATTCAAAGACGCCGAGACTCTGCAGTTTTCTCGACTCTTCCAACGTTTCAACCATCAAAGAATCTTCATCAAGAGATCATCAAAGAGAATCCAAGAAGCAATACATCGTTAAAGTTCTAATCTCTTTCTTCGATCGTGTTGTAAATCGTGTTGTAAAGTGTTGTAATCTTGAAATCGTGTTGTAAAGTGTTGTGATCTTGTAAAAGTGTGCTCGAAGAAGATAATGGAGAATGTAAAGTGGATGTAGGCTTGTTAGAAGCCGAACCACTATAAAAATCTCTGTCTCTTTTACTTTTCGGCTATTTTCTTTTTACTTTGTTTCCCGTGCAGACGGGTGGTGCTTTCACTTGAGTACGACTTACACCGAGTGTTAGCGTTAAAGCCATTTTTACCGTTAACAGTAGTTATAATGCGTTATAACCATGGGTGATTTATCACAACAAAATAAACATACTGTTTTAAATATTCCTAGCAGAGATATATCAAGACTAGAATCGATACATCCGTTGAGACTAGAGTATGTAAGGCTTTCCAAATGTTTAGTAGTTTGTTAATCATGGCTATCGGGAAACCAAGGGTTACGTACTTATAATTACTGGATAACTATAGAATGACTCAGTCGATAGTTTTGTGTTGGTTAATATAACTAAGGTCAAACAAAAAATATCGATGTGATAAAATTACACAGTTCTCTTGACTTGAGAATACTATTGATCTTCAATATGGAACCTCCGCTTTGATTTTAATTAAATCATGGTACAACGTCCATCGAATGACCATAGTTGGGTCGGGTGGAAGTAAGGGAAGTGAGGCACTATTTAAGAGAGGATTCGTCTCCTCGGTTATATGAGGTTAGTATCATGACCAACTGAAGTCAACTCAAAGTCAAAGTCTCTGGTCAAAGTAGTACATTTAATGATAATTATTATTATTGAACCAATGACTTTGTGTTTGGACTATAGAGTTGAATATGGACGAAATTGAAATTTTAACCATTATCAAATTTCATAAGGCTAAAATGATATAGTTTGTCTAATGTCTCAGGGTGTACTATATAGACATTAACTGAAAGGTAAAATTCACTTGTTACAGTGATATATTAATGAATATAGTGTTCACTATAAGAGATATGTGTTAATATAGTAGTTGAATATTAATGTATAACATTGTAATGTCTTCATTAAATGGATATATATACATATGTATGTATGTATGTATATAAAAATAATTAATATTTTACATATGTATAATCATACATATTTCTTATGGCCATTAAAAATTTTGTATTTTCGAAAATAATAATGTTAATATGATTTAAAATAAACACCGCTATTAAATATGTTTTACATTAATGTATATACATACATCTACAATTTCAATTTTTTAACATATATATATATATATATATATATATGTAACGACCCACCTTTTTGGATGGTTTAAATCAATGATAAACCACACACGTCAGACTCAAACCATTTAATAGGGAAGATTTTATGGGGTAGATAATAAAAAGTAGAGAAAGAAAGAAAAATAAACACTGAATCTCGCAGCGGAATGATAAAGTATAATAATCAAATAGACAGTTCATGAAGTTGTTTTACAAATATCATTTGATTACACTTTTACAACATAGAATCAGAGTTACATACAATAGAAATAAATAAATAAATAAATGCAACGGAACAACATTATGCAGCAGAACAAATAAAATAGAAAATAGTAGTATACGATCTTCGTCTTCGTCCTCCAAAGATAAATGGTCTTCAATACACTGAAAAACTCAAACTGACCTGAGCGAATTAAAAATACAAAACATTCGAGTCATAACTAAAAGATCTCATGTAAGTCAAATCGACAGTAAACAAATATAAGTATAATGGCGTCGGATATGTTTACGGGGTTTGACATATCATATCCAGTGTCTTAGGTGAGTGCAGTAACTTAAGAGATGTTCGGGATTCCCATCTCCTAAGGATCTGTTAAACTATCTACTATGCAATAAATACCCTATTATAACATGTCTACAGTAAAGCATCAAAATAGCGTCAAGGCGTTACCCATATTCCCTTTAACCTATTTTATATATTCACGTAGTCTATACAATACCATAAGCTCCACCAAACCAGTGGTTTACCCAGAGGGCACTCTATAGGTATGGCACAAAACAAACTCATAGTAGGCTTGATAAGACATGTGACAAGGCTCGCGAGGCAATGCGCATGGTATAATACTACCATTTTGTGGATCCGAACAGGTGGTAATGCATAGCAGCTACTACCACCCACCTGGAAACACACCCCTAAATCAAATAATGGGGTGGCCACAAAATCAATCACAAAGTTATAATATGGTATCGAAGAAATGTATCTGATTGGAGGTGTGACCTCACTTGGCCCGGCATGGCTCCTGTTTTAGCCACATCAAGCTGGCTTATGGGAGTCAGGGCTTTGATAATACCTTATATAGAATCGTTTGCCAAACCATCCTACTTCATTTTGGAATCTCCACCACGTACACAGTTGTTAAAGTGTTTTTCGGTATTGGCAGGGAGCATGACAATATTCGATCCCGGTCTCTTTAACAACCAAACGCTTATTTCACATCGGATGGTTCTTTTACATTTTAAAAGGCAATTCATAATTGATATCAAAATATTATACTTAATTCAAACTATATTACTTCCAAAATCATATTCACTTTCCAAATCATATTCACTTTTCAAATTATCGATAATATAGGTTAGTTAAATCCTTATTTCAAAATCATCATATTTATTCAAGAATGTCATTTCACAACAGTATCAATTTCAAATCCAAACTTAGGTTATAACATCATTTAACCATATTTTCTTTTAAATTAAGGATTTAAGTACAAACACTTCCACTTCACACAGTTTGGAAATTACAAAATAGTTTAGATAGTTATAAATAGTTAAATAGTTTAGTAAAGTTAAAAATAAATTTTAAATAGTTGAAACACTTTAAAATAATTTAAAGTGGATTAAAATAGCTTAAAAGATTTAAGATAGTTTAAAAAGATTTAAATGACTTAAACAAATTAAATAGATTAAATGGGTTAAGTGTAGGATCGTTTTCACCCTAGAGGGGGGGGAGTGAATATGGTGATACTAATAATAATAAAAATTAATGCGAAAATAAAAATAATAATAGAAAGTACAGTAGAAGAGATCACATATAAATTTACCCAACTTCGGCAAAACCCTGCCTACGTGCTGCCCCCAAGGTTTCTACTAGAAATTAAGTGGTTAGACACTTACATTCGTCAAATTGCGACACCCGCTACTTGACTAACCTAACTCTACGCTCAAAACCCTACCACAACTCAGCCACTGAGTTGCGAATTCTTAAACTTCTCCCTGTAGTTTGTAACTAGTCACATGACTAGAAAGTCACACGACTAGAAAGTTACACAATTTAAATTAGACAATTACAAATGAAAATAAAAAAACTAAACAAAACCCTATTTTTAACAATTTAAGCCCAAAGAAAATAGAGCCGGCCCAATATAGTAAATGACAGAGGATGTTTCTCCTTTATTCGTATATGTTGGCCGTCTCGTTCCTTTTTCTCTTCGATCTGAAATTTCGAGTTTTTCCAATTGAAGCTTCACTTGAAAATTGATCGATCGAAATATGCTTTCCCTTGATTGGCTTTGTTAACCGATTCTTTGGCCTTGATAGTTCGCGGCGGCTTTAATTTGTGTCGAGTTCAATTTGTGCTCTTAGTTGGTACGTGAATTTTGTCCCTTCTAATTCTCGACTTTGATTCGAGTCACAACTTTGTTTTTGATTTTAAAAGTGTGCTCTCTATTTGTCTCGAACTCGAATACTTTTTCCAATGATGAATTTGGGTTTAATTTATAGGTGACGAAACTCTATATACTCATTCGTATTTTTTGATTTGAATTCATCAGTGATTTTTTCTTGGTCATTCGATTACTGATTGAATGTAGGTGATGACTTTCGACTTATTCAATTCATACGTTGCTTGAATTTCTTTGAGTCAGTTCCATTATTTGCTCCTTTGATTTTGGCATTTGAATTTGTTGACTTTGAGATAAAAATTGACTTTGACTTGTTCAACTCCTCTCTTCCATGACTTGTTCATCGTGTTAGTATACATATGAATTTGAAATGTCTTCGAATATGTTTGACCACTATTGATTATTATCTCGGTCTTAACTTGTTCAATTGTTGACTGATTTCACAGCAACACTTTTCTACTTTCTTACTGGTTCGAACCGCAACTGTTATTTTTTTCTGGTTTGGGTCCTCTTGAAGTCTGGTCTATTGTATTGCATTCTGTTTTGATCTTGTTTTCATGTTCATCCCTTTATACCTGAACTAATATATAGGAACTCTGGTTCATGTTGATATGTTATGTTCATTGGTCTACACTAGGTGATTTTGTCTGCTTCATCAATATATATGCATGTGTATACATATATATGCATATATGTATACATGTGCTTATGTACTATGTATGGTTCCTTGTATTTAAAATCTTGTTGCAGTGTGTTGATTCTCTTATATTAATTGGTGTGAGGTGAATGCTAACTTGGAGTAATGGAGCTTGCATTTGTGTAGTCATGCATTTGCTTCGAGTTTCATTTATTCTCTCTGTTTCATATCTATCTCTTGTTCCCGAGTATTGCTTTGAGTTGAACTGATTTTGTTTCATGTTAACTTCTGGTGTAAAATGTTATTGTCTGCATTTGCTCTGTACATGTTGTGACGTTGTATATGTTCATTGCATTTCACTTATTTATGCAAGCATGTTTGATATCACATGGATGTTGACTGGTCTGCTGCTTTGTACATGCTTTGAGTTAAATTTGCCTTTGATTTGTGCACTGATTGTGTTGCATTGTAGTCCAGTTGCTTCCCTTTTCCATGTATGTTCATGTATGTTCGCCGGTTCCTCTTGGCGTCTGGGTTGTTATATCATAGAGTCTGCTATCTTATACATGTGTAGTTGCTTTGAACTTCAAGTGCTCATGCTTCGAGTTATTTCATTCATGTTATATTGCTTCACTTTCAACTCTACTACAATCTGACCATAACTCATTTTCACTCCCACAAGTGTTCACTATATCAGAACAACCTACACTTTTGATGTTTTGTTGGTTCTTGAAGTTAACACTGTTGTGTCTCAGTTCTTGTGTACTTGTTATACATGTTGAAGTTTGCATTTGAACTTGTATATTCTTAATTTTAATTGTACTAGCTTGTGTTTCATGTTGATGATGACTGGTTCTTTGTACATGTGGTGGTCTGGGTTCACTGATGACTTGTTTATCGATGTGTTGAGACTGATTTCGCCCGGTCTTGCATTTTTATTGAGTAATTCACCTGAATCTGATCTAAAGCACTTTGATTTGAAAGTCTGGTTGCACTATGAGTTTCATGTCCAGTTTGGTTGAACTTTCATGTGCTTACGTGAGCTTGTGTTGCATAGTTTTTTTATGAATTCCTGACTAGCCTAGGCTTGGGTTTGACCTTTTGCTCACATGTCCCTGCAATTTTATCAAGCAAGTGTATATCGGTGTGCACGACCTCTGTTTCTCTCAATCCTAAATCTCTTCTCAGATCTATAATTCTAATATATGCATATACCATTTTATACACATCTCTTGGATTAAAAAGGACGTGGAGATGAATCAAAAGTTCTACGTTACACTAGAGATTTGGATCGCTTTTAAAAGGTAAGCGGGAAATTTTATAGATTGTTATGATATGAAAATTATCCCATTGGTGTTTATTTGATTTTTATGCCGAAATGGATTGTTGTATATGACTTGTAGGCAACGAATTGAATACAATTTGAATATAATAAATATCGCGTACATATTCTTGTTTATGAATTGATTTTTGCATTGTAAACAAAATGATCTAGAAATCAGTCACAAAAGTATGAATTTAGAATATTGATTTAAATGAAATTTATTCCAAATCTAGAATAGGTTGTATAATAATGTTATAAATTTGGATTATTACCCCAATCTTGTTAGAATATATACTTTTCTATATTTAGAATTGTTGGAATTTAGATTCGTTTAATATTTGTAAATTGGTTTGATTTCTTTCCCTTTTACTAAAACACTGCGTTTGAACTAACAGGGAATAGATGCAAACAGTAAGAGAAAGAGATATGTATAGTATAATTCATTGTAGTTTACAATGTCTATTTCAGTAATAAAAAGAAATGATTATTCCTTTTAATTTCAATGTAATATTTTATATTTTAAAGTTAAATCTTTTGTTTTGGACCAATTTATGAAAATTATAATGGATAATTTTTTAAGATATGATTCCAAAAAATTTAACATGGAGAAGTATATTCTAGTAAAGATATAACTAGGACAATTTGATAAAAGTGATTATTTATACATAAGTACTGCGCTTAAAATAATTAAATAAAAAGCTAGCAATGTTCGCATGTAATATTCGAGTTTAGGATAATTAGCTAATGAAAAAAGAATTTAAAAGGTTGTAGCTCCAATAAATGTAAGAAATATGAGGGTTGCAATAAATTAATAGGGTAAATGAATCCATAAGACTGATAAAAATGGAATAGATATAAAAGGTTGCTAATCTGAAATTAGTAACCATACATAAATGTCTTTGGAAATGTCTGTTAGGATTTTATAGACAAACTGACATTTATGAGCATTAAGCAGGGATTTATGGATAGATAAATATTTAAGGTAAATCTTATTGCCTTAAATAAAAAGGGAATTAGTAAGCTAAGTCCAATATCTACCTAAGATAATATAAACAAGGACTTAGGATGGTTAATTGGACTTAGTGACTTAGCGATGCAAGGTCAGGAGAGTTACTCGATGGAAGACATCCCTTCACTTTGAGGCTACCAACAGTCGGGTGTACTTACAACTGACGTGGGATATCACTAATCCAATGACCCGTGGAGATGTGAGAGATTGGGCTTGCTTTCTTGATTGGAAAGTATTAAATGGTGCAAATTTAGAATTAGGAGTGGTGAGGGATATCCCCATAGGGGTTTGCTTTTGGTTCGAAGTCTTAAGTGGCTGGATGGTCCGCCTCTCTCCTAAATAGAAGTATTAAATAACCTAGTGAGATTCAAAATAAATAAATAAGGATGTATTTGAAAAGGCTTTACTATAGTGATGAGGTCTTAGGTGGCTGAAGGGTCTGCCTCCCTACCGAAAGAACTAACCTAATAAGATGCCATAGTTATAATTAAAGAGTGAAAGTGGATATCTCGAGAAGGGTTCACTTCAGGCTTAGGAGTCTTAAGTGACTATAAAGTCCTCCGCTTTCCTATAAAAGAAGTATTAAGTAGCCCAATGAGATCTCCAAGCAATGACAACTAGACAGTACCATTGAGGAACACACTTTTGGAAGTAGGTCTTAAACGACGGGGTCTACTTATTTTCCGTTGGGAAGTATTAATTGGCTTGGGTACAGTCTCTTACATTGCTAAAGCCATAATAATAGTATTATTTAGGAGCATGCCTTGGAGATAGGTCTTAACTGATGGGGTCTGCCTTAGTTAAGGTTTTAAATGGGAATCTGCCTATTTCTTGATAAAAGGTATAAAGCGGCTTGTGTACTATTTATTACATGACTACGATTTTATCGGGATTAAATGCAGTAATAGTTGGATATTAAATATCGAAAGCCTTAAATAGTGGTTAGAGGTCTTGTTGCTAGTACTCGCTGACCATTGACAACATTGATAGGAAACCACATTGGAAACATGTCTTAAATGATGGGGTCTATCTCAATTAAGATCATAAATGATAGAGTCTGGCTATTTCTCTTTTAAAAGTATTATAGAAGCCCACTTAATATTTAGAAGTACTTATTGGCTAATGATTTTGGAAGTATTGGGTGGTTGATATGGCTTCATTAGTATTTCGTACCTTGGGAAGGGGTAAGTATATAACCGTGTGTACAATGCAATGTTAGATTAGAGTTGCTAACCTTGATGGACGTAACAATTAAATGGAAACCTATTGGTACAAGTTTATGTTATGGACAATTTATATTTTCAAATCAACAGAACGTTGTTCTGACCCTCTCCTCATTACAACCCACATGATAGATTTAGAGGAACAGATCACTGGAGCTAGATGTGCTTTGTTGTTGGAGAGTTTGTTTTCTCTCATGGTTGATGCTGTTCAATCTGCTATCCAAGGAATACCATTAATTTCAAGGTAGTGGTCATAGTCAATATTCTTATCCTATTATGTTTTTGCTGTGAGTTTTGATTTCTATCAATCTCTGATAATGCTCATACTTATTTATAGATACCAAATCCAACGATCTGTACTTTAATGGACTTGGGTTTCGATTTTTGTCAAAATTTAGGCTCATTAAGGTATGGGTTGTTATACATTATATAGTTGATCATCCATAATTACAAGTACGTAACCTTATAGTATCCCCAAAGGATTATAGGTAAATCATCACACATCATATAAAGAGTGATAGATAATATGTCTCGAGGTGAATCAATATCCCTTTCTTGAATCACCTTAACTAAATAGTTAAGGATGAGTATTTATTAATGTATACCAACTAAAAATTCTCGACTACAAACATACTATAACTGCAAATTTTAAATACCGATTCCTAGGAAAATATGTTTGCATGTATAAAATGTAATTATTAATGTTTAATTATAAATATATGTATATACATAGAAGCAGAAACGGTAAATACATATTTTCATTTTGAAAAAGATTTGAACATAAGATTTAAGTGTACAACTATAATCCAAATTACATAATTTCCTCCAATGATAAACTTAACTCTATCATGAGTAATATGTACTTACTGTGCCAAGTGCATCAGCAATTTATGGTCTATTACAGGGTAGAGCATGCATAATGGTTTGTACTTTCAATGCAGAAGGAATCCATCTCATGTTTTTCATATTAAATATTTTACTAGGGTGTCCATGTGCATTGAGTGGGATAATACCAAAATCCTCTTACCTAGTATAAAGGATAGCTCTTTTATATACTTCATCGATAATAAAACTATCATGCTTTAATAGTAAACATTACCAACCATTAGCTTGTTATTTATGTAACATTTAAAAATGTTCTAATACATTTATTTTCTATGTTATTAACAGATCCTTCCTTTGTATTCAAACTAAAGTCAAATTAGTTTATTTTCCATTCAAAATACCCTGTCCAACCTGTAGATGCATTTTTAGGATAATAGACTATTCTTAAAATTATATAAGTCTCATTTTCACTCTAAACAACATCGATATGTTTTGGCTATGGTGTGCTAGTAATCTCCTCTAAATAATTATTTAGAAGATCTTTTTCAACTACCATTTTCCCAAAAATCATACTCATACTCTATGGTGATCCATGAGTGAAATTTGAATATACATAAGCAAGGGATTGAAGAAAACACTTTTCATCAAAATCAATCATTCAACTTGACAAAATTGTTGCTGTTTGTACCAAGATTGGTCACAAACATCCGGTTTTATGTGAAAGCAACAATTTACCAAAACAATATCCAAATAGAAAGACAAGCACGCAGATCATAGAATCAATAGCAGAAAAAGTAAAGGAATACACAAGTTTTATAATGGTTCGGCAAACTCCGGCCTACGTCCACTCCAATAATATATTATTAGTTTACACTATTGATCACAGTTACAATCCGTGAAATTCCAGAGTAAAAATGAAAGAGTATCTCCTAGGTAGAAGATGAAGAGAAGCAGAAAGGACATCCCCTTTCTGAAGCCATGCCTTTTGTATTTATATGTGAAACTTCGGCTACATGACCTTCTCAACCATATGGGCCCACCATAATAATCGACATTTGTAATTCGTTAATTAAAAATGATCGGCCAACTTTTCTCCGATCATTTTTCCTTCTTCCGATCCAAGGCCGACCGTTTTTGGAGGGTCCTTCATGTCGGTCCCTCCTTTTCTATGATGCTACACCGATCCATCTTCTTCCAATATACTATGCCGATCCATCCTCAATGAAGTATGCCGATCCTTCTTCACCATGAAGATATGTCGATCCTTCCTTCCCCGTGAGGATATGCTGATCCTTCTTTCCTCATGAAGATATGTCGATCCTTCCTTCCCCAAGAAGATATGATGATCCTTTCTTATCGTATGAAGATATACCAATCCTTCCTTCTTCATGAAGATATGCCGACCCCTTCCCGATGTATCCTGGAAAGAATACCGACCCCTCTAGGGCATGCCGATCCATAGCACTTAGGAAGTTATGCCGATCCCTAATGCTCTAGAATATTGTGCTGATCCAATTCCTTTCAGTATGTGCCATACCAATCCATATCACGAAACTCCACTATGCCGACCCTTTAGATTACTATCAGGACCGATCCATCCACCATGAACAATGCCAATCCAAGCTATGCTGATCCAAGCTTTGTCGATCCTTCCTTCTCCAGTCCAATACTCATATTTCAAGGGCTCTGCATCGTTTATCTACCAACTATGCTTAATCTTGGCTTTATGTTATTATCTATAGTTGAATTTCGGACCCCACAATCATCACTCTGCATTCATCGGCCTCGATAATTTGGAAGTCTGTTGGGTTAAATCCGCTTGTGTATGGCCTTGCCAAAAGGCGGTTAACACTTTGCGCCCCCCAAACATACCTTGCGATAGGAAGGCGTGTTTTGAACTACCTTAAATCCAAAATACAAAGTCTTAATCCATTGGTTGCCATATTTTCCAACCCAGAATCCAATCCACTGCCAATCTAATTCCCCGATCCCTTCAAATCATTAGCGAAATCCATGACCGTTCTGAATCGATATCCAATTCCGAATCCATCCCAAGTCCATTAACCAAATCAACGATCTCTCCGGATCGTTTTATCCAAATTCGAGACCGCTCTGGGTCCATATCCAAATCCTTAGATCTCTTCGGGTTGTTTTATCCAAATTTGGGACCACTATGGGTCCTTATACAAATCCGTAAACCTCTTCGGGTTGTTTTATCCAAATTCGGGACCACTTCGGGTCCAAATCCAAATCCATAGACCTCTCCGGGCCATTTTATCCAAATTCGGGAACACTGTGGGTCCAAATCCAGATCCCTAGACCTTTTCGGGTTATTTTATCCAAATCCGGGACCACTGTAGGTCCTTGTCCAAATCCATAGACCACTCCAAGTCATTTTATCCAAATCCGAGACTATACCGGGTCCTTATCCAAATATGTAGACCTCTCTAGGTCATTTTATCCAAATCTAGGACAACACTGGGTCCTTGCCGAGTACAATCCGTACACGTCGACTTGAGTAGGCTGATCCTGTCGCTCTCCGGCGAAGCGGCCTACCACTTTCCAGGCATAGTACATACCCAACGATCTGTTATGTTTTGTTCTCCGTCCTCGACTCTTCGGTTGAGGGCTTAATCCATATGGTATCCTACTCCGGCCTCGACTCTCTGGTCGAGGACTTATCCATATACGAGTCCATCATGTCGCTCTCAGGCGAAGGGACTCATAACTCGCGGTTATTGCCCCATCTCTCCAATCGGGGCCATAACCATGACCTATGTTATTTAGTTCATTAATCCAGATTTAATCATTCCAAAGTCAACTTGGTAAAATTTAAAATAGAAATACGTACAACCAAAAAACTAAATAGCCATAGTATCAATAAACCAGAGTTCGTAGTAAATGGGAAAAAATAAAATTTCACAGACCCAAGCACTAAGGTTCATCGTCATCTCAAAGCATGCCCAGGGACTGTCCTCGATCTCGTACGTGTGTAAGTGACTTAGCCGTATTAATGCGGGGTTTATTACTTATTCCATGCCATAAATCCAATCAATTAATGGTAAGTTGACGATGATACCTTGATCTAGTGCCATCTTTATTTGAGGTGGGCGGTGGCTGCTCTTGTTCCACCACCACAGCCCGAGTCCTTATATATTGTTGTAACTGACCATTCCTCACAAGTTCATCAATGATATCCTTCAAATTCCTATAGTTATTTGTATTGTGCCCATTTAGCTCGTGGAATCGGTAATGCTTTCCGGATGCCCGCTCGTATTCGAGGGTTCCCTTTTCGTTCGCCTTCGATATTGAAGGCATCATCGATTATTCAAATATATCCTTTCCAAAGGTTTGGTAGTGTAAGAAGAGAATTTCAGTTCTCTCTATTGTCTTTTTGACATATTACTACCATTATTCATTTTTCGTTTTCCTTTATCGTTCTTGCTTACATCCCATTATGATCCTCCACTTTGCACTGCATCCACCTCTAGTTTGTTTATTCGTGTGTTTTCCTACCGCAGGAACCTTTTTGCTTCATGTTAAAACTCCCCTAAGTCCATAGGTGGATCCCGTGCTAGTGAATCCTTGAACTCTGTGCCATTAGCCATTACAGATACAGCCGCCATCAAAACCATGGATGGATCTGGATGATTTACTGATGCTGCCGTGGCATTAAATCGTGTTAGGAAATTTCTCAAGGACTTTCCGGTCCTTTGCTTTAGTATTGCCAAACTCATCACATTTTTGGGTCTTGAGATGCGAACCCTAAACTGCCTCATAAACTCTTCGATTAATTCTATCCATGTGCCAATAAAGCAGCTTTCCAACTGTCTAAACCATATTGCAGCTATATCCATCAAAAACAAAGGGAAGCTTCGTGCCATGACCTCCTTCGATCCCCCTAGCACTTCCATGTGTCTCATGTATCTCGTCATACGAACAGGGGGATCTGTTTTCCATCATATGTCTCAAGTGTTGGTAGTTTGAATTCCGGTGAATTCCTAGCTTGCCTGATCCTAGGAGCGAAGGGCTCTTATTTATATCTTTTAGATCTCTATTTAAATCCTCCTCTCATCGCATGTCTGCTCATTTCCGCCAACCTGTCATTGTAATCAAGTGGTAGTCTTCATCCATTGTCTCCAACCTGCCCCTCCGAGTCCACGAGGGAAACCTGAAATTTGTTCTTTTGACGAGCAATCATGTTCTTATCGATGCCAAACTGCACACACCGTCTGGTATCCTGTCTGGAATTGAGCTAACATGACCTCAGGGATGCCCCTGAGTATGGAACGATCGGCACTGATCGTTCTATAATGATCGGCTAACATATCACCGATCGTTCTTAGTTGGTCAGAATGATCGGTTAAAGTACCACCGATTGTTCTTGGTTGGTCGGGGGCTGCTTCCAGGTGTTCCACTCCATCCTGCATCATATTCTCTTCATTTTCTTAGTTATGATTCTGGGTTTCCTCAGCTTCTGCCGCTTCCACTCCACGATTCATATTTCCAGCATTTCTTGCACTCCAACTTGTCCAATCTGTCTAAGTAGGTTCTGCATCATTTCCTCTCGTCTCTTCAGCATCCTTTCTTACATAGCATCCATCATTGTTTCCATCTCGCCTCTGGTAAAAAAAGACTGAGGTTGGATTAGCTCTTGAGGAAGCCTCCCAACCCCTTTATGATGGCTCCTATTGATTGCCTAGCCATTGCCTCCTAGATCCAAGTATCTAAGCTTCTAAATCTGAGATCTTAGCTTCCAAATCCACGGGTGCAAGTCTTCTCGGTGAAAGCACTAAAATGTTTACACCAAAATTGGTCACAAACACCCAGTTGTATGTGAAAGCACCAATTTCCTAAAACAAAATCCAAATAGAAACACAAGCACGCCGATCACATAATCAGTAGTAGAGAAATTTAAGGAACACACAAGTTTTATGGTGGTTTGGCAAACTCTGGCCTACGTCCAATCCAATAATATTTTATTAGTTTATACTGTTGATTACGGTTAAAATCCATGAAATTCCATAGTAAAAGTGGCAAAGTATCTCCTAGATAGAAGATGAAGAGAAGTAGAAAGAAGATCCCCTTTCCCAAAGCCATGCCTGGTGTATTTATAGGTGAAACTTTGGCTACATGACCTTCTCATTCATATAGACCCACCATAATGGTCTGCATGTGTATTTCGTCAATTAAAAACGATCGGCCAACTTTGCTCCGATCGTTTTTCCTTCATCCAATCCAAGGCCGATCATTTTTGGAGGGTCCTTCATGCCGATCCCCCCTTTTCCATGATGCTACGCCAATCCATCTTCTTCCAATATACTATGCCGATCCATCCTCAATGAAGTGTGTTGATCCTTCCTTCTCCATGAAGATATGTCGATCCTTCCTTCTCCATGAAGATATGATGATCCTTCCTTCCCCATGAAGATATGTCGATCCTACCTTCCCCATGAAGATATGTCGACCCTTCCTTATCCTATGAAGATATGCCGATCCTTTCTTCTTCATGAAGATATGCCGATGCTTTCCTAATGTAGCATGAAAATATACCGACCCCTCTAGGGCATGCCAATCCACAACACTTAGGAAGTTATTGCGATTCCTAATGCTCTAAGATATTGTGTCGATCCAATTCCTTCTAGTGTGTGCCACACCGATCCATATCATGAAACTCCACTATGCCGAACCCTTAGATTACTATCAAGGCCGATCCATCTACCATGAACAATGCAGATCCAAGCTATGTTGATCCTTCCTTCTCAAAGCCAATACTCATATTTCAAGCATCCTGCATCGTTTATCTACCAACTATGCTTAATCCTACCTTCATGTTATTATCTATAGTTGTCTTCCGGACCACACAATCATCACTCTGCACTCATCGACCTCGATAATTGTGAAGTTTGTTGGGTTATATCCGCTTGTGTATGGCCTTGCCAAAAGATGGGTTAACAGTTTCCTATCAATCTTACTTTACAAGTCTTTACTTTTCCAACTTTTTTAATTTTCTTACCAAAAATTCACTTTCATTCGATGGATCTTACCCTTGATAAAGTAAGGGTGTGCTTGTGATGACCGCCTCGCACCTCCAACATCCAATATACATATAAGGTGCTCCATAATGGTACCTAGCCGACATAGGACGATTATTTAGTAGTAAAATATCTATGAAAAAATCACATAACCTATCATATACCTCACAAATATCAATCATAAATATAAAATAGGCAAGATAGAAATATAACTAAATGAACCATCACAGGTCAGTGCATAGGTTCAATAAAGTTGTACAAAGTAGTAGTAGAGTTTATACAATAAGTAAATAACTCAAAATATCCATCTCTGAATAAATTAAGTCAAATACCGTCAAGGCTCCATGGTGTTGCATAGCGGAAATAGTAAAAGCTCCAAAAGTATAGTACATGTGAAAGCGTGGCCTCCTGTTAATCCATCGTTACAATGCCACGTGCCTTTGCACACCTACTATCCACTCTAATCATTAAAGAGTACCCAAGATAATAAGAAGTAAATGATAAAACCTTGAGTCAGACAATAATAAAGTGTAGGTGATAAGTAATCTCAAAATACTATGAAACTCGATATAGTGTATAGGATATAGGGTATGGAGAATCATATCTGACTTGTCCATGCATCTAAAAGGTTAGCACACAACAATACATGCTAATCTATATCTTCATTAGTTGGGTGTACTATAAGCCTAAGTACAGTGTTGGGTATCCAGGTATCCAAGTCAAAAATGGCTATGTCATATGACATCAAAAGATTAATAAGAAAAATATAACGAACATAACATCTAATAAACCGTCATCATAATCACTAATGTGCAATGGGTATACAATAAATCATGTGGTCAACCCTTTGTCAGAAACTAATGGAAAAATATTGAATCCTCGATGCTCGAATTCATGCCACTCCAAAGCTAGGAACTAGACCCCCTTGTATCCACAAGGTCCACGGTACATGGATCTACATCAATGATCCAGGTAATGTAACGACATATCCAAGTGAGCATCCTCACATACCCTTGCTTTATGAGCATACTTTAAAACACTTTGTGTATTAATGACCCCTTTGCACACATCATCATAATAAAACATATCCTCATTCTATTTCCATTCATATCCATAGTAGAAAACACTCCTCGAAAATACCCATAAGTTCCTAGCCACATTGAACTTGTCCCTATAGACCATCATCACGACTCCATCAATATCAAGATGTCATCATCAAGTCATGGCTTCATCAACATCGAGTCATTATGATCTAACCACAACCCCATCAACATCGAGTCATTGCCATCAAATCAACTCCATCACCATCGAGTTGCATTGTAGGAACTCCATACATCCCCAATAATCTTAGAATCACCATGTCAAAGTTATGAAGCTATCATGTTGAAACACCCCATCCTTTGGGTCGTTGTCAACCATCATTCTTCTTTGCACCATAATGTCGAGATTGAATGAATGGACGAACACACATGGCATGCCTCAAGGCATCACCCTTGCCCCCATAAAGTTTGGCCATCGTGCCAAATCCTCGAAGCTCGTTAGGTCGATCTGCGCAAAACGATGACCTATTTCTAACTATAATAAATTGGCTTTAAATCACATCCAACAATCATAAGCAGACATCATACAACAGCCAAACATCATATACACATGTATTCCAAACACCATATACACGGGCAGTCCAAACACACATATCGTCCTAGATATAATCATACACAAGATGACTTGATTTACAAAATGGTGGGAAATGGATCAAAATAAATTTTATTGCTTTTTAGACTTATTTTAAAGTGGTATTAAAGTTAGATCCACATTTAAAAAGATTCTACCATCAAAATTATCCTAAAAAATGTTCTTTTACTACATCAACATGCATAGAATAATGAGAGATTCAAAATCACTCATCTAATACCAAAATACCCGAATCCGATTGTGTTCTAATGTAGCGATCTCCTCGACCATGGCTTTTTTCCACTCTATGAGTTGAATTGCTTCCAAAAGTGTTTCTGGTTCCTTTATTTTTACTTTGGTGACATTAGCATACTTAGGAGTTGGTTTTCTTGCTCTCATTGATCTATTAAGAGCCAATCATACTTCTTTACTATAGCATCTTTCTCCATTCGCCTATACATGCACATTAGTTTGCCATGGGCTTTGAGCGAAGATTTCTTCATGACCTGCACTAATGGCATTGTCATCATGTTCATTAATAGTAAATATTTGAATTTGAGTAGATTGCAACGCATTTTTTATAGCATCTAACTCATGTAGTATCTTATTATCTGAAGACTACCACGAAAATGCTTCATCGAGCACAACATTTCAAGATGTGCAATGCTTTTCTGTTGTAGGATCATAACACCTTCACCCTTTTCTTGTATTACAATACCATATAAAAAAAATTAATGACCTTTTTATCCATTTTTCTTCGTAAATGATCAGCCACAAAAACATAGCACACACATCCAAAAATACAAAAATGACTAACTATAAGCTTCACGTGCCATAATTTTTCAAAAGAAGAGAAAAAACATAATCTTTGTTGAGGAATCCTGCTGATTATGAAAGCTGCAGTGCTCATTGCTTCTGCCAAAAAATGTCCTGAAACACTCTTCACACGAAACATACTCCGACATATTTCAGCCAGGTGCATGTTCTTCCTTCCACTCCATTTTACAGTGTTGTGCAAGGGCACGTGAATTGATGGCATATATGCTGATCTCGAAAATTGTGGATCGCCTGAGATATACTCGCCTTAATTGTTGGTGCATAGAAAACGAACTCTTCTACCGATCTCTGCTTCTGCTGCCTTCTTGAATTCATTGAACTTCAAGATGTTTCAGATTTTTGTTTCATGAAGTGGACCCAAACATACTTTCAGAATTCATCAATAAATGTCACCATGTAACAAAGGCTTGTTTAATAGGTCCAAACTCCAAACACATCAGAATGTATTAATTCTATGGGCTCCTTTGCTTTAAATATGGACTATTCATATGGCAATTTTTGCACTTTACCGTACTACATCCCATGGATACACTGTCCAACTTTACTTCATGTTGAGGGAGTCCTTTCAGCGTCGTTCTTTCTATCATCATATTGAACTTGGAATAGCCAACATGACTTAACCGCATGTGCCATAACTCCGACGTCTTATTCTTCCTCATCTTGTCTACATATGCAGTTTCTGCTAACATCACATAAACTGACTGTACTCTTCGTCCCTTCATCACTGGTTCATCCATAATCTTTAGGTTACAATAAACTTTGACAACGTGCAGATCACATATAAAAAAATGACCAAAAGACGTTAATTGTGAAAGGAAGAGAGTATTTTTCATCATAATACCGAAATGCTAAACATTCTTGAGTCATAGCACTTCCCCACAAACTTCCTACCAAAGCCATGATTTTTCAAAGCTTCCCCTACATGTCCACTTCCTTTACCTTCATGAGTTATTGCATTATCTTCATTCTTCTTACACTTACAGATGGCATGCCGCTTGGAGTTCCCTCTGCTTTTGTTGGTGTAGAGTGCTTCCTTCTCACCCTTGAGATGGACTTCTTTCATTTGCTTCATAATACTTCTTGTCTAACAAGAAAATTCTCAAACTCAACAAGTGATGGTTGATTTTGCCCACCCTGTAAAGCAACAACAAGCCCCTACATTCAGGCCTTAAACCATAAATGGTTATTCCTTTCATTTTGGTTTCGCCGTCGGAGCACGAGGCTTCAACATGGAAATTTCATGGCAAATCGACTTTGCCTTGTGAAACAATTGAGCGATTGACATGTCAAGTTGAGCTAACAATAAAGTCCACTCTCTAAAAGTTGAAGCCTCGTGCCATTCTTTTTTTAGAATGATACGGCAAACGTATCCTAAGCTTCTTTGGGTTTTGGCATCGCGGATATGCTCTAGCACAGCTTCGATTGTTGGTCTTTAAAGCGAACATTGTTTTGCCTACTTTTATCTTCCACTTTCCTAGGATAGAATTCATATCCTCTGCATCCGATTGCATAACTTTGCTTTCATTGACAACCTCTTACAAATATTGGTCTTGCAAGTAAGACATCATGCACGTAGATCAAGTATCGTAGTTGTGATTGTTAACTTTTTTTATTCTACCAACAACTTGAGATCACTCATTTTGTCAAAGAATAAAAATAAAAGTTGAATCACCCACAGCGCGTTGGCTTTGATATCAGTGATAAGTTCCAAAGTGCAACTATGCTGAAGCAAAAGAAAAAAAAAAAAACAACAATGTCTTCACAGATAGAAAAACTTATTTAATATTTTCGTGGATGTGCACGCGTGTATTGAGCACACTATGCATGCATTATACAGACATACACAGTGAAGACACGTTGCCTCGTTCCATCATCAACAAACACTTTAAGAAATAGGACCACAAGCTACAAAGTAGTCACCGACCCTATAATACAACAAGTTTGATGTTTATTACCCTAAATCAATTAGGTCCTGGACAACTATCATTGTTAACTTAAAAGCCTTCCATCATAATTGGCTTATTCAGTTCCTCTTGTGCCTTATTTGTTATATTTTTTTTTTCTTTTATTGTTCTACTAGTGTGTAACCCATGCGTTGCATACGGTATGTTGTAGAAAAATAATATTATAATTGTTATTATAGAATAAAATTTATCATGCAATATCCAATGAATTTTGTTAGGATAAATGACTTGTGAATTTAAATTACTATATTTATAGCTATGTATTTTTGTTATGAAATTCAAATACTTTTATATTTGAATAAAATTAAATTATCATTTTTGTTGATAAAAAGGAGTAATACACAGATTTATTATTTTTTAGGATTTATTATTTAGCAAACAAATAAATGAAAATAAGTATTCTTAGTAAATTTTGAAATTAATTTTTTTATAGAATTTCATAAACAGGAAATTATTGTCAAAGACAAAATTTCACAGCTTTTTAGCCTAAAGGACAGACCTTCAATATTTTATCATGAAAGACAACTTTCTGTAGGTATCAGTTTTTAGTTATTGATAGCAGTTTTTAGGTATCAGTTTGTAATTATCGGTAGCAGTTTTTATGTATCAGTTTTTAGGTATCATTTTTTAGCTCGGTATCAGTTTTGTTGTCCTTATGAATAATTTTGGAAAATGTTTGTCATTCTGAATAATTTTTAGAAGAATGTTTGTCCTTTTGGTAAAAAATATTGAGGTCGTGTTCTTGAGGCAAAAAATATAGAAATTTTTGTCCTTTAAATTAATTCCCCCTTTCATAAATAAATATTCATGTACATATATTTTGAAATTGACATTTAGGTTTTAATACATTTGATTGAAAGATAAATGATGTATACATTAAATTTCAAGTATTACTTGAGAGAAAGACGACAAATACGTAAAAATAGAAGTGTAATATCAAATACTCAATGTATTCGTATGTATTCTTAGTTCTTGCAGCATATATTTATCAAAATAATTATATGATATTATCAGGGTGATAAAAAATATTTATTTAACCGCTAAAAAAATATTAAGTGAAATTAAGGTCTGAAACGTTACAAATAATATTGCCATTTTAATTATATAGAAAAATAATTTTTAATCCATTGTTTCAGACCTTGCAATTTTTATTTTATATTAAAAATTTTCAAAAAATATTCAACATTTATGTTAAAAAGATGATAAAAATGAAAGAAACATATTTCTAATCAAAATTTGATATAATTTTTGCTCATTGATTAACTCAGATTAAGAACATAAACAATTAAAATGTAACTTTTTGTACAAAAACGACTAATTGAAAATATTTATTCCTTTTTCAATATTACAGAATACAAACGTTCATCACTTATCAATAATTGTAATGTTATTCTTCATAAAATATAACTTAATAACAATATAAAGTCCATTTAACGTACCAATTTATGAAGAAAAAACGTCATATATGTTTGTAATGATGTACCAATTTTGAAAACAAATTTTTTATATATATTTGTTTGTAATGAAATACCAACTTTAAAAAGAAAAAAATATATGTATATTTCTTTGTATTAAATAACTAATTTTAGAAAGAAAGAAATTTTATGAACTTAAATGTAGAAAAATGTAAAAGTATCAAAGATAATTTTGCATATAATTGTGTGAATACGAAATCATATGAACGTGAATGAAAATATAGTTTTACCATTTATGTCAGTATAAATGCGGTATAAACATTAAATTGTCATTTTTTATGATTTATTAGATTAATAAATAAATATCTGTTAATTGGATTTAGTTAAAAAAATTAAATTCAAGATCAATTAATAAATTCAAATACATGAACTTGAATGTAAAATAGTATAAGAAAACTTAGGAGAAATCTGTAAATAATTATGAAAATTATTGAATGTTGGCACTTAAATGCAAAATGATATGAGAGAATATTTGTAGAATATTGTAATAGTTTGTATTGCGGAAAATTAAAACTATCTGGACTTGAATGAAAAATTAGTTTTACCATTTTTGTCAATATGAATGCGGTGCACATATTGAATTGTTATTTTTAAAAATTTATTAGATCAATTAATGAATATTCATTAGCTATATTTATTTAAAAATCTTAAATTTAAGATCATCTAACTAAATTTAATACATATAGATTTAAATGTAAAATAATATTAAAACTTGGAAGAAATCTATACATGATTGTAAAATTTAGTATTGAATTCTAACTATAGAAGAGGGAACCAGTAGAAACACTGTAATAATTATAATCTTTAATAATAGTTGTAATAGGTTTGGTATCACACTTTTTTTTGTATCAACGTGAACTACCAAAACTGCCCCTCTATATATTATCCAATCTTATTACTTAATAATAGGATCTAATACTAAATTTCTTTTACAAATTCAAATGCCATAAAAGTAGGATCTAATAACTAAACGTGCTTTAAAATTCAAAACGCTTCTAAAAATAGGATCTAAAATTAAACCTTCTTTACAAATTCAAAATACTTCTTTACAAAATATCACTTGAAAATAAAAAATTATTTTTTGACTGATTTAAACATATACAATTTATAAGAAAAACAATTCACGCGCGAAGTGCGTGCTATTACACTTAATAATAAATTGTGAGGATGTGAATATAAAATATCTATAGAGAATTAAGAAGAGATGAGGAAATTGCTTGAATTAATAAGAGAGCTTTAAATTCTTCTGATTTACTATTATTTAATAGATTGGAAGATAATTAAATTTATATAATTTGAATCTGATTCAATCCGATTTTCAATGTGAAATAGTATTGATCCGATTTATTTTGAATTCGATTGGATCCGATCTATTAGATAATTGATTCATTTGGACTTATCTCTTCCCTTTTGTAATACATATAACTCAAAATGACAATAGATTTGCAGAATCAGCATTAGCAAAACTCGTTGCCAAGTTTGTTACTAGAGTTCTATTTAATTTTAATTGCGGAGAAACTGAAGAGGTTGTATCCGCCAAATTTAGAAGGTAATAGGTAGCTAGTTTGTTATACAAACTGACTATTTTATTCCAAAACAAGAAAACAAAAGTTAAAAAAATATCCAAAAAATAAAAATAAAAAATTAAGAATCGATTACATTAGTTCTACTCAATTTTATCCGGTTGAACCACGATTCTTTTATTATTTTTTCCTGTTTTCTCATCGTGTAATTCTTTTATTTCATCTTTTGCATTGTTTTGAAGAAAATAAGTGTGTGTGTGTTTCAAAAATCATAATCGTTACAAGATCTAAACCACTAACTTCATCACTTTCTTCTTTACTGCTGCAAACTTCTCTAATACCACTGTAAGATTCATCAAGCTTGTCATTGTTAAACTTCTATCGTTGTACAGTACTATATACTATATACAAAGCTCGTGCACTGCAATAGACCTTGAAGACATAACATTATTATTTTAATATTTGTGTGTATAGTTTGTAATTAAATGTGCAAATTTTTCGAAAAAATAAATCACAGTTTCGACAATTCGAAACGTTGAACCATTAAAACCTTAAACCTTTAATTATCACGGTTCAATGCAAGGTTCGGTCATAAAAACTATGGTTATACTCCTAACCAAGAAGAAAGCACTTTTAAAACAAAAATGGTAATATTGCAAACATTAAGAAACCAACATTTAAAACTCATAATAATGGATGTCAAGGAAGACAACCTTACACGCAAAAGCAAAACTAGAAAAATCACAAACTCTCGTTTGGAGACTCAAGGTACCGGTCATCATCATCTTCTTCTTCGTAAAACCTCAAATGCTTTCCTTCAGGCACAGGCAGTCCTTTCAAAACAACAGCGCTTGGAGACACAACTTTGTCACAAACAATCAATTCTTCCCTTTCAATTTCTCCATCACTGTTGTACACAAACCTTGTATGCTTCCCTTCAAATTCAGGCAACTCCACCTTCTTTTCTTGCACTGTCATTTTGCTTAGTCCCGCACACATATCATCTATTGATTCATCATTGCAGCCTTCCGCATCCTCGTACTCTTCCTCCTCGTCCTCTACTTCTTCTTTCACGTTCTCTTCATTGTCAGTGTCTTGATATGACAGCGTTGATGAAACTAGTGAAGTTTTCTCCGTTAATTCAGTTTTGTCAGGCGAATCAAACAATAAAGCTCTGTTGATTAAAAACTCTTCTTGGATTTTCAAAGGCTGCTCTGGCATAACTGGATCAAGAATCTTAATGGGTTCCTTCTTGTTAATAAGGCTAGCCATACAAATCTGAGAAGTGTTAGCAGGTGTAGGAGCAACCCTAGTTTCATCTCTAGGAGCCTTGTTTCTGAAAAATTCAACTTCTTCCCTCCAGATAGGTTCTTCAGTAGGAACCTTGTTTTCAACAAATACAACTTCTTCCTTGAGTTCTTGGAACCAGGCCTTGACAGGTGTAGGAGCACCCGTACTTTCTTCTGTTGAAACCTTGTTTCCAAAAAATTCACCTTCTTCCTTGAGTTCTTGCTTCCATTTCGAGGCCTTGACCTGACCTCTAAGCAAGGATTCACCGGATCCGGGTATGTTCTTAACGGGTGCTGATGTTTTTGGGGTTTTTTGGGGTAACCTCGACATGGCCACTCCAATGATAGGTGAGTTGCCTGTTAGTTCAGAAAGAGCGAATCTTGAAACTGAATCTACCTTCTTTGTTGTGTGAGATTTGGCTGAAGCTTGTGATCTTGAGATATTCTTAAGAGATGATGGAGTTTCCATTGAGAATGAAAAGTAACAAAAGATTGGATTTGAATCCTGAATGAAGAGGTTAGCAGAGAGAATGGAGTGATGGAAAAGATAGAAGAAGGTGGTTTATATAGAGTTGGATTTGAAAGAAGCAGCAGTCAACGGTGATAAGACCGATTGTTTTCGAAAATTATAGCCGTTAAGGTGCAGGAATCTGTCATATTGGATTAAATTAGTACATGCATTCCTCGGATAGGGTGCAAGGATTTGTGTAAGAAATCTTCTTTTCGCCCTTAAAAGCAGACATCTAATACATCCACGGTATTACAATTGTGAATATCAAAACGTTGAAAAGACGGATTGTAAAATAAAAATAAAAACAATAGGTGGAAACAAAATCCCACAGCGGACAGATAACATAAACGGGGCATTTCACTAGAAAGACAAACTTTGCAGTTCAATTAGTTTCTATGACACACATCCACAAAAATTAATTTCAAGACCAAAATCAACAGGATAATAATTTTTAAGGACAAAGACAGCAGTCCAATTACTTTCAAGAACATAATTTCATAGATTTTTGGGCCTTAGAAACTAATTATTTTGCGTTTTGTCCTTAAAAATAATTATTTCAGTTGTGTGTCCTAGAAACTAATTGCACTTGCTAAAGAGACCCTTGTGGCTAATTTCCACTAACATAAAATATAATAAAGACAATAAAACTGTCACTCTAAGATACTGGTATATCAAATTTAAAAATAAACCTCATCGGCCTTGACAGTTATAACTTTTCACCTTACAATTGTTGATGAGCATACATAATAATATAGCGGAAAATAAAAATACTACAATAGGTGAAAATCGACTTCTACTTTATGTTTCATGTTCCACCAACGATAACCTGAAAAAATACTCAGTCTGACCCGAGCATTATAATACAACATTACCCGGACCTGTTTAGAAAACCAGCGTGAGTAAACTCAAGAAATATGGTGAACACATAATAATTCTGTGAGATCATGACGCTGAAGACGGAACGGATTTTTACCTCATAAGAACAACATCAATAGATGAACTAATGGAAACAAGTCAGAACAAAATCAAACTTGAAAGAATCGAAACAAGTAATTAAACATCGAGAGAGCTCTGGGCACTTCTCAATGCAATTAAGAAAATGATTCAAAGATTTGAATCAAATAAGAAAAGTGAATTTTCTAAAAATAATTAGAAGGGTGCGCCCCTTACCGAAAGTATACATTTAGGGGCTTCGCACTGAAGGTCCCTATTTTTTATGTTGTTGTAAGAAAAGTCCTTATGATAATGAGTATGTAAATTAAGTCCCTATTTTTTCTAAATCAGAATGTGCAAACTATCTTGTGCTTTCCTTATAAAATGTGCAAGTTGACTTGCGCTTTTCAAAAATTTAAAATTTTCGAAAATTTCAAAAAAAATTCAAAATCATAAAGCGCAAACTAGCTTGCGCTTTACTAATAAAAAGTGCAAGTTAACTTGCGCTTTTGAAAAATTTCAAATTTTTTAAAAGTTTCAAAAAAAATTTCAAAATCAGAAAGCGCAAGTTAGTTTGCACTTTCCTGATAGAAAGTGAAGCTTAACTTGCGCTTTTCAAAATTTTAAAACTTTCAAAAAAAAAACTCATAGTCAAAAATTGCAAGTTAGCTAGCATTTTCTATCAGAACAATGAAAAACACCTTGCATTTTCTATTTTTCAAAAAATAGGTATTAAATTTACATATTCATATCTACAAGGACTTTTCTTATAACATCATCAAAAACAGGGTCCTGTCATTCTTTTCTGGATACATTTATACAATTTACTTGAGAGGGCCATTTACTCTGTGACTGTTTGGAAAATGTACAAGACGGACCCCATCAACCCTACCGAAAATTCGAGTATTTCATATCTCCGTGCACATTCAACTCAAAGAAGATAGCAAAATCAATAGTCAATAAATCAACTACCGGTAATAACGAAATGATCGTAAACGAAAATTAAATCTCTTAAAACATTGGGCTCACACATATGTTCGATTATCACATTATAAAATATTGTAAAAACACTTAAAAATACTTTTTAAAATATATATTTTTAAAATAAAATTATATTTCTAAGTGTGTTAAAAAAAGGGTCAAATCGAATGTCATTCAAACATTATTTACTATAAACCAAAAAACAATTTACACTTAGCTTTATTGTTAAGCATTCCTTTTTAAAGATTTTCTCATTTATGAACTATTATTTAAAACTTTAAAACAACATTTATTGTCCCGAAAGATAATAAATCATTTAAGATATTTTATACATTAAAAACATAGCTAATCCTAAAAGGAATTTAATTTAAAACAACGTTAAAAGACTTTTATTACTCTTTTATAATTTAAACCAGATTAATTAACCCAAAAGAAAATTAATTAATTTTATAATCATTTTATAAATTTTAAGCTTTAATTTTTTTATTTAGCACAACCTTTCTTTATCAAAATATTTTAAATCGATTTCTTTTAATGAAACTTAAGAACTAAACATCTTGTTTTTATTTCAGAATCCATTTAGAAATCACGCTATATATACTCCTATATATAAAATAACTTTATCAATTTATTTGCTAACATTCACTTTGGATTCGCTCGTATTCGAACTCATTTCGATGACATAATGATAAAGAGAATAATCTACTAAGTGCACTACGACGTTCACCTAAGCAAATATTAGATCGCCACTTAAAAGACTACTCACGTTACCACAAAACCGATCGAGATGTTTTCCTCCGAACTATCCAAAGAAAATGAATCTTAATTAAAAATTCTCTTTGAAATATTTGCACTTACAAAAACTACCAAGTAATACTGCCATTACTTTTTGCAAAATCTTTTTGAAATCATTTCAACCAATATCGGGATTTAAATTGTCAAAACTATTTTTACTTATATACCAACCTTCATAAATCATATAAATCATTTTATATATACCATACTTATATAAAATGTACCTTTAAAATCATCTTATATTATAACGACTTTCCTTTATTATAATAAACTTTTTTAGAAAACACATTTTATAAACCAAAATTATATAAAATTTCCTTTATATAAAATCATCTCATATTATAATAAGTCTCCTTTATTATAAAAAAAATTCTCAAATATTTATCCTCAAAATGTCTTATCTTTCCATTTAGATTATATTAAACAACTTTATTAAAAGCTGACACTTAACTCAACAATTTCAGCAAACACCTTATTATCAAATTGTGAAACTTAATTCACAAAAGGTTCGTTATTATACACTCACAATTATCAAAATAATAAATGCCTATAAACTGCTCAAGCATTAACAATCAACAAACAATAGTCAACGCTCCTAAACTACTCGAGCATGACAGATCAAACAATAATGATAATAAAGTAATATTATCATTAATAAACAAACGCACAATAAATAACTATATTAATCTGAAAATTATTTCTTTATATGTATATATAAAGTATATAATCCAAGGTAAAATATTTCATTTAACAATTTTCAAAAATCAATATCATACATGTTTGCCTTGTACAAGTATTTAGAAATCTCTGTCGACGCCATGACGTCCCACATCCATGATGTCTCACGTCTTGACCAGAATTCATAGGTCGGAAAGGCCGAGACAAAATCAATCTTGAAAGAATTGAAACAAATAATTAAACATCGAAAAGAGCTTTGGGCATTTCTTAATGCAATTAAGAAAATAATTCAAAGATTTGAATCAAATAAGGAAAGGGATTAGCAAACAATAACTAGATGGATGCACCCCTTGCCGAAAGTATACCTCTAGACAATATACTTGAGAGGGTCATTTACTCTGTGACGCTCTCGGAAATGTACAAGTCGGACCCCACCAACTATACCGAGAATCAGAGTATTTCACATCTCCATGCATATACAATCGAATCCAATCTAGACTAGATACGAAGATACCTTAATGGGAGCAACCCCCGCATAGCTTGACGTCAACTCGCTTTCTGGTTTTAGTCATTTTTGACAAAGCATATCAATGCTCAAATGAGCAACAAATCATCTTAAATCGACGAAACTCAAAGAAGATAGCAGAATCGATAGTCAATAAATCAACTATTGGGAATAATGGATTGGTTGTATACGAAAATTAAATCTCTTAAAACATTTGACTCACACTTATGCTCGATTGTCACTTCACAAATATTTTTAAGACACTTTAAAAACATGCTTTAAAAAAATATTTTTAAAAGCAAATTATTTTCCGAAGTGTAATAAAAAGAAATGTCAAATCAAATGTCATTAAAACATTATTTACCATAAACCCAAAAACAATTTACACCTAGATTTATTTTTAAACTTTCATTTTTAAAGATTTTTCTCATTCATAACTATCATTTAAAACAACATTTACTATCTTCGAAGATAATAAATCAATTTAAAATATTTTTATACATTTCAAATAATGTTAATTTCGAAAGGAATTTAATTTAAAACAACGCTAAAAGACTTTTATTACTCTTTTATAAAATTTATACCACATTAATTATCCCGAAAGAAAATTAATTAAATTTATAATCATTTTATAAATCTAAGTAATATTAATTACAGGGAAATAGGCATAAAGACAAACTTAGAAAAAAATTTAGGCTAAAGGACAACAAGTTTGTTTATTAGGCTGAAGGACAATGTTATCTATAATTATCATTTTGTATAGTGTAAAACTGAATATAATGCTAGATATAACTAGCATTTTGTACAGTGTAAAAATTGGATATAATGCTAATTATAACTGGAATTTGTCTTTTAGCCTAAAATGAAACTTGGTGTCCTTAAGCCTAATTTTTTTTCAAAGTTTATCCTTTTCCCTAATTCCCTCTATTAATTACCCCGAAAAATAATTAATCAACTTTATAATCTTTTTACATATTCCAAAACAACATAAATTATCACGAAAGATAATTAATAAAATTTATGATCTTTTTTATAAATTTAGAGCAACATTAATTTTCCCGAAAGATAATTAATCATATTAATAATCTATTTTATAAATTTACAACAACATTACTTATCCCAAAAGATAATTAACCAAATTTATAACTCATTTTATAAATTTTAAACAATAGTTATCCTTTATTTCAAAATCCCCAAAAATACTTGAAAATATGGTTTGAACAACTTCCAAAGTGCAAAAACACGACCAAATATTTATTTTGTAAAAATACAAGCACAAGTTCAACACACACAAGAATTTAAGGAGGTGATATTTCATAAGTGTTGGTATAGCGATAACCGCTATAATGACACTTGCATAAACCAAACAGTACGTCGCAAATATTTCAACCAAGCAACAATATAAACGGTATAAGTAAGATGCATATAATAGTAAATTAATAATGGTGAGAAGCCCCTTAGGGTCGCTCTGCAAAAGTCTTTTGCAAAACAGTGGTTATTTATGCAATCCGCTTTTTAAGCGAGAATTCAAATCCAAAACAAACAATCAAACAATAATAACAAACATATTATTACCAATAATTAGCAATCAATATCTAATATATCATTTATTAATCAATCCACATATTCATTAACTTCAAAATAATCTTTTACTTTGCAAACACAGAACGGTGATTTATTCTACTCGATAAATGTCCAAAATAAAATATTCAATTTAGTTATATTAGAATGGTGTTTTATTTTGCTAAAAAGATATCACAAATGAAGTATACCTAATATAACTACGTTAAACGTAATTAAATTAGATCACTATAATTTTATTATTAATTTATACTTCATTAAAACTACTATCTATCATCCAAGCATTGAATAATAACTTATAGCAATACAAACATCATATATTTTATTTGGAGGTGAGTAACTCACCAAAATTACAGTTGACGCTTTCACGTTCCGATTCAATCTAAAATCGAATGACGTTCGATTTTAGCTCAAAATTTCACTAGCTCCAAATTCGACAAAACTAGCTCCAATGTGTAATAACGTCGATGCGAGTCCAAAGTAAATGATCGTGTCTAAATTTGACCTCGTATGTAATAGTTATTTAAGTTATAATATTTGGAATTAATTAAAACAATAAATTACACAATTAACCTTATTAATTATAATTACCCTTAAATCCCCAAAATAATCCTTCTTTCCAAATTAAATTTAACTCTTCCACATATAACATCCACCCGTGGCCGATGCTTTCAAGCAATGTCGCCATTGCCATGCTCCACCAAAGCCCCTTCAAACATCGCGAGCATACACCTCTTCGAAAGTCGCACCTGACCATGCCCTTGTCTCTCCTCCGGCTATCCAAATCAAAAAACAATCAAAGCCGTAAAAGGAGACAAACTACAAGTCGCGATGCACCACATGGTGGCCCACACTCTTCGGCCATCACTAATCTATCTGGCTACACATGAGAAACACCATGGTACACTCCGTTTCACTAAAAACCTCCCCTAGCTTTGATGCGCCGTAACCCTAATTTACTGCTCAACTTTATCCATCCCGAAATTGACGACGCACACGATAATACTAATATAATTTGTAAATCTAATCCATACGAGTTCAAAGATGTTTATTTTGCATTTTTTGAGAAGTTTAATAGATTTGGATTTTAGAAGATGGTGGCCATTAATTTTTGGATAGGAAATTGAAGAAAGAAAGAAAGAAATAGAAAAGTGAACGTGTGAAAATGTCAACTATGAAGAATTGTCTTGTGACGACCCACGTTTCGAAATGTTTAAATCGATAATAATCCACACATGTCCAACTTAAACAATCCGGTACATAGATAACCATTGGGGTTAATTAAGAAAAATAAGAAAAGAAGAAGAAAACAACATAGAATCTCGCAGTAGATGAAAAAAGGTAATAATCAATAAATAGTTTATGAAGCTGTTTACTATACTTTTAATTAGTTTATACAACATTTACCATATATATATATATATATATATATGTATATGTAGACACACACACACACACAACAGAATAAATAATATAATGCAATGGAACAAACAACGATGGAATAATCCTAGTAATAATATACCAAATCTTCATCTTTGTCCTCCAGAGAATAACCTTCGATAAGCTGAAAACTCAGGGCTAACCCGAGCATAATGAAAAGACAAAGCACTCGAGTCAGGACTAAAATATCCTTATGTAAGTCAAATCAATATCGCATATAACATGAGTATAATAGCGTCAGAGATGTTTATGAGATTTCACATCTCCTATCCAATATATTACGTGTGTGCAATAACTCAGGAAATGTTACGGGATTTCCCATCTCTTAAGGATCCACGAAAATATTTATATGTAGTAGAATACGCTAGATATATAATGTGTAATCAATAAAATAAATATTTTTCTTAGCGTTAAGGCTTTATATTGATCCCCCTTAACGCATTTGTAAGCATTGTCGTATAGTTTGCATTTGACACCACCAGCAGCGTGTTGGTTGTCAAGGATATGCCGTGATACGACAACACTAAACCAAAATCGTATGGGTTTCGTATAGGGATAAAATATGACAAGGCACGTGAGGCAATGCCTAAAGTAGGACACTGCCAGTTTACCCTTCCCGGCTGGTGGTAACGTATCATAGCCATGATCGTCCACCGCGTCCAACACTCCCAAAATCCGAGGTTGCGCACCAATCAATCACAATGTAAATAATGGTAATATGAAGAAGTGTGTCCACTCGAGGTAGTTAGCCCACTTGACCGATACGGCTCCTGTTTTAGCCATTTCAAATTAGCACAAGTGCCAATCTAATCCATCATCATTCTATTTCTTCAAATCCAATAAACGTGCCCCAAATCCAACCACGTCATCCTGGGTCATCACTCCTCATACACAGTTGTTAAAGTGGTTCCGATATCGACAGAGGGTATGCCCATATCCGGCCCTGATCACTTCAACAACCAAATGTTGTTTTACACATCGGTTGGTACTTTACATTTCGAAAACGGTTCATACTTGATATCAAAACATCATATCCGCTTCAAAATCAAATCCATTTCGATATCATCATATTTACTCAAAATATACCATTTCACTTCAAAATCGTTTTCGCCTCAATATTTCGATTTCGCTTCCAAAACAGTTTCGGATATCATTTAGGTTATAACTTCAGTTTAACCCTATTCGTACTTAAATCCAAGATTTAATTATAAACACTTCATCCATTTGACCAATTTGGATTTTTTTAGAAATAGTTTAAATAACTTTAAAATGGTTTAAATAATTAAAATAGTTAAATATAGTTTAAAAGGTTAAAATAGTTTAAATGGTTAAAATAGTTTAATATAAAATAGTTTAAGTATTAAAATGGTTTATATAGCAAAATCGTTTGGAAAATCCAAAATAATTTGAATATTTAAAAAGATGGATTTAAATAGTTTATATCAAAATAATTTATTTGAAAATAATTTCAAAGTCAAACTGATTCAATTTCCAAAATTTTCAATTCAAATCACTTTCAAATTTCCATTTCGATCTAATCGATTCAATTCCAATTTCAAGTCGAATTTTACATCCATTCCAATTAATTTCGATGTCAATTTCAAATAAATTTCACTCCCAATTTCAAATTAATTTCAAATACGATTCCAAAATAATTTCGTCAAATTCTAAACCATTTCGATTTTTTTAATTCCGAGTTCGATTTTCAGAACATCGATTCAAAACACTTAAACCAATTTATTTCATACCCATTTTGAAATCCAAATCCCCAAATATATTTAAATTTCAAGCTCAATATCGAAATAGTTCGATTTCTATAAATTCGATTTTCATTTTCTTAAAATAAAAACATTTAAACAAATTTCAAATCAAATATTGTAAAATCCTTTAATTAATCAATCCGGTGTTTGTATATAATTTTCTATCATATGGCTAAGTGACTGGTTGTTTCAGCTTAATTTTAGGGATGGGTATATATCATTTCAACTCAAATCGCGGTGTTATAAGTATATATCATTTCAACATATTTCTTAATTTATTCGAAATAATTCGATTTGCAGTTTTATATACTCTAAATATATTACAAGGTGATAACATGACATATATAAATTAAATAAACACCCAACCATCCAAATGTCAACCAATTTGCATTCATCACAAACAACCATCCAGACAATCAGAAAGTCACAACAATCTCATAGCTATTAATATCGGGTATTTTACTAGCAATTAAATTCCAAATTCAAATTTAACTTTCGATTTTAACCTCTACAGCTCATTCAGATATCAACTTATACGTCAACTTAACTACCACATGACAGTCAATAATATAAATAACTTCATTATATCAATATAACGAACATCGGAAAATTTTAGTACGTTGTTAGCATTAGAAAACACTCACCTTGGTTTTTCAATTTTAAATAAAGTCGAACGATATTCGATTTAACCTAAAATTTTAGTTAGCTCCAATCATCTCCAATCAGTTCTAGAGTGTAGTGCTCCTCGCCACGATTCCATCGTCGCTTCTACGTTGTGAGTGTTATACAATAAACTTATTAAACCTTAAAATCTGGCCGTTCATCATCAAAACCCTAAGATCCTCGCCGTAGATTCTTTTTCCTCTCCTTCTTTGTCTCCTTCTTTGTTTGCACGTAACGTTCTAGTGTCGAGAACCCATAGCCGCCGATATCTTTGATTTGCCGCAACTACTACAGCTCACTGGAGCGCAATCGAACACTTCCATGTCAAAGCCCTCTTTCAGCCGCTCTTCTAGGTTGAACCACGTCCACTCCGGTCAACCCTTTATCTCGAATTTCATGCTTGAACGTACGATGTTCAACCTCAAATCGCCATCAATCCATTCCATTAAATTCGATCATAGTCGTCCACCTCATAGATCTCGACAAGCTCTTCGACTTTCTAGTTGAAGCTTTCTCAAGAAAGTTTATGAATTTGAAGAAAAATCAAGGGAAAGACGATGTAGTATCGACCATTAATTTGTTAAGTGGTGGCTGCTTTATGAAAGGCTAGGGTTTGGCTGGGACACGTATATATATACGTATAATTTACTATTTTATTATTATATTTACTGTTTACGCGAATTTTTAAACGAACTCCAAACGAAACGTTCTACCTGGTGTTTATAATGTTTTACCCCTATTTTGAACATAATGGAACAAGTTTCGAGGCCTAAATAGATCGTATGTAAAAGATAGCTTTTTGAATCGAATTAAAATATAAATTTTTCGATATTAATTTCAACGCGTTTTTATCCCGTATGATCAACCTGTAACTTCAAACGCTAAGTTGGAATCCGATAATAATACACTATTACAGATTAAATTAAACTGGTTTCGTCAAAATCCA
The DNA here is from genome assembly GCA_030765085.1 of Allium cepa. Classification (NCBI taxonomy): domain Eukaryota; kingdom Viridiplantae; phylum Streptophyta; class Magnoliopsida; order Asparagales; family Amaryllidaceae; genus Allium; species Allium cepa. Next base: position 309,172,210 of record CM060929.1, read on the forward strand.
AGACTGTGTCCAAAATAGCTATTTTTACTCGTTAATTATAATATGAAATTTTCATTTCTAGTTATTCGCTTTTAAACCCAATTTTAAATGTTAACAATCTTCATTATTGTTTAAATAAAATTTAAATCAACTTTTGATATCATTTTCAATCATATTAAATTCAAAATTCAATTATTCAAATAATTTTCAATATTAAATTTAAACAATTTAATTATCCTATAAATCATTAAGTTCCTAATAAATTTTAGTTACCGACTTCGTTTTATTTCTAACTAAATAACACAACATTTATAATCCAATTCTTGCTATTAATTATAAATGCATTAAATACGTAGAATTCTATTTAAATATTCATATCGTCAAAATCTTCGAAACTAAATATTTCAAAATTTTATTCAAGTTTATATTTAATAACTTATATTCGAAATCATTAATTTTTATTTTTAACCATTTTTATTCAATAGTTATACTAAATTCCATAATTTAAAGTAATTTAAAATACGAGTCGTTACATGTCTTAAGCTTGAGTTTGTAGTATTCAAATATTTCCAGCACTTCGCTGCATAAAATTTCGTTTGCGTATTGACCGCGAATGACAAACCAAAAATACGATCGCGCATAAAAATACGACACGACGTCAAAACAATAATAAAATACACAAATTATTTTATTCTGTGAAATTCTAAAATACCATCGTTTGTTGAAATAAACATCAAACGACAATTTAATTATTTTACAAATTAAAAATTATGAAAAAATCCTATAAATTCAATTTAAAATACTGTGCTAAAAATCACATCGTTTTATTCACAAGTTTATTTTCTTGTTATTTATTCGAACCATTTATTATTATAAAAGAATGCAAAATGATTTTACCATTATTTTTTTTTATCAATTAAAAGGAGTTAAATAAGGCTATTAAATCCATTTGATTACTATTTAATTCACAATTCAAATATTTAAATATTCCATATATTTGAATTCAAGTTATTAAAATTTAAAAATCAACTATTCAAATATTTAAAATTAATTAAATATCCATAATCAAAACAATAAAATTTTGGATGTTACAATTTGTATTTGTTTAATTTTCAAACATAAACTTTTAAGCATTTTGAGGATAATATTTCTTTTTTTTCTTGCAAATAAAAAAGGGTAACTTATCTTACATCCATTTTATCATAAGTAGGTAAATAAATTCTTTCTTTATATTTACATAATTATGGAGTAAAATAGTGTTTAACTTGAATCGATTAATCCCCCACATTTGTTGTCGAATATATCATATTTTGAATGTTAATTGTTACACTTATTTTTCTCATATATTATATTTTTGTGGAGATTCAAATTTATAAAGTCAATAAGATGTGTAAAGCGAATAAAATGCGTGAATTAATAGGAAGATAAAAATGGGTCACGTCATCAATTGGGCATATCCCAAAATGCAACATATAAAACCTAGTAAACTATATCAAACACAACTCTACAGTCAACAGTTATTGAGAAACTATTAACATGGTACCGTTCTCAAATTAAAAGCATTACGTGGGTCAAAATGGATCCATAAAGAAAGCTTGGCAAATCTAATGCAAACAATGTTAATCGCGTTGCAGTTTTTAGAGAGCATCGTAGTTATTAACAGACACAAACCACGCACCCATCTAGAAAACAAACACGCTATTTAAGTAAACTAAATTGTTCCATATCCACAAAACTAAAATGAGCCACTGTAGTAAGAGAAAATAACAAGGCATAAGCCAAGTAGCAATGTCTTCATATAACAATCAATTCACCAACTGCACACACACACACAAAAATTGACCCAAAGTATAAAGCTAACCCAACATAATGAAAGAAAACTCCACTAGATAAGGTGCACAGGTATAACTAAAGAAGAACTACGTGGACATGGCGTAAGACTACACCAATTACGAAAAATACTACCAATAAAGAAATTTCCCCAATAGTACAAGAGATTGTTGTTAGAATTCTCAAATAGTGAATGAAGATGTATCCCACATCGCCAAAAATAAGTCCATATTCTTATTTATATAGTGTATTCTCAATCCCTGTATTGGCCTTTAGGGTCAGGTAATTTTGTGCGAGGGGAGGACCTATATGGCCATGGGCTAACACGCACGCGCCTCTGCCCACCCGTCCGACTGAACGAACCGAACCGGGTCGGGTTGGGTGCGGATCCAATAAGAGTGGATCAAGTTATATTTTTGCTGTACAGAAGTGGACGGTTTTCTACTGTTTAAATTTAAGTAGCGACTAGTGGATTGGACGCGACGAAGAGATGTGACTGTTGCAAACAACAACAGTTTTCGACCGTTGCAAACGAAGAGGTGTGATTGTTGCAAACAACAACAGTTTCCTACCGTTGCAAACGAAGAGGCATGACTGTTGTGTACTGCGACTGTTTTCAGCCGTTGCAAAACGAAGAGGTGCAACTGTTGCGAATCGCAATAGTTTTCGGCCGTTGCAAACGAAGAGACGCGACTGTTGCGAACAGTAATGCTTTTTGACGTTGCAAATGAAGGGATGCTACTTGTCTCAAAGGGTGTAGCCACTGAATATTCAGCTATAAATAAAGAGGATACCTGATCACTTTCTTCGCTCAATTTTTCACGAACATTCTCTTCTTCCTCTTCATTTCTTAGCATCTTCAATCCGTGTGCTTTTTCATATCACACAGAAGATCATACATATTACAATCTCGAGCAGATTACGTCTGTTGTATCTTGGGAGACTTTGAATAAAGTCTTAAGGAAATTGTTATGACAAACCTTAGACAAAATTACCTTCTTCAACGGGTTAGATTTCCAGTTGATTTATATATTTATTTATATATATCGTATTCGTTTTCTACATTGTACTATTTTTTTAAATAGTATAACTTTTGATTTACCGCTATAGTTATTATTACTATAGTCATTACTTTATTATTGTAATTAATTACAACATACTTAGTGTTAAAATAACTAATACAGAATTCCAGAGTAGTGGAAATCTGAGTTGTAAACTTGTGAGACAAGTTCATTATTGGTTCGTCTCTGTTTTGGTATACTAGACGTATAACATCTTAAGACTATCCTATTTTCGCTAAAACAGAGATGGCAACAGTTGAACTATCAACAAAAGGCTACTACACACATCAGGCCTGATACGTTCAAAGAAGATGGTGATGACTTCATAACATGGAAAAATCAAATGCTACTTTATCTCACCACACTCGGTCTACAACGATATCTCAAGAAGGAGGAACCGATTCCTACACCAGGCAAGGAATTAGATGTTGATATGTGGAAGCACTCCGATTTTCTATAAAGAAACTGTATTCTGAATTGTCTCGACAAGGTGCTATACAAAGTATATCAGCCTCTAAAGACAGCAAAAGCAGTCTGGAATGCACTTTCCATGAAGTATAAGACGCAAAATATCAGTCTTAAGAAATTCATTGTAGGTAAATTCATGGACTACAAGATGGTTGACTCCAAACCGGTGACTGCTCAACTACATGAACTGCAAATCATCATTCATGAACTTGGAGTGGAAGGTCATAAGGTTGGAGAATCGTTTTTGGTTGAAGCCATCACGCGAAAACTGCTGTCGTCATGGAGAGATTACCACAACTATCTAAAGCATAAGAAAAAGGAAATCTCTTTACAGGATCTCATAGTCTGGCTGAAAATTGAGGCAGATAACCGTGAAGTTATAAAACCAAGCGAGTAGGCATTTGTGGCTGAAGGTTCAAAGACCAAAAACAAAAAGAAGAATTTCCAAAAGAAAAGGAAAGCTCCAGACAACAAACCAAAAGACAATAAACGAACCAAAAAGTTTAATGGCGAGTGTTGGGTTTGTAGAAAGGTTGGACATGCCGCTAGAGATTGCAGACACAAAAAGGACAGCAATAAAGAGGCAAATATAGTAGACAACATAGAAGTAGACGAGTCCAACCTTTCGGCAGTTGTATCTGAATGCAATTTGGTTCAGAATCCTAACCAATGGTGGGTAGACACAGGCGCTACTCATCATGTCTGCTCTGACAAATCCATATTTTCTACATATCAGAAATTTGATCAGAAGAAAAACTCTATATGGGTAATTCTGCAGTATCCATGATCGAAGGCAGTGGCACAGTAATCCTCAAGTTTACTTCGAAAAAACTATCAAATTGAATGATGTGCTCTATGTTCTAGACATAAGCAAGAATCTCATCTTTGGTGCAGTACTATCGAAGAAATGATTCAAAATAGTGTTCGAGTCAGACAAGATGGCTCTGTCCAAAGCTGGAATGTATATCAAAAGAGGATATTTATCAGAAATAAAACTATGTACTCTGATTGTGCTATTAATAAAATTGAAGTTTCTTACTTGCTTGAGCATGAAATTTTACTATGGCATGATAGATTGGGACACATAAATTTTCGAAAAATGAAAATATTATCAAACTTGGGATTAATTCCGAAATTCCAAGTATATAAGAACTACAAATGTGGGGCATGTGTAGAAGCAAAAATGGTTAAAAAACCATTTCAATTTGTTGATAGAAGCACCGAACCACTAGGTTTGGTTCATACAGATTTATGTGATTTTAAATCGTTACCCACAAGAGGTAGGTAAAGGTACTTTATCATATTTATTGACGATTATACGCGATATTGCTATGTATATCTTTTGAATAGTAAAGATGAAGCAATTACATCATTTATAAAGTACAAGGCTGAGGTAGAAAATCAGTTAAATAAAATGATCAAGCTATTGAGATCTGATCGAGGTGGAGAATATGAAACACCGTTTGAACAGTTCTGTGCTGAAAATGGTATAATTCATCAAACAACAGCTCCATATTCACCATAATAAAATGGTGTAGCCGAGAGGAAGAATAGAACGTTAAAAGACATGATTAATGCCTTGCTTTTAACCTCTGGTCTATCGACGAACTTGTGGGGGGGAAGCCTTAAATATGTCCAATCACATATTAAACAAAGTCCCTCACAATAAAACAGGAACAATTCTATATGAGTTATGGAAAGGACACAAACCAAGTTTTAAATACCTTAGAGTTTGGGGGTGCTTGGCAAAAGTTCCACTTTCGCCTCCCAAGAAAGTCAAACTTGGACCGAAAATGGTAGATTGTTACTATTTAGGGCCAGCCCAAAATAGTAGTCCCCGTAGATGTTTGGTATTCAAGTCTGATATAGTTGATATTCATATAAATACAATCATAGAATCTAGAGATGCCTTATTCTTTGAAGACGTGTTTCCACACAAAAGGGATGGAGGGAATAATGTCCCTAAAAGGATAAGAGAAGAATCAAGCAATTCACATGAAGATGAAACTCATCATGAAATTGAGGAAGTTGAACCAAGAAGAAGCGTAAGGGCTAGGACATCCAAGATATTTGGTTTGGATTTTTTCACATATGTGTCAGAACACGAACCTCAAACGTACAAGTAAGCAATGTCATCTTCTGAATCTTAATGTTGGAAGGAAGCAATTCAAGGTGAAATTGATTCAATTCCAAGTAATAAAACTTAGGAAATTATTGATATTCCACCTGGAATGAAACCTATTGGCTGTAAATGGATTTTCAAGAAGAAAATGAAAGCAGATGGCTCAATCGACAAGTATAAAGCCATATTAGTAGCCAAAGAATATCGTCAAAAAGGAGTAGACTTCTTTGATACCTATTCATTGGTAACATGAATAACCTTTATAAGAATGCTAACAACAATTGCATCGATCTATAATCTAGAAATTCATCAAATGGATGTAAAGATAGCATTCTTAAATGGAGATCTCGATGAGGAGATCTACATGGAGCAACATGAAGGTTTTGTTTTCAAAGGAAATGAAAACAAAGTCTGTAGATTAGTAAAATCATTATGCAGACTAAAACAAGCTCCAAAACAATGGCACGCAAAGTGTCATGATGAGAAATGGTTTTCGTATAAATGAATACGATAAGTATGTTTATTATAAAAAAAATTGGACAATCATATGTTATGATTTGTTTATATGTAGGTTTATATGTAGACGATATGTTAATATTTGGTCCAAATACTCAGGTAATAGAGACTATAAAGAAGATGTTAATTAGCAATTTCGATATGAAAGAGTTAGAAGTTGCATACGTTATTTTGGGAATCAAAATAATAAGAACACCTAATGGAATTGAATTATCTCAGTTACACTGTGTAGACAAAGTGATTGAAAATTTTCAAAATTTTGGAAATTAAAGGGGTAAGAACACCATTTAATCCATCATAAGTACTGCATAAAAACACTAATGAGAGTGTAATGCAACTGGAATGCTCTCGTGTAATAGGATGTCTCATGTATCTCATGAATTGCACAGGACCAGATATTGCTTATGCAGTAAGTCGACTGAGCAGGTATACAAGCAATCCAAGAAAGGAACACTGAAAAGCACTAATGAGAGTGCTTGGATATTTAAAAAATACCACAAATTATTCTTTACATTATGGAAAATATCATGCCGTCTTAGAAGGATATTGTGATGCAAATTGGATTGCTGATTCAGAAAAATCAAAATCAACGAGTGATTATGTATTTACCTTAGTAGGGGCAGCGGTGTCATGGAAATCAACTAAACAAACATGCATAGCTCGGTCCACTATGGAATCAAAGTTCATCGCTTTAGATAAAGCAGGCAAAGAAGTAGAATGGCTTCGTCACTTTTTAGAAAATATTCCATTTTGGCCTAAACAGCACCAGCCATATGCATACACTGTGTCAACCAAGCTGTGCTAAGTAGAGCGCACAACTTTGTGTATAATGGAAAGTCACGGCATATTCGTCGACGCTATAACACAGTTAAGCAGTTAATCTTAAATGGAACTGCTTCCATAGATTATGTAAGAAAAAATGACAACCTAGCGGATACGTTTACTAAATGTTTATCAAGAGAGAAAATTGACTGCGCATCGAGGGGAATGGGTTTAAAAGCCTAAACCACCAAGAGTTTCTTATACGGAAATCTATCCTAGCGACTGGAGATCCCACGGACTAGGATCAATAGGCAAATCAGTTGTGAGTAACTCAAGACGCAATGCATTTGCTTGGATATAGTCCAACTCCATTCCTATGGTGCACAATATAAATGCATGCCTATAGAAGTATTTAAAGGTTAAAACTATATTTTTTAATGATGACCATATCTTGAATATAACTAGTGGGGTATATGTAGGATACTCTTAATGGTTGCGATCACCTATGTTAGTGTGAGCTGGGTCGGCTCTATGAGAATATTAAAGACTTTTATTATCTAAAAACACTCGCAGAACCAAAAATTATTCAGGACCAAAGTGAACACAACCAAGGGATTGGATGTGAAGGAAAATAATGCTTTGTAAAGCTTATTGTCTGGTCATACAATAACGGTTGACGGTTCAAGATGAAATAATTCACCGATTAGCCAAGTATATCCGATAAGTTTTAATTAGGGAAAGTTCAAAGTGAAATATATGTTTATCCTCGATATAGCATTATCTTCATATGAACTGTGTGATATTACATTTTGTGTGGGGGAGACATATATCGTCATTCATGTGGGGGATTTTTAGAGTTCTCAAATAGTGAATGAAGATCTATCCCACATTGCCAAAAATAAGTACATATTCTTGTTTATATAATGTATTCTCAATCCCTATATTGGCCCTTAGGGTCAGGTAATTTTGTACGGGGGAGATGACCTATATGGCCATGGACAAACACGCGTGCGCCGCTGCCTGCCTGTCCGACCGAACGAACCGAACCGGGCCGAGTCGGGTGTAGGTGCAGGTCTAATAAGAGTGGACCGTGTTATATTTTTGCTATACAGAAGTGAACGGTTTTCTTCTATTTAAAATTAAATATAAGCGACTAGTGGATTGGATGCGACGAAGAGATGTGACAGTTGCGAACAATAACAGTTTCCGACCGTTGCAAACGAAGAGGTGTGACTGTTGCAAACAACAATAGTTTCCGACCATTGCAAACGAAGAGGCATGACTGTTGCATACCGTAACAGTTTTCGGCCGTTGCAAAACGAAGAGGCGCAACTGTTGCGAACCGCAACAGTTTTTGGCCGTTGCAAACAAAGTGGCGCGACTGTTGCGAACAGTAACGCTTTTTGGCGTTGCAAATGAAGGGATGCTACTTTCCCAAGAGGTGTAGCCATTGGGAATTCGGCTATAAATAAGGAGGAAACCTGATCACTTTCTTCACTCAATTTTTTCCAAACATTCTCTTCTTCCTCTTCATTTCTTACCATCTTCAATCTGTGCGCTTTTGCATATCACACAGACGATCATACATATTACAATCTCGAGCAGATTATGTATGTTGTATCTTGAAAGACTTTGAATAAAGTCTTAAGAAAATTATTACGATAAGCCTCAGACGAAATTTCCTTCTTCAACCGGTCAGATTTCCAGTTGATTTATATATTTATTTATATATGTTATTTTCGTTTTCTGCGTTGTACTATTTTTTTTAGGTAGTATAACGTTTGATTTATCGCTGTAGTTATTATTGCTACAGTTGTTACTATTTTGTTGTAATTAATTACAACATACTTAGTATTAAAATAAATAATACAGAATTCCAGAGTAGTGGAAATCTGAGTTGTAAACTTGTGTGACAAGTTTATTATTGATTTGTCTCTGTTTTGATATACTAGACGTATAACAATTGTGTCACCTTAATGTTTATTAAACAACTCTGCCATAAACATACTAGAACTATGCTGCCATAACCAAGCAACATAAAGCTAACACAGCTAAACTAGACCGCACCGTTATAACCTCTTTTCAATTATTCAACAATAAAGTGCAACATTAGATCACATCATCATATCTTGTGTAATGCCAAAGCTGATGTCAAACAATTCACTACATAAACCCCAAACGCTGCACCTTAAATTCAAATCATCGTGCCTAAATTCCAAATTATCCCATCTAAACCCAAAATAATTATGGCATTGTGACGCATCGACAATGCATACATCCTTGAATGGTCAAAAGGATGAGAACAGATGAGAACAGATGACGACGTCTAACGGTAAAGGAAGAATGTAAAAAATATGATGTCAGCAATCCATATGGTATCATCTATGCTATAAAAGAAGGCACTATAGCAGCAGAAGGGGATTGCATTATTCACTAAGCAATTTATGTCATAATATATATTCCCTGCCATGTAATCACAAATATTGTATTATGAAGGAATGATAGGAAGAAAGAATTGATCAATAGATGTATGTTTTCTTAATGTTCGAACCACATAAATATTTACGTCTCTTTCATTTATTTCATTTACAATTTTGTTTTCTATGTCTGGTTTTATTTCAGTTATATCAAATTGGGGGTCAAATAGAAGTTGACAGTTTAATAAACAGTTGAAGTGCACCTATTTGATTGTGCAAGCATGAAGCAACATAATTACCTCTTTTCAAGGAAATTTTAATATTACTTAACTTTTCTACTTCTAAATCTGGAAAGCATTCAACACTGTGACTCTTTGAAATTGAGTTAGCGTTATGGGAAAGAAAAAGTCTCATCGACATTTTGATGCTAGAAGAAGGCCGAGCACCAAGAAATCTATTTTCCATTAAACTTCCTACAACTTTAGAAACACTGTTTTTATATCGCAAAATTGAAATCTACAAATTCTTTTTCCCATTTAAGGTAGATTGTATCACTGCCAAATGTAAATATCACAGCCCCTCATCCAAACCAATAGGTTCACCATAGGAAATCACAACTGATCCGAAACATGAAACCCTCAATGCATCCCTAATCCATATGTACAAAAGAGTGATCGAGCTGCAAAGATACAAATCTGATACTCATCAAAAAAATTTACCCCATAGCCCCATGGCTCATCGCCAACATTTACGAACTAAATAGGCTATGCAACTGATAAATAAAAATGACAATCTCAATATCCATAACAATGGGACTAAATTTAGATATGCAGGGAAAAGACTCAAAAATAAAAAACCAACGCAATACCTTCAACTATCCAAAAAAGACCTCAATCCCAACCATGCCCTAATGACAAAGTGAGGCAAACTGCATAAGAGGGGAAAGTATAAAAAACCTCTAGGCATGTTAAAACATTTAAAATCTTTCCTCATTTCAATAACTATTATTTCATTAAGTAGCCACAAGACACTGCCCGCTTCTTTTCCAAATTACAATGGACGTAGGAATATTAGATGGCCTGAAACAGTAGTAATAAAAAATAGAAAATAAAATGACATATTTATAATGCACATAATTCGATTTGTCCTCCAAAAAATATGCTGGATGTGGGGATATCAGACTCCCAAACAAGCCATAAAAAGTATGCACATGGGTAAAAAAAGGTTGTAAATAAATATACCGACTTCACAGTCAAAACGCTATTTATCTGCACCAAAGATAAAATGGAACAGATCGTGCCAAGCACACGATAAAGTATGGATCCTAAATTAGATATAGAAAACATTACATTCAAAGTCTAAAACTATTGAAAGGGCAAAAGAACACAACAAAATCAGTACAAAATGTAAATGCAGGTACGAACCAAGGGTCTGTATAAAGCTTATGAGGTGAAAACAAAACCCTATGTTACTTAGTTTATTTACATATAGTATACACTTTCAAAGAGATAAAGTGAATATATACCCATGTAAAAGTTAAAAATTTACTACACAAACTATGTTATGAATTTGATTCAGAGTTAGAAGAAGCATTAGTAATAATTTTCTCCTCACAGCATGTGGGTCGAGCTGACGAAGAATGGGGGTAGAGGCACCCCTAAGTTGTAGATTAATTGGCGGGTCAGCTAGTTCGGTATCAAAAATGGATAAGAGACGTAAGCCTTGCAAAATGTGACTCTAGGATCGTAGTTAGCACTAGACTAAGGATCTCTAACATCCTGCGCTATTGGAACGAAGTCATCACAATTATATAAGAAAGCTAAGCAAAGGACAGGCCAGAAATGACTAAAATCATCGACATGCGCTTTGTAACAATAGCCACCATAACCAGCCTAACCCTATCTATGCGAAGTTCCTTAATTAGGGAATCTTGTGCCACTCCTGTGCCTCCATCCGAGGCAGATCGTGACGTTGTTTCTCAATGGAAGGAAGATCTAAAGAACTATTATGAATCCAAATTAAATGAGTTAAAGGATCATTATAAGAAGAAATTAGCGAGTTTTAAAGGTAGGGGTGCATAGGGTAGTTCTACAGTGAATGACCTGTTTGCTTGTTTTTCTAAATCTACAGAAAGATTAGATTTCAACTCTTGGACGATATTGAACGTATGAGACAAGTGGCTATGAAATGCATGAATGTTCTTAAAGCTAAAATTTCCAGCTTGGAATCTCAATTTTCCACATGGTCCATGGACAGGCTTTAGTAGGTTCACCGTAAAGGTTTTCTGTGCCTTCTCTTTGTGGTTTGGATAAACCCTAGATGCAGGGCCGGCCTGGGGGGAAGCCCACCAAGCCCATGGGCTGGGGCAACCCCCCAGGCCTAGGTAAAAAAAAAATACAGTTCAGCAGCAAAAAAACAAAAAACAAAAATAGATGTAGCCCAAGGAATTGGGCCTGCTCAGCCTCCACTTTGCTGTTCCTCTTTGAACATAAACTCATGTTTCTTTCTCTTCAAACAGAGACTCGTTCAAATTAGGGTTATTTGTCACATAAAAAAAAAGCAAGCACAAGCGATCGACCGACGCTAGCTTTCAAGCTCCACTGATTGCTGCTTCTAAGCTCCAGAACTCCGACACCAGCCTTCAGCCTCCAGCCAGCGCAACAGTGCTCCATCTCCCCTTGCAAGGCAGCAGCAACTGTAGAGGTAACTAAAAGTCTAAAACTGATTCTGAAATAATTTGATTGCTTAGATACTTAGAATTGGTTGATGGTGGATAATATGACAGCCATGAATTTTGATTTAGGTAGAAATTTTGATTAGAAATTTACAAATCATGAATTTAGAATTGGTTGCTTAATGCTACATACTGCAGTATGTAGGAATTATGTACATTAATATATTTTTGGAACCAATTTTTTCAAACTTCATATATATATTTTTAGATTGAAAGGAGTAACATAATTTGATTTAATTATGTTATTAGATAGTGGAAAGTATGACAAAAGAAGAAGACGATAAGAAATGGGTGAGAAATAGAAAGCAAAACTCCGGTGCTTATAATAGAAGAATGAAACAACGTCAAGATGCAATATCTATATCATTAGTCGGTTCAATTTCTAAACTATTCAATGCAAAAGCACAACATTCAATTGTTTCAAGTCAAGTCGGAGAAACAAGTAAAGCTATTGATGAAAATGTTGACGATGTTACAGAAACATATAAAGATCATGAAATTCATATCAATGAAGATGTTTATGTGAATGAAATTGTTGATGAAGAAACAAACAATGATAATCGTGAAGAAGAGGTGAACGAAGAAAGTATGCTTGATTTGAACAAAGATGTTGATGTAGATCTTGATCCGGGTTTATGGGGACCTATTAATGATGCTAAAAGAATAATAATAGTTCAAAGAGGCCCAATCAAAATCCTTAAAAAAAATGACAAATTTCCAAGCATCATAAAGTTGGGGAAAAGTAGAAGTTTTTCATCTAAGCATTATATTCGTTGTTTTCCAAATGGTGAGGAACATGAAAGGAAGTGACTTGTATATTCTAATACATTGAATAAAGTATTTTGTTTTTGTTGCAAGCTATTTAAAAATAAATTAATGGCAAGAAAATTGTCGAAAGATGGAATTGATGATTGGCATAACCTTCCACATAAACTTAGAGAGCATGAAACTAATCCGGAACATTGCGAAAATATTGCGAAGTGGGTAGATTTGCAAAAGGGACTAAACTTGAAAGCAACGGTTGATAAAAAAATGGAAGCTCAAATTGAGAAGGAGAAAGTTCGTTGAAAGATGATATTAATTCGGATAATCAAAGTTGTGAAAACACTTTGTAGGAATAGTTTGCCATTTCGTGGAAGCAATGAGAAGATATATGAAAAAAATAATGGACTTTTTTGCCAATTTATTGAGTTTCTTGCGAAATTTGATCTGATTATGCAAGATCATCTTCGTCGTGTGGTAGATAAAGAAATTCAACATCATTATCTTAGTCATAAGATTCAAAATGAGATAATACTTCTATTATCGAATGAGATCAAAGTCAAAATAATAACCAAGATCTTAAAAGCAAAGTATTTTTCGGTTATTCTTGATTGCACATCGGATTTAAGTCATGAAGAACAAATGTCGATTATTATAAGATGTGTGGATATTGAAGATATTAATGAAGTGAATGTAGAAGAGTTTTTTCATGGATTTATAGTAGTTGATGATACATCGGGGCTTGGCCGTTTTAAACAACTTGAAAATGTTTTGCATTAGCTTAAACTTAACATTGATGATATAAGAGGTCAAGGTTATGACAATGGATCCAATATGAAAGGTAAGCATCAAGGTGTACAAAAACGACTTCTTGATATAAATCCTCGAGCATTTTATATGCCATGTGGTTGTCATAGTTTAAACCTTGCTTTATGTGATATGGCTAAATCTTGTGTTAAAGCGAGAAGGTTTTTTGCATTCGTATAAAAGATTTATACATTATTTTCGGGATCTACTCATCGGTGGGATGTTCTTAAAAAATATGTGAAAGGTTTAACACCAAAATCATTATCCGCTACTCAATGGGAAAGTCATGTTGAAAGTGTAAGAGCTATTCGATTTCAACCATCAATGTTAAGAGATGCTTTAATTGAAATTACAAACAGTTCTAAGGAGGATATTGTGATGGCGGAAGCTAGAGGCTTATGTGTTAACGTTTAAGAGAATTTTGAATTCTTAGTAAGCCTTTGTATTTGGTACAAGTTGTTAAATAAAGTGAATCAAGTAAGCAAAGCACTTCAACATGAGGATATGAATTTAGAGGACGCAATCACTAGATTAAAACAACTTATTGATTTTTTTCAAAGCTTTAGAGAACATGCGTTTGAAGAAATGATGAATGAAGCAAATGAACTTGCTATCGATGTTGGTATTGAACCAAAATTTGAGGTGAAAAGAGTTATTCGTCTTTGCACCAAAATCTAGGCTAGATGATGAATAAGGAACTAAGACTACGGAAGAGATTTTTCCTTATCAAACAGCTTTGCAACTTGCAAAAACAACTTATCAATAGTGCTTTTAGCCCCTTAATCTCATCTTCATAAGAAGTCACATATAACCCCTCTAAATCTTTCAACAATTTCTCCAAATCAATCACGTGACCTTATGTTGATTTCAACTTTGCTTCCAGTTCTTTTGTTTTATTTCGCACAGATGCTAGTTCAAATCTTTATTTAGTAATATAATTGTACTGTCAAGCACTGGTCTATTTAGACTCTTCTTGCTCTCGTGCTTGTTTCTTGTATTTAACAGACAGTTTTTCTCGTACTTCGTCAACAATCAGTTCATTTTCTTTAGCAAGATCTTCGTTTGCATCCTTATTTTTTAAACCTGTTAATAAACATTAGACAAAGCATGTTCTCTGAAGCAAGAATTGTAGAGAGCCAAAGAAGTGTTAGAAAATTTTCAAGTTGAAGATTAATTGGATAGCAAGTGTGAAATGAGAGATTGATTTTAAAGGAGAAAGTTTTACTTTATTACAAACTTTTGCTTACAATTTTTGCTTGCTTGCAATTGAGATACACCACTCCTATTTATAGTAATTCACATCTCAAATGAACGGTGGAGATGTGTTTGATCCTACGGTATACAACTATTCTCTAGAGTTTTCTATAACTTTCATACAAAATATCTTTGGATAAGAAACTCTAGATTCTAGTTATTTTATTACAATTTGAGAATGGAAAATTCTAGAACCTCTTCTACCAAGACAACATATGTCTAGATAATTCTATCTAGATGTTTCTTTCTAACTTTCTCTAGAATTCTCTTTTAGCTTTACTTCTTGGTTTATGGCCCAAATTAAGTCCAATAATCTAGCCCAAAGTCAAGTTTAATATTCAACATCCTCCCATAAACTTGACTTTGTCACTCCAAGCATCTTCTGCAGTCTTTGAAAGTCTTCATCTTTTAATGCCTTTGTAAAAATGTCTGCTACTTGTTCTTTTGAGTTAATAAACTTTGCTTGTACTTCCCTTTTTGCAATCCGCTCTTGAATAAAGTGATAACGTGTATCGATGTGTGAACTTCGTTCATGGAAGACAGGATTCTTGGCTAGAGCGATAGCTGACTTATTGTCCATGTAAATTTCTGCTGCATTATGTTATGGTATATGCAACTCCATCAATAGATCTCGAAGCCAAACAGCATGAAGAACACAAGTTGAAGCAGCAACATACTCAGCTTCACAAGTGGAAAGCGTCACAATTGGCTGCTTTTTTGAGCTCCAGGTGAAGGCTGTATTTCCCATGAAGAAGACAAATCCAATCGTACTTTTACGATCATCAACATCTCCAGCCCAATCGCTGTCACTGTAACCAATTAACTTGAAATTATTAGAACTTGAGTATAACAAACCAAAATCAATGGTACCTTTAATGTATCGAAGAATCCTTTTTGCAGTCTTCAAATGTGATGTTGTAGGAGCTTCCATATAGTGGCTAATGAGTCCAACACCATAAAGTATATCGGGTCTTGTGCATGTGAGGCATCTTAAGCTACCAACCAAACTCTTGAATAGTGTGGGATCCACATCTTCTTCTTTGGTATATTTTGAGAGCTTTGTTCCACATTCTATTGGGGTGTTAACTGGTTTACTTCCATCCATCTTAAATTTATTCATTATTTCCTTTGCATATGCTTCTTGTGAAATAAATGTGTCGTGCTCGCTTTGAATCACTTGGATACCAAGATAATATGACATGAGTCCAATATCGGTCATCTCAAACTCTAAACTCGTCTCCTTCTTAAAATCTTCAAATGCTTTTGGATTATTTCCGGTAAAGATTAAGTCATTCACATACAAACATACAATCAAGATATCTCCTCTTTGATTTGTCTTTATGTAAAGAAGTAAAGCTAAAAGAGAATTCTAGAGAAAGTTAGAAAGAAACATCGATAGAATTATCTAGATATATGTTGTCATGGTAGAAGAGGTTCTAGAATTTTCCATTCTCAAATTATAATAAAATAACTAGAATCTAAAGTTTTCTCATCTAAAGATATTTTGTATGAAAGTTATAGAAAACTCTAGAGAATAGTTGTATACCGTAGGATCAAACACATCTCCACCGTTCATTTGAGATGTGAATTACTATAAATAGGAGTGGTGTATCTCAATTGCAAGCAAGCAAAAAATTGTAAGCAAAAGTTTGTAATAAAGTACAACTTTCTCCTTTAAAATCAATCTCTCATTTCACACTTGCTATCCAATTAATCTTCAACTTGAAAAATTTCTAACATTGGTATCAGAGCGGGTTTTAATTGTGTCACACGTCACCCTCAACGAATGTCCACGTGTTTGGCTAATGATACGTCACACGTGCGGGGGCATGTTGAGATTAGTCCCACATCGGGCAATTTACAATATGAATTCTGCATAAATACTAAGAGATCTTCCTTCACATTACCAATTGGTTTTGTGATAATATATGGTTCTCCAACAAGAAGAACTACTACGTCCACTTAGGGCAGTCAGGGAGGTTCCAACCGGAGAAGTATTAGTAGCTTAAATTAAAAATAAAAAATCAATGAATGTTTAAATGAAATAAACATAGAAAGGATGTATATGTATTTACATACAATGAATGAAACTAAAATAAAACATAAGCCATAGAAATGTTTTATTCCATCAAAAGCTAAAAGTACATGAAAAGAAATTATTCTCTTCTATGGCTAAGCCTATTTTTAAACCATAACAAATAGAGATACCCTAAGGGAAGCAATTCATCTACTAAGGAAGGACCCCACTTTCACGGTATGAAATCATAAAGTGCATCCCTCTCATGGATGACTTGTATAATTTTGTATAAAAACCCTTGAGACTCCCTTTTTAGTTGCACAATAGTCTTTTCAAGTTCATTTTTCTATCTACACATGAAGACAGTTCTTGCTGGTAACCTCTCCACAGCTTGCTTTTCTAAATGCTCGACACACCCCCTTTAATGTGTAACATCCCCAATTCTGGTTTGAAACTAAGTGCTACGAATGTTGCAGTCGTCCATCGTATTAATTTCCCGTGACAAAATGAGATCAATTAATTGTATCTATAACATAAGAGCACAGACATATAGAAAAATTTCATAACACATTTTATTCATAACTGTCATATTCATTACATCTCGTTACATAATTCCATCGATTCCATGTTCAAAAAAATATATATAATAATAATTATAATTACGTTCCAAGACATGCTACTTGACAGTTATAAATTTTGTCATTACAGCCGTACAAACAAAAATAAGCCTTAATCATCACAACGGAAATACATTTCTAATATTAGCTAGCTTGCCTTTTGCTCATCTCCGGAAGCTTATTCGTCTAATCTAAAATCCCTACTTCCGACATACTCAAATTGGTACCAAGAGTTTATGGGGAAAAATAAAAACTTTAAGTTAGAAAAAAAGTCCGGTATGAATAATAATATACCATCTCGAACCAAAAAATGATATCTAGTGAGACCACGCCGTAGAATGGAATGGATTATCCCCTCACTAGTATTTTATAAAAACATGTTATTCATAAATCATGCACCTACAGCCGGAATTGTTAGAACAAAACTTAACATGATCATATGCATGCATGATACACAGGTAAGTCTTACTAATCTGTCATCCTAGGGTTATGCACACCCAATGTTTACCTTTTCCAAAATTAGGTTGTCTGTTTCAAATCATAGTTTTATTATGGTCACTATGAACGTATTATTTTTGTAGGCCAACCAATAACCTATCGGGATGACTCCGGCCAAAAGTTTAACCGAATGTTCCAAAATCTCCAAATACGGTTAGGAGGAAACTAGATTGTCTATCTGAATCATAATTTTTCTATGGTCAATATGAACCTAATGGTTTTGTAGGCTAACCAATAACCTTTTTCTATGAGCATATAGAGCTACGAGTTCCCTTATGTGCGTAAACATCCTTTAGTCTCGCTAATGATAGGTCCTACGCACTGGAATCGTAGATATTACCAACCGAGGGCTAACTATTGAAACATAGGGCGCGACCCTACACTAGTCCTAAATTTACGCTTTTTTTTAGTTTTAAATCCATGAGTCATATCTTTGTGATCAGTTCAAGGCAACCTAACATATGATTTATCCAATCTTCTGGATGCAATTTTACTCACTTAGGAATTTAGTTTAACCATGTTCACTACTGAGACAATCAACTAGTAATTCTTTCCCCAAATCCAAAGATGCAATGTTGGGTCATGAAAATGTGAGTACGACAATATAAATATGCATATTTAACCGATCAAATGATAACAGGAACATATAACATCATTTATCAAAATATGTTCAATCAATAGTCATTGTCATCACAAAACTACTTATAAGTAATAATTTCCTTTGATAGAAATTTCATATAAAACTTGGGCTAAAACACCATTTTATTTCATTGAAACCGTTTATCTTTAGACTTGATACATTACTTGAAATCATTCTTAAAAACAAGGAAAATATAGCCCAAACACTTAGCCAAAAATCTTGTGCCCAAGCATTATCATATTTACATAGGTTCTAAAATATTTGTATCAAAATAAGGATGTCAAGCGTGTCAGTACATAGGCTATCGAGCGTAGCTTTCTAGTTTATAAACATACGACTATACGTGCCACTAAAATATAGGTGTCGAGCAACTATTCAAAAAGGTGTTGCATCATTATAATACAGTTGACGTCGAATATCTTAAAACATGAGCTTTTGAGCCCTTAAGCAAAACTATCAAGCTTGTAAACATACGGTAGTTAATGTCACTAAAAATAGATATCGAGTAGCTATATGGAATCGATCGAATCTCTATAAAATAGGGGATATCGAGTTCTAAAAAATTAGAGGTGCTAAACCTATAAACGAATGAGGTTGGCATGCCTCTAAAATGCATAGGGTTATCGAGTTCCTAAAAGTTTAGAATGACAAGTCTATTAAAATAAAGGTGTCGAATTTCTAGACCATGGGGTTATCGAGCCTTAACAAAACATGAGATACGATCCCTTAAACAAATTGATGAAGAGTCCTATAAAGGAGGATGCACCACATAGATACCGAGTATCTATCATGTGCATTAGCTCCAATAGCTATCGAACTTTTATAAAGGAAGGGCAACGAATCTCTAAATGGCATTTCTTTAAATACGTTTGATTTACTTCCTTTTAAAGACATAACTTCCATTAACTCTTGCACCATGTTAAATCATCATTGGATAAAAAAATACTTTGCACATTCTTTTTAGAAATTTCTGTTAAATCAGTTCTACCTTCTCAAATATCTTTACAAACCCTTATAATTAATATATTTATGTTATATTAATTAAACACTTTTCTAGAATAATGAATTCATAGAAAATCATAACCAAAATCCTTAAAAATCACCATATTCTGAATTTCCATCTTCTTCCACATATAAAAATTTTAGGACTAAAATATTAATTTAATTATTTTTAATAATTAGAACCTGAAATAAACTCCTTTTGCCTCTTAGGAAATTCATAAAGTATTTATATGGACTCGAAAAATTATGAAATTGAAAAGCCATCTCTAGAATAATGTTTTACACAACATATTCAAATTTCAAGTCAATTAGAGATCTAAACTAGGTGTTTACCATAAAAGCCTACTGAAACAATTCCATAAAAATCCCAATGAATCATCATTTACTCAAATAGTGATATAATTAATCGAAGCATGACATATTATCACAACAAAGTAGGGAATCATTCATAGATTCAAAAGTAAGCATAAATAAATGATATAGATACTGTTATTCTCCTTAGATTGGATAAGAAAGATTTGGATTTGATGTAGATTAGTTTCCTTATGCTTTTCCCTTTGATTCCTTAACTTTCTTCTTTCTATTTTCCTTAAGTAATGGTCGACCCCTTTTTAAGTTTTGTTTTGATTGTAGAAAATGAAATGAGAATGAATGAGAGAGGAAGGGTTTGTGGAATGAAATAAGGAGTTATTCCCATTATACCCCTCTCATTAATCCCTTTCTATTCTATGTTTTAAAACAATCTTTTTGATTGATTAATTAAGGCACGATCTAATTAGTTAACAAACTTATTCTCTTTATTACCTCACATTATCCAATTAAATGTATCTAATTAAATTCCTTGAACGATATTAAATAAAAATTAGGAGTGTTACAGGCTCTTCTCTAAAGAATTTCGTCCTTAAATTATGGTAAGGAAAACAACAAGCATGACAATATTCAAACATGGGCGACAAATAGATAACAACAATACTAGCATATCCTGCCAGTCAAAAAATCTATATGACATTATAGAACATAACATCAAATTAACTCAGGATAAGTATCTCTAAAACAACAAGCATAACAATCATGCAAATATGTGTGATAAACACATAACAACAACATTTGCATATCCTGTTAGTCAAAAAATTTATATGGCATATATAGAACATAACATCAATTTAACTCTGGATAAGTACCTCTGATCCTGTCTTTCGTCTCACAAGTACAGTTTTTCTCATTGTCACTCCACTGGACTTTCACTAACTTAACTGTCTTATTTCTCAACTTTTTCTCATCTTTTGCTACAACGAACTATATCAAAAGCCATATCCAGTTCCACAACTAAATCTTCTAATACAATCAGTGCAATAATAGTCTTTGGATCATGCACACACTTTCTAATATGAGAAACATGAAACACATTATGGTTTCCTACCAAATTATTTGATAACTCTACCTATACGCAAGTTTCTTGATCCTTTCTATGATAGAAAACGGATCAACATATCTCAATGTTAATTTTCTTGATTTTTCAAACTGTACCACGCCTTTCATCAGTGACACTTTAGTAAAAACACGGTCCCGAAGTGGGAACTCTAAATCCTTACGCCTCTTGTCTACATAAGTTTTTTTTTCCTTGATTGAGATTCCTTCATCCTTTCTCGAATCAACTCAATCTTCTTTGTTGCTTCTCTCATCATATCCAGACCAAGAATCAATCAGTCTTCAGTCTCTAGCCAACATGATGGTGATTTTCATAGCCTTCCATAAAGAGCTTCGAAAGGTGTCATTCCTACATTGGTTTGATAACTATTATTATAGGAATACTCGACTAAGTGTAAATGGTCATCCCATGACCCTCCAAAGTCTAGTACACAAAAAATCTTTAAGAACTTTGTTAGCTCTTTTTGTTTTCCCGTCTATTTGTAGATGATAAGCGGTACTTATCTACAGCTTGGTACCTAACTCTTCTTGCAGACTCATTCATAATTCACTAGTGAACAATGTATCTTTATCACTGACTATACTACTAGAAATTCCATATAGTCTTACAATATTCTTCATAAACAACTTTTCCAAAGTAAATGCCGTCCTTGTCGACTTAATAGGAACGAAATGTGCACTTTTGGTCAGTCTATCTACGATGAGCTAGATGCTTTCGTTTCACCTATTCGACCTTGGCAGCCAATCAATAAAATCCATGGATATAGAATCTGATAACCAAAATGGTATTTCTAAAGGTTGAAGAAATCCACTTGGTTTTTGATGCTCGACTTTTACTTGTTGGCAATTCAAACATAGTTTCACCATAAGCCTACATCAATTTTCATTCCTTCTCGAAAGAAACTACTCTTCATATCCTGATATATTCTAGTTCCTTCACGATGAATAATAAACACCGATCGATGACACTCCCTAAGAACTTCATTCCTTAGGTTACAAACATCTAGAATGCACAACCATCCCTTCTTTCTTAATCATCTATTTTGGTCAAGACTGAAACCTTTTAAATCATCAATCTTCGTTCTCTTTTAAAGTCATCTTATCCATTCGGCTAGTAGTGGATCATCTCTCTATTTAGAAACAATTCTTTCGATCATTACCGATCGAATGTCTAAACAGGATAGCATTGCAGTATTCTGACTAGAACTAGATGTTGACCTTAACCACAGGCCACAAGTATTCAGTGCCTCTAAATCTTCCCATTCCACTAACATAGTCCACACCACACTTTGATGTTTCCTGCTAAGTGATTTGCAATATTATTTCCTTTCCTAGGCGTATACTTGATATCAAAATCTTATGCTACTAAAAACATTAGCCACCTTTGTTATCACATATTCAACTCCTTCTGAGATAATAAATATTTCAAAGACTTATGGTCCATAAATAACTCGAATCGTTCTTCCAAAAGATAACGTCCCTACATTTTCAAAGCAAAGATCACCGCTGTCAACTCTAAATCATGAGTCGAATATCTAATGTCAAGTGGTCGAAGCTATCGAAAAGTGAAGGCAATCACTTTTCCTCTTTATATTAATACAGCTAACCCTTTCCTACATGCATCAGTATACACCACTGAATTTTGATTTCTATCTGGAACAACTGACACAGACACATTGCTCAATAAATGTTTAATGTTAAGAAAGCTTCTTCACATTTATCGATCCAAAGAAACTTTACGTCTTTTCTTGTTAGTTTAGTCATAGGTGCCGCTCTATGAGAGAAATCCTTAATGCATCTCCGGTAATTGTCAGCTAATCCCAGAAAACTTCTTATCTCGCTCATATTCTCGTGTCTCTTCCAATTATTAACAGCTTCAACCTTCGCTGGATCTACTGATAACCCATTCTCTAAAATTACATGACCGTGGAGCTTCATTTCTTTCATCCAAAAATAATATTTTGAAAACTTCATTTTTAGTTGATGCTGCCACTCCGTTTCTAGTGCTATTCTAAGATGAATCTCATGATCTTGTTCATTCTTAGAATATATCAGAATGTCGTCTATAAACACTAACATAAATCTGTCCAAATACTTTCGGAAGATCCGGTTCATCGAATTCATAAAGAAAGCAGACACGTTGGTCAGTCCAAAGGGCATAACTAACCATTCATATGAACCATATCTTGTTCGGAATGTCGTTAATAGAATGTTTTCCTCCGCCACACTCCATTGATGGAACCCTATTGCAAAATCTATTTGGGAAAATACCTTATCTCCAATCAACTAATCAAACAAATCATCTATTCTAAACAAAGGATACCGATTCTTTATCGTCTTCTCACTTAACTTACTTTAATTAACACACATCCTTAATGACTCGTCCGGTTTCTTCACGAACACCGTGGTCGCTCCCCAAGGCGAATTGCTTGGTCTAATAAACTTCTTCCCTTCTATATCCACCAAATGCACCTTTAACTCCTTCATCTTAGTAGGTGTCGTTCTACTAGGCGATCTACTTACGGGTCCAGCTCCATGTGCAAGATCTATTTGAAAGTCAGTAGCTCGTTTCAGTGGTAGTCTGGTAACAAGTTCAAAAACATCTGCGTACTCACTTACAATGAAAACCTGCTTCACCTCATCTTCAACTTCAATTGCACCCAATAAAGCACATGCATCTAAAGTTAAATTCTTTACCAAGTATATAATTCGACCACGGCTATTAGGATGTCTTATTGATATCTCCTTATTCTGGCAAAATATCATAGCATCATATTTACTTAACCAATCCATATCCCAAATAATCCAAAACCCACAAAATCAAACATATGCAAATTTTAGGTAAATGCATCACCTAATAACTCAATTTCTAAATGGTTATATCTCATCCTAAGAGTTGCATAACCTCCTAATGCATTCGCAACCTTTAAGGAAGTAATAAAGTATGATGGTTTTAGATTTAACTTATCTACCAAACATTGTGAGATAAAATAATGTGATGCGTTAGTATCAAATTATACTTTAATAGGTATTCCATGAATCAAAAGCATACCTCTCATCATAGACTTTCCTTTCACTTCTACAGTCGGTCCAGAAGCTGATGGCTCCAGAGCTAAAACTTTTCCTTTATCAGCCTTGGCCGGTTCTAGACATTCACCCTTGTAATCCCCATATGGTTGCAGTTGAACACTTCATGCCCTTGTTTCCCACAACTTTCTTTCCATTACTAGATTGACACACATTAACGAAGTGCCCATTCTTATCATACTTATAGCAAATAACATTAGTCTTCCTTTTCTACGTAGCTCCGCTCTTCTTGGCTCCCTTCTTATTAAAGAACTTCCTCTTCTTGCATAGAAAACCTCTAGTCTCTACAGGCTTGTCACTTTTAAATGTCAAAAGCATTTCCTCATTTCTTGAATCCATCTCCACCACCATGTCACATGGATCTTTGAGATGCGGCATTGTTGCTCTAGCAATCCCAGGCTTCAATCCATGAAGGAACATCTCATTCCTTTTGATCACGGTATTAATTGTAGCATACCCGTATCTGAACAACTCATCAAACTTAGTTGCATGCTTTAGTACATACATCTCTCCCTACTCTAATTCCATGAACTTCCTTAGCAAAGTTGAGTTAGCTATATTGAACAAACACTTTCCTCAAATCTCCTTGTAAATTCAGCCCAAGTCAAATTCTCCTCTGATACTCCTACTGCCACGTCGTTCCACCAACACAAGCAACTCCTGGCAATTGTCTAGATGCCAACCTCCTCTCCTGCTCATCATTCAAGACTAAATCATTATAGATCCTTTCATAGCACAACAGCCAATTCTTAACTTCTATAGCACTTTTCGTTCCAAGAAAAGGCTTTCAACCAAGACTGGTATAATCACGGCTTAACTTAGCATAATTATTGCGGGTAGGTTCCCCTATATCAGCACCTATCACATTATTAATGTTTCCTCCATCCAAACCAGTAGCAGCAGAATACATCATATTCGCGAAGAACTGATACATAGTACCTATATTTACTGGTGGGGTTACGGCATCCACATTAGCATTTGCTTTTGGATTAGCATTGGCCTGTCAACCCAGATTCCTTAAAGTATAGGCTCGAACATTTCAATTAGTTGTGGTGCTTCCTCTACCTTCGATCTTCCATTTCTCCCCTCCATATCTTGCCTTCTCGTATTCTGCATACGACGCTATAGTAAGATATAAAAGAATGGTCTAAGAGGGAGGAAAGAATAGACATAGAGTGCATACTTAAATATAGCAAATAATAAGTATGTTACTATAGCGTTATCTCATACCCCAATCTTATTATCTGATTTACATGGATTATGTTTTCAAAGTCATTTAAATTTTATTTCATCAAAATCTTATAAGTTTACATGAACTTATGATCTGATACCAAGTTTGTAATATCCCCCATTTTGAGGCCCAAAACCAAGTGATATAGATGCTACAATCATCCATAGTATTAATTTTCAATGAAAAAATAAGATCGGCTAATTGTAATTATAACATCAAGAGCACATGAATATGAAAAATTTCATAACACATTTCATTCATAACTTTCATATTCATTACATCTCGTTACATAATCAAATCGATTTCACGTTAAAAAAAATGATTATTACAACTATGTCCCAAGAGTGACATAGAAGATGCCCACTCTAATGATCATAGTCTAACTACTTGACAGTTTTGAATCCTATTATTATAGATATACAAACAAAACATTAGCTTTAAACAACACAGCAGAAATAAACTCCTAATATTAGTTAACTTGCCTCTTGCACATCTTCGGAAGCTTATTTGTCTAACATGAAATTTCCTACTCCCGACCTACTCAAATGAGTACCCAAGAGTTTAGGAGGAGAAACAAAATATTTGAATCAGACAAAAAGTCTGGTATGAATAATAATATGCCATCTCGAACCAAAAATAGATATCCAATGTGACCACATCGTAGAACAGAATGGGTTAACCCCACACAAGTATCTTATCAAAAAATTTCATTCATATATCATGCCCCTGCAATTAAAATGGTTAAAATAAAACATAACATAATCATATGCACGCATGCTACACAGGTATGTTTGACTAGTCTGTCACCCTAGGGTTATGTATACCTAAGGTTACCTTTTCAAAATTAGACTATCTGCCTCAAATCATAGCTTACTAGGATCATTGTAAACATAATGGTTTTTCAGGCCAAACAGTAGCCTATCGGGTTGACTTGGGCTAAGACTTTAACTAGATATTTCAAAATTAGACCGTCTGTTTGAACCATAGTTTTCCTATGGTCACTATGAACTTAATGGTTTCGCGGGCCAACCAATAACCTTTTATTGTGAGCATATAGAGATACAAATTACTTTATGTGCGTAAACATCCTTGTCTCACTAATGACAAGTCTTACACATTGGAGTCATGGACCTTTACCAGCCGGAGGCTAATGGCTGAAGCATAAGTTGCGAACATGCGTCGATCCCACATTTACACTTATTATCTAGTTTTAAATCCATGAGTCATATCTTTTTGATCAATTTGAGGCATCCCAACACTATTGTTATACTGATCTCCTAGATGCAAAGAAAAAGGATTAAAAATCATCAATATGAGGAGAGCAAAATTAAACGAATCAAGGGGATTTAGGGTGCATTCCACCACTTCTTCCATGTTGAACACACCCCTAAGATAAAAATCCTTGTGAAGTGTTTAACCTTAAGGAGATCATGACAAGTAGAGCCATTAAGGCCATCCACTTGCCAACTCATCAATCCATGCCAATTTGCATCATCCAATGAAAGCAAGCCCCACACTCCCTCAACTACTACAAATATGCATTCACCCTCTCGTAGAAAAGAGGCCTCTAATTTCTTTCACTCTCTTAGTATAAGTCACTTCTTAGATAGAACTTTTCTAAGTTCTCTCAAGAGTGTAACAACCCTGTATTTTGTGATGTATTTTTTTATATTTTAATTATTTTAATTGAATTTTTGATTTAAAAACTTATTTTATTTATTTTGAATGATAAACTTTATTTTTGATATGAATTATCATTCCAAAGCATGACTAAAAAGAATATTTTCCAAAAAGTGAATCTTGGTCAAAATAATCAAACTTTGACTTTTAATTTAAATGTTTAAAAGTTTGAAATTTTAAATTTTATCTTCTATTATGAAAGTACATAAAATTTTAAGAACACTGCTTTTCGTTTCGTTGAAAACGGATTTAAATTGCAAAAGTTATACTGTTTTCAATATTGTGTGTATATTGGGTTATTCAGCAATAGTCTTTATTTTAAATTATATAAATGACATTTTATTTGATATATCTTATTCTAACTTGTATATTTATTTTATATTATGTATATTTTGACTTTTAATTAATTTTAAAATGATAATAGAATTTTTTCCGAAATTTACTGTATTTATTTCCTATTTTTAAAGGCTGTTTCTATTTTTCTGCTATTTTCTTCATCTAAACTATATTTAAATAATTTTTTTTTATTTTGTGAATGTATTTTTTTGTTATTGTCTTTATTTATAAATATTTTTCAAGTATATAAATTTTTTTTCAAAGTCCATTGCATTTATTTTCAAATTTTCTAACCTAGTTTCTGTTTTCTTTGCTATTTCCTTAATTTAATTATATATAATTAAAATTTAGTAATTTATTTTATACATTCACTTTTATTTGCTGTGTTTTACTTTATTAATATTCATTTTTCATGTATTTAAATTTAAATAGTTTTTTCCAAAGATTATTTGAGTTGTTTTCAATTTTAAAGCCTAGTTTGCAATTTTAAGCCATTTTCTTAATTTAAATTCTATTTAATTAAAATTTAATTATTTATTTTAGATATTTATTCTTATTTCTGATTTTTTATCTTTATTTCTCAGTTTATATGTATTTATAAAATTACAGATTATATATATGAAATTTGAAAGGTTTAAAGGCTAAGAAACGTAATGTCGTTTCACGTTTCTTTTACAGTTTCTTTTGTCATCAATACATCTGTTATTTTAGCCACTCCTTACTCTATCTCCAGCCGACTTCCCTTTCTTATTTTTCACGAAATTTTCTCTTTCTCAAACCCTAAAAAAGTCATGGCCTCCATCTTGCAAGTTTTGGTAATGGCTTCCCTTTCTTTTTCTTATTTTTCTTCTTATTTTTCTATGAATTATGCCTTGTTTTCTCATGCTTTCTGCTAGGCTTCTCCACCATAGCCGCAGCCACAAACTCCTACACCTCTTCCCTGCCATCACCACCACCTATGCTTCCATCCATGACCAAGGCCGAGCCATCCATGGTGGTCAAACCCTTCAAAATTGCAACCTACATGCCAAAAACAATGTTTGTTGACCATTTTGGCCTCATCCCCTTCAACCACCACCCTAACCACCACCATAGCAGCAACCACCACCTCTGACCTGATCACCACACACCCCTCCAACCTCTGTCCAGTCATGGTGCACCCAAAGGCCGAGCACACTTCCATGGCCGAGCCCTCTAGCCAACCAAAACTCCATTTGTTTGCCTAAGACCCTTCACCTCTTCATGTATGAAACTTCACCTTGCTCATGACATGAACCCGACCCATGCTAGCCTAGACCTGAGCCAAAACTTAACCAAATCGGAACCAAACTATACCCTAGGCCGTGACAAAGGTTTGAGGATGCAAGGGAAAATTTTGGCAATTCGTTTCTCTTTTATTTCAAAGTTATTGCATTTTAAAGTCGTATTGAATTGTGTTGTTTTGATTGTTTGTTTTGGGTTGTACAAAAGAGTTGTAGCTTGGATTCGCTCTCCACTCAAGTCCGTAATTGTTTCATCATTCTTTGTTTTCTGTTGTGCCTTTGGTTTTGACATCTTCAGCAATTAGAGGTGAGTAAAGCTCACATGACATTTATACTTATGCAGTTGTGAAACAACAACAACTGAATGTGTAGAAATATTTATGATGTTATAACTGTCATGTGATTTTATATATATATGATGTTAACATGTTAAATTTTATGTCATATCACCTGTTACATGTTACATCACCTATTACTATTGTATATTGTTAAACTGTTCATTTTTTATCTGTCTATAACACTGCAAGTTCCCTGTAGGTTAGAAATCACTATGGGTTGAAATGATACATACCCGAACGGACTTTAGAATAAGGAAAATCGTTATGGGCTGAAATGATAGGCCTGAACGGTTTTTAAATTATTCATTTTGACTTGGGATTGCGGGTTTGAAATGATAACACCCGGATTTTCTTTGTAAATTACGGGTTGAAATGATATATTACCCGTATCACTTTACCTAGCGTAGAAAATTATATACAGGCCCGTAGTTAAAATATGTTTTTCTAAAAATTTTAAAATATTTTACAAATTTAATTATTATAATATTTGATTTGAAATTTAATAAAAATATAACTTTTGTAAAGTATTATTTATTTTCTGGAAATCTATAAGTTAAATAAATTATGGAAAAGTTAGAAAATATGAATGTAAGTTATTTTGGAAATTTTGATTTAATTTTTAATGGAATTTAAATTAACTTTGAAAATATGATAAATTTATGATATTTTGGATTTAAATTAATTTAAAGTGATTTTAAATCATATTAATGATTTTGAATAAAGTTAAAATGTGAAATGAATGGATATTTTAAGTTGAAATTTTGAAATATAACTAAAATTGGAAATTTATGAAATTGACTTAAAAGTGAACTTTTAGTTAAGTAAATAAAAATAAAATTAAGTTATATTTGAGAATTTGGACTTAAGTGTTAAGTTGAAATTTATTGTAATGAATTTAAAATTGAACATTGCATTTTAATAAGTGAATTATTATTATATCTTGATTTTTGAATGGAAATTTAACTTTATAAAATCATGAACTTGAGGAAAATTAAATGATGTTTATAAATGTGAAAATGTATGATTTTATGTGTTAAAAATGTTTTAAATAAAAATATAATTGGTTGAGAAATTATATTGAATATTTGAAGTTAATTTACTGCATTTTTGAAATGCTATTAATTACAATGTAAATGATATTACAGCATTTGTAAATGCTGTAGTTGATGATAATGAACTAAAAAGCTATTGAATTAAAAACTATTATAGCAATTGTTGTAAGTGTTATAATTTTTGAATTTAACTAAGTATATTTGAAATTTAAGTAAACCCTATTACAACGTTTTAAAATGTTGTTTTTTTGTTAAATTGAACTGTTTTGAATATAACTTTCCGTAGCGTTTTCTAAATGCTGCGAAAAGTGAAATTTCACCGTTTTGATAAACGTAAGTGAATAAATGAACTTTCGAAGTTGAAAATTTGGATATTTAATAATTTAATTTTTAACATAATAACTTCATTTTTATGATTAAAAATGATTTTTTTTGGAATATAAACTGTTTTGAAATATGAATTGAAATGGTATTTTAAATTGAATAAAATGAATAATGATTTGAAATGTGGTTTCGAAAAGATAGGATATATTGATATATTAAAATGATTTGAAATATGGTTTCGTAAAGATATGATATTTTGATATATTAAAATGATTTAAAATGAAGCTTTGAAAGGTTATGATATTTTGATGTATTAAAATGATTTGAAAGGAAGTTTTTAAAGGATATGATAATTTAAAATATTGAAATGGTTAGAAATGACTTGATATTTATTTTGATAAATATTTGAATTGAAAGATATGGTATGATGATATATTGAAATGGTTTGGAAATGATTTAATCTTTATTTTGATAAAGATTTGGGTTGAAATGACATTTTAGTTTTGAAGTATAAAATATTGTTTTAAAGTTATAACTACGGGTTATAATAACGATTGGTTGTTAAAGAGACCGGGATCGGATATTGTCTTATAGCCGGCCAATACCGAAAACCACTTTAACAACTGTGTACGCGGTGGAGATTCCAGAATGAAGTAGGATGGTGGTGACGTTCTCGAGGTATATTACGTGGACCCAACTCCCGTGAGTTGGCATAAATGACTAAAACAGGAGCTATACCGGGCTACACAAAGGGTCACACCCTTTCATCGAGCATGCTCCATCGGAAACCATTCTATTACTTTTGCGATTCGATATGTGGCGCCACTTTGATTCGGGGGTATTGATCGAGGTGGGCGGAAGCTGCTGGCTTGCCGTCACCACCGGTCCGGGAGTGCAAACGGTGTATCCACCCTGGCATTGCCTCGCGTGCCGTGTCATCTCCTTATATCGAGCCCACTACGATTTTGGTTTTAAAGATCCGACCGCGTTAAGGTTCACCATCCCCTTAATGCTGTTTTCTATATGATTATACTTTACCGATTAGACGCTACTGTATATAGCGTATATTACTACATAGTAAATAGTTTAACGGATCCTTAGAGGATGGGCGGTCCCAAGCATCTTCTAAGTTACTTGTATCTTTGCTACAGTTCACTTGATTTGGTTTACATTGTATATGTATGTATGTCCTGACTCGAGTGTTTGTATTTTTATTTACGCTCGGGTCAGCCTGAGTTATTCACAGATTTGGATTTCCACTTTCTGGAGATTGGAATCGCTGGAGATTATCTACTTGTCAAGTTTCATCTTTTCATTTCGGTTGTTCTATTCAGCTTGTACTTGGTTATCATATTTAAACTTCTGTTGTACTTTATTTCTTCTATTGTATCTTATGTAACTCTGATATATTTATATAGTAGCTTCATGAAATACTATCTCTTTTACTTCCGCTGCATTATTATTACTCTGTGTCTGTGATCTGTGATTTTTATTTACTGTATATTCTGAGATTTGCCAAATTTTTATTTACAACGCGGTATTTTGAGCAATTCAACTCCGGCATGAGTGTCTACCTATACACTTATAATGGATGCGAATGGTTGAAAATATCGGGCTGTTACAGTTGGTATCAGAGCTTTGGTAGCTCTTGGCAAAACTCAGCATATGGAGTGAATGTATTTACAGAACCACTTTCATTCGAGTTTGAATCTCTTCCTTTTTGACTCAATTTCTTTGAATTTTGGAACATTCCCTACGGTTCCAAAATCCATTCGTATCCCTCACTATTCATCTTATTTTGACTCTGGAGTATTCCATAACTCCGCTTCGAATGATCTTTTTAGTGAGTCGGCGGTCACGCCAATTTCAAATTGAATTGAAAAAAAGGGCGAAAAATCCCTTACAATTAGCATCGATTCACCAGCGATTCTTATCTATCCTTGGTTTAGATGCTAATATCTTTTGTTATTTCAAACTCTAACTCTTGAGATCGAATGTAGATTTACCCCAGAAAATCCACACCGATCTTATTCTTTAAGTCACGGTTGACCTGGTAAATATTGCCCGCGATTTATTTAAGCTTATCCACTCCCTATTTTGTTATTTAATCATCTTGTCTTTTGTTTCCAATCTATTCTTCAAAACATTTTGAATTGTACTAGTATATCTATGTTTTGTTTTATATATTGTGTTGTTTGAGTTGTTGATGTTGAATTTGGTTTCTGATCGATTCGTCTGATCAACGCTATCGATAAGATTTCCAAAACACTTTGACAGAATAAACTGACACAATATTATTTTAAAATTTGTTTAATGAAATAAATTTTGATATATAAGTAAATTTATGGAACTTAATAAACTGATTTAGATTGATTATTTGAAGTGATAATACTTGATTTATCATTTATTGTTCTATAAATGAATTTATAAATAGTTGTTTATAAATTGATTTGGGAACTGAAATGAATTTAGAACAAGAAATTTGAGAATTTAATTTTTGATGGTTTCAAACCTTGTGTTTAACGTTTTAAAAGGTTATATTATTTAAAGTATTTTCAAATAGAAATTTGTTTCCAAAGAATTTTAAGTTTAAAAAATTAGTGCTCTTTTCTTTGTCGCTGGGAAATAACTTCGGTGATGACTGCAGCATCATCGACGTTCATTTTCGAGTTTCGAAGTGAAGAGACTGTTCTGTAGTCTTGCTATAGCTTTGTTTTGGGAAATCAAATTGATTGAATTTCTAAAATATGACTTGATTTATAATATATATAGACATATGATTGAAATTTTATTTGATAAACTATGTACATACATTTAGTTATCTCTAAATGGTTTGAAGAAATCAGAAATTTAATTCTTAAATTTTATTTTTAAAGAATAATTTCTATTATAAAAAGAAAATCAAAATTTTTGAATAAATGATTTAAGCTTGAAATGATTGAATTGGAAAGTTTTATTTGTATAATACAATTGCATTCAATATAACTTACCTTAATTTTTCAAAAGTTAACAATGTAATTGGATAATATACAATATAAAAAGATTTTATAAATAAAATTTGAGTGGTTATAATAAATGTTATACACTTAATTTGTAATTACAAAATGATTAACAGAGGTAAATAGAATAAATGGGTAATTGAATAATTTACAATATAAAATATGTTAAAAGAATTAAGAATAAAAGAAAGCAGGTATAATAAGTGTAAGTATGTCTAACATAAGTGATAAATATAATGAGAGGAATAAAGAGAATTAAATTTATTAAGTACATTGTGAGTGCAATAAATGATTATTTTTATGGGTTTTAAAAATTGTTAATTTCAGATGATTGGATAATAAGATAATGAAATTTGAGATAGTTAAGATTTATTTAACTTGTGTAAAGATTTATTCTCTATTTAAGTTGAAATTTCCATGCTTTCAAATTTATTTCCTTATTTTTTTTTCAAACTATCTTTTGGTTATCCTTATCATCCTTATCTTGCTATAGATTGGTATAGGCATCTTTCTATAATCTTTGATAGATCTTTGGTAATCATTTTGAATCCACCTTTTCGTGCTTGTGTTCTTAATTTTGGAGAATCTTGGAAAGATCATCTCCACCTTGTAAAACTTACCTACAACAATAGCCATCATGTATAATTTCAATCTCCTTGTCATCTTGTCCTAATCTTGTTTCACTCTATCTTTTTCTGTGCTTTCCCGTACCTCATTCCTTTTCGGGGACGAAAAGTTTTGAGTGAGGGAGAGTGTAACAACCCTGTATTTTATGATGTTTTTTTTTATATTTCACTATTTTAATTTAATTTTTGATTTAAAAATTTATTTTGAATGATAAACTTTAGTTTTGATATGAATTATCATTCCAAAGCATGACTAAAAAGAATATTTTCCAAAAAGTGAATCTTGGTCAAAATAATCAAACTTTGACTTTTAATTTAAATTTTTAAAAGTTTGAAAATTTAAATTTTATCTTTTATTGTGAAAGTACATAATATTTTAAGAACACTGCTTTTCGTTTCATTGAAAATGGATTTAAATTGCAAAAGTTATACTGTTTTCAATATTGTGTGTATATTGGGTTATTCAGCAATAGTCTTTATTTTAAATTATATAAATGACATTTTATTTGATATATCTTATTATAACTTGTATATTTATGTTATATTATGTATATTTTGACTTTTATTTATTTTTCAAATGATAATAGAATTTTTCTGAAATTTACTGTATTTATTTCCTATTTTTAAAGGCTGTTTCTATTTTTCTGCTATTTTCTTCATCTAAACTATATTTAAATATATTTTTTTATTTTGTGAATGTATTTTTTTTGTTATTATCTTTATTTATAAATATTTTTCAAGTATATAAAAAAAATTTCAAAGTCCATTGCATTTATTTTCAAATTTTCTAACCTAGTTTCTGTTTTCTTTGCTATTTCCTTAATTTAATTATATATAATTAAAATTTAGTAATTTATTTTATACATTCACTTTTATTTGCTTTTTTTTACTTTATTAATATTCATTTTTCATGTATTTAAATTTAAATAGTTTTTTCCAAAGATTATTTGAGTTGTTTTCAATTTTAAAGCCTAGTTTGCAATTTTAAGCCATTTTCTTAATTTAAATTCTATTTAATTAAAATTTAATTATTTATTTTAGATATTTATTCTTATTTTTGATTTTTATCTTTATTTCTCAGTTTATATGTATTTATAAAATTACAAATTATATATATTAAATTTGAAAGGTTTAAAGGCTAAGAAACGTAACGTCGTTTCACGTTTCTTTTACAGTTTCTTTTGTCATCAATACATCTGTTATTTTAGCCACTCCTTACTCTATCTCCAGCCGACTTCCATTTCTTATTTTTCACGAAATTTTCTCTTTCTCAAACCCTAAAAAAATCATGGCCTCCATCTTGCAAGTTTTGGTAATGGCTTCCCTTTCTTTTTCTTATTTTTCTTCTTATTTTTTCTATGAATTATGCCTTGTTTTCTCATGCTTTCTGCTAGGCTTCTCCTCCATAGCCGCAGCCACAAACTCCTACACCTCTTCTCTGCCATCACCACCACCTATGCTTCCAGCCATGACCAAGGCCGAGCCATCCATGGTGGTCAAACCCTTCAAAATTGCAACCTACATGCCGAAAACAATGTTTGTTGACCATTTTGGCCTCATTCCCTTCAACCACCACCCTAACCACCACCATAGCAGCAACCACCACCTCTGACCTGATCACCACACACCCCTCCAACCTCTGTACAGTCATGGAGCACCCACAGGCCGAGCACACTTCCATGGCCGAGCCCTCTAGCCAACCAAAACTCCATTTGTTTGCCTAAGACCCTTCACCTCTTCATGTATGAAACTCCACCTTGCTCATGACATGAACCCGACCCATGCTAGCCTAGACCTGAGCCAAAACTTAACCAAATCTGAACCAAACTATACCCTAGGCCGTGACAAAGGTTTGAGGAAGCAAGGCAAAAAGTTTGGCAATTCGTTTCTCTTTTATTTCAAAGTTATTGCATTTTAAAGTCGTATTGAATTGTGTTGTTTTGATTGTTTGTTTTGGGTTGTACAAAAGAGTTGTAGCTTGGATTCGCTCTCCACTCAAGTCCGTAATTGTGTCATCGTGCTTTGTTTTCTGTTGTGCCTTTGGTTTTGACATCTTCAGCAATTAGAGGTGAGTAAAGCTCACATGACATTTATACTTATGCAGTTGTGAAACAACAACAACTGAATGTGTAGAAATATTTATGATGTTATAACTGCCATGTGATTTTATATATATATGATGTTAACATGTTAAATTTTATGTCATATCACCTGTTACATGTCACATCACCTGTTACTATTGTATATTGTTAAACTGTTCATTTTTGATCTGTCTATCACACTGCAAGTTCCCTGTAGGTTAGAAATCACTATGGGTTGAAATGATACATACCCGAACGGACTTTAGAATAAGGAAAATCGTTATAGGCTGAAATGATAGGCCTGAACGGTTTTTAAATTATTCATTTTGACTTGGGATTGTGGGTTTGAAATGATAACACCCGGATTTTCTTTGTAAATTACAGGTTGAAATGATATATTACCCGTACCACTTTACCTAGCGTAGAAAATTATATATAGGCCCGTAGTTAAAATATGTTTTTCTAAAAAATTTAAAATATTTTAGAAATTTAATTATTATAATATTTGATTTGAAATTTAATAAAAATATAACTTTTGTAAAGTATTATTTATTTTCTGGAAATCTATAAGTTAAATAAATTATGGAAAAGTTAGAAAATATGAATGTAAGTTATTTTGGAAATTTTGATTTAATTTTTAATGGAATTTAAATTAACTTTGAAAATATGATAAATTTATGATATTTTGAATTTAAATTAATTTAAAGTGATTTTATATCATATTAATGATTTTGAATAAAGTTAAAATGTGAAATGAATGGATATTTTAAGTTGAAATTTGAAATATAACTAAAATTGGAAATTTATGAAATTGACTTAAAAGTGAACTTTTAGTTAAGTAAATAAAAATAAAATTAAGTTATATTTGAGAATTTGAAATTAAGTGCTAAGTTGAAATTTATTATAATGAATTTAAAATTGAACATTGCATTTTAATAAGTGAATGATTATTAAATCTTGATTTTTGAATGGAAATTTAACTTTATAAAATCATGAACTTGAGGAAAATTAAATGATGTTTATAAATGTGAAAATGTATGATTTTATGTGTTAAAATTGTTTTAAATAAGAATATAATTGGTTGAGAAATTATATTGAATATTTGAAGTTAATTTACTGCATTTTTGAAATGCTATTAATTACAATGTAAATGATATTACAGCATTTGTAAATGCTGTAGTTGATGATAATGAACTAAAAAGCTATTGAATTAAAAACTATTATAGCAATTGTTGTAAGTGCTATAATTTTTGAATTTAACTAAGTTTATTTGAAATTTAAGTAAACCCTATTACAACGTTTTAAAATGTTGTTTTTTTGTTAAATTGAACTGTTTTGAATGTAACTTTCCGTAGCGTTTTCTAAATGCTGCGAAAAGTGAAATTTCACCGTTTTGATAAACGTAAGTGAATAAATGAACTTTGGAAGTTGAAAATTTTGGAAATTTAATAATTTAATTTTTAACATAATAACTTCATTTTTATGATTAAAAATGATTTTTTTTGGAATATAAATTGTTTTGAAATATAAATTGAAATGGTATTTTAAATTGAATAAAATGAATAATGATTTGAAATGTGGTTTCGAAAAGATATGATATTTTAATATATTAAAATGATTTAAAATGAAGCTTTGAAAGGTTATGATATTTTGATGTATTAAAATGATTTGAAAGGAAGTTTTTAAAGGATATGATAATTTAAAATATTGAAATGGTTAGAAATGACTTGATATTTATTTTGATAAATATTTGAATTGAAAGATATGGTATGATGATATATTGAAATGGTTTGGAAATGATTTAATCTTTATTTTGATAAAGATTTGGGTTGAAATGACATTTTATTTTGAAGTATAAAATATTGTTTTAAAGTTATAACTACGTGTTATAATAACGATTGGTTGTTAAAGAGACTGGGATCGGATATTGTCTTATAGCTGGCCAATACCGAAAACCACTTTAATAACTGCGTACGCGGTGGAGATTCCAGAATGAAGTAGGATGGTGGCGACGTTCTCGAGGTATATTACGTGGACCCAACTCCCGTGAGTTGACATAAATGACTAAAACAGGAGCTATACCGGGCTACACAAAGGGCCGCACCCTTTCATCGAGCATGCTCCATCGGAAACCATTCTATTACTTTTGCGATTCGATATGTGGTGCCACTTTGATTCGGGGGTATTGCTCGAGGTGGGCGGAAGCTGCTGGCTTGCCGTCACCACCGGTCCGGGAGTGCAAACGGTGTATCCACCCTGGCATTGCCTCGCGTGCCGTGTCATCTCCTTATATCGAGCCCACTACGATTTTGGTTTTAAAGATCCGACCGCGTTAAGGTTCACCATCCCCTTAACGCTATTTTCTATATGATTATACTTTACCGATTAGACACTACTGTATATAACGTATATTACTACATAGTAAATAGTTTAACGGATCCTTAGAGGATGGGCGGTCCCAAGCATCTTCTAAGTTACTTGTACCTTTGCTACAGTTCACTTGAGTTGGTTTACATTGTATAAGTATGTATGTCCTGACTCGAGTGTTTTTGTTTTTATTTACGCTCGGGTCAACCTGAGTTATTCACAGATTTGGATTTCCACTTTCTGGAGATTGGAATCGCTGGAGATTATCTACTTGTCAAGTTTCATCTTTTCATTTCGGTTGTTCTATTCATCTTGTACTTGGTTATCATATTTAAACTTCTGTTGTACTTTATTTCTTCTATTGTATCTTATGTAACTCTGATATATTTATATAGTAGCTTCATGAACTACTATCTCTTTTACTTCCGCTGCATTATTATTACTCTGTGTCTGTGATCTGTGATTTTTATTTACTGTATATTCTGAGATTTGTCAAATTTTTATTTACAACGCGGTATTTTGAGCAATTCAACTCCGACACGAGTGTTTACCTATACACTTATAATGGATGCGAATGGTTGAAAATATCGGGCTGTTACAAAGAGTTTGAGAGCCATTCTAATGGGAAATGGCTAATGATAATGAAAATGACATTGGACATATGCATGTAAGGACTTGGACAATTAGAAATTTGCATGTCTGACTTGTTTTGTAACATGCCTTATAATAGAATAAGGACATGATTTGTACATATTTCCTATTTCACCCATTGATGATAAATCAAGATCTATTGCTCATTTTTGACTTGCCTATTTTTCCCTTGAATACATGAACTGGATTTTGAATAATATCATGAATAATTTAAAACCAAGGGCATTATTGAAATTTCTTAGAATATGCCTCCTTGTATAACATCTTGGGTGTTGAGCCAAATTTTGATTTAACATTTTTGGCGCTAGAAGGAGAACTTGACCCTCAGGGAATTTGAAAAATTACCAAAATACCCATTATTTTAGAACAGTTTCATAAAATACATGGTAATTTTGTAAAAAAAATGGTCGAAGAATTTTTCAAATTAGATTAGTTAGCAAAAAGTTATAATCATTTAATTTGTTTCTCCAATTCTTTATGACTCACACTAATCTAAATGACATTTCGGCGATATTCATTTAAGGCAATTACATCTCCAGATTCGTACTCATATCACCAAGCTTCAAGCAAAAATAAATATAGCTATTAGAATAGGAAAATAGGCTATTGGATTAAGTACAATATAGTGCAAAGATAAGTCAACACATAAGGAATTATACGAAGATAAAATGAAGGCCACCAAGTTAAAATCAATTATAAAAGCAGAACTCATCGTAGACGTGGCTAATCAACATAGGATTTTCGAGCGTTAACAGGTGGGTATCGAGCATCAAAAGAGACGAGGAGCTTATAAAATGATTAATATTTTCAAACTTCTAGGTCTCGAGGCTCTCGTGGTTATGAAAAAGTGATTGTTAAGCCTCAAAACAATTTGAAGTTGTCGAAGATAT
The DNA here is from genome assembly GCA_030765085.1 of Allium cepa. Taxonomy (NCBI): domain Eukaryota; kingdom Viridiplantae; phylum Streptophyta; class Magnoliopsida; order Asparagales; family Amaryllidaceae; genus Allium; species Allium cepa. The sequence goes on from CM060929.1 coordinate 309,212,048, forward strand.
AAGCAACATGTCGAGCCTGTAACTTTAATATATCAAACTTATAGAGAAATTAGTACAGTTACTCAAATAGTAGACATCGAACTAGTATCAAAAGATGGTGCGTTTGTAGCCAGCAGTAGTGTCGAGCTTGTAGCATCAAAAAATGGCAAATTTGTAGCAAGCGGTAGTGTTAAGCTTGTTGTATCAAAGATAGCGAGTTTCTAGCCAGCAGCAGCATCGAGCTTGTAGTATCAGGAGATGGAGAGTTTATAGAACAAAAATTTCTTCTAATTTCCTTTTCTGACTTTAAAAAAAATTGTTTTCTTTTAGTTTAATATCTTTTCTGAAAAAAAAAATTGAAATATTTTTTAGTTTTGTATCAGGAGATGGAGAGCTTGTTGTATCAAAAAAAAATTCTTACTTTGAGTTGTAAATAATTTCTTCTAATTTCCTTTTCTCACTTAAAAAATAAATTCTTTTAGTTTAATATCTTTGAAAAAAAATTCTTTGAATTTACTTTGGTTTGTTATGTTTTTTTTGTGCCACCCTTATATATTTAAAAAAACAAAAATTTGTATATATCCCGTTCAAAATTTCAGGTTGACAAAGCAGAAATCAAAAGGAATTGCTTTGCTTGCTTAAGAAAAATTGTCACTTAAAAAAAATAAAAACTTGCTAACAATTCTGCACACTCTGATATTATGCTTTCATCCCTTGTTTCTTTATTTGAATTCAACTATTGGTTGCTTGCATTTGCATTTATATATAAAAAAATTCAAAATCCAAAAATAAAAACGAACTTCATTTTAGTTGCATTGTAAATTCGTGCTTAATTTTTGTTTTACATTCATCTCATCTTGTTTTATTTTCTAAGGGTAATACCCCAATTCATGTAAGGTGAGGGATTTCATCACCCTTTCCTTAGCCCATAAAAGAATTTCATCGTAGAATTTGACTAATAACAAAAGTTTAGACATTTGACTTAAGTGTGTCGCGAGCTCAGCTAGGGCTTAATTGTATCTTCATAATTGTTTTCTTTGAATAATTTTATTTCTTGGTGTCTAGGCTACGATAGAGTGATAACCATTTATATATATTACGGTGATTCATAAATATTATAGTGGTTGTTCCTCTGAAGGTACTTAAACCTTTGGCTGCATTGCTACGGTGATTCGTGGTGCACCGATAACTCCTGTCCATTTTGGGTTAGGAGCTACTAAGAATAGAAAATTATAATTAAGTCCTTTGCATTCATTTAATTGCATTAGTTTATGCATATTTAAAAAAAATCAAAAAATCTAAAATCCAAAAAAATCTTTTCAAAAATAAAAAATTTGAAAATTCAAAAGCAAAAACAAAAATTTCCATTTTCTATAAAGCGAAAAAAATCCTTTTGGTAAATATTTGAAAGTTTGAAAATTCAAAAGAAAAATTACAGAAACAAAAACATATAAAAATTTGAAAAGCAAAAAACAAGACAAAAATCAAACTTCTCTTTTGAAAATAAATTTCACTTGGTAAATAGTTTTCTTCCTTAGAAAAGAAACAGAAACAATGTTACACTTCGTTTTTCAAATCTTCTTTCATTCTCTAAACTCGGTTCTAACTTCTTTCTCTTCTCGACTTTCACTTATGCATGAGTACTTGAACTTATGACACAACAACAAATCGTTGGACTCGCGACACAACAACTAATCGTAAACGATCCTCCTGGAATGGCGAACGAGAACGCTCCTCGAACACTTATGGATAAAATATTTCCTGATAAAGTTTATATTCCACCTGCATCATGTTACCCGCCCCTATGGGTAACCATCGAAATTCATCCGAACCATATTGCCACGCTTCCAAAATTTGGCAATTTCGAACATGATGACCCATACATCTTTTTGACTAAATTCGAACAAGTTCGTGCAACCATAAAACTTCAACAACTTTCCGATGATGGAATCAAACTTCGATTAATCACATTCGCTCTTACGGATTACATTGAAAAATGGTTGAACAGCTTACCATCGAATTCAATTAAAACTTGGGAGGAGTTTATAAAATCTTTCTTAAAAAAGTTCCACCCCTTGGAAAAAACAAGTAGAATCCGAAACGAAATTGTAAATTTTCATCAATTTAGGGGAGAACCATTCAAAAAATATTTTGAAAGATTCAAAGAGCTTTTGACAAAAAGTCCACACCAAAACATTGAAAAATGGATGATTTGCCAAATCTTATACGATGGAATCGAAAATAGCTCACGAACCATGCATGAATCAATGTGCCAAGGCAACTTTCTTGCCCAACATCACGACGATGCTTGGTAATTTCTTGAAAAACTCACCGAAAAATCATCCCAATGGGAACGTTCGGACGAAAAATCAGTTTACTCACGATCGAGTGAACACTTGATAGGATCTTCTTTTGCTTTGGAAGCTAAATCGACGCAATGATTAAATAATTCGATAACGTTTTCTCATCGAATCAGATGAACCAAGTTTCCCAACCGATGTGTTATAAATGCAATGATCCTAATCATATAGTCGATAAGTGTCCCAATTCTATCGAACAAATCAATGCTTTTAATAAAGCCAAAAACGACCCATTTTCTCCAACATACAACCCTAGTTGGAGAAATCATTCGAATTTTGTGTGGAACCAAAATAATCCCAACACGAATACGATTCTTCCCAATTTTCAATCATTCACGAATAATGCTTCGAATCCCCCCTTTCAGCCCAACAATTTTCAACCAAACTTTGCGGGTTCGTCACATAATCAACCGCAACAAACAATTTTTCAACCAAATTCTGCTCATCCTCCCCAAGACGATAAATGTTTAAGTTCACTTGAGAAAATTCTTGAAACGTTGGCTAAAGAAACTACTCAAAGCCTTCAATCAAACAGCAATTTGCAAAATTTATTGACCTCTTATACGCAAAACACAAACCAATCAATTGAAAAACTCGAAATGCAAATGAGTCAATTAGCCACGTCTGTAAGTGAACGCGAACGAGAAACATTTCCAATTCTGCCCATTCCAAATCCCAAAAATTAAAATTAAAATCAATCCCATATTGTTCAAGATAGCAATGTCATCCAATTGAATGCAATCACAACTTTACGTTCGGTAAACAAATGGATAATCAGGTCATTAACGTAAATCATTTACTGGAAACCTCTCTTAAAACTTCTAAAACAACAAACATATCTGAACAGAATGTGGGGCCAAACATTGAATCAAATGCTAATTTAAATTCTTCTTCTTCTACTCGAGTAGACCCATATACCTAGTATCGTGTTCCGTTTCCACATTCTCTTCGACCAAAGATACACTCAGACCAAATGGAAAAGATGTTGGAAATTTTTAAGCAAGTCAAGGTTAACATTCCGCTTTTTGACATCATTCAGCAAGTCCCCACATACGCAAAATTTCTTAAGGACTTGTGCATCCAAAAGCGACACACTCAAGTGCTCAAAAAATTCTTCTTAGCCGCCAGTTTGAGTGAAGTCTTGTCCCAATCCATGCCCGTCAAATACAAAGATCATTATTGCCCTGCGATTTCGTGTACAATTTGAGACAAGACGATTAACAAATGTTTGATAGACTTAGGCGCGAGTGTCAACTTGATTCCATACTCCGTTTACTAACAATTAGGCTTAGGTGAGCTAAAATCCACAAAAGTCACGCTTCAATTTGCCGATCGCTCCTTAGGAAGCCTATGGGAGAAATCGAGGACGTGCTCATTCGAGTAGGACAATTCATGTTCCCCATTGATTTTATGGTTCTCGAAACATAACCCGTGACAAATCCCGCGAGTCAAATTCCATTGATTTTAGGTCGACCATTTTTAGCCACCTCAAATGCCTTAATCAATTGACATAACAGATCGATGAAAATCTCTTTTGGAAGCATGACTTTGGATCTTAATATTTTCAATCTCGAAAGCCAATCGAACGAACCTTGTGATCAAACGTTGGAAGTTAGTGCCGTTCACGAAAACTTTGAAAACGAGACACTTGATCTTAACGATGAACGTGGGGTCGAGTACGTAAAATTATTTCATGAAATTCCCAATGAGATTGAATACACTCTTCCTTTTGAATCGCTTCCAGTTGAGTCCGAATCTCAACCCAATTCTTTGATCGAAAAACTCCTATAGTTGGACCTCAAACCAGCGGGCAGTGATAATGGCAGTGTATTATGAAGAGTGGGCACTGTATCAAGTAGCGGAGAATTGGTAGTTGAATGGAAGGATGATGGTGGAAGATGAATGACAGTTGTTGTAGTGGATGTTGAAATGTTTGGTTGAGCAGTGTGGGTTGCAATATGTTGGTGGATTTGTTGTAGAGGTAAATGAAAGAATGTGCAGTATGCAAAGTAATGTGGTGATGGTTGGCGGGGGTTTTGAATGGGTGGTTTAAAGGAGATTGTCAGTGGGAGTATAAGTATATGAAGGTTGATGTTGTGGTTGTGGTATGGTAGTGGTTGTTGTATTGGTGTTGTACAACTGGAAGTGGTGATGTATGGGGTTAAGTGATTGTAATGAAACAATGAAGTTTGGTGATGAGATGTCGACGGAGACAGTTTGTGGATTAATTTAGAGGTAATGAAGTATGGTTGGCAATGAAGTGTGCAGAGGAGGTGTATTGATGTGCAGGAAGTTATGCTGAAGTTAGGCAAGTTGATGGGTGGTTTAGTGATGAATGTTATTGGAGAATGGACTGTTCAGGGGAGAGAAACAGAGAGGCTAAGAGAAAAGGATGTATTGAAATGCCAATGTAATTGAAATTTGTAAATGCAAAGATGAAATGCAAAATTGTAAATGGAATTTTTTTTCCTTTTGCAATCGCAGTTTTGTGTGTGTGTATGAAGTGAAATTGCAAATGGAACTAGAAAATGCACACAACAAATTGAAAACAAAAATAAAACAACAGACACGTAGAAAAAAAAATTGTTTTTGTTTTTTAATATTCAAACTAACATAAAACAAAAACACACAAAAATCACACTAAAATAATTCGAAGAATAGAAAATAAAATCAAAACAAACTCCTTGGCAATGGTGCCAAAAACTTATTTAAGAGCGGAAATTCTATTGAGTTAGAAAACCACAGCTAAATTTCAAATTAAATTTATACCGTAAGCGCACGACGTACAATTTTAGTACATTGCGGGTATGGGTCAATCCGTAGGAAATTTTTAAGATTTCAAAATTTTCAATTCAATCAAATTAGACCAAAGTGAGAAGAAATTATTAACTACAAAAAGAAGCTAAAGTTAGAATTGAAATCTGATTTAAAAACTATTACATTAGAGAACAATTTAGAGGCAAATGCACTCTCATATTTTTTGTAAATCAATAAACAAATAATTTATGATCTCTAGCCTTGATATTAAGTGAAATAATTGTCGTATTTATCTTAAGTATGGTTTGTTTATGTTACTAATTAACTAACTCAAACCATCAAACTATAATACAACAAATATACAACTTATCAATTCTCATGAAAATGAAGCCAAAGCAAAAACTATTTTAAGTATTATGTATTTACCATTGTAAGTAGTAATATAGATTATCAAATTCCATTTTTACTTTCATTTCAAAATCAAAAATTAATTAGCAAATGATGATGTAAATTATGTTTATGTTGAATAAGAATAGCTCATTTGCAAAAGCAATATAAGCTCTCAAACCCACTTGTATAAACTTACATCAAAATTCACTTTCATGAAGCACAAGCTACAAAGATCATAAATCATAAAAAATTTGAAATTACATAATATTTGAGAGCTTCATTACCCCTAAATTGAATGGGGTTAGCTACTCATTTGTGTTATCAAATCAACACATGTAAGTTTCAACATTGAAAAGCAAAGATAAGTAGAAATTAAACAAAGGAAATGAGATTAACTACTTGCATGAAATAACATCAAACTAATTGCATGAATATAAATCTAAGCTATGAACATAAAAAGAAAGATAGCATAGAAAGAAACATTAACAATAAAACAAAGAAAAGCATGTAGAAAAGAAAGAGAAAAGAGGTTTGGAATCCATTTTTATTTCACTTTGATTTTTTGTTTACAATTTCTTAATTTCCTAAACAAATATATGAGAGAGTAGAAGATATTTACATGTACATAAAAGGGCTATTTATACATGCATAAAACCCTAATTTTATTTTTAGGGAGCTTTCCAAAATGTCGTTTAGGAAGTGTGGCCACCAAGTAACCATTAGCCACTAATTAAAAATCTTATTAAATGTGCATGAAGCTTTAACCTCAACTTAATTGTCCATTAGCTTCTAATTGTAGATTTAGGCAAGTGGGTGGGGTCTTCCATGATCTTGGACTTGAATTATTTCCTTCTTATTTCCTTTGTATTCATTTGTGCATGCATATATCTTCATGAATCGCTCTTCCATATGCATCAAAATTTCCTATAAAAGTCATACAAAATGTCAAAGTAAAAATTCTTAAATTGACACATGCACAAAAATGACCATTTTGCACTTGAATAAAGATGAATATATAATGATTTGAAAATAACTGAATTTTGGTTTTAAACATGTTAAAATGTCGAAATATGATATTTATTTAAATAAAAAGAGATAAAATATGGATGTGTGTATATATATACACATTTATGTGCACATCAAATACCCCCACCTTATCTTTTTATTTGTCCTCGAATAAAGGAAAACTAAGATAAATCCATTTTCATAGGGAGCACGATTGCATTGAGCATATGCAACAAGCCGTTAAATCTCTGAGTGTCCCTAGTAGGACGAGTGTTGTCTCGTGAGGGTATTCAGTGGATACTACCCACAAAATCCAAATGCAAAGTGAAAATATTTACAAAGTGCAAGATTTATTTACAATGGGATGAATGCAAGTGTTTGAAAGTATTTACAAATGAAAGATTTACTTTTAAAAGGCACAAATAGGTTAAATATAAGTTCTGGTCATTATCTTGAAAATTTAAGTCATTTACTCATCAAATTTCCAACAAAAATTAAGTTATCATAAAAAATAGACAATAATTTAACTTGTTGTTTCGGTTGATAATATAGTAACTATGAAATAGATCCTTAGTTGATTATCTAAGTTTATCAAAGTGGTATTTTCATTTCATTCCAATAACAAGTAAAATCAAACAAGTTAAAATGACGCTTGGATTTCAATTGCTTACTCTCTCTTATTTGAAAATTTTATCGATACTAAAAAAATTTACATATGCCTAACTCAGGTAAACTGAGGCCAGATATATTACCCATGCACTGCCTTGCGGACTGATGTAAGGGGAATACGTAGCGTGGCGAGTGAACACACAAGTGTGAACACTTATCGACTGTAGGCATTATTAAAAAGAATTTTTACATACTTACACCTAACTTAGATAAACCGAGGCCAAATATACCGATCGTGCAATGCATTTCGGGCTTACGTGAGAAGGGTACAGTGCATGGCGAGTGAACACACTAGGGTGAACACATGACTCTAGGTGTTAATATATATATGTATATACACATATATACAAATATTTTTTTGTTTTTTTAGAAAGAGAGAGTTTTGCGAAATCATCGTAGCACCATTTAACTTAGAAGATAAAAGTATTGTATCCTTTACTTTAAATTTACCAATTTTTTAAATAAAGATTTACAGTTAGAACATACTTCATAATTTACACATATGAACCTTCCTATATATTAGTTAAACCATTGTTGTTTGTAATCAAACTTCATTTTATTTTTGTTAAGACAAATAAATTTTCAAAAATTTCAATTTATTGACCAAAACTTATACTTATCTCATAGTGTTTGTTCAAAAATAAATCAAATGCTGAAAAGAAAATGTTTCTGAGATTTAGAACTTTTGAGTTTTTTTTGAGTTCAATGAAAATTCAAAAATTCCATGAAAAATTAAGGAAAAAAATGAAAATGAGACTCCCCCCACACTTAAGTTTTAACTGTGTTCCCACGTTCAATGCACGATATAATGAGTATAACGGGGAAAAATATGTACATATTTACAAAAGAGGGTTAACATTCTTACTAGACGTAGCTTGGCTCACGAAGGATCATGAGCTTCTCCTCTTAGTTACTTGGCAATTCCAAGAAAGGTTTCAAAGGATGACCGTTGACTCTGAACATCGATCCATCCCTAGGGTTTTCTATTTCTACGGCACCATGCGGAAAAACAGTTCGTACCACAAATGGCCCAGTCCATCTCGATTTAAGTTTCCTAGGGATTAAATAAAGCCTTGAGTCATATAAAAGAACTTTTTGGTTAAGCGAAAACGTTTTTCTTAGGATTGACTTGTCATGATAAACTTTTGTTTTTTCTTTGTAAATTTTCTCATTTTCATATGCGTCGTTCCTAAGTCCTTCTAGTTCGTTGATTTGTAGTTTTTGGTTTTCGCAGCTTTTTCAAGATCAAAGTTTAAGTTCTTTATTGCCCACAACGCTTTGTATTCGATTTCCACGGGTAAATGGCAAGCTTTACCGTAAACTAAACGAAATGGGGACATCCCAAGGTTATTTTTAAAAGCGGTGTGGTAAGCCCAAAGTGTGTCGGTCAATTTCTAAGACCAATCTGTTCGATTTTTGTTGACAGTTTTCTCCAAGATTTGTTTTATTTGACGATTTGAAACTTCAACTTGCCCACAAGTTTGAGGATGATATGGAGTAGATAGCTTGTGGGTTATCGAGTATTTCTTCATTGTGTTTCAAAAGATCGATTGCAAAAAGGGGTTCCGTTATCACTGATTATTGTGCGAGGTGTATGGTCGAATCGAGGCTGTTGGTTTGGGGTCGTGGTGAAGTAATTCGATGAGGCGCAGTTGGAATTGGTTCATGGTTCGATTTCAGGAGCGCGATGGCTGGTGGGTTGTGAGCGGTAGTGACTAGGTTGTGAATAGGTTGATGTTTTGGTTGCAATTTTGGGTGTTGAAGTTTGTACTGGAATGACGAAGTGATTGCAGTAGGAAAATGAATGCATGCACAGCTATAACAAAGGAGAACGGACTGCAGTGCACAGCAGTAGCAGGTTGGCTGTGGCAGTTAAGCGGAGGGCGGCAGTGGAGTTGTGGTGAGGATGGATTTGGGTAGAAGTTGAATTGGTGTAGAAGTAAGGTAGCAACTGACAATACATAGACATGTGAATGAGTTAAGCAAGTTCGTAGACAAGTGAGTGAAGCAAGGTATAAACTGAGAAAGTCTGGTTGAACAAGTGGTAGAGTTTGAGAGAGGTGTAAGTGATATTTGTAGGTTGTCTGAATGGTAGTAGAATGCTTGTTGTTTGGGTATCTTAGTCACAATGAAGTGGAGTATTTGTAGGGGGTGGATATGGATGGCATAGTGTAGGCAGTAGATGTGAGAAGACTGTGGGAAATGTATGATGTATTGTAGATGGAGGGTAAGACAGTGGTTCAGGAAAATTTGTTGAAGTGTTTGCTCTAGCGGGGGAGGTGGCTTTAGAGAGAAGACAGTGGGTGTAGATGTTGGAACTATTGCTGTCAGGCAACAAGGCAGGACAGTGATAATGGCAATGTGTTATGAAGAGTGGGCACTGTATCAAGCAGTGGAGAATTAGTAGTTGAATGGAAGGATGATGTTGGAAGATGCATGACAGTTGTTGTAGTGGATGGTAAACTGTTTGGTTGAGCAGTATGGGTGGCAATATGTTAGTGGATTTGCTATAGAGGTAGATGAAAGAATGCGTAGTATGCAAAATAATGTGGTGATGGTTGGCGGGGGTTATGAATGAGTGGTTTAAAGGAAATTGTCAGTGAGAGTATAAGTGAATGACTGTTGATGTTGTGGTTGTGGTATGGTATGGTAGTGGTTGTTGTATTAGTGTTGTACAACTGGAAGTGGTGATGTATGGGTTAAGTGATTGTAATGAAACAACAATGTGTAATGAAACAGTGAAGTTTGGTGGTGAGATGTTGACAGAGACAGGTTGTGGATGAAGTTAAGGGTAATGAAGAATGGTTGGCAATGAAGTATGCAGAGGAGATGTATTGATGTGCAAGAAGTTATGTTGAAGTTAGGCAAGTCGATGGGTGGTTTGGTGATGAATGTTATTGGAGAATGGACTCTTCAGGGGAGAGAAATAGAGAGGAAAAGAGAAAAGGATGTATTGAAATGCCAATGTAATTGAAATTTGTAAATGCAAAGATGAAATGCAAAACTGTAAATGGAAAAAAAAATTCTTTTTCAATCGCAGTTGTGTGTGTATGTTTTAAATATAAAGTGCAACTGCAAATGGAACTAGAAAATGCACACAACAAATTGAAAACAAAAATAAAACAACAAACACACACAATTTTTTTTGTTTTTGTTTTTTGTAAAACTAACATAAAACAAAAACATACAAAAATCGCACTAAAATAATTCAAAGGATAGAAAATAAAATCAAAACAAACTCCCCAACAACGTCGCTAAAAACTTGTTTAACGACGGAAATTATATTGAGTTAGAAAACCACCGATAAATTTCGAATTAAATTTATACCGCAAGCGCACATCGTACAATTTTAGTACGAGGCGAGTATAAGTCGATCTGCAGGGAATTTTTAAGATTTTAAAATTTTCAATTTAATCAAATTAGACTAAAGTGAGAGGAAATTGTTGACTGCAGAAAAGAAGCTAAAGCTAGAATTGAAATGTGATTTAAAAACAATTAGACTAGAGAACAATTTAGAGGCAAATCCACTCTCATATTTTTTTGTAAATCAACAAACAAATAATTTATGATCTCTAGCTTCGATATTAAGTGAAATAATTGTTGTACCTATCTTAAGTATGGTTTGTTTATGTTATTAATTAACATAACTCAACCATCAAACTATAATACAACAAATATACTACGTATCAATTCTCATGAAAATGAAGCCAAAGCAAAAGCTATTTTAAGTGTGATCTATTTACCATTATAACATGAAATATAGATCATCAAATTTCATTTTTTACTTTCATTTCAAAATCAAAAATTAATTAGCGAATGTTGATGTAAATTGTGTTTATGTTGAATAAGGATAGCTCATTTGCAAATTCAATATAAGCTATCGAACCCACTTGTATAAACTTACATCAAAATTCACTTTCATGAAGCACAAGATAAAGAGATCATAAATCATAAAAATGTTGAAATTACATAATATTTGAGAGCTTCATTACCCCTAAATTGAAGGGGTTTAGCTACTCATTTGTGTTATCAAATAAACACATGTAATTTTCAACATTGAAAAGCAAAGAGAAGTAGAAATTAAAAAAAGGAAATGAGATTAACGACTTGCATGAAATAACATCAAACTAATTACACGAATGTAAATCTAAGCTATGAACATAAAAAAGAAAGAAAGCATAGAAATAAACATTAACAATAAAACAAATAAAAGCATGTAGAAAAGAGTGAAGAAAGAGGCTTGGAAGCATTTTTATTTCACTTTGATTTTTGTTTACAACTTGTCAATTTCCTAAGCAAATATATGACAGAGTAGAAGATATTTACATGTACATAAGAGGGCTATTTATACATGCATAAAACCCTAATTCTATTTTTAGAGAGCTTCCCAAAATGCCCTTTAGGAAGTGTGGCCACCAAGTAACCATTAGCCACTAATTAATCCCTCATTAAATGTGCATGAAGTTTTAACCTCAACTTAGTTGTACATTAGCTTCTAGTTGTAGATTTAGGCAAGTGGGTGGGGTCCTCCATGATCTTGGACTTGAATTATTTTCTTCTTATTTCCTTTGTATTCATTTGTGCGTGCATATATATTCATGAATCCCTCTTCCATTTGCATCGAAATTTTCTATAAAAATCATAAAATATATCCGAGTAAAAATTCTTAAATTGCCACATGCACAAAAATGACAATTTTGCATCTGAATGAAGATGAATATATGATGATTTGAAAACAATTAAATTTTGGTTTTAAACATGTTAAAATGCCCTAATATGATATTTATTTAAATAAAAAAAGATAAAATATGGATGTGTGTGTATGCACATTTACGTGCACATCACGGCAGCATCGAGCTTGTAGTATCAAGAGATGGAGAGTTTATAGAACAGTGAGGATGGTGAGCCCGTTAGAGTTGTTATTGTCGAATCTATGGGATGATGAGGTTTTCGAGCTTGATAGCACTTAGGTGTCGTATGACTAAATACAATGTATATCAAGCATGAGGAGTAGTAACATTACAGAGATATAGCGAACAAGGCAATATATTATTAAAAAAGTGCAATATAGGGTCATTGAGCATGTTGATAAGTCATGTACAAAAGCTCCTTGTTTTAAGTACAGGCCAACCATACTTTGTAGTACATGGCCCCATGCTCGTTGCTGTGGGATTAAACAAGCACAATGGTAGATATAATTATTAAAATAGGAAAATACATGCCTAGGCTATAAGTTAGGGCAATTCGAGCTTGTGCTCAAAGTTAGGTATAATTGAATAAGCCATTGAGTTAAATAAGCTATGCAAGTAGATGAAGAGCCTATAAGATAAGGCATGCCAACCCTATAAGTTATAGAAGATGTAGAGCCTACCAAAACCTGTACGTTCAAGCATATCGAACCTATAGATTAAGGTATGCCAAGCCTGTAAGAGCATCTTCAATGGTGAGAATTCAGCCTATAATATTAAGTTATTTCCTCCCAGTCATCAATTCAATGCATAATGTTAAGGGTAATATTCAGAATCCCGTTTAGGATTCTGAATTGGGCTTGGGTGCCCATTAAATGAGTGTCCAAGCCCTTCCCTCCAAGCAATCCCTACCCCCAACGGCTATATTCGAATCCGTTTTCCTAACACTCAACGGCTATAAAACGGTCATATTTTGACCTCCAACGTCTATATCCATTTAAATTTTGACCCCAACGGCTATAAATGGTCGTATTTTAAACTACAACAGCTATAAACTTTCATATTTGTGATTTCATTATATATATCGGACTAATTTTGAGATTGTAAAGCACATATCTCTTCTTCTACTACAATTATATTCTCAATTCCATTATAGTGAAAGTATGTCTCATCCGTTCCAATCATATACTGAAGCGATGAATATGGATAACTGGGATTTTGATTCCAAACCATTCAAAATATTCATCTCCAAACTACTTCTCCTCTATCCTTCTATTCTTCTTCTCCATGGACTGGCGATGAAGATAAAAATTTGTGCTATATCTACTATCATTTTTCTAAAGACTCGGTCAAGGAAAATGACCAAAGTGGAGAGGCATTTTGGGGGAAAGTCGTGACTGCGTATAATAAAAAGCATGTTGAAAAAACTAGGTCAATGTTTGCAATTACTGGTCGTTTTGGAAAGATTAATCGACAAACACAGTTCTACGAGTCTCAAATCCACAAAATAAGAATAGCAAATCCAAATGGAATGGGTGGTGAAGCTAAATTGGTAACGTTTTGAAACATATCATTGTTTATTTAAATTCATATTTTATCAATTTGTTAATATATCATTTTATTTTTCTGTTTTTTTTACAAAAAGTACGGTGAACGATTAATTCTTGAAATTGTTTCCAAGAGAAAATGGTGCAAAGAAATCACATTACTATGAGTTCGCAAATTGCGAATGACTTGCTCGTTTGTCATCAAAAATGGAGTTCGAACAACACAAAAAGCTTAAGAGATGTCTAGACGAAGTCGAAGGGCAAGAAAAAAGAAAATCAAACTAATTATAGTTCTAGCCCAAACGATTCTTCTCATATGGACTCTAATGTATGCACAGATAATGAAGCCGAAGAAGCATAACCCACATTTGATGAAGATGCTAGACCAATGGGGCAGCGAGAAGCTAAGAAGAAAATCGATGTCAATCCCAAATCGATTCTCGTTTAGCCCTAATGCACGAAAAACATGCGAGAGAAAATGTAGAACGTCAAAGAGGCAGTCAAAAAAGCTTGTCGTGTTAAAAGAATTGACCGAGATTGAGAAGGACCGGTTTGAGTAAGAGCGGTAATGCCAAGAGACCTTAGTAATGGAAAAGGATGTCACCGGAATGGATCCACTGACAATGCAGTGTTGGATGGAGTACAAACAACGCATTGTTGAGAGTAGTTCAGGAACGAAACTTATGTTGTTGAAATATTCATGTACTATTTTTAGTTATTGTAGTTGAAATATTCATGTATCTTCAGTTATTATTTTCAATCATGTACTATTTTCAGGTTTAAAATATTCAATGGTATATCGTTTTTTTAATGCAATCTTTAGATATCATTGTAGTACGTCACCAAATATAAAAGCTATTACAAACACCATAATCATAGCATTCTACACTTCGTTACACAAATAAAAAACTAACAAATGTAATTAAACAAAAATCCACCATCTTGAATTATTGATTTTCATAAGTATTCCAAATATGCTCCATTAAATCCCTTTGAAGCCTACTATTAATACTGCATTACGGTATACTCCATGATGATCGACATAAATTGCGTAACGTGGCAGTGCAAAAAATTCAGGGGGTTGTCTTGTCCCATCATACTCAAAACTGGGATAGTCCATACTGCATTCATCTTCAATGATCATGTTATGCAGAATTATACAACAGAACAAAATTGTAGCCATTTTTGATCTCTTCCATAATCTACATGGATTGCTGACCATTGCAAACCTAGCCTGAAGGACCCCAAGCACCCTTTTTACGTCCTTCCTTTGTCCTTCCTGCATTGCAGCAAAATGTTTCTGTTTTTCCGTCATTGAGTTTGCAAATGTCTTTACAATCGTACTCCATTTGGGATAAATTCCATCTCCTAGATAGCATCCGTGCTCATATGTGTTATGACCAAAAGTAAATGATATAGGAGTAGATTTACCTTGGGCCAAATCAGTTAACAAATGAGATCGTTTGACAACATTTAAGTCGTTAAGAGAAATAGGCATTCCAAAGAAAGCATGCCAAATACAAAAATCATGAGAGGCAACTACTTCTAAGATGATTGTTGGTTTTTTTTCTTTGCCATTACATGTTTCCTGAAAAACTTTTGGACAGTTCTTCTACTCCCAATGCATACAGTCTAGACTTCCAAGCAAGCCAGACCAATCTCTGCTGTCATGCATTTCACGCAATCGTGTTACGTCTACCTTGTTTGGGGAACGAAAATATTCAGTCCTATAAACGTCCATGACTAATTGACAGAAGTGATCTAGGTTTTCCAATGCCGTATTCTCTGCAATCGTGTTATGTCTGTCTTAAAAACAATGGACGACTCATTCTGAATCGTCGTCTGAACATCTCTGTACCATATGTTGGATTACGAGCAAAGTAATCTTGCATAAGTGTTTTGTGGAATGCTTTCTGTTTATGGTTAATGCATTTCCGACCCACAACCGAGCCTCTGTGTTTTCCAGAATTTGAACCGTATGCTTTATGGTATATCTCCATTAGTTTCTTTTCCTCTTGTTGATGTGCTAACGCATACGCTTCTTCTTCAAAGTCGCTGTCGCATAACAATATGACTTTTAGTAAATTTTCAAATATTGTTATTGAGGAGAGTTTTTTGATTTGTGACTGTTTGTGTTTGATAGAATTGTGGTGAACATGTATGAGATCCATATTGTGACGATCCGGAAATTTTAACGAATTAAATGGGAATAATTTATCGATTTTAAAATATTTAAGAGTTAATTTTAACTTGACATTCAAGGTATCAATATTTACTTGGTAATTAAAATTTTGAATTATATACTTTAAATGTTGAATTTAATAATTGAAAATTAGGTAAATTGTTGAATCTGAAATTTCTAAGCCTATTTAAATAATTTGAAGGCTTATAAAATTTATAATGATGATACTGACGACAATAGAATGGTTGAAATTTAATTTAAGGGTAATTTGTTCAGTTTTAATAATATATCATTTGAATTGAATTTAAAAATAGCCTTCCGAGACACAGTTTCGGGATTCGATGAAACTAGTTCCATTGGATCCGTAATAGTTAGTTATTATCGGATTTCAATTTTCGTAGCAATCGGAGTTGTTGTTTGACCCTTGCAGTTTAAAACGCTTAGAAACTGTTTTAATCGATTTAATTTAAATTTGACCGTTTTCTTTTGTAACACGCGCATACGATCAGATTGGCCTTCGAAACACGTTCCATTGTGTTCGGGACGCGGGTAAAACTTTATATACGCCTGTCGGCATGTTTGATTCGGGGTTCGGGATTTCGCGTTATGGAATACGAGAAATTTTTATATTTAATTATATAATTAATTTGAAGTACAAGTCAGAGATATTTTTATTTATCAACAAGCGTATTCGGGAAGCCACTCCAACCCTATATCCTATTCTCATCTTCCTCTCAAATCTATAACATCCCCGTCCTTCTCTCCTTATTTCAGAAATAAATTCATGAAAAAAAAGGAGAACGAAATCTCGTTCATCTAGAAAAAAAATAAAATCAAATAGAAACCCGAGCTTCTTTATCTTCTCGTATCTTCCCCAGGATTTCAATTTAGAAATCGAACCCGGAAAAAAAAGAAATAAATAAAATGAAGTATGGCGAGCTCGAATTCGTCGAAATCTACAGGACTGGTTCCTCGTTTCTAATAAGGGAGGAGCATCGTTTCGCGAGGCCATAGGGGGCAACAAGGCGAAGTCGCGAGATTCAGGGCATCGCGTGAGCAGGTAGGGTTGACTCGGCTCGAACTCGAATTTGTATGCAAGCAGAGAGGTCGTGCATTCTCTCTCTCGTCCCTCTCGTCCTCTGGGTTGCTCATCGATCGCGATAAGAAAGTTACCATAATTTTGTTTTGAGGCTGCGGCTAGGGTTCGTGGGGATTGTGGAGTTCGGTTTTTTTCAGGCTTGTTTCTTTCCTCCTTAACTAAGGTATTATCTTTATTCAATTCATATATATGTGTTACGCAGAAAAAAAATAAAATAAAGATATACCCACAAAGAAGGAATATCAGTATGTGAATTTTTTTTACAAGCATGGATAAATATAACTATCATGCTAAAATATATTTAGTTGAGTGAAGTTTTAAGTAGATAAAAGCTTAGGAAGAAGGAAATTTTATAGTGTTGAATATTTATATAAAATTGGATTTTTGAAAACTATAGATTACTTGTTAGTATATGGGTTTCAAAGGAAAAGAAATAATTATTTATTATTGGAAAATTGGTTTGAATAAAATAATTGGTAAATAAAATTTTATTAAATGGTAATTGATAATTTGATTATTTCAAGTATTAATAAAACCCAAAATGTTTATACAAGGTTTATAATCGGGTAGCCAAGTCGAATATGGAGTGGATTGCAAGTTTAAAGAACAAAGGTGAGTAAATCTCACTCTGTTGGATTTCTATTTAAATTTAAATGGTTAAATTTAAATATTTAGTTGAATTATTGAATTGATTTGGTATGCTCTGTGGATTGATGTTCTGGTGATTTTGATTTTGGGATGGTTCTCGAGTTAGTTGTTGCTTAATTCGAAATACTGGGAATTTTAAGTTGTTTAAAACTTAAAATATAAGTAAGAAAATGTTTTCGTTATTAAGTTACTAAAGGATTAATGATTTGGGACACATTAAATCACTAGAGTAATTAAAAACAATTTGGGATTATTTAACTTAGGAATTAACGGGTTGAATAAATAATAAATTAAATGGTAAGTTAATTAACTAAGTATAAGTAATTCAGAATAATCATTTGATGGTGTAATAAATAATTACTTCGTGTAATTAAATAAAATATAATTACTTCGAGAAATTAATCAAGAGATTAATTGAGATAGTTAAGTAAGAAGTAATTAATTTATGAATAAGGTAAAATGAAAGATAGTTAATTACAGTTTGGGGTTAACCGAAAATGATTAATACTGTGGTTTCATAAATATAATTAAACTTGATTGGGATAAATTAAAATATAATTGAAAATCCTTAATTTATGTAATTAATGATGTAATCAAAGATTGATTAATCCGTAATAAGTGACTTATGAAGTTAATTAATAGTAATTAAGGATTAATGTAATTAAAATAGTTAATTAATTCATGAAGTAATTGAGATCTCTTATTGATCTTGGTTAAGGATAATTAATATGGTGAAGGTAATTAAGGATAATTACTTGAATGTAATTGAAAGATAATTAATCCAGGGTGATTAATTAAGATGAATAATGATGGGTTGACTAATTAATTGATTTGGAATTAATTAACGTTAAATGAAAGAATCTAAGTGATTGAGGTTAGAAATTTAATTTGAATCAATTGAATTGATTTGTATGTGATGGATGATTGAATGGTATTGGATGTTATGAATAAGTTGATATCTCTGATATGAAATGTTGTGTATTTCATTTGGGTAACTTGTGTTAGGTTAACGTGAGTTTCGAAGAGACCGGGGTCGGGTATTAGGAAATTCACGAAACCACTTCGGAATTAAAAATAAATCGATGAGTGAAATCAATAGGCTGGAATGAAGTAATTTAAGTGAAGTGGGTTATTTTATCTAAGTTTGGTACTTAGAAATTGATATGTGAAATAAGTGTTGTCTATAGCAAATTGTGAATTGGTTAAATTGATATGTTACCCCGGGTTTATATAAGTTGATTGCTTTGGTATTCCATATTAGTTGGGATTACTCACGCTGGTCTCCAGCCTGACCCGGGTGTTACTTTGATGTAATGCTCGGGTCAGACTGAGTATTACAGATTTTCAGGTAGGTACGTTCTGGAGCTCAAGAGGCAAGCTGAATGGCAGGAGCGTATAGAGTATTTTCCACTGTATTTATATTATTGTTAATCTGAGTCATGATAATTGTATGTATTCAGTGACTGTATATATATGTGAATCTCTGTTGTACATTAAATGTAACCGATAGATATAGTATTCTTTTGTAAACTATTATTATTTATTATTATATTTTATCCGCTGCGATTGTGAGATGTTTGGTGTTTCTGTTCTTCTTCTTTTATCTCTTTCTTCTTTCCATTACTATCTGGGATTTTGGGATCAAAAATTTCGGGTCGTTACATTTGGTATCAGAGCTGGAAGGTTAAGCGAGAATCTTGGCTCTGGTAGGGCTTACTCATTGAATAGAGTCCGTAGTACTCTAGAATGAGTTGAGTATTTATATATGAGAGTGTACTTGTTATTTTCTTATATAAGAGTTTTAAATGATTTCATATAAAAATATATTTTGATATATAAAGCAATATTTCCTTCTAATGAATATTAAGGTGGATGGTTGTTAAATTATTGAAACTAAGATAAGAAGTAATATAAAATACGACCAAATTGAAACTTATAACCAAAGTTGAAGAACAAACTTCTATAACCAAATGGAATTTGAAATATAGATTGTGAATGTAAATTATAAATTGAAATAAACTTCATAATTAATGAGATTATAATTTGAAATAGAATTTCAGAGAATAATTGAAAATAAAGTAAGATGAAAATTCCATAGTAATGTTTAAATATGAATTGGATGGATTGGAAATTTGGAATTTTTGGGAAAATTTAATTTTCCTTTGGATTCGAAAGTGGCTTCCAAGGGTTTTAGAGGAATAATAGCATTATTTCAAAAGATATTTTGTGTTGAATTTGTAATCTGGGGGATTTGAAATCAAAAATATTTGGAAGTGTTTTTAGAGAGATAAAAGCATTGAACTCTTTTGGTCATTAGAAAATAACGTCGGTGATGACTGCAGAATCATCGATGTTCATTTTCGAGTTTCTAGAAGAGAAATTGCTACCAAATTATTTTAAATTGGAATTTAACTTGGAAAGTTAAATGGTGATTTGAATTGGGAATTTGTGTGATCTCAAAACGGGTTTGAGATTTAAAAATTGAAAATGGATGGATGTTTTAGAATAAATTGGATGTTATCATCCTATTGTTGATAAAAATCTTTAAATTGAGAATGGTATTGTATAAATAAAATAAATTTGAATAATTAAGTTTGTAAAATATAACTTGTTTAAGAACTGGCTTCAAAACTGAAAGATTTAAATTGAATTAATTGAATTGGTGATTGAAGATGTATAAGTTTAAGAATTTAAATGAGAAATTGAATTGGATTATGTTGAAATAATTTTAATTTGGAATAGGTTAAATTTATAATAATTCAAATTGATTGGGATAATTTCGAATTATAATATAAGTTGAACATGATTAAAATTAAATGGAAATTAGTTGGGAAAGTGAATAGTTTGACTCTTGACTATTTTCAATATAAATTGTTTTATATAAACTTATTTTTCTAGGCTATTTAATAGATACAACTTTTCTTTCTTAAAGCCAAATTATTTTATACTTGTTTTACAATTATTTTTGGAGCTATTTAACCATTTTCCAGCTGTTTTATAAACTAATTACTATTTTTCAACTATTTCACAAACTAATTTCTATTTTACAACTATTTTGCAATTATCTACAATTTTTGAAACTATTCAGCTATTTCTTAACTATTTTACAGTTAGTTACCCATCTTATAGCTATTTTACAAACTAATAATTATTTTTCAACTATTTATCTATTTTTAAATTTTCGAGCTATTTCCTAAATATAAACTAGTCAGAGTTTAAACTGTTATTGATTAAATACCCAATTGGGATAAGAATTGAGGTAATAATCCAAATGGGGATAAAGGCAAATGTAAATAAGTGAATGAAAATTTAAGTGAAGGTGAATAGAAAGGAAATTGATCTTGGAAAAAGTAATCAAATTTAAATAATTGATTTAAATTTGATTTACTGTTATTGAGAATGGAGGGGAACGGAGATGAAATAGATTTAGTTATATCTTTGTATATATATTCTTCCCTTGTTGAATCTGTTGTTGGAAGAAAAAGGATTTTGGAAGTGTTTGAAGTATAAAAGGAATTTTATACGAGTTTAAAGTGATCCAAAGTTTTAAAAATTATATATGTCTGTATATATATAAAGGATCTTATGAGGATTTTGAAAAGGGTTTTGAGAACCTTTGGATTTGAAAAGGTTTTTGATTTTTAGGTAAAATCAATATATGGAATTTGGAAAGCCTATTTTGGGAATTATCGATTTTGGGATAATCGATTTTGTGTAAATGAGCTTTGTATGAGATCATACTAGGTGTATGATTTGAATATACTATATGTGTAAAGTATAAAATGTTTTGATGATGGCTCTGGGGAAAAAGGCGCTCCCTTGAAATGAACTTCTCAGGAGTGCCACCGGGTGGTGCTGCCTTGAGCCCAAGGGGGGTTCTAAAGTTGATCCTGAGAGGAGTCCGGACAAAACTAGTTCCTGAGGATTATGAGCTGAGTATAACATAGCGAAAGTCGTGTGTGCCGCTGAGAGCCAACAGTCTGCGTTTGATTTTATATCGGTAGACTGCGACCTATGTAAGAGTGGAGAAGTTTCATTTCGACAGCGAAATCAGAGGCCGCGGAGAGCCTGCAGTTACATGGACTTTTGCTGTGACGGCAACGTAGCCCTGGTATGTAACTGTGACCATGGATGGGGGTGATGATTTTCAAAGCATTTCCACCAAAGATATTTACTCTATTTTCAAAACAAAAAAACTGTTTTCTATAATTTCAATAAAATTATTTTCAAAATTATTTTCACTGGATGTTGAGAATGAGTCTGCTAAGTACTTATAGATTTTCAGTTCTACGCCTGATCAACGTATGACTGAATTTCTATGAGAACAAGGATGGACTGGTTGAGACATCAAGTTATAAAAAGTATTTTGTATAAAGAGTTATTTTAATAGTATGATGTGAATTTAAAAGCATTTCTAAAATTTTTAAATATAGATATTGGAATTTTGGAAAATAAGGAAACCCAAACTGGAATTATAAAATAAAATTTGAAACTCGGGAAATTGAAGAGGTGATTCTTTGTCATTAAAATCGAATATTGATTTAGAAGTTGAAAATAGGCTAATTGGTTAAATGATTATTTGATTGAATATGTTAATAAAATTTAACTTTGGTAAATAAATGGATTGTAAATTAATAATGGAGTTTGGAAATGAATTCAAATTTGTAAATAGAACTCGACTTGGATTTAATAATGAAATAAATTAGAAGAGATGTTGTAAAAATAAAATAGGGTTGGATTGAAAAACAAATGTGATGGTTTGAATTATAAATAAAATTCAAGGGTGATTTGAATAATATTTAATGAGATTTGCAAGTAGATTGGAGATAAGAGAAGTGTTGTCATATGAAATGAAAGTGAAAAAAAAATAGAAAGGGTTTGAGTGTAAAACAAAACACAAGTGAATAGAAATAAATTGAGAACGGCCTTATATTAATAAAATACTTTCAGAAATGAATTAAGTAAGTAAATGAAAATTTTTAAATGGGTTAATTAATAATTGGACGAAGTCCGATTGAATAAAAAGTAAACCTAAGTTGTGATTGGAACCAGATTATCATACTGAATTTAAGTTTGGTGGCATATTAATTTGAAGAGTAAATGAGTTGTGTTTGTGCTTGAACATTATTTTGATAAATTGAGAAGGTGAATTTGAAATTAAAATTTAAAATGTATGGGCTAACTAAATTAAATGGAAGTTGATTAATTGAGAATCAAATAGAAGTAAACTTAAGTTCGATGTTGGAATAAATTAAAGTAAATTAACTTAAGTTTAAAATCTATGGAAGTTTGGCTTCGAATAAGAGTGGAAGCCCATTAAATAAAAAACTTGGATTAAATTAATTTGAAAATGGTTATTAATTTACAAGTTTGTATGTGCTAAGCTTAATAAATGGTTTTGAATGAATCCAATGTGGGGATGGGATAAAATGAAATGAATGGTTGATTGATAAATTAGAAATGAAATTAAATTAAATTCAGAATGAGTTGAAATTAATTTGAAATAGTTATAAACTAAAATAGATACTTTATTAACCGAATATCGTCGAGATTGCATAACGATAATTGTTGTTTGGCGTAAACCAAAGTAATTAAAATACTATGAGCTGATAGAGATTTAATGAAATTGATTTTGAATCATTTGAAGAGAATGTGAGCTCATTTGGCTTAATAATCAATTAAATGTAAGAAATTGAGTTGCAAACCATTAAAAAATTGAATGAAATGGCTTATGAATTGGATGAAAGCAATTGAATTAGCTTTAAGATTATATAAATCGCTTATGGAAAGGTTTTGGTGCTTGTTGCTTATGATATTCATGCGTAGCTATTGAAAATAAGTGAAATGCTAATAGATTTTATTTATATGACACTTACATATTCAAATTGAGGAAGTACAGGTATCTGAAGGCCGTTTGGCTGGATTTGGATTGCACTAATTGCTAAAATTAATAAGCTGCTTGCTTAAAATGCTAAATAAGGTACGCCTACGCAATAAAAATAGGAAATATGAACTGTTTTTGCTTTTTTTGACCGGGTGGGTCGATGTATATATATTTATATCTCTTGTCAAATTGTAAAAGCTCCTCCGTACAAAGGGGACTCTGCCAAAATTTTCCGAAATTTTGGGAGTTAGAAAATTTTTGAAAATTTTGGGAAAACTTTTGTTAACGACAAACAATTTCAAATTGGAAATTAAAATAAATTAGTAAATGAAGCTAATATGAATCAGATATCTTTGAAAGATAAAATTTAACATTCAAAATTTAAGGTAAATTGAATTCATATGAAAACGGGAAAAACAAATTTGAATAGGAAGGGATATGAAACTTTTGTAAGGAAAAGTGTGTAAAGATGTGAAAGGGCTATGATTGGATACTATTGCTCAGTAGGTTATGCAGGTATTA